>JAMJFZ010000239.1:24267500-25676666 GCA_026225945.1 Cricetomys ansorgei
TGTTCTCCCTATCTCCCTATTTTATTTTAATTTGATCTTAAATCTAACAACTGTTCCATTCTAAAACAAATTTCTTTAAAGTTGTCAAACTGTGTCTTTGAATTTATATTGATACTTCCATGTGCCTATAGAGAGAGTATCTTTAATGTGTTTGAATATAACAAATGGCTGTTCTTCAAATGCAGAGGCAATGATGTTAGGTATTCCCACTCTTTTTGGTATGTTAATTTGCATATGGTATTTTTCATAGAATTTTTCCAAGTTCTAAATTTCTATAGAGTTTTCTATGCCAAATTGTTTCTAACTCAGCAATGTCATGACATAAACACTTAATGGTTGGGAATTTTTGTGACCTTTAATATTTCTATATATTTTATATTTACATTCAAATTAGCTGAACTGGCTGAATATTTGATAATACATATGAACTCAGCTTTCTTGTTTGCCAAGTAGTTGACTCAAAAAACACTATCAACAACAGCATTTCATTCCATCCATATGCTGCTTTCAAAATAGGCTTGCTATTTTGACAGTCCTTGCATCAGCACTAATTACTGATGTGTTCCCCATAGTATGGAAAACAGTCTTCATATTTCACAGCCCTCCCAACTTTAGTCAACAGCTCCAACCAATAGCTTAAGACAGTGATTTCTAGAAGGGGCTTCTAAGTTTCCTACTTTAAAGGAAGTGACTCCCAAACTGAACTGTGACTATCGTTGCTACTTACACCTCATCAGGCAGAGTGTAGCTATGAAGTTAGTTCTAGCTATGACAATAGGTCTCGCCAGAAGAGATGCAAAATGCTAACCTTGCTGAACAACCTCATATCCAAGTCAAACTCTTTGTGCTGAATAAGAACTGGAGAGTAAACTTGGGATGGAAATGCAATAATTGTTGCCAAACAGACCCAATTAACTGTTGTTGCTCTGTGTTTTGACATCTGGTAAGACAATTTCTGCTTGGTTCTTTCAGTGTTGTATTTATTTTGGCTGTTTTCCACACTTGGAATGCCAGAGAAATTTAGAGTCAGCATAAAAGAAAACTAATTGCTTCTTATTATATTTTCATCAAAAACAAATTGTTTTATATCTTTATGATATGATTTATTTGGACTCATCAAATGTGTATGACTGTATTGAGCAAACAGATACATCTTTTTGTAGTGAGGCCTCTTCTCTCCTTGTTTGTCTTCGTTTCTTCATTATGCCATCTTAACTTGTAAGTCACTTCTGCATCTTAACTCTCATTACTTGAGTAAGGAAAGCAGTTATCTTTAAAATTCAAGAGAGTTATTTATATTGAATATTTTACTTCCTTATAGAAGTTACTATTGAATACTATTTTTTGCATAATTCAGTGATTTGTTGTTAACAAGCAAAAATTATTTCCCTTTCTCTAGTTTCTGTCTCCTCTCTTTTATAAGTGGGAATCATAAGGAAATACTTTTTTAAAAATCTGTATTCCCTTGATGTAGGGACTGGTGCTTGGCCTTGTCCCATTTGTTGTGCCCTGTTTGAGTGGTGACCCTGGGTGAACTGCTCTCTTCTATGGGGAGAAGTGGGGACAGGGGTGGGGAAGGAATGGGTGGGGATGGGAGATATATAATAGGAAGAGAGGAAAGATTGGGGGAGCTGGTAGGAATGGAGGGAGTGTAGAAGGAGTGTTGATATGTATTATATGAAAGAAGAAAAATAAATTAAAAAAATGAAATATCTAAAACAAAAATAAATTTGTACTGTCAATACTTTTTATTTGAGGTAAATATTATTCATATTTTATGAAAAAGTAATATATTTATAACTTGGTGAGATTGTTCTTGTTATTTTGAGACATAATCTCATATACACTTGCTGATTTCAAACATGCTATTTAGAGGCTGAGCTTTAACTCGTGATCCTTCTGTTTTTCCTGCTAAGTGCTGGGATGAGGGATGTGTAAAACCATGCCTGACTCCTTTTAGACTAATTACAAAGTATGTATGAACTTTATGTCTGTCTCTTCTTTTCTGCTTTTTTAGTTTACTGATTCAGAATTTCATACATGGAAATAATGTGTCTTGGTCAAATACAAAATTTAAGTACAACTCCCATTAATTGAATTAATAATTAAAATAGGATTCCTGATGTATAACCACCTTTCCAATATGTAAGAAACTATGCGGAAGGTCTTTTACAATATGACTAAATTATATGTATTAGCCTTTTATTTAGTAATATTTAAAGAATCTCAATGGACTCGGGCTTGTAGTCTTAAATTGGGAGTTCTTTTCCAACATGCTCTAGCTGCAGAGCATAAGTAGAACACATGCATTGATGTATATTTTACTGCAGGAATATTCTTCAAGATGAAATTTCCAAAGTCAATATCAGGAGATTGATAAGGCATTAAAGGGATGACTGTGTATGGCAAATAGGCCAGATATGGATGATGATTAAAAGTAGCTAAGGAATGTAACTATCATGACATAGACAAAAATGTTCCTGCGGCATTTCACCCAAGAGAAAACACTGAAGCCACTATGTATATTTCTAATATGGAACACTAAAATATAAACAAGTAGAAATTATTTAGATTAAATATGTATGCATAGGTACACATAGAGCAAGTATGAGAGATGGAAGGAAAGAGAGAGAAGAGAGAGAGAGAGCATGTGAGTTAAGGTGACCCTGATACCTCTTATATATCTTAATTTGAACTGGCTTCCTTTTAAGTGCTCACAATACTTTTTGGTTTGCATTGTCACAGGATTAACTCACTAGTCTGCTTATTCAGCAAGAATACACCTGTGATGCCATAACCCTAATGTATCTATTGTGACTTATTTATTCCTGGTGGCATGATCCTTCCGATGATCAAGGTAAAAAGACATGATCTCTGCACCAAATGCCTGAAGCATTGATTATTCTACAGATCACCTATGGTCTGGCAGATACCAACACATCTCATGTTCCATTTTCATAGTCAACTAAATACAATTCTGCATCTAAAAAGTAAATGAGAATGACAATCAATTTTCACTTCTAATCAATTAATTTCGCTGATGTTGATTTAGTTTATAAAATTTTAGTGCAACATAAAAAAGCAAAGCATAAATTGGCAACTTAGGGGGATAACTATGTCAGACTTGTTAACAAGTCCCCATATGAACTTGTGATCTTTTCTATTATATAGAATTATTTATGTTCCATGTAGACAATTCATTCTGTGCACTGGTTTTCTCAAAATGTCAAATGCAGCCTTAAGTTACAGTATTTCTAATGTATGTTATTCCAAGAAATCACTTTCTTTGTCCCCCCCTTTGGATTTTCATACAATTTATTTGGACCACACTCATTCCATTCATTCGCTCCTGCCTGGTTCATTCCTTCTCTCTTCTCATCTGACTTTATGTCCCAGATTCGGTTTTTAAAAGCAAGTGCAGTTTGTACTGATCACGTGCTCTTGGATGTGTGATCTTCACTGGAGTGTGTTCAATCAACCAGGGCTCCATCCTGAAAGAAAATTCGCTTTCCCTGTCCAAACAGTTATCTATTGTCAATAGCTCCTTAGCAAGGGGTGGGATTTCTTGCACTCTCCCTGGCCTCTACTTTGAGTTTTATTCTGGCTTAAGCTTGCGTGGGTTTTCTGTGTGCTGTCTCACTTGCTGAGAGTTCACCTGGGCAGTTGTTCTGCTGTGTCTAGAAAACTGACTCTCCTGTAGTCATCTAATTTCTCTGGATCTTACAATCATTGTGACCCTTTTCCAGCAGTGATCCCTGAACTTTCTGAGGAGAGGGTGGAAGGTAGATACTTATTTAGAGTCGATCATTTTACAGACTCATTCTTTGTAGCTTGAATAGTTACTTGCTTTTGAGTTAATGAGTTTCTATTTTTGAGAGAAGCTTCTCAGATGACAGTTGACAGATGCACTAACCTGGGTCCCTGTCACACTTGGCACCCACCTGTATGGCCTTCCTGTTTCTCTGTCTCTTGATTATCCCTTCTTCTTTCAATGGCAGTATTTTTACAACAAACTATGAAAGATGACACATATTTAATATGCAACAATTCTGAAAATTTGTGAGTGAAACTACATTTTTAAGTGACATGTAAGCTAGAGTTCCAATTCCAGCATAATTTAATTAATATATAATACTATAGTTACTTAGTAATACTTCTACTATGAACTTTTAGAATTTTCTGATTAAATTTATTGTTACATTTTTGAAAAACATTATTTTCATTGAGACGAAAAATTCCCAAGCACAATAACAAAGTCTATAGCAGAATGTCATTAGGAGTAAATTTTATTGCTATCTTCCTTAAGCAGAATAATGTTACCTGGTTTTCCTGTAGGCCCTTAAATCCAATCAGAGAATGGCTGGTTACAGTAAAATAATGTGTGAAATTCCTAAAAGACTAAAATGTTAATGTTTTGATATCTTTTTTTAAAGATGTTTTTATTTGCAATGGAACTATATCACTTGCTCTCTCCTTACTTTTCTCCCTGAAGCTCCTCCAATCTACTTTCCAAGGAACATCTATCATGACTTTTCACTCTCAAGTTGATACCCTGCCTTAAGTTTATTATATTTATATGTATGTATATGCACAAACACACACAATACATATATTTATATATTATATATATACATATATTTTTATGAATATATACATATATATTGGTGATATATATATATATATATATATATATATATATATATACACACATATATATGTATATATATAGCCAATATTTTCTGTTTGTGTATATGTACTCTGTACTGAATAACCAATAAGGGGTCTCGTCGTTGGGAAAGGATAATTCTCTTTTGCCTAGCAGTCTGTGGTGGTTTTACTAAGAATGGTTCTTGTAGTTTCGTATATTTGAATGCTAAGAGAATGACACTATTTTAAAGAATTAAGAAATATAGCCTGGTTGGAGTAGGTGTGACCTTGTTGGAGGAAGTCTGTCTCTGGAGTGGGCTTTGAGGTTTTAAAAGAAGAAGTCAGGGCAATGGTTCTCTATTCCTACTGACTATCAATCTGGATGTAGAAATCTCAATACCTCTCCAACACCACATCTGCCGGCATGATGCCATGCTTCCCACAATGCTGATAATGGACTAAACCTCTAAAACTACAAGCAAGTCCCAGTTAAATGCTTTCCTTTATAAGAGTCTCTGGGGTCCTAAAGCCCATCACAGCAATAGAACAGAAGCTAAGGCACAGCCAATAGTTGTTCATAGTTTTTTGTCTATAAAATTTTCCCCTTCCACTGTACCTTGCCTTTTAATATCAAACAATTTTAGATTATAAATAGTACCAATTTATGGAGATTATGCTACAAGCACTCCAGACTATTTTAATGTTTATGGTTTGGTTATCAACCCCCTAGATTCAAATGATTCCATTTTTGCAAAGTACCGGGTCTCAGAACTCATTGCTGACTGCACTAAATCACTTCACCTGTCAGTGTATGTTGAGACCTACTAAAATTTTCAGCAAGCATTGTGCAACAAGCTTAACATTTCTCTTATCTGTTCTTTATTTAGCATGCTACTTCCATTTTAATCCAGGTAGCCCTGTTTCCCAAAGCCAGTATCTGTAATCTCCTAGGCAGAAAGATGGTGACCTGCTACTTGAAGCTGTGTGCTTTTTGTCCTGCAGCTGCTATAAGTTATTCCTTATCAAAAATGGAAACTTCATTCACTATGGTAGCTTGATACAAATCAGAGAACTCTCTACAGAGTTACAGCCTTTGTTCATTCATTGGCTTTTTTCAGGGCATTGGTTTTTATATTCTGTTCAGTGTTTATAGTTTATGAAAGATGAAATCTATGAAAAATGATATTTTCTTAAAAACTGTTGGTTTGAGAGCTAGGCCTTTCTGATTTTAAAGTTTTTGATGGAATCATTTTACAGCTGGCATGCAGCAATCTGTATTAGGCAAAAAGGAAACCTAAAAGATAGAGGTTCAAAATCTAAAGAAAATCTCAAGTATATTTATGATAAAATGGGATAACAATTATTTTTTAATAAATATTATCTCTTTACATAGGCCCTTATTCTGTGTTGTGTATTTTTAATCACTTTTATATCTTAAAATACTAGTCAAATACATTAGGAAATGCATTTAAAACAAATTAATACATCAAGTTACCAAAAATTACCAAAATATTTCTTCATAATCATTGCATAACCAGAAGCAGTCAAGAAAGATCATACTGATAAAAATTTGTAGGACTCATTTACTTCATAATACTTTTGGGAGAGAATTATCCTCAAAATGAACTAGTAATCCAAAGGACAATATCAAGTACAGACTATAGTGATGGAAATGAAAATAAAGTGGAAAATGGGGAGAATATGGAATGTCATATGAAAATCCTGAATGAGTGGAGTTGCTTTCTGTTTGCTCTTCATCTAATTCAAGACTGGAAAGGTAACTCAGTGATTAAGATACATGCTACTGTTGCTCAGGAACCAGGTACTGTTCTCAGCACCCATGTGGCTGCTGACAACTGTCCCAAATTGCAGTTCTATCACAAAACCTAGTTCTAGGAAATAGGACAAACTCTCTGGCCTCTACTGGCAACCAGCATAAGTGCCGGGCACACACATATATGTAAACAAGCACTCTTATTTTTAAAATAACAGTAGCTGGATGTGATGGTACACACCTTTAATCCTAGACCCTAAGTCATGGATCTCTATGAGATACAGGTCAACCTGATCTACAAACCAGTCAGGTATACACACTAAGAATCTATCTCAATAAATCATTTAGTACAAATTCAAATACAAGTATGGATATTTTTAATGAAAAGCTAATTCAAGTCTTAATAAAATATTCCATATATTGCTTTTATGAAATAACATCTAACTAGACTAAGATAGAAAAAGAAAATAAGACAACTGAAGGACACATGCAGAAATTGAGGGTGGTGGTAACCTCACAGACTTGTCTATGTAAAAATCACACTGTACTTTTCATTTTTAAAAATATTATTTTTATGAATTCTTTGAAAGTACCATGCTTATATACAATGCATCTTAATGATTTCCTTATCCCAATTTCTCCAACTTTCCCTAAGCCTCAACACAACTCCTTCTGAACTTCATGGTTCCTTTCCTTTTAATAAAACCTACTAAATACATTTAGATGGCATGCAGTTTTTATTAGCCAATTATTTTTCAATAAAGCCTTTTAGAGTAAAAAAAAGAAAATAGAAAAATACTAAATGTCTTCAAATTATAATTTGAATGAATACAATGATAGTACTTACTGAAAAACCAATGGCATCAAGTACAACTAATTTATTTCAAACATACATTTTTTGACCACTACTCGAAGCCCATATTATAAATGTATGGATTTCAAATATTCTTAAGTTGGTTAGAACATCATCTTCTTAGCATTGTATGCTCCATGACAACATACTGCTAGTGATGCTATTTCAATCGTAATCCAAGTAAAATCACATGGAACATTTAATTTAGTTCAATTAATACTAACTTTGTTGTTCTATCTTGCATTTATCTTTAATAGTTATAACAAAGACTTTCATTTTTCTTATGGATTAAATTATAATAAGAAACTTGGAAAAATCTTGATCACATGACACCACATATTTCCTTTGGGAAAAAATAATCAAAAGTAACATCTTATAATTCAAAAATGAAGAAAATTGTAATATTTTAATTACCATTTGGTAACTTAAAATAACATTGGACCTCACTAACTTTAAAATAAGTCTTATTACAGCTAAGAATAACTTTCACAGGCTTAAGATAGTTTCCAAGCTTTTCAAGTGATTTTAAACTTCACATGGAGATTTAGGGATGGTGTCTTTATAGTTTTGAATGTATATGAAATAAACTATTGTTCTGAGTAGGGTAAGACTGAATTTGAGATTTGGAGGCATAGGACAAAATCATGGAGACATTTTAAATTAAACTGTCTAAGTAGTATCCAATATGTTACCTAAGAAATGAAGCCTCACAGAAACCCTGACTTTAAAGAGTCCCTGTCCAAGATACAGCCCTTAATCTTGTACCCTGTCAGGTTTATGCTGTCAGAAACTGCTCACATATACTGTCATACTCCTGGAAAGACACATATTCCTGGACAGTGTTTTGAACATTTTTATAAATTATTTGCCAGGAACAAAACCTCTCTGTTCTTATAACTTTGCTTTGTTGCCACTGTCTTCATATTTTTACAGAATTTCAAGACTCTTAGATGAATTTTAGGGTCAACACAATGTTCATTATGTATACCTCTGTATAATTTGTTCTTCTATTATTGATTGTAAATAAGAGTGTTCTAAATAACTTAATTATAAAGCTGTATATATGCATGACATTTTCACTTTTGGTAAAGTGGACTCCTTGTGTATTTACAATAATTGTCTTGGATCAGCGGCATGTGGTATGCTGTAATTAATACCTTTAATTGTTAATATTTGCCACCTACATAAACTTGCCTTAAACTTTAACTCTTTGAAATACATTTTCTTGAAGTCATGTTAATAATAGTTATTATTTTATATATCATTCAATATAATACATATTAATAATATGTTAATATACTATAACAATACATAATAATAATTAATAGTAGTATTATCATTATTATTATTATCAGGTTTTTCAAGATAGATACGGTTTCTCTGTTGTAACTCTGGCTGTCCTGGACCTTATTCTGTAGACCAGGCTAGCCTCAAACTCACAGATACCCCTGCCTCTGTATCCTGAGTGTTGGGATTAATGGTGTTCACCAGCACTGCCTGGCACTTAATAATTAATTTTAAAACCCTTAATTTTTTTCTTAGGAAATAAAATATCATGGTTTAATTACCAGTGTCCTGAATAAAGGAAATATTCCATTAGACAATCTGAATTTCTAATAAGTGAACCTATTTTTATTTCCAGTTTTAGATTTGATCAAGGTTGCAGTGATCATATATTGTGAAGATTCCTAACACTTCAATTCTGAGTACCTCAAAAAGATTTTCATAGACAACAAAACAAAAATAAATGTCTTTCTTTAAAAAAATCAGTTTGCAAAAGACCTACTTGTATTAGTTTATGTTTGTGAAAAAAATCACAATATGCTCTTTCTGAAAATTAAAATATACAAGGCTGCATATAGGATCTTACTCAGAAGTAGGAAGACCCCTTAGAACACAGTTGATGAACAGCTAACCATTTATTTCTTCAAATATTTGTTACTATTCAGCATCAACTATGTGTGAGACATGCTTGTGGCTGAATAAGAAGAGCATTATATAAATAAACACTAATTAAAAACCAAATAACTTGTTAAATATAGTTTATTTTGAAAAAAATATTCTAATGTTCAGGCCACTGACTTTTCTGTTAAACCAGTCAAAACAAGCATTCTGACTGCTTGATATAAAGTATTGTGAACAGCTGGACAGAGGTGGCACATGCCCTTAACCTCTGCACTGGGGAGGCAAGGGCAGGTGGGTCTCTGTGAATTTGAGGACAGCCTGATCTACAGAGTGAGTTCCAGGACAGCTGAGTTACAACAGAGACACCCAGTTTTGGAAAACCAGGGGGAAAATGCAAATCACTTTTTAAAATGATTAGACATAATATATCACTTTATATGGAGGAAGGAGAATGCATAAGAAAGTGCATCCAAGTTTGCAGAATTTACTATGGCAGCATTTACTGAAGTTTAAATGGTATCAAATCTTCAGTTGCCAAAGAAAAATTGCACCAGATGGAATTGAACAGACAAGGGAGACATTATTCAAGAAGCCTGCAATGGAAGAGGGAAACTGAATTCAATTCTTATGCAACAAAATGTTGGAAATAGTTTGGTTCTGTGATGAGCTAATGAAAAGTACCAGAAAGCAAAGAACAATGAATCTGGTCAACGTAAGCAGACCAACAGAATTTGCTAAATTTCCCTAACATTCTACACAGACTGGGAAAGTGTGGAATCATCTCTACAGATAATTACATTTCCACAGGATGGCCCCTATGTCCTAGAAAAAGACATTTTGGTGTTGCAGAATTGGCAAAAGGCTAGGAGATTTATATCTTGAAGAAGCAGAGGGAGAACGTGCAATTGTTAATTTTCTAAGATTAATGAATGAAATGAAAGGAAAAGAAAGTGAAGGACTATACTCAGGAAGAAACCACCCTGCAGTGCAGTACATCTGAAGGGAAAGGTAAGACGCTGATCACAGTGGACATAGAAATATTCAAAATTAATCCTGAAAAGATATAAATCAACCACCTTGATCCATACTCCAGTAAGGTCAGAGCATACTATCCTGTCACTGTGGCATTAATGTTAGTATGAACATATCACACTTTCTAGCTTTAGCTCAGCTAGTTGTTAGAATCTGATACAGCCATAGGTTCTTATACTCTTATACTTATCCTCATCTGGTACACAGAGTGTCACTGAGAAACCCTTCAGAATTTGCAGAACGTAATTGCATTTTATGTTTCATATTCATCCAATTGTCAGCTGAGCAAAGACAAACATTTTGTTTCCCAAGATTTGTAGCAAACAGTTCAAGTTGCAATCTGCAACACTACTTTCCAATAATTCAAAAGCTGAAAATAGCCTAAAAAAAGTTATCCTTGAGCTATTTGTGTCTTTGGCAAAGAAAGTTCATTTAATATAATTACCTTTTCTCTACATTTTTACATGGAAAATGATGTCAGTTTCCAGACTAATGTCTCAAGGCAGTAAATTCTAAATTACAGCAAGTAGGTCATTTTGAGAGTTTAGAGAACACTCTTGAGACCCGCATTAGGCTCTGGGCCACCAGCCATAATTACATATCAGTCTTTTGCTCTCCTAATAGTAAGGTATAGGAAGCCTATGAGAAGGATTCCTTAAGATTTTAAGCCTATGCTAAAACCTCTCCTCCAGAAAGCTGAAATTTAGGATTTCAATGTCTAAACAGCCAGTTTTATAAGAGAGAATGCTGTGATATTTGACTATGAAGATCTCAAAATTGTTTTGAAACTACACTTTGTGATAAAAATAACATTGGGAAATATGTACAAGATGAAAGTATGTAATTCTCTAACATTTGTACTGATTTTTCAAAGTAAAATTTTAAAATAGCAGAGGGTGTAAGGATCCAAACCAATCCCACTATTGTTCTCTAAGTAATGCACTAACCAAGCCACTTCTCTCACCAGCCAAACTAGTATTGATTGAAATAATGGCGATACATATATATTTATTATGCATACATGTACATGTATATATATATGCATCTATAAAGTTTGAAAAGCAGAAGTGTTATAAATGATTTAAAGTTCATATAAACAGACGAACTGTTTTCTCTGTTGGGCTCTACAAGGACAATATACTGTTTATACTAGGAATGTAAGTTATTGATGTTTCTCTCTCAGTGAATGTAAAAATAACCGGAGTTCTTTGTCTCCTATTTTCAGCGCTTCTATTCCTTTATCACTGAGACAGACAAAATTATTTACATCTCCATATGATTATTTGGCTAAGGGTACAGCACTATTAAAGGGTGTAAAAATGCCCCAATCTTAACAAAGGCACTTATTAAGAGAAATAATCTTAAAGCTTATTTTCCCTTTACAGTTTATAGTTTTCCTTCATATAAGCCAAGATAGTGGGGGCTATAAAGATAGTTTTATAGTGATATATGTATATATATACATATATCACTACCCTGGTGTCTGGCTAGTGGTCAGGGACTGTAGGTCAAGGAACCTCTTTTTTTTGCAGCTGGCTGCTCTTCACTTTTGGTGTGCTGGCAGCTGTTTACAGGAAGTAGATTTCTTGAAGACCTTAGATTTGTATCATATGTGCTTCCTGCTGAAGCACAACTCTTGGTTCAGAAATCACTGTTCTAGCTACAACTGCTTTAAACAGTTTACCCCCAATTTTTGGGCAATACCTAGTATTAACTGTTCTTATTGAATCCAGAACGGACGGATTTCCCTTGGTGGTCCAGCAGGACTATGACTAGTGCCAACCTGACCATTTAATTTCCATAAGAGGCTGTATCATGATGAGATTACTCAGTCTTGCTATAGATCTCTACAGTCTCAAGCTGTTTGACCCAGTTTTGCATACTTCTGGGGGTGGGGGTAGTATCTCTAGAGTTTGAGCACTAGTCCCTTTAAAGTGCTTCGCTAGAGGGATTTTTTTTTTTTTGTCACCATCTTTTTACCATTAACATTAGTAGGGAAGGTTTTGATGGTAACATGAAGAGGAGATGGAGCTTGCAGCAGCAGAATGGCAACAGTGGCAAAAGCAAAAATAGCTGTGATCCTAGTGATTGAAGCAATGACTGTGCTAACAGCAGCAGCAGCAGCTGAAGGACTCCAGGTAATAGTTATAGCCAAACGTAGAGGACAGAAAAAAGAAGCTGTGTAGCTTGTGTTCTAGAATAGCCTTAAAGACCTATGATCCATGCACCTGCTACCTACCTGAGGCTTGAAGTAGAGCCATTGTCAGAGGCCAAAGGTCCTGACATACTTGATCTGAGATCTGTGACACTAGCCACTATAGGAGCTGAGGCTCCAAAGAAAGCTCACCCAGGAGTTTAAACAGGTAGGCATTGACTGTCTCTGCCTCTGCCTCTGCCTCTGCCTCTGCCTCTGCCTCTGCCTCTGCCTCTGCCTCTGCCTCTGCCTCTGCCTCTGCCTCTGCCTCTGCCTCTGCCTCTGCCTCTCTGCCTCTGCCTCTTCTCACTATTGCTGAAAACTGGTAATTACAGCATAGCTGCAGTCAGGTCTCTGGTGGTTACCATCTGGAGCAATAAGCATTCATACTGAATAATTGGAGCCATATGATTCTGGCTCCCAATGTAGCCTTAAGTCTTAGAACTTAGAACTAGGAGAGTGTGGCTTTGCTGGTCCAGTCAGTAAGCAACTGCTCAGTGATCTATAAGGGCTCTCCAGGTAGAATAAAAGAACTCAGAAAAATAATAATGACATTACCATCTCCACTTCACCTTTAACAAAGAATGTTTTATCTTACCACCATGAAAGTGGGTTATTATATATCAGATATATCAGCTCCAAATGGCAATATATAGAAACCTAATAGAGTTCAAAGTAAGTACCACTGTGGAATTGAGTATTAAGTTGTGATGAAAATTGACTGAAAGAAAAGATGACATAGGTTTAAGTCTATGTATAGGTTAAAATCCTTATTGATTTTTTTTAATGTTGAACTGTTTTGAATGCAGTGCAGATAATGAGTTCAATTACAGAATTTTTCCACCTTAATTTAGTTTTTCTATTTAGTATTAGAGAATTTCTTAAGAAAAATTAGTGATATTTATGTAAATATTTCAATTTTCACTGTTTCTCCTGTGATTAGTATTTTTCCACAGCTATGAGGGAAGGATATACTTAACCAGAAGAAATATTAGGTAGTAAATCATGTCACAATGTTTGCAATGAGCAAGGAAATTTAGAGGTAGTGCCCGAAGCGTGGGATGGATTCAAAGATAGAACATAAATAAATTACTTGCTTAAGTATTTACATCTGATATTGTGTGTATATATAACTGTCCTTGTTACTATAACCAAATACCTGACAATGGAAGCTAATGTGTTTTAGCTAAAAATTTTCAGGGACTCATTCCATCATAGTGGAAAGGCATGGTTGTAGTTAGATCCAAGACAGTTGTGATGTGCAGCTGTGATGTTTCATTTCCTCTACCCTAGTGGAATAAGAAGCAATGTGGGCAGGAAGTAGAGCCAGGCTACCAAACCTCAAGACCTATACCCAGTAACCCTCCTTCTCCATTGAGGGTATGTCTCCTAAAAGCTCTGCAACCTCTCAAAACGACTCTTCAGAGCCATTTTATGTTTAAACAACACTATGAAAGATGAGTAGAATGCTGAGATTACCCTTGAAGAACTCACTTTGGAGTGTGAATCACTTGCCAAAGTTGAGATAAAAAAAAATAACTAAGTTGCAGAACACAGTTAAGGGGAAACATTGGACATCTGGGAAGATGATAGAATTCTATGGACTGGAAAAAGTTCAGTCTAGAGAATTTCCAGCAGAGAAGATAACTTATATAAAGATCTGGATGTTCAAAATAAAAGCTTGCTGCTCCTAGTCACAGTTATTTCTTATGGAGATTTACAGGATATCTGATGACATTTAATTTAGACTGCTGGAGAGCTTGGTGTTTGTGAAGGAATTTGTGAGATACCCTAAGGAATTTGGGCCTTTTAAAAATAAAAAGAGATAACCACTGAGTTATATGAAAATCAGATTTATATTAAAAATCTAGAGGGAAAGCAGATGAAAGTTTTAGCAGCAGAGAGAGAGACTATGGCATTTCAAAATAGTCATATAGGTAAGTATGTATATATATATATATATACATATATATATATATATATATATTCATAGTTCATATCTATTTCACAGGTTCTATAAACTAACTGTAATAGGCTAAACAATAGAGTTTTAAAGGTAACTAATTCCTCACCTATGGAATTGGTGAGCCTAACAATTACAAGACATTTAGTATGTGGCTGACTATTTTTTGGTGGGGAGATGATTCTGGATGAGCCTGCTTGGCCAGTGTAATTGCTAGGTTTCTTACAGCAGGAAAGCAAGAAGTTCAGAGCTGCAAATGCAGAGTTGTGTGGTAAGAATCTGTGACAGACTGATGCAGTATGAACCAGGAATGAAGTAAAGCTTCACTTAAAGCTGCAATAAGAGAAATAAATCAATTCCCTTCTGAAGCTTCTAGAAGAAAAGATTGAATTTTAGATTCTTGTCTTCTAGGACTTCACAACAATAAATCAAAATTGTTTAAACTCATTAAATTTGTAGTTATTTGTTATAACACCGTTAAAAATCAGGAAAATAACCTCACCAGTAGTTCATAAACTTAGAATTTGAAGTAAGATTTCGAACACTACAGATCTTTCTCTTGATCCTTTTTCTCAATAAGATTTAAATGAGCTAATGATACCATATAATATCTAAAATTCATTCCAATTGTAAAATGTATGAGTGCATTAATAATTAGTTAGGAATACATCATTATAAAGTAGAAAATGACAGGCTTTTAAACTGGATCACATAATAAATAACTGCAGCCTATAATTATACTCAATTTAAAAACAGCTAAAATATAGTATTATTTGAGAAAAGAAAAAGAAAAAAGGAAAAAAAATCTCCTTCTAGATTTCTTATGGCTTCTGAATATGCCTACTGGTTAACATACCATTTTAAAGTATGTAATTATACATGCACAAAAACAATGAAAGCCAGAAACTGCTGAGACTGTGAATTCCATCAGTTTACATTTAGGATAACAGCTTGTGAAAGTCAGGATAGAATCAAAGTCAGCAGAAGTAGTTTTATGCCTAATCCATAATCCCTTAAATGGGAACTAGTAATGTAAAATACACCAACTTTGAAGGACCTGAAACTTGATCTGTTGAAGAAACCATGAAACAAAATACATTTTCACAGTTATCAAAATGTTTATTCTATTACGTGGTGAAAATTATTATTTTGTAAAGCATAGAACCATTAATAATTAATGCCTTTGTTAAATATTGAAGCTACACCTTAACAATAACACAATTATGGCCATATGACTAAAACAACTATTCTATCACTATTTGGAATTATTAACATTAAAGGGGACATTTAGACTTTAAAAAATAAGTAGCTATAAATTTACAATGTTATATATTTACAGGATGTACAAAAAGAATTGAATGAGAATTAGTATATTTTGAAATCAATCATCTTAGTGAACTAATAAGTCTCCAGAGCTCCATCAAACTGTCTTTGGACGAAAACAATGGTGGAAACAGTTACCCCGTGTAGACTGGATAGAATTAAATACATGATCTATCTAGTAATTAATAATATATCTTCTGAGTGAAATTCTGGATGCAATGTTTAAAAGAACTCTACATCTACAATGTATTTATTTCACAACAATCGATATTTTAAGGAGAATATAGAAAGCACAATTATAATCTTCTGAAGTGAGCCGATTTGTGTTATTCATAGAATTCATTGCTAACTGAATATAATAAAATCCAAAAAGAAAATGAAAATATAATTTGAGAGAATATCAGAATTTTCAAATATAATTTTTAAGAATGGCACCTCTTCCAACTCTAAACATTTTAGGTTAGTAAACTATTCCTATCATTTAGTTTCATTTCACTATTGGAGATAATCTTGAAATGTTTTTTAATGTCTTGCCCGTGCTCACTCAAGTTCTTTATATTGGCAATCTAAGATAAAATCCAAATTTTTATAAGCAAGTGATAAAGAAATTCTTATTCGACACTAACAGAAGTAGAGGATGCTTCACTAGATACTATGAAATACAGATTTTGGATCTGTAACCCATTAATCAACTTCACTGAGAACCATTAGAGTCACAGAATCTTGGGGATCATTTCAACTTCAGGAACATTGCGGAGGGAACCAGCCTTTTCCACAAATTGGTTCACGGAAACTCTACACAGGAAAGAGTACAAGTGCAGGAAAAATGAGGAATGACAAAAGAACAGAGTAGTTCATTCTTTTATGGGACCCAAGGAAATGGCACGCAGGATTGCACTTTAAAATGACACATAGAATGCTTTAGAAGTAAAACGCAGGATCATTTTTAATAAGGGAATTAACAGTATGCATATTAAGAAAAGAGAATAGTGAGAGAGAGACTGACAGTGTCTTGTCAGTGAAAAAAACCACACCAAAAAGAAATAAAAGGGAAAGACTGACAATGTACATTACCAGGGGAGAACCATGCCTAAAAGAGAGAGAGAACTGCTCTGACAAGAAGTTTAAAAAGCCAAAATGCAGTGTTTTGGTACGCATATGTTGCTCAGGCCTTCAGAGGAACCTGTTTAATATGCAGATGTAGACACTCCTAGAAGTCATCATTCCCAGGAAGGAGCCAGGTATCCTTCCTCCTGTGACTTACAAACTTCGAGGTTATCTTGTTTATTATGAAAGAACATTTGAGTCAATAACCCATAATTGGTTGAATGTTGCTGTTAGCTGAATAATATCTCCATCTGCCTCAAATAGAAAAGGGTGCCATGTAGGCACCAAAGAAGGTTTATTTTATGGTTTTAGCTCTTTGGTGTATATTTATTTTTTTCTCTATCTAGGCTCTTTTTTGCTTCAATCTGTTAAAGGCTTGTCTCTTCCTGGGAGGGCCAATACCCACCCCAGGAATAGCTTTTACAATGTCCTATCAGTATGAATAGGTAGCTTTACACATGCCAGGACTTAGAAGTCTGCAAGGTATTTTACAATGACAATTACTTTTGAGTAAAAATGGCTGCTTCTCAGCCAACACTACCAGCTAAGGTATTACTAGGCCATGCAGATATATTATTGATGAAAGGCTTTTTGTCACCATTACAGCAAAGGGGAAAAAGGGGTAAAATGGCTGGTGAGCCAAAATTCCCTGGCCAGGGAGTCTGGAACCTTGTCATGCAGATTTCATCCATGTTACCAGGGTATTGGAGCTCCCAACAGAACATGTCAGAATATTTGAGTCTAGGAACATTCTTATGTAGAGTCATTCTATTAATTTTACATTAAATGATATATAATTCCTATTTCCATAAGACCTGATAGAATATGGCCTTTTCTTTAAAACTATATTTGCTTACCATGGGAAGGAGATGAAAACACAAAAATAAAACCTGAAAAATCTAGCACTCTTTAAATACAATGCATTTGACAAATATTGGGTAAATAAGTATAATCTTAATTATATATGTCAATCATATATAACTTTAATACCATACGTAAGTTTTCAGATCATTCTGTAAGCATATAGTTTCAATATACATCCCTTTGGGAATATTTTTATAAAAACACTCAAGACACACCATGACCTGTTGTTATCTTTTAATCAAAAGTTTTTTTTGATTTTTTTTTTACTTTTTGAGATTATAATATAATACTATAATATAATATAATTATAATACTATAATATAATTATATGCTTTTCCCCTTCTCTTTCCTCCCTCTGAGTCCTCCCATGTACCTCCCTTGCTCTCTTTTCAAATTAATGGCCTCTTTTTTTCTGGTTGTCATTACATGTGTGTGCGCGCATGTGCAGTCCTAAATACATAAACACAACCTACTCAGTCCGTGTAATGGTTCTTACCTGTATGTTTTCATGGCTAACCATTCCATGGCTGACCATTTGGTATTGGATAACCAATTGGTATGCTCTTCCCTGAGCAAGACTCATTGTCCTCCTTTCAGCATTTCCTAGGCACCTGTAGTTCTTTGTGTAGGATTGGAATGCCCTGTTTATATTTTATGTTCATCTTCCTTTCAAATAATTATGTGTGAAGGTAAATGCGGCACTAAATTTTGTCTTATTTTCAACATGGAACATGTTATTTTAATTCTCCTCATTACGTTTAAAAAGTTCAGAACTCTGGATATAATGTTTAGAATTATTATAACTCTAAAATATTCTTATTTCACACCAATGGGGGTTTTAGGTGTATAACAAATACAGTTTGTCATAAATAAAATACTCAATTAGATTTTTATGATCATTAATGTAACAACTTTATTTCTATCTGTAAAGATAGAAAGGAAAATCAGATCACCTGGAGCTTGAGTTATTAGAAGGTGTCAGCTGTCTGATGTAGGTGCTGGGTATTGAACTTTGAATACTGGATGAGCAAAATACTTTCTTCGCTACTGAGTCTTCTTTGCAGCCCTGCCTTAAAGAGTAATTTAATTTAACTTTACATTTTCATTCAGTGTAGATAGATTGCTCTCCTGTAGTGGTCAGAGGATAATTTTTATTTCCATTCTCTCCCCCTTACTTTTGGCTCCACGAAATGAGCTCAGGTCATCAGGGTTGGCAGGAAGTAACTTTTGCTCACTAAACCTTCCTGCCCAGCCTATTTTTTTCTTTAAATGACTAAGAATTTGTGTGAAAACAATGAACTACTTAAAGTTCCGTTATTGATAACTACAGAGTAGAGCAATTCTACTTAGATAAAACATGGTTCTTATCACTGCATGCTGTCCTGCAAATATTCTTAAGGATAAACAAAGTAACAATTATATCTCAGTAAATATCCCTTTTGCTTCCTGTGGTAGTTTGAATACGAATGGCCTCCATAGGCTTATATATTTGAATGCTTGGTCATAAGGGAGTGGCACTACTTGAGTGGGATTAGAAGGTGTGATCTTGTTGGAGTAGGTGTAGCCTTTTTGGAAGAAGTAGAAAGGCTGTAGAAAGGCTTTGGGGTTTCAAAAGTCTAAGTCCATCTAAGTGTTTCACTCTTCATGTTGCCTGTGGATTTGGTTAAGGAACTCTCAGCTACTCCTCTAGCACTAAGTCTGCATGCATGCCATCATGCTCCCCATCATGATGACAGTGTACTACACCTTTGAAACTGTAAGCAAATCTCAGCTGAATCCTTTTCTTTATGTGTTTATTTTGCTGTAGTCATAGTGTCTCTTTACAGCAATAGAACAGACTAAGTCACTTCCTATGTTACTCTACCTGAAAACTGCTGATTCTTTCTGCTAGGCTTACAATTGTTAGTAATATGGACTGGACTTAATTCATTTGATTCTATGTTTTATAATACCACTGCTTTTGAATCTTACCACATGGCTCATATTCATGGTTACTGCAGGAAGATGTCCTTTTGCAAGTTTCTATATTCTCGTTTCAATTTAATACTGAATAGTATGAGTTTTATCATCTACAATTTTTGCTTTATGGACTAAGTGCTTCAGGAAACTGGGTATTATTATTTTATGGATTCATCTACAATAAAAATGGGTGTTTTTTGCAAAAATCTTCCATATTTATGATGCATAGTGAAATTATAAATGCCAGTCTTGGAATGCAGCAAATGAGAACACTCTTGAATGAATCTGTGATTAGAGAAATATGAAATTAACACTTTAATTTATTTGAGCTGTAATGAGTAATCTGTTGCTGGCCCTTTTCCCATTTTAAATTCAGTGGCTCTTAACTTAATAAAATGAAATAAAACCTGGGCTTTTTATCTGCCATTGGGGCCTTTCTGTTATAGTCCATCAATGAAGCACTAATGCTCTGACTCTGTGTAATGGTCTTCACTATTCTTACTTTTAAAGCACCAATTGGTGATAATACTCTATCATAGCAGATCATGAAAACCAATTATTAAAGGAAAAGAATCTACCATGTAAAATGGATAACTGAGGGTACTGCAAAATTGAAAGATTTTTTTAAGTGAAGTATTGTATTGCAAGTAAATAGACAAATATTGTTACATAATTTCAGTTACAGACTTTATAAACTTTACAAGAGGAGGCATAAGTCATATTAAAAATACATACTAAAATGCCTTAAATATACATATATACTTTGCCCTCAAACTAGTTTTCAGATATAATCATCATTTCGCTTATATAATCTTAGTGAAATTGAAAGAAGTTTTTAAAAGTATATTTCTAGCTTTATTCTGAAGCAAATATTTTGTTGTTTTTAAAAGGTTCTTGATTTTGCAATCATATTCAAAATGATTATATTGTTTAAAAGAATATTGTAATTTTCCAAGAATGCTATTATTCAATTATGTGAATTTGAACTTAGCTAAATTGTATTGGTGCAAATTAACAACTCTTTGTCTGGCACACTCAATTCTCCATGTATTTAGCAGCAACTCTGGTGTTTCTTTACGTGCTTCCCTGCTGGGCTGACTTCCTCATTCATCCTAGTACTTCCATTCTACAATCATAAACTCCTTAAGTGAGGATTTAGCAGTGTCTATAACCATTACAATACTAAACCTTGAAGGTAAAATGTGCTAGAGATATCCTTTTGTTTTGGAAAAAGTATAATGTTTAACGATATAGAATATTATTGCATTTCTCCTAATTTCACTCCTAATGTATTTTCAGTTATAATTTGTCTGATCTTCATCAAATATTCATCTCTTAGTCAATCTAAAATAGAAGTAAATCTTCTTTTAATTATGACCAATATTTTTATTTTAAATATTTCTAATACACGTAACATGAATCATTTCATTAAAAAGATTGCAGGTCTAATATTTTAGAATGCTGTAAAATTACTAACATGAATTTTTTGGTAATCCATCTCCATCTCTTGGTAGTTTGTAGCCCTTACTACCATCGCAGCAGTATTCGTTGGTATGCAGTGTTTGTGTGCCAAGTTTCTGAAAGGTCTTTGTACATTTGAAATCTGTTTTCAGAAAATTTCTTGGATAATTTTTAAATTGTTGTACTGATACCACATAGAAGATTATGGAAAGAAAAAAATCTTACTGGTTACAAAATTAGGTAATTTACCAACACATCTTACCAGTGTCAAAATTTGTCAAGTTTCAGTGGAATCATTTCAATTTGAACTTTGTAGTCTACAGATACACTAAAGGATAGTCTATAATTAGATAGGAAAGTGGGGCATCAGATCTGCACCTACTATCTCCATCTAACACTTTTTAATATATGTACATATATACATATTGTTCTATGAAAATACAAGATACATAATTTCTCAACTTCCCTTTCATCCCTCCAACCCTTCCCATGAAACTACCTTACTCTTTCTCGCAAATTTACCGTTTTTTACAACACTCACCCACATTCAGTCACAAAGGAAGCCATGATGTACAGTCGAAGCAACAAGCTTGTGACCTAGCTGATTTCCATCTTGTGATCTATTTTTTTAAGAGTGACTTCACAGTCCATTTACCATTGTTGACTCTAACATTTATTCAGGTTTGAGAGCTTCAGATTTTGGACAACCTTACAGAAACTTGTCCTTACAGGACACTGATCCTTCTTCTCTCAGAAGTCATTGACTACATGTATCTCTTCTAAGGATCAAGTTCTATTGAGTTTCCCGTTTATTCTGAACTGCCATACAATGTGTGTGTGTGTGTGTGTGTGTGTCTGTGTGTCTCTGTGTGTGTGTGTGTGTGTGTGTATATATGTGTATATATATATATATATATATATATATATATATATATATAATTATCAGTAATTTACAAAGAGATCATGAATTTGAGAGGAGGGAAAAAGAACAGTTGGAAGAGGACGGAGAGGTAATCATGATATAACCGCAGTGCTCATGAATTCCTGAAAATTTACTTTTTATCAATAATAAAATAGTAATAAAAGTAACTCTAAAAATTAAACAAAGAGAAAAAGAAATTATGAATAAGAAATAATAAGTATTAACTAGTGTGTTTTCAAGTCAAAATATCAGTGTGTGTGTGTGTGTTTCTAGTTACTAACTAGACATTTCTATTTCTCATTTTTCATTGGTTGATATTCATATCTCTAAATATCTAAGAGATAAGTAATCTCAGAAGTCTTTGCTTTTCCTTCTATCTATGCTCATCTCATGATGACCTAATGAAATTTTAGGGATTTTAAATTATCTACATGAATACACTCCCAAATGTGTACAAATATATTTTAGATTCATCATGCAATATTAAGTTCATAAATGTAACTGCTTATTAGATAATCTCACACATGGCTATGACTATATGTAGTAGGCAGAATGTCTGTTGCCTAAGTAAGATTGCCTGAGTTTGAAGCCTTAGCATCTGTGTGAAAAGCAAGGCACAGCGGTTGCAGGTCTGAAATCTAGTGCTCTAGGGGCAGAGACCGGTGACCTCACAGACTTGTATGACCAGGCTGTCTAGTTGAAATGGAAAGCCCCAGCTTCAATGAAAAGCTCTTTCCCAAAAATATACATAAGGAGAAACAATTTAAGAAGACATGCAAACATCAACCTCAAGCATCCACATATATTTTTATATGAGCACAGATGCACACTTTTACACACACACACACACACACACACAATTTAGCAGTTTTAAGTCATCACGAGTTTACCTTTTGGCTCGCGGTACCACGTTCAGAAATCTGCCTGATGCCCTGTTCCACAGGAGATGGAGATTTCAGTTATTAATGTTTCACAGCCAGTCTTTGGCTACAAATGAAAAATGGTTAGATTTTGTTATCGATGGGTTTCTTTTGTTTGTCTGTTGTCTCTGTTTTTCTGTTCTAGGGACTGAGGTCAAGGTTGCTGCTGTTCGGCCATCAAGTACTCCACCCTTTACCAGTGATCTGTGTACCTAGCACTTACATTGATTTTCATTTTCAGTTCCTGTTTCTGTTTATTAGCTTGCTTGTTCGTTTGTTTTTGAGGCAGGATATTGGTAAACTTGTGATCCAGCTTTGACTTTTCAGCTCTCCTGTTCCAGCTGCCTGAGAAACTGGGATTATAGGGAGATGCCCCTGAGAAGCAGAGATGGACTATCCCGGTTTCTGAGAGTTGATTCATGAGCAATTAACCCAACTCTTCCATACTAATCAATCAAACAAACTGGTTTTAACCTGACTTGTGTTAATATTATCTCTTTTCTCCAAACACCGAGTATGTCTCCAAAGTAAAACCAAAGTCTATGTTGGGGCAATAAGTTTACTATTTAGGAGTTTGTTTATTTACAATGTAAGCTGTGTCTCTAGGAGAGACTAATATATACTTTAGAGTTCAGTCACATAGCATGTTGTAAATTGGTTGTTGTTTAGATTTTAAAAATCTTACTCACATAGTATCAAAACAAACTGCTCCAATAGTTCCTGTCATTAATTAAAAATGTCAATAATCCTTGGTGCTTGGTTCTTTCCTCGAATCATGCAATCAGCTTGTTCTTTCACTAGTACACTTATGTAATTGCTTTAGTTAAAAGCCATGGGTTTATAGTGTGGACAATTAAATGGCACAAAGATGGATAGCCGTGAGCCGGCATTCACAGCAATTGAAGTGGTATCATTTGCAGCATGGCCAGAGGATTGCACAACCCTGAGCCCTGGGAACACAGTCCCTTCTTCATCCCTTGTAGACAAATTACCTGGCTCTGCAGAATATACTGTGTTCTCTATACTATCTGGTGATTTTCATTTCCTGTGAAAGCATGATGAATGCTTTATGTATTAATTCTCACTCCTTCTAGTAAATGTGAGGCATAGCCATTAATTACAATGTGACCATTCAAGTCTATAAAGCATAGCTTCAACCAAACTGGCAGCTGTTGCCTTTGCCTTATTTCTCTTTGTTTCCAAAGGTAGCAAGAAGTATAATTAACCTTTATGTCAATGCATCTACAGAACTTTATATTTCTGTTATAATTTACCAAACAAGCATTCTCATACACGTACCCTGCAAATTAAAAAATACTGATTTTATGTGATTTATGTCATTTTTCAGAAAAAATGCATATTTTAAATCTTGTATAAAATATATTTTATTGGACGCTGTATACTTAAAAGTGCAATTTCTTGATCAAACATGTTTTCAAATCTATGAAAACTGTTTCTGCTTTTTTCTAAAATTGAATCAATATAATGCTATGATAGGTGCTAAAAGAAATACATTTTAAATTGAGATACATTTTTTAAAATTAAAGGGAATTTAAGCATCTACAAAATTAAAAACATATTTATGTGTGCATTTTATTTTCAGGCCTAGGATCAGATAATCAGCAATCAACTTTCTGCTTATAATTTGAACATTCTTTTCACATATATCACATAAAACAATCCTACTTTCACTTTTTGTTTCTTTTTTTGAATTTGGGACAGGCTCTTACAAAACTGCAGAAGTTGGCTTTGTCTTTGCAGCACTCCTGCCTCTACCTTCCAACAATTTGGGATGCTGGGTATGTATTACCACATCTGGATTTAAACTTTTTTATTTCAAAGAATAGTCATGCCATTTATACAAACAATGAAGACTAGCTTTTTAATTACTGACAACCAAATACCATTTGACACTAGAGAATGGAATTTTGGACTTTGGTTCTTTCATACTCCTTCGAACTTTAAAATTTATCTTGTATGGATAATAGAAATTAAAAATATGAAATTTTGATCCAGGAATTCTACTATGAATTTTATAGAACTCCTTTTTTGCATAACCAGATAAATCATTTTAATAATGTATTACATAATTAGGCAGAGTAAGTGCCTGATTAAAGAAAGTTTTAAATCAATTACAGTATTTTATATTGTCCTCAAAATAGCCTGAATCTGGGAGAGATTTTAGGTTGTTCCTAAACTTAACCGTGAATTATTGAACAGTACTGATCTTCATAGGCTAGCTCCCTGTGTACTGGAAGGGAGAAACAGTAAGTTCTTCCTATCAATGAAGCAAATTACCTATGCAAATTACCTAACAATTAAAATAGTAATTATATGATTCCACTTGGAATAGCCTTAAAATCCCCAAAGCACGACAGCTGACTGTACCCCCATGTGTCTGTGTATGCCTGCATCTGGAATTGTCAGTTCCTCCAATGTGTAAGCCCTAAGTAAGAGGTACATCAATAATTAATGTCACAGACTTTATCTGACTGACATTGTATTGAGGTGTTATGATTATATTAAATAAATAATACTCTAGTTCTATTTTTATTTTCATCATTTAGAAGGAGTAATTCATCCCTTGAATTCTAGAGTTATATTTTTATTATGCCATTTTTTTTTCCCAGTTTTCTGCCAGTGTTCAAGAATCTGAAAACTCCAGTTTTGACTTTGACATGAGGTAGCAACAATTATAGGGAATCATTACAAACATTTCCAATTGGAGTCATGCTCCATAGACAATGACTTGAAGAGTATGAATATTTATAAAAATCATTTGTCTTTCCTTCTTGCCATAGAGTACTCTCAAGTTCTTATACAATCATTCTGTTGGATTCGTGTCATCTACATAAACTTGCTACCATATTCATTATACTGAGCAGGCTTCACAGCTGACATCACAGACACACTCTGGGTCATAACAGTGATTGTAATCTATTGTGCATCAGGATTTTTGGTAGATTAAAACAACAATAGTATAAAACAGCCTGGTTCATGAAGGAGACAATATACACAAAAGCAAGAACAAGACATCGTTATTTCTAAATAGTACCGTTACTTTACAGTGTCCCATATGTATGTGTGTGTTTGTGTATGCATGTACATTTTAATTTCTGAATTAAAATATACCAGACACCAGTATCAGGTGAGCTTCCATGTATATTTGCAATACACTGATTTGGGGAATAAAACACCACTGTGACCTCATAGAGAAAAAAAAAAAAAAAAGAATAAGAAGATTTCCATTTGGTCCATTCTACTACATGTGTCTCTTCCTTTACTAAATTTTTATCTCTGCAATTTTTTCTGTTAAAAACCACTGTGAGAAAAATATCACAGTTAACGTCCATACAATGTGATGGAAAGCAGGTCTGACTAACTCAAATTAAAAGATACCATGAGATGCAGATTAGAATCCAAGAACATATTAGCATACTTGTTTAGAATAGAATACATTTTACATTGCAATATGTTATGATATTTCAGACATTCATAAGATGTTCCAGTCTTTCCTGTCTGGTTAGATCATGATAAATCTGTTTCTCATCTTAGTAAAAAAAAAAAAAAAAAAAAAAAAAAAAAAAAAAAAAAAAAAAAAAAAAAAAAAACCTGCTTCTCTTATGAGTCCAGAGAAACAGACACAGGATGATTTAGAAAAACTTAGTGTGTACACTTGACCCAACAGAAAGTAGCTGTGTGTTTTTGTGTGAATGTGTGGTTGTGGTGTGTGTATGGACATATGCATATAGGTATATGTGCAGGTGGACATGCACATGTGTGTGAGTACAAGAGGGAGACAGGACAAACTATGTTATTAATCCTCCAGTGAAGTGCACTTATTTTTCAAAGCAAGGTTTGTCTCGCTAGCTTTCAACTTGCAAAGTAGACCACATTTGCTTACTAGTGAAGGCCATGGATCTGCTTGTACTTGCCTTCCCAGGGTTGGGTTGATATATTTGAATTCTTCTTATATTTTTTTATGTGTATTCAAAAGATTGAACTCAGGTTGTCATGCTTCCAAAGCAAGTGCTTTATAAACTTATATAAACTTACTTAGCTCTCTCCTCAGACTTGTATTAAAGTTTAATGATATTATAGTATTTCTGTTTTGTTTTTAAGGCATCTTCGTGCCAACATTGCTACTCTTAGCATACTAAAAAGTTGGATTGGAATTAAATCTCTTTTCCCTTTGTAGTTATATTTTAATATTATGATGGCACTAGAAAAATATGTGCTCTATTTTCTGAAGGATTTTCCAGGGTGTGAGTTAAAAAAAATAGATTAATTAACAGTAATTTTCAAAATTGTGTGGTTATTGCTCTTAGATATGATACAGACTTTTAGCTTTTTCAGTGTGAAATATGCAGTAAGTTTATACTAACCCACAAAACAGCAATGGACCATAACCAAAAACAAATTCCATGTCCTTTAAATTATTCATGTAGGCCTTTGTCACAGCAGCAAAGAGCTGACTAATGAACATAGGGATCACCATTTTTATTACTTTGAACTTATTTCTTTTGTGAACCCAATATAAAATCACATACAGTAAATGTGTTTATTCATTTAATTTCTGTTTATCTAAGTATTCATTTTTAATGCTTGTGGTCTGTGTGTGATTTAAAATATAACACACATAAATTAAAATTTAAATATCCCATTACACACCATCCAATATTTTTTTTTTTATGATTCTGGTAGCTACCATTTCGATCTTTTCAGTCTTTGTCTTGTGCAAACCTCATATAGAAATACAATTAGGAGTATAATGGGAATGCAAGGAAGATCCCGAAGAGACTATCAGGTCACAAAACTTCCACAGTCACACAGGGTCTTAATGCCTTAATTTAAAAGCTTTTAGAAAAGGCCTCCCTTTCTCTATTCTCCCAATTGACTACCAGTTGCAGTGACTCAGCAATAAGGCCGTTGCCAGCTGCTGCAGCCTTGATCTTAGCCTAGCTACCTTCCACAATGGTGGATCCATATGCTTTCATTCACTAGAATCCACTAAGTCTCAGGGCACATAGCATTATACCCTAAAATGCACTATGATGCTTGGGACAACCTGGTGAGCTGTCCTTTCTTAGGGGTCGCCCTTGGTCCTCACCTACTTTATTATGGAATGAATTCCAAATTACTTAATGTAACCTCAAAGTACATTTTATAATACGCCAGCCTGTGCCTCTTTGAGATGATTGGAAGATGAGTGTGGAATAACAGTAAGGGGAAACAAATTAGAGTTGGGGTCAAACTCTTCGTAGTATTACAAATCATTACCATGGGTAGAGAGATGACATGACACTGGCCATCTTTAGGACTTAGTAACTGTCTTTAACTTTCTTAATAGGTTTTAGATAGAAGTAAGCTTCCAATACCAAATTAGAAACCTGGTGTGTGTGGGGGCGGCACGGAGCTGGACATCTCAGCTGCTTAGATTTCTCATTGTCAAATGCAAAGGGAACTTCAGCTGAAAACACCTAATCCAATCACTAGTGGCATCTTTAGGTAATACTGTAACTCAAATTTTATGTGATTTTGTGGAAAAGAAGTAGCAGTATGCAAATCCTAGCCTAAGAAATGCTTGATGGCATGTTCTTTAATTGCATTATTATTAGTAAGAACTTAATTTTTTTGACAAAGTATGCTTTGGAAGCAAGAGAAGATTATAGCAACACACAACTACAATTTGACCTAAAGCCACTTTTTAAAAAAATGGGCATTATCACTTGTGAATTTCTTATGCGAAAACCTGAAATAAAGCCATTTAAACACTTATAGATATCTGTTCTTGTCCCAGGATCCATGTCAAGCTCCTAGAGTAGCGTCAAACTCTGTTTGCCTTCGTTTCCCTTAATAATAACATATTATGGTTAGGATGCTGAATTTCCACAAGATGATTATGAGCTAGAGGTTGGGCTCTAGAATGGCACCATTGGGAGCTGGTAGAGATTGTACAGTGTCAGTAAGAGATTTTGATTTCACTGTGGAATGACCTTGAAGTGGACAGCGAGGCTCCATCCTTTCCGTCTCCATTTTTACATTGTAGTCACCATATGAACAGTTTTCCCCACACTAAATTTCCATCTTGATGCCCTACCTCACTAGAGGCCCAAAGCCAAGGGGCAGATAAGCTGCAGACTAGAATGCACAGCACTGAACTATAGTCAACTTTCAAATTAGTTAATTACCTGAGCAATTGAATTCTGACTTAACAAACACATAGCTACCACTAAGATCGATACACACACACACACACACACACACACACACACACACACACACCCAACTATAACGCATCTGTGACAAAACATACTTGTTTTGTTTAGAGTTTTTCCTGTGATTAGAACACAAAAGTCACTAAGTAAATCTGCATGATTGCCAAATGAATGAATGATAAGAACATACCCATACTATATTTTCCAATTTAATATCAGTATTTTCTTTTGAAATTCTCAATCCCTCACAGCACAGCATGTCATTTAACTATCTGGAGTTGTGTTTCTTCTAATCTTCAATAAATGTTCCATAAGGAAAATCTGGATTAAATAGATGAAAATAAATTTTGAAGAACTTGATTAGATAGATAACAGTAAGTAGGTTTGTATTTGGTCATATGTATGCTATGATTTTGAGATACAGAAAAAACTGTTAATAACTCTATTAGAAAAATCATGTGAAAAATGTTTAGTTCTGGAACTCCACCCATCATGGTGTCTTCCATCTAGTGTGAATATTTTTCAAGCTGTGTATGCATAGTAAGTCTCAGTTTTGCAGATTAAATGAGTAGTTCGACATCTTAAGTTAGTGCACACTTTAACAAATTATTATTAATTATGCTAAAATGTAATAATGCACAGTAATGAAAACTGTTTGATCAAAATATAATTTGCCTCCCAAAGTAATTTGACTCATGAACAATCTATATCACGTAGGAAACCCTTCAGTTAAATGATGAACAGGGTCAATGATGTGAAAGGAGACAGAAATTTGTCTGCCATGTTGTCCATCTCCAAATTCATACATAGTCAGATTCTGAATGTTTGGGAGAAAGCAGAAGTAGTTGTCAAGTTTTAGAACAAGCCAGGAATCCATATCCTTACCTAAAAAAGCTTGGGATGGAAAGTTGAAAATAGTTGCATTTCTGAAAGTAAATCCTCAATATCTATGTGAATAAACCTTTCCTTTGAAAGGGGATATTACCATGGCCAACAATAACCACAGCCAGCTATTCAGTGCAGTATGCCAATGTAATTGTATCATTATTTTGAAATATGTTCCTGTCTTTGCGTATACTTCTTTTGTTTTCATTACGAAGAAGCAAACATTGTTTGAATGGCCTTGTACAATGGCCATTTATACAGTGTAGGCACAGGCCTTTAGAGACTACAAGTGTTTCAAACTGTCATAGAAGGGAAACTATTTCCTAATCTCATACAGAGTTCTATATTTCCAAGGGCAATCAGATAAAACATTTGTGACCTTCCATTTTTATTTTTTAAAATGAACCATGATTGAAACATTTATATATAATACACTCTTTAGAAAAGACCTTCCTGATAACAGGGTTTCAAAGATTGATGTTTAGAATAAAAAGTATCTTGCCTTTCACTTCCTAACTTTGAAATGCCTTTGAAAGGAAATCTTTGGAAAACTTTACAAACTGCACTTAACACATAACATGTTGACTGAGTATATACTGGATACAAGTTATGCTTGTTCAATACTGGCAGCTACAATTGAGCTCAGTAAAAAGAGTGATCACAGACAGAATAGGCACTAAAGTTAAATTTTACAAATGCATTGGAGCACAGCTTCTCCAATTTACTGCAGTGGAGCTACAGCTGACTGGCAAACAAAGAGAATGCAGGATGCTGGCTTTAGAGGCAACCAGAACTAGACTAGATAATTTTAGGCAAATATTAATATTTTGGGGAAACCAGTGTCTATAAGAAAAAAGGGACAGATCACAACATTTAGTACCCAGAATGAGAGAACCTATGGTCAAGTCCTTTAGCACAGCCAACCTTCAAATTTATCTTATGTCAGTGAGTGAAAGACCATCTTTGTGGGGCTAGTGAGATATCTCAGTGGTTGAGATAAGTTTTGCTCTTGCCATAGACACACATGTGGTTTTAGCACTATATGGCAGCTCAAAGTCATTTGTAACCCTTCATTTTGGGAATCCAGTGCCCTTTTCTGAACTCCATAGGCATGGCAGGCATGCATGTGATACACATATACGCATTCAGATAAAACACTCAGGCACTAAAAATAAAATAAACATAGAAAAAGATAAATATACTTGTATCAAATATAAAATTAATTATTAAACTAATCTTAGTTGTGGAAAAGTGTTTCTCAAACCTATCTTTCAAAAAACAAAAAATTAATAATAGTACAGAAAACAACATCTAAGATATCCACTAACCAAGAATGATGGACTAGTTTCTAAGTTCCTAACTTTAGCTGTTGAACAAGTTGATTGTCTTATATCGTGATGGTTTTGCAGTTACTAATTCTTTGGGATTAGCCTTATATTTCACAGCTCAGCTTTTGATGAAGCCTTTTATTTTTAAATTCACAAAGTAAATATTGTCGGTGATTATTTTAGTGAGATTTGATTTCTAATCCTTTCTCTAGAATGTGTGATGTAATTCTACTTTGTAAATACATTATATTTATTAGATCTGAGATTGGAAAATCCGAGTTTCATACCAGGAAAGATCTTCATAGATTCTTTGATTCCATGAAGACAAAAATCCCCATGGCTTTCTAATCCCTTCAATTATGTCTGCATTAAGCTTCTAGATGATCTATGATTATTTAATGAAATATTTTAAATACTGTAAGACCCTCAATGAAAATTGAACAAAAACAAAATGAAGATTTGTTTTACATCTTTCAGCTAAATATATTCCTTGTTTTTTTTTTAAGATTTTATTTATGTACATCTTTTGTATTGGGGATGTACATGACACATGAATGAAATTCAGAAGATGAACTAGAAGAGTCCATTCTTTCCTTCCACCACATGGGTGATATCAGGTCAACAGGCTTAGTGCCAAATACCTTTACCAGCTGAACCATCTCACCAGCCTTATTTGTGGTTTTGAAATATATTCTGATCAGTGCTGGTTACTTTGAATGCAGAATGAACTATATATATAGTTTTTAGATTTGTATTGAACCAAATATTCCTTTTATTAAAGGATAATATAGTGGAGCAGAAAACTTTCTGGTGATGGGGGAGAATGACATTTTTCTATTTCCTCTCATATGACATTTTGTGTTTTCAATTGGTCTGCTGTATTTTCAAATACAACATTTCTCTAGTTATTATAAGTAAGAAATAGTAGGGTTAGTAATTATAAGTTTACTAAACTAAGGATAATATTTATGTGTTATATTAATAAAGGTCTTCCACATAAGAATAGTCCAGACAAATGGCCTCTGTTTACAGTGTGTTTGTCTCTGTGAGCTCTCATTACAGAAAATAGGTACGTAAATTAGCTGAAAGGACCTGAAAAAATAGAACAGTAACAGCTTTGTGCATATTATTTCATAAACTCTTTGTGACTTACAAATTTTGTGATTAGTCAAATTTTGGGTTATTGCGAAGTTGCAGCGTTGTCAACTGAGTTCTCCAACAGAGAAATAGGAAAACCAAGGAGGTAGCCAATGGTGTCATTCCATGTAGAATTAACTGATGAGAGATATTGCTCTTTATAAACCTTTCCCACAGGTTGAGAGAGAGGTCTTCTGTTAAAAGAAAGTCATGTTAATTGCTTCTGTAGAACAGTCAAACCTGTAAAGGAACCTCCAAGTTCAGACTGTGATAAACTAATTTTTCATTTTAGTCTTCTCATTGCAAGTTTTATTGACCTTGATTTATAGTTTCCAGTGGATTTATTCACTCATATATGTCTACTCTCTGTATTTATTTTTCTCAGTCTATCCTTTCCACAGCTTTCTTCCAATTACTTCTATTTTATATTATTTATTCTTATTTTTCTTCACTATATAGTGTATAATTTTTGCCTATATGCTTCTGTCAAAGCTGTAATAATCTAATATTTTCATCTATTTATAGTTTCCACTGTTGCAAAGTCTTGAATATGGTCATGGTAGATTTATAGTTCTTTTTCCAGCAAATTGTATGACTTGCCTATGTTCAACAATAAAACCCCACAAACCTGTGACATGGTTGTAGAATTAGAAGAATCTGTTACTCATCTTCTGTTTTACATTGTTCTCATAAAACTTATCTGGAGAAAGCTGTGGAGTTGATACAGACATGAATCGAGTCTTAATTATTAGTATCTTATCCCCTTATGGATTTAAATAATTTTAAAGAATTCAAATATATCTATTTTTAAAAGACTGCAAGATTGAAAGATAAAGTGTCAAGTGAATTAATAGAACTCACAGGACACTACCACTCCCTTCCTGACACCCGTATTTGTCTAGTTCAGCATTTTGTACTAGGGCTAAGATATCTTCAATTTTCCTATTGGTTAGACCTTAGAAACTATTACTTTGCTCTAGTTTTATATTCGGGGCTTTAAAAAAAATTGTACTACATCTAGCATGTCTGTAAGATCACGTGCACTTTCCCATGCATTACTATTTCTCTGAACATCAAATCCTATGATTGCATCTATCTTGTTGTTAGTGGTAGAATTTCTTTCTTTCTGAAGTATGAGTAAAGTTATCCTGTCTGTATACATTCCAGGTATACAAGGTATGCTATGGTGGCTGAGCTGTGCTGGTGACAGAATGTGAGATTCTGATGATTGTAAATCCAGTAGAACTGGGACATGGTGCCAATCTCAATGGCAGCCTGAAACAGTTTCCAGAAGTAGAGAATACAAGGCTTGGCTGTAGGCTGTAATACAAACTGCTAACACTGACAATAGATCAGGTGTCTGAGGTGTGGGCCCACTGCACACACAGCCTAGATCGGATACTGCTTCAAGATCAGGCATGCAGCGGATGGAGAGAAGACAGGTTCCTTCCAAATAGGAACTGTGAACACCCTTAGAAGACAACAGTGCTACATGAAGCTACCCTTTCTTCCCTATGCAGTTAGGCATGAAGCAAGACTCAACATACTTTAAATACATATGCACACTTTCATGTCAACCCCAAATAAATAACTTTGCTGTGACCTATACTGACACACCAGAATCCTTCATTTTCTGCAAAAGCTAAAAAAGAGAAGCTTCACGTGAATGAAAATATTGTCATTAAAAATTATAAAATAAACTAATCCTAAGTATAATGGAAATGATATTCTTTAGTCTCTATAGAACAAATTATTTAAAAATTATTGAAATATTGTAATATTTCATAGAATGATAAACTCAAAGTTATAAGTAGATTACATTTATAGCTTAATTATTTTTAATGCTTTAAAATGGAATGAAAGATATTATTACTTTGAATATAATTATGGTAAATAATTTTATGGAAACAAAGATATGTTGTCTATAATTCTAGAATAGCAGCTAGAATTATATATCACACCATGGACTTTATTTTCTTATCCATTCACTATGATAAAGAGAGTGGGAATTCTACAAAGAGTCATAACAAGGTAGCAATTAAAATATTTTCGGAGATTGAGAGAGGTCTTAGCAATTAAATATCCTTGATACTCTTTCAGCGGACCCAGGATGAATTGCCAGCTCCCATGTGGTGGCTTACAGTCTTAACTCCAGTTCCGGGAATCTGATGACCACTTTTGGACTCTCAGGACAATAGGCATGCACATGGTATAAATAATGATATGTGTGTATACACATATATATTTTATATATAAATAAATATCTATATAATATATAATAAATATATATTAAATATAATTACTCATAGTAATTATATTACTATGTTTCAAAATATTAATACTCATAAAGTAAATACATGTAAAATATATTTATTTCAATATGACCAACACAAAATTCAATTGACTTTTCAAAATCTTGAAATTTGACTTTAAGTCTGCTACCAAACACGTGTATAAGAGAGTTATTGTTAGCATTCTATTTACATTCTATATTTTAAATTTCATTTTCAGTGGTCACAAACATTTAGAATTAGCTATCTTCTCATAAAATGTATATTGCTATAAAAATTATATACAATTTACTTAAAATTTAAATATTAAATATATACATTTCATTATTAAGAATAAATTTAAAAAAAAACAAAGTTTTTCTATTCTTACAAGTCAGATCACAAAGTGAATCTAACTTCTAAAACATAACAATTTTTACTCTTGATATTAAGTTAAACAGATTCTTAAGCATAAAGGTTGGTATAATAGGTATTTTTTCAAATAACACCCACTCTCAAGTTCCCATTAGTAGAAATAATAACATTAATTTCATATTTAACTGATATGAATCTTTCTGAGGGAAAATTACTCATTTGTTCATGTTGCTATTAATTTATTTTCTGAATGGGCAATTTAATATAATTGGCATATTCAAACACATCTTCATAACTAATACTTTAAAATCTAGATTACTTTCTCTTTATTAATTTGAAATAGTGAGATACAATTTTCACATTACAAAATAAGATATTAAAACCTGAATAGTATATTACCACTAATCATAAAAATAGCACATTTTATCTTTTATATTTTCCTGAAGTTATTTTTCTAACTATAGTATCTTCCTCAGAGGATTTACCTTATTTATCTATCATCTATCCATCACTGTCACGTTCTCTATCATCTACTTAACATTTATCTACATAAAAAGATACGTGTCTAAGACTAAACCAAACTTTTAAAATGGGACACCTATAATTTTGTCTCTGAGGTAAGATTTATGAAAAGACAGTGATTATTAATGTTTATTAATTGAAATGTTATGGCATTGATATGCAGAGTTGTTTTAAACTAGAAGTAATCTCTCTTTAAATAGTGCTTGGTTTAACAATAATGTCTATTTAACATTTAAAATATTTTATATATTTATTAGATTGATATCACAATTATGCTTAAGACTCTTTTAAAAGTAGTTTTATCTTCAATGTGAATGAGATTCAGGCAATAATTTTAGAACTAGTGTGCAGCTTGTCTGAAATCATTGGAAAGCTAACTGAAGTTCTGACCTTTAAATTTCCTTGAAAATACATAGAAGAGTTGTGAGAAAAAGTTTGTAATCTTGGACAAAGATGAATGTGACATAAGTAAAGACAAATGAATTAGTCCACTTGAATGTCAGAGCAAGGCAATTATATCTATCCATCTACTGTCCATCTGTCTAACTACTTATCTATTTCATATATTTAAATATATACCTATTTTAATATAAATCTTCCTACTATCTAACTACCAATCTATTTAGCTTCTTATTTGTCATTTATCCTTAATCTATCTTTTATTTATCTTTTGTATAACAGATATATATCTGTTTATAATCTATCAATCTAACAGTCTATCAACTATTGTCTATGTTAACCTACGGTATTTATTTAACTATTTATCTGTCATTTACATACTATGTCTTACTTATTTACTTGCTTACTTATCTACCTGTCATCTATCCATTCAGTATGTCTGCCTATCCATCAATAATAGCTTGTGTATATTGAATAGCACTCAAATAGTAGAATACAACCAGAGATAATCACAACCTGCCCATAGGACCTTTATGCTCCTATTAGGTTGCCAAGTCCACCCTTGATATAGGAAGTAGTGCTGGGCATTTTTTTTGTATCAAGCCCTGTTTGAGCAGTAACCCATGGAGGACTGATTTTTGTTTTGTTTTGTTTTGTTTTTTTCTGGGGCGAAGCAGGAGGGGTATTTGATTGGTGGGTGGCAGTGCAGGTAGTTCTGATGGAGAGGGGAGATAGAGGGAGATGCGAGGAGAGAAGGAAAGGAGGAATGGGGTTGGGATGTATTGTGTGAAACAAGAAAGATAAAGTAAATAAATAAATAAGAACATCAGTTATTTGTTAGTGTTTTAACGTTTGATTTGTTTTCAAAGCAGGGTCTCACTACATGTCTCTGAATATCCTGAAACTCACTATGTCGACCATACTGGTTTTGAATCACTAAAAAGGTGACTTGTTTAACTGACGTGGACTTTTGGATTATACTCCTAAATGTACCCCTCTTCCATGCTTAGACATTATCAATAAGCTATTACTTTAGCTGTCCATTCAACTAACGAATAATGTCATCTTTGACGAGTATGTTTTACCTGGAAAATATCTACTGAATAAATATGTTTCAGAGTGTCTCAAGAATCGTGAAATTTCATCATGCCACCATGTTAACACATCTTTTTTTTATTATTAAGCACTACTAATAATTCTTCTAATTTTTTTTGCATGTAATCATGTACTCATATTATGTAATCATACAGATGTGTGCATATACAGACATGCACAACACATATGTGCACATGGCAATGGTAGGTGTACAACACTTCAGATCCCTGTTAAAATCTTTAATTTTTATCTCCCTCAAAATAAAATTAAATGCCCTTAATGTGACTTGTCTCCATGGTGCTACCAATATTGTTTTCTTTCATACTCTTATTTACTGGCTTATTCTAAGCTAGTTACACAGATATTCTGATGTTATTAAACATGGGAAACACTCAAGGGCTTTTCATTTCTGCAGTCTTTATTTTTAAAGGTCATCCTTAGATATTCTCAGGACTCAAGCCTCCTCAATTCTTCCAGATCTTTGTTCAAATGTTACATTTTTGGAAGGGTCTTTTTCCCCTGAATACTGAATACTCTCTTGAAAACAGGATGGCCTGCACTCTGACATGCTGTCACTTTTCTTGTATATGTACTGTTTGCTCTTTCTAGCTATGTTATAAAAGCAGAAATTTTGTCCTGTTCATTTTTCCTGTAGAAGTACTGGATGCACAGACACAGACTGTAAACCAATTGTAAAGAATAAACAAATATAGATGAAAATGTCAGCATTTTCTGGGAATGATAATGCCAAGACTATAAGTCTCTAGATTGCACAGACAGAGCTATATGGAGCTATAGGATAATAAAGAGCAGGCTGCAATAAACACTCCAGGGTGTGCTGTCAGAACCAGTTTGTGTTGTGTATCTGCATCTTTATAGCTGAATGCTTGCTTCGCTCTAGCAATAGTGATTTCTGATGTCAATTATTTGATTGTGTATTTAAAGGTCATATAGGAAATTAATCAAATTGGAATGTGTCATATGCTCCAAATCTTGGAGAGATCATATTTAAACATTATGTTTTTACATTAGAAACATGAATTGTGATGTACACCCTATGTGTTTAGATGTCATATAAGCTACATGTCTTACTCTCAAGCAAGAAGTTGAGGAAACTAATTAATTACTCATTATTCTCAAATACCTACCTTTTCATTCTGTGTTCCTATATTTATCTATATTTATAAAAGCACAGTAGTCAATGAGGAACATAGAATATATAAAATAATTAGATATTTTATATAATATATATATCCATACATATTGACAAATTTGAAATGTTCTACAAAATTTCAGGAAAGCATTTGTTTTTTTCATTGTGTTTTCTGTATGCACATACAGATACAAAGCAGATGTAAAAATGTACCATAAACACCTGTACACATACAGACACATGCACACACAAATAAACAGAAAAAAAAAACATGTAGAAGAACATTACAAATTATAAGCTATATTACTGTGTTCACCACTATGAATACCCCAAAAGGAAAGAAAAACTATAAATGATGAAAAATTAAAAAATAAATAAAAAGCATGCTACAAAACCTCAGATGAATAACTGACACAAAATATTACATGAAAAATTAGAATTGTGCCATAAGACAGTGAACAAATATTTTTTCAAGAAGTAAAAGAAATTAAAATATATGTATCATGACCTCTCTGAAATAGAAGTTAATTGTTCAAAGAAAAAAACTTGACTTCTCAAAGGAGATATAAGAACAGATTTACCATTGTATTTAAATGATGATGTAATGCCTTATAGATCACTGTGTAGTAAATTTAGTGAAAATATCACAATGGAATACATAAAAAATAAGTTGATACCTGGCTTAGCTTTACTCTGGAAAGTATGTTGATATGACTTTTCCAAATTTACTTTATAATTTACCATATTCACAGATGAAATGAAATTTAGCATGTTCAAATGACAAAAGATATCCTAAAATATTCAGAATTTGTTTATAATTTAAACATAAAATGTGAAAAGACTCTTCATTAAGCTGGTTCAGACCAACATGCACTCATACAACAGTTGTTTGAAGATCTAATAATGAGATTCAGTGTTGATATTTTTACTTTTATACTTCTGAAGATAACAGCTTTAACAAGTAGGAAAAATTCTAAAAACTATTATGAGATAAAGCATATTATCATCTTCATACATAGTTATTTAATTGATAACACAAACAATAAACAATAACAATGATCTCCCGTTCCTTCTCCAATTACATAAACTTTCATAAAGATCCATTATTTTGCAAACTAGAGCATTCATTTTACCTCTTTATATCATGTCAATAGTGATAATGCTGATTGTTGTGTTTGTCTTCATTTTTACTCTGGTCATCTTCATGGTCTTCTAGAATCTCTACCTTCCTCTACTTTATTAATAAGGACTTTCTAATATATCTTTCTCAAATGTTTATTTTTTTGAGTCCTTATATTATTTATCTATGTATGTAAAATTGGTACCTAAGGGAAGCTGTTACAATATTCTTATGACATTTCCCTCACGTTTTATTTGGGTTATGGTGATGCTATAAAAGAATTGTAGACTATATAGCCATTTTCTATTCTTTAGACAATTTTGTCTAAACTGACATTAGCTTTCATTTGTAGCATCTGATCAGGAAATCAATTTATTCTTGGATATTTCATTTTATGGGAAATTATAACACAACTTCAATAGTCCAAGTTGAGTTAATTTCTATATTGATTTTCTATTTCTTCTATTGTGATTTTGGATATTAAAAAGAAAACACTATCAAGTAAAAATTATTTATTTCATGAGCTATTTTAAGTTTTTGAGCAAATATAATCTATGATATAGTCCTGAGCTATTTACAAAGACTTTATAAATTGAAGTAATGAATCCTTTGCAGTCCTGCTCCCCACAATGCTGTCTTATCTCTACTTTTCTTTATCAGTCTTTCTAAAAGCTTATCAGCCTTCTGTTTTAATGTATCCAACATTGTATTGTACATTTTATATACAATTCAAGAACTTTAAATTCTGAGATATCAATAACTCTCTGAAAGGCACATTGACAGTCAGAATATAAACCCAGAAGTTATAACTAACTCATTCATCTTGACTCTATCCTTTGAAAATTTCTCATTATGAAACATGCTAACATTTCATGTGGTACTTACACACAAAACAAATTTGAAAAAAAATTCTATTCAATTTTAAAACTTACTTGATTAAATTCTAGTAGATTCTAATGTTCTCTCTCTCTCTCTCTCCATACACACACACACACACACACACACACATATATTTACATATACATAAATATATAAGTTTGACTTATGCCATTTACAAGTATATTCCTAATTCAACAAGTATAAACATAATATTAATATTTGAGAAAAATGTTTTAAATCATAATGCTCCATTAACAAGTTATCACTTAACTTCTTTCTAATGTATTTATACATCCAATATCCTTCACTAATGCTATTGAAAGTTCTGCATCCACTCAAGTTAAGTTTGCTTTTAAAGTATTACAATAATTGTCAAAATAACATGAAACATGTTTCTCATTCAGTGAGGTGTTTTACTTGCTGAATGCACAATCATTACATTTCAGTTTTTATTTTCCAGTAGTAAACACTATTTTTAAAAATTTCCTTTCTTCATTTTTATTTCCCTGTTATAGAGTGCTTTCTTTGCCATATATATATGTTTGTGTATATATGTATATACATATGTTTATACATATATGTGTGTATATACACATACATGTATATGTTTGTATATATACATATGTATATTGTGTGTGTTTATATAAATATATAAATACATGCATATGTAAGTATCTAGTCCTTTCCTATTATTTCCTGTTGAAAATGATTCATTCTCTTAATCAGTTTACCCACCATTTCAAATATGCTTTCAGTTTTGTTAATGACAGATGTACAATGTAATTGACAGTTCCCATTTTTCTTATGGTCATAAACTATGGAACCTTTTCTCTCATTGAGGTGAGTACATAATAAGAATATACAAATAATGGCATCAGTGTGGTAGGAATGCTTTAGTTTTCATTGTTTCTTCAATACACAGCAAGTCTAAAGTGAAGATTTTTTAATCAAGTAATCTACCATTCTTGTAGGCTATTCAGACATTTTGAAAGGGTCAAATGTAAAGGACAGTAATAAAAAACACCACCATTTTTTGCCTCAGGCAATAAATAATCTCACATGGAAAACTGTATACTTTACAATGAGACTGAAGCATAGGAAGAGCACATGAGTGCCTTTGAGATTTAGGCTTAGCTTTAGAGAAGGCAGGGATAAAATTCTAACCACAATTTTGAGGCAAATATAGCAAGCTGTGAAGTTCATGATAGAAAAATTTACTTTTGTAAATTGGGCTTCTTGTAAAGGAAAATGGGAGATATAAAAAGATTTCTAGACAGGAGATGCTCGAATCAGATATGCAGTATAAAAATAAGAAATTCTAAAATTATGTATTTAGGTCATAGGACTGAAGAAGTATCTCAGATTTCCAAATCAGGAATTCAGTGTTTAGGTCATTTCTCAGACCAGAACAGCATGGACCCTGGAAAGTGAGAGTTTTCTGGGAAAAAAATAATGAAACAGGAATAAAATTATGCTTTACGAAACCAAACAAGAATCAACAAAATTGAACTCTTGGAATTTTTGAACATTTCTAGAAACAAAGCCTTGTGGAAGCTTTAGAAACTATAAACATTCTTTTCTGTTTATTTCTATCAACAGTTTAGACAAGAAGAGTAGCTATATAGTTAATGAGAATTAACTTTCCAAAATTGTCTGCAAATCCCCATGCATATATGTGTGTTAGTCATCTGTGTGCATCAAAACAGGAAACATATGCATATATATTATTTATCTATAAACATGTGTGCCCATGTGTTGTCAATACAGAAACTATCCCAATATTTACTTTTTATTTGTTTAATTGTTCATAATTTATTTTTAATCTTGATTTTGAGTGACAGGCGCTCTAAGCATCTCAGATTGGCCTTGGAGCTTGCTGTGCTCTCAGCATCCTGAGTGTGGGGATTACAGGAGCGTGTCAGAGGGAGATGACTACTGCTCATCATAATGTAATCATTTCAGACTATTGTAGGTTTTGATTTGAGCAATAATGTTTAATTATTCTCATGGGTTCATGGCAGAGGACAGTTTATTCTTTGCTAATTCAATCCCTATTCCTAGAGGATTTCATCTTCTATACAATCTAATATTAAGCTGAGACTTGGAAGGCTTCTGCCTCTGTACAATCTAATCTTCAAGATACAAGTCCAGACCTTGAAGAATTCAGTCTCCATATACTCTAATCTGTTAACCTAGAACTAGAGTATTTGAGCCTCTAAGACTTACTCATGACTGACTCTGACTTGCTCCTTCTGAACTCAGAGCTAAACTGTATTCAACTGATTCTTCTGATTGGTTGATCCAACTCACTTCCTATTCTGCTTAAAACTCTTCTCCAAGCTGACCTGTTCAAACTGACCTGATGACCATACTGACTATTTCTGACTGGACTCTTCTGACTCTGGCTGTCTCTGGATGACTCCCACAACTTCTCTGACTGAACTGCTCTGCTAGACTTCAAACTGATTGTTGCTGTTAGCTTTCTCTTTCTCCCAAACACACTCTTCTTGTCTGACAGTCTCCTTTTGCTGAACTGCCTCTGTGTCTTATTAGACTGATTCTCTAACAGATTGCCTGACTCCGAGTTGAGAGCCTGCTTTTCTACCTGGAGAGTTATTGGACATGTTCTCCCTCTGACTCACTTAGCTAACTCTTCCTCTGATTCATCACTTTGCCTGCTCTTTACTCTGATTCATCTCAGATGTCACTCTGCCAAGTCTCCACTGATTTACTCTCAAACTTGGGATTAAAGGCGTGTAGCCACTCTGTACTTCACTCTGCCTCTGACTTTCTGCTTCTCACTTGACTAGCATTCTCTGACACAATCTCCTCCTGTTCTCTCAATCTCTACTCCTTATTTCTTAACTACGAATTGAGTGTGAAATCTAAACAGAGAACCAAAAACTGAGAGCCCTGACTTCTGAACTATTTTCTTCCATATCCTGAGAGCTGGGATTAAAGGTGTGTGCCACCACTTCCTTCTAAATTGGGTTATTTAAAGGCTTGTGCTGCATTCCAGCCAGATCACATAGGCCTTGAATCTGATCTTGTCCCAGAGAATCCATGTTGCTGGACTTAAAGATTAAATATTCTTCTGCAGACTCCACTCCTTGGCTCTTGCTGTTCTTGATGATCATCCCATGGTACTGGAATCCCTAAAATTCTGAGGTCTTCTGCTGCAACTGGGCTTCAGTTACACCAATTACCTCTCCTGGCTCTATTCAAGGAGACAAGCCTGAACTTCTTTGAAGGACTCCTTTAACCCTGGACCTTCAACCCCTACTGAGGCTATACCCTAACCAAAGGCCTCTTTTGGCTTTTCATAATGCCAAGACCCAGCTGCACTCTATGACCCTTCCATACCTTCAAAACTAGTACCACCTGGGTGACTCTTATGCCAACAAGTACAGCTGCTAGCATGAGGTAAAACCTTGGTTTCCTCTGGAACACAACTTCTGTGTACTGAGACTGAGGAAGTATTTCCCAGAAAATTTCATGTGAAGGATGCTCATGTCTTCTTAATCACTGCTAATTTCTCAGCTCAAGCTATCCAGTATCAACTGACTCAGTAAGAAAGCTTTACTTAGTTGTTCTTTCTTCTTGTTACCACAGCTGATTCTCTAGCTCTAGTTGACCAGGCATCTCAGATTCAGTACACAAAAGACCTGGTAGAGTCTGTGTTCGCCTCTGAAACATCACAAGCCAGTCCTCCTTTGTCTGAACTGCAGAGGAAGAATTGTTATATTCCAAGCTCCTATAGAACATCTCACTGAGATCTCAACACTCTGTGGCTTTTCTAGCACAAAGTTCTAAAGACCTTCCACAATTCTCCCCAAACCAACATTATCTGTCATAGCAATACCCAATTATCCTGGTACCAAATTCTTAGTAAGGGTTACTATTGCTGTGATGAAGCAGTGTGACTAAACCAACTTTTGGAGGAAAGGGATTGTTTGGCTTATGATTCTAGATCACAGTTCATCTCTAAAGGAAGTTAGAACAGGAACTCAAGCAGGGTAGGGACCTAAAAGTGGAGCTGTTGCAAAAACCATGGAAGAGTGCTGCTTACTGGCTTGCTCCTTATGGTTTACTCAACCTGCTTTCTTATAGAACCAAGGACCACCAGCCCAGGGATGGTACCACCCACAATGGGCTGGATGAGCAGAGAGTTCTAAACTGCTGAACTGTCTCTCCAGTTCCCCCAAAACATGTTAATTTTTTTTGTTACTATTTTTTAGGTTATAAACATTTTATGATTATGCATTGATAAGATCATCAAAGAAAATAATAAAAATTTACCAGACAGACAAAAAAGTATGACTAAGTTTGACTAAGTTTTGGAAAACACTGATAATGAGTTGTTAAAGAGAAAAATTTGTCCTAAATATTCAAAAGCTTGCTTATACAATCATCAGGTACCAAAATATATGCTATAATAATATCAATATGGAGTTAGAGATATTGATATTTTAGTACCTCTAAACATTGACAAAAAAAGCTATTTTTCTAATTTTGCTCTATGAGTAACCTCAGGTCCTCAGCTAGTAAAGCATCAATCATGAAACAAAAGAAGGGAGAAGTAAGTTATTTGAAAGATTTCTTTCTTCTTTTCTCTCTCTCTCTTTTACTCTCTTTTATTGGTTCTTCATGAAGTTTTAGAGTACTCTTTTTGTTGCTTTGAATACTGGTATTGGTATTTTCACACATATTGGATTGAATTACACAATTGTTTTGTGTACTTCAATATATGCACACTCAGTGTTTTATATATATATATATATATATATATATATATATATATATATATATATCTGTATGTGTATATGCAATAATTCTAACACTGCTTTTTGAAGATAATCGTTCCTATTTTATATTCCTCAGTAGTTTTCAAATATCTTTTGACTGTGGATGCATGACTTTATTTCTGGATCTTTATTCTGTTCTGAAGGTTTATGTATCTGACTTATGGATCACACTCTCAAGAACAAAATCTCTGTCTTTAGCCTCTATTTAATGAAAGGTGTCTAACACTATCATGCTAGAAAAATGCCTGGTTTTGCTCTGTGCCACAATGATACTTAGAGGTCAAACAATGAATCTGTGTGTGTTGTTGCTTCCGTTACTTGGAACACTTTCATTTTTGATTGATGTATTTGCATGCAAGAAGTTCACTTAAGATGAGCAAAACTGCCTACTATGTAGTCAGAAATAATGGTGATGTGTTAAAATTATACCTTTAGTGTACTTTCCTCAAGAAGAAGTGAGCATTAGTGTGTTACAAGTCTGAAAGTTTCCTTTTAATGCATGATGACCTTGTCAAGATATTGACAAAAGGCAGCAGGTGAGTATATTGTGCATGGGTCATCAAGCTTTAGGCTTGTCAAAAACATGATCCACTGCTGTGCCTACCTTTCATTTCTCAGTAAGAGCCTGTCTGAAGATGTAGCATAAGAAAAAGAATAAAATGTAAAAGAAGCAAAAAAATAAATAAGGACAGGAGGCAAAGAATAGCTTCTTTCTTCTACTTTAAGGCTTCATTAATTCATACTGTCATTACAAACATTTAAATTCACATATTAGATACAGGTAATACACAAAACTTCAGAAATTTGAGTTTCCCCATTAATGATTTTAAATTTATCTCTTCTTTCTTCTGGTTATGTTTTCTGTGTGATACTTTTATTTTGTATCCACTTTAAATCATTCAAACACATACCAGAAGTTCCAGCATCAGTAGTTAGGTACTTTTGTACTATCTTTCTCTGAATATTTTACACAAGTGACATACACATTTAATAAAAAAAATATTAGCTTGTGTATTAACTGGCAACTCTGATTATCAGCTTGCTTCCTGGCTAGGCTGAAATTACTTGTTCTGACTACCTTCTATGATCATGAAAAACACACAGAATTTGACTTGGGAAAATCCTATGGTATTGTTATGATTTGCTTTCCAGATGTTACTTCCATCCCATAATCACAAATTCTATGACACCAGCTTTAGTGCCACTAAATAGACTTCGGATGGCAACTGTAGACTTCACTGAATTGAAGATTTTCTTTGGGTCTACAATCCCACCACATCTCTAAGGCCATGCATATCACTTTGTCAACTTAGATTGTTCCCTCTAGCTAAAAACCTACAAATCCCCAGAAATGTATTTAGGTCTTTTTTGAGACCGCATTACAGCATAACTTCTCTTGGATCCTGATCAACCCTGCTTCCTTCCTTTCCATTCACACATAGAAATATTGAGACTGTTTCCTGATAAGCTTCTTACAAAACTTTCTGACCTGAGTTTACTTGTATGAAAAGCAAACCTACAAAGAACCCCATTGAATTGTACATTATTATCATGACACTGAGAAGCATGTTTGTGAAGACAATTTATTAAGCCAATTCTAAAAATGTATATGTCTATTACTACTGTGTTAAAAACATGTATCTGCAATTGCATAAACTGTGACGTGGAAAAAAAATCCTGAAAAGCTTTAAATACTTCACATTTTACTTTCTATTTTTGTACTCTCCTCACAACTTTCCTTACAACACTGTTGATATGAACAAGCTCTGAGTGAGATTCACTATACTTAATATCCCGTTAAACTACAGAAAGCTAAGAATTAGAAGGATTCATTATTGCTCATTTGTGTAATGATAACTACCCAGATACTGGAGAAAACTTGTTCATACTAATTAAATATATATCCATTAATACAAATCTTGATTGATAGACAGACAGACATGAAGACAGTTTAGTAGTTTCATTGTTTAATTTTGAAATGGGTCTTACTATATAGCCATGGTTGTCCTAAAACTCACTATATTAAACCAGTTTGGTCTCAGATTCCAAAAAATTCACTTGTCGCTGTATCCTGTACATTATTTTTGATGAGAATTCAAATGATTATTTATTTGAATCAATGATCAAGATTTTTTAAGCATAATAGAGAAGAAGATAAATTGGAGTTTTCAGTTTTGTGTTCTGCTTTATGGTGGTGTAAACATCTCTAGTCAAACATCACTTTGAGGTCTTGCATTCTGCTCTCTCATTTAGGAAATAATATGCCTGTAACTATACATAATATCCTAAGAGCAATCCCAAAATATTTTTGGAGGAAATGCTACATTGCTTTGTTTAGTTTCTGTAGCATCTTACACTCAATATACACTAAGCCTAGTTAAATTCTCCACACATCTTCATTAACCTACCATGTTGTTTTTCTGTTTTCCTTTACAACAGTCACTCTAATTGATATCCAATGGTATCTGATTTGGATGTGGCTGAGTTTTCATTTCCTAATGATGTGTGATATTGTGTATGTTTTCACATTTCTCTTGTCTATTTGTATACTTTTTCATTTTTTTGGAAACACATTTACTCAATTAATTTCATCTATTTATTTATTTATTGGTTTTTCAAGACATGTTTCCTTTTTTGTAACTCTGGCTGACCTGGAACTCACTCTGTAGACCAGGGTGGCCTTGAACTCACAGATATTCACCTGCCTCTGCCTCCCAAGTGCTGGGATTAAAGGCATGCACCACCACCACCCAGCTTAGTGTTTTATTTTTAAATTGGCTTGTCTTTATTGATATTGAAGTATAGGAGATCTTTGTATAGAGTATATATTATTCCTTTATCACATATGTTTCAAAAACTTAGTCTCATTCTGTGGATAGCCTTTTCAGTTTGTTGGTATTGCCTATTAATGAACCTGATTTTTTCATTTTAATTGAATGTATTCATTGGTAGTTTAAAGATTTCCTTCAGAGATGAAATATGTTAAAATGAAGCAGAAGATAATTAGATTTTATTTACTGTTTTGAGGTTCATTGTTTTCTTAAATACCATATATTGTTCATTTTTAGAACCTACCTATTCAACATCTATAAGAAAGTATTGTAATTAAGATTTCATGGTGGTAATTCTTATAAAAAGTATTAACCATTATTAACTTCCAATTATACCACCCTGAGGAAGAACAAACCATATTATGTCTCCATACACTGATATGGGAATGATATAGACAATCTGAATACCAATAACTGTAACTAGACAATGGGACTATGCCTATACCTGCTAAAAGAAACAAACAACCAAACCAACCAACCAACAAACAAACAACCAACAATAGTATTTTGGAGGATGTTGTCCAAGCGTAGATCCCTTGTCTAACAGATCCAATGCCCTGAGTCTGGTCCCCACACAGAAACAAACAGTATCAATAGGAGCAACCATATATAGTACTATTGTGGGACATAGTATTTTTTTTATCAATTATATTTCTAAAATTCCAAAAATTTATAATTCTATAATGACAAAACAAAGGCACAAATTGGTCTTCAGTCAGTTCCATATTCATAAGTGTTAGCAGAACTGAGAGTCTGAATTAAATTTATTTCCCAAATACCATGTGTTCACCACTGGGTCAAGGTAATGCAGTGACATGGGTTAGAGGAACAGAAAAGCTATTTTGTTTCCCAGAGCACCCACCAGCTAGTCTTTTTGACACTCTAAAGTTTGCTCTGACTTCCTACCTGACTTTGACCCCTCTCACTGATTAACATGCCAATTTTATTCAACCAATTGTTAGATGCTGCTGATATAACAATGTAAACACACACACACCGAAAAAGAGAGAGAGAGAAAAAAAGAGAGAGAGAAGAGTCTAATTTTGTATTCAACAACTTAAATCTGAAACCTTATGCATGAATTAAATAAACAAGTGGAGTTCTAGAATGTTTCTACTTAAAAGTTCAATCAACCATAAAAGTTAAGAACACTAGTAAGATGAACTACTGCACTAAACTATAATTATCAGTTATCATTTTATTTCTGTGATGCTCTGACTCTTCCACATTACTATGTTAGGCTTTCATATGCTCTCATTAATAGGATTGGCAGTTGTATTAATAAAATATCAGGGAGAATTTTCTTATCTTTGACATAATTTCATGGTTATAAGCCTAAGGGTTGATTTGTCTAATGAGAAGAGCATTTAGAATAATAGCAAAGCACAGATAATAATAATTTTGTTGTATCAGACAGTGAAAAGATTCCAAATCATTGTCTTGTGATGGAACTTCAGTACAGAATCATCTCAATTAACTAAATTAGATCTCCTGCACAGTGTAACTAATTAAAACAATGCAGTTAATCATGAATTGATTACCTTTAGGAAATATAAAACAAAGGCTGTAGATTCAATTCTTAGAAATATTTCCTCATACTTTAATTTTGAAGCAAGTTTAAATTAGATTTAGGATTGTGCTACTAAATAAGTCACCGTTTATGTAGAGAAGTCTGGGTGTAATGAGACCACGATGTAGCAAACTGGATTTTAGGTATTCTATTCACTTTGCATTGGGTCATTTGGACATTTCCTGTATTCAGGATTTGAAGAGACCTCTTGTGCAAAAGAATAGAAGAGAAATTTCCTTCTTTCCTAGCTCCTATCTTCTTCCTTAGTACATAGACAATTTCACAAGTAATGTTAACTACTAGGAAAAAAATACAACATATTTAAGAATGAATGAAAAGGAGCTTATGGGATGGCTTAGATGCCACGCCCGAATGTCTGAGTTCAAATCTGGGACCCACATGGTGGAAGGAGCGATTTGATTCATACATGTTATCTTTAGACTTCTATATGTGTCCATGGCATTTGGACATGCATGTGAATGCTCATACACACACACACACACACACACACACACACACACACACACACACACTAAATTATGGTCAAACACAATAAAACATAATCAAAATGTTTAAAGAAAAGAATAGCTGGTCAAAGAAGCTTGCTTTTACCAATAGGCCAAAAGATGCAAAATATACATTTTGAGTCAATAAAATATTTCTATTAATTAATAGCAACAAATGCTTAAGAAGAACAACAATATTCTAAAAATGAACTACTTTGAAGCTACTTCTGGGTGAGGTTACAATTTGCATAACCGTAATCAATAGAATAGAGACTGCTCTTCAGTGAGGTTCGCTATCACCAAATTTATTTTGGGATGGAATGCAACAAAATTAAAGGAAGGGCTATTCTTCTTCCAGCTTTCTTGCCTAAACTGGAACCCCCTGCCTAGATTCTCTTGTCTCAGGACACAGACTTTTTCAGGCTTTTAGATTTATGCTGGAATGTAACTTGATTTACTGTGCCACTAGTTTGCAGACAGCAGAAAATAGTATCATGCTTGCAAATGGTTAAGGGTGTGTTGAGAATGATGCAGTATTGATCAAGTGGTTGAAACATTCAGTTATGTAGGATGAACAATTTGTAGAGATCTATTACAGGCCATAGGGTAAACACTGTTAATAATATGATGTATTCTGAAGTTACTATCAGAGAAGATATAACATGCTCTTGCTGCTGAAAATGTGTTGGCTAAATGAGGTAATGGGGATATTAGCCTGGTTTCATTAATTTACTATCTATAATATTTACAATAACATTATATTTTCTATTACTAATGTATACCATTTTGTCAAGCATATCATAGCAGAGCTAGCTATAAAATAAGAAAAATAATGGTGAAGACTAAGATGGAAAATTGGAAGGGAAGACAATGGGGAGGAAGAAAATGTAAGGGATAGAAATTCAGAGAAGATGAAGATGGCACTGCTTAAACACAAGGTAATCAGAGAATGAACAGGCAATCGTGAATAAGAGATCAAACTAAAGCAGAATCACAGAAGAATGAGCCAGGCCAGGGAAAATGAAGGGAAAGTGGAAGACAATCTAGAATGCAAATCAGCAGGTGATGATAGCCTAGCAGATGTCTTTTTGAAGATTTCTTAGGAACATAAGCCATATATTCTTCCAAATTTTCCTCATTCATGATCAGTGCAGACACTTATTACTCAGAAGGATAACTGTAAGGGTGATAAAACTACTCTGTAATCTTACTGTAAAAACAAAGAACTCCACACCCAAAGGAAAAAAAACATTACTATTCAGTCAGTCAATGTGAGTTGCATAGTTAAATGTAGCTGTTGATTCAGGTTCAAAGAGAGGTTTATTTTTTTTTTGTCTAATTCAATTCCTGGTCCTAGTCTTGGAGCCCTGGAGCATTTCTAACTTTATACAATCTAATCTTAAGCCTATACCTGGAAAGCTTAAGCTTCAGCCTCTGTAAAATCTAGAATATTTAAGTTTAACTGATGACTGAGTCACCCTTACTAGTTCTCTCTGAACTCAGACTCTTCAGACTGCTTCTGTGTCTTTGTGAGCCTCACTGCCCCATACTGCCTCAGTCAGACTGCTTCATTGTATCTGTGTCTGGTCTTCTCTGTGTGCCCTCTGAGCTGAAAGCCCTGCTTTTCCATCTTGAGAGTTCGGTATAACCTCACTCTGACTCATTCTGCTGACATCCCTCTGATTCATCTCTTTGACTGCTCTTCACTCTGACTCATTCTAGATGTCACTTTCTGTCTGAGACTACTCCTTCTGAGTTCTGCTTCCTGTTTCCATTCTTTCTAGGAGAATTAAATGTGCACACCACCACTTCTTTCTGAATACTGGGATTAAAGTTGTGTGCCAACATTCTTTCTTCCATACAGCAGCTATGCTGCTGGATTGAAAGATTAGATATTCCTCTACACACCACACTTGACCTGGTGTAAAATTCTTAATTTCACTATCACTCTTTATCTAAATATTCCTCTACAATTAAACATATGAGCGGCTGTTCTCTATGGTCTAATGACTTCAAAAGCCACACTGCAGTCTGAAATTATAAGGATGCTAGAAATTACACTGTCTCATGAGGTTTGGATCACCATTGACTTCTGCTAGGTCCTGCCCCTGCTGACATTATGGATGGCTAAAGGTAAGCTTGCTGAAGAAGGTTACCTTGGCCCTTCAGTCTGCATTTCTGAACTTAAAATGACTGAGCATCTTAAGTTCACCATGTCATTCTTTAAGAAGAAAGCTCGTGTAATATTAAAGAAAACAGGCTGTTCTTTCAAGATAATGTCCTCACTCTTGAGTGAATGATTCTTCCATAGATGAGGGTATCATATGAGTTTTTGAAAACAGTCCTTTATCAAATGGAGTCCTTAGCATGCTAATTCACATCTAATTAATAATCACTTTGCCCTCTAAATACTTTCCTCATTCAGTGTTTTCTAGAGTGACATTTCTTCTTTGACAATAAAATCTTGCTCATAATAAAATGTCCTCTCCAGGGTCATGCTACACAGATCAGCATACCGTGTCTCTTCCAAGGTTTTAGAATTAATTTGTATTAATTTTTCTTGTGACAGATACCCAGTACTTACTCTTAATTACAGAAAATGGATTATCTAATTCACATGGAAAGGTTTCAGTGATAGCTTAAAAGTCCTGCTTTCTATCACATCCAGATGCTCAGCTGTCACAGTTTACCAAACAGACACTGGGAAAAGTGTTTGTTCTTCTTCATTCTGGGTTTGAATCCTGGCCATAGTCTTCTGGCTGCTTTTCAAATGAGGCTTACTCCTGATCTGCAAAATCCCAGACAGGCCATCAGTTCCACTGGAAAGTCCAGTCTCTTACGTTATTCCATCTATTTGGATATGCTGGTAGGTCATTTTAAAGATTTAAAAAAAATGATTATAATTAAAAACCAAATTAAAACTATAGAATCCTTGTAACGAATTGGACAGAATTTTGCAATGCATAATTGAAGAGTATTTCATCTTATCATTTTATATGATATGAAATATATTTTATATTTATATATTTTATCAATTTTCAAGTGCTACCTCCAGAAAGTGTTGTTTTAAGATATGATTGTGTATATATCTGTCATATCCTTATACATGTGGTTGAAATTATTCATCTTATGTGCTGTTGAGAGAAATAAAGCTGTATTAACTCCTTTAACGCTCTTTAATCATATCTTCAGAGGAAATGTTAATTTATATTATTTGCATAAATTACATCAAATCAAAGATTGAACTTTTGCTCCTCCTGTGATCTTGAGGAAATTATTTTACCCTTTTGTCATACATTGCCTTATTTACTATAAGTAAATATAATTACACAGAGGGAATGGACAGATTGTATTGTGTTACTTATATCTGTACATCAAACAGATTAGCATGAATATTAAGTGTTAGTTTGGAATTACAAACTGCTGAACACAATCCCAATCATATATATAATTTTTTTTTTTTACTTCAAAAAGCAATGTATGCCTTTCTATGAAGTTACTTTTACTTATTTTTAAAACAGTGTTTCTGAATGGCAGTGATTGTCTAATTGTTAAGTTGTTAGAACACACGCTATTCATATAAACTATAAAATATTTTCTTTATCCTTATGCACAGCATGAGCAGTGTTCCAGACTCTCTCTATGCTACATCCTGTAACTGAACCAAGAATGTAATACTACTTAATGGAATAAACTTTAAACTCACGAACAGAAAGTTCTTGTTATCTTTTCATAAACCCAATTCAATGAATTAAGACACACAGAATCTAGTTCAAACTCGAATTACACCAAGACTCCAACAAATGATTGCTTATGAAATGTATGTGAAAGCTTGAAGAATTTTCTGTAGATTCCCAAGCTTATACAGCGGGAGCATTGTATAACTATCATCCAAGTATAAAAGCTCACAACAGCTGTGACTACCTAAATGAAGAGAAAAATAAGGTTTGGCCTATTCATATTCCCTTAAGAGGAACCAGAAAAGGGTCATTAGACTCTCACCAGACCTTCTCCTTGCATTCTCCTCTTTCTTTTACCCAGCTGCATGTAATTCTGGGCCATGTCTACATGACTTCTGGAGGAGCTATAGTACACAGAATGCAGAAGGTTAACTGAAGGTGGTACTCCATCCATGTGGTCATGGTAGTGTCATCCTACACATTAAGGTGAAGTTTTTAAGTGATGTGGCTGGCTATTCGGAGGTCACCCACAGCTCCTGTAAGTCACCCTTTACCCATGCTTCTGTAAACCCAATAAACTTGGCTCACCAAGCTAGACATAGGTGGAACTGTGATTTTGATTTGTGTTGGTTTCTCATCTGGAAAAAGAAAATATTTGTTCAGAAAATCATTCTCTTGTGCCAATGAGTTCATGGCTATGTCTCACTTTCTCTTCAATCAGGTTCAAAGTATCTGATTTAATGCTGAGGTCCTTGACCAATTCAGAGTTGAAGTTTTATCACTCAATTCTTTCACTTACTTGGTTACAGTTAACACAAAATATGTTATATTATTTGAGACTGTTGTGAAAGGGATCGTGTGGTGGTTTGAGTGAAAATGGCTCCCATAGTCTCATATGGGGTGGCACTATTAAGAGGTATGGTCTGTTGGAGTAGATGTGGACTCATTGGAGAAAGTGTGACACTGGGGTCACTGGGGCTTTGAGGTTTCAAAAGCTCAAACTAGGCTCACTGTTACTCTTTCTACCTATTGTTTGTTTGTCCAGATGTAAGACTCTTAACCCCTTCTCTGGTCCATGATGATAATGGACTAAACCGCTGAAATATAAGCAACCCTAATGAAATGTTTTCTTTTATTAGAGTTGCTATAGTCATGGTGTCTGTTCAGAATAAGAAACTACAGACTAAGACAGAAGGTGGTACCAGAGACTAGGGTGTTGCTCTGATAGGCCTGACCATGTTTTTGACTGGAAGGCCACAAAACACTTTGGGATTTTGGATGAGAAAAAAAATAATTGAACACCATAAGTGGGGTTTTATGGGTCATACTGGTAGAGACATGGCAGACAATGGTGATGAGAGTGACTTGAAGTGTGGGGGCCAGATCAAGAGGTTTCAGAGGAGAAAAAATATTAATATGTGGCCTAGAGATTGTTCTTGTGATATTTTGCTGAAGAATGTGGCTGCTTTCTGTCCTTGTACAAAAAAAATAAAATCTGCCTGAGGCTAAATTGAGTAATGGACTAACAGCTTTGGCAGAGACTTTTCAAAACAACCTAGTATTGACTGTGTTGCTTGGTTATTAGTGACTATTATTACTACATATCTGTAACTAAAAGGAGCAAGCTAAACAGGGAAAAATGCAACATGTACAGTTGTAGTAGAAAGGGAGCACCAGGAAGTGTAAACACATTAAAGAAAAGCAGTATGCTAAATGAATGAAAGGGTACGGTAACCTTAGAGCAAGAGCCTATGCAACTAAGATTCCAACCTGTGAAAGAGAATTAAAGAAAGGTGAAAAAGAATTCAAGAAAAGCTTAGAGCCAGGTCTGGTTGTCCACACCCTTAATCCCTGCACTCACTTCTCCTGTATTTTATATTTCATATATTTTGTAATCTATATATATCTTATATTTTAGAGTTTTATATGTACGTATCTTATCATTATCTTAATTTTAGTACCATAAATACAGATATTTTTCTGCTTATATATTTTTCTAAATTAACAAAAAGCATACAATTATCAAGACTTTATTAGACCTCACGTTTATGTAGCAGACATTCAGCACCGATTAATCTAAAGCATGCCAGGAGACACACAAGTGGTCAGATCTCCAGCCAGCATGAACCCCTTTGCTCAACAGGAAGTTGAGCACAGAAGCATTTTAATGGATCCTCTTCAGTTCTGTATGCAGTAAACTTAGAAAGTGACATGGAGGTGCACCTGAATAGCTCCAGCAAGAGGCCTGGATATTTTCCTTAAGACAGTACAGAAATAATGATGTTTGAACATAAAACTGTAAGTGAGGTTTAACCATTCTTAGTGATACAAAAGTTCAGTTCTAAAATTGAGTATTGTGTGGTGTATCACACTATTTAGACAGCCAAAAGATTTAGAATCTCATTAGGAGAAGTGCTTAGAAATTTAATTATTTTGCACAAATCCTTACGGTAAAATTGACACTAGAATGAAAATTTATACAAAATATTTTTTGAAAGTTCAATGACATACTGACAGTATATAATGTATGTATTTGATACATTAAATTTAGGATTATTGATTTCAAATTATCCAAGAAAGACGGCACAGTTTTAAAATAAGTTGTTTCAAATAAAGAGAAAGACAAAATAAAACTTTTATCTCTCTCCATATAGTCTTAGGCAACAATAATTCAAGGACAGTCTGCTTTACTGGTATATCGATGGGGAAAAGATTCAAACTGAGGAGGGATTTCTGTGTGCATATAGAGTGTGTGTGTGTGTGTGTGTGTGTGTGTGTGTGTGTGCTCAAGCATGTGCATGTTAACAGTAATTGGGCCATACAGCAAAGCTAAAAAAACTTCACCTGAGCCACCACAAGGCAAAAAAATGAGAGGAATGAATTCTCCATATGTAGGGCAGAAACAATGAGCCCCAGATTTACCTCACTTTTCTAAAGGCTATTGAATCCTAGTCACTAGAAAATATAGGTTAGTGAAAGTTAATCTGCAAGGGGATTTAGAAACTTGCTGAATGGTTGCAAATAGAGTTCCAGGCAGTGTGAGCAGACAGCAGAGCAGGAGGCAGCTACACACACAAGCACCTGGCATTGTGAGTGCTAAGGTGATGAAATTTGCTGAGTTTTGGAAAGGAGCAATAGGCCAATCATGGCAAAGGAGTTGAACAGTGAGGAAGGAGGGGTAGATGGGAGGATTTACAGGGACAACAGGGAAGGGAGAGAGGCACAGACATAATTATATTATAGACTCAAGAAAATTAAACAGTAAGAAAAAAATTATGAATGACTTGGATAAACCAGGAATAAGTACTAAGTGGCAGGGAAATGAAAACTAATGAAGCTGGAGACGATATATATTATGTGTTTATGAAAAGAAAATGTTTTTCAAAGATCTCCATATTTACAAATTAGATGATATGGAAACCAGAGCAGAAATCATAGACCAACTCCACGTAATACATTAATTATAATATGCTCTCCGTAGAGCATATTGCTTTTTCTCCTGACCCTGTTCCCCCTCATTCTGGTCGCCAGCTTTGTCAGATGTTTTAGGATATATTGGAGAAGGCACGTGTACTGACCTGCTTTGAAGATTACATAATCCAAATGTGACAATTGATTTTGCCTCACCTGATCAGACTAAAAATGTCTCTGACTGATACAGTGTATCTTTGTTTCTGGACCAACGTTCTACATATGACTGATGTGTGACACAATTACCAGAGGAGGGAGAGATCATCATTCCATCTTTGGAATGGGCTGAGAATCCAAATTGACAAAAAGAAAGAAAAAGAAGGAGAAAAAGGCAGCAAGCTCTCTGCTGTAAGCTGCAGCCTTAATGAGTGAGTGAGTCCATGTTGCAGTGCTCTGAGGATGGCAGATGCCAGTGTTTTCAGAAATTCAAGGTGAACATAAGGATTACAGGAGAATTTGGAACTTCAGCATAAGACTGGGGGTGCTAAAGATTGAAACTTAGAGTACCGAGCAGTTACTGGTTCTCTGTCTTTCCAATATGCAAACAGCCATTTTTGTACTACCCAGTTCCTAGTGTATAAGGAAATTCTATAAAGGTACTTTTGTAAAATATATGTGTACATATATCCACATATATTCTTATACTCCCATATATATAAACATGTATATAATTCATATATAATATATGATAAATTTAGGTTCTGTCCCTCTTGTGACCTTGACCAATATAGTATACATTATTTGACATCACATGCTAATGTAAAATTTTTATGTCTTAAAAGATAGAAAATAGGCATAAATAAAGTAATACACATTTAAAACTAAATGGGATAAAATGTTAATAATGAATCAAATTGAAGAAAATTTAGTCAGATGTTAGAGACATATGTGAACATTCCAATAACAGATTTTGAAAGATTGTTGCTCCAAGACTTGTTTACTAAGAGGAAAAGATTATAGTGTTATATATACAAAACCAATTAGAGTGATAATTTGACTGAATATCAGCCTCATTTATTTAAATTGGTTAATTATTTAAATTAGTTTTTTATTGTTTTTCACTCATCATTTCAATATTGAAATTGATCAAATTAAACGGACTTTTTTTCCCCAGGTGGAAACCTCAGTTATAGAGTAAACATCTATATTTAGGGTTTGTAAACTAGTATGGATCACATTAATAAAATAATGTTATGAACTAAATTAGAAAATATTTACACTAATGTATACTTAAGATGAATAAAGAATGCTTGTAATGATCATGTGTGCTGCTAGGACAGAAGTGACTGATTGTCTAGTATGCCACATCCCGCTAAGGGCTGGAGAGATGCCTCAGCCCTTTCTGTGGCCTCATTGGGCACCTGCACACAGGTGTGGCTGGGCACATTGCATGTGTTCACACCTGTGCAGACATATGCTAACAAAATGTATCTTTATAAAAAGAAAATTACACTAAGAAAGTAGTTGCCATGTTCAGAGATCATCTATCATCTTACATCATACTGAACTAGCTACCAGGGCTCACAATGTAGCTGTCCTATGGATGAGAAAATGTAATTTTTTTTTAGAATATTTCAGGAGGTACTTTGCAAATGCAAAACTGAATTTGGAACTTCTTTTTTTTTCAATTAGTCATTGTCACTGTTGTGACATTTTAAAATCTATCCATCAAAGTGCTTTTAACACGTAACATCCGTGTACACTGATACAATCAAACATAAATGTACGTGCAGATGTGGAGAGCAGATGAAGTTCTGAATGAAGTTGTACTATTAACATTGTCATGTCCAGGACAGCAATGCCTCAGACTCATGGAAATGGCAAAACCTTCCCTGGGCCAGGCTAAGAAGAATGACAAAACTTCATCTGGTCTAAGTACCATTCATCATTGATGAATGAATGGCATTTAGTTAAAATTAGTGTGTATATGCAGATGTTATCAACCACAGCTTTCTCCAGGAAGACCACAGTATGAGACTTCTCCCTTATAGAATACTTCTACCAAGACAAGCTAACCTACTTCCCTTGATTTTGCAGAATATGATAAACATGTTTAGTTTCAAGGTGGCTGCTAGGGCATCTGCATCAGACCACATAGCCTAGCACATCCCATATGTTTTTTAACATGTGTCTTCTGTTTCTCCATTTTCTTATCACTCTAATCAGGTCAACTCCAATGCCCTGAACGTCATAGCACACAGTCATACACAATAACATAAACACACACACACACAAACACATATATGGGAATAAGTTATAACAACAGGCAATACGATTGAAAGAGATTTTAATCTAGATATCTAGATATAAAATATTTTTATCAAGAAAAGACTATAGAAAGCAGTAACCCAAAGAACAAATGTTCATGAGTATGTACTGATATAAGTAATCAAGTCCAGGAATAAGTCAGGAATGAGAATATGCATTGATCACAAATTCACCAAATATATAACAGAAAAAATATGTATGTAACTTGTCCTGAAGGGAAGAGGTTGTTTCAAGTTTTTGATGTGTTCTGCTCATAGTATCTTTCAAAGAATATCATTCATAGATTTCAGGATCATCTTCGTCCACTGTATTTCTTCATAAATCAAGTGTGTCAAAGTCATGTCTACAGCTAGATTTTTTTTCAAGTTATTTGTTTATTTGAATAACCTCAAACTCAACAGCCACATCATCTGCTTATCATTTGTTTTGTCTCTTTCTAGGTGGAAGTTGTAAGTAAAAGCCACTGGGACCCTCTGCACTTTCTTCCATGTCTGACTTGCAATGATCCTTAGCTTCCTGGAACATCACTGACTATATGAATTCTCTGTCTACTTTTACGATGTTCATTTTTCTTTCAAAGAAACATTCTGAATTGAGAATTTTTATTGATAACCCACTTAATTTTTTATTCATTAAGCATCTGCTATAGCACAGTCAAAGAATTCCCTATATTTGTTTCACGTATACTTCATATCTCCATATAGATTTCAAAATACTGGTGGGATGGAAGAATTAGAGAGTTTTGCTTTGTTTTGATTGTCTTTGTTTTACTGTGAGAGAACATCCACCATTGCTCCTCTCTGGAGAACATGTGTACTGGATTTGAATAAATACATTTTTGAAGAAATGAAACTACATAACTTGAATTCTATTAGAGACTGCCAGCCTCTGTACTTATGAAAACTAATTAATATTAATATTCAATCTGTTGCTTTTTTGATGTTTGTAGAATGTAGATTCTCACAGTTAGGAAAATGATTTTTTTTCACTGAAAAGCAAATACAATAGGGTATAGTTAGTATCCTTTTATGTTTACCTTTAGAAATCATGTCATAATCAAGTTTAAATGCAGCATATTTCTATCTGCTTCATTTGTTACGACCTTATTTGGGTGACTTTCACTACCAATGCACACATGATATTCTCTCTTAAGGACTTTGCGGAATTTTCTTGGAACATTTTGTATATTTCACAAAGATTAATTAACTGTGAATTGTCTTTGTTTGCTTAATATTTTTTGTTATGCTTATTTGTTTTGGAAATATATATGTAGATTAAATTATTGACAGTCTAATTTCAGAATGGTGGAGATCGATTTTATAAAGCATATGTCATTAAAAAATAGATGTTAGCATTACTGGTATTACAATGTTTCCCAAATAAGTCAATATACTCAGCTAGTCTCTGGAGGCAGTTTGCAAGGGGAGACAGTGATGAATATGGCTGGATCCTTAGTCTCTGCAGGAGTCAGGATTTTACAGAAAGCAACTACAGCGATTTCCTAAATTTATCAATGATGATTAAGAAAGTAATATTCAATAACTAATTTTCAAGGCAACATAAATTCTTGTCAAAAAAAAATGTTTAGACAATCGTACTAAGTAGGTGATAAACCTGCTTTCACAGCAGAAACAGAGTGGTGGTTTAAGTTCTCACAATATTTAGTCAAGCAAAAAGAGTGGAGAGTTCATATTCCCTTCCATTCTCTAGGTGGCTGAGACTCCTCCAGTGCGATGCATAAATAATAGTATATGTTAATCAATGAAAAATCATTGCATAAAAACCACACTGTAAATATGAAAGAGTCAGAAACTTTCTAAAAGGATTAATGATAAGTAAACCATATTTAGGCTGAAATAGTACATCCGTCATCAGCAAGTACTGAAGAGCATTTCTTCTGTATACTTGCAAATATATTGTCTAGCTTTAAGTACATAAGGTACTAAAGAAAATGTGAGATAGACTATTGCTAAGGACATCAGTCTATACCGTTTAGTAAGGGCTGTCACTCATATCAAAGATATTTTCTACTGCTTCAGTATTGCACTTTTGCTTTAATTTTATTAAATATAATTAAATTTCAAAACTATTTGTTTACTGATTCATCTCATAAGAAGATTTAGATGCCATTGTTTTAATTGTTATATTCTACCGAAGCCTCATTATTTCTTTCCTTTTAATGTCTATCAATTTTAATAATTCTTACAGAGTTCTGTTTTTATTAACATCTTTATTATACTTTTAGATATTTATATTTTAAATATTTTTAGATATTTATATACTTCAGCACTATGGAATTATTCCACAAAGGAGAAGGTGTGTCTACTACATAAATGGACCATGGTGCTGTTGACTCTTCTTTGCATTTTATAATCAACAATCATCAAAATTCAAGCCTTAATTGTAATGTATACAGAATTTTCTCTAGTTATATATTGAGAATATTGATTTTGACCTTACATGAGAGATTTTTTTTTGTATACCAAGAATTTTGTATAGCATGCTATTCTTGAAAAAATATATACCTGTCAAATCTGTCTTTTGGAGCTAATTTCAAAAATGAAAACAGATTTGAGAACCAGAATTTAATTGTGACTGTCATGGTCCTAACATTTGACTATTGAAAAGAAAGAAATGTTAATTTTAAAGGTGTCATCTGTAATGATCATATTATTACAGTCACCTGTTCCGATTGCAAGTTATGATGGACAGAAACAATCAACAGATCTACAAAAAAAAACTACCTTATGTCACTAATTGTGAGAGAAATGCAAATCAAACCACTAGAAAATGTGTTTACATTCTAAGTAAGAGCTGCTACTATCAAAAGGGGAAAAGACTTCAAGTGTTGTCAGCCATTTAAAGCAAAGTTGTATGTGTGGGAGGAAGAGAAGCCAATAATCTGACTGGAAAATAGTGTGGAGATCTCTCAAAATCACATACTATCATATTGTCTCACAATCCTGCTACTGAATATATCCAATGAATATTAAGTAACTTTTCCATAAAATATTTGATGTAAGATTCATTATAATATTCTTTGTGATATCCAGGATATGAACTCCACATAGTGACAGCAAATAAAGGGATAAATATGATTGGTTTATGCATGGTGGAATAATTTCTAACTTTAAAAACTAAGACTTTCTTGTCAATCAGACATGAATGCAGCAGAACTATTAAACAAATAACCTGGGTATTAAATGGTGAATAGTGTGTTATCTTCCTTATAAGCGAAATACACAAAAGTCAAAATAGGAACAGAGAAAAATGTATTTATTTGAATAAATGCAAAACAACTAGCTTGATTTAAACATTTTTACAATGTAGACATCTTTCAAAACCTTTGGTTGTTACCACAAATATGTTCATTTTCGTAGTAGAGAAATAAAACAGAATGTATCTGAATATGTCGTCATGCCTGCATCATTTCTAGAATTCCCAACACCTGGAATAAACATTTCATTATAAACATAATGAAGCAAATATAGTAAATAAATATCAACCTTTATCCTTTACATTCTGTTAGTGTGCTAGGCTGAAATTTGGCACAGTAGCACATACATAAAACACACGTGAATTGACAGTTTTCTCAATAAGAATAAAGAATTGTAACCCTTTTTCTTAACCTCCAACGTGTTCACATTTTGAGCTAGCAGGGTACCTATTCACAGTGCCTATGCTGGATTAATTAGTCATCATCATTTGTTGTAAGTTATTAAACTCAGCGGGAATGCGTTAAAGCAAGAGTGATGATAATCTTCGCAAGTCACAGACACACACTGAACTCAATAGCTGCTACCATGCAAGGTAAGGTCACTTCCAGGTGAAGCCTGCAGGAAATGAACCTTGATAAACTTAGGGTCAAGACATTTACATGCCCTTCATTTTAAACTTTATTAGTAAAATGTTGTCGCAGGTTGAAAATCTAAATTAAATTTATCAACCCATCTATTTAAGATTATTTTTTCAGGAAATCATAGTACACTATAATAATGCTCCCAGCATATTAATGTTTTTATATTGACTAAAATGATTTAAGAATTTTCTTTCAGAGAGTTTAATCAAAATAATTGTTTTAAATTTTATTCTTTTTTGTGCCATAGACTCTAAAAATTTAATAATTTTTGAGAAGAAATACATTAGTATTTGTAGTGATAATTTTGCATGTGTACTTTTTTGGCAATTATTATCTGAGATAATGATATTTGTATCACAACCAGGTGCAAGTATTAAAATTTGTATGCTGCAACTTAGTATTTTGCTTTGTAAACATCGACAAAGTAAGCATTAATATAAAAGTTTATTTTGAACCATTAAGAACATCACAATGATAAAAAGGAGTAAAAGTTCTTCATTAAAAAATAAAGTATGTTTAAAATTAGGAATTATGAAATAAGTATTTGCTCATCTCCACCATAGTAGAAAGAACTTAAAACATAAAAATATTATTAGTGAGTACTAAAACTATTAGATAGACATTTGATTTGTTAGTAATGAGAGGATTATGTGATGTGGTCTTAAATTCTCTTTCTAAAAGTCACTTTTGATTAGCAAAAAAAAAAAAAAAAAAAAGAAAAGAAAAGAAATAGTAGGAACAAGCAAGCAAAAAACCATAGGAATTGACAATTTTATTTGTCAATAATGCAGTTGATGCTGGTTTAATTATGTGATTGAAGTTACAAGCATTTGCAAGTAAAAGAAGTGCCATACAGCACTAAATGAATGTGTCATCAGCTGCTTGTAGTTCACTGTAGAGGGAAGGGCCTGATTGACAGGAAGGTAATACTATTCTGAGGCCTGTGTGGTCTGGATGGAATGTAGACACACTTTTAATCTCAGTTTTCAGAAGGCAGCGTGGTCTATGCCTTTACTCCCCAAGACAGAAACAGAGTGTGGAGGCAGACACAGGAGGCAGAGCTCAGAAAGAGTTAGGTCAGTGAGCTACAGAAGAGTCAGTTACAGAGACAAGAATAGGGCAGTGAGATTTCACAGAGACACAGAAGCAGTCTGAAGAATCTGAGTTCAGAGGGAGCTGGTAGGGGTGAATGGAGGCTTAAATGTTTTAGATTGTACGAAGACCAAAACTCTTCAGGCTAGAACTGGTGATTTAATCAGACAAAGAATAAAAGCCTTTGCCCTGGATCAAAGTCTACATCTGGTGAGTCAACACCTACCGCTCACCTGATGGAATGCCTGCCTAGTATGCACTGAACTCTCAGTTTGATCCTCAGAATCACATACACTGAGTGTGGTGGGACACCCTTGTAATATCAGTATTGCTACAGTATCTGTAGAAGAATCAGAGTTTCAAGGTCTTTGGCTAGAAAAACATATTCAAGGCCAGCTTGAGATAGATAAAACTTATCAAAAAACAAAACAAAACAAAGAATACATTTCATCATTAAATCAAGCCATTTTAATTAGAAAATGTCAGACTTATACATATTTATGAAACTTTAAAAAATATAATTTTTAGATATATCAGGTAATCAAAGGTTAAAGAAAGAGACTGTGTGTGAGCGGGCTTCAGATTTGTTACTAGTATACACAATAACATAGACTTGAACAGTGATCTTTAATTATATTTCCTACTATGAGGAAATATATTATTTTCCATTAAGAGATGTGATATAAAAATTGTAAATTATGAATATGATCTTCAAGCCATTTATTGGTATTTTGCAATCCAAAAAATAATGTTAGTATGTATTGGAATAATGGTTTAAAATATACTGAGAAATTTCAGAACATTTTAGGAAAGATTATTAAAAGCACTCTAGATGACCCTGCTATACCATTTCTGGGCATTTTGCCACAGGACTTTATGTTCTACTACAGGGATCCTTTCTCATCCATGTTCACTGATGCTTTATTCACAATAGCCAGAAAATGGAAACAACCTAGATATCTATCAGCTGATGAATAGACAATGAAAATGAGGTTCATATACACAATGGAATGGTATTCAACTGCAAGAAAAGTAAAATTCTCAGGTAAATGGACAATGCTTGAAACAATCTCAAATGAGGTAACCCAGTACCAAATAGATAAAGAACACATGTTCTCACTCATTTGTGAACTCTAAGTTTCAATCTTTCAGTATATATGTTTAAACTGGAGTATCCATAGAAGTCAAAAGTATTAGTGGCCTTACAACTTTCACAAGCTCAAACCAGAATAGTCCCAAATACAGACAGAGGAGGCAAGTATGGAATCTCATACCCAACTGAGGAGCAATTGGAATTTGATATATACTGGGATGGGAAGAGTCCATTTTCTTTAAGAATATGACTCCATGCAGTATACACAAAATAGCACATTGGCAGTAAAAATTGGTCTTGATGGGTTTAAGAAAATTAAAACTATACAAAATTGGGTTGGCAAGAATGTGTATCTGGAAAGAGTTGAGGGATAGATCACATTTGTATGAATTTTTTAGAACAGTTAAAAGTTACTGCATTTTTATTTTCCCTTTTTATTGAAAATAGATTTCCTCACATAATATATTCTTATTACAACCCCCCTCTACTCCTCCCGGTTCCTCCCCACCTTCCCTCTGATCCATATGTACTCCCATTCTGTCTCTCTTTAGAATAAAAAAAGGCTTCTGAGGCATAGGTTCTCAACTTTCCTTATGCTTTAATCCTTTACTAGAATTCCTCATGTATTGGTGACTTACAACCATAAAATTATTTCCATTATTACTTCATAACTGTAATTTTGCTACTGTTAGGAGTCATAATGTAAATATCTTATACACAGGATATATTTTCATTGTTACAAATTGGACATACTTAAAGCATAGTGATTAATCACAAAACGGTACGTAATTATATATTGTGAAATAGTTATTTCTAATTACAAATAGATGAAATTTTGTCTGGAAGCATAGTGTAGCATGAGTAAGAATCTTAATATAAAAACAGAAACTACTTTGTTACGTTTTGCAGCAGTATGAGTAAAAAGCCAACATCAGTGTGAAGGTTGAGACGGCTTCTTTCTCACCACATCTGAATTTCCCAGGGCTAGAGCACAAGGAAAATCATCTTCCACAAGTCAACTTCTGTATTTAGACTTGATAACCAACAAGCTATAAAACCTTGTCTCACAAAGACAGATCCTTGAAAATGGAAGAAGAAAGCACAACACCGTCTCAGAGAGAGGAGGATGTGACTGCAAATACTTAATGCAGAATTTTTTAACTGTCATTGTAGAGAAATCAGTTCTTGTTGGATTGCTGTTAATAAGTTCAATGAACTTCTTGCACAGTCTCAGTAACATGGTCAACTTTGACTGTGAATGGGCATCTGGCAAGTGCAATTGAGGTGTTAGGTAGATTTGGAAAGTACAGAGAAATTTCGTCTGCAAGCATGTAACAGTGTTCATTCACAGAAATTATTATGGTAATCCTTTTGTCGATGTACGTTTAATGTATGTTCCTCAAAGAAAGCAGATAAGGCAAGCAACATGTAAATTTTCAATTTTCTTTTCTTTCTTTCTTTTTCCAAAGCTGAAGTTTTATTGTTATCCCTGAAAACTACTTAGAATAGAGTATTGCTCGGCACATATTTGCTGATATTTGTAGATGAATGCATTGGAGATGCAGTTGTTGATAAATCATGATACACTGAGCTCCGATGACTTTTGGTGACTCATTCAATAACAAACACTGTAATTCAGATTGACTCCTAGTATCCCTGGGCACCATCTGTGCTAACAGCACAAACATTTTCCCAAGAGATCTTAGGCTCTTTCAGAAATGAACCAACTGTGTGAAATATATCACTTGCAGTAGTTGTTTCAAGAAGTTTAGAAAAAAAATCTTTAAAGTCACCATCACTAATAAGGCCCAGGTAAACCAGTAACTGTGAATAGTTTGCAACATCTATAGATTCATCAAGTTGGATACTAGATATTGGAAGTAGATCAGATTTAATTTACTGGATAACTGATCAAGAATATCAGCAGACTTGCCATCTATTCTTTGTAGACATTGTAGTTATGTAAAGAAATTGCACTCAATTCATCTCTGATCATAACTCAAACAATGAAAGACATTGGAAACAGTAAATCTTCAGCAATGGTTTCAAAGCTCTGGCAATTTTTAGTGTCACCAAATATGAAGTTACAGCAGCTGCTAGATTTTGTTTGTGGTACTTGCCACCAGTGTCCGTCTGGCTTACTTGAATCCATCAGCTTTGTTTCTAAGGTAGTTGATATCCTGGCCCAGTAAAGCTCTGATGCTTGCTATCAAAATGGTGTTTTAGTTTGTCCAGTTTCATAGAATTGACTTATAGAATACACAAATAATACAATGTGGTCTCTCAGTCCCTGGCATAATTATTGAGGCAAAACCATACTTCAAAAAAAAATTCTTACTTTATTTTTTTCCTACGTTTCTTCTCTACAGGATCCATTTTCATGGGATGGCTTTCTAATGAAAATAGTACAGAACAATAGCTCTAATATACAAAAGATGATACATGGCATAGTTTAGCTGATAAAGTTCATTAAAATTTTCTATAATTTTGTGTGTCTTTTTTACACTCCTGCTACTATCACAAGGGTCAGAATTCACATTAACTGCAGCTGAATATGAAAAGATCAAACAACGTCAAGATTAAATTCCCATGGTACAGATTTTTTTTCAGTAGTTGATTTTACAGTACATGGTCTTACATTTACCATTAATTACAATTCATGAAATGCTATCTTACCTCTAATATTGCTGTTTTTCAATACAGTTGGAAAAGACAAAGAAAAAGAAAAAAAGAGAAGGCACAAGGCACAAGAATCAGAGTCACACTTTTTCACACACTCAGGATTCTCAGAAAACATAAAACTGGAAGCCAAAAAGATATGAAGACAATAGATTGACAAGACCTAGGCAAGAAAGAAAGAAAGAAAGAGAAAGAAAGAAAGAAAGAAAGAAAGAAAGAAAGAAAGAAAGAAAGAAAGAAAGAAAGAAAGAAAGAAGGAACGAAAGAAAGAAAGAAAGAAAGAAAGAAAGAAAGAAAGAAAGAAAGAAAGAAAGAAAGAAAGAAAGAAAGAAAGAAAGGAAATAGAGAACTGTTAAAGGAAAACCATGCAATTTTCCCTCTTCTTTTTTTTTTCATTCATCAAAGAACAAGATTTGTGAGGTCAGAAAAAAAAATAAAATAAAAATTTGGCAGAGATCTACTACACTTTCCAATTGACTTATTATTGATTTTAATTTAGACACCTTATTGTTATTTCAGAGTTAATAGGCTTGATGTATAGTAAGCTAATTAGATAGTTATATTAAGTTTGTGCACAATGTTGTACATAATTTCCAATCATTCTGTTGCCCTTTTATAAATCAGATTTAAACGTTTTCATTCAGATTTATGATATTGGCATGGCTGTCTTTCTGTGACAACTGCTATAAAAATTATTTTAAACTCAAGTTGAAAGAACAAAATAACTTAAGAATTTTTGTTGTAGAGGCTTTGGATGTTCTTAAAGTACTCCAGTTTTCAAATGTGGCACTATTACATGGGATTGCAGTTTCCTCAAACAGGTCTAGATCTTATTTGGTTGTTTTTTTTATTGTTTTGTTTTTTCTTCATTTCAGTACACCTGTACAAGAGTTAGGAGATTGCGGGATAATTAAAGGCAAAGTGGAATGAACCAAAGAGAAATTAATATACTTTATGTCACCTAATCTCTATGATGCTCCCTTGTAAAGTTCTGTTTAGCAATGTGACTGTGTTTATTTAAGGCAGTCATTATGTTTGAAAGATAATTTATGTAAATAACCAATAAAGGCAAAATAATGTTTATGAGCCCCAAAAATGAATTAAAGAGGCATATGCCTAATTGAACAATGTTGACAAGTAGGAAAAAGCTTTATCTAAAAATAGTCTAAAAACCTTAGTGACTCAAAGACAAAATGTACATTTCACTGCTAACAGGAAAAGCTGTAATGGTATTGGCAAGAGGTTATTATAATCAGTATGCTTTCTAGCTTACAACTGGAAATTAGAAAACCTTAAATGTTATTGAAGAAAATAATCTCTACTATAATATAGTCTTGAGTTAATTTTAATAGGCTATAAAGACATCTAAAATCTTCTATTTTATTCAATCTGAATTATTCTTGGAGAAATAAAGTATATATATATATATATGCATTTTCTAATGTTCATTTTGAAAGAATATCATGATTTGGTAATGCTTATTTTCCTAATTTAGAAGAAAATTACCTCAGCAATCTCAACAATAATCATGGACTAACTGGTCCCTCTAGCTTAGTGTCTTAAACAGGGCAGACAGAAATCCATTACTGAAAACAAATAGTTGCAGTGACTAAGAAAGCAAAGTATAAGATATTCTTTATAAGATGGACATTAACAAGATCTTGAAACTGCAAAATGAAGATGAAATGGGCTGATAAATTTCAGGAAATGCTGTTAAATACCATTTGAGGTTTCTCATATTCCAAATTGTAGACATACTACTTTTCACATTCATTTTTTTTCTGTTAATTTCCCACTATTTTCTGTGAAATGGCCTTTAAACTCCCATAAGACAAGAAAAGAACCCACTGCAAAACACAGCACATTCTATCAGACTCCATGTACTGGAATCAAATACACACTCCTGAGTGGTATCGACATAAACAAAGTGCCTTTCATCTGAGATAAATTAACTGGAGAAAATAATGGGGACCATCTCAAAGAAATCTGCCTATGTAATTAATAAGTGTGGTGTTCATTCCAGCACAGTTTGCCATTTTGGATAACTAGAAGTAGAGGAAATGATATTTTTAAGGTCAGTCTTTGAAAATGCTAACCATAATTATTTCATTTCAGAATATATTCACTTTTAAAAAGTACATAGCACATTTAATTAGATTTAAACTGTCTTTTTTTTAAATCATTACTACTTGAATGCAATAGGAATTATGGCAATTTAGATAGCATTTTCAACCTCTTAAAATGGAGTAATACATTTCTCTTCATTATACTTAGCCAATCTCTTCAGTTTAATTTTGCATTTTTTCTTCAGGCTTCATTTCTCCTCTTAGATCCAGTATTTTTCTCCATATCTATGCTTTAAAATAATTCTACACATTCACAAGCATCTAAAATAGAATGTACTCAAAATGTTCATGTCTGGAAAATCATTTCTATGCAACTCCCCTCAGTAATTTATGTGACCTTAATTGCACTATGCTATTTAGATTAATCATACAAAATAAAAGTTGTACTCTTTAATATAAGCACTCAAATTCTTATATTTAAATCACCAAACTGAAGCCAGATGCTGAATGACAGTAAAAGCAATGCATAGTTAGTGTATACAAAACAAACTCTCCTGCCACTTAAAATTCCATAAACTAAAACTTAAAAACAGAGTTAATATATAAGTCACAGTGCTTATAGACCAATGATCAAATGAGTTCCAAGAAGTCCTCCAGCCTTGACTTTTACTGCAAAACAATTACCACATTGTTTTCTAGCTGGAGAACATGTACCCCTGAGGCAACAGGAAGAAATTCTGCAAGATTTTTAGGCGCTCAATATTTTTTAAAGCAATCAGTACCCATATCATTAACTTTTGTATGAACTCTTTCCATAATTGATCTGCCAGAGATTGTGTCTTTGAGGCATATTGCAAAATTATCTTTCCCATTTTTTCTTTCTCTGCTTTCTTCCTACTTTGCAGAACAAAGACATGACCCTAACTAGCTCTGACGCCAGGAGTCATGAATCTTCCCACAGTGGAGAGGACTCTATGGCCACCGAGGAGAGGATTCTAAATGTTTGTTCAAGCACAGTCCCTAATGACTGTGTTGGCAGCTAATGCCACTGACCAATCCAGGTGGCCAGATTGGAAATCTAGCACATACAACTAAACCATCTCTCTTTGCTTTCTCTTAATCAACCCCTGTTAAAGGAATCAGAGGGAGATTTTGTATTCTCTAGAAAATAGCTTGCAGATAGGTCATCTGCAGGAAGAGATGATGGATTTGAGGAAGATTGGAGAGTACACGGGGAATTGGAGGCAGGAGAAGGAGAGTTGAAAAGAAAGTGAATTTAGTATTCAAATATGAAAGTCTCATAAAATAAAATAATAAAATAAAGAAAATATATAAAATAAAACTAGCTCTTTTGCCCAAAGCTTTTTGTTGTAACCATATTGACAGTACCCAGAGTGGAAAGGCAGATTGATAAATCTAAAGCCTATTTTAATTTGACCACTATCAAGAATATTGAAACAAGTGATAATAAAAGAATATGAGACATAAATAGAATTGCAAAAATAAAAATACTCAACAAAAACAAAAATACCTGAAACAATTCCCCAGAAAATATTCTGGACCAAAACAGAAAACTAGGAAATAGAAAAACACTAATTTTCAAAGTCCTTGAATAATAAAATATGAATATAGAACGTTGTAATATACCATATTTTCAGAGGTAATGGATTTGAACTTATAAATTAACAGTGTTAGCTTTGGATGCAGTGTCTTTCAAGTTTCTTAGTAATTAGTCTCTCAAATGTGTACATATTTTTCTTAGATTATAATTTAAATACATTTCTCCCTCTTTTCCTCCCTCCAAATTCTCCTTTATGATGCTCCCAGATCTTCAAATTCATGTCCTCCTTTTTCACTAATTGCTATGGCATGAGTATATGTGAATGTATATGCATTTATATTCCTAAATATACTTTTTGAGTCCATTGACCTGTATGTGTATTTTCAAGGTGGATAATTTGTCACTGGACAACCAATTGGTGTGCTCTTCTCTGGGGAAGACAACCTATATTGCTCCCAGGTTTCCTTATTTCTCTAGCTCTTTTTCTAGAGATATAACCTTGTGGGCTTTTCCCAGTCTACGTTGATGTCCATTTGCATCACCCTTGTTCAGCTCATGCTTACACAATGAAGCTTTATGTGTGGCCCTTAAGATGTTACTAGGAAACGCAACCTTACAACAAACTCTCTTATCTTCTGACTATTATAAATGTTCTGTTCTCTGTTCTCTGAGCATTTGGTCCTGGAGTATCTTGTAGATACACCCGATAGGGCTGAGTTCTACTGCTCTGCACATATATTTTAAGGTATTTGAAACTTAAAGCTTTACTTTAAAAAATAACTACAATAAAACCACTTGCTTGATTTGAATTTTTCCAATTCTGTCCCATGAGTGCAAGAGAGAGAAATGGAGAAAGAGTACACTGTCACAGATTAAGAAATCTGAGCCAGAACTCCTAAAGTCACGCCAATTCTTGACTCTTAGTAGTTCATCCTAAGTAGAAATAGAATTTTTAATTGCTTTTTCCATTCTCTACATACTTCATTTATGTTTTGATAATTTGCATTGGATAATTGATACCTCGCTGGTGACATCACTGATTGGTATCCGTTTTTCCATCTAGATTATCTGCTAAGAGGATCAATGATTGGAGGTACCACTTCTCTGCTGTCCAAGGACACAGGGAGTCATTTTAATTTCCTAATTTTAAGTTTTTTTAAAAATTTTTATTTATTTTTTGTACTTTGCTCTTTCAATTTTCTAATTTTTATTTAAGCTAAACATCAATTAAGAATCTTATACCCACCTCGACTGAGCATCAGACTTTGATTAAAGGACAAATGAACTTTTGTGGCTGTAAGTTTACTCTTGATTTATGATGGAATATAGAACTAAACTCATACTCTCTCACCAGCTATGTATGCCTGTTGCTCTGAAATGTATTACCTCCTCTCAGTTTTGACATAATCCTCATTTCTCCTAAGGGTGTTTAATAAACAAGATTATCAAGGTTTTTGGATGGGAATGAATAGATATTTAGAAAATAAATGCTAATAAGAAGGAAATAAGCTTAAATTTATAAGACATATAAAGAAATTCATTTTCTAAAACTGTAAATGATGGTAATTTTATAATAATGTAAAAAATTAAGAAAAAACTAAAAAATGTCAATGTATTAAAATTGTATATGAAGCAACTTGTTTCTTTGTCTGCACATATCAGAAGTCAAAATAAAAATACTCAAATGAGTTAGATTTTAGCCACTTGCATTATTCTCAGAAAAACAGAGCTGCCCATAAGTTGAATGAAACGAATATTTTCACAAAGATACTCCATTTACTATGACAATACTATACTGTCCCTGATACTTTCTCAATTGTATTTATAAACTCTGTGTTCTATGCTCTCTAGCCATATACATACTGGCTTTTCAGTGGTTGTTGACAGCCTATAGAATGCTCAAATGGAAGAGTTTAAAGCCTGATAGGCAAAGATATATGGATGCTAGAAAGATGCTGTTGTGTGAATTTACTCATTTAGCATTAGCTAACTTCATTTTTATGACCTCACAAATACAGGAAGAAATGGGGCATTGTACAGTTGATAGAGACCACTGAAAGGAATATGAGGACTGATAGCTCATGACATGTTTAACAAAATCGTATTACTATTAATCTGTCTAAGGAAAGGGTGCCACATAGTAGCTCAAGATAGATAGTTAAATGAATGTGCAGTTTGTCAGTACTCACTGCTCATTCTATTAAATATTTCAAGAAACTTTCTGTTAAGATACCAAAAGATATCCAGCAAAGGGAACATTGTTCTAGGTCACTTTGTAGTCATAAAGCTTCTGTGAGGTTTTCATCTCTTATTTCACTGGAAAATTTAAAAAAAGCAAAACAACAACCATTTCTTAAATTTTTAGAATGATAACTTTTTTCTGTATTTGCAAAAAAATCCTTTTTTATTTCTCATCTACATGAATGTTAAATAAGTCTATTTAGTGCTCAGGTCTTGTGAATGTTACTTTAGCTCTGAATACAGCTTATTCTTAAAGTGTTTTTCAGATCTCAATGTAAAACTGATGAGTAAGACCTCACAGGATGTTCTGAATAACTCAAGCCTCTGCTGGACCTCTTGCCATTTTATTGTTTGTGTTGTTTATAATGTAGACTTTAAATGACTTATTTCTTGAACTTCTACTCGATAGTTTCTGAAAAGATTCAATCAAATTATACAGTTAAGTTCTTAGTGTTCCGATGAGATTTCCCTCAGCAGTTTTGTATTTCACATTTACAGGTGGGAAAATGTTAGATTGAATTTATCTACATTATTTTACACAGAAAAGCTGAGACTTGAGTCTTTATCTTGTCAAAAGATCTTGTTTAATTCTATTTTTGGCCCAAGAAGCACTTTGGGACTTTTGAAAAATATAACAACAATCCATGAAAACATCAATCAGTTTGTAAATTGTCAAGGGATTCTGATCACTGGAGCATGAAGGTGGAGAGAAGGAGGAACAGGATTGCTGGTTACAATGGTGTTCTGACACATCTTAACATTGAACATCACGAGTGAAGTGTAAGTCAGTTAATTCACTGAACTTTGCTATAGCGAGGACTAGTACAGAAAATGGACTTCCAGACACTCGTGTTGACTCTCTGACTTAAATTAGACCTGGACAAACATTTATTGAAATCTGAGTCACAGTAATACTTCTCTAGTGTGAGTGACCGTTAAATCTTCTATTTACTAAATAAGGGGAGACAACAATAATAAGTTCTCTGTCTTAGAATATATATAGTTTGTTATTACTTAAAAATGTGTATTCACTGGAATTTTAAAAAGTGTTTGAAGTACTTCATTTAAAACATGAGGATTGTTTTTTAATCTTTAAATTAAAATCTTATGATTGATTTTACACTGTTAATATCTGGTTTGGGTTTTGTGATGATTTGAAGGCCAAAGCCAAACAGCAATTACAAAATTGTATTTATTAAAATAATGTCTATTTTAATGGATTTAGTGGAGATATCTATGAATATTTGTAGTCTACACTGCACAGAAATTTTATAAATCTAGGAGCATGGGCTAATGAAACAGTCTATTATAAACCTGTCAATTTTAAATTTAGAAGTTAGCCACGCGTTCAAGGGAGTTGGGATATAAAACCTTCTCCATTCTAAACAATTGGACACAAACATGGACATCCTCATTGGCCACGGTGGTTGAAAATTCACTAAATTGACTTACACAGCAGAGAAAAGACCATTCCATTCCCCTCCATCCCATAGTAGTTCCTTCCACTTCAAAAGACATATATCTTATCGCTCTAAGTACTGCAAAATCAATATAAGCAAGCAGATGGAAAGTCTACATAGCAGATAACTGATTGCCAGTGACTTTCCTTCTTCCAGTGACTTTTTCCATTGCCTAAGGGATAGCTAAGTGTTTGACTTTGTATTATCTGTAGAAGAATGAAGCAAAACACATGGAATCATTTTCATAAAAATTTTGGCATCTCTTGTTACTGTTGCTCTCTCTGGCTAATTCTTTCAGATAAATTGTTTTTCATGTTAGAAACATACAAGAAATCTTTATAAAATACTTTTTTACCACAAAGTTTTTTTTTATTAATACTTTTATATGAATTACACGTTGGTTCTTTGGAAATTCCTGTTAGAATCTATTTTGTTTCAAACATTAGTGAATCCAGGAGACATGCACATCTATTCTATACATTGAATAGCGTCATATAGAAAAGCCAAGAAATAGAAGCCCTCTTACAGGTTTACACTCCATAGATACTGATACATAAAATGCAAAGGATTCACATGACTGAGTTTTATATCAGGAAGTATCATCAGACTGTACTTGGAGGAGTAATGGCCTCCATTAGACTCTCTGCATCATGTTTCTTAACAATTTACTCTTCACTTTCTCTGACATATCATCCTACAGAAGATCACTTCCCCAAATAAAAATCTTCAAAAATCACCCTCATTATACCAAATCAAATACTATTTGAATTTCGTAAATCAAATGAAAAACAGTTTTGAATTTTAAAGCAGAGAGCTATTTCACCTACTAAAACATTGGTCTGGTTTTACAGTTCTTTCTTCCCAGAATTCATTCTTAAGATGTACTTCATTTTATTATCTATGTCTAGAATCATCTGCCGCTGGACTTTACTTCTATTTGCTAAACACCAATTTTCTAAGAAAGTGCAGCTCGATCCAGTCCTGTTCTTCTATTCTAAAGTGCAAGAGGATATTCTTGTGTGTTAAATTTCAGTCCTAAGTGCTGAATTTCCTCATCTGATGCTAATTACACATGAAATATTCATTTTGTGAAAATTCACCGTAGTGACTTTTACAATGTATGTCTCATATATTATCTATTTTCAATCCTCAATGTACAGATACTGCTTGGTTCCTGAAAAGGATATCCAATAAAAGTTTTACTCCATGAAAGATACAAAGAACCTGGTTTCAGAAGTCTTGTGGACCATTAAAATCAAACCAAAGGAAAGCAAAAAGAAAAGCCAAACCAGAACCAACAGCCACAACAACAAATCCAGTTAAATTTTAAAATGAAAAATAAGGTTATGCATATTGTTTTAGACTTTAATCCTCCTTAATACCACACTACTTAACTGACTTCCTTATTTTTTTTTAATTTCATAATATTAATTAGTTTCTTACCACACTCTCTCTTTATGGTATCTATTATAACATGGATCCCTTTCTTAATGCCTAATTTGTTCTTTACTTGTTTCTGCACCTGCTTCTTCTATACTAGGATGTTGAGAAACCAGATCAATGGACCATACTACATAGTACAGCATAACTGTAAATTATCCCATGAACCAAGAACATGCTCTCTGGCCTGGGATTCAGTTGAGCCTAAAACACATTATACACATAGCTTTTTTCAATACTAGGGAGCTAAGTGGTCAATAGTTTTTGTGAAATATATCTACGCCTCTTCTAGAAAATTAAAATCTAGGCTAATTTGCATAGTGAAGATTAACAATAGGGATGACAGGCAATACTATAAATGAAAATCATCTTTAAGAGCATAATGGAATCAGTATCCTATTCTTTGATGGGAAAGAATCTCTCATAGTAGTGATTCTTGCTAGAGTAAAATCATGCACAGGCAACACAAACTCTCCAATTGCTTGTTCTGGTTATATATATTCTGGGTGTTTCATTGGATATCAATAAGGAATCAAAATTTTTAACATAATCTTTATTTCAATAATGCATGAGAATTATGTGGCCTACTGACCACTGAGTATGGCTAATAAATACCTTATAGCTCAAAGATTTTGTTGGCAATACATCACCCTGTTATATGTACAATTGAGTCTTAGCATCCACAGTTACTAGCTAAATTGGAGAGGTTTACTATAGTCTAGTTCTGTAACTCTAATCTCGGTAATGACTATTTTAATATGTGCTAACAAGCTATTAGTGTCATATAAACTAATCATATCAATGGTTTAAAATCTATTTGTTATAAAACTCTCATCCTATTCTGTAACTGAATTCCCATGCTTTCTTGCCCTGGAAGCTATTCTCTTACCCCCATGTTGGATGCCACTTGTAACTGAATTCTGCAGCCTGTTCTCTTGCCCCAACTGCTACTGTAACTGATTCCTAACTTGTAACTGATTCCCACTGTGCTTTTTTTTTTTACCTTCTGACTCTAAAAAGCAACAGGAAAAATAGAAAGAAATCTTCACTACTCTTTTAGGTGGCCTTTTAAAATAGAAGAGAGGAAAAGAGAGAAATATGCCCTTTTGGCTGCCCTTATCTGTGGGAAGTTTGGAGAACAGGTGTTCATAAGGAATTGAACTATCATCTATAAAACCATCCCACCAACTGTCACGGCCAACTGCTACAGCCTTCTATATATCCTATGTTGTCCCCAGAATTCCAAGCAGCATGTAGTTATAAGGAAGGCTGCACAGGACAAAAAAAATTCTTAGCAAAGCATCCTACTACACTATTCAGTATGTCACCTAAAACTGCCAGAAATATCATTTTCCCAATCTTTTTCTACAAAAAATTTGGGTTCAAGATTTTAATCTGGGTTCAAGTGTTTTAGAACCATTACAAGATGAGCAGATGCAAACTTCACCTTGGGTAGCTGTAGATTCCAAAACCTCTTTAGAAAATATGCCAGCCAATCAAGCTCCTTATACCAACATTGCATCACATATGCGTGAGTGTGTGTGTGTGTGTGTGTGTGTGTGTGTGTGTGTGTGTGTGTGGACTATGGGTATGTATGCTCTCTATTTCAACTCGATCAATGAGGATATTGTAAAGGAAAACAAGGTACGGTAACCATAGACATTAACATTTTGCACATGGTTTTGGATAATCAGATGCCATAAGAATACTGACATAAATATTAGGGAATATTTCAATTGACTATTAATAGGCCGGACTATTAATAGAAATCTGAATTTGAAAATTCTTGCTGGTAAAGGCTCATCATGAAGTAAGAAGCAAGCATGGTTATTATTAGATGAAGGGGCATCCTTGCTATTTAGTGACACAAATCTTAACAAAAATATCTCTTGTAATAATATGAATAGAGAAATATACAAAGCAAAGCTCAGCCTACAATTGCTAAGGTTGATCCCTAGCAATGACTAGCAAGTTCCACATATTTTTTCTTACTTCTTATAATAAAATAATAAAATGGGGTGACTTGAAAAAAAAACTGTTATTTAAAAAAAAAAAGCAACAGTACTGGGTAGTTGTAATGCTCTTCATTAGACGGCAAATAAATACATAACTAGATATCAGAAATAAAGCCAACTACTATGGTCTAAAATTAAATATGTAAATGCTTATTTTTAGGATAAATTTTATAAATATATTTATAAACGTATAATCAAAAATGTATAAATGTTAGTATATATATATGAAATTTCTGTAGTCCCAAAAATTTGAATATTTAATTGTGTAAGATCTTTTACAACCTAAGATATTTTTAAGAACACAACTAAATCAGAAGGCCTCTAAGAAGCCTAAAGATAGAGTACTTTGTCCAGCTATGGAAGAGATAAAATCAAGAAGAGGGCAACTTGAAAGGACTCATGGGCAGCTTCTCCTATTAAGATTCAAGTGGCATACAGGCAATAGCCACAAAGCTGTTGAGAAATTCATGTCAGCTGAAACACTGTTAACTTGGTCTGAGAGGAACAGAGAATATAAAATGAAAATAAAAAGAGTATAAAATAAAATGAAATTCTGCCATCCAGAAGTGGGCTGGACTCAGCTGAAAGCTCTTGCTATTATTGGAAAAAAAGTTTCCCACACAAAATAGAAAGTAAGAAACAGAGTGAAGAACCAATAGTGACCCAATGAAGAGAATCAGGCATTTTCTGGGCTGGAATTCGAGTCTTTCTCTATGACCCATTTGTGCAAAGATTCTTCCTTGTGTTGGCTCTGTCTGGGCTACATTGTTTGACCTCATTTGTTGTGTATGTTAAATGCAAATAACTCAGCTCTTTGATTCCTTAAGTCAGAAGATTTTGCTGGAGCTCAGGGTGTTAATCACTCCTGGTATACCACTGCCATGGTTTTAGTTAGGAAAGGTGGGAGGATGAGTTTAGAACTAATAATGGAATTCTTAAGTATGATCTGATGCTAATAGCCCTCATCTTCACAATCTCACGGAAACGAGTGATGTGGCCACTGAATTTTATCGGGCTCTAAATGAATGGAGTCTTTCCATAGTTCCCTCTCCCAGAGGGAGGGCTGAGACTGTAGCTTTCTCCAGGAGATTTAATGTAGCAAAGGTGATAGGGTTCCCCTCCCTTCGTCAGTTCACATAGTTCTAAACTCCATGTTAGCAGAGTAGAATAAAAACGTCTCTACATGGCTTGAAAGAAAGAATTTTCTGCAGCCAGAGATCTTGTGTTGAGACCAAGAGACAGAGGACTGACTGCTGGCAGCTTCTACAAGCTAAGAGCAGCTTCTGCTTGACAGCTAGCAAGAAAATTGGTAATATACCCTATCGTAGTTTCAGGTAAATCAGTTCTGCCAACATCTTGTGAACTAGGGAATGATGGGGAAAGGAGCTCTATTCAGATAGCTGCTGGATTTTGACATGTTTGATCAAAGAACTCACTAAGCCACCACTTTCCTGTGCTAAATTTGTATCAATCTCTTAAGTAGTATTGAGAAAATAATACATCTCAGTACTTAACAATTTTTCAGTATTTCACATAGAAAAGCCATGTAATTGGTTTTTTGTAACATTTACATTTTATAGTTCTTATTTGATATCAATGAATAACAGCAGTCTCATTTTTCTTATCTGTAAAATGGTTCCAATAGTATGGGACTCAAAGAGCTTTAGCAAATAGTACTGTTAGGTAAAAGATAGAAATGAAAGTCAAAGCTGGGAGAAGTTGATCATAGCAGCTAAGAAGAAATCCCAGGCCCTCATTTGGGAAAAAATCCCAGGCCCTCATCCTGTTCGGATAATCTAACAAGCTAGTGTGAGGCCCTGACCTAGTTTTGTGATAAACTCTCAGTTTTAAAAATAGCAGAATGCCTTAACTCCAACACAACAAACTGTCAGTCATAGCACATCGAGCTGCTTCAAAGGGAGGCATATTTGAGGAATCCAGCAACAAGGCAGGCAGCCCCATCTTCCTAGTGCCACGGATCATGTCAGACAATAGTAGGATTCTGTTGCCAATAAAGAGGGACTCCTCCAACATGATAGCTTTGGACAGCAACACATGTGTCCCTGATAACGCACTCAGTATAAGGAAAGGAAAATTCAAAATACTGTTAGTTCCAGCATTTGGGAGACAGGAATGCAGACCTCCCAGGTTCAAGACCAGCAAGGGCTATAGAGTGAGGTGACATTTCTAAAAAAAACCAAAACCAAACAAACAAACAAAAAGTGGAATACCTTGAAAAATGTGTGTGTAAGCATCACACTTGCCTCCTTCAAGGTTAGAAGTATTATAGGAGAGAGAAGAAGTACCAAGATCTTAATCTTAAGGTGTTTAATGGAAGAAAATTTCCTCCTAGTAAACCATGGGCATTTTTAAGAATGATTTTCTTCTTTAATTCTTTTGATCTGTGTTGTTACATGATGTTGGAACAAAAGAGCAAAATTTGTGTTATACCTTCCAGAAAGTTATATTTTTTCTCTTACATAATCCAAATATTCTAAATAATTGGACAAGAGACTTCTTGTCAGCAAAACCATCTGTGATATCTGAAGACATGTTAAGGAGGAAACATCCCTTCAATGAGATGTCTGCTTTTATACCCCCGAAGCCCTGCCCTGTATGCAGTTTATGAAAGATGCTCATAGCTAAGCCCCCCACTTTCTGAATACTAACGACACATAACTTCTTTGCTTCTTTGTATCTTCTTTATTCAGAAACTGGCCAAACACCTGTCTCTCTCTCTCTTTCTCTCTCTCTCACTCTCACTCAAAAATGCCAATTCCCCCAGCAGGCAGCAGTTTGTAGACTCCCACTGGTGAAGTATCACTTTCTGTTTTACCTTTATCCAGCTCTCTCTTTAGGAAGTGCTGAAATTCCTAGCTTGTCTGTTCCATTGTTTTTATTATTTTCAAATTCTTTAAGAAAAATATCATTGAGTTTCTTTCTAAGTCTGTTTTCAAATTCCTTTTTCTACTAGATTAAAATCCTGCAACAGTGACACTGAGTTCCTCAGTCACAGTTGCTATGTCTTCTGACACCTGGAATGTCCCTTTATATTTCAAGACCTTTGAGATCAAAGATAGGTTGTTCTTGCTATATTAAAAATCAAGGAGCCAGAAATTCTATCGGGTAAGAGGGGAGGATAAGAGGGGTTAGAGGAAGGAAAGGGAAGGGAGGGAATGCTATAAAATTTTTAAAATAAGAAAAGTTAAAAAAAAATACTTGGTTTCAAAAATTTTCCACACAAAGGCAATAAGGAAAATGCCTGAATTCTCAACAGACGGAAGCTTCATTATAACATCATTTACATTGTGTTTCTTTATACCGTTTATCTAGTGGACCACAGAAACAAATGCCCTAAAGGGAGATGAGCCTCATCATGATTTGGAAGAGAGAATAGGGAACCTTTCTCCACAACTGTCAGCCACCTCAATCTATCATGAGTGGCAGTACAGAACCCACAGGGTTGCTCACCCCCCTCAGTGTATCCCATGCCATACCTGCCTTGAAGTATATGCATTGCCTTTCTAGATAAGCTTTTGCCTAAACTAGTTCTGTCTGTAGAATGGATATGTTTCCTTTGTTAAGACAAAAATTGAGGGATCCTGAGCTGTAGACTGAAACAGATGTTGAGCAACCTGATACACTTGCCCATTATAAGAATAGCAGTAATACTAGTTTCCTTCTTCCATGTAGAACTAAATTTTGTTATCGTTGTTGCTGCTGTTGGTGGTGGTGGTTGGTTGGCTGGTTGTATTTATTTATTTAGTTGGCCCAGAAGATGATCTGTGAAAACTGGCAGGATTGTTTGGCAGGTAAAGGCACGTGCAGTCAGACATGAAATCCTGAGTTTCTTTACTGTGAACAACATGGTGGAAGGAGAATGAAATCTTTCAAGTTGACCTCTGATCTCCATGTGCATTCATATCTGCAAAAACATACACATGTCAAAAATAAATATGAATATAATAATAAAAATTTCTAAGAATAGTAACAATAAAACCAAATCTAAGAACAGGTATCAAAATCAAATACAAGAGTATATTGAGTTTTAAGTGTTTACTGAAATCACAAAAAGTAGAAACAGAAACTGAAAATATTTAGGTGGCCCCAGAGAGTTCGCCATGATCCCATTGTCCACTCCTGGCAAGAGATGCATCAATGGATTAGAAAAGATGTTTGTTTAGTTCTTGTGGTATTTGTATAATGTAGATAAAAGATTTATCTTGTTGCAAAGTCAACTTGTTAATAAAGTAATGATTGCTAAATAAATGGTGTTTGAATCTTATTTATTACTATAATGTGATTTTTTTTTCTGAAACAGGGTCTTATATTGTGGATCAAGCTGGTTTGGAACTCATGTAGCCAGGCTTAATCTAGACCCATGGTCTTCTTCCTGTCTCAGCCTGTGAGTGCTGGGATTAGAGACATGAGACACCATGGTTGATCTTTTTATTTTTATGTCTGGAAACACTTAAAGAAAATAACTGAAACAAAATTCTAATCACAAACATTTTCTTGAGTTTACAGTGGTAGCTCTGCTCAGTTATTAAGGATTATGTAAAATGTTATTAAAGTCACTAGGCCAAAATAAATTTACGTCCCCATAGTGCAAATGGTCATTTGAAAAGCAAAATATGTAAGTTGAATTCATGCTTTTTAATAGAAGTCATAAAAATTATTAGTGAAGTCTTTATGAGCCTGTACTTTCTGAGATCCCCAGAGTGTCTGCCACTGGTTTTGAAAGCGAGTAAAAGACTTAGGCTGCTTTCCTCATTGTGGAAGCCAACTGGTCCAGAAATAAGGCAACGTGAGAATGAAATTAGTTACAGTGAACAACCGGATTGGAAGATGCCTCTTTTCCCCTTATCATATCACCAAGGAAGATGGTTCATGCAGAGTTAGTGATTTTAGAATTGTGAGAGTGTTTTCATAGCCAGAGATTTGCAGACATAATCTAAGTCAGTCACAAAATATATCTCAGTTCTTCATGTGTCAAGAATAACACACTGTTTCTCCGGAAAGCCTTGCTATTGATTAGTTTGCCACATGTAGTTCCTGACCTCTCTGAAATGGACAGATTGGGGGTGGAGCTTGTCCCAGGTCTTTTGCCTACCACTCCACTCAGGGTAATGAAAGACAATGTGTTTCACCTGAGTATTTGTGAAGGATCAGGACAGACAGTTGAAAGATTTTATCCATAGATTTGGACTCCATGTTTAGCTTGGTTTGCAGATCAGTTCTATTAAATTCTCAAATAAGTGAAGACTGAAATTTATATATTAAAGCAAGAAAACAATAACTGAATTTACCTCGGTGACTTTCTTTAAAGGGCAGTTCCCCATACACACCAATACTCCCAGCTAAAGGTAGAGGATGGAAGGACATGCAGTCACGTCTTCTAGACTTGACATAGACCTCACACTCAAGAACATTCACTGGGTGTTCTTACCTTCACAATATCAAGCCAGCAAAAATTACAGCAAAGATAGTCAAGGTGCTCTTGAGGCTTTACTGTTTAAAAAGAAGACATTGGCAGTTGATTGCTTCAGAGGAGGGAGATTCATCCATTTTTGAAGTTCTTACTTGTCAGCTTCCCTTGTTCCAGTTTATGCATCAACATCCATGAACATATAGGCAGCACTATCTGGAATTAGTGAGCTACAGCACCCGTTCCCCCAAAAAGGAAAAAAATATATGCTAGAAGGTAGAAGGGAAACATGTTGAAGGAGAATGGGGAACACGAGGAGCAGAGAAATGGGCCACATGATCATATTTCATTGAATACATGTATGCATTTCTCAAAATAAAGAAAATCTATGATTAAAATATCCAAGTGACGGATAATATGGAGTCATTATTTGTTTAACAACATCGTAAAAATGGAAAGGTTTCTTTTGTGGAACATGTGCTATGCTAAATAATGAAAGAATTTTGAAATGACTTTAGCCAAATTAATATTCAGACAACAAATGAAACATCGAAAGCATCAACTATAAATTTAGCAATTTATGAGACATAGGCTAATACCGCAGTGATGGTTCTTTTACAGTCCTTTTCTGTGGATATGCAACTGAAGGGTTAGGCTTTACTTCTTCAGGAGCCAATGCCCCAGTGAATATTACTTTGAAGTTGTTACCAGTTGTCATCACAGTTCATTTGCAGCTCTCAGCCATTGCCCCTTGAAAATGGTTTACACTGCAAATACCAGTAGAAATTAACCTGCAGTGATGGTCTATACCACAATAGGAAGTACTCTGGCTGAGAATGGCAGCCTTGGTATGGAAAGTGAACTGCAGTGGATTTTTCCTATAGAGAAGGTTAATGGCTTTTACTCTTTTGGAGAAACCTTCAGTATAACAAATCCGTTCTTTGTTAATGTGACCCAGGGGAGTGGGACATTATGGTATGATGATGATCTTTTTGTGAAAAAGCCAAAGTTGTTAGCTAAAATTAGAAATACCTGTATTACAAAATTAAAATTAATCTACAACAACAAGCCAATTTTACATGTAAACACAGATGGTAAATGGATGCATATTGAGTGGAAAGAAAACAGTAAATAAAAAAATGTAACAACACAAAATTGATGATGGAAATTCAGATAGAGATGAAGAAAGACGTTCTAATATATAAACACTAATGTTTGAGTAAATCAAGTGATGAATACAGCTACTGAAGTTGTATGATATTTAAATGACTTTGGGAACAAAAAATGTATTTCATAAACATTGTGGCTCTTTCTATTAATTGGAATTCTTATATTTAAGAATTTGACCTCATATTCTAAGATGCGGGTACCTTAATGTCATAACTTAACTATTCCTAATGAAATTGTTCCTACTCTTAACAAACTACCCTGAGCAGTAAGTGCTACATCAGTCATATTATTCTAAGTTATACATAAAGAGTTGCTAAGAGTTGGACCAAAGGATCCTACTATCTCAAATAGTACTAAGCTATTTACTAATCTAAAGTATAAGATTACATTAATGAGGCTCATAAACTTAAAAATATAAATTGAACGTGGTTGAAAAAGCCTGCTCTAAAAAGCTAATTTAATAGTAGAGCTATATAAATCTTGACTACTTCCATTCATAAGATATTTGGAGAAATTTTCCTGTTCATGAAAAACAAATCTTTGGTTTAATTTCAACGTTTCATATTTTAAAAAGCATGAAATTCAAGTAACACCATCTTTGTTACTCATGAAAGTCTCTTGCTGTTAAAATCCTAGATATACTTACCTACTCCTGAGAACAGCATTCCTGCTAATGTATCTTCTTGTCATCACTGTATCTTTTGTACTGTTACCTCCTAGGTTACTGATGCATTGTGTTATAAGAATTTGGAGGTCAGAGTTTTAAAATGACATCCTTGGGTTGTAAGTCATTTCATGTTGTAAAGTAATAGTCAGTAGTTTCTTGTAGACTTTTCCTGTTTGTTCAACACATAGTAACCACATAATTAAAATTCTTTGAGAGAATGAAAAGATTGTGTATCTACTAACAAAAGGGCTTCAGTAATTACTTCAGCTCGTTCCAAAAAAGCTACCAAGAAAGATGTAACTCTAAGTCAAATCATATTTGAAAATGACAGAATTTATTACAATGTCCATTCAGAAGAAACTATGTTTTTGAGTAATTGGAAAGTTGGATGATAAACAGAACATGAAAAAATAGTCAGATCTCACTAACCATCATAAATGCAGGCCAGCACCACAATGAGATTCTACCTCACTGCAGTAAGAATGACTCTCTTCTAACAGATGACACAAAACCAAAATAAAAATAAAAAGTACATGATGACAAGAAAGTGGAGAATGGAGAACGCTTTTACTCTGCTAGTAAGAATGCAAATTCTATAGCCATTATGGTTCAATATGAAGGTTCACCAAGAAATTAAAAATAGAAATACCACATGAAGCAGAAATCCCATTAAGTAGGTATATCTCCAAGGAAATGAAATTAGACTATCAAGGAGACACTCAAAGAAGCACTATTTGCAATAGTTGAGACATACTAAGATATGTGTCCATCTGCAAGAGAAAAATATAGTGTATGCACCTCATGAAATAGTATTTGGCTATAAAAAAGACAAAAGTTTGTCCTTTTTGAAAACATCACATTTTTAGAGATAATTACGTTTATAAAAACAAGCCAAGTATGAATCATTAGTATCATATAATCTTATATACATGCAAATTCTAATAAATAAATTGATCTCCTAGAAGTTAATTGATAAAACAGTATTTACTGACAGCTGTAGAAAATGAGTGATGAAGGGTTTGAAGTCTATGATGTCAGATGTTAGAATAGATATGACTGCTTGTTTCTTAGTTAAATTTTCTTTGAATACAATTTTCAAACCTTTTTGCTAAGATCAGGACACTTTCACTGAAGAAATGTATGCCTGGAACTGTAAATATGATCAAAAACAATAACTTTGGAAGTCACAAACCCTTAGGGAGGACCAACTATTATTTGATGAAGTGGTCATGCTGTCAAAATGCATTATAAATACTTATGTTTATGTCCACATACTTGAGCTTCCGAGAAGCTACTGATTGAAGTGTGCAGAGTAATAACATCAAAGAATAGAGAGTACATCTTCCTCTACATCTTCCTCTCTGTTACTCAGGGAAGATTCCAAAGCAAGGAGCTAATATAATGTAAGACATTGAGATTGGAGGAAATGGCAGAATAGTGTTTTCTAGCCATGACATTGCTGATGCACACATAGTCTCACAGCAGTTCTGCTTTCCTCAAAAGGCCCTACACATGATCAAGCCAGCATGGATGGAAGAGTGGCCATTGGTAGACTGCCCATCTTTAAGCAGGTAACCCCACGCCCATGCACATACAGATACCATTGTACTCAATTGGTTAAAAAAAAAAATGAATAAACAAAATGAAATCATAAAGTTGAGAGTGAGATGTGTTAAGCCTTTCCTCGGGGAAGTTAAGAAAGAGTGGGGATTGAGTATTATCAAGATATATTGCAGACAGGTACAAAATTTTCAAACAATAAATTTTAAACTTATTTTATAAATAAATGAAGAAGCAGGGGATGGGTACATTTAGATGGGGAGAAGATTTAAATAGGAGCAAGCAGTATGGGATGATGTGGATTTTCACAGTAGGATAATAACAGTCAAAAATGTTTTATATAGATTTATAAAAATTGAAGAAACCATTTTAAGAGTTTAACTATAAAATAACAGTCATTTGAGAATTTAACTATACTTAAGATAATGGGAACTTTAAGAATTTGAAGAGGAATGGAGCTATTATGTTATTGCACTAATATGAATACTTTCATTTTAGAGTGTAGCTTAGTAATAAACAATGTGAATTTTTCAATTGTTTAAATAAAAATAATGAATACTTAGGCAAGAACATTATGTTTGCCTCAAAATTGGATTTAAAATGCCAAGAAAAGCTACTGATAACCTAGACAAGCATTGAAATAGAATAAGAACTTATAGAACTCACCAAGTTTTGGAGGAGAACATCAAAGCATTTTTAAAGACCTAAAACTATTTTTTACAAGAAATATCCAGCATTTTTGCATGGTTTACTTTTAAGAGGAAAGAAATGCAATGTTCGTAATATTTAACAGATTCTGAACCAATTGTAAAAGCACTTCATTCAATACTTCTTGCTTTTGTAAGAAAATCTACTTCATTTTTCTTGACGGAGGTGATACACAAGAGAGAACAGGACACATGATAGGAGATGTGCAAAATGCAGCTATTTCCCCCTAAGTCCTTAATCTTTTCACTTGTAACCCAACCTCAACATAAAAAATATAACTTCACTTATTTTTAGGAGACTTTTTACTCTGCTAATTTAGAATCTCGACATTGATAACTTTTAAACAAAAAATGCCATTTCAGACTTCAAAGAGAACTATAGAGTTAATAATAACAGATATTCCAAAATATATTTCTAGCACATTTCCATGACATTTGCCACTGTCTTCTAAATGGAGGTAACCATGGTGATTAATGCTGATGTACACAAGGTGGTTTCTGTTTATTTCTGGCAAAAGCCATTGTGCTTGCTATAAAAATTGGCCTTGGAATAACAGAACAAAATAGTGATAACCTAGACAAATATTTATATCATAGGCTAATTCTCAATTAATAACAAAAGATGAAACCAAAACAATGATACTAAGATTAATATTATTTCATACATGAACTTGATGAGAAACACTTCATTAAATATTGTCAAAGTGTTTAAAGAGTGTTTTTTTGCATAAACAAAATATTTCCTTATGTGTTTCTTAAATGATATTTTAGTCCCTCAGAATAATGTACTAAGTTATTAAATATCTTCTTTCTTTTTATCTACCTTTGTCATTTAAAGTTTGTCAATTTATTTTATTATTGAAAAATAATGAGACATACAGAAGATGAATTATTTCACGTAAGAACATCATTTTCAATATTATTGGTCAAGTGACCAAGTTTAAAAGAAAACACTTGATGTACTTTGTCCAATAGTGGCACAATTTGTATCGTAAGCATGTTCAGGTTCAGTGATATAATCCATTAGCTCCTGTTTTGGGTAATTATTTCAAAATATCATTGTTTTGGTTATGAGTCTTATGTCATTAAACTCATTCTTTACATGAGAGCAATGACTAAGCAAATCTTATATCTAATTTTAATATCTTGTTCAGTTATTAGGCCAAAGGGTCTTTTTTTTTCTACAAAAAAGAGATAAACTTTCAGGTTTTCTAAAATGATTGTGTTTTCACCATCTAAAACAGTAGGGTTCTGTCAGGAACTTGAAACCTCCATCATCCAGATCTTTCAATTTTCTCTTGGAGGTATAAGGCCTGATGTTTTTTAACATGTTAGGATCATGAATAGAGCTATAAAAGTAATACCTTAAATATGTTAAAGTAAGAATGTGAAAAGTATTCAAAGTTATTTGCCTACCTCCACCATGACATCCTCGGCTATCATTCTGTGTTTTAGCTTTCTATTTTTAGTAAAATTAGTCATTACTGACATTCATGTGCGCATACATTTTTAATTAAGAAACTAGTATTCGGTTTCAGAAACACTTTGAGGGCTGGGTGATTAGCTTAGGGGTAGAGTGTTTGCCTTTCATCCATGATGCCATAGACTTAATCTCAGTATTGAAAAACAAAACAAGACATTCTCAATGAGCATTCTCACCCCACTATCCTCAAATTTTGATGTACCTAAGAGTCACAAAAAGCTATGGGTAACATTGTCTCAAAACATCATTTTGAATGCAGGAGCTTCCATTAAATCTAAAATCTAGCTTTGCTGATCTGCTTGTTATTTTGTGCTAGGTCAAGTGCTCTGTAATCAGCAATATAATCTTTGGAAAATTTTTGCTTTGTTTTGTTTCACTGATGGACATTTCTTTATCTTCTTTGGGAAGTTAAGGTATTCAGTGTAGGAATAAAATGTATGATCTAAATCTGAAGTTAGTGTGTACTCCAAACTGTCGGATATCGGGGGACAAAAAGGGTCAATGTTCCTCTGACGCTGCATGCTGCATGACTTTTCTAGGAGACTTGTTAGGAAATATCAACTTTGTATAGATGCAAAGTGTATGAAGTCACCAAGAAAAATTTGGAGCAAGTCCTGCTTGGTGAACAAAATTTTTATAAGTGTATGAGGGACATAAGATATCTGCTGTGACACGCAAGTACCTATAGTACTGGGCAGTGTTTCTATAATAATTTCTTACTTCTAATAAAGTAGTCATTGTAACTCTCAAAGAGAGGATCCTAGAGGATTCTCGAGCATCATTATATGCCTTAAAAACCTTAGAGCTTTATGAGCATTTTAACTCTCATGACTCTCTCCCCATCATGTAGCAGTGTTAATAAGCTCAGTCTTCAGAGGGTCTCATTACAGCTACTCTGCTTCAAAAACGTAATCACCACATGCAATCTAAAGCAAATGGCTACGTGCCACTCTCAAATTCTTTGTTCTTCCATTTTAAGGTTTTGCTTGAGGCATGCTTTGTCTTGTGGACAAAAAAAAATAACAATCACACACACACACACACACACACAGATACACACACATGTGTATATGTGTTTGTCTTTCTATCTTTCTGTGTGTGTATATATGTTTTTGTATCTAAATGATCAGATAAGTTTAAAATCTTGGACAAGTAGAGAGAGAATGTTCATTGGGAATTCTTTGAAAAGAATGTTTTCTTTAATGTTAAATGTACATGTGTGTGTGTGTGTGTGTGTGTGTGTGTGTGTGTGTGTATTTGAATATATATGAATATATATTAATTTGAATATAGAGATAAAGAAGACCACAACAGATCACATGAAATTGTCCAAGACCTTCATGTGACTGAATTACTTAGTTTATTGGGTTGTTTATAGTAATAGAGGTGGAAAACTACATACTGGCATATATCTTTAATTCAAAGGCTCACCAAGCAAATCTCTTGGTCCACATAGTGAATTCCTGGACAGCCAGGATTACATAGTAAGATTCTGTTACTTAACATATCAAGAAGAAAATAAAGAAAGAAATGAATTGAACTAAGAGACAAAAAAAGAAACAAAAGGAACCCCCACCCCCACATAAAAAAAAAAAAAGAAGAAGAAGAAGAAACAAAGAAGGAAAGAATCAAAGACAATAATACTACCAAAAATCTTGGGTAACATAGGGATAGCTATAACAGCCCCCAACCTTCAAGTCAATATTTACCTCTGCAGAGTAACAATTGGAATTTCAAAGAGAAGAGAAGCCTCATGAGAATCTTGTGAGACTCGTAAAGGTTTCATGACTCTGTGTGAACCTTACATTTTTCTCTATGCTGGTAGGCCTGATATTGTAAGGATCTTGGGTAATATGTCTCAATAAAGGATGGTGTTCATACTCATTTCACAGCAAACGGCTGTCCTATGTCTTTAATCTACAAAATTTGGAATGTTTACATAGTAATGTTGATATTAATGTGTGTTCTTGGGGAAGAAGAAAAATGGACTCAACAGTGATTTGTTCGTGTGTCAAGTTGAAAAGGGGAAAATTGTACTAGTAAGTTTTATGTCACAACCTAGAGTTATCTGTAGAGGGAATCAGGTTCAAGGAACTCCACTCAGGAAGGGAATATGTGTGGAAAGGAAATTTATGGTAAACGAACAAGATAGTTCGTTCTTTATGGCAAATGAACACAGTAGTTCATCCTTCTATGGGACACAGAAGTGTTTTAAGAAATGACACACACAATTGCTCTTTAGAAATAAAAACGCAAAAGCGTTTTTCATAAGAAAATTTAACAATGTACATATTAAGAGGGGAAAGGGGTAGGAATAAAAACGAAGCACACTTGGAGAATGGAGCCAGGTAGAGAGAGAGAGAGAGAGAGAGCATTGCTGCTCGCTGAAAACTTTAAGGGGCCAGTCATCTCAGCAGGGGCCTTCCTGGTATGCAGGTGTAATCTAGGAAGGAGACAGCAGTCATTCCTCCTGATGGCCTGCAAACCTGCAAAACCTGAGGTGATTACAAAGAGCATTTGAAAAGACCATCTGAGACAATGAGGTGCCAATGGCTGGGGTGGCTCAGGTTCATTTTTTGGCATGCTAATATTAAAGGCTATCTCTTCCTGGAGCATTAACACCTGTATCAGGGCAGTATGCCAGGGCTTAGAGAAAAAGGGCCTGCAAGGTTTCCAGGTGAAGTGGGTGCTGCATTCCTTTCCCAGCCGGTAGGCCATGTAAACATTCTCATTAAAGATGAAAATTTAGCAAAGAAGGGGAGCAATATAGCTGATGGACTAATACTTCCCTAGCTAAAGAATCTGGAACTCTGTCAGACAGACTCTATTTAGCATCAAGTATACTCATAGGCTTTAGTAGTTATCTGAAAGGAGGAACCCTCAATTGAGAGAATGCTTCCATAAGATCCAGCTGTAAGGCATTTTCTATTTAATGATTGATGGGAGAGGGCCCAGCTCATTATGTATGGTGCCATTCCTGGACTGGTGGTCCTGGGTTCTATAAGAAAGCAGGCTGAGCAAGCCATGAGGAGCAAACCATTAGGCTTCACTCCTCCATGGCTTCTGCAACAGTTTCTGCCTTCAGGTTCCAGCCCTGCATGAGTTCCTGTCAGGACTTCCTTTAGTGATGAACAATTTCATACTTTGAGGAAATTGAGGTCATTACACTTTTGTCCTTCCTTCCTTCCTTCTTTCCTTCTTTTATTTATTTGGCATATTCTCACAGGCATTTAGAATCCCCCTTGCACAATTAACTTCTTAGATTGTGTTCCAATAGTCATGGTATTTCATCACAGTGAAAGGATTTAAGAAATATAGCATGAATACATCCAGGCTTGCGGTGGCGGCTCCAGCACACCCGCCCCGGGGCGCTCCCACCCTCGGCTAGAGCACTCTGGTGCAAGCTGCCAGCTGGGAACCTGTAGCATGTGCATGAGCATGGCGGGCAGGTCCCTGGCCCCACCCAACTTCAGCCACAGCCCTGCTCAGCCTTATCAGCACCATTCCCGTGTGCTCAAATACCTAACCAACTAGGTTGAGAGACGCAGGACTTGAAGAGCTCTGAGCCAATCAGAATTGCACAACCCCTGTCCCCTGCACCCCGATAAAATCCCAGGGACAAAGGGACCAGGGTCTACCACGCTTGTCCCGTGCGTGGGAACATTCGGAACCTGGTGCATTGGATAATAAAAGCCTTATGCATTTGCATCGGTCTGAAGATCTCATGGTTCCTTGGGAGTCCTGCCAGTCGGTCTTTTCATTAGAAGCAGTATCCCTAACTCTGTCATGTATGAACCTCAGAAAATCATAAGATCATAGCTTTAAAATCTTCTGTTCAAATAATTAAAAAAGAAAAAAAACAGATTAATTCATGTATCTGCATAATATGTAGAATCAAGTTAATATGAAATAAAGGATTTAAACAGGTTGACAAAAAGAGATTTGAACAGTAATATAAATTATCCCTAGTAAATCAGACCCATGACTAAATGCATTCACTGAAGAATTCTAACAGAAGTTCAAAGAGTTAATAACCAAACCACTCAAATTATTCTATGTTGTAGAAAGGACAGAAATGCTTCCAAATCTTTTAATGATGCCATTATCACCCTAATACCAAAATTGAAAAAAAAAAGAAACAAAACTGAACAACAAAATACAATGCATTTTTCCTGATGAAGTGAAATCATGTGCATCTAAAACTTTTCATTTGGCATAACCAAGTTGGTTTCACATGAGAAATGGAATAGTAGTTCAATATATCAAGCAATATATATTATCCATCATATAAATAGACTTAGAGAAATGAATTGAAAGATCATCTCATTAGATGCATTAAGAGTTTATGAAATAATCTAACATACTTTTATAATAAAATTTGTAGAAATTCTAGAAACAGAGGGAGACAATCCTAACATAACAAAAGCTACATATGACACATTTTCAGCCAATATCATGGTAATACTGAAATACTCAGAATTGACACTAAATCAGGAAAAAGGCAATAGTGTCTAATCTCTATACAGAAGAGTTGTCTTATTCGATATAGCTAGAGAAGTAAGATAAGAGATGAAAATATGTATGGATGATAGGATTCTTCAAATAAGAAACTCTAAAGATTCCACCAAAAAAGACTTCTCAGAGATGATAATTTCCTCAAAGTGAAATGTTACAAAACTAATATGCAAAACTCAATAATCTTCCTCTAAATCAAAAAGTCAAAAACAAAATCCAACAGAAAGCCAATCCATTTCACAATAAAGCACCTGCACATGCACGCACACACGCACACACACACACACACACACACCTATAAATTAAAATACCTAGTAATAAATATAAACAAGAAAGACATATACAATTAAAATTTAAGGTACTGAAGAAAGCAAAACAAGGAGGGCACCAAAAAAAGGGAAAAGCTTTCCATACTCATGGACTGGTGGATTTAATATTTTGAAAATGACCATCATACCAAAAGCAACCCACAGATTCATAACTATCTCAATCAAAATTCTAGGGTCTTCCTTAACACAGATATTCAGAAAATCCCAAAATGTTCATGTAGATTCAGAAGACCAAAGACAGTCAAAGTAATCCTGATCAACAACAAACATATGAACAACAAAACTGTTCAAGGTATTGTCATGACTGATTTCAAGCTATACTATAGCATCATAGAAATAAAATCATCATTGTACATATAAGGTAGACATCTAGATCTGTGAAACAGGACAGAAGTAACAAGTATAAAGCCATTAGACTACACCTATATGACTTTGACAACGATACCAAGATTATATCATGGAGAAAATAGTAGCAGGTACTTAATTTCATGCCTATGAAATGTAAGTCAATTTCTAAAACTCCATTGAATTTATACTAAAGATCTCATTGCTTTCATCTTAGAGACTCTGACTCTATACTCTTTCAATCTAGATTAAAAGTGTTGACAAATACTTGAGAATTTGCTAGAATACTAGCAAACACAATGTGAGTTCAAAATCCAATTTATTTCTTCAAAATATATATCTGTGTATATTTTGATTTGAATATGATCTAGGGCAGAATGTCAATATTTGGGGAAAAGCTTATAGGTTTATAAAAAATATGCAGTTTAAAAATATGTTTACATTATATCATTTCAAATTTTCATCCCCATGGCTCAACAAGCTTGGGAAAAACACGCTTTTTATTTCTACTTTTTTAATGTACAAACAGAATCTGATTGTGTCTCCAGGTAATATCAGAAGCTATAGCTGTAAATTCTTATCAGCATGACCCTCCAACAGTAAGCTGAACAAAGAAGATCCCAATGAATGTACAAATTTGATATGGGAAAATCCCGAAAGACCTCAACACTACACAAAGAACAATAGGCAACTGAATAAAGCTGAAGGCAGGAAAGGTAGGCCTTCTTAGGGAAGAACACACCAATTGTTTGCCAACCCTGAAGCCATATGTATAAGTGACATTATAGGTAACCAGCAGGTTATGTTTGAGACTTTATATGTATATACAAATACATAATTATGCATTCAGTAACAATGGATGAATTTGATAACAACATGGATTTGATGAAGGTTAAGGAAATGATATGGGAAAGTTTGAAGGTCAGAAAAGAGTACTGTAATTAAAATACAATCTCAAAAAATAAAAATAAAAGGAAGAAATCAATTACTCTGTTTGGTGGCTTATATATTTGTATTCTTAATCACCAGGGAGCTGCATTGTTTGAAAGAATTAGAAGGATTGGGAGGTGTGTTGTTTTTGGAGGAAGTGTGTCTCTTGAGATGAGCTTTGAGGTTTCAGACATCTATGACAAGCCAGAAGTCTTTCTATCTCAGCTACTTCACCAGCCCCTGCCTATGTACCACCATGCTCCCTGTCATGACGATAATGGACTAAACCCCTGAAACTGAAATCAGGCCCCTATTAAATGCATTGTTTCAGAAGAGTTGACCTGGTCATGGCTTCTTACCGCAGCAACAGAATAGTGACTAAGACAGAAGTTGGTACCAGGGAGTAAGATATTGCTGTCGAAGGCCTGACCATGTTGTTTGTTAGCAGAATATGGACTTTGGGACTTTTGATTAAGAAAGCAGTTGAATGCTTTAAGCCGGGCTTAATGAGTCATCCTTGTAGGAGCATGGGAGACAGTGGTGTTGAGAGCAATGCAGATTATTGACAGCTTTGCTCAAGAGGTTTCAGAGGAGAATATTAGTATGTGGTCTAGAGACCATTCTTACAATATCTTGGCAATTATGTGACTGCTTATTGTCCTTGACCTAAAAATCTTCCTGACGCTAAATTGAAGAGCTTTTGGATTCATGGCTTTGGTAGAGATTTCAAAATACTCTAGTGTTGACAGTGTCTTGTTATTAGTGGCCAGATCTATAAGGAAAAAGAGAAAATGGACAAACAGAAATGCCAAATGTACAGTTTGAGGAGAAAAAGAGCACCAGGAAGTGTAATGGAGCTGAATCCAGTAATCAAGACGATAAAAAGTTTAAAGAAAAGCCTGATATTGAATGGAATGAAGGAAGTTGGTTACCTCCAAATAAGACCCCAGCTAGATAAACTTCTAAATCCTGAACTGTAATCAAAGAAAAGCTTTAACAGTGGAGGAAAACACCAAGGACAGAAAGCTGATGCAAATGTAATTGAACAAGGGAGTGTTTTTCCAGTCCCTGCAAGCAGCAGAACTTAGCAGCTTTGAAGGTTTGGTTTTAGAATCAAGTATAGAAGAAAGGCTTTGCGGAATTGCCTCCCATAGCTAGGGAAGTCTGCTGAGGCCAGGCTTGTGTCAAGGGTGTCCCTTCATGGAGACTCAGTGAGACCATCTCCTGAAGCTGTGAAAGTAAAACCTGGATTGTGTTAAAGTCTCTAAAATGTTGGAGAAGCCAGAGTTGTGGGATACCTGCAAAGATAAGCTGCAGACCTGGTGTGAAATCTGCCAAAGAGAAAGAGATATGTTGTAGTTAACAAAGATGTAAGGAGTTGAAGATCTGAAGAATGCTTTGACTTTGGACAGGGAAATACAGAATTTGGAGTTTGCCCTGCTGGTTTTTGAGGTTTTGGCTTTGTTTGGTCCAGAATTTTCTCAAAATCATCCCTTTCCTCCCCTTTGGGATGATAATGTATACTCTGTGTTGTGTTATGTGTTGGAAGAATGTGATGTTTTAAAAAAAATATTTTCTCAGGAGTTACGTTAAGAAATTACTCTAGTTTCAGAAGAGACTTTGAACTTTAGACTTTCAGACAGTATTGAGATTGTAATTGACTATGTGAACTTCTGAAGTTGAACTGGATGCATTTTTGCATTATGACATAGCTACAACCATATAGGTGCCAGGTAGTAGAATGTGGTTGTTTGAGTAAGAATGGCTCCTATAATCTCATACATTTAAATTCTTAGTCTCTAGGGAGTGTTATTATCTGAAAGCAATAGAAGGATTAGTATGTGTGGCCGTTTTGGATGAAGTGTCACTAGGGGTGGGCTTTGAGGCTTCAAACACCCATGCTGAATCTAGAGTCAGGGATGTAGCTCTCAGCTACTTCTCCAGCACCTGCCTGCACACCATCATGCTCCCTGTCATGATGATCATGGACTAAGCCTCTGGAAATGTAAACAAGCCCCAATTTAGATACCTTCATAAGAGTTGCCTTGGTCATGGTGTCTCTCCGCAGCAATAGAACAGTGACTAAGTCACCATGAAAAAGAAAAAAAGAAAAAAAAAAAGAATAAAAAGCCAAAGCTACTGGGAGAAGAAATTAGTTTCATAAGGCCTGTATGCTGCACATGTTTAAGCATCAGTGTATTTAGCAATGACAAAGAGAGCAGCAGTTTACATATTTTGTATTTGACTTCCGTGCCTAAGAAATGTCATTATTAATCATTTGTTCCACAAAGATTGAAGCAAAATTAAACAGTGGCTTGCTACTGCACCCTCACAGATCTCAAAGAGTTCCAGTCAGAGAAGGCAAAAGAGACATCCAGAGGATCATTGTCATTACCACAAGCTAATAGTGGTAGTGTATGCCAGAAGGAAACACAACAGTGATGATCTGGGCTGTACAGCACTCAGCAGCTTGTGGTTTAGCCCTGAAAATTCTATGCAGTGTGTGGAGCTCCCAGTTCTGTCACCGCTGGGAGAAGGGGTGTTGGTGTTTCATCATCTCCTGGAAACATCTTGATTTTTTTGTCAGTGTCCACATTCCCTTGTCTTTTAAGGATTTCAGCTATAAGGAAGAAAAAAAATCACATTGAAAAATACATAAAAGTGTTTTGCAAACATTGAATTTCTGATAGAACGCTGTTAGAGTATTTCTATTGCAGGCAGGGATAGTAACAGTTAAGATTAACTAATAAACTTGACACTGCATGAAGCAATCATTAAGCATGAGTAAATCCCCTGCTCCCTGTCATTCTGGCATAGAAAACCTGCACTGCTAATGCTATTCCTGAACTTCCTTCAATAATTTACAAAACTATGTCTCTCAAAATGACAGCAAGCAGTAAGAAGCTATACAATGTTTTACTTCCACAATTTAAATGGAACATTTTAAAAAAATAAAAAAAATTCCCTGAGTCGAATAAATGATATAAACTAGCAGTTTTAATTGCTTTTGGCAGAATATAAAATGAAAACCTATAAAACATTATTTTATGGTCAACATTTATGATGATAAGCTCAAGAAAGTCAGTGTCATTTACATATGCTTTTAAGAGAGACTGTGAAATACTTTGAACACATTTATGATTCTATATCAAACAGAAATTCCTTTTAACAGTAAAATGTCAGGTAGAAAAGGCGAGAGGATTCCAGCAATAGTCAGGGTGACACAGACTCTGGGGGACCTGTAACATTTCAGAATACATAGACTTGGAAATAAGGTCTTAAAATTACATGTTTTAAGATGTAGACAATGCCTCAATTAACATTAGGTCTGTTTCATCTGGAAAGTACATAGTAGGAAACGTTGCAAGCAGTTCTGCTTTGAGAAAACTCATAGAGTAATGTAATGAAAAGTGATATTAAAATGTCTGTTAGAATCTCCCATATAAAGATGAGAGAACAAAGCCTTCTAACTCAAATTAAACTGGTAAGAAAATAATTCATAAAATATAAAGTTAAATGTATTTTCACAGTATTGCTCCATAATATTTCATCTCTATACCTTTAACACAAAAGAAAGAGCACTCATTTCAAGAGCATAAAACAGATGGCTTATTCTGGAGTCAGATATGTGTGGCAATGGCTTGGGAATACAGATTTTGGTCATCCCCAATAACATATTTCAAGGAGGGAACAATTTATGAGCTTTTTACAGTAACAGAGCAAAGGTCATCAATCAAGAGACTTTTCAAATACATCAGTGTATATACTAAGTCTGTGGGTTATAGCAACCTGGAAAACCTCTGATACAGACCTAACATTTAATGCCTCAGGCATTTGATTGGAGGAAACTGAGAGGGGTGTGTGTCAGTTTTTATAATCTAAATGATTTGCTTAATAATAACAAAAGATGTTAGATCCTGTACAGAGAAGACAATAAATGGCTATTAGGGGGCGAAAGATGTCCTGAGAAAATTGGGCTCTGGACTTGCAACATTTCAACCTTTCCATGTTATTGAAGTTCTGATCAGTCAGTCATTCAGATAAGAATCAGTCATGGCTTTTTTCCAGGAATTCTCATTCATATACCTCTTGAAAGGCAGAAACCTAATGAAACTTACTCCATGACTGTTTCTTAATATGACTCAGATCTAATTTTCTGTCTTGGTATGCTTGTGCTGGGACAACATTCTGAGATGAAGTAATATATAAAGGCACACACTGATTTTTCTCCTAATTCCGGAAGCTAGTTGGATGAAGCATGGAGCCTACTGTATGAGATCCTTAATCTCCTCAAGGAGTAGACCCTCAGGACTGACAATTTCTTACAAGCCCAGTTTTTAAAAGGACATTTTGGCAACACATGAATTGTGGAGAAATACAAGTATTTGGATCATAAAATTGGGGAATCACTTTTAAAAATATTGTGTCTACCCTGTCGTCCCAGGCCCCTGAGAAAGATCTAGATGGTCACATCCAACCCATGCTGCATAGCACAATACATTTTTAAAAATAATTATGTAGAAGTTCCTCCATCAAAGAAGAATCTACTGAATATGTTGTCAGGAGACCAAAACAAAGTATTGCTTGATTCATTTGATACTTCCTGTATTCTAATTTATGTGACCTAAACCTCCCTGCTGATCACACACCTTTGTGTCAAGAAGATCAAAAGAAACGTCTATGGCTTCTATGGGATTCATTTTTGTCCTATGCAATGTTTGCTTTCTCTGGGCTTCTCTGTTGATGATACAGGATGTACAACACTATTAGCCCTTTATTCATAAATGCATGTTTCTCATAACTGCACAACCTGAACTGCAAGCTTCTTAAATATCTACCGTGTCGTTCATTTTTAAACAGAGGAGACATCTATATTCACAACATAAATTCTCTTATTTTCCTTCTTTGCTCTGGGTAGAATCTGAAAATAAGGATCTCTCCAAAGATGTATTGAGGTCAAACAACAGGTGTCCACATCATTACTTGGACTTATATCACACATTTCTGTTGATTTCTCTCCTGTGTCCACTCTACTTCTTTGAGTTCATTTCACTCATCTCCTTCCTGGCCCTTTATACTTGATTCCAATAATCACTGAGACCAGGCATGCTGTTGCCCAAATAACTGTTTCCATTAGAACATAGAAGAAAAATTTAGATGCATCTTTTAATGTGACTACTTTTTCTCATTATAGTTTCAGATGAGACCAGTCAAATTGTTGACTATTTGAATATGAGGCTCAAAAATATTGTACCTTTATGGATGCTATGCACATACTACACAGTGTGTATCTTTGCCACCACACAGAAAAAGTTGAATTGGTAAATATTGATGATGACATCAATGACACAATTGTGTTTATAATTCTAGGACATTTATAGAATGACTCAAATAGAGAGTAAATTTTTGTAGAATTGCAAGTAAGAAAATGTTAATTCATTAATTTTTACCTACATAGTACTTCAACAAATAGCAACAATACTGCAAATATCCATAGTTAACTACAGAGAGTAAATATTCTTATCATTAACAATTTATATTAGGTAATAATAAAAGTTTGGAAACAGAAAACCACATTCTTTCCCTGAAATATTGCAGCTTAGACAATGAACAATTAAAAATTCATTCTAAATTCTTCTAGCTGTCACTAGTTTTATTGATCTTAGACATTCTACTGGGTGTAAGATAAAATCTCAAAGTAGTTTGATTTGCATTTTTCTGTTGACTAAGGATGTTGAATATTTCTTTAACTCTTCTCAACCATTTGAGAATTTAAGAGTTCTCTGGTTAGGTATGTATCACATTTTTAATTGGTTATTTGTTTTCTTGATGTCTAGTTTTGTTGTTGTTATTCTTTATATATTTGTGGACATTGCCCTAAAGAGAATTTGAAGTTAGTAAAAATCCTTTTCCATTCTGTACCCTTGTGATTTGTTCAAATGATGGTGTACTTTGCTATACAGAAATGTTTCAGTTTCATAAGGTCCCATTTATCAATTGTTGATCTTAGTGCCTTTGGTAACAGTGGATGCTATGGTAACAGTTTTCTGTTCAGAAAAACTTTTTCTTTGCTAGTAAGTTCAAGGTTCTTTACTTTCTCTTATAGCAGTTTCAGAGTATCTGGTATTATGCTGAGAACTTTAATCAATTCAGGGTAAAAAATATGGATCTAGCGAGATTATTCTAAATGCATCATTTGACCAGCCTAATTTGTTGAAGATGTTGTCTTTTTTTCCGGCATGTATTTCTGACTTCTTTACCAAAATTCAGGTATTTATGTGGATTTATATCTGGGTATTCAATTCAATTCCACTTATCAACGTGTCTGTTTTTCTGCCAATACCGCTCTGTTTTTATTACGACAGCTTTGTAGTACATGAAATCAGGGATAGTGATTCCATTTTCAATTTTTTTATTGATCAGAATTATTTTTAGCTATCCTGTATATTTGTGTGTTTCCACATGAACCTGAAAATTGTCTTCTCAAGATCTGTGAAGAATTATGTTGGGAATTTTTATGGGGATTGCACTGAATATGTAAATTGCTTTCAGTATCATGTCTATTTTTACTATATTAATCCTACTGATCCATGAATATGTGGAATCTATCTGTCTTTTGACAATTTCTTCAATTTCTTTATTTAATGTCTTAAAGATTTTACTGTTACAAATCTTTTTGTTTGCTTTGAGTAACCCCAATATATTTTATGTTTTAAGTCTATTGTGAAAGAAATTGTTCCTCTATGTTGAGGGCCGATGATACCCAGGCTGTGGATGTAATCAGCTTGTTAAAGATCCTGGTTTTTCCCTTTTCTAGGAATCTGAAGTCCATTAACTACTTTGCCCCTTTCTTATCTTTACTGTATGGTGAAAAAGGCCTCTCATCAATATTATTGCCTATTTGGCCTTATAATGAAAACTCAAATCAATTCCTAGGCTGGCTTCAAGAGGAACACTACCATCTCAACTCGAAGTAATTGTAACAGTTTTACTGGCCTTCAAGTTTTTGGCATGTGTGAAAACTTTCTGTTGATATATAAAAATTATTCTTGGTAAAACTGAACTTCCCATAGAGACAAAGCCATAGTCAAGATCAGAAACGAAGTCTAGTCAGTATGTCAGCAAGCTTAAAAAAGCAAATAGAAAACTCACCCCTGAATGCCTGCCCCCTTTATTGTAGTAAGTATACAGACTTAAAATCATCTATTCATTAATAGATTATTGTGTTAAAACTACCCACTAAAATTAACCTTGAAGATTAGAGGCCTGCAGCTAGGAGGGGATGAACACTCTTGCATTGATGTCTTCTTGAACATCTACATTCTGTTTTTATCATTTGATTTGTCATTTGTATACAGGAGGGTTACTGATTTTTATGAGTTAATTTTGTAGTCACCTACATTGTTGAAACTGTTTATTAACTGTAGGTGTTTCCCACTAGAATTGTAGGATCTCTTATGTATGTATACTATCATATAATTTGTCAAAAAAAAGATACATTGACATCATCCTTTCCAAATTGTATGCCCTTGATCTCCTTCAGTTATGTGATTGCTGTAGCTAGGAATTCAAGTACCAAATCAAATAAATGTAGCAAAGGTGGATAACATTATCTTCTTCTTTATTTTATTGGAATTTCTTTGAGTTTCTATCCTTATACATTGATGTTGGCTATGGGCATTCATGTAAACTGCATTTATTAAGCTTAAGTATGTACTTTTTATCGATATTTCTAGGACATTTATCACGAAGTGTCCCAACCCATGGGATCTTCAACCAGGACCCTAGGAGAGGGCGTGGGAATGGGGTATGGGACAAGGACGTGAGAAGTGAAAGGCAGACAGTTTGTCCAGTCAAGCCTTCAATTTATTGAACACATAGTACCAGTATTTATGCAATTTTCGAGGTGGGGAGAAGAGCAGGGAATGCGTAAGGAGGTTGCTATGGTAACCTTATCTGGCATGTGGACTGGGCTGGTCTATCTGGTATTCCTAGGTAGTGTTAGGATGTCCCAGAGTGAGCAATAAGGAAGTGCGTGGAGCTGTGAGATTTTCTCTAGGAGCTTCTTGTATAATCTATGAGGGTGGGAACGTCCCATAGAATGAGGAAGCACTAAAGTTAATTTAGTCCAGCAGGCAGTTTCCCAGAACTGGGCAGCTTCGGGCTATCTGACCTTAGTCCGAGTTCTATCCATTAAGGCCAGAGAGAAATGGGGCTTTTAAAAAGTGGGGTGCCTTGTATTTCAAGCTAGTGTATCCAGAGGGACAGCTTACCACAACGAAGCTACATTGAACTTTGTCAAAGGCCTTTTCTGCATATAATAAGATGATAATGTAACCACATTATCTTCATTTGTCTCCAGTCTGTTTACAGGAGGGATTACATTATTGATTTATCTTGTTAAACCACCTCAGCTTCTCTGGGTTGAAGCTTACTTGATCATGATAAATGATATTTTTGATGTCTTCTTGGATTTAGTTTGCAAGTAAATTATTGAGAACTTCTGTTTCAATGATTCTCCGTATTTGTTGTTATTGTTTCTCTTTTTGATTTGTTTCAGTCATAAGTTTGATTAGTTCTTGTCTTCTCCTCCTTTTGAGTGTGACTTATTCTCTTTGTTCTAGATCTTCAGCTAGTACGAGACCTCTAATTTTTTTAACGTAGTCACTTAGAGCTACGATCTTACTCCTTAGAATTGTCTTCATTGAATGACACAGGATTGGGTATGTGCTATATTAATTTTCATTAAATTCTAGAAAATATTTAACTTCTTCCTTAATTTATGTCTCGACTCATTCCATGAATTTGTGAGCTTTCTCTTGTTTCTGTTGTTGATATCTAGCTTTAATCTTTGGTCGTCAGGTAAGATACAGGATGTTATGTCAATTTCCTTATATCTGTTGCGACTCGCTTTGCATTCGAGTATGTGGTAAAATACTCTTTGGTGAAAGTTCTATGACGTACTGAGAAGAATGAATATTCTTTTGTGCTTAGGTGAAATATTTGTAAATCTGTTAGTTCCATTTGGTTTGTAACACCAGTTTTCTCCAGCACTTATACAATGGATTATTATTCTGACATTACAAAGACTGAAATTTTCATGTAAAACGGATAAAACTGGCAAAAATTTTCCATGAATTAGGAAACCCATACTCCATGAGACAAATATAGCATGTATTAGCCTTTAAGTTAAGGATAAGTAATCTGCAGTCTCTAGAAGCACAGAGGTCAAGTATAGAGTAAGGGAATAGGGGAATAGATAGAGATTCTCCCTCAGGAGTTAGAAATAGAATACATAGTTATTGATCAATAGGGTTGGGGATAGGATGGGAGGAAATAAGGGCACAGACAGATAAAATAAGGGCCATTTGAGGGGTAGTATAGAGACCTAACACAATAGAAGATTCTGAAACCATATGCATAAATGATGGCATTCTAAATGACATCATCAAGTAATGAGAAAACATAGGTCCAGCTAGACATCTCTTGTCACCAAATGAAGCTTCCAGGACTGGGATTTGGTTACATCTAATTGAGTTGTTGGCCAAATAGCACCATGGTAATCTCCAGACCACCCAGGCTGTAGCTAAGATTATAGGTGCTCTCCAAGGCTGACAGCAGGTCTTACTGTAAAATGTAACAACTACACAACTCATTAGACATGGGGAAATTGAACTTGTACCTACATAGAGCCCTCACTACTACATGGTAGCATCCTTGGTACAAAAAGGTACTCTATGAATCCTTTTATCCACAACTGCATCCTTCCTCCAAGATATGCTAGCACAATGGTAGCACAAAGCTTGTGGGAGTACCAAGCAATATCTAATTTGTCTTAAGGCCTACTCCACAAGATGGAACCCATACCCAACTCTGCTTGGGTGACCAAGAACCTGAGACTAGATAGCCCAGGGACATAGGATAAGACCAAGACCAAATATTACTCTTCTATGAAACAAAACAAAACAAACAGAGCAAGAAAATAACTCCTATTGACAGTCTGCTACATGCAGATATCAGTCATCATCAGAGAATCTTCCTTTTGTAGCCATTGTAAATAAATACAGAAACATACATCTAGACATGCAGAGTACTTGAGACCTTGGGAAACTAAGCCCTAAAGGGAATATCTGCATAAACTATCTCTCCTCAGGGCTGCAGAAGAGGAGAAAGAAAGAGTGAAGAGCCATAAGAGATAAAGTACACCAAGGAAAAATACCCTCTAAATCAATGGGATTGATCAACACATGAATTCACAGTGCCTGAGGCAGCATGCATAGAGCTTGCAGGAGTCTGAACCATATGGGGTCCTAGAGCTGAAAGGAGAAGTGGACAAATGCGCTCATCCCGAACACTTAAGCTATCTTCAATTGATAAACACTTGCAAATCAAAATTTAGATTTCTTCAAGGGACTCTTACTGTAGAAACAATGTACTCTTAAGGGTAGGATGCATGCCCAGCACTAGATGGCCAACAGAAAATGCACTCAAGGGCATCTTTGAATGTTCCTTGTCTCATAATGTCATATAAGGGTTTTTTTATATATAATTTTATTTTATCCTGTTTAATTTTAGTTTTTATTTGTATATATTTTCTCTCCTTTTACTCTACAGATTCTTTGGGTATATATTATGAATTTCAGTTTAGCATTTCTATGGGATTCTTGTAGATGTGAACAAATTGGTCTCTGAATCTATATTCATTTCTGGGTTCTTGGGTTTTTCTTTTCTTGGGTTCTTTTCCTTCTGCTTGCTTGTTTTATCATATTCTGATGTGTAGATTTTTATCATATTATATTATATTATATTATATTATATTTTTATCACTTAGAAATCTGTTTATTTTCTAATGAGACAAAGAAAGAGGGTGAATCCAGATGGGAAGAGAGGTGGAGAGACACTGGAAGGAATAGAGGGATGGATAACCATACTTGATATATTTTCTGAGAAAAAAAAAATCTACTTTCCATAAATGGAAAAAAATTTAATAAAAATGTACAAAATATAATTATATAGAGTACATAGTATAATATATATTACACATATAGTATTATATATGTATATGTACAATACATATATATATATGTATTAGGAAAAGCTGTGAGTCTATTGTGTCACTCACTAAGATTTGCCATATTGAGGGGTTTGAGGGTCTTATTTTCTTAGGCATACCTGGATCCTTTATTGTGGCTGATTTCAGGTTCACCATGGCACAAACACCCCACTCTCTCATAAGAATGAATTTATAGTGATTGACCTAGCTGCTGGCAGTTAGACTAGCAGGTAAGGGTAAACTGGGGAGTTGTCCAACTGCTTTTATTCTATTCTTCTGAATAAAATGACAATTTTTTCCTTGAGCTGAGTACACAACATTCTAATATAAAAATATTTAAAATGTAGCCCTTGGCAACTTAGCAACTGTGACTATGCCTCATTATATTTTCACTGCTACTTAAGCATATTCTTGAAAAAATGGAATCTCGGGACGTTTTTCTGAGTAAGCAGACAAGGACTGGGCTGACAAGATCTAATACATAGAAGAAAATATTATCTTCTCTCTGCACACTGTATTTCATCCTCCATGCTGCCCAGGGAAAGTTTTAACAAATGTCAAGGACGTCATTTTATATACTTTGTTAACATTCTTTAATTGCTTAATATAATGTGGCTTCTGATCAAGCATCGTCTCATATGACTTATCGAAAATATTGTAGGTGTTGGTATGGATGACATGATGGGAATAATCCTGAATCCTCAGGTTGGATGACTGGGAAACATGGTGCCATTTTTGTTTTGTGTTTTCTGCCACAAAGAGCAGAGCTGGAAGTTCCAATGCATTTACAAGGCTCTCAGCTTGTGGTTAAGATCTGTGAAGCACTTCAGCCTTTCTGCTTCTCAGTCCTCCTTTGAACCCAGCCCTGTGAAATGATCACAGTTCCTCGACGCCTGTTCCCCCTGATTAAGCTGAGTGTCTCCCAAGTTCTACACCTGTGGAGAAGATCCACATCTTGTCTAAATCAGGATGGTCTTATTCTAAGTATCCTAAAAAAAAAAAAAAAAAAAAAAAAAGTGCAGTTAGTCGTTTCTACAAGGTAGCATTTCCTGGTTTAGACACATGCTCTGTCTCCTAGGTATTTCAGTTGAACTCAATGCATAACTTGTTTCACTCCTATCAATTGAGCCTCTTAGCAATATGATGTTAGAAAACTGACCACCATATACACTGTATGAAATCAGCTGTATCAGTGAGTGAATTATGTAAGAATGAAATGTTTTCATGGAATCTTAAAGTTATTCGTGATTAAATCTTCATAACAGTCATGAAATTATTAATTTTATCTGTCTTCTATATTTAACTATAGTGCTTTAGAAGGAAAATAGAAGCTCTAGTTGCATGTATTCCTTGAATTTAGTACAGTGTATGCTTTAAAAGCATACAATTGATGCGATAGTTCTTTTGGTTGGTAACTGGTTTTATTTATTTTCTTTCAGTTAGTTATGCATGCCTGCATAATGTGCGCATGCAGACGCATGCATACATATATATCGAGTACTGCAGGAAATGGCCTACAGCGGACAGATAGTGGAGAGACAATGAGTGAGTATATCTGTGATAAGTGACTGCATAATCCTCTGCGCAACTCAGAGTATTGATCAATAGAAGAATCTACAGAGGCAGAAACAGAAATGCTTTGTTAAATTTCAAATACATGTACTTGTTTAAAAAGATGTCATATATGTGTGTGTGTGTGTGTGTGTGTGTGTATGTGTGTGTGTTTGTGTATATATATATGTGTGTGTATGTGTATGTTTGTGTGTGTTTGTGTATATATATGTGTGTGTGTGTTTGTGTGTATATATGTGTGTGTATTGTTATATATATAGGTTTTTAATGAATATTTGTGTTATATATATATGCATATATGTAACAAATATTCATTAAAAACTTAGAGAGAAAGAGCAATAATTAAATTATTTAATTTTTGTTGGGAGACTTTAATGACCGGTTCTATTTCACTTGAGGTTATAGGTCTGTTTAAAATGCTGATCTGGTATTGATTTGACTTTGATGAATCGTATCTAATGAGAAAATTATCCATTTCCTGTAAATTTTCCAGGTAGGAGGAGTACAGATTTTTGTAGTTTGCCCTTATGATTCTTTGGATGTCCTTGCTGTCTGTTATCTACCCGCTTTGATTTCTGATTTTGTGATTTTTTTATATTTTCTTTTGATAAATTTGTATAAGTTTTATTTTATATTGATTTCCTCAAAGAATCAACTCTTTGTTTCATTAATTCTTTGTATTTTTCTCTTTGTCTCTATTTTATTGATTGCAGCCCTGAGTTTGACTATTCTTGCCATCAATTCCCCTTGGGTGTGATTTCTTCTCTTTGTTCTAGAGCTTTCAGGTGTGCTGTTAAGTTACTAGTATGAGATAGCTTCAGTTTGAGGTGTTTTTTTTTTTTTGTTTGTTTTTGTTTTTGTTCTGTTTTGTTTTGCTCTTAGTACTATGTCCTTGCCTTTTAGAACTATTTTTGTTGTGCTACAAAAGGTTGTGTTTGTTCTCTTTCATTTAATTCTAGAAAGTATGTTTTTCTTTACTTCAGTCTTATTTCATTTTTCATTCAGTAGGCAATGGCTCAGTTTCCATGCTTTTGAAGACTTACATTGTTTTTGTTCTTTTTTGATATCCAGGTTTAATCCATGGTGGTCTGATAGGATACAGAGAGTTTTTCATTTTTCTTATATATATTGAGATTTGCTTTTTGTCTGAGTATATATGTTTTGTTTCTGTTTGGATGACCTGTCCTTGGTGAGAGTGGCATATTGAAATCTCCTACTATCACTGAGTGGGTCAATATGTGATATAAGCTGTAGTAGTATTTCTTTTACAAACTTGGGTCTACATGTGCTTTGGCCATAGATAGTAAAAATTGAAATGTAATGTCTTCCCTCTCCTGATTAATTTTGGTTTGAAGTCTAATTTGGTAGATTATTAGAATGGCTATACCAGCTTGCTTGTTTCTTAGGTCCTCTTGCTTATAATATCGTTTTTGACTTCTTTTCCCCGAGGTAATGTTGATTTTGATGTTGACTTATGTTTCTTGGATGCGGCAGAAGAATGGGTCCCATTTATGCTTCCATTAGCCCGTGTATTTTTATTAGGGACTTGAGACCATTGATTTTCACAGATTTCAATGGTCAATGAGTGTGTGTGTGTGTGTGTGTGTGTGTGTGTGTGTGTGTGTGTGTGTGTGAGAGAGAGAGAGAGAGAGAGAGAGAGAGAGATCTTACCTTTTTTGATTTTGCTAGTCTGAGATTATTAATTCCTTGTGTTTCCATGGTTGTAATTAACTCCTTTGGTGGATGTTTTCATTATAGCACCTTTCTTAGTGTTTGACTTGTAGACAAATAATGCTTAAATTTGGCATTATCATAGAGTATCTTGCTTTCTCTATCTATGAGCATTGAAAACTTTGCTGGTTATAGTAGTCTGGTATGGTCTCTTAAAGTCTGAAGCACCTCTGTCCAGGTGCTTCTGGGTTTTAGATTGAGAAGTCAGGTGTAATTCTAAGAGGCCTACCTTTACACATTACTTGCTATTTTTCCCTTGCAGAGTTAAATATTCTTTTTTTCATTCTGTACATTTAATGTTTTGTTTATTCTGTGCCTAATGGACTTTCTTTATTGGTCCAACCTCTTTGGTGTTCTGTATGCTTCTTGTACCTCTATAGATATCTTATTCTTTAGGGTAGGATATTTTTCTTCTATGAATTTGTTAAAAATAAAAATGTTTTCTGGGCTATTTAGCTGTTTTTTTCTCTTTTTCCTCTATTCCTATTATTCTTAGATTTGTTCATTTCATATTGTCCCAGATTTCTTGGATGTCTTGTGTCATGTTTGTTTTAGATTAACAGTTTCTTTGACCAAGGTATCCATGTCTTCTATCTTGTCTTCAATGCCTGATATTCATTTTATTCTCTTGGGGAGCCTTGCCTCTGTGGTTCCTGTTCTGGTTCTCAATTTTTTTATTTCCATATTTCCTTCAGGTTGCTTTCTTTACTGATTCTATTTCCATCTTCAGGTCTTGGACATTTTTATTCATTTTCTCACAGTTTTGTTTGTGTTTTCATTATTTTCTTCAAAAGTTTTGTTCATTCCTTCTTGAGGTTCTCAATTATTTTCATACTGGCTACTTTAAAATCTTTCCCTTGGGCTTTAGCTATGCTTGAATAATCAGGTCCTGCTTTGGTAGAGTTTCTAGGCTCTGGTGGAAATATATTGTCCTGGCCGTTATTGTGTTTTCGACTGGAACCTAGGCATCTGAGTTTGGGATGATTGTAGGTCTAGTAAATAATATTTAGTTTGATGTCTGTTGGACGTGTGTATTGTTACTTGATTTCTGCTTTCTCCCAGGTCTTAAGGAGGCTGTGATGGCTGTATGTTGCCTAGTAGGAAAATTTCCTGGACCTATTTCCATAGCCTGCTCAGCTGGTGTGTTCCCAGGTTATGTCTGCTGGTCTGAAGGCTTGTATAATGGGGTGAATTGGGTGAAGGGAGGTTGGAGACTATCCATGGGGAAACAGGTCAACAAAGAGGAGACCACAGCAGGTATTCTGCTACAGAGCTGTGAATGAGACTTGGGAGTACCCAGCTGGAGGAACTGAGGAGAGGTGAGAATCAGCTGTCAGCCTATCTGTCCCCTTATGTTTTGTGATTTCGATACACAGGTATGAGATTTGTTTTATTTTACTTCTAATCTAAGTGTTTTATAGTTCTTGAGTTCGAAAAATCATTATCTTTTACTAGAAGTATAGTATACTCTGAGTTTCAGGAATAATTTAGATATAATTTACAATAAAAGATTAAGATATATACAGAGCACCAGTAAATAAGAAGAGGCTGTAAATTCAGAAATCACCTGAGATAAAAAGGAAGGCAATTAGAGGGCTTGGTTGATAAAGCTGTTTGCTGCTAAGACTGATGACTCGAATTTGATCACAGGAATCCTCGAAGTTTTTAGAAGGAGATACCTGACACTGTTGTTGTCTTCTGACCTCTCCCTACATGACTTGACACATGTGTACATACAAACATACAGGCATACTTAGATAAATGTTAAATAAAAATTAATGAAAAACAAAAACAAATAACTCACATGTTTTATGATATTGAACGCTATAGAAAGGAATCACATTTTCTGCTTCAAAATGCTTAATATTATAGTTTTATCTTCTAAATTAGTCAAATGAAAGTCAACTAGAAAAATTAAATTAAGGGAGTATATTCCATTACTGAAACACTCTAGAGAATTGAGATAGATGCTGAAAAAGTAATTACAATCTATGTAAAGAATTTTGTAGATAATTTTAGTATACAATGACAGTTATATTTTTAAAAGAATGACATTGAAGTGTGTAACATGTAGACTATGAATTAATGCTTTTCATTTGCTTGTGAGTATATATGTATGTTTTATATTTTCTCCTTACAATGAGAAATTGGGCTCAAATCAGCATTTTAAAATATTTAAGTCTTCATATTTAATTGATTCATCTGATGTGTGTGTGTGTGTGTGTGTGTGTGTGTGTATATATTATAAAAGAGCTGTATTTTATTTGTCTTGAGTTTGTGGGTTGAAGATTGAAGCTCATAATATGCAGTCATATTGCTGAGAAAAATCCCAGCCATGAGTAAGTGTTATTTTTTAAAAAAATATTCAGACAAGTGATAGGCTATGGATGAAGAGTCAAATATAATAGATACCAAAACACACCAACTGTACTTTTATGTGATTAATGTATTTTAGTCTTCCTAAAAGATGGTAAAATCCCTACACACAGAATCTCACATCAAAGTGCTCCATTCTTTTACTTCAGCCCCACTACAACAGTGTGATATCTGTATTGAAAAAGTAGCTGAAGACAGCAGTGATTTTCTTTAATGATCATGTTTTTCAGAGTTTTTGATTCTACAAAGTTATGAGAAAAGTGGGAAAGAATGTGCTGTGACTGTCAATCACCCCATGAAGTAGAAATCAAGTAGAAAATGTAGTAAAAAGAGAATGTTGGGAGTGTGGGGATGACAAGGAGTGGAAGAAGTAAAGAAAACCAAAAAAAAAAAAAAATGTTCTCAAACATTGTTTGGATTATCGAAGAATTTGGTTTTATTTCGACTTGTCCTTTGTATTTTTATAGGCAAGTAAGAAGCCTTTGAGAATTCACATCCATTGTGAACATTTGTTGAACAAGAATGCTATATGCCATCTGAATACAAATTATGCTTCTGAAATGAATTATACTGCTTAAATAAAATGTTCCAGTCGTTCACAGATTTCATAGAATATCTATTGAAAATAAAACACCAGTGCTTTATTTTGATTAATTAATCTATCATTGTAACATGGAGGGAGAATTTATATGCACAATTGGAACAGTGGGAAGATTGAAACTGAATGTGGAACTATTTATTTGGAGAAAATATTAAGAAAGCAGAAGTGATGGAGACCGCATGGCTCTTCCATATCAGTAGGTCTGAGAAATTTTCCCAGGCTCCGAAAGATGCTTGAAAGACACAAGAAAAAAAATACATGACTAAAACTTTCTCTGTAGGAAAGATAAACTTCTAGAGAAATATTCTAGAAGATGATACAGTAATATAGGCGATGACTTTTCTTGTTTAGCATTACTAAATGGAAAAAGTATCCAGGGATAATAATTGCCTCCTTCTCTCATTAGAACTGTGAATAACAATGTTACAATAGGATATTATAATTTAAACCTACAGAAAATATACGTTTTTCCCATTGTACTAGTTACATACGCAATCTAATAGATTTTGGATATAGCTCATCACCGAGCATATTCTCCCATGAGGGGAAAATTCAAGATCAATTACAGCTACATTTTAATAGTTCGATTATCTGTAGATAACAAAAGAAAGGAAGCAAATTACTTTTTATGTCTATTTGTTGAACAAAGTTTTCCTTGTCTACTGATAGTCCTTAGTATAGAAAACATCACATTAGAGCACACTTGTTTGATATATAGCATTATTTACAGTTAACTGTGATAGCACATAGAAGCTCAATTTTATTGAGAAATTTAAGCTCAAAAATATTAACATATTGCATAACAGACTTGAAGCAAGAAGTGCCAAAAAAGAACTAAGTTCCTCATAATATCAAAGTCTTTATATTTTGATCATAGTTAGACATGATAATGATTATATTTTTGGAATTCTTTTATAATGATTAAAACAGGCAATATGTGTATGAGTTAATGATTTTCTTTTATATATTATTAACATGAGTTGTATTTGCACAAAAGCAACAATCGTATTATGTTCTACTCTCCATTTTCCACAGGGCCTCATTGATAACTTAAGCCATGTTCTCAAAGATTAATATTAATTTATCTCTTCAACTAATTTGTTGTGATATTAGGGTACCCTAAATAGTACTATGTAACATGATTATGCGCAAATATTATCTTTTTGTTAAGCTGTAATGTCTATTAACTGTTTTTTCAAACTTTTCTCTTATAGACTAGGTATTATAGAAACATTAAATACAATTTGCAGAGAGAAAGAAAAATAAGTTGCACATGGAAATTTACAATGAAGACCATTTATCATTCGGGGGTAATTAAAATTGTGCAGCTTTTATTCATTAACTTTTTCTTCAAACTTAGTTTCTATTGATTTTTGTCTGAGCTAATTGAGGAAAATTATTACTAATTTTATGTACTCTTGAGTACTGTTCTTAAACCAAAGACTAATTGCTAAATTTTAGGCTCTGCTCATCAAATTCACCTGGCTTGCCATTATTTTTCCCTTTTGCAATTAAGGTCTGTCCAATATTATCAATTTATATTAAAGACTCAGAGAAAGTTCTCAGGCTAATTTTTAGTTAGTTTTTTTTAATATGGTAAATGAAGGAAACCATTTAATTTGACTGCTATCTTTAGGAAATGGACATTGTACAGAAGCACTTAGTTCTACCTAGGATGATCAGCAAACACTCTGAAACACCCAGTTCTGGAAGTGCTTCTCAATGGCAGAGTTTGCAGCTCCTCAAAGGTTCTCAGATCACTCAAACACTCAGGAATTCTAGAGTCTTTCTACTGAAAGTAGAAATCATCCATCTACTGACAGGAGCTCTTCCTCATAGGTGTTAGACCTATCTTCCACCACTTACATTGGTCGAGGAGAAAATACTCCGAGAAAAACCATTGTAAGAGTTCATAGCATTAACTTGTACTTCCAAAATGCTGTTTGGATTAGAGTTCCCACATTCTGTGGTTTACATTCAAATTTATGTGAGTTTTTAAAAAAAATATTTTATCTGTTATGAATCTAGAAGTTCCATGTCTGTAGGTATAGACGTAGATTCACCAGATGTAGCCATTAGTTTGGTGCAAAGATTTTTTTTTATCTTTTGTCTAATTAAATCACAGGATCATGTTTGGACCCCTAGAGCCCTAGAGTGTTTCGCCCCGTTTACAATCTAGTTTTAATCCTCAGAGACCCACTGTCGACTGAGCCACGCTGACTAGCTTCTTCTTAACACTGACTCTTCTCATGCAACTCATTCACTGCTCTGGCCCAAACTCTTCTCTAAACTGCCTGGTTGAAACTGATCTTCCAAGCCAGCTTACTGTTTCTGACTCATCTCTTCTTACTCTGGCCAACTCTGGCTCTGCTTGGTTTCAAACTGATTCACTCTTTCTGTCTGATACTGTCTTCTTCTGCCTAGCTGCCTCTGTGTCCTTGTATCTCACCCTGAGCTCTCATTCCTCCTTACTGGCTTAGTCTGCCTCTTTGCATCTCAGTCAGGCCTCTTCATTGCCTCTGTGTCTTGTCCTCTGTCTTCCTGCTCCAGACTCCTTGCCTCATAAGGCCTCCTCACACATACAGAGGAGGGTAATTGACTCCTCTGTAACTGACCACTTCTGTAACTGACTGTTTAACTGACTCAGTAACTACCTCTGTAACTGACACTAAACTCTAACTCTTCTGTAACTGAGAGCCTGCATTATAGATCATGAGAGTGGGGCAAGTCCTCATTCTCACGCACTTTTCTAACTCTTCCTCTGAGTAGTCACTTTGTCTGCCATTCACTCTGACTCATCTCAGATGTCATTTCCAGTGTGACACTGACTTGTGTGAGCTCTGCTTCCTGTATTTGCTTCTGGTAAATTCTGTTTCTAGAGATTAAAGGCTTGGACCACCATTGCCTTTAATACTAAGATTAAAGGTGTATCTACATTCCAGCCAGACCAAAGAGGCCTCTGAATGTAGACTCCTGGAACCTAGACCCTTTCTAGCTTTCACACAGGCCAAATCCTGTAGAAATCCCTACTGGATAGCTTTCATAGTGCTTGAAGTTGCTGTTCAAGCCACTGGACAAGCAAAGTACCATCTATCTTACTTACCTGTGAACTCTGCAAACTGCAAAACTGACTAGCCTGACAAAACATGGAGGGCAGGCCTATGAAAAGCTCAGGTGATCAAAACATATACAAAACTTGCAACTCTAGAAGAATGATTTGAAAAAATACTATAACTATCAACTTTTATATTGATATTGCTATATTAAATTAAATACAAAGTAGTTAGTAACCTACTAGCTTCCTAATAAAGTGACTTCACAGATTTTGTATCTTTTAGTAAAGGGACAAATACTCATGAAACCATAACTGTTGATTTTCCAAAAGAAAAAATGGTGAAATATCAAGAAGGTTTTATAAGTGGTCCTCATTTTCTTCTCTCAAGTATAACAGAGAAGTTGCTTTTGCCTCTATTGCAAACATATAAAAAAATTGGGCTGATAAATTCAGTGTAGAAATTGCATGGATTTTTTCTTTTAATCTATCATCTTTGTGTTTCATTGCATTTAATTTATTTTGATTTCTTTTTTAGATGCAATTATCTTTCGGTTACTCAAGGTGGCCTTAAAGCACAGGCTCATCTCCAGAGTAGACATGACTACAACTATGCACTCCACACATAGTCTGTCTATTACTTCAATCTTCATTTTGTCCTCCGCCAGAGAAAATGGATAACAAAGTATAGGTTTGGTTATAAAATTTACAAAGGAGCTGTCAGTGGGACAAGAAGTCTTGTTCCAGATTTTGAGAATGAAGGACCTAAATGAATAAATTTTCATCTTAATCTAAAATAAACTTTATGTTAACTACAAGCATAGTTTCTTCTTAAAAGATATACATCCAGAATGATAAATTGTGTGCTTAGGATACTTGTCCAGAAAAGACACACATACAAAAATGATTCTTCTTCTCTCTAAAGGTAACAAATAATTCAGCGGTGAATGTTAAGAAGCCCTAAGACCCATCTTCATTCGTGCCTGCCTGTTCACAGGACCATTTTTTATGTATTCCTAGGGTATTCTCAGCTGTTGTGAATCATAATTGCTATGACAGTCTCTTACCTTGAAGATAGCATTTTGCAGCAATTCCTTAATTTCTCTCTCTTACATTCTTTTCTGCCTCTTCTTCCACAATGTGCTCCAAACCTTATAAGGAACACTATAAAAATCTTGTTTAGAACTAAACAATTATTAGCCACTTATGTTCAGTACACTGTGCAGCCATGAGTATCTGCATTCACCACAGTTCAGTGGCAAGTGGCTTCTCCTATTACAGTTGACAGTAGTGTGTATATAAGCATAAATATTTAAAGACAATTTGATGCTATGACAACTTACTTAACAACAGTATTCGATTTTCTCTCAGGGGTCTATGATCTCCCCTGCAGGAATTTTGACCAAGGTCACAGTAACAGGCATGCATTTACTCCTGTGGCATATTTCTTAAAAACAGTTAGACAGCAGTTGGTTACTCCTATAATAGTAGTGCTAATATTGCACAAGTGGGCATATTATGGCTGCCAATATGATCTCATCCTTCACAGGTTTTTTTAGCTGAGTAAGACCATTAATGCCATTTCTCCCCAAGCTGCTGTGAATTAACATCTAAGACTATAGAAGCTATCCTGCAAGGAGAAAATATATCCCTCAGTTCCAAGTTTATTTCTCTATATCATGCAATGAAGATTTGTGGCATATTCAGCAGTAATGTGCCATTTGGCTTTGGTTAACTTGATATAAACCTAGACAATTTTTGGTAGAGGGAATCTAAATAGAGAAAAGGCTCCAATAAGATTTTCTGAAGATGAGAATTCAGGCCATTTTCTTGATTAATGCTCGATGTGGGAGAGCCCAGCTCATTGTTGACTGTACCACTCCTGGGCAGGTAGTCCTGAGTGGCAGAAGAAATCAGACAGAGCAAGCCATGGGACGTAAGCTGGAAAGCAGCTCTCCTCCATGATCTCTCCAATGAGTTTATCTCCCTTCAATCATTTTAAGAACAAATTATATTTTAATTTGATTACAAGATAGTAAGGCTCCATATGGACCCTCCCCCCACTACATCTATTTTTGTTAACATGTTCCCCCTTTTATCTTGTCTGCTTTGACCAGCTTTCTCCTTCCTTCTTAAGCTTTTCCATCATAATATTCTCCTTCTCTGCTTTCATACTAACCAAAGTCTACTAATGTGTTCCATTATGGCACCCTCCCACAGAGCCCTCTGTTTAATCTCCTACCTTCTATAGCAACTCACTGTTAAACAAAATTGTCAAAGTTGGGATCCATATATTGGGAACAACATATAGTATTTATTTCTATGTGCATGAGTTACCTCACTCAAAATAATTTTCTAGTTCTCTGCATTTACCTATAAATATCATTTATCTTTTTAGAGAAAAAAACTTCACTGTGCATATGTACAATATTAGCTTCACTATTTGTGAGTTAATAGGCTGATTCTATTTCTTAGCCATTGAAAATGTAGCAGGGGTGTATGTGGCTGAGCAAGCATGTTTGCAGTACATTATAGAGTCTCTGGAGTGTTAGTCCAAAGGTGAAATAGCTAGACCACAAGAGGCTCTACAATCGTTTTTGTGAAGTCTCCACACTGATGTCTATGGTGGTTGCATCAGTGTGGACTCATATCAACAGTAAATAAGCACTTCCTTTCCTCATGTCCTAGGTAGCATTTGTCATTTTTATTTCTTGATATTAGTCATTCCGTGTGCGGTAAGAGGTAAGAAGGAATCTCAGAGTGACTATCACTTATATTTCTCTCATGGCTAATACCTTTGAACAGCTTTTCAATTGTTTATTAACCATTTGTGCCTCTTATTTTTTAGAATTGTCTTATCATATATCCATAGCCCATTTCTTGATTTTTTTTTCTGTTTTCTTGATGGTTAATTTTGTGAACATTTCTTATGCTGTATCTGACTATTATTTTCACATGGTCTCACTGTTAATTGTGTTATATCTCCTTTCTACTTAGAAAGTTCTTAACCTGTACTTATATGTTGTAGCATACCCCTATCTTCTAAACTAGGATTTGCAGAGTTTCAAGTTCTATTTTGAGGTCTTCAATATATTTGGGGTTTATGGTTGTACAGAGTGAGAGATAAAATTCAAGTTTCATTAATGTATCACCACTAAAATTATCTCAGCACCATTAAAAATTTGTTAATATTATTGTGTTTCTGATAGTGTGAGTTTTTGCATGTTTATCAAAAATCATGTGTTAAGCAGATTGAGAAATGGCTCAGTGTTAATAGCACTTGTTGCTTTTACAGATGTCCCAGGTTCAATTCCCAACACCAAAACAGTGACAACAATTAACAGTGACTATAGTTTCAGGAGAACTGATGTCCTCTTTTTGCCTTTCTGAATGGGAATACAGACAATAGATAAGTCTTTGATATTCCTGATTTGAATGACAGTGCCCTAGTTTTTTCTTATTTTCAGATGATATTGGCAATGGGCTTGTTATTAATAAACTTTATTATATGTGTTTTTTCTGAGCTCAAAGCAAATATTCCAAGTCTGATTTTTTAAAATATTTTAAAATAATTTTAAAATATTTTATTGAAGATATGTTCTATGATTTTGACCTTGAATTTTTAATTTTTGATGACTATACATAATTTATTTGGTCATTTCATGATGCTTCAGAGTTCCTGTATATGTTATTATTTATTTTAATTTATTGTTCTTGATTAAATAATTTAATTCTTCTATATTGTCTTCAAGCATTGATAATCTGTTTTATACATGATACATTCTGTTGATGAAACTTCACACTGAAGGTTGTTTTTGGTGTTTTTTGACTTATTTTGACACACACACACACACATAAATATATACACATATATACAGAATTTAATATTACATATATATTATGTATGTATATATGCATATGTATATATATGTAACACATATAATATATAACATATAGTATATGTTATATATATGCATTATACATTATTATTATACATTACATATATGTAACATATACTATATTTTATATATTGTAATATTTATAATTACATATATTACATATATGATTTATAATGACTTACAATCTTACAATAAATCTCACAATTTATTATAATGACTTACATTTAGTTATCTCCCTAATTCAACAATGGCTGGCTATGAACTGAAAGTCCAAGTGTCCAGTAGTTGCTGAGTCCATGATCTTCAATGTTTGCTGGAATCCTGAAGAAGTAGGCTCTAATGCCCTTGAAGGAATGGTCTAGCTAGCAAGCAGGCAATTAGCAAAATCTTCCTTCTTCCATGTCCTTATAAAGACCTCCAGCAGAAGGCATGGGTCAGATTAGATCTGGATTAAAGATCTGCGTTAAAGTTGTGTCTTCTTACCTAAATGTTGGAGATTATAAGTAGATCTTCCCACTTCAAATTAAGCATAAATCCCTCACAGGTGTGTCTTATATTTTGGGGTTTTAATTAATTCCAAATGTAGTTAAGTTGACAACAAAGAATAGCCATCACAATGCAATTTGATTACTTTATGCAAGAAAGATGCCTAACTCCTTAATTCAGTGTTAGTTTCTCAATAAACAAATTAACTTTGAACTAAAACTATCACTCCCACTACATCTTAAGAAGGCTGTAGAGTTGTGGTTAGAGTTGATAGAAGAATAACTTTCATTGCAGAGCACCATGTATGTGCCTATTACTGAAGAAACTTCCATTGAGGATATCATTCTTAAGAATTTGGCTGACTCAAATTGTTCATATTTTTATTGTTGTTCATATATTTAGATTTATTTCATATATATATATATATATATATATATATATATATATATATATATATATATATTTATGGCTATCTGTGCACATGTGTGTAGATCCACATGGATATCAGAAGAGGGAATCCAAACCACTGGACCTGGAATTTCAGGCAGTTATGAGTGGCTTACATGTGTACTGGGAACTGAATTCCATTCTTAGCAAGAGCAGCACAATGTTTAATCTCTAAGGCCTTTCCTTACTCCACCTTATCCCAGAAAATTCTTAATTTCCCATGTCTTTAGAATGAAACTAAACTCTAGAAATAGAGACTTTAGTTTGCATCCTACAAGATCATAAGAAATACATAAAAGAAAGGAAAGAAAATAAGATAATGAAGGAAGAATTAATACTTTATCTTGTGGAGTTCAGATCTTCTTCCCTGTCTCTCTTGGATCAGAACTAGCTCATCTTTTTTTTAGCTCTCTAATCACTTTGCTTCCCTTTTGCATAGTCATGGTACTGCATCCAACAGAGAGATTAAGGAAAAAGAAAAAAGCTAGAGTAAAGCTGAGATAAAGAAAACTTATTTTGAGTTTGGTGTTGCTTTTTTATAGATGGCATCGTAAAGCTTTCTGTATATTTGCTGTACATTAAAATGAATCTCTTATCCAGGAGTCTATATGAAGAGATCACATTCAGAGGTCTATGTGGTCCGGATAGAATATAGAAAGAATGTTAGTACACAGCTTTAATCTCAGAAGGAAGTGGTAGCACACAGTTTTAATCCAAAAGACAGAAGAAAGTGGAAACAGAGAGAGAGAGAAGAGCTCAGAAGTAGTCAGCATCAGACAGGAAGTGACTTCTGATCAGAGTGAAGTGTGAGTGAAGGAGAGAGTCAGAGTGAAGGACAAACAAAGTAACAAATTTGAGGAAGAGTTAGCAGAGTGAGTCAGAGTGAGGACACACTCAACTCTAATGATAGAAAATCAGGCTCTCAGCTCAGAGAACAGTCTGAAGCAGAAGGAGGATTAGAGACACAGAGGATAAGACACAGAGGCAGAGACAAAGGAACAGTCTGAAGGGTATGAGACAGACACAGAAGAAGTTTGGTAGAAGAACTTACCTGAATCTATGGCTATTGGATAGAATTATCATTATCTGTCTTCTCACTCATTTGTTTAATAAACCCTCTTTATTCAGCTACATATAATAAACCTGGTTCCTCATTCAGCTATATATAATAAACGCATTGAGTTTCTGGGATATTAGTGCCTCTCCTTTAGAATGCATGGCCCATGGTGATCTCTGCTTTTCTGTATGTGTCTGTAGACCGAAAGTCAGATCAATCCCAAAGAGAGCCAATGGCACTTACATGTGTTATATGTAATTTCAGGTAGATTTAAAATACTATGATTCCACACAGCTTTTCTTTTTCCTTCTTCCTTCAGTAGGTTTCATACTACAAAGCTAGAAATGAGAAAGGGTGAGGCTAAATCTCAGGGGCAGTAGGAGAGATGTGTTTGTTTCAGCCTACTTGTTGCCCAGGGAAGTGAGGCCCTTGAGTGACCAGTTAGTTTGCCTGCTCAAGGTGGTATCTGGGACAAAACAACAAATGAGGGCAGAAAGATTAATAGGCAAAGATCTGTGGGATCCAGAGGAAATGGGAGCATGGTGGTAGTGGTGAGGGGCTTTGACAGAGAGGCAAGGATAGTTGCCAAGGGTATTCTTAAGCAGACCTGGAGATGAGACTGGGGGGGGGTGTAGTTGTGGGAGAACAGAGATAGATTATTAAGTGCAAATTATTCTTAAATTTTTATTTTAATTAAAGAATGAAAAAAGTGTATCATTATTAAAATTAATAGAAAAGCAATTTTATGTGAATTTTTTAACATTATTATTGCACTTCTGAAATGAGTTGTGATACTATGCCTTGCATGTTTTTCAGTCCAGAGTTTTCATATTGTGCTCATTTTAATTTGCTTGAAGTTCACAATTAATTGTGTATTTACCATACAATTTGATACAGGAACAAATAATTTTATATGGATTTGCTTCATCTCCTTTTGTTGAATGATTCCAAAAATATGAAATTTGGTTATAATAAAGTGCAACAAATACTCTATTTTAAAGTAAGTTATACTAGAGCTCGATTTTATACAAATATAATTATGTAGTTGTTGATGTTGTGTTTCTAAATGGAAATTAATTGTAGATTATTGTAGTCTATGCCTGTAAATCTGGTCATCAAAATGAAGAGTCAAGGGGATTCTGAGATCTAGTCCAGACCTGTGTGGACTAAAAAGAAAAAAAAACTGTCTCAAATAAATAACAGCAACAAAATAAAGAACAACAAAGCAAGGAGAAACAAAAGAAAATTATAAATCAGTAAACAAGTCAGAAATGCCATTTAACTGTATTGCTTTGAAAAACATTTGTTTTGTTTTATTTTATTTTTCCCTACAGGGTTCCTCTGTTGCAACTCTGGCTGTCCTGGAACTCACTCTGGATACCAAGGCTGGCCTCCAACTCACAGAGATCTGCCTGCATCTGTCTCCTGAGTGCTGGGATTAAAGTCACGTTGCTACCACGTGAGAAATAATTTTTATAAGTGTCAAGATAAGCATAAATTAATGGGTACAAAATGTTCTAGGAAGCTTCAATGTCGATGAAAAGGAACAAAGCCAATAAAAAAGCCTCACTCAAGAATCAATACCTCTACTTGCGGTCTGGACTATTTTCTTTTCCATATCTGCATGTGTGTACCTCATTTTAATTCAGTGGTGAAACCTCTCAATAAATCACCACAGTCTCTAGACACCATTTGAAATAGGAAGGAAATTTTAATGTATCACATCAGGCAATACACAGAGAGAGAAAGAACAAATGCAAAGATGATACATATGTAATCCGCAACCAGATGGAGCATCCAAACCATGTGGATACACCTTCTGAGACACAAGTTGTGGTGAGTAAACCACATGGAATGATTGCTGTTGACATCTGAGTTGTAGTCTCTGCGTTTTCCCACCTTAGAAATCAAGTCTCTTCTCAAATGATATCCACTAATTTTACCTTAAATATGTAGTTTACTGCGAGGCAGAGATGGCACATGCCTTTAATCCCAGCAACTAAGAGGCAGAGACAGGCAGATCTCTGTGAGATTGAGCCAGCCTGGTCTACAGAATGAGTTCCAGGACAGCCAGAGTTACAACAGAGAAAACTTGTCTCATAAAAAAAAAGGGTAGTTTACTTTTACCACATTAAAAATGTCCCCCAGAGGCATTTGGAATGCATCTCCCTGGTGATATCTTTTCAAATGAACCCCATTCTACTTTGTGGAGATGCTTCATAATGGTACAGTTTTGTGTCACATTTTAAAAGGAGAGGTAACATCACCACTCAAGGTCATTATCTTCCTTCCCTCCCCCCCCCCCCCAACAATGAAGTAGGATTACATAATGCTTAAGAATCGAGTGATAGAGCTGCAATACTTACCTTCACATTAAAATTTCATTTTCTAGAATTGTGACCAAAAGAATATTTTCTATACCTAAGTTTTGCTACTTTTTGGAGAATTTCATACTTTCATAAAATGCATTTTGATCATATTTGCCCAACATTTCTCTGCCTAACTCCTGCCAAATCCCAACCCCTCTCCTTTGAAACCCATGTGTTAATTAATTAATGACTCCCTGAATAAAATTTGTGCTGCCCATATGCTCGTGATTGTGAGGTCACCACTGGAGCATGATGAAGCTAACATTTTGCCTGACATAATTTAATATTACTTTATTTACTTGATCAGCTGCATGCATATTAAATGACTTTGCCTCTTGGAGCAGTGACCATTATTGAATAATGATCTTCTTCTCCATCTGCAATACTGTTTGTCCTGAAGCTTCTTTTGTCTGTAATAGACATGGATATATGAAGTTTCTTTGAATCTTCTTGACATCTGTCACTAACCCTTTACTTATAATGTAGTTTTATATTTGTATTTCAGTTATAGTTGAAAAAGGTTGTTTTTTATCAAAATTTTATTATGAAAGCAAACAAAGTATCATTTTAATTTATTTCGTGTTGTGGGGATATATGGATACGATGGCAAGTATGTAGAGTTCGGATGATACCTACTGGGAGTCAGTTCTCTTTTTGTACAGTATGTTCACAGGGATCAAATGGACCATCATACTTGAAGCATATACCTTTATGGAATGGGTCATCTTGCTGTTCTACAAGACCACTGTTTTTGAAGAGCATATTAGGTATATGATCTAGTTTCAAAAGATCTCAATAAAGTTTTAGCCAGGAAAACCTGAAATACTGCACTTACTGGAGAGTACAGCTCCCTTTCTCTTATGCCCATCCATGATATTTTATAATCTTGAGTCTAACTGTTTTTAGAAACTTCACATTTGGGGCAGTGCACAATATTTGTCACTTAATGGCTCCCTAATTTCACTAGATATTATGTCCTTAAGTTTTCTAACCTTGAGGCTTATGACAGAAGTTATCTTTATTGTAAGGTTTTATAGAACTGGTATGCAACTATATAACACAATTTCTTTACACATTAATTAATGGAATGACTTGATTCTTAGGATTTGTGTCCTTACATATACTGCAAAAGCATGAATGTAAGGACATCGTAAAGTAAGCCAATAGACATAGAGAAATACCAGAGATTTCACTTATATACTTAGAATAGTCAATCAATATATAGTAGAAGAGGAACTTCTTCAAAGTTAGCAGAAAGAATCGGAAGTTGCTTGATATATGTATGATCTCAGTTTATGAAGATGAAAAGTTTACTAAATGGGTGGTGGTGGTGGTGGTGGTGGTGGTTCCTATGAAGATTAAGAATTTATGCAATGCAACTAAACTAGCGAAGAAATTCTTGGGCATTACTAATATTGTTAAATAATGTTATTTTGCCACAGTGAATTTGTTAGAAAATAGTAGGACTGGAAAGAAAAATCTTCCATGTAAAATAAAACAATTCAGATAGGACTCACAGAAATCATGATGAATAGAAAAACATCGATACACTGGGAACTTTATGATTATATGTGTGCTAAACTGCTGAAATTCTAACATGATGAGCATTAATTGTTTTTTAAATAAAGTTAACTTTAAAAGTAAGTATTTAGATCATATTTGAAGCAGTATAAACACAGCCAGCAAAAGATTTAAGAACCTGGAGAATATAAAAGCAGAAATATCCAGCATTAAATAAAATCAAGAAAAAAAGTGGAAAAATCTATACCATATTAGTCATAATTGAAGCATTTATCCTAAGAAATTACAAAACCAACAAGTCACAGAAAATACGACAAGCAGAATTATTGTAATAGGTATAGAAATACTAAAGAAGAATAATATTAAATAAATACAGTAAATACCTAGACTTATATTTATATAGCCCAATTATCAAAATTAGAAATTAATTGTATCATTATTAGGTCTTGAAATGAATTGCATCATTATTAGGTTTTGCAAGCATTACCTGATAATTAGTGAGTTACTTAATTTACTTTATAACACAAAAATCAAAGATTAAGTTGAAATAGGTAAACTGCTAGAATTTCAAATTAAAGCAATAAGAAATTACAGAATTAAATACCTAATTAAACACTTTTACAAAAGAAAAAAATACAACTCTCAGCTCATCCCACGTTAATCTTAATAAAGCTTATAAAACATCAACATATTTTATGAAATAACTAATATTTTATAACAACAGAATATTAACTACAAAATCTGATAAATTATTAAGAAACTTCCTCTTGTGTGAAATATAAAATGATTTTCAAACCAATAGAGCCAACTAAACTCTAATATATATATATATATATATATATATAGTACATAAGTACATTGACTTCATCATAAAATAAAATTTGGCAAAACATTTTGAAGTTAACATTTCACATTACAGAGCAAACTGTATAGATTGTATGGCTCTTTGATCCATCAGAGAGACAGCATCAGTTGTGGAAAAAAATGTGGCTAGGAAATATCTTCAAAAGCATTTGTCATCTTTAGGAATTAGGGCCACGCAAATTAAAAGAACTTTGATAATGAATTTTCACCAACCTGGTATCTCAAATGTGACTTGAATAAAGATGACACTAATATACATGCCAACATAGGCCTCAACCCCAGACAGAGAACTAAAGGAAACTAAAGAATGCTGAGAGTGAAGAAATGGTCTTACACAGGATAGCACTGCAATTGGTTACCAAATGGTCAAGCATGAAAAGATATACACACAAGTAACATTATAGAAACTAAGCAAGTTGTAATTGCTGTGATTATTATGTAACATATTTGTGTTAGGAATATATATGTATGTATGTATGTGTGTGTGTGTGTGTGTCTGTGTGTGTGTGTGTGTGTGTGTATGAGCATGCATGTGTGTGTGTAGCAACAATTTATGAAAAGCAAGGCCATTATTTTGAAACAAATGAAGGAGGGTTATATGGGAGTGTTTGGAGGGAGGAAAAGGAAGGGAAAACAGATGTCGTTTTATTATGATCTCCAAAAATTAAAGAAATAATTGTAAAAAATCAATTCAGAAGTAGATCTACCATAGGATTCAGGTACTCACTTATTGGCATGTGAACAACAGCCTCTGTTCTGTTCATGTATCTGTTCCAAAGATACATGCTCAGCAGTGTTCATTGTCTTCCAGTGCACAATACCTAGGAAATGGGAAAAAGTTGATTGTCATTCAAATGATGAATGGATAATAAAGGAAATGCTTTACTCCTCATGTTGATTTGGGGGATTTTATCACAGCAGAAGAAAGCAAATTAGCACATAAAGGTCATTTAGTTTGTCTCTAACTGTGTTTTTAAATCCCAGTGTCATTAGTGCCAATAACTATTAGATAATATGTTCATATTTTTGAACTCTGAATGGTTGTCTCAGTTCCCAAAGTTGTCCTATATTTTTAAGTGTTTATAAAGAATTTTAAAATGATAGCAAAGCCACTGTAAGTTATTGGTGGGTGTATTTTTACATCAAGTTATATTTTAAAGTACAGAATTTGAAGAATTCAATCCTTGACAATACAGTTTAATTCAGCCAATTAAATTTTGCTAATTTACTATGTAGTAGAAAGACTCTAGAAAAAATTGGCAGGGAAATTGCAGCCAATATTATAAAACTATTATAAAGTCTCAAGACAGTGAGAGCCAACGTAATTGGTTCTCTTGCATTTTGCACATGTGCAAAAACATGCATAGGGAAAAAAGACGTTACAGAAATGCTAGAAATGAAAAGATTTTTTAATTAATAAATACTAATGAAATAAAATATATGTGCACCTGGGCAACTATCTTTGCTTTAAACATAGTTGTAAAAATTTTAATAGTCATTATAAGCTATCTGGCATTCCATATGATATTTTAAAGAACTTATAACTTCAGATTTGATCATACTGTCATGTGTGCTTTATGACTAAAATTTGAATGTTATGTGTAAAAATTTTAAAAGACTTTCTAGTGTGAATAAATGAAAAATCAGACCAGTATATTGACAAATCCACTTGGCACAAAAGGGAATATGTTGATTTGGGTTCATTTAAAAGCAGGTGTTGAAACAGAAAACTAGTCCCATAAGGTCCATAGATATGTCTAAGATCATGATTGAGGTTATAATTGGCCATGGGAATAGTGAATGATTATATAATTGGCCATAATAATAGTTCTGACACCTCTGTCACCTGGAAACTAGGAGAAAGGCAAGGTTTTAGCAAAGTAAATAAAATACATGCCAAAAAATAACAGTATATTTGTAAGTGAACAACAATGTTTCAAATCACTTTATTTCAAATAATTCCAACTATGCTAGTATTATATTTGGTTGCTTTTTAAAATACTCAAAATGTTTCAAGGAGCATACATCTCATTTGACAGAAAGCTCTACTTACTGGAAAATTATTCTTACCCAAAGAAATGACATTTTAGTTTCAACCTGCCAGGTGAATTTTATTAGTATGTCATTAATCACTGCTGTGAGCTGACACCTGGGGAAAATGATTTAGTGGCATTTTGAACATGCACATATAACAGAAAAAGATGCTCTATTCATTTCACTCTTTGGCCAGTGCAATATATCTTTATGAATAATAGTATTGACGCATATTTAATTTAGCAAGGGCTTATCATTATTATTTATGAATATTATTGCTTACTTTGTTTAATAGACAATTATTAAATATAGAATAATTTAGTTATTAAATAGTTTTTGTTCTTTACATAATAATAAGCATTTAGGTATGTAGTTTAGTTTTCATTATTAATATTTAACTACCTTTTTCCTAATAGGAAAATATTTTTATATTGATAATTTAACAGCTAATATTAAACTGTACATGGGTAATAAAATGAATATAGTTCAATTTATAATTTTATTTTTTGCACATAGAAATGCAAAGACATACTTGGTTTATTTTTTAGGCATTTTATATTATGATTTTATGATTATAAATGATTAACTAATCCAATATTATTTTCTAAGCTATATGACTTGGCAATAAGATTGCAAATAAAGTGATAAACCATTAAAAATTTCTTACTTGAATCAAGGAGATTATCTGCAGTAACCCAGCACTCCCAGAAAAAAAAAACATATTAAATTTATGTGTAGTAACATTACATGTTAGATATGTACAAGACAGTGCTAGCAAATAATATGGAATTTAATTTGTACATTAAAATTGTTCCTGTCATGATTGGGAGGTCATTATTAAATACACTGATCTTGGCCAAAAAGCCAAGAAGTGGTAATTATTAAATAAAAGTTTACAATTGACAGAATTTTAAACATTACATGGATTTAACTATATAAAAAAGAGTTTACATATTTTATATACTGACTTCTCTTTACTATAGCCAGCCTTTAAGAAATACAAGTTCTCCCACTAGGGTGGCTCAGATTGATTTTGGGAACCCCATCTTCAACATCCTCCTGTTTATGTCATCGCCAAGATGCCTCTTAATGAATGACAATTGTCTTTCATCCTATTATATTAATTTCTTCACACATATTGTATTCCAATCAACAAGAATAAAATCACCATTGAAAGGAATAAGCAAGAAAATTTCAAAATTGCTTAACCCACAAATGAAGTGTCTAGACCCCATTAAAATTTAATAATATAGCAACCCAAAACATGCAAAAATTGCACTATGCTAATTTATTTTACTTTTTGTTTTGTCTCTTGTTGTTTAAAAATATTAACAGTTCTTTCAGAATTCCACACAATGTATTCTGTTCATATCCCCACATACCCCCAAATTCCTACCACATTGACCCTCTGTACTGTTTCCTTCCTACCCTCCCAACTCTGAGTTTCCTCACCACCCACATGGAATCCAGTTTAATTGTGACTTGATGTTTTAACTGGAGACACGGGATTATTTTATATCTAATATTTTGGTAACAATGATTAGTTGTGGACTTGGGTAGTGAGCAAATTTATATTCTCTTTTCATTTCAGAAACTTTTAAACTCACAATTTAAAAATCATTTTAAAATTTTAAAAATTTAAAAATCACTGATTTTGTCTTTCTGTCCTATCTTCTACTCTATCCACATCTCATCTGATATAATGTTTCTTAAGTTTTCTTTTCTTTTCTTTGATCTTTTTAAACTAATTTTCAATATGATTCATTTTTGCCAGTTAGAGTTTACATATGAATCTATTGTTTCTTGGGGTCTTGGTAACTTTGTCTTTCTTTTTAAGACTATTGTTTTCTTTTAATATCTATTCCATAGTGTTTTGCCATTTTTCATTTTTTAGTATTTATTTATCCTTCTTTCTTAATTTTACATTTTGAAATGATTTTGTATTGACAGCACTGAATAATAATTGGACATATTTGTTTAATGCTAACGTTTTACTGAACCATTGTAGTATTTCATTTAAATAATATCAAAATTACTAAAATACTCTTGACTAAACTGTGGATTTCCTTCTATTTCCCCAGCTTTTCTGTTAGTCTGGTCTTTCAGCCTCAGTACCGTATGTATTTTAACTCTTCGGTGTTCTTTAATATATGACAGAGTCTTAGTCTTGCCTTGTTTTTTATGACCTTAACATTTGGAAGCCAAGGAATCAGGCATTTTATAGAAATATCTTTCGATTTGGTTTTGTCTGATATTTTCTCATTATTAGCCTGAGTTATAGATTTTTGAGACTAATATCATCGAGCTGAAGTGCCCTTTTCATCACATTATATGAAAGGTTATCTGATATTGACATGAACTTTGGTAACACTAGCATGAATGATTTAAGAAGGTAATATCTGCAGTTTCTTCAATGTAAGCTTTGTCAAATTTTTATCATTTTTTTTTATCAATTTTGCTTTGAATGTTTGCATTTACAGTCTGAGAAGGTTTTTTTTGCATATCTGTAAATGCTTTTTAAGGATATTGTGTAATATTTGCTTTATTTTATTTTATTTTTTTACATTAGATGGAATTTTGCTTCTTGAAATATTTTGGAATTTTTTCTCCTGGTTCATCTATATGTTAGCCATGTAAACATTTTGTTTTTTTCTTTTATTTTGGGAAGTATTTTTAATCAACTACACCCTCAGTTAGCTCTTACTCATTCCTTGCTATGATCAGCTGAAGATAATCTTCTTTTACAGAGATGTGTTGTGAGACTCTTAATCTTCTCTCTTTTCCCTCTTTCCCATCAGTGCACACTACCCGTCTCACATCATTCTCTGACACACTTCCTAGAGTGTCATTTTTCCTGAAGATTTGTCCAGAATTTTAGCATTCCCCCTACTTTAAAAAAATCACAACCCCAACCTATTTCTGGGTTCCTAGAGTTGGTTCTGATAGGTTGAGTTTATTTTCCTAGTCAATTTGTAATTTTCAGTTTCCTCTTTCTCATTGTTAGGACATAAGCAAGGGTAGTTTTGTTTCACTGTGATATTATCAAAAAGTAAACCAGGAAATTCAGATTTAGAAGATTAGCAATATAAGCTTTATTTATCATCTTCCTTTCTTTTCTAACAATAGGCAATCTTTCGAGGATAAAAGAAGTACTATATTAAAAATAATGATGGTATGTTCTGGATTGTGAAGATGCTAATTATGAAGACAATACCTTAAACACAGACTTTAAAGTACAATTTCAAAGAAAAAGAGAGATTTCCAGTCTGATTTAATCTTGATTATTTTTCATACTTCAGAGACAAAACATTAATACATCAGGCTGATTCTTTTCAATCAGCATTCTTTATTAATCAGCATTTGTTTGAAAGTTTAATGCCAGGTTTCAAATGCTAGTCATGAGAACTGCTAATAAAAATTGCATATCACCTTTACAGTTCAATTGTTAGGTCACCACACCATCAGGTACTATTGAAGTAGAGAGATTTTGTGCAATTTTGTCCTTTATCTCTTCCTAGCTCATGTTCCACAGTTTGTTTATTATGAAAAGCTCCTAAGTCTAACAAAACTATTATTTGGAAAGAAATTATCCCTTTCTTTATTTGTCTTTAATCTTCTAACTATAATTTAATAGTCAATGGCCATTAAAAGATCTCAGAGAAAAAATTAGGGCTTTGATATACTTGAAAAGAAGGTATCAAGAACTGATTTCCAAATGTCAAATGAGCTGGTTCAAGAGTATTTGCTAATTACAATGGGTTATGATACCGCTTGTGTTAACTATGAATAATTCTCTAACTTGGGGAGTGAAACATATTTCATTACTAAGATATTAGATTTGTGTTAATGTTCAAACAAGGCATATGAGAAGTTTATTTTATATTTATTCAACAGACATAAAGGCAACATCTGTTACACTTGCTACAGAAAACACAATGAATAAGCCAGTGTTCCAGAATACAGAAGTAGTGAACCCATAATTTTAATGCAAGAAGTTTAATGTAGTAATCTGAAATATATAAAAAATAGAAGGGAGTTTCTAAGAGCTGAATGTATATAATAATCACTTATTTTTACTTGAAAGGCACATTTATTTGGTAGGGATTGTGCACACTGATACACGTTAAGATCAGTCTGACTTTCTATTCTTAACCAGTATATCATATAATCACAACATTAATAATGTTGGTATGTGAAGAATGAATGGAAAGGAAGAAGGAACTTGCTACTCAATGATCTAAGAGAATGAATCTTCAGCAGCAGCAGAAGATCCTAAAAGTTGCCAGGTTTTCTAGGAGATGGGTCATTAATTCTAGGATATGATCATTCCAGCAATCAGGGATAGATTGGACAAAAGTGTCTCCAGACTAAGATACATCTGGAGATGAGTTCTCTGTGGAAAATATAAGTAGACTTGTGTATGAGTGTACAAAAAAACATGACATTTACAGAACTGATCTATGGCTATTTATACAGATTGTATTAAATTGGTAGACATTATTTTGCAAACAGTGCAGTTTTATGCAACAGACAGCAAAGCATATTCAATGTGCTCATGAGTAGCAATTTTGACTCTATTGTGAAAAGTAAACACTAGAGGTAAATATAATAAACACTAGAAGTAGGGTATAAATACATCTGTATAATGTGTATTGTTCAATAGATTCTTGTTTGAACAATTTTATGTTCTGTTATGCTCCTGTTAGAAGCAGAATTAATAAAGTCATCCAGAGAGATAAGAAGCCTTCAGCAAATATTATAGAGGACAATATATGAGACAACTTTCAAAAAATATTCTAAGCATCACAATCACTTAATTTGCTTGTATTTACTGTGATTATGTGTGTATATAACGTAGGAGGTGTGTCACAGTGTGAAGCAGAGGTCAGAGTTCAATGTAGTGTGTTCAGTTCTCTCCTTGCACCTTTAAGTGAATTCCAGGGATCAAACTCAGGTTTGCTTAACAAGCACCTGCTAAGTCATATTGCTGGCCATCAATTTATTTTTAATAGTGTACCTTTAACAACAATAAAAGACATGGCTTAAGGCAAAGAGAACAACTGTAGAAAAAGGGCAAAACAATCTAAGTACATGGCTCCCATTCAGCTCAGCAACACTACAGTCTACAAGTTCCATGATTTGAGTCAAAATATATTTATATTTAGAGAATATATTCATTTAGCGATAAATAAGTGATAACCTAAACAATGCCGTCATTTATTCTTGTTTTATACATAACGAGATAATCAGTTAAATAAAAAATAACAAGGAATGAGCTCATTTGAGTAATGACCAGCGAGCAATGAGAGACAGGAGGTATCTTAAATAGTTATCTTTATTAGTCTACTTCAAACAAATGAATAATGAAATCAAATAAACAGCATGTACTTAACATAAAATTGTTTAAACAAGAATCTATTGAACAATACACATTATACAGATGTATGAATTACATATTCACTATCTCTTTTCTGTATGATTTGTTCGATGTCTCTCATTTTATTTTAAATACCTTTACATTAACTTTCTTATGCAAGTTATGTTCAACTGTATCTAATTCACTGAAATCTGGAAAACATTTTTTTCTTACTCCTAATCTTCTATCTCAATTCCCTAGATATGCTAGCATTCTCTTGCTTCCTGGATGGAGGGCAGTTTTTCTTCAGAGTTTACAGAACAATATAAAATAAATGGATGTCTGGTATAAGAACCACTGTGCAGTTGTGCAATAATGAGATAAAAGAAGGTAATTTAAGTGAATTAAAAAAAGAACTGCTTGCCCATCTTGCTTTCTTATAATTGTTGGAGAAAATAACATTTTAGCTGTTCTGGCACAGAGCATCCTTGCTAGAGAATATCCTTTTATTATTTATTTATTTATTTATTTTCATTCAAGGAGGCATTTTCCTGGAAGAGACTCTGACAAGAAAGTAACAATTAAGGTTTTTACATCTTGAAACTTTTGTTGCTTACTTGTAAATAAGAATGGCAAAAAAAGGCTGTCAGACTAATTACTTCAACTGGATTGTTAAAAATCAGAACTGGAAAGGGGCTCAGAATTTGCTCTTATACATTTTATCATGTTACACTCTTTTAGTGACAGGTTTCCATGAAAGAAGAAATGAAGCAGTACAGCACTGACAATAAAGACCCAGGAAACTGGGTTGCAGTATGAATTCTTCTCAGTCATCTTGATCACAGACTTGACATCACTGAAATGAACCACAACTGAATAGATATCTCTTCTGTAGAGAGTGGAGTTTGAATGCCTCATGGTTCTCCTGGTTAATCAGTGTTATATGGTATGGCTCTATACTGAAGCTAGCCATAAAATCTGCACTGCAGTATCTATAGACAGATCGTGACTTCCTTTAAGCCAGATATTAGATTGATATTCTTTATTTCCATGTTTTTTTCAATAATTACAGCATAGCTTCAGCATTTTTTCCTTTAATGATAGAAGAAATATATTATTTGATAAATTTGTATTTAGTCTGATGACTATGATTTTACTCAGAGAAAAGTGCTTGTGTGACAAACTTCATTTGGACTGTAAAACAGACAAGAAGCTATCGTGTCTTTTTTCTTACGTGGGTTTTATAACAAGGTATATTTTGTGAGAAAATATTAATGAATAGTATGATGAGACATAGCATATTTGGTGATACAGTATATAATGCATGAGCTACTCTTTGCTTTTACTGTACTTCAAAGTTCTAAATCGGAGTCCAGCTAGATGCTTGAGAAAGGGAGCATGTTGAGAAGACTGAGTTGTCTGACTAACCTGACCTCAGTTCCATCATCATAATCCGGATGGTGGAAGGACAGAATCAATGCACAAGAGGTGTTCTCTGACTTCCACACATGAACAGTGCACATGCACACACATCTCACAGATAACACACAAATAAATGTAACAAAAAGAATTAAATTAAATCATTCATGGTCCAATAACTTAGACAAGACATTAGGATTTTTCTCAGAACTATACTGAATGTAGATACAACTAATAGTGAACTCTCACTCATGACCAGGGAATGATTTCCAGTTACAATGTTATATTTTAGGAGTTTGCAAGAAAGATACAGAATAGGCCAGAGCAAGCTATACTGTACATACTGTATGTTCATCCTAGACCAAAAACACAACACTGGGAAGCATTGCTCAACCACAAGCCTCAGAAAGGACAAGCCAATGTTTTCATTTCATTTCAATTCAATCATTTGTGCATTACACATTAAATTTCATTATTTGGACAATTCAGAAATTCCTTAGGGCAATAAAACTAAAATCAGATGTATTTTAATATATCTTATTTAATAAGATATTAATAAAATATTATTGTTTACTAAACTATTTTATTAAAATGCATTAAGTAAATATAAATAATCTAAAAATTTTAATTTAAAATTTTACTAAAAACTGAAGATTATTCAAATATTAATAAATTACTTAATGAGTATTTATTTAAAAAATTATTTATATATTTAAAATATTACTCAATATTTATTAAATTTAGATCAAGTCCCCAAAGTAACAATCTTGTTCTGAAATATTTTATGGTTTCTAAGAGACATACATAAGTAGCACAGTAGATTCTTTCTGGAGACACCTATATATAAACATATGTATGCACCGGTCTATTCAAACATACAATCAGATGGTCTTTAACTTTTACTTGCTTATCATGACAAAATTACATAAAAAAATAAAAATGAGTAACAATAAAAATAATAACATAATTTAAAGGACTAATACTTCAGTCTAAATTCAATTTTAGAAATCAGAATTATAAAGTATTTGTAGCATCATATGTAACATAGGAATAAAATATATCATAAACATCTTGCATTAGTGAATTTAAAATGTAAGAAAAACTCCATGGAATTGAAGTTGACTTCAAAACATAAAGGGATGGGTAGCTAAAAGAAGACACAGATTAAATCTATAATTAAAATGCTTGTGCTTATTTAAATAAAGGAACACTCGGTTTTATCTTCCTGGGAAGAAAGATAAATTGGCCTTAAAAACCAACTCCATTGTGAAAGTGAAGCAGTTTTGCTAAGCAATTTAATGATCTTTAAATGAAGCCAAAATTATAATAGCTCATTAGATGCTTTCTATTTATCTGTTGCTATCACGAGGGAAAGAGAGAAGTTAAAAGACAGAAGTCCCGCTTATGAAAGATGCTTTCAACTGCATCAGTGCAAGATTGTGAAGAGAAGAGATGATATTGAACAAGTCAACTAACGTTGGCATTCATTTAGTTTATTATGGATGGGTTACCCTTTACATGCTCCCATAAAGCAAATTTTCATTTTATAATGGATTCTCTACATTTTCTACTCCCAAGTTAGCAAATTCAAAGAGTGAATTTTATTAATAGGCAGTGACCAACACTTATGATACATTCTCTGATTCCCTCCTTACGAACTCTAAAGAGATGTGCTTGAGTCTTTTACAAGATCAGGATGAAAATTCACTTGGGTCATAATTTCAAAAAGTCTTCAAACATTTAAATCTATAGCTTTACCTTCAGTACAGAAATGACTTAGTTATTAAGCTAAAAATGGTTTAATTTTAAGGTTGTGAAACTCTCATATAACCAGATAAAGCATTGTGTGGCCTTCACAAAATGTGTGTACGTAATCAAACCTCTCAGTAGAGCCAAAGAAATGAGCAGAATTGTTTTCATTCAAGACATGCACTGAGAATACATGCACTGAGAATAAGGACTGCCAGCTTGTGAGTCACCATTGCATCATGCTTTTAAGAGCTTTAATTTTGGGGAAGGAGGAGAACATTTTAAAATGTTCATTTTAAAGTCAAATCAGTGATGAGCTTTATGATGTTTTGTTATTCACTTGGCCATTCTAAACTCACTTCTTAAAGATAGTACATTGCTTTCTGTACAATTACAAGATCTTAGTATTAAAAGGTGGATGTGGGGATGGAGAGATGGAGAAGTGGGTAAAAGCACCAGCTGCTCTTGTAGATCACCTGGGTTTGGTTACTAGAAGCCATAGCAGGTGGCTTACAACCACCGGAACTCCATTTCCATGGGATCTGATGCCCTCTGTTGGCCTCAGCTGGCATCTGAGCACATGTGGTATGAAAACATACACTCAGGCATAAATACAAAATAAAATTGCAAAAAATAGTTTTTTAAAAAAAGTCAGTACAACTACATTATATGTCTCAGTGGTTAATGCATGAAACATTTTTGATAGACATCCATTGTTATATTAAAGGTGAAAACACTGATCTCTATAATTCAGATTTCTGAAAAACGTAAGCAAAGTTTGAAAGCAGCTCAAAATTTTTGCCTTTTAGTGGGTGGATTACAGTTACCAACATCATGACTGTCCAAATATTGACACATCAGTAAATCCCTCAGCTAAGTGTAATATATTTGAATGGAGTGCTGCTTAATGAGGCATCTTTTTGTGCATATGAATGCTCAATGGTTGTAGCTTCAGTTTTTAAAATCACTTCCTCTACCTCTTTTTTCCCAAACCATTCAAAAATTAACTGAGAAAAAAAAAAACAATTGTAGGACATTGTTCCCAAATACAAAAATAAAACAAAGAAGTATAAGCAAAAAAAAAATTCAAAATCAACTTTTTAATAGTTTTAGAAACTTACCAGACTTACAATTCAAATACTGTTTGTACAAGAAGTGACTAAATTTCTTTCTATAAGACAAGTGAGTCATGGTTAATCTTCACTTGTGATGTCCTTAAAACCAACTTGTTCTTCAAATCTGGGCTATGAAATATAGAGCAATCTGGGTCTCATCCCTATGGTTGCTGTTAACGGAGCACAGAACCTAGTTCCCCCATGTGATCTTGGAGATCGCTGAGCACTGGGTGAGTAGAGCACCAAGATTACTGAAATGCAAAGTTGTAAAGCCAGAATTGTGTTGGATTATGTTAGTACCTTTCAGAGGCCCAGCTGTTTTTCCCTGTCAGGTAACATTCTAATTACAAAAAACTTTTCCGGATGTTTCATTAAACTTAATAGAACTTTTGCCCTCATCAACCTTGTAGCTGCAATCTATTAAACAATATTTGAAAACTAACAGGTTCTTCTACTTTGCTGTGTCCCATGTGTTTTACATGCCCATCAACTTAGCCATTAATCTTAGCTTAGCTTAGATTAATAAATATGTCATGTTCTGTGGCTATAAAGGTCCACTTAATCTCTGCCATGGCAGAATGCCCCATTCGAGATAATGTGATTCTGTAGTCAGATATTAGTAGTCACTCATACTTGATTCAGAAGAAGCCAATTTTTATTTCTTTGAAAACAAAGTTATATTCTTTTCTTTGTTTTCATTATGTTTCTAATTTCCATTGTATATACTACTGTGTTTCTTAAGGACATTTCCATATGAGTATATATTACTGTCCATTGAGCAGATTTGCCCATACATTTTCCCTTTTCTTATTCCTCTACCCTCTTCTAGTTCTCTCTTTTTCCAGGAGAATTTTATTTCCATTTTCTTGGCTTTAAAAAATAATTTGAACATTTTATAATTCTACTCATATCTATTGAAAATAGATTGTTTTTATAGAACATATTCTGATTATAATTCCCCCTGCTCCAACTCCTCAAAGATACTCCCCACCTACAAAACCACCAAAACAATATGAAATATTGTTCATTTTCATTAGAAAACAAACAGGCATCAAAAAGAAAAAAAAGAAAAAGAAAAAAATAATTAAATAAGGTAAAATAAAAACAAGAAAACTTAAACAGGACAAAAAAAATTGAACAGAAAGACAAAGAACAACAGTAACATAACAACAGCACACACACACACACACACACACACACACGAAACCCATATAGACACAGAAATGCACACTTTGGCAAACACAGATTTCCCACAAAAACACAGAATCAAAAAACAAAATATGCATGCAAACTACCTGTAGGGTAAAACAACCAAAACAAACAAACAAACAAAAAATAATCAAAGCACTATGAGACAAAAAAAGAAAAAGAAAATCACAAAAAATTCCATGAAGTTCCTTTTGTGCTAGCTGTCTGATGAGCTTAGGGCCTGTACCAGAGATTAGTTTGTATACTCATTGAGACTCCATTTGAGAAAACTAATTTTCCTTTGAGAACATTTGTCAACTGGAGATAGCTTCCAGGTTAGGGATGTCCACTTATGTCCACATCCACACTCAGTATTAGAACCCATGAGGCCCAGACCTGTGCAGACACTGTGCATACTACCATAGTCTCCATAAGTTCATATGTGCATAGATTCTACCATGTTTAGAAGCCTAGTTACTTGGTGTCTCTCATCCCCTCTGGCTCTATAATCTTTCTGCTTCCTCTTCTACAGTGTTCTCTGAGCCCTTAAGGGAAGGAATTTTTGGAGACATTTAATTTATAACAGTGTTCCAAGGTCTCTCACTCTCTATATTTGTCTAGTTGTGGGTCTCTGTATTTGTTCACATCTACTGCAGGAGGAAGTTTCTCTGATGATGAATGAGCTAGGCACTGATCTATGAGTTTAGCAGAATGTCCTTAAAAATCATATGTCGCTATGTTCCTTTATCGCAACACTAGTTTTTGACTTTTCAGCCAGGTCCCTAGCCTATCTAGTATAAGATTATTGGTCACCCAAAGAGTATTGAGGATTAGTTCAATCTCATGGAATAGGCCTTAAAAATATATGTTGGTTGATCCCAGAAGCTTTGTACCATTGTCATTAGAAATTACCTCCTGGCTATCTTGTCTCCAGTTCCTGACCTACCCTGCAATGTCAGCCATGGGCTGCTCTTATAGATATTTAGAAGTCCTCATCTTGACTTTCAACTACATTGCAATTCTCAAGACCTACGGAAATAGGGTTGCCAGCCTCTAACAAAAATATATTATGCTGGCTGTTATTGATTGTGCTTTTATGCCAGTATCAAGGCTTCTGGGTTTGTAATGATTGTAATTCTAGGTGTTGAAATCTGTTCATGTCTTTGCTCTGTGAGTTTTTTATTCCTTGGTTTCTATTGCCCTCTCTGGATCCTAAGAACATGTGATAGCTGTGGGTTGCCTGGTAGGTAGTGCTACCGAGTCTCTTTCAGATGCGATCATGGAGGATCCCTTGTAGAAATTGTTGTAGATGCTGAGAGCTGAGGTGTGAGAATCAGGTTGAGATAAAAGAATGGAGGACTGAGTGGCTCCACCAGAAGGAGGAAAACTGAGTCTATCATAGCGATATGACACCTTGTTCATTTCCAGGAAAAGAGTGATGGGGGTTGTCAGTGAGACAAAGTGTTGGGATGAGGAAGAAAGTCTGTAGGAGAAATCTGGTTAGTTACTGGGAAGGGGAAGAGAGCCTGCAGCAGAAGTTCTGCTAAAAAAAAAAAAATGGGAGAAAACTGTAGAATTGCAATTGGAAGATGGAAAGGAGACTGATAATCACTTACATGATTCCCTGACTAGCTTGGAAAACAGGTTTCCAAGGAAAAACTCTCTTGGCTATTGTTGGGCAAGATTTTATTTTTGTATTCATGTCATGCATGCATACAAGATATTTATGTAGCATCCTGGAAACACATATGAGAGAAAGCCTGGTAGTTACCTTTCTGATCTTGATTAATTCACTTAATCTGGTGATTTTATTTGTATTCATCTCCCTCAAAAACACCATTCAGTTCTTTCATCCATTCTTCTCTTGTTGAACATCAAGTTTGGCACTGTAACTTAGACATTGTTAATAGCATGCTAATAAACACTGATGTACAAATTATCCTATGATAGGTTGATTTGGTATCCTTTAAAGGAGAAATGTCATTTCATGCCCATAAATAAAAAAGAGAATAAAAGAAATATTTAAAAAAAGTAACTCTCTAGTGATCTAGTTTTAATAATAATTGAAACTAATATCAGATCTTAAATTAAATGGCATGAACAATTGGATCAACCATTTCATAAACATGCTTTGGAAAGATGTATTAGATGTTCTCCAAGATAATTCAGTGGCCACAAGAGAACTATAATTAAAGAATTTGAAAATGCTGAAAGTATGTTTCACATCCAGAAGAGCATAAAATTTGAAATAAGTAATATAAGCACACTTGGGAATTCAAGTATTCTTTATAAAACAAATATGTAAACAACTATTGTCTCAAAATAAAATCACAGTAGAAGAAAGAAAATAGCTGTGCCAGCTCATAGGGAAGGAACTGGATAGGTATAACTGAGGAATACTGCTGCTATATCTTGGTCATTGTATTTCCTGACAGACAGAATGTTGATTTATGGTTAAACATCTTTGAAGCTCCACCTAGATTGTTCCAATTATATCAGGAACTAAGGCACCAAGGTGTTCTCTCAGGCATGTGCAGTAATGAAGGTCTGCATCTCTTTTTGAAGGCCTATAATCATTTTATCATTTGCATTGGGATTTTGACATTCTCTTTTTTTTTGAGAAATCATGGAAAGAAGTAAATGAAAGGGAGTCTCCTTCACCATTTGGGAACATTACCTTACCCGGTAAATATGCCACGATCCTCATACATGTTCATTTAAAAGAAATCTTATTTAAACACGAAAATGCAGAACCCCTTGTATATGCACAGTTTTGTCAGGCCCCTCTAATCTCTTACTAGAATGTTTGAATGGCTTTGCTAAATAAATTACCACTTAAACTGTCTATGTCTTATGATTGAATTCTCTCCTTCAGGAAGATAAAAATTCAAAGACCTATAACACTAGCATTAATTTATATGGAAGTTCAGCACACAAACAAAACTAAGATGGGATACAGCTGAATGTAGAACTTAGATTGAAGTTTATAATTGGATGCCTCTGAATTAAAAAGAATTGTGTCAAAGCAGTGACTATTCTCTGACAACATAATGTGCACATGTAGAATGCACTCTACCCTAGAGAGTGAATCTGTTTAAGACAAGAATAAACAACATAGTTTTCAAATTAGATTTAAATATACAAACTGATTTCACGGCAGTACATACTTTTAAAGAACAAAGCAACTCTTGTTAATCACAGTGCTGTCTGTCTAACACCGTATCTGTGCCTGACAACTTCTTCAAACTTTCAGTCTAGTTCGTAAAATAAATAATGTAGATCTCAGATATTCATAAAATGCACGAAATGTGGTTTTCATGGAAATGACTGGAAAATGAATAACTAATGTATTTGATAAACAAGCTTTCAAACATTTTTATTTTCCATTTCAGGTGTACATGCTAGCTTCTAGTGACCATAAGTGCAGATCAGAGACTGTATGTGTTCCCGAGGGTGATCTGAGTACTTATAATACAAATGCACACAAATTCAAAATCAAGTTTTAACATGTCATTGCTCTATCTGTATACTTTCAAAATTTTCTTCTTCATTTCTTTAAATTCAGCTCAAGAGATATAATTTCAATGGGTTGAAAAGAACAGGGATATTTCCCACATGAAGATTCTTTGTTGATGGAACTCTGCCCCATGCCATCTGTGTAATAGAGTACATTGGTAGCTTAGCAGTGTAGAACTTTCACATTTAATGTCTTCATTAGTTTCTGAAACAGTTTCGAAGCTTTTCTTCATCCAATTTAAAGTTGAAGAGTTGTGTGAGCAAATTGCTCCAGCTCCATCATCGCACACAGTAAATGAAATCATATAAGCGTAGATAAAATACCTCTGGACAGCTTCCTCTGTCAGCATTTTAAGAGATTATTGATGGGAAAAATCTAAAAGGAGCTTAAGGATAGCTAAGAAACCAAAGAAGATAGCATTAAAGGAAAGGAAAGCTGTCCCAATTTACTTTCTACAAATTAGTAAGTAATTGGAAACATGTCAAAGTTAGGTAATATCAAGACACAAATTTCTCTCCTGGACCTTAAAAGCTGATAGTCATATAAAAAGAGTATTTTTCTCTACAGACACACTCTGTAAGAAAGAAATATATATTTGAACACAGAATAAACATAAAATCCAGGTCTTCCATGATGTTCATAACTTACTACATTATATTTGGCGCTAGAAGTATTGATGTGCATTTCCATGTTAAACATAAATGGGGCAAATGCAGTTCTGTGACGAGAAGGACACATAGAAAATAAATGGATATTGAGCAATATTTATAAATGGACTACTAAAAAAGCTGAAAGATGGTGATTTTATAATTATTACCTCACAGGAAAAAGCCAATCATTTGCTGGGCATTTAATCCCAGCATTAGGTAGGCAGAGGCACAAAAATCTAAGAGTTCCAGTTCTGGAGGTAAACATTGCAGAGTCCGAAGCTAGCCCTCTTTAAAAAAAAAAGTGATGAAACACACAAAAACCCAATATTGTTTTTCATTCTGCCCTGTTTTGATAATGTGATCTTTGATCTTTGGTTACATTCATTTCCCCATAGCCATTAAAGAATATATGCTTCATAAATAAGATCCCAAATGAAGTTATATGTTCTAACTGAATTAATTTCTATGCTAGTTTCTGAGAAAACACATATTTATTTAACTCTTTAAGTAGTGGTCTTATTTTTTTTAAAGGTTGTGATGAATAACCGTGTGTGTGTGTGTGTGTGTGTGTGTGTGTGTGTATGTCTGAGTGTGTACATGAAAAATAAAATTCATTTTTAAAACTAGATAAAAATACACCTTGTTTTATACTTGGAATCTTTAAAAAAAACTCTAAATTAGTGGTCAAATTGATATTAGGAAATTACTTGTGCATGATCATTATGTCTCTAAAGAGACAAGTGCTTTTACATTTTCAAATGGCATTCTATCTTACATACTAGAAAATTAAAAAATTTATTAAAATTTTTCTTATTTTTATTCCTTTTCTTCTTTTCTGTTATCTTTTTTGATACACAGATAATGTAGTGTCTCAAAGAAATTAGTTAATTTTGAGAAATATTTACAGAGCTGTGTTAAGTATACAAATCAAGGACACTTACTCAAAAACACACTAGATATCTGAGCATATTCAGACTGAGAATTATAACGTAAATATGATTTCTTTTCCTAAAAGAGAAGTTGAGGTACAAGTTTATTCAATTTGTCCCAATAAACCCTCATTCAGAAAAGCATTATAGTTTTGCTGATGGAGACTCAAAAGTATTCCTGTGTCAGATCTTCGCATATAATGGGCATAGTACTATATATTTTTAATCAGGAGATGGTGATCCTAACTCCTTTTATGTCATGTAAGTTACTGCCTCAATGGTAGTTGATTTTATACCACTTGCTTTGTTGAAGGAACCAACCTTGATATGGAGAGTTGTTTTATAATGTGTATAATTGGAAAACCTATATAAAATGTCTCTCCTTAAACCCTACAGTGTCATAAAGATATGTTGAGTGCTCAGTTTGACAGCACTGTCCATGTCCTTTAGCAAAACATATTGCTTCTTCCATTTTAATCTTTTGAAACTATATGATTTTTAGACTTTTCTAAAAGTGGGTTTTGTTTAACAAATGTGACTAAAATTTTATAGTTTATTTCTTTGATAGCTTCATACATGTAGATATTGAAATACAATCATTTCTACCCCTACTTTCTCCCTTCCAACATTCCCATGTTCCTCCAACATGCCACTTCCAAATTTCATGTCCTTTTCATTATAGTCCACTAAGTCCCTTTACTGCTGCACATAGCTTCACGGGTGTAGGGACATCCACTGGATATTGGAAAACATACCAGTGGCCAAATTCTTCAAAACAGAATGATTCTCCCTCCCAGAATGGTCCATTGTCAATAGTTCTCAAAAAGGGATAGAACTGTACAAAGATCTACCCCATCTATACCAGAATGTTGGTTGGCTCAATCTTGTGCAGATCCTGTACAGGAAAAAAAGTTTTCATAGGTTGATGGTTGCAATAAAAAGTCATGTCATGTTCTGAAGATAACTCCCGACAATATTTCTTCTAGCTCTGGTTCATATATTCCTTCTGCCTCTTGTTCTATGATGTTCTCTGAGCCCCTGTGGTGACAGGATTAATATTGATATCTCATTTAGAGATGAGAATTCAATCTCCTATTCTCAGGTTCTCGACATAGACTGTTGTTTACTACAAAAAGAAGTTTCTTTCTCAAAGGTTGAAAGAAGCCCAGGTCTATGGATATGTGCAGAGATGTTAAAAGGCAATATTAGAGCATCAGCATTTAGCAAAATAACAATAGCAAGTTTGATCCTATGACCGATGACTTCTAAAGCCATGGGCTTTTCCTAGGATTACTGTACCAGGCATGAAGAAGACCATTGATGTATTTTCTTCTTCAGAAGATTGTGTATCATATTCTAGGACTATGAAAACTAGCCATCACAGAGGAAGTTTCCTAGTTGATTTCTCCATGTCCTGTTATGAAACTGTTATATCTTTTGTAATGGGTCTTATAAATGTAGTTATGAAGAATAATCAAGGGAGATGGCGATAGTGCTTGTTGTTTGGGAGACCTGGAGAAGCTCCCTGACCATATATCATAGGGATATATCCCATGCGTTATATATATTTTGATTCTCATTTAAGAACCCTTGTCTTCCAGGATTATCAATGTCCAATCATGCAGGGTAATTATGTTCCAACTCTTTACCTGTTAGTACATTAAATTAACTCACTAGCTAGTGTTTTCATTAAGTCTCCCTCTCCCCACCCCCTACAATTCCAAGGCCCCTATCCTAACTTAATCCTTTAATTATCATCCTTCCTCTTTGTTCTTCAGTTTCCTATGCATTCTACCATGCTTCCACTTTTGTTTGCAACTCAGGCCTTCACATGGATTTCTTGGTAAGAGTCCTCCTCTTCACCCACTGTTTATCTGGATACTTCCATATCCTGCATTTTCATGTACTTCACTACTTTCATTTAGCCTGTCATCATATGTCCTTTCCCAAAATGTCACATTCTAGTTTCCTGATTTCCGTTTGTGCTCCAAGTTAAATACAGCATTGACAGCTAATATCTGCATCTGGGTCTGAGGTATCTCACTCAGTATAATTTTTTTGCAGTTCCATTCATTTACCTGAATATTTTTTTTAGTGCTGAGCATTGTTGTGTTTACATACCATATTTTCCTTATCCACTCTTTTGTTAGTTAATATCAAGTTTTATTCCATTACCTAGATATTCTGAATAGAATAACAAAGAACATGTGTGTATAGGTGTCTCTTTGGTTGATATAAAATCCCTTTGGTAGTTATCTAAAATTCCTATGGTTGGGTCATATACCAGCTCCTTTCCTATTTTGTTAAGAAATCTCCAAACTGAATTCCAACAAAGCTGTGCTAAACTACACTCTAACCAACAGTCCATAGAATCTGGGCAGGAGAGGCTTAGCTGTTTGCACCTCAGGAGTTTACAGATCTAGTGGAGTCAACTACTACCAAACTATTGGTGTTAACATCTGGTGCTCCTTCCAGTAGAATTTTGAAGTGAAACTGGATGTATATTGTTAGTGTTGTATCATCTTCTTGATATATTGTTTCTTTATAAGTGTGAATCATCCCTCCTTACCTATTTCAACTAGCTTTGGTTTGAAGTCAGTTTTGTCAGAAATAGGTAACCTTAGCGTTCTAGTAGAATCAATATGTTTTTACCAAGCTTCATTAGAGATTTAGGGCAATTGTGTTTTATGCATACTTCTACATAGTATATTCTTTATGATTCACCTGCATAGAGAAGTACATACTTAGTTAAATGTCAACTGTCAAATAAATACTCATAACAGTTTTTGTGCATTAAGGAGGGAATAGAATGCTAAGTTTGCCTATTTCTTCCTATTCTTATCAATCATAAAGGTGGTCAGTATATATTGGCTTAAATGATTTTCAATCCAAAGGGTAAAATATTTGGTTTTTTTCCTAGATTATAAAGCTTGACAACTTTTGAATATGAATATTAATCATTTGTAGTATTTTTCTTTTCCTGTACATAATCTTTGCTTATGTTTCTTTTAACATGGTAATCTATTATATTGCTTTAAATTGATACTGTGTATATATCTACGAAATTTTGAATTTTCACTGGAAATTCCTTGTGTCTTATAATTAAATTTCTTATGCAATTCATGTCCATTGGATTCTCATGCTTTCTGTTTGAAAGTAAGCCTGTCTACATGTTCTACAAAATGATGTGCACAGTTACATTACATATTCTACTCATTTAATAGGAGTTAATGCAATCCAAACAGAATGGTTGTGTTAATATTACTGGATAGTAGTAATTGTAGAGGAACATTTAATCTTTTAATTAAACAGCCTGGCTGCTCTAGCAATGGTTCACATTGAGAGGCCTGTGTCATAGCTAGGGAGGAATCACATCCAAAGGCCTGTATGAAGGGATCACATTTACAGGCCTATATGATCTGGATGTAATGCTCTGAAGGTAATGGTAGTGACACTTTTAATCCCAAACTCTGAGAGTGATTCAGAGTGAAATCTGAGATTGAGTCAGAGTGAGGACAGACCCAACTCTCAGGATAAAAGAAGTCTCTCAGCTCACAAATAGCTCAGAAGAAAAGAAGGAAGTGTTCAGTTCAGAAGTCAATTCAGTCAGGGAGTTGGAGAATTAGGGAGTCAGCTCACAGAAGGAGAAGTTGAGAAGAGGAGAGCACGTCCAGAATAAGCAGAGAGAAAGAGTAGAGTCAATTGCAGGTGGTTTGTAATACAGCTCAGAGTGAAAAGATGTAGTTCAGAAGATAGGTAGTCAGAGTGAACCAAGTCAGTAGTAAGTCTCAGAGGTTGAAACATTCTAGGTTTTGATTTATTTGTACTGAGGTTGAAACCTTTTATGTCTAGGTTTGAGATTAGATTGTACAGAAGTTGAAATGCTCTATCTAGGACCAGGGATTGAATTAGCAAAGAATGAAGTGCCTTTTGCCATTAATCCATGAGAATAATACAATGAAATTAATACATACATCTATGGCTAAAATCAAGGCATTGCATCTTGTAGTGGTTTGGTAACCTTTCTGCAGTGATTAGTCATAGTGATAAGATAATTATATAATGTATTAAGCCATGATTTAACAACTGAATAGGCCTATATTGTATAATGTTTGAGATCAGTAAGCAATGATTTATTCAAAGAATGTTTGTTAAAGTACATAGTAGTAAAACTGGTAAAATAAAAAATGAAAGAGCTCATCTACTGGAAATTGCAGCAAAATCTTTAAAGTTAGATCAACAGCAAGTTTAACCTCAATGATAAAACACATGCTTCAGGAATGGGAAATCTCTATGTATAATTAATTACAGGGAATGACACTACACAGTTAATGTCTGCATACATCTAGAATTGATAAGAAGAAGCGATTTGATGCTTATTTGAAAATTATTTCTGCCATAATTTACATATTCAAAGAAAGGAGCTAAAACAAAAAAAAAAAACATATATATGAAGTTGGGTAGATGGAGAGGAGTCTGGGGAGATGAAAGGATATGATCAAAATATCTTCTCATAACAAAAAAATCTAAAATTAAGTTAAAAACCTGTATAAATAAAAGAAATAGCATGTAATGTAAAGGAACATAAAATGAAATCAATTCAACTGTTGTTAGGTTACTTGACTTTAAGTGTTAAAATTAATTTTTATAAAAGGAAAACTTGGGCAAAATGCAAAGTAGTTAAGATATCAGGACGTAAGGCAAAACCCGAGTTGTATAATGATTCTACATTTAATTCTATCTTCCTTTAGAACTAGTTAATTTACTACAGGAGTATATTTCCTTGTGAGTGTTCAGGATTTTAACCACTCCCAATAAGGATTGAATGGTGGTTTTAATAGTTAATGAATTCTCCTAAGAGACAACAAATTGTTACCTAAAGATGTGATTGACATGCAAAATATTTTTGTTGTCTCCAGTGCTAAAAAGTAGCTGTTATTACTTTTGAACTTCATTGTGCTTCCTTATGCTTTGTATATAAGCATATAATATAAAAATATGACCTTTAATAGGGGAGTACATATCAGGAAAATAAAAGCATGTGTTTGAAGATATTTTAATGATCTCATTTGAGTGTGTTGACATCAGCTACCACAGAACTGTAGAAAATTCACAGTAAGGAATCTTTACTCTCTAGTTAATTATGCAAATGAGCTGTTGGGTTCAGGAATGTTATCTTTCCAGATTTTTTGAAGATGTGTTTATTTGAAAAGATAAACAATGAAGCAATCTGAGTATTACATTCTCTCTGTCAAACCACATATTTTAAGAGGTCTAACCATTTGAATTCAATCAATTTGGTACTGGCAACAGCTGCAATATGCTTTTATAGGACATCATAAATTCAAATTAATTAATCCAAAATGAATTACAAATTATTTTTTTGTAAACTACACATTGATCCTTAAGGGTTATTTAAACAGCTGAACTGGATGTCATTTGCCCATCTGCCTCAACAGATGCTTTATACCAATATGAATATTAAATGAATTCTGAAAGTAGTCTCCATAATTGTAAGAAACATTTGCAAAATGGAGAAAAGATGATAGTCTTTCTGATTACTGGGAATAATTTCTTCTTATATTTTATGGTGAAATGTACTAAAATATAATTCATAACACAAATCTAAATCTAACTGCAAAACATAAGAACATTAAAGAATACATAATAAAGAAATTTCAGTATTTCTTTCTCTCATAGATGAATCTCTACTGCACTAAAGCAAATTAGTTATTCTTTCAAGATTCCAAAGGAGTGAAACACTTCCGTTTCAATGATGTATTTAGGGCCATAGCATATTATGATTAAGTTAATTCTGATTTTGAAACTGTTAGGATATAGAAAAGAGAGTAGAAATATGGACAGAATGCAATCCAGACTAAGCTGGAAGGGTGAAGAAAGCTGCTCTATGTATTAAAGTTTCTATGTAAATCCTCCAGAATTCACAAAGAAAAGTTTGAGACAAAATTACACACAAGAAAACTTATAAACACCTCCCCCCTTCTCATACACACACAAACTCACACAAACAATTAGATTTTAAGACACCACACACACACACACAAATATTGCAACATAATCTGGAAAAATTCTATTTTGTTTTGGCAATGTTTCGAGGAACAGATGGTTAGGTACAAACAAACATATACAGATGAATGACAGAGATGCCCTATTAACATTGGTGACTTGAATAGTTTTTGAGGGGGGATCTGGTTTTACACCTTTTACTAGAGTCATAATTAGAAGTATAAAGCTTTGTATCATGTTGCTTTAGCATGGTTTACAGTAAAAATAAAGAAATATGATTTTAAACCAAACCAATATCTTAGATCACAAGTGATAATTACAGAGGTGATTTTGAGTAAAATTCTGGCCAGTTAATGTCTAAAAACAGTTTCCAGGACAGAACAAACAGAACTCCTCACCTCTTACCTGTGGATTCCCTTGTTTCACATCATACCAGAGTAACCATGTGATTGAATCATAAGTTTGCATCCAAGGAATGATTTGAAAGATTACTGAGTTGTGCAGCCAAATTTGAATGACTGAGAAAACATATTATTCCTAAGGAAAAATTGTCAGGCTTTGTTGTTGTTGTTGTTTTTGAGCTTGCATAACCTTTGCTATCTACAATGCACTAGGACAATAAGGAGAAGCTGACAGAAAATAACAGTATGACAATACTGTATTCTTACCTAACAGTGACTGACATTAATGTGAGTAGCCAAATTGTATTATGTATATATAAAACAATGACAGATAAAATGAGAAGAAAAGAAAGAGAACAAGTCCATGTATGGGCAACAAAGGAGATTCACCTCAGTTCTAATGATATACATACATAGTGAGTGAAGGAATAAACAATCATAATGTATGAATTGTAAGCCCAGACAGAGCAGAGATAGCTTTACTTGTGTTTGATAAAAAAACATAATTGAAGAGAATCACTTAAAAAATGACATTATATAGGAGTCAGTTTATCATGAGGATATAACTCACATAAACACATAGGCACCAAGCACTGGAGCATATAAATCATCAAATATTAAATGAACTGAAGAAGATACAATAACGGAAAAAGACACTAGCAACATAGTTTCAAAATAATCTAGATCCTTCAAATCAGAAAATTTATTAAGAAAATATTAGACTTGAATAGTACATTTGAGAGAATGGACCAAACAAATTTGAATAGGGTAGTCCAACCTACAGCAACAAAGTACAGTTCATCTCAAATACATGCAACAGATTGCAGTACAGATAATATATTAGGACACAAAAATAAAGCATAGAAAGTATAAGAACATTTGTTTTCTGATCACAATGGTAGAAATCTAGAAATTAACAAGACAAAGAATGTTGGAAATTTCATAAATGCTTGTAATTGAAACTGGTCTTGAATGACCAGGCATTTAAAAAAGAAATGAGACAAGAAACAATGAAAATATAGTATGTAAAGCTTCTAGGAGATAATAACTCAATTTGAAGGAAAGTTTTATAGCAATATATTCCAATATCAAAAATCAATAACTTCATGCAAGAGCAGCTTAGTTATTTCACAAAGAAAAATTAAAAGGAACAACTAACCAAATTCAACACAATAAGATTATTTCAATGACTAAATGAGGTGTACTCCAGGAAAGCAATATTGTTTCTACATATGTAATTCAATAAGTCTGATATGCAGTATTAACAAAATGAAAGGCCAAATTATCATCTTAATAGATGTAAAGAAGACATCAACACCACTCAGTACACTAAGATTATTCAGTCTCCTGATAAAATAATCAGGCACCTGAGGAATTCTGAAAGTGGGAGAAATAATCTTCAACAGTTATTCAATGCCAAATGATCATTTTTTTTGTAAACAGATATGCTAATAACATTTTGTAGATGAAGTAGATTATATTTAGGAATATATACACATATAATAACAATTAATGAAAAATGAGGACCTGACTTTAAAAAGAGCAAGGAGGGGTATTTGGGGAAGTATGGTGTAAGAAAGGGGAGAGGGAGTGATGTCATAATAAAACCTCAAAAAATGAAGTATTATAAAAACAACAAATTGAAGAAAACAGGGGAAATATTATCTCATGAAACTGTGTGAAAAGGATCTCAGCACAGTGAAGTTCCAAAATGACTCATCTAATGTACTCAGTTCTAAAACCAAACAAGACCAAATTTCTCAGACCTGATACTTAATGTAATACTAAAATCATAGCTAAAGCTATTAGTGAATGGTGATAAAATAAAGGCAAATTAATAAAAAGAAAGATTCAATGTGTTCATCATATATGAATCTACACAAATAATGAAACAGATATTTGTATTTATGTATAAGTATAAACAAACTTGGAATTTTTCCAAAACTAGTGAAAACTAATAGAGTAATGCAGCAAGGTCCAGATTTAACACAAGATTCATATTGCTTTTGTACAATAATAATGAACTAGTTATACAGAAACATGGAACCTGCAGGATGCCCTAAATACTCCAATAGAGTACCACCAGTATCCAAACAATTTTTAAGGGCAGGCCCGATGCCCAGCAGTAAATGACCAGCTTAAAATAAACTCAGAAACATTTTTGGAAGTTCTTTATATCATGAGATGATTTTAGAGCATTTATTTGTTTTTAGTGTGTGTGTTTTTGTTTTTGTTTTTTGCTATCCCTTCCAATATTTGATGTATGTCTTATGGTATCAAGTTTTATGTTTTTATGGGATTTATGTGGGTATGAACTTGTGTGTTTCTGTGTCTATATGTGTTTCATGTGATTTTTATTTATCTCTTTTTCTTCTGTTTGTTTGTTTTTTTTTGTTTTATCCTATTGTGGTTTGTTTGGTGTGGTTTTATCTTCTTATTTTTTAGATACCTGTTTATTTTCTAATGAGAGAGAGAAAGGAAGGACATGAATTTGGATGAGAGGGAAGATGGGGAGAATATAGGAAGACTTGGGGAGAAGGAAAATATTAATCAGATTATATTGAATGAAAAACATCTCTTTGCTGTGAAAGAAAAGTAGAAAAATTGTTGAGACATATGGATTCTACATAGAAACTTAGTAGTAAACATTTCTACTTACCCATATACATTACTTTGTAAAAATAAACATAAAAATAACAAAATAGGTTGAATGTAGAAGGAAAGGAAAGATTCTCAAATGTTGTTCTCTGACCTCCAAACATGTACAAGATACACATATGCTCACCCTCTCATATACATATCACCCACAAATACAATAATAAATAAATCATTTTAATTAATCTTCTTCCCATCTTGTAATTTCCCCCTCCAATGTACAAACTTAAAAGTATATGTAATACAGGCACTTATTCAGAATATAGGGAAAATCATTCCTACAAGAAAAGGAAAACAGTATATTTCACTACAAGCAATATACATATCAAAAGAAGAAAGAAAAATATATGAATATTTGACATTGTTAGATATTATAGTTTGAAATAAATGCTCATTTAACACCCTTTAGATTTCTAAATAGACACATACATAAATGCTGTATCAAACAGTGTGAATTAGAGAAATTGGTACTCAATCACAGAGCCAAGAACTTCACTGCAGAAGCTGTAGAAATTTATTAGAAAAATAGATGTGCTTGTTCTATGACTCAGCAATTCTTTTCCTGAATACATAACTAGCACGATGATATTTTGATACACACAGATATTCTTAAGCGCTGGGATCGTGAACATTTTAATATGCATTTTAATATGCATTAACATGAAAGATAATTTTTTACAATTACATCATTTCATATATTGAATATTTATACATATATGTATATTCAATATATGAAATGATACAATATATTATATATATAATATGATATATAATAATTAATATATAATATGTATTATAATATAGCAATATATTATATATATATACATTATATGTATATAATAATATTAAGTATATCTCAACCTAAATTTAACCTATTGAGTCCATTCAGTGTAGCCTACATATATTTGGTTCTAGGGCTGACCTTTCAGTACCTGCTAAGCAACCAGGGGATTCATCCTTGGTGAAGAGTAAGACTTCCTTTCCCACTATTTGTTACTTGCCTCCCACCTACCCAACATCTGCATTGTGATGATATCAATTGTTGGAATTGTTCAGGTCCTTCATAGACAACCATAGTGTTGAGATTTCATGAGTGCAGCTTCTCTCATGTACTTGACCAGACAGCACAGTCTCACAGCCAACTCCCTGATTTTCTGTCTCTTGGGATTTTCTAATACATTGTTCCAAGGTTTTTTCTGAGCCTGGAGTATACGAGTTTTGCTATAGATGTATTAGTTGCAGCTGGGCACACCATGATCAGTTTGATCTTTACATTTTGAATAGTAATGATCAAATTTTGCAAATAATAAAGCATCTTTGGTGGGGGTTGAGATATATACTTACATGTATTTTAAAGAACTCAGGTATACATTGTTTTGGAAAGTGGTAGTCCAATCTCCTCCAAAATCACTATCCACATATAGTTGGCTAGATTGACAGTGTTACCAAGCAATAAGGATCCATAGCCACAAAGGCACATTTCATAGGAGTTCCTCACTCAAGACTACAATGAATATGAAGGTCTTCGGTTTGTACATGTGCTTTACCACAGTTGTAAATTTTCTTTTCTGTAGACACTACTTTTAGAATTGTAAATGTAAAATTTCTCTTCAATTTTTAGTGGTTCCGTAACAAAGATTAGATTACCCCTCTAGGTATTTTTCTCAAGAAGATATTGATAATTCTGTTTTCTTAGTATTAAGGGTCAAAGTTGAATATCTCAAAGACATGGCAGTACCAAAATATGAAACAGCACCTGTTATTAGTCTGCTGGGAATAAAATCTAAAGTGAAACTCTAGATAATATTAAATAAAATTGAAGGCGATAAAATAAATGAGTACTGTTTCTCAATGCAGGAAATATTTAAGTAACTAGAGGTTCATTGTGGTGCACAGCAGCAGATGACACAGAGAAAGTGTGCTCTCTCCCATAAAGACACGTTTAAACCATGTGACTCAAATAAAACTGAATTTTCTAGACATTCTTGTATTTTAAGAAATATTATCTATCTATCGTATGTATGTATACATATATACATAGATGTATAGATATAATCAAAGGGTGGTGAGGGTCCCCAACAATCTACTTAATCTGTCCTTAACCAGCAACTTGACATATACACCCAAGATATTTGTTCAGTTGAAACTACTAAAAAGAAATGAACAACATAAAAAGCTGCTTGTCAGTAATTTTATCTGTACAACGGATACAAAAATGTCACCATTTATCTGAGTCTGTTTGGTCTTCTTCCTGATAATTTTTAAGATAACTGTTTTAGTTATCATTCAAGTTGATATTCATTATTTCTCATTATAAAATTGTTTTCCTGAATAAAACTGAGTAAAGGCATACAGTGACATATTCAAATTTAATTTTCTACACATATGTATATATACACAGTATCAAATGTACTGACTGGGATTAAAAAAAAGAGTTCAGAGGAAGTTGGAAAGAAAATTGGTAGAGAAGAAACATAAGAAATTGGTGGACTTCAAGTAGGAATGGATTTGAACAAAAGACATTATATGCATATATGAACTCAGTAAAGCAAGTTGAAATTTAACAAGTATTTAAAAGATATTTTCAAACAGTGAACTGTGAATTTTAATCAACACTAAAATTGCAAACAAAACCAGGTAAGAACAGATTTTGTTGTGATATACTTATATCTGAGATATGTGCTGAAAACATGTTAATATAGAAACATTATATTTTCGATAGAGGTGACTAAGCCACTGACAACAATATGGACTAATTCTCAGAGTCTTCCAGCTCAGTGTATTTGGGTTAAGTGCTTTAAATATGTAAACAATTCTCTTTGAGACTTTGGCTTGAGTGAACAAAGATAAAATTCACTGAAAATGGCTTAGTGTGACTCACTTTTTCTTTGGAAAAGAAATTGAAAAGACTACTTGGCTATTATCAAGATGAATGCTCCAGTGTTGAGCTTCTTTCCCCAGCTCAGACTTTGGCAAATATAAGGTCGTTTGTTTTTTTCCTGCATTTAACTCTAGTGAGTTAAAGGCTGTGCTATCCACATTAAAGATACATAGTACCTGTAAACTGAAATGTCATGCAGCAATTAAAGTAAAAAAAAACCTTTTATGTATTGGCACTACTTCTATTAGAGCTTTAGCTATCTGTCTTTCCTAAGGAACTGCATAGTACACAGTAGAGTATGGTTATATGAATAGAATATTAATACTGCACATTATAGGTTATGAAATATACTTAAAGTATATCAAATTCACAAATAAGTTTTTTATATGCCAGTTAAAATATTAAATACTAGAAATGTAACATTTTTGCAGTTGACTTTAATTACTTTTTCCATATTCTCTAGCAAAATTGAAATGGAAATTGACTGCATATTCAAGTAGTCTTGACTCAATATTGAGTCTCTGACTCAATATCCAGAGATATTTGTAAAGTTGACATTGAAATGTTTACTAATATGATATAGAAAATTAGTAAATGTCAGAACATGAGATGACAGAATAAATATTTTGTAGCCTTGCCTTTACGGATAGTTATTGGGACTCTTTCCTCTTGGTCCCTTTGATCCTTACCGCCAGCAGCATCAGCAAACACATCTATGCACACTCATTCCAGGCGTGTGAGGAAGTCCACTCAGTTGCCTTTCCAGAGGCACTCAGGTACATGCGGCGATCACACTCAGTGCCCACGACCTCTCAGGATCCAAAGTCACCTAGATTCCATGCAGCCTTGTTTACTTCTGAAAAATGTCTTTTCAGTTTATGTAGCAAGTTAAGACTACAATTTCTTTCCTATGTTGGGAGGCATTTTTCTTTTACATCCCTTTCTCCTTAAATATGGTTTATGGATACTATATATCATTTTGGAGTTTTGTTTTGAGTCTTTGGGTTTCCATCGTCATTCCATTGCTTATTTGCACGAAGGAAATACTGACAATGAGAGCTTATTATTGAGGCAGAAAAGAGTTTTAAAGTTTCTTAGTCTTCTCCCACTTCACATCAATGGAATTCACACAATTTTATTTTAAGATTACAAAGTCTATTTCACAGTCTTAAGTATTTAATGGTCTGTCTGTAAAGATAATATATGATAATTATAAAATACTAAGGAGGTATAATCCTTGTTTTTACTCATTTCAGTCAATATTTGATGATTCTGTTTTTTAAGAATTTATTCTTACTCACTTATGAATTCTGTGTCAAGGTCACTGATTATTATTAACAGTTTTTATTTTAATTAAGTAATAAAATTTCAGATTGGAATTCTACTGGCTAGCTTTCATTGTATTGGCATGTGCTATTCAGGCAACTGGGAGAGAAAAAAAATCATCAACATTATTACTCAGCTGTAAAGATTATGAGACATAATTATGACCAGAGTGGCCATCAGTGCACTAGTGGCTGAGTTTCACGGGACAACATATTCCTGTTTAGATTTCAGGCAATTGGTTACCGTATATAGTAAGTGGATATAGAGTTCTTATCCATTCTTCATGAAATATCTCTAACACAAAGTCCTTCTCCGAGGCTCAACAAAAATATGAAAAATGGGGACAGAATTCTTCTAAAAGCCAGAGGTTGAGGGTTGGTTGGAGTGATGAGTTCCTTCTTGGCATGACAAGATTGTTCTACTCATGAACTCCTAGTCACTGTGGTTACCTGAACGAGACTGAGAGATTCAACAATCCACTGTGTATTGGAGATGGCAGTCAAGCAATCACAGGTAGTTGAATAGCTATTGGTTTTTGATGGCTACTAGGCAAGGGAGACTCAGACCTGCTCACCCTTGTATGTTCCTCATCAGCATAGGATAGCCCCATACCCCATGTTCACATGGGCAGTGCTAATTGGATTCAGTTCATTATTTAAAAAAAAGAAGAGGACATGCTGTTGGGCGGTGTCATGATATGAGGGTATTGAGGATGTTTAGGAGGGGTTGAGTAAGTGGTGGATATGCTCAAATTACGTGGTATATATGTATGAAATTCTAGAACATAAAAATATAATTTTAAAATTCCACATCGGAAGAGTTATGATTTATTATTTTATCCTTATTTCTCTTTTAGTGTATATACATGCTTTTTTCTATAACTTATGAATTATTACTGAGGTAGAAAAATTTACATTGTTTTTTGCCAAGATTTTACTTTTATTATATCATATGCTTATTATGAGAATTATTAGAGATGAAGTTTATTAAGACTGAATGCAATAGCAAAGGTCATTTTAGGAAAATAACCATTTAGGTTTGCATTAACTTTTATATTTGCTTATTTAACCATCCTTGACTGTAATAAGGAGATTCCTCAACCCCACGGACACGAAAATCTTATCATAATATAAAGAAAGAATATTTTCATTAAAAGTTTTATCAGTTGGTTTTGAGGGTAAATTGCATGCTCCCAGGGGCAAGAAAATTAATTAAATTATAGTACAAATGTGTCAGTCATTTTATTTTATTTTAATGCTCTCTAATACTGTACTTTGCTTTTCTGTTTGTGTGGAAAGTTGGGAGTAGATGAGTGCCAAGAAATGAGAGCTAGGTGTTTGCATTGATTTTCAGTTTGATGGTACCTAGAATCATCCTGATTACAAATATCTGGGTTTAACTGTCAGAGATTATCTAAGTTAGGGTAATTGAGTTGGGAAGATTCACTCAAAGTGTAGTCAGTACCATTCCATTGGTCGGGGTTCCAGAATTACATAAAACAGAGAAGAGAGCTAAACAAGCATATCATCTCCTTCTGTTTCCTCAGTGTAGATATAACAAGGCCAGCTGACTCCAGTTCCTGCCTCTGAATTTCCTTACCTTGACAGACTGTACTCTAGAACTCTGAGCTGAAACAAAGTCACTTTCCTTCTTTTTTTGTCAGGTATCTTCTCATAGCAGCAAGAAAAATAAGCACTACAGATGACATCATGTGTTAGAATAAAGCATTCAGTCAGTATTCTTATTAGTAAACTTTTCTCAAACATTTTCTCATTAAAATGTTCATTCTCATAAGTGGGGTACCAAGTGACACACACACATCATTCAGTGTGGTGACAAAATATTGTGCTTAATCCATATCACAATTATCTCTGATGACCTACCTTTACCCACCGTTTATTTGTTATGTGATAACTCTGTACAAACATTACTGAATAATTTATTTTTATTTTAAAATAATTTCTGAAAGAGATATATCTCCAGTATTAGATAGAATGTCATTACTGTGATAAAACATGACCAAATCAACTTGTAGAGGAAAGAACATATTTCGTCTTACAGCTGGTAATCTATCATCCAGAAAAGTCAAGGCAGGAATTCAAGGCAGGATCCTGGAGGTAATAACTTGATACAGAGGCCATGGAAGAGTACTGCTTACTGGATTATTCCTCATGGTTTCCTCATCCTGATTTCTTTTAATAGCTAGACCATCAGTGCAGAGGTGGAACTGTCCACAGTGAGTTGAACCCTCCCATATCAAGTGTCAGTCAAGAAAATGCAGCACAGGCTTGCCTGCAGGTCAGTCTTGTAGAGAGATTTTCTCAACTGAGATTCCCTCTGCCAGTTTGTGTCAAGTTGACATAAAACTAATAAGTACTTCTCCATTTGTTGCAAGTCTTATCTAATTGTGTAAAAATTAATGCTGGCCATACATACATAAATTGGAGTTTAAATAGTATCACTTAACCAGAATTTTAGAAGCAGACCTTCCAGGATAAAATGACAGGTCTCTAATTCTACAGTTAAGCACACGCTTCACTTCCTTTCCTACATCATTGTTTGAGCAGTAAGAAGAACTAAAAGGAAAATTAGCAGTAGTTTGCATAATCTCAACTCTAGGGCAAAGGGTAGGGTTAAGCAAGATTGTCAAAGATTTATGGACCATATCAATTTCCCTGTACGTGTTTCTGTGCTGAATTCAAGCAACCCCCATGCTGCCACTTAAAGAAGGGTTGAGAAAATATGGATATATATGTACTTTTGCACATGTCTATGTACATTGTGTGTGTGTGTGTGTGTGTGTGTTTCTGTGTCTGTGTGTGACTACACACATATCCAACAAAATCTGCTTTCAAGCACAACTTGTTTCTGCCTGTTTTGAAGGAGCTATAATATGCATTTATTGTTCATGTTGTATCATTTTCAATTATGGAGAAAGCCAATGATGATCCTGATCAGATAAGAAGGAATGGTTAGTACAGAGAAAATCAACAATATCTACTATATTTGACTGAAATAAATAATAAATATTATTAAAAGTATTTCTTAGTATATGTCTTTTTCTGTTTATGTGGTTATAGTAAAATATCTAAAAATAGGTATCATATAAAAATGTTATTCACTTCTCAATGTTCTATACTATGGTACATTCATTGCTAGTCTTGTTGCTCTAACAGCATACCTAAAAATGATACTTAGGTAGGAAGGGTCTGTACTGGCTCAGAGTTGCAGAGTTCAGTTCTCCATGGTAGCAAATTTATGGCAGTTGGAACTTGAAGCAAACGTTCATTTAGTAGTCAAAAGTGATTTAGAATGCATTTGTTTTCAAAAGTTAAGATAAAAAAATTTAAAGTACAATAAAATACTTATTTATTTTTTCTAGATAGTATTCTAAGAAACAAACACAGTATCTTCTAGTCTCTGAGAGTGAAGACAACACTCAAATACTCCTTGGATCATTGCTTTTATGCTAAACACACATCATATCTTCTCAAACACTAGTAGAAATCTTCATTGCGTGGATACAATTTTAGAGAATTTTATAGTCTACTAGGAAACATACTAAATAAAAATTATTTCACATAACAAATGAAAGGGACTGAAAGGCATTATTCATATTATTAAAATTAACCTTGGAATCCAAAATGCTTAAGTCTAACTGCTTCAGTTCACAAATATACTAAAATAATTTCACTAGAAATAAAAAATAGCAGAACACACATAGTTATATATATCTTAACATGGTATTTTTCCTCACAAATATCTACATTCTTTGTACCTTGATAAGTATACACACACACACACACACACACACACACACACACACACTTGTAACAAGAGTTGTATAATTTTATCTTACCATGATTTGTGAAATCCCTCACAATATTCAAGATTATGTCCATTTATTTAAAATTGTATACTGTGTCTAAGAATGGGAAACAAATTCTGTGATGGTGGTAGCTGGTGGGGAAAAAAAGGTGTATAAGTGAGTGACAGACTCAGAGAATTGATTTGTGGACACTGAGAAATCAGGACTGATGAAAGACTAATGAGCTGACAAGTAGCTGTTAGCCCAAAAAAAATCTTTTAATAACTAACAGAGGAAAGCGGTAGTGCCTCTAGTATGCTTTTGGACTCAGGCCACCCATACTTCTTGTAAAACACACAGTGAAGACTCAATTATGTATGCTAATGGACTCTAGATAATTTTAAATAATTTATTACTAAGGATTTGAGATGCATTTTTATATTCAAAGAGGAATATGAAGGATTCATGCATAGGGGATTCACAATTTTGCAAATCCTGAAATGTTCTCTTGACAAGCTTATGTGAGGCTAGCAATACATATATATTTCACATGTATCTATCTATATATGTGAAGATCTTTTATTTTGATGTCCTTTAATGTCAAGAGTCCAAATATATTTGTTACTGAATAAAATCCAAAGTTAAATGAGCTGTCCTAATGCTTTCATAACATTGTCTTCGCCCCAACTCAAAAATAGTTGATTAGAGCAGCTGACCCTCTTTGAATGAATAGCAAAAAATTCAGTTTATTCTTCATTCAAACAAAAAAAACCCAATTTTCTGAAAAACTATGTTCTAAAAACTGTACTAAGTACTAGAACTAGAAATTTTCTGTAGAAAAATTTATTTGATTTTGATGAATGAAGTCATCTTTGTCAAATGAAGCCATTTCAACTGAGTAAGATATTGCAAGTCCAGAGACTCACCAAACAATTGTGCAGACATACAACAGACATACAGAATGCTCAAATTTGTAAATGGATGCCTTTAAAATAGGACATCAAGCCAGGTGGTGGTGGTACATGCCTTTAATTCTAGCACTCGAGAAGCAGAGGCAGGTGGATCTCTGAGTTGGAGGCCAGCATGGTCTACAGAGTGAGTTCCAGAACTGCTAGAGTTATGACAGAGAAACCCGGCCTTGAAACTAACAAACAAACAAACAAAAGGGGGCATTGTGTGTGTGTGTGTGTTTTAATGAATGAGGGCAGGAAGATCACATAGTATGGAACTGTTCAAGTATATTATCTAGGTCAGAATTAGCTAGTCACTAAGGTTCACAAAAGCATACAAATTGTGGAAACTTTTTGCTGATCTATAGACTTATAAGGAAGTGGAAGGGGTAAGACTGGGGGTGTGTGGAAGCTAATTTATAAGGCCATTGTGTCCTAGATTACCACCAAAAGTACATGGAGTTTTAGAAGGTAAATGATTCCTGAGACTTCATAATTTCCTTTTTTGTACAATGTTTGCCTTGATCTCACTTCTTGATTAAGTGTAACCCTTTGAGGCAGGTTCCTATAACTGTGGATGCAGTGTTGCTCGTCAGTCTCTCAGTAAGAAATTTGTGCTATGACTCATTTATAAAACCTACATAACAAAAATGATATGAGAGTAAACACATGATCAAGGAAATCAAGACTCCTATCTCATACTGCACCCCCAAAATTTGCGAACATGTCAAGTAGTAGAACAAACTATAAAAGACATAGATGGATCTCAGATAGGGAAGAAGATGACCTGGATGAGACACAGAGACATGAGAGTTCAGAATTCATGGTCATAAAAGGAGGTAGCTAGAATGACTTCCTGTTTCACTTCTCATAACTCAGCTCTGAGAAAGCTTATATCCCAATCCACAGAAATGGCTCAGTGGTTTAAAACCCTTTTTGTTCTTGCCTAGGCTGGGAGTTTAGTCCTCAACACTCATATTACATGGCTCAAAACTGATGCCACTAACTGCTGTGGGACGTCTGCACTCACATGACCAGAATTCCTCAAATTAACTAAAATTAATCTTAAAAAAAGGAAAACGTAGAGCCCATAATTGCAACCTTTAGCTCTGTGGCTTAATGAAACTAGTTTCCAGAGAGAGAAAACATGCAATAAAAGACCAACAAGATTATTGTGGCTCCTTAGACCAGAGGCTGCAACCTGATACATAAACGTTCTCGTTCCAGGAATGCCAGTCAGGGAATCTCACTATACCACATGTATATGTGTTCCTTCAGCCAAAGGGAGTGTGGCTATTGTCGAAATTAAAGGAAGAATGCTTGAGATTTTAATGTCTCTCAACCTACTTCCCCATACCCATTTAATGGTGTTACGTACAAAACAGCAGTCGCTGAGACAAATGTAGACCAACGGAGGTGTTAAGGAAATAGGAGATGGAGGGGGATATCTGTTATCAGACACAAAAATCTCATTATTGAGCTACGTTTGTCATTCCCAGCAGCAGGTAGATGGGTCCATGAACTTCCAATGTGGTCTGACTTTGGGATGATTTTGTTAAAAATACATAGAGAATCCACTTTTGCTATTATGGAGTAATAAGAATCTAGAGGTTTAATTTGGAAAAAAAAGCTTTAATATATGATCAACGAAGACAAATCTAATAAATACCCTAAAATAATCACAAATCATATGGATATCAATCACTACTAAGTCAATAAAATATGCAGCAAGGTGAACTAACTGAAAGAGATCTTGGTGATGATGGATTCTCTGCTGGCTGCATTATTGTATTTAGATTTTAAAGATGTTAATATTTAACACAAGATAATTATCTCCATTTATCTAATATCAATTTGTATTGCTATTTTAAAGTGATTAAACATTGACAATGAAAATAATCATTTTTATCTTTCAAAATTTTCTGCAAGATTAACTCAGATTAAAAGTCAAAGTGAAGCTGGGTTGTGGTGGTACACACCTTTAATCCCAGCACTTGGGTCCCAGAGGCAGGAGTGAGTTCTTGGACAGCCAGAGTTACAACAGAGAAAAGCTGTTTTGAAAAAAGAAAAAAAAAGAAAGAAAGAAAAAGAGAGTGAGAGAGAAAGGAAGGAAGGAAGGAAGGAAGGAAGGAAGGAAGGAAGAAAGAAAGAAAGAAAGAAAGAAAGAAAGAAAGAAAGAAAGAAAGAAAGAAAGAAAGGAAGAAAGAAAGAAGGAAAGAAAGAAAGTCAAAATGAAAAAAACTTCAGGGTATTGCTGGAGTGTTTTAAAAAGTACCTACACTTCTGTAGGAGGCTGAGCATCACGTGACCAGAGTAGAACTACCTTCTAGTACAAAGGCAATCAGCACCAAGCTTTCTACACTAAAATTGATATTTTCTCATTCCAAAGTTTTATTTTGGTTTCACAATGAAGCATCAGTCATCCCTATAATCATCTCTTTCTTTGTCTTTTCTAACAGAGAAAAAGTTAAAATACAGAATTGTTTACATTCAAAAACTTTCACCAATTTAAACTACCACCTAATAAAAACACCTTTAGGGATGATTTCAACCAAGATAATTAAAAAAGGGTCAGAATAAGCAAGATTATAAAATACTAATGAAAGAAGCAGAAGAAATGACATATACACACAGAGGGGGAGGGAGAGACTGAAGGTAGGAGGGAGGAATGGAGGGAGGGTAAGAAACAGGGAGGGAGGGAGACAGGGTGAGAGGGAAGGAGAGAGACAATAAAAGAAAAAGAAAGACTGATTATGTTTATGGAATGAAAGAAATCACGTTATTTGAATATAATACTGTATCCAAAGTGGTTTATTTACTAGTTCAATTTCAAAATATCAATGACATTTTTCACAAAACTAAAAAAAAATTAAATTTATATCAGAACCCCAAAATCTATAGAAAATAATACAAAAGCTGGAGAAATTGCTGTATTTTTTGGAAAGCACAGAGCAGAGCTGTAGTAGCTAAAGCATCATGGTAATAGCTTGAATATTTACACATAGACCTGTGTAAAAGAACAATAAACCCAGAAATGAGACTATACATCTATAGATACCCAATGCTCAACAGATGTACTCGAGAAATGAAAGCCTCTTCAGTAAACAGTCCACATACATGCAATACTGGCCTTCCTATTCCAAAATGAAATCCATACTTTTGTGTAATTCCACCAGGAATTTTATTCTGCTTAAACCTTAAAGCTCTGCCACGGTTGATTTTCTGAAGCATGATTTAGTGTAGAAGTTAAATAGCATACTTTTTCAACAATCTTCCCATTTTCTGCCATTGTTATCCCTTTCTGGACATCAGAATGAAAGCTCTGCTTTCCCTATTTGCTTCTCTTACTGGTAACAGTAAATATAGACAGCGAGCAGGAAAGTTCTTGAACATCGGTTTCAGGTTTCCGTAGAAAATTCCACCGAAGACAGGAGCTAACCCCAGATCCTCACCTCTCCTTCCTCTCCAACACATCCAATCCCCGAGTCTGATCTCCAGCTCTCTAGCGGAGCACATTCTGTCCAGTGGGTCACACAGATCTTCCCTTCCAAACTTCCTATCCCTACTTATTGCTTTATCCAAGCACCCCCACTCCCCAATCCAGCAGAAATTCCCTGGAAACCCAGTGCCCACTCCAGCCAAGGAAGCAGGTAGGCTAACTATAGATTTTCAACTCTCCCCCCTCTCCTCCAAATACAATCAACCAGTTTCATCCCCAACTCTGAAGCGTATCACATGCTGCAATCTCCCCTTCCTCTCTGAATCCCATTTCCAACTTATCATGCAGAATATCTCCTACAAAACACAATCCTCCATCACTACTTTATCCCAGACCCCAACACCAGCAGGCATTATCTGCATTTTGTTTATATTTTCCTATTAAATATCTCTCTATTTCTTTACAGAGGAATAATGGTAATGAACAAGAGTGACCTACCTACAAGTGACCTACAAGAGTGAAAATTGACTCAACAATTTCTGTGAAATCCAAGATACAGACAATTGGTTATTTTCTTTGTTATTTTTTGAAAGCATGGTGTGAACCTCCTCATTTCAGGAGGAAATGAAAGGCTTCTTTTCTTGGCAATTCTGTCATTGTGGGCACCAGTATTTATTACACAACCTATGTGAACAAACATTTATATACATGAAAATTATTATTAGAAAAGATACCGAAACATCAACAATTAATAGTGAACAATGAATCTCTTATTCTTCAATAATTATTAATAAACATCATGTAAAATAAAATCATTCTGAAATGCAAGTAAACAGATTTCAGAGAGCAGAGAAACAGTTAAAGAGTTTCACAGGGAGAACATAGCTTCTTCTGGCCCAATTGTAATGACATCCAGTGTTCCACTGGCTCTGCTTTCTCAGACTGCTCATAAGCCCAGGTCTGAGAGAAAAAACAAAACAAATAAACAAAGAACAAAACCATTCTGTCTCTTGGCAAAGACCTGGTGATGAATATTGACTTCAACATCCTGGCCATAAAATGTCTTAGGGTCTTGACTACTTTCTGCAATGGTTAAATAGTAGCAATGCCTGTTTTCATTGTGTTTAGATTAGGTATATGTGTTTATACAACTCACTCATACAATGTGTTAAAAATGCCAGCTGCTATGTCTAGGTTACTCTTCTTACCCTCCTTACTCTTCTTACTAAATAAAATTCTTTCATTTTTCAAGTTCAAAAAGAGGTGGACGTGTTCTTTAGTAGCCTAAATTTTTAACCAAGAATCAGTTCTAAAAATGTAAATTCTGATAGTTTCATAAGTTTGTCTATGGTTTCCTCTTAAATTGTGTAGATAGTAACATTTGTATCAAGTAATATATATATATATACATATATATATATGTTTATAATCTGTACACACAAAAATATAAAGTTGATTGTGTGTGTGTGTGTTTGTGTGTGTGTGCATGTATGTGCGTGTGTTTTCATGTGTGTGTGTGTGTGTGTGTGTGTGTGAATACACACAAGTATTTATGCGTGTGTTTGTGGTTTAAGAGGATAGGAAATAAAATGAGTATGGCTCCTGAAGATAAAGCTTATAAGCAGATATATCACAACAATTAATATTCTCATGTTTTCTAGCAGTATAAACTAAGGCATTAAAACAGGGAATTCTCCCTTCATTGTCCTGAGCACAGAGTAGGACTATTTTCTTCACACTCAGACTTACTCTGCCTAACACTCACTGGGTATAACAATGCATTATGCTTCCTTCAGGAAAGTATAGTGGAGTAGCCTCTGGCCACACAGAGGAAATGGAAAATGGAACAGTGTTTGGACTTCCTTCCATGTGTAACTAGAAATGACCTTCTGAGGTCATTGGGTCTCACACCTGCATAACTAAAATCTGAATTGCCACATCTCCTTAAGAAATATGGTTCATTGAAATGAAAAAAGATTTATAAGTGCCCTCGTTAAATGAATATTTATTCTCCCTTCTGTGACTACTAAAAACGAAGTCAATGTAATCACTATACATGAAAATCCAATTATAAATTTACATTTCTGTAATGACAGTCTGTCTATCTCAATAGTTATTAAAAGCAAACTATTACTTGCTTTCACAAAGCTGATCCCTAAACTGTTATGGGATGTGTAAAGAAATATATTACTCTTGAATTTTGCTCTGTATGGAAAAACTTTCCTCCTACTGGCAGCAATTCCTTTAAGATTTTCTTCCAAAATTACCTCTTAGGACTGGTGCAGATGCATTACAGGCGATTAAATCTCTAGGAATATAAACAGCTTTTGAAATATTGCAAAACAAATAAAACTCTAAACTGCAATAAAGCACCGCGGTTAAGAAATAAACTGACTTAACGTCTTTAGAACTGCGAAGATAGATTTTACACCATTCTCTAAAGATGCAAAGTTAAATCCTGCTGACTTTTATATATCATTCTCCCTGGTAACGAGTTTAAATTTCCTTGCACGACACAATCATGATGAGAAAACTTAATTCTAAAAAAAATAGTTTATATTTTATTTGTTCATGATGTATTTGTGTGTATGTGTGTGGACAACCACATGACGGGGTACACATGCAGAAGTCAGAGACCAACTTGTAGAAATCCTGCTTTTTTTTGTTGGTTCTGGGAATTCAACTCAAGTGTCAAGTTTGCTGACAGAAACCTTTACCCATTGACCCATCTTGCCAACCTCCAAAAGCGTTTTACATTTAAAGGATATAGCTTGGAAAAATCATATCGTTTGATATAATGAATTCCATAACTATGAATCAGAATTTTTAAAAAAAAGGATTTATTTTTGGTCTGTTATGGTAAAATATACATGTAAAAACACATAAATATTCAGAAAAGCCACTGACAGCCTTGAAAATCAAAGCAAATTATTTTTTTATTAGTCATCTCTCTATGTTTTCATTTTACTAGAGCATTCTTACAGCCTTCTTTCCTTTTAAGTTTGACAGTTATTTATATGATGTGCATTTTTGAGATGTGCACCTTAAATTGTTTTTGACTTTTTGAAGACAATTCTATATGAGAAGTGCTGATGAGGGAATTCTGTCTTTTTAAGCTGTGGTAGTTTTCTTGTGCTGAGATGACATCTCAGCTATGCGGCATGACTCAGCGAGCCTCCTTCTTCCTAAGCTTGGGCCAATTAGCAGTAAAGAGGTTTTGTTGTAACACTCCATGCCCTGTCACTAATTTCAACTGATTGTTCACAGTGTCATCTTTGCCTGTGTTGAATTCAGTGCTTCTAACAGCAACAACAGTTTTATTCCTTTCAAAAGCTGCAATAATTGAATCAGTGTTTTAAGTCAGAGGATATTTGCGAATGTTAAAAGTTTTGTTTTATTTTTTCTACTTTCAGAATTTTAGGTCTTGGGGTCTGAAGTAATGAGAGATTAAAATCTCTGCCTAAGAGATATCGTCTACGAATATTTCTGGTAACATAAATCTACCCAATAAAAATCAGCTATTAATGCTAGAAACACCTGCCAAGAAGGCTACCACCGAGTAAGAGCATAGTAACCTCTGAAAGTGCCTGTGGATTCATAAGCACTCCCTTGGGCAGTTTGAATACTCAATGTATGCTTGGCTTGGAACTGGTATACTGATCATTGGTCATTTAGTTTGTGTGCAGAAAAAAATAAGGCGACTTGTCTATACAGAATTTATATAGTAGAGAATAACAGAAAACAACAGACCACTACTGAATTTCCCTCATGAAAGGCAGCTGACGGGAGCTGCAGCAAGAGGATCTCTGGTTTAAGGCCCATCTGTGCTGCACAGTAAAACATGAGCTCAAAGCAAAATGAGAAATGCAACAGAAAATGCTCCTATTATCACTTAAATAATTTGGGTTAGGGTTAGGGTTACGGTGTGGGGAGAAGCCTTGGTCAGTGAGGAGCATGGAGTGTAAGCATGTGAAACTGAGTTCAGATCTCTATCCCCCATGCGAATAGGTGGGCGTGTAGGGAGATATCTGTGACACCGGTGCCAGGAGGATAGAAAGAGAAACAGAAGGATCCCTACAGCTTTCTGCTCAGCCAGTCTAGACAATTGCAGAGCTCCAGTTCAGAGAGAGTCTGCATCTAAAAATATAGAAGGTTGGCTGTGGCAATAACTGTTTTTATGCCTGTAATCCAGCACTCAGAAGGCAGAGACAGAAACAGACAGATTGCTCAAAGTTCTAACCCCAGCTTGATCTATGCAGTGAGGTCCAGGCAGGGGTTACATAGTGCAACCTTATCTAAAAACAAATAAGTAAAATAAACAAACAATTTAAAAAGAGAAACTAAGAAAAGAAAAGAAAATTTAAAATAGGAAAGCAAAATGGAGAGAGTAGAGGAAAGCCCATCCATATTTTGGTGTCTGGCCTACAAGCACAAGCGTGCACAGCACAAACAAATCCAGATTTAGAAATGTAAACAACAAGAAAACCCACTTGTGGCAATATGCTTGGGGTACAATGCCAGGGTATTTTAAAAAGCTATGTTTACAGGCTTGTGTGGCTTCCGTTTGAACAGAATTATCAACAGCATCTTCTCTTAACTAAATGACAGACACATTACTTTTAGTGTTTAGACACGACATTGCAATTCAAAGAGGTTGTGGCTCTTTCTATTACACAAAGTGTTGCAGCTGTTCTCATTTCTGAAACCTGACCTTTATGGTCCATGCATCTTTCAAGGTATTTGATTATGGTCAGGAATAATAACTATTGTATGTCCAAAGAAATGTTTCCTTAGAAAAATCCTATAAAATGAGAAGTTACACATCAATAAGTCTTTCAGTAGCCCCTCTCTTGCTTATGTGAATATAAATAGATAGGACTGGAAATGTAATGTAAAATTTAATTTTAGAATGCACAAAATAAATTGGATAATCTTCCCTTCTACTCTGACTCTAGATATTTTCTGTTTTACACTTTGTGTTTATATTCCAGCAATGGAAAAAAAATAAAAATCATGATTGAATTTTTTGTTCATTTTCATTTATTTTGTGAGAAGTTCTGCGTGTGTGTACATGCTAACTATCCACAGCTTGAGCTCTCTTCTTCCACCAAGGGCATTCTGGAGATCAAACTCATGTTGTCAGGTTTGGTGGCAATCACTTTGACATACTGAATCATCTCAAAGCCCCCTCATTATGAAATTAAAGGTTAAAATTAAAAAGGTGAGAAAGCAAGAAAGCAAGAAAAAGCAAAGAATGAATATTTTCTTTTTATTGGAGATAGGATGCTGTATAGAAAATATAAAAAAGTATAATTATTTGAAGAAATAAACTAATTACTTCAATAGAAACAAAAGTACTGTCTAGCACTTTGAGTGCTTATGGCTTATGTTTTGCAATTGATTAAAGTGTAAGAAGAAAAAGATGAAAACAGTCCCAACTATAAGGAGCTACTATCTAGCTGATCTATAAGTAGAAAAGTTTAGAAATCAAAAGTAGTATTTTCAAATATTTGCATATGATTTAAGTTGATAAAAGTATGCAGGTGTCTCCAGCATTGTAACTTTTCACTTAAATTTGAAAATAACAGTATATGAAGAAAATAAGTGATTTTAGAAGCTATTAAACAATATGAAATTTTCATAACTGTTCAGCATTAAATTTATTTAGACAAAGTAGAAACTCAAATACCATTTCTAATCATAGAAAATATTCAAGGAGTTAGAATAATAATATTCTATTATTCTGTTCTTATTTTACATAACATAGTAATTTGTTTTGGAAATCATTTTGTTGGTTTATGACTATTACAATAATAGAAAACAGACCAACATAGATTGTGATAGAAAATTCACTAGTAAATTCTAGAAGAGTTTCAATAGAAAATGCAAGAATTTGATACAGCATAAAATATCTATGAATATTATTTGTTATTCATTATACACATATAATTATTGAACAGAAAAATTTATATTATATGAGTTTTCATGTGGTGACAGATGAAGTATAACCTAGTTTGAAGATAAATTTATTTACTAATGATCAAATAATTTAATAATGGGATGCATATCTTAATTTAATTTTATAGTTTAATTCAGATTCATATAGGCACCATTAATATGCTTCAATATAGTTGCTGTAGTATCAAAACACAGAGGAGACAAACTGAAATATATCTTATAAAATATGAGTTAATTCAGCTTTGCTACAAAGCATACAGAAATGATCATCTTAATTTTACCTATTGATATTACTACAGCATAAGTTCTGAAAATACATTTTCAATCCAATAGATTTTAAATATACATCCTATGAAAAGAATCAGAACAGATATACATACCTTTCCAAGGCCCTGACAGTCCATGATCTGATATGGATCCCCAGATTCATGTGTTTGCTGTGTCTTTTCAAAAAAACAAAACAAACAAACAAACAAAAAAAAAAAAACAAAGGAGGCCACTCATGGATTTACTTACCTGCATATTTTAAGAATGTAATTAACCAGTGAGCCTAGTTCTGTCCATGGCTATGAAAGATTTTCTGTATGCATTTTTACTCACTAAAATGTTAAGTTATTGTAGTGTGTGCTGTATCTCTGGAGAGATCTCTACAGACTTTAATTATACATGAGAAGAAAATTACTCTTTGGATTTGAAGCTAATTGTTTCTTTTCATCTCCAACAAAAATTGATGTCCAAAGTAACATTGTTACCCTAGATTAATTAAAAACTTATGATAAACCTAAAAATTAACATTAGCTTCTAACTAAGTAAACCAAACTTTGTCATTACCCTTTTAGAAATGATGAGCAGCATATGGCATGGATCTGCTTATAAGGTATTCATGATACTCACATATCCTGTATCATTTTGTCTAAGGAGGGTATTGGAGATGTGATGACTCTGAGCAAAGAAATGAGCAGGGTTTTGATTACAGTAAATAGCAAACAGGTTTATATACAGAGAAAGTGTTCAAGGCTTCAGAAGCACAGACAACATCACATATAAAATTGATGCTAATAACTTAGATAGGAGATGGGTGACTCTGTAATATAATACAATCTCAGTCCAATAGTTCAGAATTGTCTTTTCAGGTGTGAGGACTTTAAAGAAGTGTATTTTATATTAGTTCGAATATGACTGTCTTTCGGGTGCAAGTGTTTTGTCCACAGATATAATCTGCAACTTTACAACAGTGTTTTACATCCATGGTTTTATAGTGTTGTAGAAGTTGTAGGAAGTAGCGACTGCTAGAGGCCCAACTTGGTACTGTAAGAGTCACCAGAGTGGTACTGATTTTATGGTCAAGAAAGGGTCATGGAGAGCAAATGTGATTTGGCACCATGAAGAGAGGCCATTAGTAAAAGTGCAGCCTTAGTGGCAGTTGAAGACCCAGATTGAAGGGGTCATGTAAAGAAGTTGAGGCTTGGCACCATGAAGAAAGCCCAGGAGAGGCCATGGTTGAAAGTGCAGCCTAATTGCAGGAAGGGTCCCCAGCAGTGTTGGAGATGCCAGTATCATGAGATGACCACCAAGAACAGGAGCAACAGTGGAGGGGAACCAGCCAGAACCTGGAGGCCAATCTGCCCTCTGCAGAAGGCAGAGCCAGAGAACTGAACCAAACCTTCGGAGAATCCCAGAAGATTGTGAGTGAATTCCAGGTAATTGGATATTGATAATTTTTTCTGCCATCCAAAGACATTGTGAGAAGCTTGATAGATGTTTGATTTCATCTGGTCTTGTGCATCCCATGATTGCAATTCTCATGGTTGCAAGTCTCATTGTTGCTCCTCTTATAAATAGTTTTGCTTGTGCAGTGTTAAATTGTGTTGTAGAGATAAAGAAAATTTTTTATTGTCTTATACAGAGAGGGGGAAATGTAGGTGTTTATTTTTAATTATGTTTCAAATGATTGGTTTTTTGCATTGTTGGGTAAAGAGCTGTGCTTTGTATTGTCTGCAGGTGTGGATTTTATGTGGGGGACGTTTGATTGTTTATGATCTGCACATGCTATCAATAGAACACCTAGGGAGATTAGGTATCAATAAAATCCTCTGAGATGAGAGACTTAGGGTTCTACAGTCTAGGATGGTTCTTGTGATCTGTCAGTGTTTGCACCTATGAAAATGCCTCCCTGTCTTGATTGCTGAGCCAACACCTCAGGTGTTCTACTACAAATGATGTCCAACATGGGGCTTGAAATCATGTCAGCACATTTAACAAGAGACAAAGAAGAAGAAAAAGAAATTCCAAACATCACAGAGTCCAGTAAAGTACACTCAGGGCAGTTTCCTGAGGACAGAGATTATATATAATCAAAATTAATGCTAGAAGTCTCTTAAAGGAAGAGGAGAGAAAGGAAATAAGTCTATATGAAGAGAAAAGACTGTGAAATCAATAAATAAATTAGAAAGTTCTGAGTAGTCCAAATACTGGTAAGGCAGTCCTGACAAGACACATCTGTTATGGTGATGAGAATTCCATCCCACCAGGGAACCCTGGAGACAAGGAACACCTGCAATGATGCTGAGACAAACATTTGCTAAAAGAATCAGGAAAAAGTCTTTGGAACATTCTACCAATCTTTGAACTCAAATATGAACTGACTAGTTTATATTATTTTATTTTTCCTGCAAACCAGACATGATCTTAAAATCAGGAAATTGTTTCCTTAGGGTCAGCACACAGAAGCTGTCTTTCAGAACTGCTTGCTGTGATAGCAGTCCCCTTTGCTGAGGTCTGGCAGGGTTTGCACCTATGAAAAAGCCTCCCTGTCTTATTTGCTGAGCCACCACCAAGTGTCTGCTATAATATAGTGCAGAAATGTTTTGAAATTTACATATTTTGTTTTCTGTATATGAGTGTTTTATCTTTAGATATTTAAGTTTACCATTTGAGTGCCTGGTGACTGTGGAAGTCAGAGAGATGTTATATTTCTTGAGCTGCAGTTGCAGACAGTTTTGAGGATCCAGGTGGATAATTAGAACTAAACCCATGTCCTTTTTAAGAGCAACAAGTGTTCTTTCTCTCTGGCTCATCTTTCCAAATTCTGGTACAGCAATCTTAAAGTTCTTACTGATTGTAAAATGTTATGTATCATGATGTTGCTAATTAAGATTATAAATGAAAGTAGTCAAAAAGAGAATTACTGGTTTACATAGTCAGGTATGAATATATATATATATATATATATATATATATATATATATATATATACAGGTAAAAATAGAATTTAGTTAAAAGGAAACCTAAAATTTCTAAAAAACTCCATACTCATTCAACATTTTAATTGATTTTCTCTGTATAATATATCCTGACCTCCGTCCTCGTCTCCCTCCATTCCTCCCAGCTCCCCCCTACTTCCTTCTTCCCCAGCTTCCCCACCACCACCCCTGCTCTGAAAAGAGCTGGCCTCCCATGGTTACTACTCAAACTGTTTATAACAAGATGGGACAAGGCCAGGCTCAAACCACTATGTGAGACTGGTTAAAGCAACGAAGCAGGAGGAAAAGGGTCCCGAGGGCAGGTAAAGGGCCAGACCCCATACACACTCTTACATTCAAACTTTTAACTACAGGAATATATACTTTAAAGGCATACATTTTAAAATTAGCTCATAGAATAATATATTTCCATATTTCACTTTTGATTGATTCTCCCATTCTCCACCTCGTTTCTCTGTTTCCCTTTCCCAGCTGTGCCTTTTTTCCCTGAGTATTCCCCTTTCTACTATGTTCTATTTTCATTCCAGACCCTCCCAAAAAGGCTCTCATTTTTCACATTCTAGATTCCTGACCCTTACCCATGTTATTCCCATCTAGATATTTACCAGTGAAAGACTAGACTCTGCATACCGTGTTTGTCATTTAGAGCCTGATTACCCTTAACACAATGCTTCTTGGTTCCATGAACATTCCTGAAATTTTTATAATTTCTCTTTTCTTTATGGTTAAATAAATTTCCATTACATATATATACCACATTTTCGTTATCTACCCATTTGTTGTTGGATATCAAGATTTATGTATGAAAATAAGTATTATCAGGCATTACAAATTGGTATAATCAGCAAGGTAACCTTGCTAAAAAATGATCTCATTATAATAATATTAACATTGTATGAGAATATATATTTTTAGGTCAGGGATTATTTGAAACTTCAGAATAAAAGTAAACATGTGTAATTAAAAGTGACCATTAAAAGCTAATGGTCATAATATTTGGCCTGTGGAGTATATATGCCTACAAAGCACCAGGCGCTTTTCTTTTGCCAGTTACTTCTGTGGCTCCAGACTCTGAGAAATAACTTTTCTTTTTAGTGACTGAGTATCTTTTCGTATCCTTTCTACCAAATCTCATTTTATCTCTCCTTTATTTACTCTATATCACCATAGCATCAGTTCTCAGTCAAGGCGAAGTGTATTTTTCAACCTCACTGAGGGCTGCAGCTATTATTTTCACTGTCCTCCTGCATGTCAGGGGGTGAAGAATGGCACGGTTGTCCCCTCCCTTTTCAGGAGAAGCAGACAGGATGAGGCACGCAGGAGGAGTTGAATCATGTCTGAAATCCGTGCACACTGGTTGCCACAGAGCCAGTGAGTGGCACCCGCTCTCCCTAGCCCTCTGTGCCAATCTGCTGATCTTTTATTACTCGATATTGGAGAGAAACTCTATAATTATTGTAGAAAAAATAAAATTTAGGCAGGATTTTTAAATGTTCCAAAATATTTGGGTGAGTTACATGTATGCTTGATATCTCAAACTCTTAGTATTCTCACTCGAGATATTTTAGATTGGACAAATACAAAGAATGTATGCTCAGAAGAAGAACAGGGCAGTTTTATGTGTATGTATATTACTATCAGTGTATTGCATTCTATATTTCTCTGATGTAATTCTTTCAATTATCATTAGTATAATCAAGTTTATGTTAGCAAATAATGACTTTAAATGGAAAAGTAATGCTTTATGAGTAAAAATTCTAATACCATATATATCGTCTATCAATATTTTAATGCTAATTTTTATTACTTGTCAGATAATTCTGTTTGTCTATCCATTGAGGTGCTTAAAGTTTTTGTAAAATAATTGCTAATTAACATAGCATCAGCTTTTGCCGCAATAGTATCATATTTTGCCAAAATATGCAGAAAGAAATTGGTTGCATTTATATTAATTGAAAGTCTGAAAGTTTGGTTTATATATCTGTAATTTTATTTAAATATAGCTTTAAATGTTGTGAATGTTGTAATATTGAAAAATGTTGTAAATGTTGAAACTTTGTGAAGGAAATTGAGTAGAAGACTCTGTTGTGCAAACAACAACATTTTGAACTAAGCATTCCTTAAATAAATACAGAGGTTCATTACATTCAAATACCTCCAGATTCTTTCTATTTTCCTTGATCTACAAAGGACTATTACAAGGAAAGTAAAATAAAAATCATAGTAATTTTAGTCCATAAAGGATTTGAAATGACTGTAGTATCAATTTTTCCCTTTTCCTTGGTGGCCAGAAGCAGTTTATATTGTACATGGATACATTCTGACAAGGACCATAAAGATGATGTAAAGCTTTGTGGCTAAGTTAAATCTCCTTTACATCTGGTCTTTTCCTCAAAGAAGATTTTGAAATTTAATGACCCACAGATTCTAAATATACATTTGCCAAAGAAACCTATCTTGTATGACTAGGTTTCTATTTACCATACTAAGCTAATGATAATCATTTGTAAACTTTTAGAAATCTACAAACTTATTGGTTAGAAAAATATTACCAACTAGAGATTGCATTTGAATATACTAAGTATATCAGCGTATGTTTAACCTTGAGGTGATTTAAAGCTTCAGTACTCCTTATTTCCTTAATTCACATAAAATTGGCCCCTTTCATGTAGATCTACTCTTTTTGTTGTAACCATTTTTGGCTTTAAAATATTTGAAAATTAAATCATATGTGTCCTGAACATGTAGAAAATTTTTCACTGACCTTATTATCTAAAATAAATAAATAAATAAATTGATTGTTTGCACATCACTTATAAGGCAGTAGGTATCTTAACCAATGCAGGGATGAGTCCAAAGCATGGGAGAAGATACAGGGGTTAGGTCTAAGTAGTTACTTTTTCTGAGCACTTGAACATCCTTCAGAGTGTTTGAAAGTAATCCCCATGGATGCTGAGTGGCCGGAAAAGCCATAAAAAATTTGAGCCAGTTTCCACATTAAACTGAAGAACTATACTATCTTTTAAACTACTGTTTGTCATTTTCCCTTTTGAGTAAAACCTTCTCACCAACACCTTTTAGATGAAATTTCTTTTCTTCTACTAGTAAAAATCCATAGCTGAAAATACTGAAGATCAAGTGTTTTCAAGACATCAGAAAATTCTAAGCAATTTACTCATTCTAATAGTAAATGGCTCAGTTTAAAATGTAAAGGAACCTGGGCAGTGGTGCTGCACACCTTTAATACCAGCGATCGGGAGGTAGAGGCAGGTGGATCTCTGTGAGTTCGAGGCCATCCTGGTTTTACAGAGTGAGTTCCAGGATAGCCAGAATTACAACAGAGAAACCCTGTCTTGAAAAACCAAAAAAGAAAGAAAGAAAGAAAGAAAGAAAGAAAGAAAGAAAGAAAGAAAGAAAGAAAGAAAAAAGAAAGAAAGAAAGAAAGAAAAGTTCTAGTTCTGACAAAATATAAAGAAGCCTATCCTACTTGCTAATAGAGGATACATAAACCACATGTAATAAAAGCTGAAGTGGAAAACCTAAGTGAATAATTTAAAAGAAGAAATCAAAATGCTTTTAACACTGTAAAATTAAAAACAAAATTACTTTCTGCTTTTTTGTATTTTCAAGTCAGGAGCTCACTATGTACCCCAGACTATGCAGGATCTTCAGATCCCTCTGCCCCAGTATTCTCAGTACAAAGATTGCAGTTGTGCAGCCCAATGAATGCCTCAAATTGTTAACCACAGTGCACTCATCTCTACTAACTAAAGTGCAGGCTCCTCACTGAGCTCTTGGTAACTATGCCTAGGGTGAACTGTAACTTCACACTCAACGTATCCCTAAGACAGTTAATACTTGTCATATTGGCATTAAGGGAATGCTAGCAAACAGCATTTCATTTGAAACAACATACCTTTCATATTTTTGAGTGAAAAATAAATGTATCATTCCAAAATTTCTGGTATTTTGTCATTTGATCTCAGGATGAAGTCTCTTAAAAGCAGATCCTGAGGCAAGGACTACATATTGATAATTTATCAGGCAGTTGGTGCCAGGATCCACTATGAAAAAATAAGACAAATGAGGGAAGATAAGGAGGTTATCACTGAACTATACATGGCTGAGCATATGGGTATCTAATATTGCCCTTCTCCTTGTCTGAGCAAGTTTCCATGACAATAGGAAATTTTGATATTGAATTCGTACTTTGAGTATATTTTTATGATTGAGGTTAATTATTTCTTTTATATAGTATTGTGAATATAAAATTTCATACTTTATATTTAAATGGGTCAAGAGAAATATCCAATTTAATAATTAAAGAATGATAAATACATGATGACGGGAACACTAAAAATAAGTGCTTTTGTCATTTGTCTCTTGTTGTATTTGCTGTCTCATCAGCTTGTCTGTCATCAGCAAATCTACATTGCATGCCCTGAAAATACAGCATGTAGAATGTTCCATATTTGAAATGTATCATATTTATTCCATTTAAAGAGGAGAAAAACTGTTGTGTATTTTGTGTTTAGGAGCATGTGATTCTCTTTTCTGTGACAAATTATCACTCAAGAATTAAAACATCATTTTGTGTACACGTAGGAAGTATGATAATTTTGGTGGTTTGCAAATATTATCACTTATTTTAGATTTATTATTGAATTTTACTCTGCCAAAAGACTATTTATCAATAGTTAATGTGACTGTCTTTATATGCCTAAAAGCTAAAAGTAACACCAGTCTAATAACAACCTAAGTAATAGTTTTTATGTATGTTTTCAATCAAGATAACTGAGCAATATAAACAGAATATTAATATGCAAAAATATCTATTTTCAATAAAGGGTTAAAAACATTGAAAATGATAGACCTGGAACAAATATTAGCAATGCATCTATTAGAAAGTTGTAAAAAAGCAGAAGTGACCCCTGGATAGTGTTTCCCACACATGAGAATACTCTGTCCCTTCTGCTCAGTTTCTCACATTTCTCTAAATTTGGAGACTAGAAACGCATTCAGCGTGGCTCTTGTATTTTTCCAAATGTTACTTCATTTATCTTTGCTAATTATTCCTTTTCAGAATAGACATCATTTTTGTGTGTTAATATGTCAGAATATTACTTTACATTTTCTTTTCCTCAGACCTGGGGTTGGCTCCTTCTCTACAGCATGTGTGCTTCAGATTCTTTATCCATTCTTCTGTTGAGGACGTCTAGGTTGTTGCCAGTTTCTCATGTTTAGACAGTCATGTTGGTGAGACACATGAGTTTAGTTTCTGACATTCCCAGGAGCCACTCTCACAGCATTCCTGGTCCTCCGGCTCTTACAATCTTTCTGCCTTCTCCTTTGATGCCTAAGCCTTACGTGAAGATTGTCTATTAGGACTGAACTCCACAACTTTACATTTTGCTCAGGTGTGGTTTTCTGAAATGATCTCTGTCCATTGTAGAGAGAAGCTTTCATGGTGAGGGTCGAGGACTATAGAGTATTAAGAAGTGCAAAGGCAAGAATGAGCTTAACAAGGACAACAACAATAGGCATGACAAAATGGATGGCGAAATCAGACAAGGCTTTCAACTCTGCACAAATCTTGAGCTCGTCCTGGACTTTGTTTTTTAGTAATTTACTATTTTTAGTAAATTAAATTTTAGTAAATAAAAATTTTTAGTAATTCTAAAACGTATATTAGATTTTAAGTAGAATAGCAATTGTCTGTGGAATTTTGAGAACTATAAACTATAAACTGTAGAGAAATGATATAAAATATACAATCTGGGTATTTTATAAAATGATATTGTGTAGAATTTGAATGATACAAATCAATGCAATTGTATGAGTTTCTCAGTAATGGCATGAGCTAATCAATAATCTCTAGAGAAAGAGCCAAGTCCAGATTTGACGAAAAGAAAATGGAATAATCTTCTCCAACAATGAGCACACCAATTGATTATCAAATACCAAATGGTCAGCCCTTGAAACATATATACAAATTAGATTATTCAGACTGAGCAGGTTATACCATGTATTTTGGAGTGTGTCTAGGTGTGTGTGCTCACGAGTGTGTGTGTGTGTGTGTGTGTGTGTGTGTGCACGTGAATGCACTGTGTGTATATGTGTGTGAACTCCTGTGTGTGCATGTATGTGTGTGTATTTTTTTGTGTGTACACTTGTGAGTAGGTATGCATATGTGTGTATGTGCATTTCTGTGTTTGTGTGTGTGCATATGTGTGTGTGCTTGGGGGATGTCAACAATTAATAACAAAAGAGGTCATGAATTTAAAAAGATCAAGAAGAGATATACATATAGGATTTACATACACACATAAATGTATATATTTTGAACACACAAATACGAGAGTAGTATCTACCTTTTACACAATATCTTTAGATATTAGATATTTTTATTTATTGTGTAAACCATTTACAAACTATCTTTATAAACTATCTTTAGGTAGTTGTTTCATGTGTTTCAAAGCCTCTTTAATTATTCTTTCTACAAAATAGTCACACATTTATGTGTAAAGATTACATCATATTTTACCTAACTGTATATCATACAAATTCCTTTATCAGATCTCACAAGATATTTGAAATTTTAACTACTACATAGATCCTCTTTTAATGAAGATGTATTTGTTTGTTTTATCATTAGTTTAATAAGTATCTTATGAACATTTTTTTTCATAAATTTGTATACAGTTCTATATTTGATGTAATTTTCTCAAGATGGAATCAGAACATCAATATCTGCATAGCTTCATTAGATGTTGTCAAATATTCTCCTTAACAGGGGATAATCATCAATGAGACATATGTTTTATTTGTTTTGGAAGAAAATAAAATGTAATACAATAAATGTTGTCTTATTATACTTAATCACCATAGAAAATCAATCATCAGAAACATTTTTAACAGAAGAAATAATTGCATATTTGACTCATGTACAATGTTAGATTAAGAATAATGAAACCTGGCCGTAAAAAAATCATCTATAATAATGATTCTTCCAAAATTTAATTAAAAATCAGTAGTGGACCAGAAACCTTATTGATAGCAATTAACACATATCTGCATATGTTGTCTGTGTTGTATACACAAGGGCAAGGTTTGCTTACCTTTCATAGCCAAAAGAAAGAACAAAGTAGTCAGTGGGAGGAAATCAGTGTCAGGTGAGGCTTTAAGGTCATTTTAGCAGGATAACATCTCACAGAAAGAGCACTAAAAACTGACACACTATGTATCAAGCTGATTTTATATAGGTATCATGTTGTTCTTTACACCTATTAGCATCTCATTATTTACATTATTAACATTGACATGAATAGTCCCAAATAGGGCTTGTGATTTTTTTTCATAATTCTTCATAATTTTATGTGTGTGTATGTGTTACTAATAAGTGATAAAAAAGACTACGTGCATATATTTTCTATACTCATTCTGTAATTTTCATTTTCTGTATCTGTAGGATACATGATTCATCTATGATGTGTTTTAAATCCCCTAAATCAACATCTTAATTCACTTTTGAGTAAACTTCTGTAGGTAAACCTGTATTATTCCAGGATCATTTGTACTTTAAAAATACTGCTAATGAATATGCATAGGTGTGTGCACAAAATAATGTTTTAAGAAAGAAAAAAGACTCAGTGGTACCTTGGTTGTCATAAAAGACAAAGTTTTTATTTGTTTTAATGTATGCTGCCTTTTGGGAATTAAGTTTTAAAATTTATGAGTGTTAGATAAAGTTTGATAAATAGCCTGAAGCTTTATCTGAGTGCTTTGTGAATATCAACTAATAATGTACTTTTACTTTTTATTTTTTGCATTTAAAGTACCATTAAATTCTAATTCACACTCTGCTCATTATATGTGCATCATTATGGTAGGGGCTGGAGGTGCACATCAGTGCTTGATCGCTGGCCAAGCATGTGCTAGATTTCAGAATAAATTTCCAAAGGTGTCATAGATGTAAAGCTAGTGCTATACTTATAATAAATCAGTAAACTTAATTGTCCTCAGTTGTGTGGTTATTTAGGTTTTCTTTCATGCCTTAGGTTGTTTTATGCTGTCATAACAAAATTCCATATGCACAGTGGGCAAATGGCAAAGAATGGAGATTTATTTGTTTGAATTCTGGGAGAGAGAAGTCTACTATCAAGGAAACATGTCTGTTGATCTCCTTCCTTAAAGGCATGATTAGACGGTTGGACACTATCACTATCACATGGGTAAAGCACACATACATATTGGAGAAGTTTCTTTTTAGTTGTGTTTAAAATAATTGATTTTTTTTCTTTGCATTGTTGGAGGAGGGGCTACCCTAGGTCTTGGTGTTCAGTATTGTATTGTCTGGAGGTGTTGGATTTCTGTGTGGTGGGGGGGAATGTTTGATTGCTAATGATATGCACGTGCTATCAGTAGAATACCTGAGGAGCTCTGAAAGAATAAAATCACCTGAGCTCAGACACTTGGTGTTCTATTAAGGAGTCTGGCGCTGTCCAGAATGGTGATTCCTTCTGCTGAGGTCCTGCAGAGCTTACAACTATGAAAGTGCATCCTTGTCTTCTTGGCTGAGCCACCCCAGCAGCCTAGCTACTACACACGCAGAACAAAAAGTTCAAAGTAGCCAGAGGTGGAAGAAGAGAGAAAATCAAGAAAAAAGAAAGTGAATGCACAAGTAGGAACCAATTAAAGTTTTCTGTCAGACCTATCCTAATGACAATGAACCTTTTTAGGTGATGATATGAATCTATACATGAAACAGAGTTCTCATTGTGTAATCACCTCTTTTCAACAGGGTCATGTCTGTGATGTCACACTTTTTTCAACACTGATGTGTCTGTGATGAAAACTTCAGTTGCAAATTCTTATAGTATCTTCATCACAATTCATTTATAGTTATGAATTCCCTGACACTACCAATACTTTTTTCTATTATTATAGAATTTTACGATTTACAAAATAACTTTTCAAGCATTACTTTATTGATGTTTTTCAAAAAGCCTGTAAGAATATGAAATTTTATTTGGGGAGCGTTGGATTAAATTAATAATGCATTTGATTATATATGATAAAAGTGTGTGATTTCATTCTTATTTTATTCTTTCAAATATCAGATAATCTGATGAAAGTTAAGCTGTGTCACTATAGTGGAACTGATCCTTTTGCAAATCGAAAGAGCCTGATGAAAGATTCCTGGTTCTTTTCTTTGTCACAGTTACTTTATAGGGATTTAGTGGGGAAGGAAATTCAATAACCTGATTTGCCTTTGATGACATATTCAGATAATCCAAAATATAATCTCAAAAATTTGAGACTGGGTAAAACCCATCTAAATTTAATCTCGTAATATGTGGCCCATTTTAAGCATCAAATCATTAAAAATAACTACCATAAGACTTAAGCATCAAACAAGATAGTTATTGAACTTATAAAGTTAGAATTGCTATGCATTAAATCTTGAAGTATAAATTAAAATCAACCTGTATTTCTTTCATCATGAGTAAAATGAAAGTAGAACAACAATCATTATATTCTTAATGATGGTTCTACTATGAGGCATTTTTACATAATGTTTTATACACCTCATTTGCTAGTCTACAAATATTCGTCCTAAAGGTAAATTCTGGACATAGTTGATGTTTGCCTTAGCAATTTCTGTTTTTTTGCATGGAAGGTTGAAAGTGAATATGCAGTTGCATTATCTATTAACAGGTGTATCATAGATCACTTTTGTTCTCAAATGTAAAAACTATATCACTCACCTTCATATATAACTTTGGATTTAATAATATATTTCCAATACTTAACAAAAATCTCAATATTTTAATATCATTATAAAATGAGAAAGAAAGAGAGCTCCATTAAGGCCAGGTATTCATCCGCTCTGGCCAAAAGTCTCCTTGTTTCCTGACACACATGCTGTATAATTATTGCTACATCAAGTAGTAGGATAAAATAAGGCTGATTAACTTATGAATGTTTTGATTAAATTGTTATTATGAAATGATAAAGCAAATACATGAAGCAACCTGTTATTGTTTTAAAAAAGCACATTTGGGGAGCCCAAGATGATTGAATTGTATTTAAATATTGCCTGGAAAGAATATCTCAATGCTAAATGATTTTGTTGTTGTTGCCATTGTTGTTGGTCAGTTGTCTTTCTTTGAAATTCATACATGATTACAATGCATTTTGATTACCTGAAGTGTGGACAACTTACCAGGGCCCAATCCTTGAAGATATTGACACTCCTTCCCCCAGTAGAAATCAACTCTCTATACTACTTAAGTAGTAATGTGATTTGAAGTAGAAAAGTGTAAAAATGGGGATAGGGAAGAGGAAGATTTAAGTTGGTTGAAGAATGAGACACTAAATCAGAAAAGGAGTGAGGGAGAATGTTTGAGAAGACGTATAGAAATCTGCTAACATAACTTTTCTAAAAATATACTTTTTAAAAATATAAAATAATCTATTTGGAATTATCTTATATGAGATAGATAATTCTCTTTTCACAGAAGTCATAGACCATCAAAGAAAAAGCCCAATGCCAGGCATGAGACACTGCTGTTTGAGTTGTTTGGGGGATACATGGGACTCCCGAAGCATTATAGAGTACTGCCCTTGCTTGTGGTTGCCTGCAAGAACTTGAATGTAAGTAACACTTTATTGCTTAACATCACAAAGTTTGGTAACAAGACCTAAAGAACTCAGGTGGGTACTGACCTGGCAGCAGCCTTTCTAATTGTAGCTTCATAGTACTAGAGAGTGACATGAAGCGTCTTGGTGAGTAAAGCTATCAATGTTCTTACCCATCTCTAAACCCTATGAGCTATAATAATGACCAACTTGGGACGAGTTACTCAATGATTCCATAATGACATCGATGTCTTGCTGGTTACCAACAGCTGTGTGATTGGACTGAAAGGCTAATCAGTAGGAAGGAATGTGCACCAGATAACTAAACAGAAAGTACCTTATACATTATTAATTAAGCAACTACATTTCATCTATGTGCAACTGCTCATGATAACACTTAAGAGGTTAGGTGAACTCAAAATATCATCTTCTAAGTTCATATACTCTAGATACATTTCTGTAGCCTGATTCTCCTCAACTAACCAAATTATAGGAATTCTAGCTGCCATCCTAGGTCTTCACCATATATTTAGAAGTATAATGTAGCATATTATCATAGCTATGATATAACAAACAGTTATAAGTTATTATTTGCTACATTATTCTCCATATTCAGTGAGTTATTCAGTCCACACACTTACAGGAACATGTGTTTCTCATCTTCTGTATACCATGCAGAGTATTAGATGATATAGCTAGAATAGTGGACAAAATGTTCCTTTCTCACAGAATATAAACATAGAAACAAGAAAATGAAGGAAAAAAAGAAAGGGAGGGAGGGAGGGGGAACGAAGAAAAGAGGATGAGAAAGAGGAATGAAAAAAAGGATATAGAAAAAGAGAGATGGAGAAAGGAAGATCTAAAAAGAAAGACACTTTGATATATTAAAGATAAGCAAACACTGAGGGTGCTCAGCTTCCTAAGCCAGTGGAATACAGAAAGTAAAAGTTGAGGACCAGGCAGAGAACTAAAGTTGTCCTAATTCTACATCAAAAGGTATCATATGTGAAAGAATCAAAAACTACTGAAACAAAAGTCCAAACATTTCAAAATAGAACATATATATTTGTTATATATTTGTCTTTAAATTTGTCCTTAGTTTTTTTGTCTTTATATTTGTCTTTAAATGTCTTATTCAGCAAAACTTTCACTGTTTTTCCAAGCAAGCCTAAATATAAAGGACATTTTCCAAATAGCTGCCACACCAAAGTTTATGAGTAAGCATTTCATAAATACATTTGCTATATCATTATCTGATTCCTGAGAAAAGAATATCATTTTAGACAAGGGTCTTCTGAAATATATTATATGAAAAATAACATTGTGAGAATCAGGAAGAACAGGTTCAATTTGGAGCAATAGGAACTTAGCAATGACTACCCAATCCTGGAGAGATTTCCACCTCCATAATGAAATAGGATATTTTTCCTGTGCTATCGTGTTAATGAGCAGGAATGGAAAATCTATCAGTAAATAGATCATTTTGAACAAACTGGTTCAAGACACTTTGCAGCTTAGAGAGCAGAATTTTTAGAGAAAAGGATTCTGTTGATAATCCTCAATTCAACCACAATATGTGCAATAACTCAAGCACTCACTAGCAGATACATATGTTTAAAAGATCACTTTGAAGATATAAGGACCCAAGACTGGAAGTGCCGTTAGGTAATAGCCCTGAACTCTAATTAGAAATCAGGACAATGTTCAAAATTGTGCAAATGATATACCACTGCCTGTGCTCTCAGCTTTGCCACCAAATGATAGTCAAGGAATAGTTTTGAGTCCTTTGGTACACCTTAAAGTAGTGTGATTGTGACATGCCTACTATAGCAAAGTTTTTAGTCGCTTCAAATTCAGATCATGTACACCAAAGCAATGTCTCCGTTTCCAAACTCATTCTTCCAAGCTGTTATTTATGTTGCAGAGGACAATAGTCACTCTTTAATTTTAGATCCAAGCTACTAAGATTTTGGTACAAATGAAAAATTTAATTATGATTACAAATCATTCAAATATTGTGGCTGAAAGCCCAGTTTGGGCTAGTAATTTTTGTGTTAGTTAGCTCTGAGAAATCAGTTTTACTCTAGATATGCTCAACTAATGAATATAATCATTGCAATCCTCAGTTGCACACACATTCTCACAAAATTCCATTGAGCATTCAGTTCTCTTTCCTTTATCTTCTAAAGATATAGAATACTAACAATTTAAGTTGTTTTAGGTTCCTTTTGGTTTATATGTATTTGTGGTATTATGGGAGCTATGTGTGCTCACGTGTGTGTGTGTGTGTGTGTGTATGTGTGTGTATCTGTGTACTTGTATGTATCTCCCAAGGTCAACCTCTGGTCATTGGCCATTGAGCCACAGAGATAAAACAGGGATACATCTATCTCCCATTCCTCAGCACCAGGAGTACATGTGCACAACACCACATCTGGCTTTTCACATGGATGATGGAAATGGAACTAAGGTTTTCATGCTTACATAGAGGGAAACACTTCATAAACTGATTCATCTTGCAAAGCCCCTACAGTTACCTAGGAAAAAGGGGCAACATAATCAGTATTCTTATAAAACAAACTTTCAAAGTTTGAAGTGGATCGTGAATGCATTTTTAATAAAGACCATAAAAATGAATAAAATAATAACTCAAAAAATTAAAAATGGGAGCTCAAACTGACTGTATTGTTGCTGGTGCTAGTTACTGCCACTGCCACAGCAGAAGAGACTCTCTGTCCAAGGAATATTGTTAACCTAAGACTTGCTCCAGTACCAATAGGAATGTTTTCCTACACCATAGCCAATTCTTGCCTGTTTACCACCTCTTCCAAAATATAGAGGGAAAGCATGCATTGAACTCACATTGTAGACCAGGCTGTCCTTGAACTCACAGAGCTCTGCCTGCCTTTGCCTCCAGAGCTGGGATTAAAGGCATGTGTTACCATGGTCTGGTCTTAAAATGTTCCTAACTCCTAATTGCTTTTACCTTCCAAGTTCTAGAACTAAAGACTTGTACCATGTCTCCAATGTTTGTGACTTCATTTTCTTTCTAGAAATTTTATTTCTCCTTTCTCTTCTCGTCCCCTTCTCTTGTCTCCCTTTGTGTCCCCCAAGACTCTGTGTATGCTAAGCAAGTAGGCAAGTGCTCCATTACTAAGTTATACCCTAAACCTATTTCCTGTTTTTGTAATTTCTTCTTTAATGGCCTGAATGGGTCTTATGTTCAGAGGAATTTTGCTTCTGTAACAACTCTCCTTCTTTGACACACGAGAATATCCATTCTCCCTGAGGTCTGCTGAGAATACTCTCCTCACCCCAGGGCAAGTTCTGAGTTCTAGGATTGAAAGCAAGTGCTAACCTCATCCAATTTTGACATATGTGGAAAATTTAGCTTATCCAGACAAGTACATGTCTTTTCTTGCTTGTGTTCTTTCAAAGTGCTCAATACTTTTCACAAGCTGGTATCAGATTATTTCTTTTTCTGAAAATGTGAACGCCCTTCCTATTAAACAATATGTTATAATTTTGCTTGAATAGAAAAATTTTAAATCTCTGTCTTAACAGTTTCTAAGATTATAGTTAAGCTGTATTGAATGTATGGCAGAAATGGTTTTAGTTTCTAGATAATTACCTTTTAACTGAAAATCAAAAGAAATAACCTAAAATATCATGATAGTATTCTTAAACCAAATATTCTTTCTGCAATGAAAATGAACTGTAAATATGTCTGTAGTGACCACAGACTTTACTCACAGAAATATAAAATTACTCAGATTTCTCATAGCCACTAATCAATAAGAGTATCCTTTATATCTTGATTTAAATGCAGGCATGGACTATTGATACAACTTCAACACAAATACCAATTCTTTTCACTTCTTACTCATTGTTAACCATTTGGATCAGCAGTGGTTTGCACTTGTTCCCTTTGTGATACCCACATTTTAGAACTTAGTTAATAGGAGATAAAGAAAAAGTATTTTTCTCTGAAAACAATCAAGTTTGTCATTTGACATGGTCTCCTAGGTTCTGATCAGGGATGTAATATTTTCTGACAATGTTTCTGAGTAACAAGTGTTTGCTTATATTAATGATACACAGATGTTTGTTTAAAGCCAGCTTTTCAGTATTTTTTGGTTCTAAAGTAAGAACCTCTTGTGACTTGGTGCCTGAGGTTTCCTGTCATTGAGTTGTGTTAGATTTATACTTTGTTGGTATGTGTTATTCTATGACTTCAAGGTAAAATATGCGAAAGCTATTCATTACCCAGTAATAAGGTCATGTGACATGTAGCAACATGTCCATTTGAAATGGGTTAGGCCATAAAAGATGAAGATTAGCCAGCTACAGATCGATGAAATTTCCAACTACTGTTTGTTTGCAATGAAACTGAGTCCATAAAGACAGAGAATTGAACACAAGTGTAGGAAAGTGCTGAGGTGTAGTCAGCAGGCAGTATGCTGTGTAGAGCCTGCTGAAGTCTTCTGGCAAGCTCTCTCCACATGCTCCAAGCATGCTTGGCTTTTACACTTGACAGGTGTATCTTTCTCCTTCATCCAACTCTACATTTACACTAACTTTCACATTCTCCTTATTTTAAATTTTCATTGACACTCAATCAAATTAGTCAATAATGTAAGCTTTCCTTTCTTCTAGATTCTACAATTACTTTTACTTTGGGCAATTAAGTATTCCCTCTCTGTATAATTTTATCATAATAAAGTGGGCTTGGTTATGTCATCATTAATTTTGTTCAGTAACTAAAGCTTTTGTTGTTCCTTTAAATCTTGTTTACTGCCTCTTCCTGGTATGAATTTAGCCCTGTAGACTAATTTCAATTACCTAGGATAAAAAGTAGGATTCAATGTGGATGGATTATTATTCAATAGAAAATGCTGTCTAGGGTGGGATCTTATAATAGTCCCTGGCCTTTTTTATAGTAAGATGAAAGAACCCTTACTATGATAACAAAGGTGAGACTCAGAAGAATTTCAACCTCAGATATACACACAATGCCTGTCATTTTTACAGTCTAAACGCCCAGAGTTCCTTAAAGAAATAAAAGTCAAAGATTAAATATTCTATCTGAGAAGATAAGGAAATATTTTGTGTATTGTGTTTGCAGGGAAGAGGAGGGAAAAGGTCAACGAATATTACTTATGCTTCTGCTTGTCACAGGAAAATAATGCAGAAAATGATAGCATCTGAGGGGTAGAGCTGAGGTTAGGATGGGACCAAGTGACCTTGATCTCAGAGAAATCTGGCTGTGAAATGCCAAGTACACCCTGAACTCTACTTGCCTTTCTGCTCTGCTTACCCACTTCCCTCCCAAATGGAACAGATCATAAAAACTGTCAGCAGTGCATACCTGAATAATGCATTAGGAGACTGGAAGTTAGTAAAAGGAAAGGGAAAATAGACAAACTGCTGAAACAGCAATCCTACTTACCATTACTGAGAGTAGCAGTTTACAATAGACTTTATTAGTATTTTCTGCTACTTATGTGGAACAGTTCATAATTCATAAAGAACCCTTCTTGCTTACTGTTTGCACAAAATACAATTTGAAAACTACATGTACTCAGGAACATAGACAAAGGGACTGTGAAGTGGTTGAAGTATGTATGAGGTTCATTGCATTCAACACATTATTTTAAACAAAATGATTTAGTAAATAGAATGTGCAACACTTGATTTGAAGAATTCAAGAATGTGTTAAGAAACTCCATATTTTAAATTTTAGGCTAAAAGTATAAAAGAAGAGAAAAGCTAGACAAAACATTGAAATTAGTTAAACAAAATTTAATTTTTTCTAAAATACAAAAGATATATTGCTTGAAGAAATAAATTAGAATAAATTAGACTTTTTTTTTCAAATTCTCAGTTGGTTGAAAATAATTGCAAAAATACAGTAGTATAATTTACAATTTTCCTGTGGGTTTTATTTTACCCAAGAAGCTCTTTTAATGAGCAAAAGCATGAAAAACAATTTTCCAAATGTACTCAGTGGTACTGAGCAGTCACTCTGAGTAGAACTGTTGTCTTTGAAAACCTGGGAGTGAAGCCTAATTAATAGACTTAAGTAGAACCTATTACTTGGTCATGGAATCTCTCAAAGCCATTTAAGTAAACATTTTTGATATAGGTTAACAATTAAATTAAAATGAAATCCAATTAAATTTCAATTAGCAATGTAAAGATTCCAATTCTCGCAATGTGCGGTCCATTTTAATCTTCTTTCTGTGTTGGATGTGCATGTTCAGAATACTAAACTCTTGTATGTTCCTAATGGAATTTTCATCCTCACACACAGGGCACATGCTGAGCCAGACAATGCTTTCTAATAATGCTTACTCCAGTGAAGCAACCTGGAAGTGATAATTGATGTCATTACCAACAAAGGGAATAAATCAATCTAAGTGAATCTCACTCTTCTCTTTTTTCTTTACTTAATATAATTATGATAAAATATCTGGCTGCACTTCACAAGGCATTTTCAGTATGTAAGCTCCTTTCTTTATGACACAAAATGAAAATTAATAGCATGCTTACAGAAATGTTTTCTTTTTTGCTTAAGGGTATATTCTGTGTTAAGAAGGATTCAGACAAAAAATAAATAAATACAGCAAGCAAATTAACAGGAAAATAACTGTAGGGCTAAAAAAGTTTAGGTGAGCAAAATTAACCATAAGAGTAAGTACTCACTGAACCATGTCAACATGCAGCAAATGAATTTTGAATCAATGAATCATATGAGTACATATATGGTCTGACTACATACAATTTATTTGAAATCATGATTGCATCAAAATCCAATTTATTCAAGGTTTGTATATAACATTATGCAGATCATATTACAGGGAGAAAAGATTGGATATTATTAGTGGGTTCCATGATTTGGGCCTCCAAATGCCCATCTTGAGAATAATTATCTAACGATGGTTGCCGTTGCTATTGCAGTTATTTAGATACATATGGACCAGGTACCATTTCTCAGGAGATTGAGATCAGGAAGCATGCATGAGAAGAGAAATGGCTATCCATTCAGGGAGTATCGTCAGGAAGAGGGCTGCTGACAAGCAGCAAAAAGACTTCAGAATCTGGGGATCGGTAAGCATGGTATTCACCAATAACTGGCAGTTGCAAGAATGAGTGGAATGCCATAAAAAGTGCAGTGCAGGAACATAAACATAGTAATCGGACTAAGGTAGTTACTGTTTTCAGGAATTATAGAATAACATATAGGATAGGCTTTTGCTTCTTGATAAATTACTATTTGCAAAGACTTCTGGAACCTCTCTGCAATGCTACCTAGTGATATTCCTTGGACATGACCCCATTGATCAGGCATGAGGTATAGTGCAGAGCGTGAATGTTAATGACCACAGCGTTGAGCAGCTCAAAGTGCCACATCTGATCCTTTGTAAGCACATAGCTTTATTTAACTTCCCTGTGTCTCGGTTTTATTATTATGAACCTAATATTAAAAGCCATAATCTTAACTATAGAGACTTTTAAAATTATGCCAGAAAGAGCAAACACAGAATAAGCTTTGGCAGTGTGAATTTATCTGCAGAAGTAAAAATAAAAAAATAAAATCACAGGAATTACTATCACTATAAATTAAGGTTTCAGAACATTGAGGTAATTATTGTTTAATTTCATGTTGTAAAATACCTTTCATGCATTCTTAAAGTATACAAAGGATACAGTTGAAAGCAATGAAAGAAGAAAATAAGAACGATCCATAGGCCTTTCCACACAAAATTGCAAAGTGCATTTTCAGATGTGGCTGGTGTAAGGAATTGGAATTATAAGTCATTTTATTTCTTAGCTCTAAGTCAGGAAAAAAAAGGGTATGTAAACGACGTTCTGGAAGAATAAAGTAACCTCGTTAATAATAGAGGGTTATTGTACACACCCAGTCTTTCTAAAGCACTAGAGCATGAGGGGAGGGGCCAAGGCAGCCCCGAGGGAATGAGATGCCCCCAGGGCCAGAGCACAGAAATGCCTGGAATAGCTTCCAAAGTGTTTGAGCCATCACAACAGGCATATGTAAAATATTCTTAATACAGTGATGATAATAAGAAATGAATCTATATTTCATAGTTTATAAAGTATTTTAAAGTGTTCTTAATTTGGTCCTAACTTTATTATAATAAATAGCAAGCAAACACTCAGTGTTCATTTTCCCATGATTGACAAGCAAATAATGAAACCAATGGTATTTTCTTTTTTTTTTTTCCTTTTTTAATTGCCTAGGGGGCCCTTGAACCAGCTTCTTGCCTCATTCTCTTCAGTATGTTGGTGACTGCTATGCATCACTATGGCTGATTAGAACGATCCTTATAAATCTGCAATCATAAAATTGCTTAAGGACAAAAATAACGCAAAATTATTTCACAGACACAGGGATGTACATGCTTAGTATAGGCTGGAGTTTTTATAATTAGGTGCAAGGTGAGAAGTCAATGTTAGCTGTGTTAAGCAATGAACTCAGACATTTTTAATTAGAATATAATAGCTACTGTTTAGCTGCTGTTATTGGCTTGGGCATGCTCTGTAGAGGTTTTATAGTATAACAAAAGGTCTTCTATGCTTTTTTCCCCTTTATTCTGAAAGTCAAGGATATGATCTACCATAGGCTATTTCCAAAGCGCTACAGAATACCTTATTACTGAGGGGAGAAAATGAAATATGCTTTTCATTTCATTTCATTACCCAGGCATAATTTTTCATTTGTTAAGGAATACTAAATATACAGCTTTTCAAAGGACTAAAGGTCTAGTTATTTAAAGGCTTAATTCTGATTTCTTTTCCATCTGGCTACACGTAAAATAGCATTCTTCATAAAGTGGAGGCTGCTTCTTTGTGTTGTCATGGGTAGAGTCAGACAGCTAGAATTCTGAATTTCTCACTTAATAATGCCAACTTGACAGGAACAATGGTCCGTGTCACCCTGTTAACAAGGGCTTTTCTGTAGAATTTGAAAGATGATGAATCCAGCTGTTCTCTCACAATGCAGATGCTGTGGAACTTTGAGGCTGAGGGAAAGCCTCAGGTCAACTCCAACCCGGTGTCTTCTGGTGAAGAGGTGGCTTGTCATTCTCTCTATACACTTGTCAGGGAAAACACCATTGTCCTTATATATTCATTTTCCAACAGCTCCAAGTTTATTTCATGAAGATAGTTCTTAATGGAAAATAAATTTTCATGAAAATGTCTCAATTAGAAGCATACAGACTGTTCTGATGTTTCTTGATGAAACTTCTGTAATCACTTCAGTTTTCTATGAAAAATATCTACTTCACTAACTGTTTTAAGGATTAAGCTGACAAGTTTCTGGGATGCTTTAGTTTTAGTTTAAGTAACTTAGACAGCTTGCTGTTTGGTTGGCTCAAAGCTCACGAGAAAATGTAAGTGTGATTTTCAATGAACAATAATGCACCTTCTCTTAAGCAAGTAAATATACCTTGCTGCATTTCTTTTCATATTAATGGAAATAAATAAAATTGGAGAAAGGACATCCAGAAGAGAATAAATAGGAGGAATGACCTGAATTTGTAAATAAAAATAAATAACTGTGTTCCTGCTAAATGATAATGATCATGAAACATTTTTTAGAATGTTTTATTTTACTTATTTCTTTTGAGTGGTGACAAAACACCACACACTGGATTTTTAATATGCATCTGACAGGATATGCACACCCTATGAAAGAATTATAAACCTCCCTGTCATACTTCCTCCATTGACACAGTGATCTTTGCCTGGGTTGTCATTCCTCTTCTGATTTGCTTTTCTAGTACTGCATTGGTTTGTTTCATTAATTGTTCTGTCAATCACCTGATAGTAGGAACCTAAGGGAGAAAGGATATATTTGGGCTCATGGTTTGAAATCAATCTCTCATGATAGGGAAGGCCTGGTGGCAAGAGTTTCCCCATGGTAGCAGGAGAATGATGGGGTCTAGGAAGTAGAAAAGTGTATATTATAACCAAGAGCTGAAAGTAACTTCAAAGGCAGGCCCCTAGTGACCTACTTCCTACAGGCAAGCCCCACTTCCAAAGACTATTTAAAAATACATCTGCCGGCTGGGAAGCAAGTATTCAATGCATGAGTCAACGCAAAACACTTGAAATTCAAGCAATAACACCACCAAACTGGAAATCAAGCATCTCTGTATCCTCAGTGGTTGTTACAGTTTCAATGTTGGTTTCTTGTTTCCATCAATCTCGGCTCAGACAATCCTATGCTTTCTGTTATTTCCCTTGACTTGGATTTGAAGAAGAGAGCAATTAGTGTATGACAAATCACAACTTTGACAGGAAACCTTGTGAGAAAAGTATTGATCGAAGTAAGAGAAATTACTGTTTTATACTGTTTATTTCCAAAGTTGAACAAGTGAGTATGTTTTTCCACTTATTCGTTTTCACGAATGGAACTTTAATTCTTTTATTTCCCAAATTATTTCTAACTGTTATTTCAATTCTGTTATTTGTGATGCTTTTGAAATTATTTTAACTTGAAATTACTATTAAATTATTATTCTCAAGTTAGTATTGAATGTGCAAGATATTACATATACACATACATGTCCATATGTTTTATGAATATTCAAGTGTCCTTTGTAACCCATTTTTCTAAATTACATTTTAATTTTTTTAATATTTCTTTTAAGATTTTAGATTATAATATAAATACATCATTTCCTTTCTTCCCTTTCTCCCTTGATGCCCGCCCATATACTCCTCTTGGTTTCTTTCAAATTCATGTCTTCTTTCTTCATTAATTTTTATTGCATGCCTGTATGTATATACATACAATCCACTCCATCAGTACAATGTTAATTGTATGCATATGTTTTCAGTGTGCTTTTCCCTGGGAAAGTCTATTTCTCCTTCCACCTGAGACCACAAAGCAAAGGAGAAGCTGACTCAAAATGTATAAACAAAGCCATTCTGACTGCAAAGGTAATTCCTTCTCAGAGTTACAACCAAATCCAATTCAGTATTTAAAATCCATTTTTAAAGTTCTGGAGGTTTGCATATCTAATTTAGAATAACCATTTAAATGTGTAATTGTCTTGTGTTTTTCATCCTGTCTAGTTTCTCACGCCTATAGTCATCATCCTGTAATTGTTCTGTGTACATCCCAGCTGCCCAAGGCTGAAATCAAACACGGGCATTGTTTGAAGATATCCCATATGCTTTGATGTTACCAGTCTTACTTTTCTTCGTGTTTTGTTATTTCGCTCAAAATGTTTTTCTACACTTTGTTTACTTCATCTGTGTTCATTCCCAATTGATTTAGATGAAATAAACATAAAATGCACGTGTCCACTTAGCCTTACCTGGAGTGTGTAGATCCAAGTCCAGTGTCAGTTCCAACAGAGACAATTACTACACACAAGGAACCAATAAATATATGCCATTTCCTTGAAAGTTGTACAGACAGTAGAATTGGGGCTAAATGATAACATTTATATTTATAGAAACATAAAGATGAATGCTATTTTCCTCCTTGTTTTTTCCATGATGGACCATTATTTTCAGAGACATAATAAAATGATAAGAACTTTCTAGAAGTCAGAGTCTCCTTGGAAACAGTAGATGTGGACACCCAGTCACAATCTGTGTTGGTCTCTAAGGATGAATGAAAACATAGCACAGAATCCCGGACTTACACACAGATTCTCTGAAAGAGTATCAGCTTCTTAACATTGCTTACACAAGATATTTATAAATGGTTTTTCCCTGTTTGGCTTGGTCATATATTTTCATACAGGCTGATTTTTGAGGACAAAATGGCCCCTTAGCACCTTGAGTTTTGGTTTCTGTGAGATCGAGCTCTCATTAATTCATGGAAGTGATATGCTTTCTAGAAACAAAATACATCTACTTTGAACAAGAAAGCTAGGCACATACATTACCCAGAATTTAGTGATGCTGTTTCATGATACTATAGACTATATATGGATATATTTTATGATATTAAATTTATCAGAACTTGTATACGAACATACTCCACTTACATATGTATTTGTGTATAGATATGCAACATATGTAGTATTTATATTTAACAAACCTTTTGATATATTTATAAATGTACATACATATTTTAGTACTTTTGGACATTTAATATATTTTATGCATATTTCTAAAAGTTCAGCACTTATATTGGACTGAGAGACAGACAGAGCTACCTTCCAATATTGTTTCCCCTGAGGCTTCGCCATCATCTCTACTTTCTTCTAAGACTTGAACACACATTTTACACAGTATTCTGTTAACCATGTCATCTTCATTCACAGAGTGATATTAATTTTCATTTTGAGCCATCAAAATTAACTTCTTATTGTTCCTAATGACAAGGCATCTTATTTATCATTTGGAGTTACTAAGGAGATTAACTAAGATTTACAGATATAAGAATGAAATACACAGGATATTAATATATTTTACTCATAGGATGCAGTGTTATTTGTGGAAAGCATTCAAGAAGAGAGATTTTAGTTGCAGAGTATTATTTTTATTTATTATTTTACTCAAAGTGAAATAAAACTAAAGGAGACATGATAAATTAAATCTGAATAAGCCAGTTTGATCTTTTTAAGCATCTGTGCTTTCTATTCTATATTGACTGTGAAAACTACATAACTTTTAAACTATATACTTGTATTGATTAACTTTTGAATTTGAGAAAATTGACTATTCTTATACAAGCTACAATATAACTATTGGTAAAACAATCTCACACTAAACTGAGAAAGACTGACTTATCATATTTGAATAAGATGAAAATAAACTTGTCAGGAGAATGATCAATCATAAATTACCAACTTTAAAACATATAAATCATATTAATCTAAGAAAATCTAAACCATAAACAATCTGACTGTCTACCTCACTTCTGCTGTCTATGGTGAACTCTAGACCTGTCTCTGTTTTAGGGTGGACACAGTGATCTAGACTGCTGCAAGATTCTAGAGACTTGAAAATAAAACCACTTAATATTTTTAAAGTAAACAAAGGCAGATATAATTTACTCAAATTTCAAAACCATTTGATCCCAGGAACTTGATGTCACATACCTACGTGCTACCAAATACCTTTGTGATGCCTTTATAAATTAACAAGAATACCAGCTCTGCAGTCATGGCCTTTGTATGTCTGTGTTCCAAACAAGGGTGATGTGCAGAAAACAAAACTAAACAAACAAACAAAAAAGAAACAAACAAAGGTGGACAAAGAAGTTCATGAGAAGATATTATAAAGATGATAAGGAAGAATAATTTTTATGAATTTGAAATGTTAAAAAAAAAAACAGATCAGATGGTAGTGGCACACACCTTTAATCTCAGCACTCTGGAGGCAGAGGCAGATGAATCTCTGTGAGTTCAAAACCAGCCTGGTCCACAGAGTCAGTTCTGAGACATAATGTCTTGTTGCTGGAGTCACAGTGTTCTCTCTTCAACATCACACTTAAAATGACACTTTGGTTTGTTTGTATTTAGGGGAATTGACTTTGTTTGTTTGTTTGTTTTTGGTTCTTGGCTTTTTTGTTTGTTTGTTTGTTTTTTGTTTTGTTTTTGTTTTGAGACAGGGTTTCTCTGTTGTAACTCTGGCTGTCCTGAAACTTACTCTGTAAACCAGGCTAGCCTCGAACTCACAGAGATCCACCTGCCTCTGTCCCCCACCTCCAGCACTGGCATTAAAGGCATGTGCCACCACCACCCAGCAATTGTATCGTTATTTGTAAGGTTGTTTAATTATTTATTAAATATCTTATAATGTAACTTACTAGGAATTTTTGCTTTTGATATTATCTGCTTTGCTATAAATTTGTTCATAATACTACTTTCACATAATTCGTCATCAAAGAAAGGATATTTTCCCTTTCTTTCCTCATCTTTTTAATGTGTATTATTCCTATTCTAGTTTTATTATACTTTTATTATTATACTAAGCTAATTGCTTAGGTTGTCTTTTCTGGATCATTTTTCTAATTTCTAGTTCACTTTTGCAGTGAATTTCAGCTCTTCGGGCTTTAAGGCTAGTAAAGGCTTTTTTAGGACTGGAAAGGGTGAACACAGACACATGTCAGGAAGTGCAAGTCTGGTCATATGGGGTGCTGTCTCCTTTCCCACCCTGTTCAGGGAAGCTCACAAACATACTGTGCCCTCAGAGGCTGGCCAACCAGAGCCAAAGGAAAAGTTTATATTCAACACAAAGTGTTAAGGAAGGGTGAAGGGCAAAGGGAAGAAGTGGAGAAGGGGTAGTTTCAGATGAATCCCTGAGACAGCATGTCAGATAGGATGATCATACGGTACCCTATGGTTTCTGTCATTTTCCAGAATCCCTGATATCCGTTGGCTTCACTCATTATCTTAAGAATGGTTGTTTCATAGCCTTGAGGCTTTAGTTGTATGAGGAAATTGATTATAGCTGGTTCTTAATGACCTATCTTAGGCAAATGCACTGGTCCTTTTCAGTAGTATGGATAGTCCTGAGTGGCCAGCCTTGATGAAGAACCATTAATTACAGTTTTCCAATTCTTTCTTCCATCACTTAGGGAGTTACATAATTCGACGAGTTAATTCAGTCATATGTATATATACACATAGTCACACACATATGGAAACATACATTTTAGTATTTATTCATAAGTTTTGCTAATACATGTGAATTTCAAAGTGGACTTTTTTTTCCTGATTTCCTCTAATAAATTATTTTCATTCACTTTCTGTTTTAGATAATAGCCTTCAGTTCACACAGGGAGAGAGAAATTTTTATATTGAAAGCACAGAGCTTATACTTCAATTGTAAATGCCACCATTTTGCTGAAATAGAAAGAACACACTGTAGATAAAGTCCATGAGGACAAAATAGGCAAGAACATTAAACAAAAGCAAGGTCTGTGAAACTGACTTAAAGCATGCTGTATTCAAATACAAGTACCCTTACAAATGAATATTTTAAATGGATATAAATTTTCTTTATGAAAGTATTTTTTTAAATCTCCTTATATCAGAAAGAGCCATTTTGGAAACACATTTTGTTATGTAGGTGGTTTTGTATGCTAACTTATCTGTGTTTATTAGATGAGTCAGTTCCTGGTAACTCTATCTAAAGAACAGGGCAAAGTATCTTTACCTGTATATTTAGTATGGACGTTTCTAACAGAGCTTTATTTCTTGTTTTTCTGTCTTATTTGAAATACCAAAACAAGTCGGTTTTTAAAAAAATATTTTAGTGGTGGATTCTCAGAAGTTTTTCCTATTTTCTTAGCCTTCTTTGTTCCATACAGGGGAGATCATTGCTTATATCTTGTATTGTTCACATGCGCCTTCCATTTAGCTAGCACATTCAAATAAAGTTTTTTTTTTTCAGTCTGTAGCATTAAAACTGGACATATTAGCACACAAGTGTCTTGACACACAAAGTACTTAATCCATGTTTTTCAAGGGACTGTCTGCAGAATCTTGTGAAGGGTAGATTGAAACTATTTTTCAGACAAGAAACTTTTTTAGAAGAAGCTAGATTCTGGATGATGACCTTTTGAAGTCATAGCCTCCGTGATAATTATATCTCACAAAGAAACACCCAATCTGTGAAGGGGCATGATACCTACCTATACCTGTTAAAAAGAGCCTTAAAATTCTATCTCTTTCCAATAAACAACCATCTTCTCCCTTCCATTTTTCTCTACATTTCATCATTGCCAGCAAATCAGAGAGGAAGACTCAAGATCTGATCTTGTTCTCCAGGCTGGTTAAACTATTTGAAAACTGAAGCCATAGTTGTTCAGTAAAATTTCTGTGTTTTTCTTGCATTTAGGGACACCATTGAGCAGCTCTAGGATAAGATTTTGATGGTAGCATAAAAGGGAATAGCAATGATAAGACTGAATGACATAACAGCCTGACTTTATAATGGGCTTGTCAAGTTCTCTTTTCATCTCTGATGTTGGAATAGAGTGAATGGAAAGGTTAAACAATTTAGAGTAATAAGCAGAGGAGATGTACCAGACACAGATCAGGAGTCGTACCTCTCAAAAGGCAATAATGGGGAGATGAGAATTTTTAAGAAGAAAATCAGTTTTATTCCAAGGCCAGCTATGAAAAGATGAAAGATACTAACCTCAAAATTACAGCCTGAGAAACTCATAGGTCCAATAGGCTTTTGTTGCTGAAAAGAAGGGGTAATGAGTTGGAAATGGTACAGGCAGATCAATGTCATTATATAGTGTATGTTCCTATCCTATCCACACACTTTTACATGAATATTTTCAATTGACTGTGACCTCCTGGGGCTGATTTACTTAGTTATATTACCTTTCTACATGTTAAATCTCATAGCAATTTACATCCTTCACTTTAGTAAGCTTATGGAACAAAGAAAAAGGAAGGCGAAGGTGGAGTTATACACTCTCATGTCCTCTCTGTAATTTGTAGGTCCTCAAACATTTTGGCTTCTTTTAAATGCAAAGAAGGAATGCTTAGGAGTTCACAACTTAAACAGTATAGATATATCTTTTCTTTAGAGTCACAGACCTATACAAATGGGAGGTGAGAGATGATTTTGCAAATGAAAGAGAAATAGAGTGAGAAAGAAGGTACAGTGTGTCTCATTGTACATTTATTTTAGGAGATAAGAAAGTAAACCCTGGGACTTGTACAAGGTTGCTTCAATAACTCAAGGCAATATTCTATCACTGAGGTTGTCTCTCCCCTTGCTGTTTAGTATTTTTGTTTGTCTGTTGTTACAGACTATTTCAATAATGTTGTACGTGATGGACTTCTTTCTTAGAAACCTAACTTAGTTCTCGTTTTTTCTTATGTATTCAGGGTGCTTTTATAGTAACATTTATGCATATTGTTAACTGTTTTGGTTACTGTATTCTTCTGCACCAATAGTAATTCTCAGTAATTCTATGTTTTCTTCTAAAGCTTATTGATTTCTCTGAGAATCATAGCACCTGGAATTCTGCCTCTTATTCATAAATTCAGTAGAATTCTAGATGAAATATTTCTAGATGTTTATATTAAAATGAGCTCATAGAAGCCCTATCTTTTTGAAACCTCATCTACTTGAGGCTTCCTGTTAAATCAATCTAATTCTTAGTAGGCAAATCTAACATTGGAGCTTAATGTTTATGAATAAATTATCGGAAAATAAATTTTAAAGTATACATATGGTACAAGCTATGGAGCTCAACTCCAGGAGGTACCATATGGAAGTGGCATTCACATGTAAGTGACTGAGCAGTGAAAGCAAGAGGCTTACATTTATTTTCTGGGGATTCTTAGGGCAGAACATGATTCTTTCTACTTCAGATCTCTCCTTAAATGCAAAAATTGTCAAAAGATAAGCTTTGACATATTGGTGTTTAAAATGTAGAGCTTTTTTGAGAAGATGGAGCATCATAATTTGTCACTACAATCGTAAGAGTTTTGGGGCTGTACCAAAGAATTGGTGAAGGAAGGGAAAACTTTTATGAGAATGTCTAGTAGACAGAGAATGCCTTTGGTTAGCTGGAGCAAACTAAAAGAGCAAAGCAAGTATAGTTCCCATCTTTAAAGAGTTTATAGTTCACCTACGAGTGTAGGACAGTATTTTCCTCTGTTTCACATTGCTTAGTAGGGTCCTAGCTACCTCACAATTATATGCTTATTTTCAAGAAATTTTAATCAGATAATTATTTGCATGGGATTGGGAAAGTTAGATGGTATCTACAAAAAAAATAATGCAGTAATAAGAGGAAACCATGAATCGTTTAGCTTAAATGGACAACAAAAAAAGTAATTAGTGGAACCTACAATTTGAAAGAGCTGTGTGTCTAACCAAATTTTCTTTTCTCATGAAAGCCTCAGACATCTGCTACATTCCTTCATTCAATATTTGAAGGAATAAATATCAAGAATGCCTTCTCCTTTCTCCTCTTGAAATTTTCTTAGCTCCTCATAGGCTGGACACCACAAAATGTCAACCTGCAAGAATACCCTTCAACGTCATCCATATAGTTCACGTATTGAGAACACTAAGATAGCTTATGTATGGAACGATAAAAGGAATGTCACATACTTTGATCCACAAATGAGTTTTCTGAGTTTCTGCTAGTAAACACAGTTCTCCAAAGGGTAAGATAGTGACAGCGGTAGCCGGGGCTCTCTACAGTCCTTTTTACTTCATCTTAACCAATATTTAATATGTCATTCTATGCAATACCAGATTTTAGGATACTTATAAGAATTTAAGCCATAAAATGTCATTTTTCATTCTTAAAATTATTTATTTTATTTACTTTAGAATTTTTAGTATTCTCTTTTCTAAATTACTTTTCATTAAAATAGGATTATATCACTTTCCCCTTTACCTTCCTTTTTTCCCCCTTTACCTACCCTTCCCATGACCCCCCTCTACTCCTAATTTGGTAGCCTCTTGTATTTAAATTTTTATTTCTCCATCTCTCTGTCTCTCTCTCTCTGTCTCTCTCTCTCTCTCTCTGTCTCTCTCTGTGTTTGTGTGTGTGTGTGTGTGTGTGTGTGTGTATGTGTGTGTGTGTGTACAAACATATAAATACAAATTGATGACTCTGTTTTGTTGTTTGTGTGTATAATAGTATAATATGGTTTCAAGGCCGACCACTGTGTACTGGATAACCAATAAGGGGGATCAAACATGGAGAAGCCTAACTCTCTCTCTCTCTTAGCAGTCATTAGTTGCCTCAGTTTTCTATGACTTTGTCTAGGAATAGAATCCCAGGAAATGTTCTACCTTCCATGTTAACATAACCATTGATATTTTAGTTGTTGCAGTCTTGCTTATGCAGCCATAGGAGAGAATGTTTCACCGTAGACTTCTGGTATTTTGGCTCTTACGATCTTTCCACATCCTCTTGCATGATGTAACCTGAGCCATAGATGCAAAATTTTGATGTAAATATATCCATTTGGGCTGGGCTCCCAGCAATCCATTGAGCTCTGCATGTGCTTCGTTGCGGTTTTCTGTGGTGTTCTCCATTTGCTTTTTTGAAAAGTTTCTTCAGTGAAGGTGAGAGGTACACCAATTTATGGGTTGAATTATGAGCTTTAAAATGTAGTTATAGTTATGCTTGTTTAGCAAAGTAGCAGCAGTTTGTCTTCTAAGGTCCATGACCTCACTAGCTCCTGGAAGTTGGCTAGGTTTCCTGTACCCCTCATGATTGTTCTGTTTAATGGACCTTAATTCCAATTAGACATCTGTTGGTTACTACTAACATGTGCATGTCACTTGTTGCACATTTACATATATCTTGTCATGCCAGTAATTGTTGTAGTTCATACATGATGCAGCTATTTATTGCTTCCCTCTCTTGGCCTGAAAAAGTACTTGCTGAGCTAAACCACATAAAGAAGGCTTTAAAGTTAAATCGGCTTCAATCACCTGAATGCTGTGGCCAAACTGTGTGCAATCTTCTTCATCTATAGGAGTTTACTTTCAAACTCAGAAAGGCAACTAAGGATTATATCAATAGTCTACAGTATTTTTGGAGTCCTTTAGTGGACCCTGACCAACCATAGGAAAAGAGAATTCTTGTGCCTGGTATCTGATTTTTGTTAGATTATGATTCTTTCATAGGGGCTTATTTTTTTTTATTAAAACACAAATCATTTCTTACTTATATTAGTTTTATAATTGAACGTAGCGATCATCACATCACTGGACTCTTCTATCAGACTACTAAAATAATACAGTTTAATTTTAATAAATCTGCACAGCATTAAGAATTAAGTCAGTTAATTGATTAGCATGTATTTCAAAGACTGATTAAGTATATTTGCTTTTTACACAAGGGTAACATTCAGGTACTCCATCTCATTTCATCCAGTTGATATAGTTGGTTGTCATTTTCTCAATTCCATTTGCAAATTGTTTGTCTTCACTAATTGTTACAAAATTTAAAGCTGATTATCCCTGACCAAGGCATGAATGATGTTTCAGTGAAAAGTCTTGAACAATAAATGGTGAATCTCAAATTTTATTTAAAGTAGTGTTTCTATAGTAAATACCATCATGATCTCAAGTCAAATACTCATATAACTACAGTTTGCTATATGTATAAATTTAGAAATCCAAAAAATGAACTATTGTGTTATATAATACCCTAATAGTATTTGTTCTGGTCTTCATGTTCACCAGTATATTATTCTTAATGTGAGTGTAATAATTAAAGGAAGGTTAATTCCATGAATTGTGGATATAAGAAGCTGCTTTCTGATAAGTGCATAGAAAAATAACTTCAGAAGGAGGGATTTAATATTTCTTTCAGATTAATAATTACAATAACATGGAATAAGAAAAGTATTAAGCCTGGAGGTGGTGGCACATGTACCTTTAATTCCAGCACTTGGGAGCCAGAGACAGGTGGATCTCTATGAGTTGACAGCCAGCCTGATCTACTGAGTGAGTTCCAGAACAGCCAGAGTTACAACAGAGAAACCCTGTCTCAAAAATACAAAAAAATAAAAAAATCCCCCTGAAAAGTATTAATATACATAAAAGTTGACAGTAGTGATTTTTAAATTTTTTTATGAGCTTTCAAGAATACACATGTTATTTAAATACCTCTTCAAGTAAATACAGAATACTATTCTGTATGAGTATTTTTCCTGCAATACATTTGGATATTATAATACTTCAATTATTTATGACATATTATATATCAACTATATGTAAAATTTGTTATATGTTTTTCCTTAGATATGTTCATAGTCTTATTATTCATTTTTATTCCCCAAGTATTTGACATTTATCATGCTGTACCTATAATATAGAAGAAATTCATCTATGACAATAGCAGTAATAAATCCTCAAATTTTAGAACATTATAACTTTAAAAGCATTTTCATTTCATATAAACTTGATATTATATTCTTAAAATTAAATAGATTTATATATTGTAAATTCTTATCCAACACATGAAATTATAACTCAGGTGTCTCCAATGTTCATTGTATTCCATTAATTAATGTTCCACCATTCCTAATTAAAATGTAATTACTTCCTATGGATTATTTTTCTGTAATTGAAAAAGAACAGATATAGGTGCTCAACATTACTAATTTGTCAGAGAAGCATTCTCCTTATAACTGTGCCTTTTCTTCTTTCTTTCTTCTGATTATTTATTAGCAACTCTTTTAGACTCTAGATCACTTACTATATTTCCTTCAGATTGTATTTCACTGACTGCAAATCTTGCTGCAATTTCCTGTCACTGACTTTTTGCTGTTTTTGCTTCATCTATAGTCCAGTTTCCTGTCAAAGGCTATGAATCTCTAGTCTGAGATATTAGTTGTTTGCTTTAAATATACTTGAGTTTAGCTTTGTTCCCAGGTATTTCCTGTAGTCTCTTGAGAAGGACTTCAGTGTCTGGCTTTTGCTGTCAGCCAATTCTAGCTCTTTAAGTACAATTTCCAATAACATATATTTGAAAAACAAGTCCCTACAACTCCTGTTGTTTCAGGTACTTACCTTCTGAAATATTATGTTATCATTCTGTTGTGTGTAGTTAATGAAATCAATTTTAAAGAACACTTCAGCTGAGATCTTATTTCTCGCTTGCATATCAATATAAAGAAATAAGAAATGTATTTATAAAAAATTTTTACATTGAATCGTTTATTTATTTTCCACTCTCTATTGCGACTCAAGTGTTTTTCTATAACTCATAAGCACTGATGGAGAGAGTTGGTGCAAATGTCATCAAATGTTGTGTACACCACAGGTGGAACTCCTTTGTGAATCATGAGTCAATTAAGAAAACACTAATTTTTGTTAGTAGCTTTTATCATGTTATCAAATTACTATTGGTTATTTTTCTGCATATAATTTTCAAAGACATCTCTTATTTTACACTGAGGTCCTTTTCTTCTTAATTTTAAGGTATTATAATATAATTAAGTTGATTTCACTCTACATTATCAGATTTTAATTACAAATACCCAATACCCTTGTCAACATTTCTACTACTTCCAGTCCTATTAATAACTCATAGATTGATAAAATTCATATATTACAATGAATTCCATATCACTCTCATATGATGAGCTTCACATTTTACTGTTTGAAATAATTTGTGTATTTATTGAATGTCTACAGTTTAAAACTGTGTATAATTATTCAGAAGGAATTTTTTTTAGTTCATTCAATTTTAAATTAAAACTACCTTGAGGTATCACCTAACACGGTCAAAATGACTATTAGAACAATTTGGAATCAATCTCATTGTCCATCAACAGATGGACATCAATAGATCATGAAAATTTCATATTTAGACATATAATATATATTACACATTTATGAAATATGACCTATGTATATCCTATATATATATGCATGTAATATATAGAATTTTTTTGCACACATATATGAATTGGTAGCACCAAATCCTCAGAAGGGTATGTGGTCAGCTGCTGCTTAAGTAAAATTTAGCTCATTAAAATCTCAATAAAGTTCAGGTGGTCTTTTGGTGACTTTGAACTCCACAACAGAACTTTGTCTTGCTAATAAAATAATCTAAGAATGGACTCAGAAGGTAGCTCAGTGAAAAAGATTCCTAGTATTTAAAACAAGCAAACCACAAAAGAACATTAGTTGGGGACATTGTAAATCCCTGCAGATGCATAGATGGGGGAGAGAGAGGAGAGGAAGAAACAAAACTTTGTCTATTTTAGACAAGGAAGTTTGGCCAGCAAATAGCCACAAAGTGAAAAAGAGAAGTTATCCATGTGGTGAAAGGAATATAACTTCAGCAAAAGAATGAAAAGCCCGAATTGCCATGGAAAACATATTGATGGTCTTGCCAAAATCCAAAATAGAGACAGAAAATAAGGCAAAGGAAAAATTACCTTGACTAAGAAAAAGCAGGTCTCCCTCACTAAAGCCTGGCAGTGGCCTGTAGTGACTGTACCAAGATTAGGGATTATGGGAAGGAAAGTGCTTTATCCTAGTAAAAAGCTAATTATTATTCTCGTCCATCTCATCTCATTAGTGAGTGAATTTACCTTCCTGGGGTGTCCTTCCCTGAATAGGTTTTTGAATGGCCTAACTGGATGAGCCTGCATGTTTTGGATAGCTTAGAATTTTGATGTATTCTCCACCTAGGCCAGAGATAGATTCCATTCTTTTCACCAAAAAGAAATACCTTTCCTTTTAGGGCCAGTAATATTCACCACACCCCCTATGAAGTGGCAATGACATGTTTAGAACCTCACTACTATAGAAACGATCTTTAGTAAACATTCCAGTGTAAAATATTGCTTTTAATACCCAAAACTCAGAAGTTATAAGGGATACTTTAGTGACATTCTTCCAGAGTATGGGTGGCATTGCAAAGATGATTAACATATACTGCAAAAGAGGGATGTCCAATTGCTCTTGGCTGTACTTGAGCAGGTCTATACTAAGAGCTTCATCAAATAGGGTTAGGGTGCTTTTGTACCCCTGTAATCGTCCTGTCCAGATAAATTGTCCATTTAACCCTGCCTCAGGGTATGTCCATTCAAAGGCAAATATGGGCTTACCTACAGGTACCAGAGGTAGGGAGAAAGGGGTATCCTTTAGATATAAGACAGCGTACACAATTTCCCCAGGTTTTAAAAAGCCGAGCAGTATGCAGGGATTTGTCATGATTAGGTGTATAGTCTCTACCCTCTTATTAATCTCTCTCAAGTCCTAAATAGGTCCCAACACCAAGCTTAAAATCTGTCCTTTCTTCATAGCTGCTTTCAAACTGAGTTCTAGCCCCTGTTTTCAATCTCAAATGCATTGAAAGTATTAGTCATGTCATAATCTAATTGATATGAACTTTTCTTTGACATCAGTGATCTAAGACTGTGTTTTGTTTTATTTTGTTTTGTTTTTTGACTTCTCCTTAATTGCTAAGCTCCCCACATTATAGATACTATAGAAAGATAAGTCTTCTCCATGGATTTCTACTTATGTTCGGTGTGTTAATATTTGAACTAGAAATGACTCTGAAAATCAAGCAGTGGTTTGGGTGTCTATAAAGTGTTTGTCATATTTCTATACTCTCATTTTTTTCTACTTTTATCCAAGACTCTAAGAATCCAACATAATGAAATTATATTTCCTAGAAATACAGTAAAAAACATTTATAAATGTCTCAATTGAACATATATTTTGATGTATTAAGTAAAACTATAGCTAAAATATCCTCAGTGTTCAATACCGTCTTATACATTCATAACTCCTAACAAATGTCTCATCATCTCCCATCATAATATAAGTCTGCAAAATAACTCACACAAATGCTAAGTTTAGATATTTTTCTTTCATACAAAATGTAGTGATTCACAATTTCTTGATATAGTTTTGGAGTTACTGATTCATTTTACTTACTTAAAACCTTTTCATAATCTTTTCCTTCTCAATAGTAATTCTATTTTTTTATTATATCTTCTGTCTTTTTGAGATGGTAATGTAATGACATCATTTATTTCTTCCCTTTTGTGCTGGCTAGCTTATGTCAACTTTCCTAAGCTGAAACCATCTGAGAGAAGAAGACCTCATTTAAGAATTGCCTCCCTAAGATTAGCATGTAGGCAAGCCTGTATCACATTTTCTTAATTAGGGATTGATGGGAGGGAGCCCAGCCCATATTGGGTAATGCCATCCCTGGGTTGTTGGCACTGGCTTCTATAAGAAAACAGACTGAGCAAGCCAGTAAGCAGCACCCTTTATGGCCTTGTATTAGCTCCTGTCTCCAGTTTTCTGCTGAAGTTCCTGTCCTTACTTCTTCTGATGATGAACTGTGATGTGGAAGCATAAGCCAACTAAACCCTTTTCTCCCAAAGTTGTTTTGGTTATGATGTTTCATCACAGCAATGGTAACCCTAACTAGGACACCTTTCCTGCCTCAAAACCCTCTCACATGTGCCTCCCTTCTCTTTTTCAAATTTATAGTCTTTCTTCACTTGTAATTTTTGTTACATGCATACATGTATGGTTTATACACACACACACGCACACACACATCTACACAAAATACACAAATACAACTTGATCAATATGTATAATGTTACTTCTATGCATGTTTTTAGGCTTGATAATTTGGTACTGGATAAATTTTTTTTAATCTATTATGTTTTGTAGATGTAGATTCACACCAGATGCAGCCATAGATTCAAGCTCAAAACTATTTATTCTTTTGCTAATTAAATCATTAGTTCTTGCCTGGAGCCCTGGAGTGTTTTGTCTTCTTTACAATCTAGTCTTAATCCCTCAACTGGAAGACTTCAGCCTTCACAAATCTAGAACATTTAACCTGCTAACCTGGTCCTGAAAGGCTTCAGATTTAGCCTTCTGAGAACTACTGTTAACTGAAGTACTCTGACTAGCTTCTTCTGAACTCTTTTGGTTCAACTCACTCCCTGTTATGGGCTTCTCCTGCTGAGCTCTGCTGTGTCTCTGTGTCTTTCCCTGAGCTCTCACTGCTCCATCCTGCCTCTGTAGTTACAGACTGTTCTGCGACTTCTCTGTAACTCACTCCAGCCTCAGTTTCTGTAACTCCTCCTCTGCAACTGACTCTGTTCTAACTCTGTAGCAGCTCCTCAACTGATTTCTCTTACTGACTGCTTCAACTCACTCTTCAACCTGCTTCTCAACTCACTGTTTCAATTTGCTGCCTCTAACTCATAAGTAACTCTCCTTAACCGAGCTGTGAGCTGGCCTTTTCTCTTGAGAGTTGGACATGTTCTCACTGTGCTCTTTCTCTGATTAGTCACTTTGTCTGCCATTCACTCTGATTCATCTCAGATATCATTTCCTGTGTGACACTGTGTCCTTCTGAGTTGTGCTTCCTCTGTCTGCTTCCACTGTTTTTGTTAGGGATTAAAGGCATGGACCACCACTGCTTTTGGAATATTGGATAAAGGCGTGACTACATTTTGTCCAGACCACACAGGCTTCTGAATGGAGCCCTGGAATGCAAACTTAAGATTTATCACAGTGCTATTCCTCTAAAATATTTTCTACTGTGATTGCCACAGTAGGGATGTTTAATAAATACATAATTACAAGAGTAATTTATATTATTTTATATTATATTATATTATATTATATTATATTATATTATATTATATTATATTATATTATATTATATTAATTTAAATTATATTATTGCAACTCTGGCTGTCCTGGAACTCACTCTGTAGAACAGGCTGGCCTTGAACTTGAAGCAATGGGATTAAAGTCTTGTAAAACCACTGCCTGGCTGTTTTATATTTTCTGACATGATCTGCTTATGTGGCCTATTCTGTGCACAAAGTCCCAAGCCTTCTTCCTCTGCTAACATGGTACTTAAATTGAAGGTGAGCCCTTGCTACCTTATGGCTGGAGTATTTTTTCAGAAGTTAAATGTTTGAAAACTTAAGTCATAAAAAAGTTAATATGTTGTGTTACACCTAAGAAATAAAATGTCTGACTATATACCTCAGTTAGATTGATTTACTTCTTTTTACTCTTGACAAGATAAAGTCCATTGAAAGCTCATAAATTTCTTCCAAGTGCTGATTCTCAGAGCTTTACTCAAAAAACATGGTGATTTATGTTACAATAGTATAATGCAGTCAGTTATGGATATTTTCTATAAAACACACATCTGTCTTTTAATAGTAAAATTCTTTGTTGATAAGCCATGAAAGTCAGAATGAGAACTCTTCAATGCTGTTATTATAAAAGTTTGAGCTTTGGAAGGGTAGAAGTAGTGGCTAAGTCTTTACTAGACAAGCCTAGTACACCAAGATTTTCTAATAAATTGTATGACTGCTTTTAAAATTGGATGCCAGATTTCAATTTTAGAGGTAACACCCATAGGCATTACACATTCCAAAATTACTATTTGCCATTTTCTTGTCAGAGTAGTTGCCCTCTCTTTTGTTACAATAATTTCTATTTACATGGTTCAAGTTAAACTAAATTTGGTAAGTAATCCTTATATTGCAAAATCAGGGGATAATTTGAAACTGCTCCTTGTGACCCCACCCACCCTCTCCCTTTTGACCTCTTCCTTGCTATTTGGCCGAACAGAAGCTCATATTCAGATTTCTGGCCAACTGCCAACAGGAGATCTCCTTCCCCCCTCCTTGGTTCCCAAAATGTTTTAAATCTCACAAGGCATTCTAGTTCATAAGTTTAAAGTTCATCGTAGTCATGAAACAGCCACAATAGCAACAAGGTCCCATATCCCACAAATTATTATATTAGGACTATGAACTCTATTTTTGACCGCTCTTCTGGGAAATAAATATCAACACTATAAATCGGTCTGTTTCAATGTCATATGTAATAACATTTTCATTTACTCCACACATAGGTACCTCACTGTCTTGAAATGCTACCCACACCTGTGAAAGAAATGGTGCTTATCACGACTGACCTCTTCCCTTAGCCCTTACTAGTGATCTCACAGTCTGGCATGACTATGTAAGTATTCTGACTAAAGCCCTGTGATCACAGTGAACAGTAGCATTTTGGGGCTAATTCACATATGAGCAAAGGTATGCACCTCCATCTTTCTTTTCTTCTTGTCTAATGATGAAAATGTCATGCATATTTTTGTACACCTACAAATCATAGATAAGCATACATCTTCAGGACTCTTTAAATATGGTATTTCATGGTCTGTCATGCTGTATACACTGATATGTAGGTGACACATTTTTTTTTTCCATTGAGTTAGGGTAAACACATAAAGCTTTTTCTTTTGTAGCATATTCTAATATATCCTATTACCCCTTTCCTAGAGCCTTTACTGAAGTAAGTTTATTAACTATTTCCATGTGAAACCCATTCAAATAACTGGTGAAACTGATTCTTTATGTATCCTGATTCTAGGTAAGTTACCTTAAGATAGCAGTCAAATTCAACTAAGATATGTTGCAATAAAAAATATGTGTTCCTAACATTTGCTTTTTACATGCACAAAGATTTATTTCTTTCATATGCTGGTGGTACTGGCTTTGATGGATGGGTGCTCTTCATTGAGCCAGCACACTCTTTAAGCATAATATGGCTAAGGAAAAATAAACTGAGAAATCACACAATTGATTTTAAATTTTCTGCTAAGGAGTATCACTTGTCATTTGCACAGGTCATCTTCAGAACCAAAAAGCTAATATTGAAGCAAATGGCATGAGGGGTAGAAGCCTTTTAGAAGGAGATACAAAAATAATTGAGAATAATAACAAAATAAACAACACTTCGTTCCTTTAATCGTTTCCTTCCTTGGTACACTGCCTTGCATTATCCTTGGAACATAGTGGTAAATTCTTTGAATCAATGACTTTTATCTCTCAGCTTCTGCTTACTCAAATGTTATTGTTCCTTAACATTTTGCCTCTTTTAAAAACAAATGTAATTTAGCAGCCGTTGTACTTAAGAATGTCCTTGCTAGGAGACAGTACCATAAGCTTAAAAATTTACTTCCTTTGACATACAGTTAATCTTTGAATTCAATTTCAGATTGCATTAACTTTTTACATCACTCAATAATATTATTAATATGTAATAATTTTAACTGAAAAGCTTAATATTGTATACTTTTTGCAAACATCTTTTCTGCACATAAAATAGTAGGCCTTAAGAACAGAATACAACATACATCTACTCTAAATCACATTTATTTAGTTTGATCTGACTTACCCAGTGGGTGTCAATTTTTTGACAGTGAACTTTTGCCACTCATCAAGTTCCCTAAAGTTGAATAATGACTTTCTATTCATTTCTGTGAATCTTGAGTTTCGCAGGGAGGCAAAGCTAGAGTCTTCTATAAGTGATCCCATCACACAGTATGTTGTCTTTATTTTCTCATACCATAGTGTTGATCAGGAGATAAAACAAGTCTTATTACTGAGTTTTTCCAGTGTTTATATAATGACTTCATGTAGATGAGTTACTTAATAAGACTTTAGTTACTCAAATAGGTATTTTTTATTTGTTTTGGTTTTTTTCTTATTTTTACAATTATGAATTTCTTACCTAAATCTTGCCTAAGGTTTTTGTTTGTAAAATATGTTTTTTTACATATCTCTAAATGAATATTAAACAGTTTTAAAATAGCCACTATTTGGTGATTTGATAAATGGCAATACCAGTTTCTTGTAGTTATTACAAGCAGTCTTGTAATTATAATTGAATAAGTTATCTAAATGCATTTTCTGTATCAGCATCTGTATCTGCGTACCCACCCAGCTAAACTCCCCGATGATTTAGTTTCATTCTCTACTGATATGTTTAGCAATGTAGATTTAGGCAACTTATCTGTAACATATCTTTTTAACAAGTTATGAATTTTACTTGACAATGAAAAAATGATAATATGTACCATCCCTGTATCTTTTAACAATCAATTAAATAACAGTGGAGGGAGCCCATTTATTCTTCTAGAGACAAAGAGAAACATTATTATGGCTTTCATAAGGTAGATAACAGGGAAGCATTTTGATGATGGCTCTCTTTGTCTTGTTATACACAGTATGTCATTGGACACTCCATGAACCTAGATGGCGAAAGACCTCACAGGGTGACTTGAGGGGAAAAGTTTCCCTTGCTACCTTAAGCAATGATATCTGGCTTAAAATGCCCCCAGACATTCTTCTAATCTCTGTCCAAATGCAGAGTTCTGCATAAAAGTATGGATTGTGTCGTTCATTCTTTCATATACCCACATAATGTTTGGCTATTTCAGAGTTTTGTTAAATTATTGAAAGAATCTGCTTTTAAAAAAGTTTATAATCTTTTATTTCTATCTCTCTATAAATTATTTTTGTACATGTTGTTATTTGTTTTTTGGTTGGGAAGAGAGGATTTTGTTTTTTTTGTTGTTGTTGTGGTTTTTTTTGGTTTTTTTTTTTTTTTTTTACTTACCTCTGATCAGTCTGGATTTCATTACACAAAGCTGCTCTCAAACGTGCAATCTTCATCTACCTCAAAGGACTTTGGAACAACCTGAACATCTTCCGAAGAGGCCAGAGAAGGTAGATGAGGTAGGGTCATAATTTAGTTTATCCTTAGGAAATCACTGTCTGATATGACCACACAATGGTATATTAACATGTGAATCATTTTAAGCTCATTGATTTAATTCCACTAATAAAATGCATTCCCCAGATCTGTTTGTGTATGTGCACATTTGTATGGGCAAGTAAAAATATATCTGGACACAGAAAGCATGTGGAATACTTAGCAACTTAAATAAAATTGTAATATTGTATTTCATTATAGGGTCAATGTTAACAAAAGGACAGGAAGGATGATACATTATGGTGAACTAAGAAAGATACTGACAGATTAGTGATGCAGAGCACAATTCATAGAGTAGCAATTGTCAAATATCTTTAAATGCGCTACGGCTTCAAAATCCATGTGTTAAACCTTAACTAAAAGGCCACTGTGGAGAAATTAAGTTTAAATGTGATTTTTATAAAATGAGATCCTAAACTGCTCTATGAAAAGAGACACAAGAATTTTGTCTACGTGCAGAGAAAAAACTGTGTGATACTGTAGGGCTATGGGAAATTTTTAGTTGTGAGGAGAGAAAGAATCAGAAAGAATCTTTGCAGCAGCTTCACCAATACAAGAAGAATGTCAGAAGTTATCTTCATGGAAGAGGATAATTCATAATATTTAGATACTTCAATGGGAAAAGAGGTATTATTGGTTAGTTACAACTGAGGGTCAGAAAATGGGTGTATTATAACCTCTACTCCATGCTCTGTTTGCTAAGAGCAGTAATGAGGATGCTCAGGTATTCCTAGCATTTGTAATCTGCCCAAACAGGGATGTATGTCACAATCCATTGCACAGAAAGTCTTCTGACATTCAGACTGGTAATATACATTGATATTTTATTGTGAAAACTGAAGACCACTTATCCACAAAGCAAGTTAGCAACACTAATACTGTTCTAGTATTTACAACATGAAGAAATGATTGAGAACTTAAAAGCTGATCTTCATACTCCAAGACTTCATAAGTTTTGTGTGTGTGTGTGTGTGTGTGTGTGTGTGTGTGTGTGTGTGTGTGTGTGTGTTCAATAAAACAAGTTTATAAAAGAGCTACAGGTTAATGGATGGGTGGGTGGATGATCAATTAGTCAGTACAGTGAAGAGAAATTAAGGATGAGAATTGTGGCATGAATCTAATCTGAGCATTTTCTGTGTGTAATACAAGATCATGCACTATTATAATGATCATGACAAATGATCAGAAATTGAGAAAGTTAAAACAGCATTTTTGATTCTATAGTTTCTGTAAAATGGTACAGTGTGAACAGGGTTCACTCCCATGAAGCTTAAGTTAGTATACTGAACAATACTGCAGATTCACTCAGTTACTGAAATTCGGATATTTGTTATAAGAAAATTGAAGCTTCTATTACCTTCAAAATGGTTGTCTTAGGTTTTCTATTACTGGGAAGAGACTTCTTTAGCTTGTCTTTAGGATTGCATGCCACATGGATTTATGGGAACTTTTGGCTTAGGGCAAAATGTTCTAAAGACCCTAGTGTTGGTGTGAGTATTGCTTGGTGGTTCATCGGTTGAGTTCTGTAGTTAGTGTGAAAACCAAGGTTAGAGAGATTTGAGCTTAGGACAGCCTAAAAAGAGGTTGTGAGGATTTCTACCTTTCTCTCTTTCTGTATTAAAGCCACTTGTAAAAGTGATGAAGATTTCTTTCTTTCCTTTCTCCTTCCCTAAATTGAGGGTAAAAGATTGTAGCATACTGCTACACAAGACAGCCACATGTTACCACAAATAATACCAATTTTAAGGTAAGATAGAAAAAGAAGCTGGCATGTGTTGTATAGGAAGTCCTGAGTTATTTTGGATGTATATAGTATCAGAATGGCAACAAGACAATATCTTTTGATATCATTCATGTACTGAAGTGGCATGGCCTTTGAAGTGGTATATATAAATCCTTCAAGAGCTGGGATAGGAATAAGAGGTTTCCATGTCTGTATCAGAAGCATTGAATAAACCACTAAATATACATAGTTGCATACCACACATAAATATCATCATCATCATCTTCATCATCATCATCATCATCATTTGGTTTTAAACTCAAACCTATTAAGGAGCGTTTATTACATCAATTACAGTATGCCAATATGAGTTAAGCAGTTTATTATTCTTTAGTGACTATTATTTTTAAAGATCATTTCCTTTAGGATAATCATAATCCCATACAACATTTTCAAGAGTCTGCCACTTTCCAAACACCACACATCACTCTTAAGTAAGACAAATTTGATTTGAGCTCACCTGATGCTGTATATGTAAAGTAGGATCAGGGAAGGTCATGCTGCCCATATCATGATTGGAAAAAAAAATGTGGTGCTAATGAATTAATGGCTCACTTTTTAATTACTTAAAAAAATAAAATCATGATTACTGAAAGAAAGGCATCTTAAAGAATCTCAACACTGAACTATTCCTAAACTATTAGGAATGGCCAGGTATATGGTACAAGCTATTTAAGGACAGAAAATTAAAGAGGAATCCACATGTGGACTCTCAGAAGGGTCAATGGGGAAATGGGAAAGGGGCTAAAGCAACTTCTTCTACTTTCAAATGCATGCATACAGGTAGATATCTTTAGCTACTGTTTCTCTTTTAGACTTATTCAAAAAAATGGATGATTTGAAGGATATTATTTTTCATTTGATATCATTAATTGTGCTTTCAAATGTTATGATTCACAGATAACTGTTGTAAAATTAACAGACTTACATTTAAAATCAAATCCTATTTATGGCTTTTGTTTAATACTAACACTTCAAACAACTCAACTCTATACTCCAGCCAGGAAAGGAGATAGGCTAACTGCAGACCTTCACTTCTCCTTCTGTTTCTCCAAACCAAATCTCCCAGTCTCATCCCCAGGTCTGCAACAGAAGGCCAGCTGCAGCCTTCCTTCCCCCTCCTGCAACTATCTTCAGTGTATCTCACAGATCTTCCTCTCCTAAGCTCTCTTCCCTGACTCTTGCTTTACACCAGCCTACAATTCCAGCAGGCAGAAACAGGGAACCCAGAGGCCACTCTTTCCATGGAAGAAGGTAGGCTGAATGCAGATTTTCTCTCGGTCTTGAGGATCCAAGCTCACACTCTCATCCCTAGCTCTGCAGTAGAACACCTACTGTAGCCTTCCTTTGCCTCCTGCACCCATCTCCAGTGGATCACAAAGATCTTCCTCTCCAACTTCCTTTCCTCCACACATTGCTTTGTACCAGCTCCGACTGGAGCAGACAATCCCACAGAACACGCAGGCCACTCTGACCTGGGAAACCAGTAGGCTAACTTCAGATCTTTACCTCTCCCAATTCCCCAGTCTTGCCCTCAGCTCATTAGCAAATCTTCTGCTATGGTGTCTCTTACTCTCCGACTAAGCAGATCTTGTTGAAACATACTGGTTTTCTCCTTCTTGTGGAGAATCTCCACTGGCCCCAGTCCATCCTCATTCTTAAGTGTCAGGTCACAATACCCAGAACAATTTAACCAGGAAATCCCAGTGCCAATAACATCTATCAGGACCCCAGAAGCTTTTCCTACCAGGCAACACACAGTCACCACAGTTTCCTAAGAAATAGAGATGAAACAGAAACCTAGGAACAAAGCACCCATCCAGCAAACACAACCTAGAATTACAATCTTCCCAATCCCAGATGCATAGACATTAGCTGAAAATCCTAAGAGCCAGAGCAATGTCTCCATTAGAGCCTACCAACCTTATCACAGGAGACCTTGAATTTTCCAACTTAGCTGAAACAGAAGAAAAAGATGTTAAAACAGCATATATAAATATGATAGACCGTTATAAAGTTGATCATAACGAAAAAATGAAGTCTTGATTTGAAGGGCAGTGGGGAGGGGTATATGGTAATTCTTGAAGGCAGAAATTATATATATATATATATATATATATATATATATATATATATATATATATATATCTTATAATCTCAAAAAATAATAGAAAAAGGTCACCTAATTAATGATTTGTGTTCACAAAAGTTTCCTTAACTTTCTGTGGATCTTCCAATATACTAATTCATGGTATGTGGATTTGTAAAATAATGACTCACTCAGAAAGTTCCATGTGAGATATCTGAATACCTTTCCCTTATTTTTCATTAAGGATCTTAAGTGAACTAATATTTGGGACCATTCATCTTAGTCACATGTTATCCATCTTAAACAACGCAACCAAATGGAAGTCACAACAGCATAGTTAAGAATTCAGGTGTGACTTCGGAAGCACTTTTAGGTTTCTGCCTATCTTACAAGTGGCAGCTCAGAATTAGCACGTAAGCCAGGCACACCCCTGTATTTTGGTATCTCTCTGGGAAGTGTCGCAGGTAGAAAGTATATCCTTATTGTTCAAGAATAATGCATTCTTCTAATTTTGAAACTTTTTCTTCAGACACATTAAATCAAAATTGACTCAGATGAAATAAACTACTAGGTATCTTAATTAAGATTTTAAAATAGAGAGAGATTATGTACCATATATATAAAATATAATATAATATTACTTACCAGAATATAAAAATTCTGAAATCACTCAGTAAGAATACAAAGAATATGTATAGGGCACCAGTCACAATTACAGACTGAGAAATAGGGCACATTTTAGATAATAATGATTTCTACTTCTAACATTATATTTTCAGTAAATTATTAAAAATCACATGGATCCACATAGTTATAACCGGTTTCTACTATGAACATATATTTGGGAAACATGCTAAATGAACTCTGTTTTCAGTAATGCCCTTATTTTTAATTAATCATCTGAACTTATACCAATTGATCTTTGCTCCCATAACTATAAAATCTGTAGTAAAATATACTCACAACTTTACTTCATATGTGATACTACACAGTCTGTTTCTCACCTTCTGTAACTGGTATGCATTCTAAGCCTTTAGAAGTCATAAGAAATTGATACTGTGTATGTTTTGAGCCAGTTTTTAAGCTATCCATTCATTACTTATTAAGGGTTGACAGAATTTTTTGCTGGGCAAGTGACATTTCACTCCCAGTGTATAAGCTTTTTAAATTTTCTTGTTTTCTTCATGATTTTACCATGCTATGCTTCTCTTCACTCATTGAAGAATTATCAACTTAATCTCATGTCGGATCTCATGCTTACAAACATGATTTACTTTGATCTAACCAACCTGTCTTCTTTAAGGACAATTTATACTACACAGTAATTTAACAGAAAAGTTCAAAAATATTTTCAACTGTAATCCTCCCCAGGTATTCTATTTAGATTTTTAAACAAGGATCTATAAAATGGTAATAAACACAATTTCTGGATAAGCCAGCAGGGAACATGTATATACACATATATTTGAAATTGTAGTGCAATAAAAAGTACAATGGAAGGTCTTAATAGTATTCTTCAAAATGTTTCACGGGCATGTTGCCAAAATACTTAAGCAAATGGCTTTTGTATCTTTTTCAACTGAGTCAATATTAGTAATTTTCATAAAAGCATCTTACACAGTCAAGAGATTCATGAAAGCATTTCAGCATGAACAGAATGAGCTTATGTGGAATATTGATTCTTCATGTCAAACACAGCTGGAGTGTTCACTAGAAATTCCGGATCTGGAATACAAAATCACCATACAATTCCCCTTACCTATTACATGAGAACAGGGCTCTTTATCAGATTTCATAAAAAGATGCTACGTGAAGGTTGACCATGCTGCACCAAGGCAGATGGAGACACTGGCATTAGTCACTATCTAAAATATCCTTCAGAGGACAAATCTAGACTGTTTTCCTCCTCCAACATTTTGCTAAGATAATAATCCACTCTGTACAGCCAGGTCTCTGTTTGTTCCCTTGGTCCCTTTGCAGATGATTATGGCACACACCATTCTTTGTGATGGGATTTGACATCTGTTCCAAACAGATGGGCAAATCTAAGAATGTGTAGCAGGTAACAGCAAATCAGAATGGATATTCCCCAAGTCTCCAAGTTGATTTTGTTGGATGCTTCTATGATTATGCTTCTTAATTTCGTGGGAGTTTACGGCATTCAGTCACTTGCTGGAGTTATGAAGGCACTAGTGTTTCACAGTATTACTGAAATTGATTATATTGTTTTGATTGCTAGTTAGGACCTTTGTTGTCAGTTTTTCCTCAATGTTTACTAATATTATATTCAATAAACACGGGCCTTATAGTTCAGAATCATAATCCATGAACCCCTTTCTTTAAGTTTTTCCTCTGGATAGAAAACAATTATTTTTAACATTTCTCCCCCTTTATTCTCTCTCTATATCTGTCTCTGTCTCTGTCTCTCTGCCTCTCTCTGTGTCTTGTGTATGTGTTCATGTGTTTGAATATAGGTGCATGAGTGCCATTAGGGTATATGTCAGAGTATAGCCTTAGAAGTTGGTTTTACCTTCACCTGATTGCTTATTGTATGTACCAGGCTCTCTGGATTGTGATCTTCTTGGCGTTCTCCTCTCTCTTCTTCTCAGTTCATTTCAAGAGTGCAAGAGTCACAGACGCCTGTGACCAGCTTTTAGGTTCTGCGGATATGAACCCAGGTCCCAACAATTGTTTGGAAAAGTGGCTTAATCAAGGAGCCATCTTCTCAGTCTTTTAAATATTACTGAAGCAAATCACTTCTAGGCAAGATTCTCTGAAATTTTCAGATCCTAACTTGAATATTTCTGGAACTGTACAGCTTTAATTAAAATGCAGATATCACACTTTTCTCTACTATAGTATAGATTAGAAACATGTAAGTGAATAGGCCCATTAATAAACATCCAGGATTTTATTAATTTTATTAACCTTACAAAATGACCTTGAAAAATTTTAAGGTAAGGGGTTTTATTAATTTTATATTTTTTTAGTAGAATGCAGAATTGAGATTGATATAAAAGCAGAAACCCATGAGGACTTTCTTTATATTATTTAGAAAATAATTAGCCACAGACTTTAAAGTATATTAACTTAGAGAGCAAAAGATGTTCACATTTCTCTGGCCTTTGAAGTTGGTATCTTCTATCACCACTGATAATTATTGATGCAATGACCAGTAGTTAATTTTCTTGATTCTGTCCATATTATTATGATTTATTTCCCCTAAATATTTACTATTATCTCTAGTAATGGATAGTTGAGATTTCAAAGTAAGAAGATAAAGAGCATAGATATTAGGTTATATATTTTTGTCTGCCAAATTCTAAATTCTCAGTAGCATCTCACTCTTCAGTTCAAGATAGGAGTAGCAGTACACTCACATTCTTGAGATACATAATTACACCATCTCTCCCTTTCCTTTTCTCCTTCCAATCCTATTATCTACCTCTCCTTGTTTTATTTCAGATTCATGAATTTTTATTAATTGTCATTACATACACATACATATATACATCCCATTTTTTTCTGAATACATAAATGCCATCTGTTCAGTCTGTATAGTATTACATCTATTTATGTTTTCAGGCATGACCATTTGGCATTGGATAACCAACTTGCCTGATCTTTCCAGATAAGGACTATTTCTCTAGTTCTCAGAACTCCATACTTATAATTTTTGCAGATGGTTGAGACTTTGTGGACTGGCTTTCTTCCCTCCACATTTTAGGAAGATACTATTCGCCCAAAGTAGATATGATAACGCCAGAGTCGCAGTGTTATATAATGGATATTCATCCAATTTCGCTGGTATCTTCAACAAGAAGAAGACAAGAAACTGACACAAAAGCACAGAGGAAGAAAACAGCCATTGAAAACAGGAAACAATGGAGTGCATCTAAAGACCAAGGACTTGCATCCAGCACCAGAAGTCTGAAGTGGGAAAGAAGAGATCTCCCTTAAATCTATAGAATTACCATTACACAGACAGTGCATCTATGTATCTAAATCCACAGCAGTGTTTTAACTCACACAGGTTGTGCATCTACATCTCTCCACCTGCTAACTCACACAGACTATGCACCAACATTCATAGCACTACCAGCACATACAGACTGTGCATCTATATCCTGAAACTGTGACAAAGTAAGCTGCTTTTATTTCAAACTGTGTTCTGTTCATTTCTTTTTCCAGTCATGGAAATCAGTATACTGAGAAGCAAGAAACATTGTTTGATAAATTTAACAAAGTCATAAATAAGAATATTTTTCAAATGATGGCCCAAAGTCCAGTGTAGGAGTCTTGTAAATGCCACAGCTTGAGAGGTGAGAAGGAAATCTGATCCAACCAGATTTAGATGGTCTGGTTCAAACTTCTAAAGTCTGGCACAGGATATATTATTTTTAGGCAGTACAGTACAATACAGTACAATTTTGGAAAAAAAGATTTCCTGATATCAATTATCTCAGTCCTGTAGAGGAATATTTAACCTTTTAATCCATCAGCATGGCTGCTCTAGGATAGAGAGAATGTTATTACACACCTTTAATTCCAATTCAGAAGATAATGGTAGTACACAGCTTTAACTCAACCCTAGGGCTCTAAAAGTAGTTCAGAAATAGGTCATGGTTCTCAATTCACAGCTCTTAGTTCATAGTACAGAATTAACACATGCCTTTAATCAAAAGTCTGAGACTGAATCAGAGTAAAGACTTGGCACAGTGATGACTGAGATAAAGCAAAGTGAAGAGCAGGTAAAGTGATAAAAGCAGAGTAAAAGTTGGCAGAGTGAATCAGAGTGAGGACATACCCAACAATCATGATATAAAAGCAGGCTCTCAGCTCAGAGAGGCAGGCAGTCTGAGGTAGGGACATAAGGCAATATAGCAGAAAAAGGCAGTATCAGACAGGGAGAATAATTTTGGGATACAAAGTCAATTTGAAGCCAAGCAGATCAGTTCAGTTAGAGGTGTTGAATGAGTCAGCCAGAGTCAGCAAGAGTCAGAAGAATTAGGTCAGAAACAGTCAACCTGCTCAGAAGGTCAGTTTGAACCAGTCATCTTGAAGAAGATTTGAGCCAAAACAGCAAGTGAGTTGAATTAGCCAACCAGAAGAGTCAATTGAGTTCAGTATAGCTTTAAGTTCAGAAGAAGCTAGTCAGAGTGAGTCAGTCATCTGTAAGTCTTGGAGGCTGAAACGTTCTATTATATTGAACGAAGTCTGAAGTCTTCTAGGTCTGAGCTAGCATCTTGAAAATTAGATTGTCCAGAGACTGAAACACTCTAAGGAGCAGGGATTGAATTAGCCAAAGAATAATCTGCCTTTTGAACCTGAATACATGTCCACACAATCCCATATACATAATAAAGCTTCAAGCAACTTAATGTTCTAGAGAATGATCAGGTGTTGTCTGAGTCCTACAGATGGCATAGAAGTCACCAAGCTACAAAATACCTATGGCATCTCCCATAAGGATGGGTTCTATTGATTGAGAAACAATGCTCAAGATAAAAGTGTAGGGAATTAGTCCTACAGATAACAAAGTTCCCTAGGTTATTAGCTACATCAACTTCCACTCCCAGATTTCTGGGTGGAAAATAGGTATACGAATCTCTTTCATTGAAGAGACAAGGATGGGTCCTTAACATTCCTGTTTTCCCCACTACTTCTCTCTGAGCAAAAAGTCCTTGTGCCCTCTACAGTCTAGTCAAAGGCTTTGAGACATTTAAGAAACATCTTAACCTTTTCAGGTGCTTGATGCATCTAAAATACACACTTTAATCTTAGAAATACTAAAGTGAAGACATTGTTGCTTCTTTTTGGAAAGTATCTAAATGTAGTGTCTAGTCCTTGGCTCCTTCCCAAAAAGACTTCATTATAAACAGCATCATTATTGATGTTACAATATCATAATTCACATTTAGCATATAAACTGTTTCTAAGATTTATGCAGCAAAAATTACTACATTGCTTATTTTTTATAGTTTTATTTTTCAAAATGGGCTGTGAACAAATCTGTGAAGACTTCATCATGGAGGGGAACATTTTCTGCAGGCGTTTGTGGTAGATAATCAAATAGTCCTAGCCTTGCTACATTTAATCCAAGATAGAGGCTGCCAATTCTGACATAGCTGCTTGTCTGTGATATTATATTGATCATTTTTTTCTAGTACTAGAGATAAGACATGTCTCTGCTCATCACAAATAAACAAGTGCAAAAAGGCTAGAAAATGCTAAAGTAAAATTAATGAAAAGCCTCAATCAATAGAATGATAACAGATGGAACAATTCAAAGCCATCTGTTTTTTCACAGAATGATTCAACAGGATCTCATTCTAAGTTTATAATGCTTTGTGAAAATTGCAATATTGATTTTGAAAATTGTTGGAAAATGTGTGACCTAGGAGAACCAAAATAGTCTCAAAATAAATGTGATAGACTCAAACTTGTTTGACTTTTAAAAAAGCTAATGTAATAAATATACTGTATATGAGCAAAAATTTAAAAAGATAATTATATTAAAGTAGATAATGTAAAAATAATTAAAATATATGTTTAAAACTTTTAAAACAATTTTTCGTAAAATATATTTTGATCACATTTTGTTCTCTCTGCCAGATTTGTTACAGCAATGTTAAAAAAAAAGTACTTTAAAAGTAAGTTTGTAATATCTTTGAATCTGTATATAAAATGGGGGGGGACAAAAAAAATCAAAACTTCATAGTCTATGTAATTTAAAATTTAAAAATGATTGTAAGTTATGAACTTTAATGTGTAACTATAAAGCTATATGTAAGCAACCAAATCCATTGATGACCTGGAAGTAGGCATAGTCTTATATTAAAAAAGAAAGCTTGGGCTGGGCAATGGTGATGCATGCCTTTAATCCCAGAACTCAGAAGGCAGAGACAGGCGGAACTCTGTGAGTTCAAGGCCAGCCTTGTCTACAGAGTGAGTTCCAGAATAGCCAGAATTACAAGTGAGACACCCTGTCTCAAAAAACCAAAACCTAAAAAAATAAACATTGACAACTGAAAGTTTGCATTATATATCATGGTCTCCAGATCCTGAATGGACAAAAATTAGCTCATATCAATACTCCTACCAGAAAACACACAAAACTTAAATTAACTATAAATCTTCTAAGATCCCTCTATACCTGCCTGCGCTCCTGCCACTGACCTGTGAGGTCAGGCTAGTGTGACACGGATCTTGGGTATAGCACATGCAAGCAAGAGTTCATTGAGAATTGCTTCATAGAAACAGGGCTGACAGGTGACTGCTGGCCAGTGGACACCATATAATGGCCCTAATAATGTTTTAGGATCATTTACCACATAATACTCCATTTGTATGAAAGGTGGAGTATAGAATCAGGAGCTGTGTGACATGGGGACCACAATGTGGCTGTCTACAGATCTCTATGTGTCAAGACCTAGGAAAGAGAAAGTGGTGCTGAGCCTGCACTGATCAACTACAGCACTTGCCAACTTTCTCACTGCTATTCGTGGACACTGACTTGTGTCACTTTTCCCTATAACATTATATCATCCGTGGTACTCTGTCAATCATGGAAGCTTACCTCATAAACTCCTATATAGATCTTATCAAATTGAGCTCCCTCTGTAGAACAAAATGGAACAATCTTAAAGGGATGTCCTCCATACATTTTAAATTGTTTATCAACCTGCAATTTGTCCAGGGTTATCACTGTTTATCTTCTGGTGCACTTGGTGATTATTAGTAATGGAACTTGGTGTCCATTCTGACCATCTACTATTTCTTCCTGGCTGTGTCTATGAAGCAGAGAGTGAGTCCAGACATTGTATTCCCTTTCCCTCAGACATAGTTAAAGAGAAAAATAAAAGACCCATAGCCAATATCTTCCATTCTGTATGAAGTAAGATGCACATTATTTTTTCAGAAGCAATGGGTTGCTTTCCACAGACAGAAAAGAACCAAAGAGAATTTACAACTTTGGAATGGATTGACAGCCAACTTACTGAAATAGATCCAGATCTCAGAGTTATAAGACTATTTTTTAACTATCTTTGAATTCTAGAAAGGGATTCGTCTTTACTAGTATAATTTCATTGTCTTCAGTTCTTCCAAACAAGAAAACTAATCTGAAATTATACTCCATAAACCAGAGCAGAACTGGCAGTGAAAATATTTAAACGTGTTAAAATCGTACATAAGTGTGACTTTCCAACTGAGTATACCCAAATAAGACTAGGAGGTGAACACTCCATTCTGTTGTTCTTAGAAATGAGAAGCTTTATATTCCTGTGATTTTTAGCACATCTCTCAATGAAACACTGGTTAATGTTTCTCAACATGCTATCTCATGATAATATTGCCACACACTTTTATAATTAATACTTAGCAATATTAAAACTTACAGTGTGTTTTTCAGGTAGAACTCAGGAATCAAAGCAACACCTAAAAACAGCTTGTGGTTGAAGTAGAAGTGTCAGGTGGCTTTCTCTCCCTCTCCTCTCTCTCTCTCCCTCTCTCTCAGACACACACACACACACACACACACACACACACACACGGTGAACTTGATACAAAGGTCACACAAAGGTTTATTTCATCACTACCACCTTCCTCAAGCATTTCCTAGTACAAGTCTACTTGATTTCATTATCTTTGTTGACGTTGGAGTAAGCCTATCAGAGTATAAGTTGGACTTAACATATAAAATTTTAAGTACTTAAACTTTATTTATATCCAAATTCTGATTTCAGCTCTGGTTACCCTCATAAATTTCAATATAGTGGTGCCAATGCCTGGTTGTTTAGTAATAATCCCAAGATAATTTCTGGATCATTTTGTCTGGTCAGTTATATAGAGTTCATATAACTGGTCATATTTGTATACATTTTCATATTGTTTAATAGATAATATGCTATTTAATATAATAATTAATAATAATTTAGGAATAATAATAATTAATAATAATTTAGGAATGTTTAAACAGACCTTTTGTTACATATATGTGAACAACAAAAATATGTGAACAAAAATAGTTTAATAATTAATTATAGCTTCTTACTAAACCAAATTCAGAATTTGTTTCCCTTAGAATTAAAAAAATAGTTTAATATTTTCTTTTACCTAGTAGGTCTATATTTTTAAAAATATGCATAGGTGGTTGCAAATTTGTAAATTCTCTAAGAACGTATGTGGTTTTAAGATTATTTTATTGAAATTTTGCTATGTTGAATATAGTGTTATTATTAAATCTACTTTCCAAAAAGTTGGAGGTTTTATCATACAGTCACTAAAGTCTAATGAACTCATGGATTTTGTGAAAAATAGAGTCACTAGTAAAATGAAAAGCTCAAGAAATGGAACGTCCATATACGCTAGAAACGTTTTTAAAAAAATTGCCATGATCAAATGTTGACTGAATTTTGAGGCAACTAGAATAGCTATCACTTGTGGAATTATAAGGTAATAAAACCAAGTCAGAGAACCTTATGAAGACTTATTTAAAATGTTGATCGGGTATCTCGTTAGTGATTCAGCAGTAATATTTTATATATTTCCCTTCAGGAAATAGAACATTCCAATAAAGAAAATTAGTCTTATTTGCAATAATACATATGGAAAAAACTGCTAATAAGAGATTGAGATAAATATGTTTGCTAGAATAGTCAAAAAATAACAACATAAAAATGAATTTCCAACATAAAAATGGAAATTTCATTTTATTTACATTTATTACTAGGGTAATAGCATGAATCAAACTTCAAATTATTATACTGGGTGGAAAAAGTCAAACACATGATGCTTTATCTTGTCAAATTCCATTTTTAAACCTAAAATCTATCAGAAGCACTAGCTTGCATGATCCAGAAGCTATACATAAAAGCTGTGGTGTCTTGGTTCAGAGCAGTGCAATAATTGATTAGACAGGAACGTACAAGATTTTCTGAGTAGTGAAAACAGCGTATACCCTTTATTAGTTTATAGTTCCATGTGCTTAGAGAATCTGAAAAGATCATTTAGTGGAATACTTAAGAACGATACATTTTATTGAGTTAAAAAATAGAACTCAATATAAAAAATAAAACAGCAGAATCAATGTCTCTGTGTTTATTATAATACAATATTGGAGTACAAAGCTTGATTTCCTAACTATAAAATGTAAGTAAAATAGTTATATCCCTGTATTCTCAGAAGAAGAAGGCTAATTTTATTAAAATAAGTGAAGTGCATTAGGATTGGGTTCTTTGCACTTACCACAGTGAGCGGACATCCACTCAGCAATCTGGAATTCAATGCTATTACCACCAAGACAATACTGGTATTATATCTTCTTTTTCAATTTTTTAAAAGAATTTTTGTATTTCTATGATGATTTGGCACAATTTCTAAACATTCCTCTGTCTCTCTCTTCCAATTCTACTAGTATCTACCACAACCTCATTCTCAAACTTATGATTTCTTTAAATGTTACTGCTACTCATACATACACACAACTTACTAAATCATTTAAAGTTGCTGTTATGTGTATATCTTTGGAACTAAATAACCTTTCAGAGGACTCATTACCAGATAAAACTGATCTTTTCCTCCCTCAGGAGATTTTGATTGTATCTTTTACCTTAGGGACTGAGGTTTGATATTTCCCTTATTCATGCTTGCATATGTGCTGATATGGTCATTACTGACATGTTGATTACCTCAAAGATAAAGTGTTACTACTGTACAATTGGGATATCTTGCCAGGAAGACTACAGTTTGGTTATAAACCTAAGGCTGGGTTGGACTATTGATTGCCTTTTTTTCATTTATAAGACAAACCTAAAGTATAAGAACCAATTCATCTGTGCCTGTGTTTTCTTCTGATTTTGCTATCCAGGGTGCTACTAATTTCTTTCAGATGTGCCTAAAATAAATATTTTAAAATGGATAATTGAAAAAAAAGCACGTGTATATATCTAAATATGTACATATATGTATTTAAACAAAGATGTATGCACTTATACTGGCATAATTGGACATTATAGGCTTAGTTTGCACTGGTTTATTGCTCGTCTGTCAGTCAAGACCTTTAGTACAGCCAGAAGCAGCTCCCAAATGTGACCAGTGAGGCACGTTAGAACTTAAATAACAATTGTGCCTTGCTGTTGGAAAACCTCCCAAATGTGGCCAGTGGGGAACATTAGGTCTTAAATAACAACCATGCCTCTCCATTTAGAAAATAAATCAGGATTTAAAAGAAATCTGTCCATGCAAGCACAGTGTGATTAGAATTAAGTGAAATTAAGTGTATTCCTACTGGAAATAGACGATAGATTATAGAGAGATAGATTTTATACATACACACACACACACACACACACACACACACACACACACACGTGTGTGTGTGTGTGTGTGAGTTTATGGTAGTTCACTAAAAAAAAACACAATTATTGGTTCAACAAAGCTAAGTATATTTTCTAGTGACATCATACAAACAACAATGTTCTGCTCACTCTCTACTTTAAGGATTTATAATTTGACAGTACTTGCTGTTTTGAACTGAAAATGTTATGCAGGTTAGTTATACTGAACAAAAGGCTCATTTATATATAATGATTGATTGTTTGTTGCTCAAGCTAAGCCAAGCAGAGATTTTCTATGACTTAGCTACTTAAATATGTACATATATATCATGCATGAAATGTTTATAAATATATCTTCAGTTTATATTGGTCATTTTCACCTAATTCAAATTTTCATGTGATCATCACTACTTTGTCTTTTCAAAGGGATAGCAATCTATAATGAGTATGCAAAACCTACATGAAATAATGTCAAATCAATAGGGACAAATTTAAGTGCTCTTCCCAAACATGTCTTTGAATGATGTGTTGTCATGTGTTGGGGGCTGAATAAGAAGTCTATGGAGTTCTTAAGAATAAGATTGCCCTTCAAGAATTAGCAGCTCTCAGACCTCAGCGGTAGTTTTGCTGAAGTTCCCTCTGTAGCTAAGAATAGATGGATTTCCATCTTATTTGAAATGCTGCAGAGGTGAACTTTGGTCTAGAAAATAACACCCAACACAAATTGAGGGCTTCTGGAGATTCCATATTTGTCTTTATTTGGTGCAATTGATTTTATGTGACATGCAGCCACCATAGCTCCCTTAGAATTTACCAAGTACAAACTCAATTCCTTCATAAAAACTGACTACAATATAAACAGTAAGACAGAAGCCCAGCTTAGATTATTTTGATTTTAAACAATGTAATATAAGCTTACATATAGGCATAATTCCCCGATAGGCATTTGACTACATTTTGCTAGTCTTAATTCTATTTTACTTCTGCTATATATTCCAACTGTGTGTGTGTGGTTTTTCTTTTTAACAGCTTAATTACAAATAATGTAGCAAATTCATTTTACTGGTGGTTTCTAGTATAGCATAGAGCAATCTAATCACAATGTAGTAACAGGAAGACCAATTGAAACTCAGATCATGCAGCTCTCATGATGGTATATGCCTGCTTTTTAAAGCAGAACAAACCCAAGTTTAAGGTCAAGTGAGAAAGGAATCCTGAGCCTTGCAGGCCTCCAAGGGAGCATTATCCAGAATGTGTCTTTTGTATTCTCCCATTCTCACTACTGCTAGGAAACATTGATAATAATAATAATAATAATAATAATAATAATAATGATAATAATAATAATAATAAATAGTTGATAAAATAGAATGTTCTTACTTTGTAAATCTGAAGCCTCCAATTTACCAGGTCTATGGCCAACAATTTATATCATGACAAACCCACAATGAAATTTAGTAAATATAGAGATGTTTTGTTTGTGAGTTTGTTTTTGTCATTGACCAATGAAAGTAAGATTTAGTACCTAAGCTTCCAAATATATTAGAAACTCCTCTTTTCCATAAAGTAGCAATTTGGTGACAAAATATACCTGGCTTAGAGTCCTAACATATTCTGAGCATAAGGTTATCAGACAATATGATATTATCATTTTTATAACAAGCTTTAAAATGTTTTTCAAGTAAAAGCTTAATCTACATTCCTTCTTTCTTTGTCCCATTTTAATATAGGTTATATATCTTCGTATCTCAATTCTTCTACTAGATAAATGCTTTCCTAAGAATACATCAAACAGACATTTTCAATAGTGGTCACTGAAGTACAAAACAAGATTATGTTAAAAAATTATACATATTTGATATGAGGAGTTTGACTATGACTAGGATCAGTTTATCTGTATAATATGTAAACTGGTCTGGGTCTACAATAGTTTTATGACCCCATAAAATTCTACTATCTAAAGTTCTTTTCTTTTTTATTTTAACCTTTTCATATAATATATTTTGATCACTTTGTTCTTCTTTAAAGATCTTTCTGACCTTATTAAACACCAAAGAGACATTAATGAATTGCAAATTTTACAAAGGAAAAAGCCTATGAATGAACAATATCTGGGGCTCACAAGACGACTCTAACTAGTATCCTACGGATGGTTCTGATGTCTTTATTCTCTGGCTCATCATAAGACTTCATGATAATACTTGAGATAGTGTCTATAGAATAAAGCATATGCTACTTTCACAGAGTAGAATTCAGGAACCTATTCTGTCTCCACCATCAATATATAAATGTATAAAAAACTGGCTATATTATGAAATTTTCAGCTGTCCTATACCTCTTACAAACTGGCTGGAGTCTTCTAAATTCTTACAGAACTATATGAATGGTTGTAAATTGTTGGAAACCAAAGCTCACTGAGTTTCAAAGGAGCCCATACCATGTCACCTGAAGGCATCAGAAGGATTCCAGTCATTCTGTCCAAATGTTGCCTGGATAAATTACCACAGAAATGTCTGCTATAGTAGAACAGAAAAGCCCAGATGCACCAATCAAGTTCTTGCATTCTGTTGGCACTTTCTTTTGATAAATTTCTTTATATACTTCTAATGAAAATTGGAGTCTCATCTAATCTTATATTGATTGTATGTGAGGTGTCCATCTTGACAATTTCTTCTGAGGAAAGATGAAATATTATACAATAATGTATAAGGTATATTTCTATGGAGGTGAGGCAGAAATGTTGAGTAAATGAGATGGAAAAAAATATAACCAAAGGTCATAGATGGCCATTACTTCTTTTTACTAGCTCTCACATGTCTTTCTCTCATGCACTTGTTTAGACAGGGAGACTACTTTTTTATTTAGGATGTTGAAGGGTAATAGTAAACCCAGTGATTCAAGGAGATGTGTAAAAACATGGAGGCTATAACTAGCTTATTCTCCTTTTTCACCCTTACAATGACAAGTCTGAAACATAGCCTGGTTTATTCCCAAGAGCTCACATCATGATGTACATTTTTTAATGTCTCCACAAAGGGCAGTACTGAGATTTAAAAAAATCTGCATTTGCGGAAAGAGATTTGCCTAAGGAGGTAGAGAACTTCATGAGCATTTGTACCATGAAGCTGCTTTGAAGAATCAAGAGAGCCATGTTACTGTAACCTGCAACAACTAGAAACATATAGAGACCAGAAAGGGTTACTGGGGCTCCACGACCACTGAGGCAAGAATGGACAGGACAAGAAAAGCTGTCATTTCACACATCAAACTATGTGCATCTGTTTTTTATTTGGGCCTCATAAACATAGTAATCAGCTGTTGGAACACAATCCAAGAACAGAGTAGTGCTAGGGGAATTCAGAATGCTTATGAGAAAACTCCAAGAAAACAAGACAAAAGTCTCTGGTAACCAGTTTCTTCAAAACATGGAATTGTTTTTGGAATGTCATGATCCTCCCAGGTATAACAGATAAGCGTGAGTTTACTTCAGATTATCATTACAATTGTCTGTTGTTACTAGTTTATATGCGTCTGTGGAAAACCATGATTTTGCCATGTACAACTTGTCCACCACATGAGGCTTGTGATTATACACTCATTTGCTCATGTGCCTCCTCTTAACTCTCAGAGTATATATTGTCTGATGCTCTGAGTAAAGTTGGCTGTTTCATGGAACTTTATCTTGCTTCTTTTATCAGCTCCATTCTCCCAGCTCCTACCACCTCTAGAACAGTGGAACTCATCATGTATGATATGAATGTCTCTCATTTGTAAAGGAACCACAGAGCCCTATTTCAGTTCTGTCTCTCTCTCCTTCAAATATTGTAGCATATTTGGTTAAATTAACATCACCAAGCCAGTGGTTTCATCAACAGTCTTTTACATGGAATAATCTTTTCTGAATCGTATTCATTTACATCTTGTCATATACTTGTTTTTTTTTAATAAAACATTGATTTAACATTGATCATACTATGTTTTGGACAACCTTCTATCTCTCTCCATTTATATACATATATATATACATATACATATACATATACATATACATATATATATATAATATATATATATATGTATATATACCCAGGGAAGGAATTAACACTGAATTATTTTGTTTACACTTTACCACTATGGCCCACTTTTATATATATATATATATATATATATATATATATATATATATATATATATATATACACACACACACACACACACACATACACACATATATGCATGAAGGTATATATGTGTGTGTATATAAATACACAGACACAAATATATATATATATAATATAACATTATATATTAAATATATACATATTTGTATATATGTACAAATATATAAATTTATATATATATATATATTTATTCTTGAATACATTGATGTGGAATCAAGTTAGGTTAAAGAATTAATATTTAACAGTTGAAAGACTGACTTAGAAAATCTGAATAATCAAATTAACATAGTTTGAAAATAAAAATAAAATTACCACAGGTTTGTCGTCTTGTAAAATCAGAGGTAAAATATTCTTTTATTCAAATGTATCTCAGATATATTTCATAGGAATTTTAGAATGACATAATATCACAGGAGAAATTATTTATTGTAAATACATAAAAATAAATTTTGATCTTATTCCATATACAGAGTAAAAAAAATTTATGAACTTGTAATTTATTATTTACCTATGGCATGTTATCAGTGCAGGCTACACATTCATCTTGACTGACAGCATAAAAAACTCTTGAAGATAGCTGCATAATAATAAATATGTGCTTATTTTCAAAGAAAGATGAAACATTGACTCTCACCAAAATAGTTACTATATAAATATATCAAGTTTTGTGATTGATCAGAGCATCTGATTTGCATAAATGATTTGTTTTTAGTATCATTGTTGCTGCTTAATGTTTGTATCAGGTTCAGTAAAACACATTGAAATGTACATACTAAAACTTCATATTAAATGTAAGAATACTCTAATGGATCACAGGCCATTGGATATAGAACTATTTCTTTTTCCTGTATTCGTCAACACTAACTTAACCATTTCTAATTCCAAACAACCATCCTACACAGTTTTACTTTCAACTCACTAAGAAATGAAAATGAGTTCTTGAACTTTAAGACTCATGTGGCATCTGTCATAGGCCATCTGCCAAAAAGGTCTTTTAGAGTGAAGAGAACATGGATGCTAGTAAACAGATTCATGTCACATGGCCAACTATAAAGCAGAAAGTATTAATATTGCCATAGACCTTTATTGTGATTTAAATAAAGATGACTCTTAAAATACGTTGTATGTCTAAATAAAACAGAAAGTGAGCTGTTCGATGGTGGTGCACTTTAATCCCAGCATTTGGGAGGCAGAGGCAGGAGGATCTCTGTGAGTCCTAACCAGGCTGGTCTACAGAGTGAGTTCAAGGACAACCAGAGTTACAAGTGAGAAACTCTATCCTGAAAAAACAAAACGGAACAAACAAACAAAAAGAGGAAGTGCTTTTCACCTCTGCTTTTCAGAAAAGAGATTAACATTTAATTATTTTTGTGTACATATTTACCACATAGTGCCCACTTAATGTGACTTTTCAGTTATGCTCTTTGATGATGTGATCAACATGCTTATGCAATCACCCTGTGGCTGTTTCCCAGTCTTTTGAAGATGATTGTGGGATCTGTCACTTTCGGGAGGAGGAATCCATCACTACCCAAGCATATGTGAGCACACAGTTATTAAAGGATTAACCAAACGAGGAGACAGTTGGGCCTGAGAGGAACACTGTGCCCTCTTACTCCAAAGCATGATTTCAGCATATTTATTACAAAATGAAATCACGTAAAGGACTTATATGAGATTGTGGATGTGAACCCATTTCTCAAATAAAAATGTCAGTTGTAAAATAGTTTTACAATAAAATATTTACATTAATTAGTTAAAAAACATCTTCTATCATTTTTTTTCTGAAAACGGATATTATAAACTTTAAAAGAGGAACTGCCACAAAGAAACAAGATTTTTTTTATCTTGTGTCTATTAAGGTTTTACTTAATTATTTTTTTTTGTTTTGTTTTTGTTTTTTGAGATAGGGTTTCTCTGTTGTAACTCTGGCTGTTCTGAAACTCACTCTGTAGACCAGGCTGGCCTAAACTCACAGAGATCTGCCTGCCTCTGCCTCTCGAATACTGGGATTAATGCACGTGCCAATATCTCCAGGCTTTATTTGACTTTGTAACACAAGCTTATTTAGAGAAAACAATAAATCACTCCTCTATGTTGCCAAGGTAAGTTTGTAATAATGAATTGTGTGCATTTCCTTAAACAGTATATAATCTCATGAAATTAAAGAAAAAAATATCACTTGGTTTGTATCTAAAAAAAAGAACTCCATTTGTATTTAGATTTGGTTCTTATTGGAACACAGAATTTCACAAATAGTCGTTACCGGGCATACCATCCCTCCTGTTGAGCAGGTCTAAGTCTAACTGGAGAGCTGTTGACTACTGGAAGTTCTGCGTGACACTACTGCGCTCACAGGGCTATAATGCCATGCTGGTATTATAACTCTCTACTCAGTGAAGAGGATATATGGGGAAAATTGCGTCCCATGTCTTTTTTTTTCAGGAAATACTGCAAAACTGGTGACCGCTGTTTCAGCACAATGTGGTTCCTCGGAGTAAGCAACTCCTCCTTACTGCGCACAGATGAAGTCATTAGGGTCCAGAGTCTTCTCTTAGTCAGTAAACATTGCTTCCTTGGGCGTTCCCGTTGCCCTCCCAGGGGAACACTTCGAACTCTCATCTTGACCTTGGATTATGCTTTCCCCCTCCTCCAGGATCTCTTCCACCAACATGGAAGAATGACTTACTGTTGAGCCTTTAAGAAATGGGCATAAAATTCTTAGGTGCCCCTGTTTTTCCAATTCCTTTGTCTTTACCCAAAAGCCTCACCAGTATTGCCAGTGGCAACTGTTTGCTTTCCTTCCCCTCTCAGCCCTTGCTGGACTTGCTCTCATCATATTTCCATGCCTCCTTTGTCTGATGTTGTCAGGTGAGCAAGGGTCACATGTGGTAAGCAGAGCAGTATGATTAGTCCTTTGCTATAGTGAGCTAACCTAGGCCATGTCTGCCCTCTGCTAAGGTGGGGATAAAAGCAAACCTTTTCACAGTTGCTAATGCTTCCAAACTCTTCTAGTCCTTTCCCACAATCTACCTGTTTGGATATTTCCATATAAACCTGTCATATAGGCCTTCTGGATTAAAGACCTGAAGACTGAACACATGACCCAACTTTCGTATTTCTGAAGGTCATTTATGAAAACCTGTGTGTCCATTTTTCAGTAGTATCCATAGGGCCTATGCTGTCTATGAGGACAACTAAAGCTATATTTTACCAGCTCTTGTACCATTTCATATTTTGTCTACTTTCCACTGTGGGCTATTTCTGACATCACCTATGGAGTAAAGCACAGCCTGAGATTTTTCTCTGTGGCTGTGTTTACAAGGGGATCTAAGAGTACCATTTAATTCTATCTTTCCTTGCTCACTAAATGTTTGGTTATTACATTTGTCTAATTCCATCAATTTTCTGCAGCAGGTATTCAAACTCCGTAAGGAAAGATTTTGTCTGTATTGCTCCACGTGACATTAATGCCTGATACATGGCAGCCCCTATTTTACAAATGGATGAATTAAAGCAACACAGACCTCAGTGCATCTGTAGTGCATTTTTTTCTGTCTTGTTTTTTTCTGTAAAGTTATTCTGTGCCAAACTAATGCTTTTTGCTCACAAATAATGGTTCTATAGGAAAAAAAAAAGATATTATGGAAAATAATTTCAAATGAATCTTATTTCTATTTAACCAATTCAATGTTTCTCTCATCTTTCAAAAGCATTTTTGTCAGCAAGGTCATGTTCTGCAATTAGAAAATTCATAAAATCCTCCTGTCATTTCTCTCTTCTTGTACTCCTTATAATGGCTTATCTAAACTATTAATGCAAATTTTGCCTTTTACCGCATTGTAAGTAATTGCTATTGTACTTACCTCATACAATGAGTATAGGGAAATTTCATCTTTATAAAGGTGAAAACAGTGAAATATTTTAAAGTCACAGAAGATATAATAGATTTAATTCACATTTAAGAAACATGCTAATGAAAATATTTAAATTATACCTAATATTTCAATCTGAAAACAATGTATTGGGCCGTAGAGATGACTCAGTAGTTCAGAGCACTTATTCTTGCGGAGGACCCAGGTTCATTTTAGAGCATCCATGTTAGAACTCCCCACAGTCCATAGTTCCAGTTTCAGAAGACTCAGTGCCCACTTCTGACATCCACAGGCACCTGGCACAGAATTGGTGCACAGGCAAACATGTGAACAAAGCATTTATACATGTGAAATAAATATATATACAATAAAAAACAATGTATTTATTTATTTACTTAATTGTGTATTTAATACATATGGGTGTTTTGCCTTCATGTATATCGGTGCAGAACGTGCATGACTGGTACCACTATCCTACAAGATGTCATCAATTTCCTGGAACTGAGGTCACAGAAAGCAGTGAGCCATGTAGGTGCTGGGCATGGAACAGAAGTGTTCTGTAAGAGCATCAGCGCTCATTAACCACAGAAACATCCACCTATCCCCCAATATTTCCTTTAAATGTTGGTTATATCTACTCATATCATTATACTTAATATTTAAGTTATTAATTAAGAATGTGTTGGCATTGTGCTGAAGGGTTCTAAATTTAAATTTCATTAGTTTCTATAAAATTGCCCCTGGAAACCATCGTGTGCTTCTAATATCACAGTAATACTGAAGAAATAATTTTTATTGCTTCATTGGGAGTGTTATGCCAAAATAAATTACTTTTCCAGTATTCAACTTGCATTTCTTTATCACTAATGATGCAGATATTTGTTTTTCATTTGTAGCTATAAACTACTGGCATAGGGTAGTTTCAAATTGTTGAATTCTTAGATTTACATTAATCTCAGTTTTCTCAACTGTGTGAAATAATCACTCATCTCTTTCCAATTCAGTAGTGGGTAAACTGTGTTTAGTTCATTGTGCAAGGTTACACTGTCTGACTCAGCAGATCTGGATCATGCTCTCAGACATTCTACCCTTCTGACTTCCTCAACTGTGAAAAAAAATATTTTCCATATTTCAACCTCATTCTTTTTTCTTATTTATCGATTAATAATAATAATAATAATTAATAAACAAACTTAAATACAGGAGAATAATATTTTCATAGATAACTTTAGAATTTAAAGACTGTTTAATAATGATTTTCTTTTTCATTATTTTAATTATTTTATGGCTTTTGTTTTTTTTTCACAGAAGAATCCAAACTAGTTACTACATAAAATAGCCAGCATTAAGCTTCCTGCTTATTTTGTTGGGGAATTTCTAGTTTTTATCATTGCTATGTTAGATCCAATGATTATTTGAAAATAACATCTCTGAATCTGCAGTTCATAGGGTGCTGGCAATTATTCAGAAACAGAACTTCAAAAAATAAATACAGGCCATTTTAAAGATTAAAAGCATACTTCTATGTCTCAGATTTCTAAATAAATAGAACCAGATTTAACATCTTTAAGTCTATGATCATTGGTGCTGCTTCATGATCATTTTAAAAATATAGAATAGATTGCAAAAAGTCACAGCCTGGACGAAGGCTAAGTGTGATTGGCTTCAGTCATTTCACAAATTGGAAATACCCGCAGTGAGTGGGGTCAGTTACTCATTAACATGTTATCTTGCACTCAACGTACAATAGCATTCTAAGAGTTGGGTTTCATAGCACCTAATGGTTATTCAGTTTCAGAACTCCTGTCTGGGAAGACTAGACGGAAACAGTTAGATGTAAAAAGAAGTCATATCAAATTTCTCCTCACAGTCTTGCCCTGGGTGGCCACACACAGCGCTTTCCATGTCACCCAGCATGACATCCTATTTGTTTTTTTTTTTTTTACCTTGCCAGAACTTTCTTGTCCCAAACACACTACTACTCCATCAACTGTCTTCTATGGTCGCCTCTGTTTTTGTAAAGTCTCACCCCTTCTATATGTTTCCCTGACTTTTGCTTTTTGTCATACTCTGACTCAGAGTAATATATATTATAAAATAGACGTTTTGATGATATTTATGATATGGATGTCTCCTGACGTGTTAAATTCAACATAGTTCTTATTAATTTAGAGTGCACACACTGAACTCCTAAATTAGTGTATTGGAATAAATTACTCATGGCTATAAATTAAAATCTGTAGTTCTTAGATCTTCAAAATCATACTAGTGCCCATATAGATAGAGGAATAGGCCTGTGTGATAGATATGAAGGGACCAAATGTAAGGATCTATATGAAGGGATCACATCCAGGGGACTACAGGAAAGGATCACATTTAGAGGCCTGTGTGGTCTGGATGGAATGTACAAAGAATGTTAAGAATGTTGGTATGTACCTTTAATCCCAGTATTCAGAAAGCAATGGTAGCACACACTTTTTATCCCTAAGAAAGAAACAGACTGTGGAAGCAGAACTCAGAAAGAGTTAGTGTCAGATTAGAAGTGACATCTGAGATGAGTTAGAGTGAAGGGCAGGCAAAATGAAGAATCAGAGAAGAGTTAGCAGAGGGAGTCAGAGTGAGGACATGTACAACTCTCACAGTAAAAAAGCAGGTTTCAGCTCAGAGAGTCAGGGAATATGGCAAAGAAGGAGAGAGGCTGACTTAGGCAGTGTGGAGCAGTGACAGCTCAGAGACTGACACAAAGGCACAGAGGCAGTATAAAGCAAAGAGAAACAGTCTGAAGTAGTCAGTTACAGAAGCAATCTGAGGAGTAGGAGGCAGAGACATGGAGGCAGTATGAAGCAAGCAGTCTTAGGAAGCTGAGGTAGAGAAACAGAGGCATTTCAGAAGTCAGTATCAGACAGGGAGATTGAGTCAGTTTGAAGCTGAGCAGAGCAGTTCAGTCAGAGAAGTTGTACTATCAATTAGCGTCTGCCAGAGTCAGAAGAGTTAAGTCAGAAACAATCAGCTGACTGAAAAAGTCAATTTGAACCAATCAGCTTGGAATTTGAGCCAGAAGAGCAAATGAGTTGAGCTGACCAGAAGAGTGAGTTGATCAATAGAGCTCTGAGATCAGAAGGAGCTAGTCAGAATGGCTCAGTTAGCAATAAGTCTCTGAGGCTGTATGGAGATTGTATGGAGGCTGAAGCCTTCCACTTCTAGATTCATGTTTAGATTGTACAGAGGCCAAACACTCCAGCTTTCTAGGATTAAAGACCAGTGATTGAATTAGGCAAGGAATAAACAGCCTTTTGCTGTTTATTCAACATCTGAATCAACATCTACATACTGGTACCTAAATGTACTGGAGGTTTTTAGCCCCTAAAATCCATCTAACAAATGTAATCAACAAACTTATACAAGACAGTATCACCGTTATTCTCAATCTATTCAAGGAAAAGCATAACACATTTGGACAAGAATAAAACACTAAAGAGGATATTTACTTGTATTGTATTTGTGTTAACATTTTTATTTAAATCTGAATGATAATAAATTTGGAATTAGAATGTGACAAAAGTATGCAGAGAAGCCAGGTAGAATCATATATTGTACAATAGCAACTGCTTGCTGTAAATTTTACTTATTCTCAAAATATATAACATAAGCGCCCTCTAAGATATATATATATATATATATATATATATATATATATATATATATATTTGAATTGCACACATTGTTGCACCTCTCTTTTAAGACAGATAATTAATTGAGAAGTGACACAAGTATTTAAAGACTGTTCTTAAAGTATGCTGGTTTCTAGTGATGAGACTGAACTATTGAAAAAAATGTGCTTATTTAATAAATCATTAAATGGCCCTACTATGACTCTTTCTTTTTGGTTTTTGTGTCAGAAAAAATAAAGTAGCCAGATGTCTAGTTACTAGAGGAGTGCAAATTCACAAGAGAACAAATTGTAAATTTACAGATAATTAGCATTCTATTGTTGTACTAAATGGAATGCATCATTAATCCCAATGAACCTTAGGAGGAAATAAAGCTGACTGGAGACTGAGTGATGGAGAAACCTGAAGTGTATGGCTTCCATCCTGAATAATTAATCAACGAAAAACCAAGTCAAATCTTTGAAATATATTGGATGAATAATATTTCATGATTGATTTATACAGTTTTATCTATGTGCATAGGTATCCAAACATATGCAAATTCTCTTCATTTATATTTAAAGGAGTTTCCAAATTAATGAAAATCTCTGTTTTATGGCTTTACATTTTTATGATGACAAAATTCACAGTGTATTCATGACTAGAGAAAACACTTTGGAAATGTATAAATGTTTCTATTAGGAAGTCAACTCTATTGTCATCAATTTTGAAAGCTTACAGGGATCATAAACAGTAACTCTCTTCTAGCAGTAGAAATACTTAATAAAAACAAGACAAGGGTAAGTTGCTTTACTTTTACCAAGTGCCTCAAATAATTCCTGCATACTGTTTGTGTTAGGCTGAGTGGATAAGTTATAGGAGACGCAATAAATAGAATTTTCTCATAAAATGTAAAATAGTGAGAAAGTGAGACGAATTTAGTTTTGTCAGTGAATTAGCAATAATGACTAAAGGTTTCCTAACAAAATTTACCTTGAATTTCTTGATAGACTATACTAAGAAATGCAAAGATCTGGAGCAAGGAAGACACACATTTGAATCACAGCTATTCTTACCAAGCGTATATTTACATTTTAATAGCAGCTGTTGCAGCTATAATTTGGTGATGAAGCAATATTTATGCATGGTATGTTATTCTATTTGTACAGTGCCTTAAGTACCACCACCCTCAAGTTCCATTTTCATTAATACCCAAGACCCTCTATAAACACTGGGAAAAACAATCTATTCTTCCCTCAGTTTTTTTTTTTGTCCTTGGAAACACTAATCAACTTTCTGCTTCAAAAAATGGTCTATTTTTCACATAGTGTTGTACATTTCTTAGGATATCCTAAGTGTTACAAAATCAAGTCATATGAAAATAAATAGTTTTGTTCATTGTCAAAACAGATAATGGCATTTTTTAAAATTTTGCCTAGCTTCCTGGATAAAGTATACAGTACAATATTCTATATAGAATTATAAGCTGATATCGTTGTTATTTTAGGACAAAAGTGCTAAGCTCTATTACTTTGGACCTTGTTTGTTGTGATTTTTTTTTTGTTTGATAGGCTCATTTTAATTTTTTTTATTTTATTAAAAAATCACTTTTTCTCATAAAATACATACTTATTACAGATTTCCCTCCCTGTACTCATTCCAGGTCTCCTCACCCCATGTCCTCTCCATTTCTGATCCAGTTCCTTTCTCTCATTAGAAAAGAACAGGCTTGTAAGAGATAACAACCAAACATGACAAAATAAAAAAGAAATGTATAAAGCAAAAATCATCACACTGAGCCAGGACAAGGCAACTGAGCAGAAATAACAGAGCCCCAAGAGAAGGCACAAGAATCAGGGACTCACTCTTTCATAAACTCAGGAGTGAAGAAGACTGGGGTATTGGGTTTGCCAGAGAGGAGCGAGTGGTGAAGGTCTTCAGTTAGCTCTCTGTTTCCCTGTCCTGCTCGGTTGGTGTGCTCCTGGCGAACTGCTGCAGGTGTTGGAGTCTGGGGACGCTGGCATGAGGTGAGGGAAGGAAAGGTGGAGAACTTGTGATCCTTTGGTGATAGGGTTAGAGAGCTAAAGGAGACCACAGCAGGTTTTCTGCTACAGAGCTGGGGAATGAGACTGATCTCCATTCCCACACTAAGGTACGCTTCTGTATGATAAAACGCTAGGTTGTCTCAGTTGTTTTTTTTTTTTCCATGTGCCTAAAACAAATCTCATGAAAGAGCGGATTTGTGAATGTCTTATTTTTCTCTCTGTTGCTTTTACTACTTCTGTATCATGTATTTATCTCTCTCATTATCTTATTCTACTGCCTTTATTATCATTTCTTTATAAACCTGTGTTGGAAAGTAAACATTTAGATTTCATACTTTCTTGTTTTTAATCTTGTTTTTAGCATAAATTTCTTCACAGTTTCTTTGAGCTGATTCCATGCCAAGCTTACATAGTTTTTGTTGTTGTTGTTATTTATTTATTTGTTTATTTATTTTTATTTATTTTTTTCAGACAGGGTTTCTCAATGGTAACTTTCCTCCTGGAACTCACTCTGTAAACCAGGCTGGCTTCAAACTCAGAGATCCACCTGCCTCTGCCTCTCAAGTTTAATTAATGAAGTAAACATAATTTTATTGTGATTGTAAACAAATGCTGTATGATTCTGTGAGTATGTATGAGAGAAAGAAGTTTTAGTTACTCAAGTAAGACACATTTAAAGTTGCCAAATTCACATGTTTCTGTTTTTAGAATGAAAACAATTCCCACCGTATGTACATTTTTCTCAGATGATCTCTTCAGCTGCCAACACTCTGAGCCTGTGTTCACCCTCAGATATGCCATGTTAGTTGTGGGGGCATTATACCTTTCTGTACTGCAGGAATGATTTTAATGTCACCCCAAACTCCCCATAAGTAAATAAGATAAGCAATGTCTTAGGTTTGAAAATTGAAGCCACAGTCAGAAATCGTCTTCCTTCCCTGATAGTACTAATGACATCACCATAGAACAAAGGAGCTTCTATCCTTTCTAATTCTTAGGCAAGGAGGACTTTACTTTCTGTTTATTGTTTCTGACCAAAGAAAATATCCCTTCTGATTTACAAACAATGAATAAAGAAAACATACATAATTTTAAGATATTTCAAAATTTGTAAGTGGATCACTATATGGTCTTAAAACCACAGCAAAATTAACATTCTAAAATATGAGTACTCATTTTAGAAAATATTATTGTGGGCGGAATTATTTAAGGAAATTTCTAAGCTGAATACCAACCTTGGTGAGAAAATACAATGTAGTAATGTAATTTGTTTTTAAATTAAACTCCCATTTCTTACCGAAATGTCAGTCAAATTAGTAAACCAGCTCATCCATGCTGAAGAAATTCTAACTCGCTATCTTTCTTTACCTTTAATGAATGTGATTAAAAATAATAATAATAAATTAAACCTACTATTCTTCGGAGAAGTTGTTAAGCATGTGTTCTCAAATTGGAAGGAATATTTGTAGAGTTTTTCACTTCAAATCATTTTGAAAGCTGGACATTTTGAAAGCTATGATGTTTGATGCTGTGTAATGTTAGCAGCTGCACGGTATTTTACCATATTATATCTGTGTCAGGTTCCCCTAAGGGATTCAATGGGGTTTCGTGTATGAAACAGAGAGGCCTCGTCCTCATTAGGATTAGGCTTTCTTTGTGTCACAATGATGACTTAGCATCTAGCTCTTTGGTAGCCCACAAGAGATATAATGTTCTGAAAAACAATCTTTGACCTTCTTATTGGTCAATTTCTGACTAGGGTTATTTAATCTCATAAGCACATGCTTTTCTGATGCATGACTCATACATTTTGAAATGAAATAAAAAGAATCATAATTATATCACCCAAAGGCATGCAGAGTGGATTAAATATCAGTGAGTTGGAGGCAGGGAAAAGGATCATAAGGATTCCTAGAGCTTTGATTGAGGAATGAAAAGGGAAGAAAGAGTGGAATGCTGACAGAAATAGGGAGAAAAGGGGCCTGTGAGAAATATTACATATTTTACATCAAATTCTATAGGACAAAGGCTCAGAATTATTTCATAGTTCCTGTAAAAACAGGCAGGGGATGTACAATGCTAAGATAGTACTTAACATATTAAAGAATTTTGGTCAATTTAATTGTTTATGTAAGTTTTAGGATTTTTTTATTTTTTAAAAATGCATCATTTGTGTGTGTGTGTGTGTGTGTGTGTGTGTGTGTGTGTGTGTGTGTCTGTTTAGGTATGCATACACAAATGTAAATACTGTGGAGGCCAGAATAGACTGTTGCATATATTGGAATTGGAGTGATTTTGCTGCCTGGACATAGGTGCTTGGCATTAAACTTGTCTTCCCTGCAGAGAAGTACAAGTTCTTAATCACTGAGACATCTCTCCAGCCATGAAGAGAGTTTTAGTACTTTAGAGAGTCTCAAATAGGTTCACACACATTGGATACCAGAAATTATATTTTTATTAACTACCATGATAAAACAGGAAGTGCAGAATTAACGTAAGGAAAGTAATCAAAACCATTGGTATGATGAGTGGCAAATAGGTATACACAGTAAGATGTAATTTGAGAAGACATACTAAAATACAATGAACTCATAATTAAAACTGACATTCAGGCCAGGTGGTGGTGGTGGCACATGTCTTTAATCCCAGCACTTAGGAGGCAGAGGCAGGCGGATCTCTATAAGTTCAAGGCCAGCTTGGTCTACATAGTGAGTTCTAGGTCACCCAGAGTTACAAACAAAAAACAAAACAAAACAAAACAAAAAAATCCAAAAACAAAAAACAAAATGCATTCAAAATGGAGACTGTGGAGCTTCACACTAAACTTTACACTTTCATATCAAATATATTCTATGTTCTCATCCATCAACAAAACAACAAAAAATCTATTATAGAATTAGAACTTGTAAAACAGTGAACTTTATATAATTTTTCATAACTCCTATCCATTAATTACCTGAATTGACTCCTCCCTCACCCCCTATATTTTTTTCTTATTCTATTTGTATGTTATATTATACTCATGTGTACTTTTATCTACATGTATACATGTATTATTGGCTAGACTCCATGTATGAGAGAGAACATGCAGTTTCTTTCTGAGTCTGTGTGACCTTTCGTTAGACACAGTCTATGTCCATCATTTCCCTGCAATTTTAAGCTTCATTATATTTGGAGGTAAGTAGTATTTCATTTTATACAGGTACAAAATGTTCATTATTCATGCATCATTTGATGAAAAATAAGATTGACTCCAATTATTTGACAGAGTGAATAAAATAGCAACAAACACAGGGGTAAAAATATCTCCATTGTAGAATTCTATGACTATATGCCCAGAAGTGAAATAGCTGGGTCATACAATAGTTCTATTTCTAATTTTTTGAAACAGAGACAACATAATAAAGTTATAATTTTTTAAGTAAAATAAATGATTTATCAAAAACTTAATAAGACTATTTTGGTTGAATGTATTATACGGCAAAGCAAACTAGATAGCACCTTTTCTGTCTCACGAGATCACCTGTCCTCTATTGCTTGGTGTGAAGAGGTGGTTGTGGATATGTGCAAGTTTCAAACTCTATCAACAACATTTTCTATGCCATTATATTCTTTTACTTTTGGGAAATGTCTCTTTTGTATTATGATATATGTAGTTAGTATTTTCAAGTATAGTGAACAGTTTCAATTCGCAGCTTATCCACATACTCAAGCCTCCCTCTAAAGCTTGATACTGCTCTGAGTTAATGATTAGCATTTTCTCTAAAAATCAATAATCTTCAGCTTTATAAGATATTAGGCTACTTCCATGAAAGTTTCCCCCCTCAGTTTCACAGTTACTGGTGTTCACGTCTTTGTTTCTTTATAGTGCTAAACTTTTTTTTAAAAATTACATATCTGTGTACCAAATGTTTCACAGGTTTAGTTTTCAGACCATATTTTTTAAAGGAATTTAATGACAAATATGCTAAAGGGGTTGCAGAAAAGACACCTGAAATGCATACATTATTTATGTCTATTAAAAATGCCACACCAGTGTGCATTTATGTAGCTGAGCTTGGGAAAAGTAAGCCCCAAGCTGTCATCAATAACAACCTAGACCGAGAATTTCAAAAGGCCATTTGCAGGAAGGATACAGAGGCATGGAATTACAAAGCATGCAAATGTCAGGAGCTGATGTGATTTTACTCTTATCCATCCTTTGCAAAATTATGTTAGGTTGCACCTTTTCTTTTGCACCTGACATCAACTGAGTAAGAATTACACTCATTGAAACTTCTAACCAATACATAAAGCCTTGGTGAAGCAATCTTCTGGGTCTAAGTAAATTTTACATAGAAAAATGGTAAATTTCATTGAACAAATATAATCAGATTTTTAAAAATCAGGACAATGGAGAATATGTCAGAATTTCTTCTGGTGCCATTGAGATACTTCTGTTTAAATGGGAATTCATCTATCTATTTATCTATCTATCTATGTTACTATTCTAAAACTCTATCAGATATGTTTAATAAAATACAATTATTGGGATTGTCTAATGACCTATATCTACAAAGCAAAATAATGTGTACATATTATTTCAAAATATAACAAATACATACAAGCCTATTTTAAACATAAAAAAAATAGTTAAATTTACCACTATTTGAAGCTCCTCTGGTGTCATTGTCTAATCAAGGTATCTAATAGGCATTAAAAAGGAAATGATGAGCTGAGTATTGGTGGAACCATTTGCTAATTTCTTTTTTTTTTCTTAAGGTTTTACCATATGTGTGTATAGACAGTGGCATGTAGTATTAGAGTTTTTCCTCCTGTTTGTGAGTTTCATAGATTTAACAGAAGGAGGGAAAAAGAGGTAACAGAATAGACATGACATGAAAACAGTATGGGAGACTGTCTGGGGGGAAGTAGACCAGCAAGAGAGACAGGTGACAGGGAAGGGGAGTGTGAAATTAAGACAAATAAGAACCAAATATAATGGCATGCATGCATTATATGCCACTATGATATCCATTAGTTTATATATATATATATATATATATATATATATATATATATATACATACATATATATATTCACACACACATATGTATGTATATATACACTAACTAATGGAGATCATGGTTGTGTGTGTATATAGATAGATAGATAGATAGATAGATAGATAGATAGATAGATAGATATAGCATTATATATGCAAAGTTTCTCTGAACAGATATTATTCTCAACAGTTGCCATGCAGTGCAGGCATGGCCAGAAGCTCTTCCCTGTAATGAAAGGCTTACCATCTCTTAATTTCTCATTTTATTTTCCCCCAAGCTTTTGCTTGATGGCTGAGACCTGGATTCGATGGCTAGAATTTTGGCAACCATTAAACCATGTAGTACTATTCTGCTTAAACTAACTGGTGAATGTCCATGGATTGGATCTCTTGGTTCTCTGGGCTCCATGGCTCCCTCATCTTTCTTACCTTTCTTTTACAGGTGGTAGGATGTCTTTAACCATGATTCAAATATCTGTTTCCCTTTACTGTACACAAACCTCTTCACTATGGCAAGGGAAGAGCTGAGTCAAGAAATGCCAAGTTTAAGAACAAAGGTCTTATTTGAATTATGATGCATGGCTATCCAAGAAAACAATGAGAATTTTAGGTGTTCAGAATAAATTGCCTAAGATGATGGCCAAGGGGTCCATGGTAAAAACAACCTAGAATGCTATAGCAAACTACTTGTTACATTTTCATTATTCACCAATGATGGTGATTTGTCTATATTTGTCTATAACACACAAAAAAATAATTCTGATACACAGGAGCAATCAAGTCCTTTTCCAAATTGTGTTACTTCTTAGGAACATCAGTTCATTCCTCAAATATTGAAATGATTAAAGATTAAACTGAGCAGAAACAGGACTTCATAATCCTTGACTTTACAGTGATTGCTTCACAACCTATTTACACCAGCCCTGCTGTTTTTTTAGCCCTGTTTTCTTTATTAATTTCTCTGACTCTTACATCATATTTGAACTTATTAGGGAAAATTGTGTCTAAATTTAGAAGAAATAAAAAACAATGTGTGTTAATTTGAAAAATAACTCATTATTATTAAGATAAATTGATAAACATTTTATTTGTGTGTGTGTGTGTGTGTGTGTGTGTGTTGAGACAGGGTCCCACTATGTAGCCTAGGGACTTGGAACTCACAGCAATACTCTTCCCTTAACCTCCTAATTTGAGGCTACTGTCGTGAATAACCACACTCGGTTCCTTTATTTTTTATAAAATATTTATTCATGAAATTGTACTCATTCATAAAAATTACAAATACATGCAAAAATGATTTGGGCATGTTAAATTTTCTGTAGAACTTCAGCCAGTAGCAAGCCTTCCTGTCTTTTGGTTCTGTATTAATCTTAATAAACTAAAAAAACAAGGAAGCTTTACATAGTTCATTTCTTCCAAAGAAGTTATTTGTTATCAGCTCACAGCAATGGCATACTTCCTTCGTAGAGACACACTTGCCTGTTAGTTGTACAGCATGCAGCAGCTTTATAAAATGAGGCATTCACGTTCTGATGATCTGTTTCCTCTCTATTGACAACCAAGAAAGGCTAAAGTTGTGCAGCTGTGCCATTCCCATGATGCATGTACTTTTACCTTTATAGAAAGCCAGCAAAGTTTCCTTTTAGCATGCATAAAGCTCAGGAGACAGGCACACAATAAGTTCCTGAGACAGTCTCTGAATATTTTTCTAGCCTCGCTTTTCCATAAGGTTGGATGGCTTGGGAAGAAAAACTAAATGGATGATTCATGAGGGTTAAACATTGCCAGCTGATACTTTATACTAGCTGCAGATGGAGCAGTTTCTTTTTAAAGGCAAAGTTCAAGTCTTCACACAAACAACAATTAGAAAAGTTAATGAGACTCATTTTATTTAAACAATTTTAGTTCAGCTGTGAGGAAGCTCAGCTCTTGAGTGTGTTATGAGACAACTGTATTTAATTAAATGTTGGCGCCACAGTGAGCAGCTGAATCTATTCCATTTCTTAGCATTAATTTGTTTATATGGACTTTTCATCATGTACAAGTCTTATCACCTTCTAACTTTAGGTTTTGAATTTATTATCTCAATAGACCCTGCTTCGGTTTCATTTATTAAAGAAGTATGTTTTGATTGTATGCCCATTGTGTGCTAATGATTGTGTCAAATCAAAGAACTATCCATAAAAATCTTGTTCATACAGAAGGCCAGGGTACCATCAGAGACTCCATGATGGGCTGCACAAAAGTGATCCGAACAGTCAAGGAAACAACATCACCAGCATGGTTCTCAAGTATCATGGTTCTCACTCTGACTTTGTACTGTTTATATATGTGTATGACGGTTTAGTGTATTGTCAGTAAGTGACATTGCCAGCAAATGAATTGATAATATCTGCTATAGATATTTAAGAAACAACTACCAGAGGAAAAGAATCCTGGAAGAAGTAAAAAAAAAAAAATCCTACCAAGTTCTTTCATTTCTTTTAGCTTATAATCAATGTAGATATCCTGTGATTTTCATTTTGTATTTATCTGTGGTTCATTTGATCTTTACCATCTATGCACAAACTCTATTTCCCAGTAATCATTTTTATGTTATATAATGTGCTTGGGGTGATTTTGTATTTTACAACTTTGAGCACTAAATGACAATCCCAATAAATTATATAACCATAAAGTTTTATGAGTCATATATTCAGGGACAGGAGGCTAATTTACTACTTAAAGTCTTCAGTCATCTGCTCTTTTCACATTTGCTTTTTATTTAAGTGCATGTGATTGTACAGAATAGTGGACATCATTTACCATATTTTCATATCTCTATATAAGATAATTGGTCATGTTTCTTCCCTAATTATACCAACTACTTTTACTAATGTCACCCGATTCCCAATTGTCTTCTTTTTCCTTTTCTACCATTTTTTTTAGATTCACATATTAAAGAAGAGTGTAGTACTAGGCTTTCTGAATCTACTTAAATTTCTCTAACATGATGATCTCTGATTCATTCTGTCTTACCACAAATGACATCCTTTTGTTCTTCTTAATAGCTTAATTATATTCCACTGTGTGCCTTGCCCCTTTTTCCCCATTTGTCTATAGATAGGCACCTAGGGTGATGTGATTGCTAGGCTGCAGTGAGTACTGACTTGCTGCCTTAGCATGTAAAGTAAGCAATCTTATACCTGGATTGCATGGTAGTTAAAATTAGACTTTTGTATTTTTAGATCATCTCATGTAGATTTCTATACTGGCTAGTCTAATTCACATTCCCAACCATAGGACATAAAGGTTGCTTTTCCTCCTCAACTCCCTACTACACTATACAGCCTTCATAATTAAAGCAGCATGCTATTGAACACATAAATGTTAGAACAATAGAAGAAATAGGCCCCAGAAATAATCCTACACAGTAACAATCATGTGACTTAAACAATAATTTAAATTAAAAACATTAGAGAAAAGATAGTCCTTTTTACTATTACTTCCTAGAAGAAAGGCCATCCACATGTAAAGAAGGAAAGTAGATCTTTACTTCCTACCATTCTCAATGAAAAGTGGATCATAGATCTCACATGAAGATATGAAACTTTTAAAGAAGTATAGGAACACACAGGTAAAACACTTTATGATCCAGTCATAAATGATAGGGCTAGATAGGACTGTAATAATTCAAGACATAATAGCAATACTTACCAATTGTGATTATCAAACCCAAAACCTTCCTCAGAGCAAATGAAAGAATAGGGAGCAGAAACAGCCTAAAGAATGTGAAATCGAGGCCAGATTTCATGTGGCATGATTCATATCCATATACACATAATAGATTTTATCTTTAGTCAGAGTCTTTCTGAGTAACCGGATGTGATGTAGAGGGTTGACCTTGAACTCATGTTCCTCCTGCCTCAGCCTCACCAGTGACAGGTTTACAGGTATGAACTTCTGTGTGTGGCTTTCATCTGCTCTGTAACACAATTTCTGTCTAAGTTAATATATTTTTCCAGCCACCTTGTTCACCATTTTCCAATTTGTCTATGCTATATCAAAACAAAGAGCCAGAGATGTCAGCTGACCTTAGATCCTCCATCTTTCTTGACTTTGACATTTATTCAGCTTCACTGGAAAGCAAGTGTATAATTAGGCTCTATGTTTAATTACAGGAAAGTTTTTATAAATTGTCTCAAATTATGCAACTTGCTTATAGTCTCCATTTGACAATTATTTCTAGGCTCGTGATTTTCAACATATCAGTACATGCAGCCAACAAATATTGAAAAACAGAGTCTATAAACATTATTCTCCAATTGCTGCATTACACTGAATCAAACAGCCAGCCAGGGCTTATTCTCATGGAGCTATTCATAAATCAGAAAAATAGAGTCATCCAGAATAAAGTTCAGTGATGCCAAGAACATAAGAGAATAAATTTCAAAGGGGTGGGATTAAAATGTATGACATTCTTTAAAGAGAAAAAATAGCTCAGACGTTTAGAAGGCATGGCAAGAGCAACTCAACAGGCAGCTAAGCGCTTAGGTAGAGGGTGTTAAGAGGCAAGGTGATGCCGGCTAGATCCTGAGGTGCTTGAAGATTCTAGTATGAGGACCAGACTTTACCAGCTGCTACAGATATTTGTAGAGTATCTGTCAAAAATCTGTTTGTTTTCTTCTTTCTTTCTTCATTTATTTCTTTTTCTTCTAAAAACTTTTTTCTTAAATTTTTAGATTATAATATAATTACAACATTTATCTCTTTCTTTTCCTCTCTCCAAATTCTACCATATATATTTATTAGCTCTCTTTCAAGTTCTTGGTCTCTTTTACATTAAAGGTCATTGCAGCAATGTATATGTGTATACGTATATCCAGACTTTGGAATCAGATCCTCTGTTAAATAACAGAGAATATAAAAGTAATCCATGGCAATTCTGAATCTTGGAGAATTTCTTAGGTGGGCCTAGTAAATCCTTTAGAAAGGCACTGTTATTGATGATTAGTTCATTAGCAAGCTATTTAAGTTAATGATAAAAAGTCCTTAGTGAGAAGAAAGAATTCTTGGGTTAAAATTTTCCTCATTTAAAAAAAAAAAAAAAAAAAAAAAAAGAGGGCATCCAGGCATCCTTCCTCTGTCGGTAGTTTTGTTGGACTCCATAGAGAAGGGTGCTTACTATGCCCAGTCTTACACAAGGATGAATTTTCTCCTCATTTTGATATCCCATATGGAAATGAGATGTTCTTAAAAGTGGTAAGATCACAACTGCCAAGCATATACTCTCCAGAGCATTTTCTTGTCTGTCTCAGCACCTGAAAGAGTTTAGCTCCCAATTAGCTGAACTGAATTGAGTCCCAAATGTTGTAATGCTTGGCAAATTCATTTCAAGCTAGGTAAGAGAATTAATTACTAATTTGAAATAAAGCTTTAAACAGAGAGAGGTAAAAATTAATTTTCTACCCATGCATTAGGAATTGGAGGAAAACGTAATTAAAACAAATAATGATTGAAAAATATCAGAAGTCTACACTTTTAATAATACATCACAAAATTAAAAATAATAATAATAATTAATAAATTCAGTGAAATCAGAATCGGGAACAATGGGAAGGAAGTATCTATATATCCCGAACCATGAAATGCTTTTATTAACCAAACATGAGTGTATCACTCAAGATAAAAATCTCAAAAATTAGTGCATTTCTCCATGGCTGAGAAACAATAACCAGGGCTACTGATCTTATTTAAGCTTTAATTAAAGTCACATTCATGAAAACCATGAATCAAATTGTCTGTAAGAGTCTTGGAGAAAGAATGTAATTATAGTCACTGTTTCTGGAATTTTGCATCCAGCTTAATTGTGAGGCAAGGCACTTGATCAAATCATCTTCCTGGAGCCTTCGCCTGCTAACCTTCTCAGAGGATATGAGTACACAAGGTCACCATGTGCTCAACGTTTCTGTGTAGTGGCAACATTATATTTAATGGAAAAAGGATATTAGCAAAATAGAGTATAACTGGAAGCTATCTGCTCTGCTAATTCTGTGAGGGTCTCAGGGAAAATAAACTTTTTAAATTTATCTCCATGTTATTATTTCAGTCTTCAGTTTTTGTTAAGATCTCTTTTCGGAATTTCTCCTCTATTTTTTTCCTCAAGTATTCTTTATGTATCAGACTTAAAGGCAGACCAATAAAAAAGTGGTGATAACAAAGGTTTCTTAAGACTATAAGATTAAGCATGAATAGTAATCAGTGTTTAGCAAATGCGAGCAAAGCAAGCATACAGCTGAAGCCGGCTTCTTCTCTTGGTAACACCCAGAGAAGCCAGAGACCTCTGGATGCAGTCTTCCATTCTGTCCCTATGTGGTAGTAAATTATCTGGTGATGCTAGAAGTGTCCATGATATCAACTTCAAAGAGGACAGGTTTCTTAGAGTTTGCTTTAACATGGCAGGTACATCGCATTGTGGTAGATTCATTTAACAAAGAAGGTAGGCTCCATCTCTCTTCTCAGTGAGGAAACAGAGAGAAGTAGCACAACTATAATGCCCCAACTTTCTCCATGACACTCTATTTCATCAAAATATCACCACCTCTTCAGCATGCTATTGGCTGATGGCCAATCTTTGACATGCAGGCAGTCATGGGGTGGTCAGTTTTAAAGGCATTCATCCGTATCAATGCATTTTGAACTTCTGTGACTCTGCTTTTGTTCATTAAAGTATCTATTTTCAATTCTCAGACTTAAGGTTTTCATTCTAAATTCAGAAGGAAGCTGCAGCATTCACAATTTTCTGACTATATTTGGACCTCTTTTCTTCTTATATTTAGTTTGAGCACAAGTTTAAAATACTAGTCCCCCTCAAATATGTCTATTTGTAACAGATGATACAATTCTGGGTTGCTTCCTAGGCAATATTCTTTTTACACGTTTAACAGTGATGTTGAGAAATGTTTGATATGTAAATGAATGAACTTGTACTTTAATGGACTAATCTGATGCATTGAATGTGTGCAAATGTCTGTGACTTGCCAGGGTCCGGCCTCAGAAGAGATCAGCAATCCAAGAGGAATGGAGTCAGCATAAATAAACACATCTTATGAATGGGACCAAACTTCTCTCTTTATTCAGACTTGTAGAGCAATAGCCCTGTGTACAAGTCAGGGTCTACATTCCATGGGCTATATTAATCCAGTATTCACTGTTTGTTTGTTTGTCTGTCTTTTTTTAATGATAAAAGGTATGGACCACCACTGCCTTCTGAATACTAGGTTTAAAAGTGTTTGCTACCACTGCTTTTTGAATACTGGATTAAAGGTGTGTTTATATTCCATTCAGACCACATAGGCCTCTGAATGAAGTCCCTGGAATGTAGACCCCAGCTTTCACACAGACTTCTCTCTTTCTTCCTTTCTTTCTCTCTATACAAACGTCTCTCACTTTATTTTTTCCACACTTCCTTTTCTGTATTCAAACTTCTTTTCTACCATACTTTTCCCTATAAACACACACAAATCTATCCACTCCATCAGCAAATCCATAGTCGTAAAGCCAAGAAAATCAAATTTTATCATGGTCGAGGAAATTCAAATATAACAGTGGGCACTGAAATTCATTTGTTGTCTCTTAACCACAGGCCTGCCTTTCTTAGATGAAATTTGTGGTCCTTAGTATTCTATCTTCTGTTATTCTTGCCTCATGATCCTAGCAAATCTACAGCTACCGAGAATGTGTTTTCTTATGTTGTTCCCTAGGCTACTTGCTCCATAGAATCTGGCAAAACACCTTGATCTAATATTTTTGACTCTGCATGTTTTTCAGGTTTTTTTTTTTTCTTTCTGGAGTTTCAATTGAATTAGTAATCTAACTGAATGACGTTGCCTGGGGAAAACAACTATGCTATATTTGCATTTCCCAGTGAGGGCTTACAGACCCCATAAAACTTTCATACCACAAAGAGAGACAGAGAGACCATGAAAGCAGCAAACGTGATAAGGCCTAGCAGTGGCAAAGGATATTCAAGAGATATCTACTGAAGGCTTTGTCTTTACCCAGGTATACTGATCATAGTTGTGCTAACCGAAACCATACTCCTGAAGCTCCAACACTGACTGCATGGCTACCCCTACATTGCTACAGGCAGTGATACTATCACACGGCTGATGTAGACACATGCAACTTTTCTCAGACTTATTGACCTATTCCTTTGTTATGGATTTCTGTTATGTGATCACACAATACAAATACAGACTTAGTTTTTTTGTGGTACACCACTATCTACAACAGTATGCATTAATGGTCTTGATTTCAATATTTCTTTCAAATATATTTTTTGTTAAACAATTTATAATATTTACATTTTAATTTGATATGATTACAACTATATAATCTATAGTTATATTTCTATTTTTTATATTTTATATTTCTTTTATATTTCTATTGCACTTTTCATTGTAAATTTAAAGTTAACTTTCAAAAGACTATACCTGTTGTATGACTATCCTGAAAATCAAAATAATATCTGTTAGAAATTGTTAATATTGCCAAGAATAGACATTTAGTAGGTGTTTTCTAGTTTACATTAGTAATTTTTCAAAGCACATTTTATATTTAGTTCGTTTTTATCTATTTAAATTCAGAAATTCGGTCAACATTCAGTTATTTAATATTTACTTTGCTTTAAGCTTTGTTCTGGAATGTGAAAATTACAATACAAATAACACAGACCTAGTCATTATGTTGTGTTTAATCTACAATGGCAAGTTTTGCAATTTGTCTAATAAAGGTTGAAGTAGTCATAAGAAATGTATGAAAACAGGAAGAACATGCTGTTTAACACTCTTATTTTAGAAGTCTTCAAAACTAAGTAACATTTCAACTAGATGTCTAAATTTGAATAGCCATCTGTCATGAGAAAGGACATTTTGAGTGTCAAGTAGATTGTGGTTAGAATAGAATGGGAATGGTGTTGCTGGAATTCTAAGATCAAATTGAAATGAATGTTGGACTGATTCAGTATTTTGCCTGAAAACAAGGCAGAGCATCCATTATTAAATAAGATGTGGGCTATGGAAATCCTGCATGGATCAAATGACTCAAGAGTATAATTCCAGCCCAGGATTATGTTCCTTATCCTTACAGAATTCTTATGATAATGTATTTGTTCATGTCTGGGGATGGCTGTCTCTTGCTTCAGAAACAATATAATTATGTATTAGATATGAGAGAGAAATGAAAATCCCAGAGGCCAAAACAAATTCTACGCTCCTGTCCTTCACTTATGTCTAAGAACTATACCATGTAGTTACTAAGAACACTGACTTTAAGTCTGGAAGCTTCACTTTCAAAGAAGAGAATCCCTACTTCCACAATGTTGTGCTATGTATATTGCAATATATATACATATATATGTATATAAATATTCATATATATATATATATATATATATATATATATATATATATATATATATATATATGTTTGTGTGTGTGTCTTTGTGTGTGTGTGTGTGTTTATTCCTGACACAAATTATATATATGCTTGCACACACACGTACACACACATACTGACAAATGATATGACATTTCTTGCCAGTTCTGATCCTCAAATAATAGCAAGTTCTCAGAGGACAATCCATGAACAATGATTGAAATGGTAAATAGTATATAAGTGTGTCTTCTGTCACTAATATCCCTAGTACATATCTTAAAGGCTTCATTTTACAGAACTGAATTTCACTTCCAGTTTTGAACTGTACATTCTTACACAGGGAAAATACTGTTAGGGGAAATTCCAAAATCAGGTTACTGCATATTCCATATTTCTACTTACTCTGTAGAATTAATCTCAGCCCACAAAGATTTCAAGTTTCATAAGTATTATCATATGATGATATGATATCACACTGTTTACACTTAATTATGATTGAGACTTTAAAAAAATATGCCAGGGTAAGTGGAGAAAGTTATAATCATGTGTATGAAAAACAGGGCAAATAATCCAAACAGATGACAATGATGCCTAGACAAAAACCTGAAAGATGGAAAGATAAAGTCTTGTTGTTAGTAATAGGTAAGTAAATAAATATCCATTTTAACACAGCTTTATAATTTTTTTCAAGTATCTATGATATGCTTGCCTTATAATATTTAATTGAATAGAAACTATTACTTTCTGTTTAACATATAAAAGAATGGACAATATTTGTTTAAATTTAGTGTCAGATGATTACTTTCCTCTAATGTATGTCTTGACTGGTCAATTTACCTCCATATACAGAGCAGTTCAACTGGAGTCTGTGTAGATCATTAGGAAGCTCAGGGTATAGAAATAGCAAATATAAAAATGAGGACTATCATGTTAATCAAGTAAACTCAGTTAAATATATATAATCTAACACTCAAATAATTTAAAACATAACAAATTGTCTCTTGTGAGAGAAAATGGTTCTATAAGAAAGAACAGACTCTAATATCTTGAAACGTGTTACCAAAATAAAATTCTTCTTCTATGGGTTGATTTATAAAAGACAATACACTGGAAAGAATATTAGACACTTTTGCTTGCAAAGTAACTAAATTTATTTTTTAAAAAAATCAAACAACAACATTAAAAATAATCCCTGTTGGATTTATTTACCAATTAATACCAGGCAATGATGTTAAATTCTCAAATTTTGTTTCAATTCTTTTTACTGAAATACAAGACACACCTGATGCTGTATGTGAGGAAAGATAGGAAAAAGTGATTGAGATTATATTTCTGCTTTCTATTACTTTGGGGGTGATGGTGAATTTCATGTTACATTTTTGTTAAATTTATCCACAGATGGTCCAGTCTTCATGCAAGCGGTTGGTGAAGCATTTATAGTTGTGCCAAATAAATAATGCAATGATTCACATCTTAAGCTTCTTCATTTAAAAACAAAGATCTGTCATGCTTGCTTCCTTTCTTTATATGTCAAAGAGACAACAGATATGAAAACTGGTGGGAAAGCTAAATAATTTAAAATTAAATTAATACTGGAAGATGAATACACTGATTTGCAAAGATTGGTGTTCTATCATTCAACTTCTGAGACATTTCAAATTACTATTTTCTACATATTGTCTTGAACAATACTGACTAAGAATACATGGAGTGAGAAAAACCTAAGAACACTGTAAAATATATGAGAAATCATCTTCAAAGGCAGACTGGTTGTTAACTTCTGATCAAACAGAATTCTCAGATTCAAAAAATGGCATACAGTTAGAGAACTGCCAAAAGCTCAAGGAAAAAAAAATCTAAAACATGGAATGATAAACTAAGGCCTTGTTAAATTAGTGTTTCCTGTGTTCAAGAAGCATCATCCTAAACTTTAAATTACTTTTAAATTCATTCTATGTCATTGGTGGCAGTTACTTATGACTTGGGTGTCAAGTAAACTCTACAATTTCTGTGTCACTGTGTTTTATGTCATGCCTTCAGCAAATACTGCTATGCAAAGATGATGTTGGTGAGTCATTTCCAGAATCATCCCTTTAGGTATTTGGGTCATTCGTTAGAGCAGCAGGGTATGGAATAAGCTGAAGGTAAATCTCAAAAGGTAGCCTGAAAGTTCAGGATCCTCAATGAATCATACAGGCTATTTATTGAATCTGTTAGAGAAAGAAAACAACAAATATTTAAATATAAGTTAGTAAGGTAGACGGATCTGTTACTGTGAAGCTGTAACTACTGAGATTTGTTTTAAGTTGATTTTATAGCTTTGCTTTAGAAAATGTAATTTCTTCTGTTTTTGTTGCTTCCAATGTTTAAATTATTTATTATCTAAAACAGCAAAGCATTCCTTTACATACCACTGTTTTCAATAGACTATAAGGATTTAAGAATGATGATTGTGCTCTGTGCCTACAGATACTGATTTTGTGCCTACTGTATGAACTTCTTATGGCCTGCATCAAATAAATTTAATGATTAATTTGTTTTTCAGTGAAAATATCTGTTAAAAATTTCTTATTTTAATGTATTTTCCAGGCTAGTTTGGGGAGTAATTGGCATCATAAGAATCATGTTCATCGCTTTTTACAAAATATATTTATGTACATATCAAATTTGTTTTATAACCAAAATATGAATTTATTCAAAGTTTCTTATATTTTACTTTGACATGATGTTTTAGATGCAATTTAGAGGAAGTCAATGTTACATATTATATATTTTAAGAATAACTATTGCATGCAAGCTGTGTGTGTATAGTTATACTGTTCATGGATTGAAGCTTTGAATCAGGGACTGGAATCATTGTGTTTGTATATGCATGGTACTTTCTTACCTCAGTCACAATCATATAAATAAAAGCATTTCAAATAGCACATGTTAACAGACTTATTTTTTCTTAACATCTTGTTTGATAAAAATAAAACAATATACAGCTACAGAAACGGTGAAAGTATCAAGAAGCAGAAGATACTGTCCTACGTTTTAAAGGCAAAACAGTGATAATTTGCTTGTGTATGTGTGAGTGTGTATGTGTGTGTGTGTGTGTGTGTGTGTGTGTGTGTATGAGAGAGAGAGAGAGAGAGAGAGAGAGAGAGCGAGCGCATAAAGTCAGGTGGATAAGGAAGTGGATAGGATCTGGGACGAGTTATGAGAGGGACAAACACAAGACCAACATACATTGTATAAAAATGTATAATAAAAAAATCACTAATTGGTAAAAGAATAATTAAAAATGTGGTACGTGTATCTGATGGAATAAAATTCAGCTGTAAAAAAAAAAACAAATTATGAAATTTATATATTATTCAGTGGACCTGGAAAAAAATGAAAGCTGAAAGGGTTTACCAGGAAGAACTGAAGGGATCCTTGGTTTGCACCAACAGGCCAAGTCACAGTTCTTAATCAATTTTTGACGTTAATCTCTATTCTATGTGATTTTTCTAGACAGAGTAATGATGTGTATTTCCATGTAATCTTATGTTTACCATGTAGTTCAAGCTTCCCTTGAACACAATTTTCCTGCTTCCTTTGTGATGGGATTACTAGTATGTCCCTGTATAAAAATCTCTTGCATTGTTATTATTGGATTTTAATGATGAATTGTATTAGACCCTATCACGTTCATTTTCTGTATCTAATTATCTAATCATGCGATGTTTTCATCTTCAGCCTGTTAACATGTGCTATTTGTAATTTTTTTTATATGATTGTGACTTGGAGCTGACTTGGTGCAAAGAGAGAACTAACTCCTATACATTATACTCTGACCTTCATATGTATTCTGTGTCATGCTAATACATGTACACATACACAATCACATATTAACTTTTTTTATTTTTATCATATTTTTGTTCTACAAAACAAATTTTAAGTTTGAAAGTTTCTCTGATAAGTTCATGTAATTATGTTTTTTTTAAATACAAAAAATTTCAACTTCCTCTTTTCCATCTTAGTGATTTTATATTTGTAAATCTTGGTGCTTACACAAAATAATACATAAAAATTATATACGCACTCATACACATACAGAAAAATATACACAGGTAGACAATGAATAATAAATAATAAATAGAGGAAGAGATGGGTACACATTGGGACCAGTAAAATGATCCAAAGCATGCCAGAAAGTATCATGAACTAAGTTCCATCCGTGTAGCTGACTTAGTACAAAGAAAGAACTAACTCCTAAATTATACTCTGACAGATGTATTCTGTGTCATGCTAATACATGCACACACACAAATTAACTGCTAAGTATTCTAAAAGATTAAAAGTAAATCATTTAAGTATAGACATATAAGTAATATGCACACTGATCATGTTGTATTTATGTATTTAGTCTTACACACACACACACACACACACACACAAACAACATTTTTAAAAAGGCCATGAATTTAAAAGACAGCTGGAGGGATGTGAGAGGCTTTGGACAGAGGAAAGAGAAGGAGAAAATGATGCATTTCTAATCTCAAAAAAATCTGCTAAATGAGGAATGCATTCTTTCAAAAGTCAACACCTGAGTTTACCCTAGTACATCAAATTTATCATTAAAAGTTTTTTAAACTATTTGCAAAACACTTTGTAGAATATTTTTGTAAGCATTCAGACTTCTAAACCTAACATTGTTAAGATGAAAGGAATGACTGTGACTAAGAGCAAACTCTAGATATTCCTTCCATGATCAGTATAGACGAGTTTGAAATTCACAAAGGAAAGAAAAACAATTGAAAGCATTTATCACTGCATATATTTTATAATTAAATAATATTAAATTCTACATGAATAACCACATAAGTTATTATATTTTTATTATTTAATTTTATTTTAATAATATGTTATATAATAATATATTTAATTTATTATTAAATTTTTTAATTTAAATGTAGTTTGCTCATAATCTTCTCTTCCTCAAGTACTTCCAAATCCTCCCCGTTCCTACTTTAAGTACTTTCCCCCAAAATCAAACAAAACCCAAATACAATATACCCCCAAAACCAAGAAAATATAATAGAACAACACTGAAAATAATAAAAACAAAACAGAAACCAAACCATACACACACACACACACACACACTAAACTGTAATAAAATGAAAGCATGCACACACACGCACACACACACAGACACAATTGTGGAGTCCATTATATTTTAGTCAACTACTCCTGACATGAGGTTTGCCATAGAATGGCTGGTACATGCAGTCCGACTTCATTGGAGAAGGTTGATTTTCCCTCTCCCCTCAGGGAAATCGGCAGTTCAGTTGTTAACCTTTACTCTAGTGGCTAGGTTTCCATTTATTCACTCATTCATTTTTTTAAAATAATACAAAATAGAATATAAGATAGAACAATAACTACTGCTATTGAAGTTAGAGAAGCTAAAACAACTGAAGGAAAAGAAACCAAGAGAAGTCACAAAAAAATCAGAGATTCATTTGTTTGCACACTCAGGAACCTCATAGAAACACTTAACTAGAAGCCATACGATAAACACAAAGGACTTATACAGTCCAGAACAGGCCCTGTACATGCTGCTTTTGTCATATGTGAATTCATTTGAGTTTTGCTCATGTTGATTTAGAAGGCATTGTTCTCTTGATGTCTTTCTTCTCCTGCCCTTACACTCTTTCTCCATTCTCTTCCACAGGTTTCCCTGAGCTCTAAGGGGGGGTGGGGTGGGGGGTGGAGACTTTCCATTTATGACTAATGCTCCAGGGTCTTTGACTCTCTGGCTCTGAGTCTCTATATTTGTTTCCCACTACTTCCGGAGGAAGCTTCTCTGATGATGGCTGAGCAAAACACTGATATAGCAGAATATCATTAGGAGTCATTTGTCACTACCTTTCTTTTTTTTTTTTTTTTAAGGCAAATAGTATTTGGGCTATCTAGTCTCTGATTCTTGGTCACCTAAGCAGTGTCAACAAGGATATTGGTTTCATCTTGTAGAATGGGCATTAAGTCAAATCAGATGTTGGTTGGTTACTCCTGCAAACTTTGTGCCATCACTGACCTAGCATATTTTGCAGGCTGCCAGCATTGTAGATAAAAGGTTAGCCCACTGGCTTTACAATGTTCTTCAAAGCACAGCAGAAGTAAGGTAGCTTGACTTTTAGGTTAGATTCCAAATTTGCTTATGATCCATTTCTAATCTCTGTCTAGCTACAGCTACATCTGCATCTATGTGTTTATCTTACCAAGCTTGGATCACGTAGAAATGTGTGGAGTAAGTCAGCAGGCAAACATGGCTTTCGGAGAAGCACTGGATTTATCAAAGCATTGAGCTGACGGGAAACTCACTGGACAGAAGGTACAAAGGCACTGGTGCATGACAGACAGCATTGCCAAGGTACAGGGAGTCATTCCATGTGCCTGGAGCACAGGTGTGAGGGGAGGATGCCAAACGATGAGGCTGAAGAACTAATCACCAGGCAGATTATGAAGGCTCTCTGGCATGCCATGCTGAGAGCTTTGGATTTGATCTTTAAAGGAAGCCATTTATGAAGCATAATCCAGTACATTGTACGAATTAGAAATCAGGACAAAGAACAAGAAAAGAGAAGAAAGAGGGAAATAGCTGATCAAACGTTCCTTGTCTTCTTAGTTAATAATCATAGTGATTGGATTTTGAAAGAGAAAGCAGTTTTCATTGCATTCATTGCTTTGCACTTTCACATAGAGAGGCTTCCAAGGAACCATGCAGTCAAGAGTGAAATGGTATCTGGTAATTCATAGTTGCATCAATACATCAAAACACAAGTACAAAATGGTCCTGTGGGAGGGGGAATGAAAATGGTAATCTTCAATAACATGCCTCTGGATTCATCAGGAATAGACATTACTCTTAGGAGCTGGGCATTGAAAGATCAATGGTGGGCAGCTTTACAGGAATGTGCTGAGAAACAGGATGGTTTGCTGTTTGGAGAGTGTACATTACCAGCTAATTGCACAAATCTGTGTCAAAACCTACAATTATGACATGAGACATTTTTCTTCTGTGGTATATTTAAGTGGCTCTATAATGTGAGTAAATTCAGTAATACACTGAAGATATGTACCTCTCAAATAACTTTGGTTGAATATATAGTGTAGATCAAGTGAAGTATATCAAGATTTACTAGTTAAATTTTAATTAGCATGGAAATGAAGACAATAATTGTCTCCATGATGCCTGGTGTGAGACAATTGTGTTCTGTTTACCACAAGAATGATGTACCCCTGAAACCTCAACAATACAGCTGCCTACACAGGGCTGAACAATGATACCAGTTAACACGCTAATATGGATGTCAGAGGATTTACAAGACCCCACATCTAGAGGAAGAACTACAGGAAATCAGTGATTATTGAGAAATGGAAAACCAATTTTTTCCAGGAATAAACCCTTGATGAGTCACTTAATCCCAAGTGGTCAGCCTTAAACACATATGCATATAAGTAACATAAAGAAACTCAACAGGTTGTATTTGTGTGTGTGTGAGTATGTGTGTGTGTGTGTGTGTGTGTGTGTGTTGGTTTGAATGAAAATGTTTCCCACAATGATGTTAATGTACTATACCTCTGAACTGTAACCCAGCCCCAAATAAATGCCATACTTTAAATAAGAGTTGCTGTGGTCATGGTGTCTCTTCATACCAATAAAATTCTAGTTAAGATATTGTGTGTGTAAGAATAATAATTAAATCAGAAGAGGTCATAAATTTGAGGAGCCAGGGGAGACAGGAGTAGTTGGAGTGGGGAATAGGAAGGTCAGAAATGATATAAATGCTATATTCATTTATTAAGTTCTGGAAAATAATATAGTAGGAAATTTGAACCTAAACTCTTCTGTGTATTGACAATACAATCTTGGATGGGGTGATGTTGTTTCATCACCATGATCCATTCATTCTTTGTTTCTTCAAGTCTGTCTTCTTTTGTCTGTTTTTCTTCCTTCCTTTCCATCTCTCCTTCCTTCTCTCCATCTCTCCCTTTCTCCTTGCCTTCCTTTGGTTCTTCCTGTGTGGACAAAACACAGCACATGTATGCAGGTCACAGGACATCTTGCAGGAGCAAGTTAGTTCTCACCTCTCACCATGTGGATCTCTGGGATCCAATTTATCATCAGGTTTCATGAGAAACTGCTTGACAAGCTGAAGCATCTCACTGATACACATTATCTTAATTTCTTGGCCAAGAATTGAACTAGTCCTAGCCTTTTGTGTTTGGTATATGTGTGTGTGTGCGTGTGCGTGTGCGTGTGTGTGTGTGTGTAAAGGCCTTGCCAAGTAAAAATAATGCAAATAATAGGATCTATTCTTTGATTAAATATACATTGAATAGCAGGCAGTATTTGTTTATTAAGAAACAGTGGAACAGGGAGACCAGTACATCCTGTGGAATCAAGCTATATTTAGAATGTAGAGATTACAAATTTCCCTTAGTTGTTTCTTTTAAATCCATGTCATATTGTTGAGGTTATAGTAAAAGTATTACATGGAGAAAGTCAACAAGGATGGTGGTTAAAAAAATACCTTAAAGGATTGAGGAATTGCTATAAATGAAAGGTGGAATGAGTACTCTAATTGTTATTCCTGTACAAATTACTGTTGTCAGTGAGAAATAGAATGGAATGGGATGGGATGGGGTGTATTTGATCTTACCTTGTGTAACTACCTTCGCAAAGCAAAATGTGCACCCATGTGAGGTGACTTACAACGCCCTGGGGTACAACATAGTAAATTGCTTCTTCTTGGTCATTGAATGGAACCCCTGAAGAAAAATAAATTCCCCACTACCGTGTTCTCAGACAAATTGTTTTCTGTACCAGTAGTATCACAAAAAACACAAAACAAACAAAATAAACAGTCACAGAAAATCCTTGTATGTCTATGTACTATACCTTGATTTCTTTTTTATCATAAAATATCCCAGAGTGTTATGCTGGCTTAAGTAATGAATCTTCAGTTAATTTGAATGAGGTGGGGTTTGCAACAACAACAAAAGAAATTAAATAAATATGTATATAAATAAATAAACATTGTTCTATGGCTAATAGGCCTTAATGTGGTCACAGAGAAAAGAAAAGAGGCGCTGCCAATCAGATCAGTCATCAATGACAGCTTATTTTGCATCAAGCCTAGGACATGCTTCTCTCAAAAACAGCTATGTGAAACTGAAAAGCACTGAGATATTTATTCTTCAAACAAACTTCCTGTATCAAGCATTGCTCATTTTTTCATTGTTAATCTGTGTGTTTGAAGCAACTTCTTAGAGTTCATGAAAAGGTTGGGATTTTTGCAAAGTTACAAGATGAAAGATCTGGACCATGAAAATGCAATGAGAAAGGTTTTATGGGCAGCATGATTCTTCTAAATTCACAACTACTGTGAAATGCAGAAATGCCTTATAATCATATTTTAACGATGAAAACAGAACATGCAAAATGCTATAGCTTGCAAGCATCAGAAACATGACAGACTTGGGAGACAACATGAAATAAACTCAAAGTGAATTTATGCATAATTTTCTTGTATTGTGACTTAGGATTGTCTTTAAACATGACTGCTTTGTCACCACTTTAACAATAAGCTTTGATACAGTTGGTACATTTTTGTAAACCTCAGATAATGATACATGATTCCTATTCTTACTATAGACATATCATTTGGATATTTTATCACAGTAACAGCCCTCTGGGGTCCACACAGATGGATTTCTTTAGACTTCCTCTGTTACACACACACACACACACACACACACACAAAGCATAAATATTCCCTATCTCTCAAGGTTTGTGAATTCTTAGCCATATTCATAACAGACTGTATATAAGAAAAATTAACAGAAATCAAGCTCTCTATTTTTGAGTGAGTTATCTTTGCCTAACATTTCCTTCTATGCACCAATCAGCCATAATTTTCTAGTTTATATTTTAAATGTGCCAGTGTGGTAGTTTGCTACAGATGGCTCTCTTGTATCATTTTGGCAGCTAAATCATGCAATAATAAAAACATTTGCAAACATAATTTCCCCAAAATGATCTTTTCATTCTCCCTCCCAAAACAACTACCTTCTTTATTGATTTTCAAAACTGCACTTAGCCTGAAAGGGTAAATGATAAGGACTTTTTATGAAACATATTATTGCCAGCTATATGTCAGCACAGATAATATTGGTAACAATATTTTGAATTATTCAGATTATTTCTATTCTTATCAAAAAAGTATGACTAATTTATCAATGTGTTCAATAAAATTGAATTAGATTGTCTATTTTGACATGCTTTTAGAGCTAAAACACGATTGCAAAAAGTGTCAGAAGGTCCCCCGTTGAGCTGGAACTGCTGTCATCCAGTGTAACTGTTTTACACAAAGTCACGGTAAAGTTATCAAACAAAAGGAATAAATTAGCAGCAGCCTCGTGCTGGTACTGAAGTGATGCACTTTATTTAAATTTCAAGAATTTTTGTGCTTCTTCTGCTTTTTTTCTTCTATTCTATTTTGGTGTAAAGTTCCATATTGCATTTAGTTACACTTTTCTTTACCATTTCTGTCAATATTTGATCATCTCTTTGACATCTCATCACTTTCAAGAAGCACGTACAGTTAATTTCAAGGATGTTCCTCAGTTGGGATCATCTGAGTTTTCCTTTTTATTTCACTGAAGTACTCTCTGTGGGAAAATTATCACAAAAGGGCCATAATAATACATGTTACAAACACATCGTCTTATAATTTATGTGAAGTTAATCATTTTATAAATGTGTCTTCTATTTTTGTTTCTTGTGAGACACTGATTCCAATTTTATAGTTAATAAGTATTTTAAGGCACACATTTGTTTTTTGGTTTTTTTTTTTTTTTTTTTTTTAGCATTTCGAAATCAAATTTAAGGCCTTTCAGATGCTAGATGAGTGTTCTAGCACTGAGCTATGTCCCCAGCTAAAGACTTGCATTTTAATGGTATACAACTCTTCATCTTTCCCACCTGATAAGAAAAAGCAGTCTTTTCTCTTATTAAGGGTGGTTGATTCATTTGTTAATATCAATTCCAATATTTGCTCTGTAGTAAGTTTACATTGCAATGCATTGATATTTTATTTGGTTGCCTAAATTGTTCCTCTACTGGCGTCCAGGAACATTTTCTGCTTAGTTTTCGTGCACTTTCCACATGTCTCAGATATTTTCTACCTTCTAACCACAGTGACATTTCAAGTTCCTTTGGTAGTTCTCATCCACGGTACAGGAAGCACCAATTCCTCTACCTTGTTATTGTCACTGTTCTTGTTCTTGTCCTTGTCACTGGAGAATGGTATTTAGAAATCTGCATGAGATTTCAAATGAGAGCTCTATATGTGTCCCTGTTAAGGAACTAAAAACATGATGTGTACAGCAGATAAGGCATATACTTGCTTCTTTATAATGACATCATCAGCATCAGCATCACCTATCTTTAAGAAAAACAGCTTATAAATATATTCACAGAGACTGTGGCAGCATGCGCAGACCCTTACAAGGTCTAAGCCAGATGTGGTATCAGCATTGAAAGAGGAAGTAGACACAAGCCCCCATCCCTAACCCAGAAGCTATTTTGAAATCATAGCTGCTTGCAAAGACAAAAGGTAGTTCTGTAAGACAAATGAGACAATGGAGTCTCACTGTGTATACAAATCTATCTAAGGGCAGGCCACATGCCTGCTAGTAGATGGCCAACACATAATGTACTCGATGGTGGTTTTTGGGATTTTTGTCTCGTAACGCTTTGTCTGGGCATTTTTGTTACCTTATAGGTCTTTTGCTTATATATTATGGCTTCTGATATTTTGTTTTAAGGGTCTCTGTCTCTCTCTGTCTCTGTCTCTGTCTCTGTCTCTCTCTCACTGTGTGTATGTGTATACGTAGGGGGTGGGCATTCTATATGTGCTAATTGTGACTTTTCTTTGGCTGATTTTTTCTTTCTGTCTTTCTTTTGTTGTTGTTTTGTTCTATTCTGCTTTATTTGTTTGTTTTTGTAGTTGTCTAAAAGGTATAGATTTGGGTGGATGGGGAGGTAAGGAGACCTGGGAGAAGTTAGAACAGGGGAAATCATGTCCAGAATATATTGTATGAAAAACATCAATTTTCAGTAAAAATTAAAATTATAAATAAAAATGATTTTGTCAGTGACTTTAAACCAACACAATACACTGAATTCCACCCTTCTTTCTGTTTTTAAAATCGTTTCCCATTATGAAGAAATAATTTTTTCATTATTTTTAGTCTATTATTTTATTCAATACTACTTTGATTTCTTAATTTTCTCTGTTATTGAGTATAAAGATGAAATCTAATAATTCTTAAAAGTCATTTGACATCAGACAAGTATTAAAATAATATATAATTGTAAGGAAAAATTTAACTATTTCTCGCCTCACTAGGAGGTGCTACAAACATCTATCCATTAATACAATATAATCTATAAATTGGAAAGCAATATACTAAAATATATGCAGTCTGATGAAACTGGTAAGTGAGAACATTGTCTTCTGCATATTGTAACTATTTTTAGTATGCACATACACACACTCTCACATGCAAAGTACACACATACATATGTGACTAAAAATACAGATAACTGTCTCAAGAAAAGTCCCCAATTAGATGCGTCTCACATGCAATTTTAACTCTTTGTTCTATCCCCTTAATGGAAGCCCTTCTTTGTGACTGCAAAATCCATGGGGTATGGAATACAGACAATTACACATAGAGCTTTTTCACCAAAGTTTATTCTAGAAGTGACATACCACTCCTGATTTCACGTATTAGGTCAAAAGTGATAGCAATGTCTATGGAAATCATTCCGAATGTACAATGTCAGGTCTGCCGCTGCAACTAAGTGCTTAAAATTTTGTCCTTAGGAGTCAGTAGACAAAGATCAAAGATCATTTGATATTTTGGCTGAAAATCAAAATAATATAATTTTTCACCTTCCTACTATCTGTGCAGAAAATCAGTCAACATAAAAATAATTATGTATAGTGAAAAAATAAGATTGCCTGTCCAAAAATAGTATTTTACTTTTCTTTATGTCTGTCACTTATTTATCCAGAGAAATACATGTACATATATAAATTCTTCAATATGATAGAATATCAACTAAGATTTTTGCTCAGAATACAAGTAATCAATTTTAACCAAAATTGTAAATTTTCACAATCAAATAGTAATATTGAAAGCAATGAAAAAAATAGTTAATAATGTCAAATAAAAACAACAAAAACAAATTCAGGTGGTGGTGGCGCAGGCCTTTAATCTCAGCACTTAGGAAGCAGGGGCAGGCAGATCTTTGTGAGTTTGAGGCCCATCTGGTCTACAGAGTGAGATCCAGGACAGTCAGAGTTATAACAGAAAAACCTTGTGTTGAAAAACCAATAAACAAAGAACAAAAATAAACAAACAAATAAAACAAAATAACAAAAAAGAAAACTGAATGCTAAAAGTAGAATTAAATATATTTTTCTTTCATAACTATTGTAGGAAATATTATTTACACCTAACAAAATTTATTTGGTTTATTGTTCACTGCCTCCATTGAAATAAGAAACTATTATGAGGTGTGAAAGAAGTCAAAGTACAACATTTCCAAACAGATGAATTAGATGGTTTAGTAAGCATTACACACAACTCTTTCTCCTCTAAATAGGAAGAACATTGAACTTTGGAAATCAGTGGAAAAACACAAACACGTGGAATATAAAAGTATAAATATAATTACATATATATATATAAATTATTGTGACCACATATTTATATAGTCCTTGTGATGATTTTACTAACAATGGACCCCATAGGCTCATATATTTGAATGCCTAGTCATCAGTAAGTGACACTATTTGAAAAGGATTGGGAGATGTGGCCATTTGGAAGAAGTGTGTCACTGGCTTTGAGATTGCAAAAGCCTACACCAGGTTCAGTGCCTCTCTATCTCTCTGCGTATAGATCAGGATATAGAACTCTCATCTACTTCACCATCACCATGCCAGCCTCTGTACTGCCATGTTCTCCACCATGATAATATTGGACGAACGTCTGAAACTACCAGCAAGCCCACAATTAAATACTCTTCTTTATAGGAGCTTCCTTGTCATAGTGTCCCTTCACAGCAATAGAACAGTGAGTAAATCCTGGTTTGTGCCTTTTTATGTTTGTGCACAAACATTCATGTACCTATGCATGTTTATGTTTTTATATCCTAGACTACAGGCAAGCTAACGCTGCAGGTTTATGGATCTAGGTTCACAGGCATGCCGCAAAAAAGAACAGGGAGTGGTTTAGACTTGGAAAACAACACAGAGAATAAGAAGAAATAAAAATGAGCCAGAAGAAAAACTTTGACTGTTTTGTGGGAAACGGTTCAAACGTGGTGTGTTTCCTCATTTCTACCTTTTCACAGCAAATTTATCAGAAGAGAAATGGGCTGTGTCAAAAATAAGCCTCTTCAGATGGATAGCACAAGACAAACAATGACTCTGCTTCATGGCTTTTCTTGACTCATTTCTCCGTTTCATTTCATGTTGCCCTGATTATTTTAGACTTCAACCTCTCAAATGAATTTTTATTATTTTAATTATTAGCTTAATTTTTAAGGATGAAGGTAATAATTACTCTAATTCAGGGTAGTGGTGCGATGTTTTCTGTAGCTATTAGTATGCATTTAGTTATATATGTATAATATGATGAGTATATGTGTGTATGCATTTTTGTATGTACACACACATATATTAAATATATGTACTTCAAAGAGACTGAGAAGAAAATATACTTGCTAAAAAGAATTTTATCCTCATTATCAGGTACACTATTACCATATATAGAAAGTCAAAGTTTACTTTTATTAGTGTTTGAAAGGATGTCTTTCCCCATCCTGTAAGTTTAATTATTTGTTCTTTTTTTTATTCAAGTGGTTTACAGGTAGGGTTATGCAATTCAGTTGTAATTTTAGTTAATCTAGAAATTAGAAATATTTGCCTTTGGTGAGATTATTTATATCTAGTGTCAGTATATGTGATTTTATTTGAATATATCATCATATTTGCTTTCTAGAACATTCTTTCTTTACTTCTCTCTTCCTTTGATTTAATTGAATATAGTTTTAGCATTCGTTTGCTTGTTTTAGTGGATCCTCATATATACCTCTCCTATCTTGTACTTTCACAACCTTTGCTTTACCATTACAGACTAACAATTTGTGATAGCATAGTTTATGTTCCAACAATAGTATACCACTTTATATAAAGTGTTCATAGTACTTGAAGAGACTTTGCTACCAAAGAAGAAAGGTCAACACCAACCCAGCTACAAACCCTTTGATGAACAACGGTGACCTGCTTGTTGGATGTGCTAGTGCAACAGTTGTGGCAGTGCTCTTCTGTGGCAGCTCACCAAGGAAGACAAGAAGCAATGTCATAGTTGTAATCACTTCCAGACCTTTGCTGAGAGAACCACTATCATGGCAAGCACCATACTGGACAGTAGAACTTTGAGCATCTCCACTCTAATACAGGACACCTCATGTGTTCTATTGATAGCACATGTAGATCTTGAGCAACCATACATCTGCCACATAAATCCAATACCTGGAGACAATACGAAGGCCCAGGCAGCCCTTTTCTCAACAGTGTATAAAACAATTATTTTATACATAACTGAAAATAAACTTCCATAATTTTTCTCACTTTCTGTATAAGACAATTGCTTTACTTCTACAACACAACACCACACGAGTGTAAATTAAACTATGTACAAGAGGAACAATCATGAGGGTTGCTAATGGACAAGACTAAATAGAACCAAACACCTATCCAGCTTTTCACTGTGTATTGAACAGCAGGAAAAAAACCAATATCCAATTATCTGGAATTTACTCACAATCCTCTGGAATCCTCCAAAGGATTTATATCCCTTCTCTGGCTCTGCCCTCTGCAGTACACACAGCTTGTCCTCCAGGTTCTGGCTGGCTCCCCTCCACTGCTGCTGCTGTCTTTGGTGGTTGTCCCATGGTTCTGTCATCTTCAGAACAATGAGGTCTTCTGCCTTAACTGAGCTGACCTTCACAAATAGCTTCTCCTGGGCTTTCTTCATGGTTCCGATTCCCAACTTCTTTAAAAGACTCCTTCAGTCTGGGCCTTCAATTGCTACTAAGGCTACACTTTTACCAATGGCCTCTCCTGGCCTCTCACAGTAAAAAGCTTGAGCTGCTTTCCAAAGATTCCTTCATGCCTTCAAAACCAGCACCCAGCACCACCTGGGTGACGATTACAGTACCAAGTTCGGCTGCCAGCAGAAGATACAACCTCAGCCAGTTCTGGAAGCCAGCTTCTATGTGCTAACCTTGAACATACACTTCCCAGATTTTAAGATATAATCTGGTTTGTAGAAAAAACAACTGGTAACCTTGTCTGCAAGACAAGTTCTTTCGTGGGATGGAGTTGTCATCACCACAGCAGATGTGTTTGTCAGTACTGCCTCACCAGTATCTGGACTTCTTGTAGACAGGTTTGCATGAGGAACAAAAGATTCTGCTAAGTCTGAAGTTTCCTTTTCTTTCTTCTTTGTTTTTTCACATTGGATTAACTGGAGTGATGTCATTACTCATGATGCAGGCACCATGTGTAGCTGTTATGCTGCTTCAGTGACTCACCAAGGATGACAAGGAGGCACAGTTATTGGTACAAACCTGTCAGATCTCAACAGAGGGAACCACCATCATGGCAAGCGCCATGCCAGCCAGTGGAACGTTGAGCATCTCCATCAGGTGTTTTCCTTGATACAGAACTCCTCAGGTGTTCTATTGAAGACTTGTGCAGATCATGAGCAATCAAATAGCCCATACATAAATCCGACACCTTCAGCCAACACAAAATGCCACGGCCTTAGGCAGCCCTTTTCCCAGTAGTGCAAAAAGCAATTATTTTATTCATCACTAAATTTGAACTTCCACAACAAATAGTGGCACAAAGCCTGTGGTTGTAACCAACAAATCCAGTAATCCAACAACATTTGATTAGATTTAAGGTCCACTCAATGAAACGGTACACATCCCCCACACTGCTCCAGTGGCCAAGAACCTGAGATTAGATAGAACTGATCAGGAGGGGAAAAATAAATACTACTGTTCTATTAAATAAATGTAGCAATAAAATGTCTTCTAATTACATTCTGCTATATTCACAGAGCCATGAATTGCTCAGCTCTCATCTGAGAAGCTTCTTCTCACAATAGAGAGGAACCAATACAGCGACCCAAAGCTGGGCAACGTTCAGAGAGTGAGAGACCTTGGAGCATTCAGTCCTATATGGAATATTTCCATTAAATCCTATCCTCTTCCAGGGCTCAGGGAACCTTGCAGGAGAGGAAATGGAAAGGTTTAAAAACATCTGTGTCTCTGCAACTATATGTGTTTTTTGTGACTTTTCTTCAGTTCTTTCTCTCCTCTTGTTTGTTTTGTTCTATTTTGGTTTGTTTCTTTCTGTTTTATCTTATTTTTCATTGTTATTACTTTTAGATGCCTGTTTTTTAGTGAGAAAGAGGAGAGATAAAGGGTGTGTAGTTAGATGGGTGGGGAAGTGGTGAGAATCTGAAAAGAGTTGGGGAAGGGAAAATGATCAGATTATATTGTATGAAAAAATATTTTCAACTTTTAAAAAAGACAAAAGTACTCAATTAAAACAAAATGAAAAAGTATGTGCACACACACACACACACACACACTCTCTCTCTCTCTCACACACACACACACACATGAGACCTTTTTATGTTAGTTAATTATTTCTGGGCATGGTGCCTATCCTGGAGTTGGTTGAGATATTCGTCACCACTTTGGAGAAAACTGATTTTTTTTCCTTTCCCAGCAGCTTTCAATTACAAATAGCTTCTTGGTTAAGGGTGGGATTTAGTGTCTTTTTCCCCTTCTCAATATTGGATTTTTGTTGACTCTGAAAAGAGGACACATTGTTGGGATGTCTTAGAGGGGACTTAGACATGTTGAATGAGTGGGTGGTGGTACAACCAAAACTCCCTTTCTATGTATGTGAAATAACAAAAAAAATAAAATAAAATATAAAAGTTTGTTGTAATCTAAAGCATTCTTTAACTGAATTTCCAACTATGCTACAAGAAAATTAATTTTAAAAACATCAGAAAGGAAAAGAGTGAAAATTCAGAGGTATTTATTGTATTCATACATCGAAGTGCAACTAATACCTGTTTAAAATACTAATCTGACACAAGCCAGCGTTTCTTACTATCAGAAAGGATAACTGCCTTTTGTTACAAATGCAGAAGTTTTATTCAACTCTTTCTTTAATGATACCTTGAACAGGGAAGCCAGATCAAAGTAGGAAGTTCGCCATACACCTCACCACTTACTTCAATCTAGCTTACTACTAGCTTACTACTTCTTCAGTACTGACCCTTTCATTATCAATATATGGAGGAAGGAGAAAGGCAGGGGAAAGTTAGGGGTGAGTGACTGAGAATTAAATAGACATCAGACAATTTTCTTGGAAAGTTAGGCATGTATTCACCAAAATGATAGTTCCTCAGGATGACTTCAGTAAAATCAGGAATGTTACAGGATTACTATGATGAATTATATTTTCTGTGACTTTGATGAGAGAAACTTTCATTATTCATATTTATCAATTAGTCTCTGCCCTTTTGGAAACAAATTCTTGGTATTGAAGTAGATTATATTCCTACATATATATTCAAATTAAATAATTCATTGCATTTTAATTATATTTTATATTATGTATTCACTCTTTGTATTTAATTCTCTTTCCATTGTAATATTTTTAAGCATTTTAACACAAATTATTGGAGGCCTTACCAGGATGAGCATCATGCAATATTAATAATGTCATTAAAAATCCAATAAATCATTAAAATAACTCCAGTAGAGATGAAATGAGGAAAAAATACAACTTTTTATAAATTCTCATTACAGAGTATGAGACACCCATAAAATTACAGGATATTATGCAAAAGGTTGGTGATAGTGCTGGAGGCTCAACTTCCTAATTATATTTTTGTAATATTAATATTAAAATCAATTTACATTCCCAGAGAACTTATCAACCACTAGTGGGAAGAAGCAACCTTAAGCAATGAAGTTCCTCAGGAATGTCAAACTAAGATAGTAATTTGCTAAGAAAACTTAATAAAAAGTCAAGAATTGAAGGTATTTTGTACATTAATTGAAAACATTAAGCTCACTGCTGTGATTTCTAAACAGAACATGGATTAAATATTCAGTGTGTTTAACTTACTGCTTTTAGGACATTATTTCAAAATATTAAATGATTCTTGAACTTTCCAAGGTTTTCATTTTTGTCAAGTAATAGTAAAATTTTTCAAAACAATTCAGGCACTAATGAGATGTATCATCTCAACCCTGGTGTTTACAAGTGAAAAATACTGTCTAAGTACACATGAGTTGTATATGTGTTTATTTCTATTCATTGAGAAACATATCCATACAGCTCCTAATTCCTTTTTTTTGAGATTCTAAGTGACTTCGCTTATGAGACATGCAAATTTAATGCTACTTTCAGACTTATATTTTTTATTGATCTTCTATATAATACTATAAATTCAATTATAATAAAATTTATATTCAGTATTTTTGTTTTATGACTCTATAAATATTTTTATTATAGATTATAATATTTTATGTGGTTATATTATCCTTGGAATATGTTCTCCTGGAGTTACTAGTGATTATTTGAGTGTGCGTGTTTTATTTTTTATGTTATTCTTGTTGAATCATCCTATATGCTGAAATTCCTATGAATGGCTAGATACCCTCTAAATTTTAAAGCAGTTTCCTTTAATAGATGACCTCTGCTTGAACCCTCTGATGTCATTCATTATTTCAAATGTCTTTATCTCTAGATTTGCTGTCCTGCTGTCTTGAAAACATTTTTTATCAAATAACATGAGTTCTGCGAGCTTCAACTCTCATGACTTGTCTCTAAGATTACTTTCTATTATTTTTGTAAGAACACATTCTCATAGAATAGTATGAAATTCTGGAGAAGATATACATTGAATTATGATACCTGCATTGTTATCACCATACTAGGTAAATAATCTAAACACCAATGTAAGTCTCGTTTGCAAGTTGTTTTCACATGGCATGATCTTTGTATAAGTCAGAGTTCTTTAGGAAACTACACAGAGCAAAGAGAAGATAATCTGTATACATGCATATGTTTGCATATTTATATTCCAAATTAATAAATCAGGACATTACAGAAGATGTGGATATCCAACATCTTTCATCTTCAAACTGAAGTCTCAGGTAAGTGATGAGTTTTGGTAGAAGATTCCAGAGCCGGCAAGCTGATGAGATACATATACTGCCTCTAAATGCCAAGAATTGCTCATGGTCAGGACAAGAGAAGTTCCATATATTTCCTCAGTCAGGTACAAAGTCCATGGATGACTTTGTCCTGTTTATTTAGGGCACTGAAAAGACTGGGTGAGGTACACCTTGGGGTTGACAAAGCATTTATCACCATCTACTGATGCAGGAGCAATACCCTTAAGGGATTATCTCACAGACATGCCCAGAATTCATGCTTACAAATCTATTCTGATACCTGATGATTCAGTCAAGTTGACAGATACTATTACTCTCAGTTGTGTTCAGGTCTCCAGTGACACATTGAGAACTCTGCTGTCAATGTAAATTTGGAACTTTGGGATTTTACTGGTTCTGTTTCTAGGAGCTGTTAGAATTGTCTCATCATCTAAAATCTAAGAGCAGGTAAGTATATTCCTTGTCATTTGTCTTTATATTGATTGTGCAAAGTATGTAGATGGAATTGTGAATGTGGAGATCCACAAAGGTCAGATCTCGAAAACATTACAACTTTGATCTATTTTTTCCTTCCTGCTTACTCTCCTTCCTACTTTTATGACATTGACTCAACTTAAAGTTCCAATGCCTTTCTAATTTTTAAATATTATGTTTTCATTTCATGTAACAATTATATTTGGAAAAATTTTAAATGTTTAGTTTTGATTGAAGTAAAATATATGAAATCATGTTTTTCTAAGATTAATTGCTAGCTTTCAATCATTTAGTAACTCAACTGCATTACTAATAAAGAACTTAACTGTCTTGAATAATGCATTGATAAACAAATTTTAAAAAAATATCATTTAAGCAGTGAAAGTTTGCTCAGCAGAGTATTTTAGTAGAAGAAGTCATACAGTGAAACAGCATTTTTTCCCAAAGTGAGAAAGTTGCTTCAACACATTGAGACTTTTGATTACATAAATTCCCAATTTCTTAACATAGAACTAGTCTGTTGAACTAATGGTTTCCATTGTGTACATCAGAGATGAGGAAGACTGAGAAAATGGGAAAGAGCTGTAATAAATAACAAGGAAAAAGCATTATGGATCCATGAATTTTATGGAAATTATACTATTTTGAAGAAGACTGTAAAAATTATTTTCAAAAGACTTCTTCCCTAAACTTAATTTATTCAAGTGGTATAATCAATAAATAAGTTTAATTGGTTTGAAAGAAGTACTACAATTCAATCTTTGTATTCTATTAATTTCCTGACTGTGGTTTTCATTAAAAGAACTAGAAAATCAGCTATGAGATTTTGACTTCTAGCTGTGACATGGAAGTTAAATTACACCCATGAAGTCTCATCAACATGGCTGTTTAAACAGGAGTTAAACAAGGATAAAGTCAATAGATATGATAACTGGGAAGAGGGGACATCACACAGGGCCCCACTCCTAAATAAAGAGCTACAAGCAATTAACAACTGCTGATGGAGGATGAATTAGTCTTGTTGGACGATGAGCCTCCTGATAGATTATTCAATATTGAATGGTCAGCCCTAGAAACATACATAAAGACAGCACCGAATGGACTCAGTAGCTTGTATTGTATGTTACTTTATATATATATGTCTAACAACAATAGTCAAAAAAGAAGAGTCTTTGAATTAAAAGGGCAGGCAATAAATTCGAGGAGGTAGAAGGGAGGCAAGTATGGAGGGAAATTATGACTTTTTTTATTTAAAATTTTAGAAAATTCTTGATCTATACCAAGAATTCACAGCTACTTTTGTCTAAATTGACAAAGGTTGTATTTAGGTAGAGCTTGAAATTAACCAAAATGTGTAGCCATATACTTTCTGCCAAGAAAAATCTCCCAGATTATTCTATGAAGCATAGCTTTAAAATACCAATTCTTCTAAAAAAAAAATCCTGTGGGTATTTGGAGTTAACTACTCTGAATTTTTTTAAAGGGGATAATTATCATGAAGATATCTCAATATTTCCAAGTGTTTTGTGATATCAAGTAACTGTGATGGATTAAAAATAAGGAATAATGATAACTAAGCAGAAAATTTGCTCGGTTGTTCAGCAATTTAGGGATAGTAAAGGGCACACTCATTTTACTTTAGCTTAATTTCTTGCTGTTGATTAGGAATCTTTGCTTATCATTTATTTCCTCTTTAATACTAAAAATCTGCCTGCATCATAACTTGTTATAGTCATGCATTCTACTTATAAATAAATGCATTTATCAATCAATTCTTAAAATATTCTTTCACTTGCATTTTTTAATATTAAATACAATAGGTTTTACGCCATTGAACATTTTTTCATGGGATAATTTTTTTAATAATAAAATTTTTATAATCAAAGATAACTATGCTAAATCAATCAACACATATATTCTCATATCTTTTTGATCACAGTATTTCAATTGCAGACAAGTAAGAAAATAAACTAATGAAGTTTTGTCTTCTCAGTGATATGAATGACTTATATTATCATTAAATTCTGTAAGTATTTGTTTTGTTATTAGCATAAAATTTGTAAATAGATACAGGAAATTATTTTCATCTCACCTTTATCATCTGTTATAAATTGTATTCCAGAAATAAGAATATACAAACTTGTTCATCCCTTACCCACATTTAAATTGTTATCAACAACCAATTTATTTCAATGATGACTATATGGTCCATGAGTTTACTTTTTTTATAGAAGATAAAGGAAATTTTGGGATATGGAGATAGTAGAAGGTTTGTTTTTATAATAGGATTTATTTTATTTCAATTAAATCCTCGCTCTTTTTTATCTCTGTGTATGAGTGTGTTTGTGTTTTTGGGGTGTAGTGTGTGTGTGTGTGTGTGTGTGTGTGTGTATGTGTGATGCATGTGTGCACAAGAGCTTGTGGAAGCAGGAAGCCAGGGAGGATTGGATCCCTGGAACCAGAGTTACAGGTAATTGTATGTTCGTTATTAAAACTTTTATTCCTCTACAGAAAAATATTCTTCAAGTAGTTTAAACATTAGAAATATTTATGTATTCTAAGATCATTGAAATAGTAGTAATATTCAGTGCAGTCTTATTATGTGTCAAGTATGCTCGATCCAGCAGGCTAGCTGATATTCCTATGTCATATTCCTTGATCCTATTAACCTTATAATATGGTCAAGTAGGTTTGAATAGCTTCTTCTGTCTTACAGTATGGTGTCAAATATCTGTTCCTCAAAAGAAACATTCTTATTGTTTGACATTTATTCTCCTTAGAGACTAAATTGTCTTTGATATAAAACTGCCACATTTTATTAGAGTGTCTAAGTCCTTCCTCTGGAAATACTCCACATTCTCCTCACATCCTCTGGTCGTTATCAATCTTTTGCTTTCAGTTCTACATTCATTCTTCATTGCACATTCTGCAATATACCCTTGTCATATGGAAACATAATAAATTTTCCATCAATCCTTCACTTAAGTTCTGTGATCATTGGTGAGAATTGCTGCAGTGAAGAAAATTTTAAAGACACAAAATTTGGAGATTATAAAACACTGATTCTAAATAAATGCTAATTATTAGAGACCCCTCCCAATTCCCTCATGTTGTTCCAGAATGGAGAATGGGAGGACCTTAGTAGTTCACAGACTTAGAAATAATTTCCCAGGCACTCATGATACCTACCTACTCCTATTTTGAAATATTGTATATTAAACAACACCAATACACACCAAATTTGATTCCTAGTTCATGTGATGACAACCATTCATAATGTAAATCTCAGTGCAACCCTGAATCTTCTCCCATGCACCAAGAAAGAGACCCAGAAATGGTATCATAAGAGTCAATTTTGCACTAAATAATTTTTAAAAATGTGTTGTTTCTGATATTTCTAGGAAACATGATCTTACACCAAATCTTAATCCATTGGCTCTTCCAATCTTTCTACCCTCTTCTCTGCAATGTTCCCTGAACATTGGTGTTTTCAGATGTATTCATTGGGCCTGGAATTTACAACTCTGAATTTTGTAGTTTTCTTTCATGATCTCTGTGTCTCCTAGTAATATTAGAAGTCACATGCATAAAGTCTGGCCAGCAGGACTGCCCAAACATGAGTTAAATAAAGAAGATACCAATGTACATGCCAAAGTAGACAGAGAGAAGTCCATAAGGCCCCAACCAACCCTACACAAAGAACTATAGGCTATCAAGTAAAGCCAGCAGCTGGAAAGGTGGTCTTCTCCAGGAAAAAGGTCTTCCCTGAAAACATACATGCATGCAGACTGAACAGATTATATTTATAAATATATATATCTGCACATATCTATGAATACAATAACAATTAGTAAAAAATGAGACAATGAATTTGAATACAAGAAGGGAGAGTATATGAGAGTGATTGGAGGGAGGAAAAGGAAGGAAGAAATATTCCAATTATATTAATCTCAAAAATAAAATTTAAAAAAAAGTATTGGAATTAATCAATTTTCTATATAACCCAGGTCTGACTTCAAATGAATCCAGAGAAATATTGTTGGCATATAATTAACATCATCTACCAATGACTCGAATGGCAGTGTTGTGAACCATTTACTTGTGACTTCATACCCAATATATGTGATAACTATTTTGTCATTGTGACTAAACCTGGTTTTAACAACCTCAGGGACAATGAATTGTCTGACAGTTTTGGAAGTTTCGGTCAATACTTGGAAGTTTCCATTACATGGAGCTGGACTTGAGAAATTCAAAGTAAGGGAAGTAGAGGAATTTGGAGGAATAGGCTCCCCAAACTTTTGTGAACATGATGGAGAAAGACAGCGAGGGGGAACTTAGATTTACCTTCCAACATCCTCCAGTGCTAACCATCTCTAGCTATACTGTCCCATCTCTGAAGTTTCTACAACCACAAATAGCACAATCAGCTGTGGACTAAGTATTTAACATGTTGCCTTTGGGAGATATATCATATTCAAAGTATAAGGATTTTAAGATATAATTGCTATATATATTTATAATACAAATATTGACCTTGATAATGCCTTTTTCCCCAAAAAAATCAATTTAGAAGAACTCTGCTTCAACTTACAGTAGTTATTACGAATTTACCTCATTACTCAAAGATCACAGATTTTTTTCGTGCTCTGTGTCACAACTCTTTCCCCAGAAGTCCCAAACATTAAATATCTATACACACCACATTGGTCCATTTCATTAAAGACTGCTCCTGAGTCAATCAGATTAATGGAAACACAGGTCTCTTATTTCTCTAGCAGAGAAATTGGAAGCTAGAGGGTGAAGGCCTGGCTACCCCACAGTGATGTATCTGGGAGGATTATTGATATGCAGATGTTAAAATAACCCTCCAATAAGTCAGCAAGATAGCTCAGCAGGTAAAGTTGCTTGCAGTCAAGACTTATTTCCAAGCTTCTGGGAACAAGTTGTCCTCCAATATATACAGAAGGACCTTGACCAGTGCACATAGTACCTAGGTGTACACATGAACTATTGCACAAACAGGAGAGGTGGTCTTTCCCAGAGAATAGCAATACATTCAGTTGTACAGTGCCAAATGGTCAACTCTGCAAACATACATACAAGTAACACCATAAAGACTCAACAGGTTGTATTTAAGAATATATATGTATGTCCAATTGCAGATATGTATGTAATGACAATTAGTGGGAAAATAAGCCATGAATTTGAAGGAGAGCTGGGAAGGATTCATGGGAGGGTTTGGAAGGAGGAAATGTTGTAATTAAATTATCATCTTAAAAGTAAACAAAAAAGCAAATATTAACAGAAAACAAAAGACTGAAGTTTGGTGATTTCATTTTACTAATGAAAATTATAGAATATAGGATTCTTCCTACTTAGAGTTCAATACACTGAGTGACAAACTAAAATTTTAGATAAAGAATGGATGCTGTTGTTGTTGGGTAGAGAAAACTGAGCAGAGAAAACTGCTCAGACAGAGATTTAAGCCAATAGAAGTTTTTAATAGCCAACTGGGAATCATACTGGATGTTTGGAATCCTAGTGTAGCCTAAACCTTTCTTGGGGCGAGCTTTTAAGCACACAAAAAAAAAACCCCACATATTCTGGGTTTACATACTTCAGTTAACAAGAATAGTTAGCTGGAAGCAAAACTACAGGAGCTAAAAAAGCAATGTTTGTACATTTTGAGACTTTCCTAGAAATGTATGGACTTTGATGGAGTGGCCTTTGCTTTAGTTTTGGCAGGTGGTACTGTCTACATGCTGAGTCTTACAACTTGAATGGTGCTTCCATCGTGAAGTCAGTTGTGCCTACTAAGTTCTGGAGCCCTGTTACGTTCCCCACCAGTCTTAGTGAATGAGTCAAATCATGGACTCATCCTATTTTTGTTCAAGATGTAAGGCTCCAACACAAATCCAATCAGAATGAGAATTAAAGTCCTAGTCAATACTGATAGCAGAGCAGTTAGACAGACAAGCTAGCAGTTAGACAAGAAAACAGAGACTGTTACCAATTTTTAAGGTTAATTTTGGTTGCCCCAAGTGAGTTTTACCAGTTATTGGACTGACATTTAAAGCTTCAAATGTCTTTTGTTTAGTGTCAGTCCAGATTAGGGGATCAGTACCACCTTTTGTGTGGGTGTATAGAGGCTTTGCTATTTCTGCAAACCCTGGTGTCTAGAGGCAGCCGTTCCTAGCTGCCTCTGGATGTACAAAGTAGGGATCTCTTAACTGATATTTTTTTAGCCCATGGTCTGTAACTCTTGTAGCAGTCCCTCAGTGGCCCATTTATAATCGTTTTTTCCCCAGGAAATGTCTGATGGAAGGGCAGGAGTTTGCATTTAGTGTCTTTAAATGCTGGGGCAACCTGGTCCAAGTATATTGCCCTCTGTAACATCTCACTAGGTCTGTTCACATAAAATCAAATATGGGTTGACTCACCTCTGCCAGTATGAGGCTGGAGTATGTCTTTCAGATCCAAGACAGTGTACCCTGTTTTTCTGGAAGAATCAGATTCATGAGAATCAGAGGCCCCAGGCTTTTTGCATGGGCAGAAGAGGCATATTCCAGGATGACTGGCAGTTAACCAGGATGCCTGACTCTTCAGACCAGGCAATATGGACTGAAATTTTTTTCTTCTGTTTTCAGAGTTATTGGCTATTGTTTAATCTGGATGGAGGTAGTTGAACTGGTTAGTTGAACAATTATAAGAGTTTGGTGTTGGGCCAGTCCTGGGGGTATTTTCTTCTCATACCCCATGGGAATCTTTGTTGTCCAACTGTATATTTTGATTGGAGTCAGAACTTTTAGTTATGAGAAATTCTCCTGGAAGAGAATAAGATGCAAAAATTTCATTGGATATCTGTAAGTCTGTCTCATTATCAGAGAAGTTGATGGTGACTTTTAGTTGTGTAAAAGATTTTGTTCCAATCATTGTTGTTAAACACCTTTTAAGCTACCTCCAGAAACTGGGGCCTATTTATATCTTTAAATTTTTTATAACCTTTTAAAATATCTGGGGCCAACTGCATGACAAAGGAAATCCTTTTAGCAGATGTTTTTTAATCTTTAAAAAAAAACACATCTATCAAAAATTGTTTAAAGTCTCCTTGTTAGTGTTATACAGAAGGGAAAATCCATTCTGTCCAAGTTGCATTGCCTGGTATGAGTTCCCCTCCAAGACAATAAGTGATTTTACAGATCATTGATTGATTAAACAAATATAATTTCACAACATCTTTTTTCTGCCCCCCCCTTGGGGGAGGGGACTGTGCAGATCACGCACAAGCAGGAAATGCTCACCTGAGGGAACTACTCTCCCCTCCCTGTGTGCATTTTACTTAAAGGCTTAGATATCCAGGGGCCCTGGATGAAGACTCAACTTCTCCCCACATCTACACAGGGACCAATTGTGACTGTGAGCTGGAGTCAAGCAACAAAATAAGCAAGCTTTCCTGCTCCCAGAGTGAGACAGGTGCAGGTTTGATTTTGTTTGCTTGTTTCTTGTTTTTTTAGTGAGGAGGGGGTGTTTCTCTGGGTGACCTGGCAGAGCCAAAATGATTCAAGTCCCCAAAAGGAGGGGACATTAGTCTTAGGCCAGGGGATTCTCACACCAGAGAAAGCCATTGGTCAATACAGGAAAATAGAATTGACAAAAACACATAGAGAGACACAGACAGACCCACACACAAAAAGACACATAGTAAAGGCAACCAGGGATGACTACCACACTCTGTTCCCTCCTGAACAGAGGGAATCCTGCCACATCTCACAGAACCTGGATCAGCAGTCACATCAAACCTCTCCTATGTGTCCAAACAGAAGGTCACTTAACCAGACTTACCTCTGGAGGTGACAGACCAGGAAACATTCTAATTTGTTTCCTTTTGGGGTGGAGATGCAGGATTCCTCTGAAACATTACTCAGGAATTGATCAAAGGAACCACTGAGGACCTAGAACATCTCAGGTTGCACATACCTCTAGGAGTCCCTTGACTGCAGAACTCTTCCTTGCTTCAAAGGGCTATGAGAACTCCAGTCTCTTGAATTTATTCTCTGGGTTACTAGACAAGACCCCAGAAATGTTGTGGTGTGTATACCTGAAAAGACTGCTCAGATATGGGTCTAATCCAATAGAACGCCTTTAATAGCCAGTTGACAAATACTGGGTGTTTGGGATTCTAGTGTAGCCCCAAGACTTCCTCAGGGTGAGCCTTTAAGCATAAAAAAACATATTTTGGGTTGACATACTTCAGTTAACAAAAACAGTTAGCCAGAAGTGGAAATACAGAAGCTATAAAGGCAATGACAATACATTATGAGACTTTCCCAGAATTATATGAACATTGTTTCAGTTTTGGCAGATGGTACTGTGTATCTGCTGACTCTTACAGCATGAATGGCCTTTCTATCATGGAATCAGCTGTGCTAAGGTCTCAGAGCCTACTCAGGCCTGGGTCCCTATTACACTGTCAGAATAACTAAACCTTTAAATAAATAGTTAGGCTAAATCACTGCTAAACTGATTATTGGAATGGACTCTGTGGTGACTGAAATAAATTAAATGTTCTTTAATGCACTGAATGTATTCTTGAATTCTTAATTCAAGTTGAGAAAATATGAATATATAAGGAAATGTATTCATTTTAGATTCTTCAGTGTTTTATAATGTTTTCTCCTTTCATATATTTTGAATATTTTTCTCCATCTTATAATAACTTTCACAAAATTGATTAACAAAATAGAAAATCACCACAATGACAATTTTAAAATACGTTTGTAAAGTCAAGCAAAACAAAGTAATATGCAAGATTTAATATATATAATTTAAAATGCTAGATTATTTGACTAAAAAGATTCCATTTTAAGTAAAAATTTATACTCGTTAGTATAATGTACTTAACTGGGTATTTTTTTCTCTTATTTGTCAACATGAATGATATATTATGAGACATCTTCATTCAATATCTCACCAAATCCTTATAATTTATCTTATTGGAATACATCTCTTTGAAATATATCTGTAGAAATTAACTTATTCTAATGATAAGTATACTTAAAACTGAAAAAAATGATGATTATATTTATCATTATAGTAATAGGTATGGAACATGGATATTTTACTTTAGACAAAAAAGCTACTTTAAGTGAACATAATTTTCACTTTTAATTAGACATTTCCCTTGACATCTTTTTCAACAGTATTTTATGTGTAGTTCTCAGATCTCCAGAATACACAGAGCTCCATGTCAAAGTTAATGAAAAGGAAGTTATAAAGCCACAATTAAAATTGTTAGCTTAATTAATATTTGGGAATGAAATATTTCACCAGGATTATTCTGAAATGTTTTGCCAACTTTCAATATATTGCTCATATATTTAAGGGCTTATTATATTAAAAACTGTTTAATGTGTAATGTTGATTTGTGTAAATAAAGGGCAATGTATTATTTTATAATGGATAATTCTTTATATAAAAATTAATGTGGAAAGTGTTGAATTGCAGTCAATAAATTGCTAAATTAAAATATTAATCAATAGTAAATATTGAAGTAACTGTAGGAAAACGTAAAATAATTTGAGTCCCTGATTTAATAACCTATCTTACTGATGCTAATGAGCTAATGAAAAATGAGCCATTTTTTCATAATTTTTTAAGTCTGAACTAACTTTAAACTTACAGGAGTGTAGAGGTACATCTTTAATCTTAGTCCAGCAACATGGCTGCTCTGGGAAAGCATCACTTTGAAAGGTAGGTAGATAGAAAGATAGAAAGAGATCAAATCAAGGGTTTACATGAAAGGATCACATTCAGAAGCCTGTGTGGTCCAGATGTAATGTAGAAAAAATGTTGATACACACCTTTAATCCTAGCATTCAGAAGGCAGTAGTAGCACACACCTTTAATTCCCCAAGACAGAAGCACAGACAGTAAGCAGTCTGAAGGAGTCCTTGTCAGATAGGAAGTGACATCTGAGATGAGTCAGAGTGAAGGGCAGGCAAAGTGACAAAGCAGAGGAAGAGTTGACAGAATTAGTCAGAGTGAGGACACACCCAACTCTCAGGCTCTCAGTTCAGACACAGGGGATAAGACACAAAGGACAAGACACAGAGGCAGTATTAAGCAGGCAGTCTAAGGAGTCCGAGGTAGAGTCACAGAGACAGTTCAGCAGAAGTCAGTATCAGATGGAAAGAGTGGGTCAGTTTGAAGATGAGCAGAGCAGAGCAGTTCAGTCTGAGGCAGTCAGACATCAGCCAGATTTTCCCAGAGGTAGAAGAGTTTGGTCAGAAGAGGTCAGTTGGCTCAGAAGACTAGTCAGAATCAGTCATCTTGGAGAAGTGTTTGAGTCAGAACAGCTACTGAGTTGAATCCAAAGAGTCAGAGTTCAGAGGGAACTAGTCATAGTGGCTCAATCAGCAGTAAATCTCAGAGGATGACTATATTGTACAGAGGTTTAACTGTTCTAGATTGTATGGAGGCTGGAGCCTTCCAGATCTGGGCTTAATTCTAAATTGTAAGAAGGCCCAAATACTCCGGGGCTCCAGGATTGAATTAGCCAAAGAATAAACCACTGTTTGCCTTGAATTTATGGCTACACAGAAGATCTGCATAAATATTACACAGAAGTTTCTCAGTATTCTCTGTACACCTTGCCTACTTCTACAAATGTTAATTTATCATGTAAAACTACTACAATTATCAAAAATATTGTATAACTTTAGTGCTATATTTTTAACTAAACTATCAGTGTTGGTAGTTTAAATTTCACTCACATTTCACTATTTTTCTATAAATGTAAGTTTTTGTTTGTTCCAGGATTCTAATGAGGATCTCTGAATTTCCTTGTGCTTTCTTTTGTAATTTCTTTTATACCACAATACTTTCTTCAATCTTTCCCCTATTTTTAATGATGCTAAGACATTTGGAGAATACTGCTTATAGCATAAATTCCCTCACTTTGCATTCAATTTATTTGATAATTTTTAATGATTAGAATGAGGCTGTGTGTTTCAGCAAGACAATAACAAATATATAATTGTGCCCCTCTTAGGATATTTTGTTGTTGGGGGACTGATATCAATGTGTCTTACCACTGATCATAATTGTCACTTTGTTAAGGCATTTTCTATAATCCTCCATGTAAAGTTCTCACTCTAGCCTTTGTATTTTGTAAATATTTAAGAGAATATGACTGTGGTTTCCTGTCTGCCCACTGAATTAGTCTATGAGTACACGAGGAGACATGAGACATTCCTATAATACTATGACTGTTTAACAAAATAGTAGTAATAGATTCTCCCCTAGTACCTAGGAACTGTTTTGCTACAGGTTCTAAGACTGTCAGGTGTGGGTTTGGTTTGTAGAGTTGGACTCAAATCCAATCAGGAAATAGTTGATTACCTCCATGATGTAGATATTCCCATGGCATCTCTCAACTTTCAAAAAATGTGTATTTGTAGTAGATGATGATTAACATGGAGACCCACAACTGACCAAGGTTCAGAGAATAAGAGACTTCAGAATGTGTATATCAAATGTGCTCCTTCCCAAGTCTCAATAATTATTGTAGAAAATGGGGCATAAAGATCGTACGATTCAGAAAGGTTGGATGACTAGAGGGAAGCATTGGTGAATGCTTCTTTTGCACATATGTATCTTTTTTGTTGAGGCATCTATTGCTTAAATAATGTTTTGGCCCATTTTTCATTCAGGTTGTTTATAGTGTTATGGATAACAATTTTCATATGTCTTTACAAATGTATACTGCTATGGAAGATTTTTGTAGTTATTATAAAATATTATTTTATGCTCTGTTGGAAGAGGGGATGCCTAGGTTTTTGGCATTTTGTATTGTTTGCAGGTGTTGGATTCATGTGGGGATGTTTGATTGCTTATGATTTGCACCTGAGGAGTTGTGTACCAGTAAAACACGCAAGGTTCCCCTGGCACTATGGCACTGGTCATGACGGTGGTTCCCTCTGCTGAGGTCAGGCAGGGCTTCCATGCATAAGAATGCCTCCTTGTCTCCTTGCAGAGCCATCGCAGAGACGTACTGCTACAGTATACTCTCATTCTGTGGCTATTTCCTCATTCCCTTGCCATTGGTTTCACAGACCATAAATCTTCATTTAAGGAAGTTTTGCCTTCCATCAGTCATATTTTTGGTGCTATAGCTAAAAAATTCACTGCCAAACCAATGCTGATGTGGTTTCTTCTTTTTTAAATTTTTTTTAGCAATTATACATTTTCCATTTCATATTTAATTCTATTTTGAGTTAATATTTGTAGAACATAAGGTCTGTATATAGTTCTGCTTTTGTATGTGATGATAAAATTGTTTAAGAAGAATTTGTTTAAAATGCTGCTTATCCTCTACTAATGGATATTATACCTTTGGGAAAGACCAATTGACTCATAGTGAGTTCTCATAGTTAGGGTTTCTATTGCTGTGACAAAATACTATAACCAAAAGCAACTTGGGGAGGAAAGGGTTTATTTAGCCTCAACTTCCACATCAGCGTTCATCATGGAAGAAAGTCAGGGCAGGACACATGGTAGGAATCTGGAGACAGAAGATGAAACAGAAGTGGTGGAAGGATGCTGCTTACTGCCTTGTACCTCATAGTGTGTTAAGCTTGCTTTCTTATACAATCTGGGATAGCGTGCCTAGGCACAGCATTGCCTACAGTGGGCTGGGCCCCCCAGCACCCAACAGACATGCCTACAGGCCAATGTAACTGAAATATTTTCTCTATTGAGATCCTCTCTTCCCAAATACGTCTAGGCTTGTGACAAACTGACAAAACAAATCAGCACATTAGCCCACTTCTGTTTTTTCTGTCCTGTTTCCTCCATCAAATTTTCCATTTTTATTTACAAGTATTAAATTGCCATACTGTCATTATTACCATTTTTATTTATACCCTTTAAAGATTACCTTGTTTTATTATCTGCTTGCTTTTGTTCTGTTTGTTTGTTTCAAATCAATTCAGTAAAATTTACAAATTATCATCATGGAAGAGCTTTTTCTATAATTGGGAAATGTTAATATTGTGTGCTGAAAAACCTAATTTGACTAAAAACAAGACTACCAAATAATAAACAAATACTTCAGACAAATCAAAATGAATATTTTGTAGATAAAATATAATATAAAATGTATTTTCATATTTTTATATAAAAATAAAAAGCTGTAAAATCTTGTTAATTCACTCTATTATTTTAAAATCAACCCTACACATGTTAGAATCATCTGAGTTGGTAGCCTCAACTGAAGAATTGTCCTAGTTTTCTATATGGTGTAGAGAGAACTAACGCAAATGTGGGAGGCACATTGAGGTAGCAATCAATATTTTTTACAAGGCAGTACGAAATTAGGATTATTCACCTCTTGCTTACTTGTTCTTCCTTAAAGCAGCTGAATTTATTTATCCTGTTGCTACTTATTCCTTTCATGATACCAGGACCAGTGTTTCCAGGCTTCTGTCATAGCCTGAGAACCCGAAGCTCCCCAGCAACCTTCCATGATTTTTGACATCAGATGGGGCCTGCTGTGGCCTTGTAAACTGAAAAACTACCAGGATTATTTTGTTTTGTTTTCAACCTCCCCAGTGTGATTGACAGCTATAGTATATACTTCAATGTGACTGGCAGTCACTGTTAGTTAATTTGACAATACAGATAATTTTAAGACAATGTCTCTTTATGTAAACATAAATATACTAGTTCTCTCTATGTTGACCAAATCTACTTGCCTCTTCCTCATGAGTTTAAGGATTAAAGACATGAACCACCATGCCCAGCAGACTTTTTAAAGCATGAAGTTTTTCTACAATTCATAAATATGCTTAGTATTAATGTAGAGTCTGTGATATTTAATTGAAGTGGTTGATATTGAGTTGTTTTCACATGTAACTAGGAATTTTGTATAAAATATGAGATATTTATTATAAGTCATGCACGTAAATTTAAGATATGTCTTAGTTCACAAACATGATTTTTGCTTATAAATCTGTTAGTTTTCCTCCTAAGGCAGCAACTGAAACAAAAGAATGTAAAATAATGTTAAAAACAAATGGATAGACAAGCAATTCCGAAATACATGTTTTATGAAAAACATACAACTATACATGGAGAAGAATCTAATTTCATTTTACTTCAAACAAGTAATGTACATATCAACATATAGAGGACATTTCTGAAAGAGATTTAACACTGCTTAATGGCACTATGGTAATGCTAACAAGTAAAATCCAAGCTTTATGTTTTTTTTTCCAATACAAAGAATTCAAATTTAATAGAAGCTAATAAATATTTATGACTTTCTGTATGTTATTATTTTTCAGCTTGGAATGTAATAAATCCCCAAATCTTTGGAAAAAGGTTGCATAGATTTTATTTATATCAGATATTAAAATTCTTATACAGTTTGTTTAATAAAATATCTGCTATTGGCAAAATATTTGCAAAGGAATAGCTCATAAGATTTGAATACAGACTAGAACCACAACCAAATATTTATGGCTTCTTAATATAAATATTATACCATGGTTGAAGACAAAAATGTCTTATATATGATGCTACTGAAAGGACCTGCTGTTCTAACTGAACACAAATCTGTGCTCTAGCTACTAAGACATGTGTGAAATAAATTCCAGAAAGACAAAGCATATTTAAATTTAAAAAATAACAAAGAGGGCTGGTGAGATGTCTCAGGAGAAAAAAGTCCCTGCCCTTCCAGGGGAAGAGTTCAGTTCTCAGCACTAGCATTGGGTGACTAGAACCGCCTATAACTCCAGACCCAGGGTATCTGACACCCTAGTTTGGCCTTTGTGGGAACCCACACACATGTGACACACACCCACACACACAAACATGAATTTACAAGTTTTTAAAATGTAAAAATTTACATAAAGTACATTGCAATAGATATTTAACAAATACAAAAAAAAACCATGTGTGGAAAATTTAAAATACCTCAGCTGTAGAACATTTTCTACAAATCCATGTTCTTATGCTATTCTGCACATGAGTTTACTTTTCTGGAAATCAGTTATCTAGCCATACTCATCATGACCAAGTGTTATTTACAGTTCAAGCGTCAGGCCCTGGACTGCATACTTGAAATGATTTCCCTTTTACCCTTAGGAAAACAGGGTTGCCACTTCGTATCTTTTATAGGAACCTATTATTTGTACTAATTTCATATGTGAATACAATGAATTATTTTATTCAGCTCACCATCCATGGAACAAATGTGTTTATAGATACAGTGTTTCTAGTTGGTAAGAGGTATTGTTTCAATTTTGTGTCAACATCTGTATAATATTGTATTCAAAAACATAGGAGAGTATTTTAAGCTTTTCTGATTGTATCATTGGAATTAGGAGCTAAATATAATTTTACATATATATGAAGTGACCTTAATTTGGGCCACATCTGATTTAGTAGTTATATTTTCTAGGAAATTTTATACTGCTTGTTTCAGAAAGAAAAATGTGTAATTTTTTTAAGACTTAATGTAAGTTTAAAAACTGCAAAGTAAATGTTAATCTTTGTCATGATTCAGTGAATATGTAAATGAAAAAACTACTAGGAAAATGTTTAATTAGGAAAATGTAATCAGTCTTCATGTACCGAAAATAATTATCTCAGCATGTTGCTATTCAACTGTTGATTAAAAGTATATATTAATATATTTGTAATAATTATATTCCCCACTATCTTTTAATGTGCAAGGAAATCTGGAGATAGCTTTTGAGTTTTCGAGGATTTTATGATGGAAAAAGAAAACTTAGTCTTCAAAGTGTCCAGTAAATGCAAATAAGCTATTGGCAGCACAGAAGAAGCTTGCCATTTATCAGATATTTTTTTTGGTGATGAGAATCAAAATACAAATATCTATGATTAAATATATTTTTACATTAGCTGTTTTTTAACGGACACAAAACTTTCTTAAAATTGTACAAGAAGAATAAAATTACCAAAAGTTAGTTATAGTGGGTAAGACTTAGAGACTGCAAAACAAGTGTGGCAGACCTAGATTAGTCACTATCTCCAGATATAATTTTACTATATGAATATATAAAAATTGCTTCAGATACCCACCTAAAAAGAGATTTTCATTAAAAACTGGCTGCAAGTTTATTTGTGCATTGCTTGTTTCCTGATATTCACCTGAAAGACATTATACATCATGTCTAACAATATACATCTTTTTCATGGGGGCCATGTTCTAGATATGGTTTGTGTACCATCCTAATATTTCTATGTCCATTCAGAGATAAGCAAATAAGCAGAAATGAGTTATTAGTAATGTTTTAGGAGAGAAAATAAGAATTTCTACAATAGAAATTCACAAATATAATATAAACTAAGAAAATATTGTATCCAAGATTAAGGATAAAAAAATATGAGCCATAGTGACTATACTATTTGAATTCTGGAAAAGTGGGAAAATTTGAAAAGGTGAACTATATCTAACATTTTTAAATAAATAAATTTCTAAGTTACAACTACCTGTAAATATATATATATATATATATGAGAGGAAGTCTTCATTTCACTGAGTCTTTCACAGATTTCTATCCATCATGGCATAAAAGGTGTAAATAAGTAGAGTAATTCACATCACATCAGAGAGCTAAAGGTAGGTGAGAGGGGTGAGGATAAAGAGAGGGTGGAGAGAATGTGAAGGAAAGAGAGAGAGAGAGAGCAAGAGAGCAAGCAAGAGAGCTTAAGCTCTGGATGGGTTAGGGAATGGTGCCACCTGCACTCAGGATTGATCTTCCTTCCTTAATTAACATTGCATGGAAGGAGGTGGAAACACCCTCTTTCAGAGCCACACAGAAGTGTGCTTTACAAGTCTCCCAGGTGTTTCTCAAACCTATGCAGTTGACATTCAATATTACTATTCAGCAAAAGGGTAAAGTCATATGCGTGTGTGTGTGTGTGTGTGTGTGTGTGTGTATTAAATAATATGCACACAAGGTTTAAATTATGCACATACAAACACCTCATGTCCTCTAATGTATTACTATAATATGTTTCCCCATGTATTTATGCCTTTCATTGCTTTCAAACATACTTTTCAGTTTTTATTGCAAAAACTTTTTATTTGAGTGTTTTCCTACTGTTTTCTGTTCTTTATTATTTGGATTTTTTTTCTTCAAATTTTTGTTCTGATTAGTTCATTAGTGCATGATAACAATACTGATTGTTGTATTCTGATTCTGTATTATCTAAGTAAATTCATTTATTGTTTCTAATGGTTTTGTGGAGGGATACAATATTTATTTTTTTTTATAACATACAGTACTGACATTTGCAAACAGAGATCATTTAGTTGTTTCATTCCAGTTTGCTAATATTTTGTTTGTTTTCCTGACCATCCTGTTCTGTTTGGAGTTCAAAACATTAGCGCAAAAAACAGCAAGGGGAATGATTGCCTTCCCTTGGTCCCTAATCTTACAACAAAACTTTCAGGCTGTGATGGAAACTTTGAGATTTTCATACGTGACTTACACTTTTCAAGATAATTTCTTCTTACGTTGAATTTTAGTGGGTTTTGTGAGTGTGTGTGTGTGTGAAACTACTGAATTTTATTAAATGTTTGTTCTGTATATATTGAAAAATATATTGTATATACAATTTTGGCCATAATTTTTCTGTTTGCTTTACCCACACAAGCTGCTTTTCATAATTTGGACCAATGCTGACTCAGAGGAAACATCACTTGATCCCGGACTGTCATCCTCTTAGCATGAGGTTTTGTGTTACTATTCTGAAGATTTTGTGCACACAATAATTATGTATATTGGCCTTTACTTTCTTTTCTTATACTTCAATCATTTTCTTATACCATGTATGACAGCCAGGTCAAAACGTACAAAAGATTTGAGCAAAAGATCTGAAACCTCAGGAAGTCCCACATGAAGAGATTCATGATTCATGAGTATAATAACAAAGCACAAAAGGCTCTTCTGGAAAGGAAACATCGGTGTACACAGAGAACTAACAGAATTGGAGAACATGCTTATGAATCACGTTTCTGGTAAGAGCTTACGGCTACCTCACAGAAGGAATTCACACAATTCAAAAACAAAAGAAAATAACTGAACATATCACCATTACCCCAATAATAAATGATTTGAATAAAAATTAGACATAAGACTTGGAGAGTTTCTAGACATGAATTGCAAATAGCTAATAGGAAAGGTTATTCAAAATTGCTAATAATGGAGGAAATGGCAATCAAGATCACAATGAGGTATCTCTGTATATTTAACATATAGAATCTTGATGGAATATCAGTTGGTACAATTTCTATGGAAAATAATATTTTTTTTCAAAAATATTAGAATAGAGAACTACCATATAATGGAACAATCAAAATGCTGGGAATTTATACCAAATAATTTAATCAGGATCTCAAAATGATATCTGCATCCCAATGTGCCTTTCAGATGTATTCACAGTAGCTGATGCATGGGAGAAAGTTACCTAACTTCAACAGGAAGACGAATGAAGAGAACAGTATAGTTATACAAAGATCATTCTTTAAAAATGAGAATTCAAGATGGAGGATTTGACGTTTTCCCCTTACTCTAGGAATTAAAAGGTGTCGAGATAATCATGAAGACAATATGCATTTTGGAGACACAAAGCAAAGGAAACAAAGAATACCATGGAAAAACGGTGAAAAGGCACCACAAAACAGAGAGGTATTCTAAAGAAACATAGAAACCACTCTGCAATTCTTAAAGTTGCCTCTGCTGTTAGAGAGGGGTGGAGTTATGGTCACCAGGTAAGCCTGGAGCACGCTGGCAGTCCTGGTGACAACGGAGACGTGACAATTAAGCTATAGAACAAGCCCACAGTGTTCATCACGCAATGTGAGGATTTGGTGTGATAGCTTCAGCTCTTGCATGGTAAGCTGGAATCTGAGAAGAAACATGTTTAACCATTTCCCATGCTTTGGAGCATTATATTCAGATGCTGTCTTGAGAAGCCAAATGAAAGGAGCTTACTCTAATCACCTTAAATCAATGAACTGTCACAAGTCTGGGGTTCTGGACACTTGCTATGGGGCCTGCATCAACATATCTATAAGAGCAGCAGTGAATAGAGGTAAAAGGAGAAGGAGGGGCAAGGATCCCATAAGGAGTTTCGGCCACAGGGGGCTTGTGTTGCAAGGGGCAAAGTGGTTGATGAGCCTGGCCTCTAGGGAGAGATGTGCTCTACTTATAGATTTCTTCAAAGTATAAGGACTCCAAATTACTGGCTAGAACAGCTCCTGGCTTTTTGCTTTGTTAACAGGGAGGACTGGAGTCTCTGAACTAAGTTCTCACTGACTGTTTAAAATCTATAATCCCTTAACTCCTCCAAAGCACAAAGCACGAAGGCCTAAGGCACAAGTGCACAAAGCACTATCAGGACTTGCAGTCTGTTTTCTCTGTTCCCCCATCCTAGTGAAATATTCTGTTTGGCTGTCTTACTGTTTTCCTACACTGTATGACTGAATACCTTTGGATATTTGCTGTTGCTGTGGTACCATGGAAAGTCAAGCCCCACAGAGAGGTCACAGGGCACTAGTGTCTTTGCTCCCAGAGTGAAAAGAACACCAGCCTTTCCCTCCTGCATCAATACAGACCAGGGTTCCGCCCAAGTCCGGGCCCCCTCCAGAGGTCCAGGTGCAAATGAAAGAATTGCTTACCTGTCTTAACCAAAGCATCCCTGCCTCTGAACCTCCATAAATACACCTGAACCCTTGCAATAAATTGAGTTTTGGCCCCCACTGATGGGCGCTCCCGGAAGTTGTTGCATTTCTGCAGAAGGCATCAGATCCACGCCCCTCCCACACTTCGCTGATCACCAGTAACTGGGTCTTCCAGGCTGGTGCCCGGATTACCTTGGGTGAGAGGGAAGCAAAGCCCGCAAAGGACCAAGGGAGAGAGAGATCAGACAGACATCATTGAGTATACAAATTGGGAGAAAAGGGCCTGGAATGAATGGAAATCTACCTGGTCCACAGGCCACAAACCGTTGTTGGGGGTCAGCAACATCTACAGATCACAAAGAAAGAGACCTATAAGCCAAACACAGTATTGCCATTGAAAAGGCCTTTGACCGTCCTGGCTCTCAGTCAGTACTCAGCATCAACAAGAAAAGTTTACATTAAAATCACCATGAATCAAGTGAATTAATGAATTTTCACAAAATATTGCATCCTGAGAGCTCAAAATATGCATTCTTCTCAGAAGTCTGTGGAACCTTCTCAAAAACTATATTGCATATACTACATGAAACAAATTTTAAATGTAAGCAGTCGAAGTAACTTTCTGTATCTTATGAAGTCTTAAGGCATTAAAATAGAAGTCACTAGCAAAAGAAAGAAATAGGAGAACATGCTGGAGATTGAATGATACATTTATGAGTGATCAATGGATCATTTAATAAATCAGAGTCCAAGTCACAACCAATTCAACTATTAGGTAGACAATGAGAAGTGACATCAATCAAGGCGGAAAGGAAAGAAACAGATACTGATGTGGAAAGACAAAAGTTGATCAAAAGCTTGATAGTGGATTGGAGAGAAGCTCATGAACATATCTCATTCTGATTGGCTACTGGTGCATATTTAGGGGAGGACATCAGCTTTAGTTGTGGACTCATCGTTGTGCCCTCCAGGCTCCAAAGGGTAGTTTGAAACTCGTGGTCACACACAGCATAGTTAAACTCAGTGGGTCACAAGACAAAAAACTAAAAATTAGAAAAGACATGAATATAAGAATGAAAGTTATAATAAGGAAGGGAACTGACAGAGTAAGAGGGAGATAGAATAAAGGGAAAGAGTAGGAACCATGCACTTTATGCACGTATGACATTATCAAAGAGCAAATTAAATAAAAATTTAAAAAGGGGAAAAGTTTATACCAAGACACGTATGCACATATATAAATATACATACTTACTTTCTTCACATATACACTATAAGCACACACATGCATATATATCTATATATATACAAATATAATAAAAATAGATGACATTAGGAAAGGTAAATGCTACATATTTATTTTCTCATACATAAACTCTAGATTTTAAAATGAAATCAGAAAGTAGAAGGCAGAGTATTTTGGAAGAAGAAAGGGAGCAAAAATGATTATAGGGAGCTGAAATTAGACATAGTACAGGGATGAATATAACCAAAATATACATGAAAGTATATATAATGTGACATAGTATGTTGTAACGAAACTTGTGTGTAATTAAAGTATGTTAATGAAAGAAAAATATCAGGATCCAAGAAACTTTGTGATGTTTCAAAGCATGGACGGACCTTGAGCCTACTATTCTAATTTCAGGCAGTCACAGTCCATGAGGTTCTTTATTTAGTTTGTCTAAATCTAATTTTAGTATGATTAAATCTAAATTTAGTATTAAAAATCTCAGAAAATTCTTGTATAGAGTTGTGACATGGTGTGGGGGCTGATGTTCAATGAATATAAAGTTTCAGTTTTGCATAATAAATATGTCTGGAGATCTGATATGCAATATTGTGCCTACTTCTAGATGTATTATTTCAAATATTTTAGACATAAGCATTTTTGAGAGAGGAATTACATGTTAAATGTTACTTTATTATTACAATAAAGATATAAAGACATTCCAATATTGAATTGATTCTAACATATTTGTGAAATTTCTACCACATATAAAATTCCATAAGCACAGAGTTGAGTATTCATTGGACTTAAGTATTCCTTTGGAGTTACATTGGAGTTACACTGGCTTTGGGACAGTTACTAATTGAATACTAAGGGAATAAAATCGAATGGAAGCCTAGGGAATGGAGACTGCAAGAGTGGGCATTCTTTATCAAAAAGGATTTAAAAATGTGAACTATGTAAGTAGGTGATATTTACAGGGAAATACTCTGAGAAATTTAATTTTATCTAAAAACCCAGCACTCCACTGGTGCTAACCTTTCTAAGATAGATTTGAATTTATTGTGAATTCTATCATGTTAAAAGGTGAAGTCATTTTAAACATCATCCATATTTTATTTCCCATGCCTAATCTTGATGCAAATCATATTGAAAATTTAAATGATCTTTTTTTTCTGAATTAAAAAGTTGCCTCTCTACAGCAAAGGAAAATGTGCAAGCATATAGATAGTCCCCGTGTAGAGAAACATGAGACAAATGGCATAAAAAGAAATGGTTTCTTCACAGTAATTCCTGCTTGAGGTTTATTAAGGTTCAAGAGAAGCCAGTAGTTACTTATTTTTCTTATTCAACAATAATTTTCTTACTATATCACATGCCATTCTTCCAGATAATTCAACTTTTGTATTCTGGAAAGCATCGAGAAAGCAACCTGTAACATTTCATAGCCAAAGAGGAAAGAATCAGTAAATTCCACACATTTGGATTATACATTTAAAGTGAGAACCTTGTACGTCATTAAGAGATTTTAGGTTGTGATTATTTTGCAGCATATCTGCCACAATTCATGTATGTTGAGGCAAATCAACAATATAAACAACTATTTATATTTTAGAAAATAATGGGTTCCAATTCACTGCCCCATAACATGTGGCGAGTGAGTTTCTTTTTTACCATGGGGTTTGAATAGACAGAATTCACAATAAAATACTTTTAAAAATACAAAGTGGTAAGATATTATCAGTTTACCTATTAAAGATAATATTATTTGAGACTGTGGCTCATTCAATCCTAGAATGTGAATATCTCTCATTTCTTAGAAAAGATTGTAAAAGTGAAAATACACGTTTAGCCTTTATCATTTGAAAAAAATAGTTTATATTCATAGGAATAGAGCAAAAAGGACAGATTTATGTTTTATCACAAACCAAACACCTGGGTCAGCACTAAGAGAAGACTGTTTCTACCAACATTAAAATCTCCCTCACATTTTTTTCTTATCACCCATAATCCTCACAATACTCCATCTTGGTTTTTATAGCAATGGGTCTTAATTTATTTCCTTGTAATTTTGCTATATATATTTGCAATTAATTTTTTTTTATTTTTCAGAACATCCTGTACATGCAATCCTATAGAATGAAGTATGTTTCATCTGCCATTTTCCCACTATTGCATTTTTCTTAACATTTTTATTTCTATAAATTAATTGTAGAGGACATTATTCATTTTAAGCATTTGACTGACAAAGAAAATATGTGAGTTTTACAAGTAGACTTACTACAATGTTATTGAAAGATATTTTCTTAGTTATACTTACACAAAATGTTTAGCCATTTACACCAGAATAGAATTGTTAAGGCAAAAGAGTATTTATATCTGTAATATTAATAGAAAATTCCAGTTTTACAAAGTCAGCACACTATGGTACAGTCATCCAACAGGGCATGATCATTTCTACAACATGTATCACATTTCATGCAACAGTTAGTGATGTCATTGACTTCATTTGTTACTCCCCTTTGTCATATTCCATTTTCCTCTGCTCCTTCCCTCCCTACTTTCTTCCGCACCTCCTCCACCCATTTTTTTCTTCTTTCTTCTTTCCTCTCTCTTTATGTTCTTCCTTTATTTCCTCAAACTTGAGGATGATATTCAAGGTTGTCATATTGAAACACTAATTTTTATTTTTTAATGAATAATAATCATTACTCCATTTGAGAATCCTTAAATTGCCATGTCTCTGGAAGGTTTTCAACTGTTATCCTTCATTTCTATTTATTTTCCTTTAGATTTCAAGAGTGAACCTTTATGTTATTTTACTTTAAGTGTCATTAGTATGTAACATTTTGCTTTTTGAGTTTGTGCTGAATTTATAGTAATGAACTAGAATTCTTCCATCTTCAATGTTCATTTTGCTCTTGTTTCTGGTAGTAGCAATTTTAATTTTTACCTCAACACAGTTTTTGTGGGATAGTACTCTACAGTTTTTTTCCCATAAGTTGCATTTTCTAATTTTCCTATTTGGAAAAAGAGTTTACATGGTAATTATTTTTATGTATAGTATTGACTAATGGATTCCTTAATTTTCTTCTTACAAATGGAAAACACTCTTGTTTGCTACTACTCTAGAAGCTGTTTTTCTCACTGTTCCTACATGCATACAAACTTATTACTTTTAAGTGTTTATTGATTTTCCTGTCTTCTGGTAGCACCATCATTTAATCCATTCTCTGCTCTTTATAATTATTAAAATTAAAAACGTTTCTATTTCTTGAATAAAATTTATTCAAAGCATAGTATCATGAAAGTTATTAATAGAAACATAAAAGATCCTATCAGATGCCTTTTTTGAGAAAAAATTCATAGAGTAAGTTTCTTGATCAAACTATTTATGTTGGATTTTAATGAGGATGTTTACTTTGAACGACTTTTCTCCTTGTATCCACCATAATACATGGTAATATGTGTTATATCTCTACTGTTTTATGTTTCTTATGGTAATTGGTGGATTGTGTGTTTTGCACATTTGAAAATTGGACATGTTATTCTGGCAAATTGCAGTTCTATGTATTGCTCATCTATATTTCTAATTCTGTAAATTGCCTATGACTGTTCTTCTAATTAAAATATTTTTCTTTTCTACTTTAGGAATTCTACACATACTATGAGAACTAAAGTTTTACATGGTATATAAATTGCATACATTGTGACAGTTAAATGCTTATAAAAACAGCCTCAACTCCTTGTCCCTGTATCCATCCATGCTTTTTGCCATTAGGCTTTTATGTTTCCCATGATGGTTAGAATAATATCCCCTTGCTTGTATCAGAGTTCATTTACTAGCTTAATTTTTATGTATTAAGTTTTCTATTTAAAAGTTTCATACACTTATATAAAGTAACTTCTTTTGATCAGGACTTCCTTGGAAAAAACATAGCACTTCCTATTCTCCAGCTATGTTCTGTCACTTAAATATCCTCAGAATGCCCGACTGGATTAAGATATGCTCTTGCCCCAGAGATATCTGTTACTTCCACTCCTTCAGTCTGTCTTCTGATATGCAAATGATGCCACCAGCTGGGTCTCAGATCATGCAATATTTGACAATAGGTATCTTAAGTATTTGGGGGAAAATTAATTAATTTTCATCAGAGCACAGAAATACCTGGCATCATCATAATTATAAGTAATATTTAAAAATATAATTTAGGTGTGTTTATATAAACATGAAATGACTAATATATTTTTTAAAATTTAATTGTATACATTAATATTTCAATATATAAATCTTCTTTTAAAAGTAGTCTGCTAAGGTTTTAAGTGATGTTCTGTTTATTTTAAATCTTTAAAGTATGTCTATAACCCATCTGAAATTTATTTTAGCGACATGTGATTATTTTTCTAAATGGAAACCAATTCAAAGTCAGTAGCAAATCATTTTGAAATAATTGGAAACTGTACCTACATGCTGGTCAGGTTTTGTCACCTTGACACAAAGTAGAGTCACCTAGGAAGAGGAAACCTCAATTATTTATTTGTTAAACACACATTTTTTCATGTATAATAAATACTAAAAATTAATAGTAAATAATAGTATGTTATATTCATAGTTCTATACATTTATAATCATAAAAGTAAGCTGTATTCAGCGTAGGATGGAGGAAATGGATGTTGTTTGGAGTTGGAGGGGCTTAAATCGATTAGGCATCCAAGAAAATCTACTGGTGTTGAGAAAGCTTAATATTTCCAGAAAGAAATGAAACAATATAATAATACAAGAATGTTTAGAATTGAGATTCTTTGAACTTCCAAGTTTATTCTTTTGACTCTAGATGATTTGAGTCAGTGAATAGTGTAGATCAGGGGATAAGATATTTGAAAAAAAGAACAAACTATCAAGAGATAATAAAATAGAGTTATTAAAAGGATAAAACCCTGAAGAAATGGGGGTCAGTGATATTTACTATATTAATGTCTTCAGAAATGAGTGGTAGAAAAATGGTTCCAAATTTAAGAATTTACTTCTTGAAGGACCCTAAATATTGAAATAAACTACTGCTACACAAAGTGGGAAGAGATAAAGTAGATATGTATGTTTAGTACAAATCAATATTATTCTTGATGCAATATATTTTGTACCCTTCCATAGAGGAATATTTATTCTTTTAATCCATTTGTATGTCTACTCTGGCATAGAAAGAATGTTAGGACACACCTTTAATTCAAATATTAAGAAGACAGTGGTAGCAAACACCTTTAAGCCCCAAGAAGAAGCAAGTAGAAGCAGAACAGGAAGCAGAGTTCAGAAGGATTCAGGGTCAGACAGGAAGTGACATCTTAAATGAATCATAGTGAAGGACAGACAAAGTGACAAACCAGAGAAAGAGCAGAGTGAGTCAGAGAGAGGCCACATCTAACTCTCATGATATAAAAGCAGGCTCTCAGCTCAGATAGTTCAACAGAAGGAAAGTGAGTTTGGGAAAAATAGTCGGCTAACAGTGAGAGTGAGTTTGAATCCCAACAGCACAGATCAGTCAGAGAAGTTGTAGCAATCAACCAGAGTCAGAAACAGTCACTCTGCTCAGATGGTCAGTTTAAATCAGCAGCTTGGAGAAGTGTTTGAGCCAGAACAGCGAGTGAGTAGAATCAGCAAATCAGAAGAGTCAGATGAGTTCAGTACAGCTCTGTGTTCAGAAGGAGCTAGTTAGAGTGTATTCAGGCAGTAGTAAATCTCGGAGGTTGAAACGTTCCAGTTCTAGGCCTCATGATTAGACTGTACAGAGGCTGAAACTCTATGAGGACTGAGGATTGAATTAGAAAATAATAAACTGCCTTTTACCCTGAACGTATGGCTATGTCCTCGCACATTCAATAAAGGCAGACTATGAATGAACACATATTTTTCAAAAAAGGAAATGATACCTCTATGAAGAGTTTAATAATAAGAGAATAAAATTCAAATGTAACAAAAAAGAATTATTGTGATTATGCTGATACTGTTTAAGTGTCTGAAATGCATGTGATTGATAACTAAGACGATATTGTTTTAAGTCTCACATTTGATGTTGAATTTTTCAGCTGAGAAAAGTAAAATGTCATTGGTTACCAAGAGTTTTCTTCCAATTTTCAAATATATTTTCAACTTCTGTGTGTTTTATCAAATACACAAAATTACCTTAAAAGCTGGAGTCAATGTGATTAATTAATGTAATTTCTAGAGAGAGAGAAAGAATACAATATTACAAAATATAAAGAATAATGAGCATTTACTTGTGATCATTATAGCTGCCCTGAATAACTTACCTAAAATTATCTAATGGAATCTATTCCTTGCTTTTTATTTGTACCATCTTTGCCCTAAAAATGTTTGTGAACAGGTTTTACTTTCACAATATATAATAGCCTTACAGAAAGATTGAATAATGAGACTATATTATGAATAATTTATAGGTAATATTTCCAAAATAAAGTTATAAAACAGAAACTAAAAATAATATGGCTTTTGCCTAAGGTAAGAAGAAACCAATAAACTTTGTACAGAAAACTTGTGAGCCCCTTGGAGCAATGTGAACATTAAAAGCACAAAGATTTTGAATGTGGTCTACTTCTTCTGCCATGTACCATGGATGAATGTCTCCTTATTTTTTCCAATCATTCTATATCAATGGATATGTTTTGTTTTAATGCTAGAAATACTGAAAATAATGAGAGGAAAGATAATTGAATAGAAGCAATTTTTCTCTACCTCATAGACTTTAAACCTGAACTCAATTGTTTTACCAAAATGGAGTCAGTATATGTGGCAACATAATGAACCTAACCAGAAAATAAATCCTCTATATGCTTTTAATAACTTTTATATAACTTCATTGCCTATTGTAGAATGTATTATTTGTGAAGTAAGACCTGCAATTTAAGTGTAGTTTTGCCTCAAATGCTTAAAACATTTTCTTTGTTTATTTTTTGTTTTTCTTCTCACTAGAACATCACCTCCCTTGCTCATAAAAAGAACCTACGTAATGTGAATGACTACAACAGTAAATGAAATATGATGTTTATCCTTCAGATTTAAATATTTTTACCTCACTAAAAACAGTAGCATTGTTAGAAGCAGAATAGCATTTAACAAATATCTATAGCTATTTTGAGTGCTTGAATTTAATAAAACATGTCATAGGATAAGTAGTAAAATTGGTAACATAAAAGCTTTGAATTAAAAAATATATCTATTTTATTGTGAATTTTGTATGTCTATACATTTAATTTTATGCATAATGCACACACATATGTATAATATACATATTTTCATAATCATATATGATAAATCGTGAATTTACACGGTATTTATTATGAAATCTGTGGATCAAATATACATATTCATTGTTATATTTTCTGTACATATATACACATTTCTATTACATCATTCACCTTTCATTTCATCAGGAGACATCTGACTTACATTAGTATTGGTGTATACTCTCTTGTCATTCTTACAATCCATCATATTTCCACTTATTGTCTTTGAATCTAGTCTATTGAAAGACTCCTGCATCATGTGTCTGTATACTTCATCATGCTCTTAGATGTGTTTAGCAATTCTTGCCATCTAGTCTCATCCTCTGTGTCACCTGTCACCTGCCCTACAACCTAGTCATCCATTTATCTTAGAATTCCCAATTCCTTTTCTTGAAACATTGTAATTTAAAACTGGGGCTTAGATGTCGGAAAACACTTGCCTGTAAGATGCTGCTAAATCTCAGCAGATATAGCTAGGAAATTTGTATTATTTACACTAATATTTATTCATTGTTTATACTAATATGTATACATACAAGTAGTATCTATTTATGTAACTATCTACCTGTATTTATACAAAAAGTAATTATTAACATATATTAATGTGTTAATATTAACAAATATTATAAAAGTATTGATTATATTTCATATATATTATAACATATTATATTATATTATTTTATATACTATATATTATATTATATATTATAACAAATTAACAAATGTGATTGACTGTTCTACTGCTACAGTATTGATTTAAGCTGTCTTTCTATTGTTATTGATGATTCCTGTGACAGTGAAAAACCTGTTTTCTGTCATTCATTATTTACTTACTTGCTTAAATATTTTTTTGCTAAGATATTGAAATTCAAGGGTAAAGCAGAAGATTATTTTTAATTCAGAAGAGTAATTTTTGAAATATAAGATTTTTAGTCATACACATAATTGAATTTTATCTTCTGTTTTTATTAACTGTGAAATTGCTAAATTCATTTAGCATTTAAAATGTATTTTTTATATATTTTACAAATTATTCTTTAAGGATTCTCAGGTTACTTGAGAGCAAAGATAATGTAATTTAAAATGTTTAATTTGTTGTTATGATATGTATGTGGTTTTTGTCTTTTTTTGCACAGCCTAGTTCTCCAGTACAACATTATGAAGTTGTACCAACCAACATCATTTTTTGTATGTGAATTTGGAAAGACATGAAGTCTTTCAGTCCTATGTGTAATGATAATTACAACTTCTTTGTGAATACTCTTTACAGATTGATAGACTCGCATTTATATTTTTTGTGGACATTTGCATTGTATTTTGTGAGATGATTTGTCATACATATGTGTGTGTATGTATAAATATACATATATATCACATACATGATACATATATGTCTGTGTGTATGTGTGTATAACTATTTGAATTATTGACTTGCAACAATTCATTTTATAGTGCCAAATAATTCTGTGGGAATACTTATATGAATCCTTCTTGGTAATGATGAATTATACTTAATACACAGTTGGTTTTAACTTGCATAATTTATATTAATAATACTGCTTTTATGCCTGTATTCTTTATTTCCTCATACCCTTTGTCTAGTTTTAAAGTAAGCATAGGACTGGTGACAGCATTAAATTCCTAGGTCTCACATGGAAAAAAGAGAGAGACAAATTTGAGAAATTGTCCTGTGAACTCCACATGCATTCCATGGTATGTGACACACACACACACACACACACCAAAAATAAAGAAACATATAAATAAATATATCAGTAGATAAATAAGTAGATAAATAAATAAATAATTGCAACTTTAAAGATAGAAAAACCTAAAATTTATTTATCTCACAGTCTAAGTGAGAATTCATTCTGTCTCATCCATTTTTATCAGAAAAATATATATGTAAAATTATGTTGAATTAAATCATTTCTTTAATTTTCTATTTAATTAATATATAATTACACCATTTCTCTGCTTGCTAGTTTTCCTCCTACTTCTCCAATGTCTAATGCCCCCTACCTCCCAAATGCAAGGTCTTCTTTTCTTTAGCCATCATACTATACATATACATATGAATATACATATGCACTTGCACATGCACACACACACACACACATATGCATATACATACATATATAATTATACTGTCTTAGTCAGTATTGTATTGCTGTATTGTATTGTAAGAGACAAGATGACCATGGCAATTCTTATAAAAGAAAGTATTTAATTGGGACTGGCTTACAATTTCAAGGGTTTAGTCCATTATTTTCATTTCAAAGAGCATGGTGACATACAGTCAATCCTGATGATGGAGAAGTAGCTGAGAGTTCTATAGCCAGATCAACATCCACTGGCAGCAGGAAGAGAGAGATGCTGGTCCAGGCTTGACCTTTTAAAAACCTCGAAGCCCACCTCCAACAACGTACTTCCTCCAACAAGTTCACACCTCCTAATCCTTTCAAATAGTGCCACTTCCTGGCCACTAAGAATTAAACCTATGATACTTTGGGGAAGACTAATTTTCTCTCTCCTCAGTAATTGTTAATTGCCTGTAGCTTTTCATCTATGGCTGGTACCCTGTGAGATTTTCTCCATCTACCATGGAATGTCAGCTGTGATTGGAATTATTAGGTCTTGTTTGGACCTCCCATGCTGTTGCAATTTTGTAGTTGTACCATCTGTGACATAGCTGTAGAGGGCACACTCTCAAAGCGATCTTCCTGCTCTTAGAATCTTTCTATCCCTTTCTATGTAGATATTTCGACTGGGAGTGACACTTCAAGGTATGTTGTTCTCTGCATTTTGATTAGTTGTGGCTTTCTGTAATGGTCTACTCTAACTGCAAAAGGAAGCTTCTTTGATGAGGAGTTAGAGCTGTATGTATCAGCCCGGAACACAGGCCATGTTTATCGGGTTGTGTGTGGAGGATGGGTATGGGATAAGGATTTGGGAGTGATGTTGTGGTGACCAGAGGCTACTGGAAATGCTTTGGAATTTCTTTACATATCTTATAGAATTTTCATCAGTGAAATCATATGGACACAAAGCTTTACTTGTGAGATGTCCTTTTTGTGGTTTGGGGGCTTAGAGTCAGAACTATGAACACCACTGAAATAAACCCTCACATTCTGCAGAAGTTCCTTTAAATAATCTGATTTTATTAATGGATTATGGAATATGGAATTACCCATTTCTTTAAAAAAATATAATCTCAGTAATTTGCATATAATAAAAGATGTCATTACTTTAGTCTGTTATCTCATGCTGAGTTATGTTTCTGAGTACACTCTGATGACTGTAAGTAATTCAGTTCTGTTGTGGTGTTTTTCAGCATATTCTCAAATATTATAAAACTACATGTACTTCTGTGCAGTAATAAGCTGTTTATCTAGTAGCCTGAGCCACTGCCAGAAGGTCACCTTCCTTAGCTATTGGAACCAGCTTCTTAGAAGTGGACTCTGAAATGTAGAAAGCATGCTAATTTGGAGCACCAGTAATTTGTCTACTCAATGACCCTTGATTGGAGCAATTGTCTGTCTTTCTAATGTTGACTCTGCCCACTGAGATATTTGTGGTAAAAACATTCCTATTGCATTAATGCTAATAGAGGAACTATATGGGGTCCTCCCTCAGTCTAAGTACCCTTGCAGGGAAGACCTTGCCTGGGGACTTGACTGACCATTAAAAGGCATCATATCAGTCAGCTGAATTTGGGGGTTGGTAGACTGTAATAGTTCTATTCATTATGCATTAAGGCCTGTGTAATGATGGGTAGTGCTTCCTTTCAATAAAACACCTAGACACCAGGTGCTAGGGGTTGGAGCCGGGAGAAGCAGGTCAGAGCCAAGGAGGACTGAGGACAGTTAGTCAGCCATGTGAAGTGAGACCCTCTGCCTTAGCTGTCCAGATTTTCCATCTCAAAAAGTTGTCTTGGCTCGTTATTGAAACCCGTCAGAGATATTACTAATAATAATTTCGTAATACGATTCCCTTTGATTCAATCTTGGCTGTTCCTATCACCATGAGCTTGCCTAGATCTGTGACTGACTGAATTCTGACTCTGTATCTATGCTCTGAAGTTACAATTGGAGTCAATTGTAACTGTCACTTTTTTTCTGGTAACTGAACTATGCCTCCTTGTTCTTTTGCTCAGGATGTAACTACTTGTACCTGAAAGCTAGTTCTCTTGTCCCAACTGCTACTGAGACAGATTATTGATTCAAGCTTTTTAAACCCCCTAACTCTAAAAGGTTAGAAAAGAAAGGAGAGAAAGAAAGAAATCTTTACAGCCCCTTCTGAATGTGTTTATCTGTCTAAACCTGGAGAATTGAACTAACTACTAACATCTTTTATCTTATTAACTGTCATCCAGCATGCTTTCCCATCAACTGTCCCTTGTCTCAGCCTGGTGGCTACCTTCCTTCCAGCAACTGTCCTCTGTCTCACTAACTCTCCCCTGTCTGAGCCTTCCCAGCAACTGTCTTCTATCTCAGCCTGGTGGCTACCTTCCCATCCACCATCCCCTGCCACAAACTACCTCTTTTTGAGCCTTCCCTTATTTTCCTAACAGGACCATCATCCTGTACATAGACCTTTACTATCTTTTATGTCATGTCACATGAGCAATATTGAACAATACGTTAGAAAAGGTTACTTTGATTGCTTTTTTGTAGTGACAATCATATTTCCTCATTTTTTCATGCATGTGTAAATGTGTGTGTGGGCGGGTGTTTATGCGTATGTGTATGTGGCATATGTGTATGTGTGTATATAGGCACAGAAGCCCAAGGAGGATGTAGGGTGTCCTATCCTGTCTCACACTGCCTTATTTCTTTAAGGCAGGGTCTCTCACTGACCATGGAGCATGGCTTTCATTCTACAAGTCCAGTGTTCCTCCTGACTGTGCTTACCACAGTGCTGTGATTAGAGATGCTGATCCTGCTTTGCCCCAAGTTTTATTAGGACACTGATGATTTGAACTCAGGGCTTCAGGGTTTCTCAATCTTTCTTACCCCCCTGAAACATATCTATACTCTTTTTGTTTTTTCTTGATTATTATTCATTGTAACTACCCCAATCAACACTGGTTGTTAATCTATTTGTCCATATTTCAGTAGAGCACATATGGTCAGTCAGGCTTAAGATTCCACTTCAATGTAGATGTTTTTATGCTCTCCTGGTACAGCAATAGGAGCTGAGGAATGGATTTGCAGGAAAAGAAATATACCAGTGGCATCTTTCACATGTCCACATATTCATTTCTGTGACTACAGGAAAAAAACATCACATTATGCTCACAAGTTAAATATGTGTGTCTCATGCTATTAGACAGCAGCCTAGGCTTACTGGGTATGTGCTAGCTGTTACAATAACTATATCTCAATAGCAGTGTCTCCTTATTATAAATGGGGCTTCTGGTAAGAAGCAATGTTCTGTGATATATGATATAGATCAATTTTTCAATAGTTCTGTGATTTTTTCAAAGGAATTATGGCAGACAATGCAAGTTGAATCCATCCTAAGAATAAATATCAATTTTAAGCTTATAAAATATTATTTTCTATGTGATATCAGACAATAAAAACATAGTTAAATGTCATTACCCAGACATAGGGTTGCCTTTTTAGGATTTCCATTGGCTTCAGGAATAAAGGGCAAGGTTAGAAAACTATTCAGACAGTAGGTGTCATATAACAGTTCCCTCCATGGCAAGTATCATTTACACAGATGATTTTGTGCAACTCCTACCTGTATACCGTATGCTTATGGCATCAATAGTGCCTTATGGGAAGACACAAGATGAACCTAATTTACCAGTGCAGTTCTTATCCAGTGACTCAAAGACTCACGTCCTTCACAGTAAGGAATCAATAACTAATAAAATATTCAAACATAATATTGATATTGAAAACAACTTGAAAGGAGTATTTGATAGACACTTGAGATATTACAGGATAATGGGTTTGATGATATTTCACGGTATTTCAAGAAATATCCCACAGATTTTCATTTAAGAAGCCTTGGGTAGATGAATTGATAATAGTCTGGTGATTTGATATCATGTCATCAAAATGAATTTTCTGGGCTGTGGATATAACTCTGTGGTAGAGCCCTTGAATAATAACCACAAAGCCTCGGATTTGATATTCCACAGTGAAAAAATAAGAGAATAAACATAACTAATATATTGAGAATAAGGCAAAAATAAAAGAATAGGCATAAATATCTTTAATGGATGAGTAAAAATAATTTTGGGGGGCCTGGGACTTATGTTTATTTCTTTCTTATTGTAGACTGTGGATAGTTGTCCACAAATTCTGATAATTATGTGTAACCCACTATCCTCAGAGCAACCCAGAACTCAGCATCCTCTCACATAGGATTGTACTGGATATTACAGTGTTTATTGCTTCTTGTAGTTTTTATTGTCTTAATAATAATTAAAAATATATTAAAAATTTAAGAATTAAAGAATTCCTTCTGCCTGCTCAGAGCTCATGGCTCTATTCTAAGTAAGAAGTCCTCCTCATGGGTGTCACCTTCAATATTTATCTCAAAAGTTTAAAAGTTGAAACTAAAATATTTATTTCATAAATACATATTTTATTTTGTAGCAATTTTAGATGTACAAAAATTTGAGAAGAGAGTGGCTGAGTGTTCATATTTCCCACGGTAATTTTATTTTCTTTCATTTCTATTTAATGTTTTTCAAAGCTGAGGAATTAATATTGATACATTATTATAAACCGAAGTCCATACTTGATAAGGTTTCCCTGGGTTTTACCCAGTATTATATTATCCTCCAATTGCCTTCGAGATATCAGATTGTATTAAGCTGTCATGTAGCTTCAGCATCCTCTTGGCAGCAAGAGTTATTAAAGAACTTTCCATGAGTATTGGCACTAATCAAAGTAGTTATCACTATAATTATTAAGGGATATTCTTTCATCCCCTTCAGTGAATATAATTAATGAATGAGCTAATGAATTATCCCTCTCTAACTTCCATGTGAACAAAGTCTGAACTTGTGATTTAATCAACCAACAAAGAAAAAATGTAAACCATTTCCCATTCATCAACCTAGCACAATCTACTGGAATTCATTTATGGAAACCCAGAAAGATCTCAACTTTAAGTTCTTTGATACTATATTTATCATTCATAAAATTAATTCTCACCATCTACTACCTAGAGTTTTGTTAATATAGATTTGACCTTACATAATCAAAAAATTTTCCTGAGATTTACTTTATATAGTCTACAGAGTGCTCTAGGGATCTGAAATGGTGATGAGGGCTTATTGAGGTGAGACCTAAGGAAAATTGATATTTTCTTGATGATGGAACAATGACATTAGTCAAGTTTAGTAAGGGCAGCCAAATCACTATGTGTATTTTAGAATAAGTACTTGCATGGAAACAGGACTTTTCACTCTGTTTAAAAGCTGGATCAGTAAACACAAATAGAAATAAAGGATGAAAAGTTGTTCACCCACCAGCCCTCTGGTTACCCTGGTGATTCAGCAAAGAATTCTGGGTGATAAGAAATGGATTTGTCTCAGGAGTTGCTTTGGGGCATCAGCACATCAGAGAAACTGGGAAACTGGGAAACTGGATATGGAATATTTGATGTTGAGAACAAAATTTCACCCTGTTATAATTTCCTTACCTAAAAGACTAAAGATTTTTAATACACAATGAAGACAAACTAGAAACTGCTAGTTTTTTTTTTTTTTTTTTTTTTTTTTTTTTTTTTTTTTACCACTGTAATTTATCACCTCAATCCAAAATGTCCTTCTGAGGACATTTTAATCACACCACTTAGAATTTTTTTCTTATTACCAGTTCTAATGTGGAGACATGTTGTAAAATACCTTTGTAGACCATTTGATATTATTAGACCAGAATACTTGTGTGTAGGCATTTATATGGGACAAGTATATGGGACAGGGAAGAGCCAAAGTTAAGACAATGGCAGTTTCAATGTTTAGTGAACGTGGCCTCTTTTTCCAAGGAAGTAGAGGCAACAGCTCTATTCATCCTATAGCTGAACAAGAGACAGAACAAGTACATGAATCTTTGATGTAATAACTACAGATTTCATTTTAAAGAAAATAAGAGATAGTTTACTCTGGAACCATTGAGAGTGACAGTGATCTGGAAACACAGATTTAGATTACCTCAAATTTCATGTTCTAACGTGGAAGCAGCTTCACAGAGTATTTATAGTTTTATGGAAAAAAAAGAATGTCTTACGTCAAGACAACTTAAAAGAAAAAATCATTGTTGGGTATACTAGAGTAGCAGATACATTGAGATGGAGAATCTTTTTTCCTTAGGCCCATGAAGTTATTTGATGACATTTTCATCTCTTGGATTGGTTGAAATTAGTGTTCTGCTAAGTTAACAGCTTCTAAGAGGTCTTATTTATTATCATTAGAAGTTAGTTCTGAGTTAAGAGCTTCTAAGATTTCTTTTATTTATTATCATGAAGTATTAGTTAGGATACAGAGTGGGGCAAGGAATGACTGGTACAGAAGTCTAAAACTAGCTCAAGATAAAGTAATTACTCTCTGAACCTACAAAATTCCAATCTCTCACAGCTCTAAATTCGAATCAGTTTATCAGTCTCTTGAGACACAGACTCCTTCCAGGAGTTTTTGTTTATAGACACAGCTTCTTCTAAGGAATTTTGTTCATACTACTACATCACTGATCCACTTGTAGAGGAGAGGCCCATATGACCAACCACTGTCCACTGGAAACGTAAATTTTAGAAGAATCAAAAATGCTGTGACTCTGGCAAAAGGATTTTGGGACTACTTCCCCCTACCTTAAAGAGGCTGACAAAAGGTCAGAGTATCACAAACTCTGGAGAAGCTGAACTTCTCTCCTTAATGATGTTCATCTCTGTGAGCTCTCCGGCAACACAAATGGGAGATAATGTAACACTATTTGGATGCCCATTGTTTCCTGGCTCATTCTAATTTGAATCTGGTAATTTATGAATTGTAAGTAAACAACCCACTTTTTTATTAATATTCTGGTGCCAGGATGTACATGAAAACCCCATGAACCACAAAAAGCTGTGTCTCCTAGCCTCCATGCACCAAACCTCAGGGTTTATTTAGGTTGTTTTGTGACTGAATATCCTACATTTGTGGATCCCTTTCTCTAATGTTACTGCATTCTCACACTCTTGAAGTCAACCAGAAGACAAAAACTGTCTCAGATATCAATGAGTCTGTTAGGCTATACTCTCACTGTATAGAAGAAAAAAAAAAAACTTTTATGCTCAAGATTTAAGCATGAATAAAATGTGCTGAGCCTTCTGTGCAACAGAACCCCCTTGGGGGAATTGAATGAAGCTCCAGGCTGAAATGATATGTCTGTAGACCTTCCACACTGTGGGGATGCAGCAAAATAAATATCTACTCTGGAACTGGACCCACACCACAACTTATACTAGTAATATAAATCAAGTAGGTATTTAGCAAAGGAGGTATCCGTATATCAGTTAATTTCCTCACATTTTCAGTTAAAAATACCTTGCCACAGATGGTAGGAAAATGATTGTATTTATTCTGAGGAGTTGCTAAATTATATTAGCCAATCATAGACTTAGCCAATATTGTCCAAGAGCTATCTAATTTAAATTATGATCAAATGATGGAAGCTTCCAGATCCAATAAAGATTCTTTCTTGGATAAAGCAATAACTGCACACACTTTAAAAATTTTAGTATGGATTTATTGCTATATGCTACATTACTGGCAGAGGGTCTGTGCTTAGCTTGGTCCTATATTGCAGTCATCATGGCAGTACAGAGCTAAGTACCCCAGTACATGTGGGTTAGGCCTGACTTCAATTATCAGAAGCCTCTCCATCTTATCCTGCACCATGATGGGCTCAGACTCAGGCTCCATAACCCTATTTTTATTCTGTTTGTATTTTCTAAGTAATTTTCTATATTTTATTTTTCAAAAATTGAAGCCATATACTACTGTTTTAATAAAGTTTAGAGGTTTTTTTCTTCATTTTAGTTAACTGGGTTTATTTTGAGTTCAGTGAAGTTTATTAAATGTCACAAGTTGAATGATGTTCACTTATTTTAACTGGTGAAAAAAGTTACCTTCCAAAAGATAGTTGTCATCAGACTTTTTGCAAATAGATAATCAGAAGGAGAATGGTTCAGTGGAGCTATTAATGAAGAGCTACAAGCACTCCAGAATGTGTAGCTAGCATTACCTCTCTTTGATATGTATTATATGAAATATCGATTTTGGATAATGTTTATGGTTCTTCTAAGTTGCAATAGTTGATAGATTTTATACAGACAATGCCGTGATCTTTTTAGCAGGATTTGCATTATTATAACTAACGCAAGCAAAAATATCTTAGAACTTTTTACAGAATCTGTGAAAGAATGACACACAGTATATTTAATTGGAAGATAAGTCAAAGGTTCTATTTTCAAATTTCTTGCCCATTAAGAAAAGGTACTGGCTGATATTTTTTTTAACTGTATAAGATTCTAAGTCTTAGAATCTAAGGCAATGAATCATTTTAATTAAACTAAATTGTTATAACATTAAGAAAACTGAAAAATGTATAACATGCATATCAAAGTGTACATATGCCATTTCTTAGGACAGATCCATCTATACCCCTATCATATAGGTAATATTCTGTTTGAAATAGGAACTCACTGATTTTCAAAGAGCAATAGGCCAAGAAAACATTTGGCACTTGTTTCAGTGTGGTCCATTTCCTCTTCAGATCACTTCATGTTCATGCCTGCTCTGCTGAATATCACTGACACCTGCTTGCTATGGTTTGCCAGAATGTACCACAGACTGACTGGCACTTGCTAACTGTATGTCACAGAATATACCATCAACTGACTGATTTCTGTTGGCCGTAGATTTACAATGTCTGGTTAAATGACTAACCATGTTGGCTGCATCTTCCTGGAGGCAGTATTATTATTGACACCTACTAGCTGTAGTTTTCTAGTTAGCATCAATCAGCTTCTTACTGGACTCAGCTCAGGTATGACATAGTGGTCTATCTTTCCATATTTTCTTAAATATGAGTCTGAAAGAGAGATGATAACAGAGTTTCATTTTTAATACTGTGAAGACTTTTTACACAACCATCACTGCCTTAACATTTACCTATAGGAGGTTGAGCATGCTTCTGATACCCTGGCTTGACAAAAAGACCACACTGAACTTTGTGTCCAATATTACACAGAAATAACATGCAAAATAGGAAACATATTACTATGTCTGTCACTCATAAATTCAAAAGTAGAGAGCTTGGTACATTTTGCAGTATCCTGTTCTTGTTAAACAGAGATGCAAACATTTTTTGAAGGGCAAGCAGGCCGTAATGCCAGGTGTCATTCAGAGACATTTGGAAAAACATCTGAAAGAGATCTGATTTACTGGAATTAAAAAAAAAACAAACAAAAACAGATCCTTTCTCTGTTGGGAAGGCTGTAACTGCATCTCAGGAATGTGGAAAGATTCATGAAGTTAGTTGAAGGTGCTGTTACTTACAAACTCAGGTGCAAGCTTATCACAATACCAGCCATCAACACTTGGTTGTTTTCTACTTACCACCTGTTCCTTCTAAAGCTGGTCTTTAGGTCTCAAAACATTAACTGATAAAAGGAGGGGTGATAAAATTAGAACATAAACTATCTGGAGCTTTCTGCTAAAGTTTAGTATCTGGAAGAGTTTCCCCTGAACTCTTTAGAACCACAGCCAGCCTCAGTAACAAAGGAGGTGAGTGTTGGGTGTGGAAGGTAACAAGACGGGGAGCAGTTAGCATTGTAGGAGAGATTTCTCTTTTTTTGTTATATATATGTTTGTTTATAGAATAACTTAAAAATTGTTTCAAAAGGAACCTTGGGGACAAATGTATTAGAGTTTTAGAGGGTGGAATGCAGGCAAACTGCAAGTCCTGATTTCTGCATGAAGGAGGGTAATGGAAAATATCAAGCTAACACTTTGGTTAAGGTCCAAGAAAGGAGTCAAATTGACCAATGTGGGTATGCTGTCAGCTGCATGAGAATATCAGAGAAAACATTGAAAAAACCTTGAAGTTCCAGAGCAAGCATGCTTAGGAATTGGGCTGGTATCCAAAAATGTATGAATGGAAAATATAAAATTCTGCTAGAACTCACAAATGCAGACAAGTCTCAACAGTTAGTATCAAAAAACTGCATCTACAAAGGGGCTCCTGGGAATAATAAGTACATTATCTCATTAAGGAGATAATTATTTATTTCATCTCCTTAGTATTTCTTCATGTATATTAGCTTTCCCTGAGAAGTAGTTTCCCAGTAAGGTAATTGACAGGTACAACTGAATGAACTCTTAAGGAAGAAACAATATTAAGAAATGTTTGATTCTACCCAGTCCAAGAAGTCCAAATGTTTTGTTCTATTCTATTTTTAGTGGATTTCAAGAAATCCCTCAAAACTCCATTTTTTATATGGTATTTTAAATCTTGAGGGGCAAAAATGATAATTTGTTTTCTACTGTTTTGAGAGAAACTGTAAATCAAGACTAAAAGGAAGGTGACTACTGCCAATGGCCCCCAAGCTTCCTAATAATCTTTCTAGCTACCCAACAAGATTGCCTTCTTAAGCTGGATCATGAAACTATTTAATGACAAATAAAATTGATCAGAAAATTTGAACCCTGAAAAAGATACATCACAGAGAAAGTTTGAAATGTAGTGATCAGAAACGATATTCGATATTTGCCTTCATAATCTGAGGACCCTTTATTTCACCGGTCACCAGAAAGCATAGACTATAAAATATTTATGTTATCCTCTTCTAATTTATTTCTAAAGGAAATTGTCCCTTTGTCTTTCTCAAAGATTCTGGAAGCCTTTAGCATCTTTTCTTTATTACAAGTGTTACAAGTTGCTACTGAAGTGTTAGAATCATAGATTTGGGCACAATATTTCTCCTATTTTGTCTTTAATTATACTGTTCTAAATATACTTGCTATATCTATTTATTTTATTTCATCTGCTGTCTAATTTCTGCAAATCAAATACCTTTTACTTTACTAACTTCCTAGAAAATGGGGTTATTTATAAATTTTCTTTATTTTTCTAGTAATAGACATTGTTTATATTTTTCTTGTTATTATGGGCCTTATTAATTGTCCTGTGGAGTATTTTTTCTTTAAATTTGAAAAATAAGTATATGATATTATTATTTTTTGATGTTTCTCCTTAATGAAGAAACTTTAGTGGACATAATCATTCTATAAAACATAAGGTAGAAATAGCTTAACGATCCCATATCTGTCCTGGTTATCGTGCATGCGTTTAATTTCCAAGTCTTAATAGGAATGGAATATGATTTTTGTGTTTAGTTGTCTGCAGGAGGTAACAAAAAATACAACTAATAAAGAGAATGGAATTAATAGAGCCATTATCTTGCAAAGTCAGACTCTAGCATTCTTTCTAAACGACTGGGGTTCCACAACCTGTGAGACCTTTGATGGAAGATTGCCTATGCGAAGGTGGTGAGCTCCTAAGGGAAGGTTGGGTAGGGCTGGCAGGAAGGTTTATTGAAGTTATATTTTAAACCATGCGGGAATCTCAGAGAAAGAGAGGGAGAAATTTTTATGGTTATTGCTCTGCTCCCATTTCTTCTGCTGCTTTTCATTATTTCCAGAGCCTTCTCAGGTGCAAGGGTTTAATGACCACTCTGGCATTCCCAATTTGAGTCCACATGGCAGAATCTCCACGCATCCAAAAAGGGTCTAATAGCTGTGTGTTGGGCATGATATGCCCTGCAGAATTCACACATATGGTAATATATATCTTCTATATTTCCTGGTTTTTACGTATGATACAATTTTATCTGAAGTGCAGTATCTTGACAGTATTATTTCTTCCTTCAACTCATTTTAATAAATATCAAAGGTAAGTTTACAAAATAATCATTTTAATTAATAACTATATTGTCATCTAGATATTAAAATGTATTTTAGACATCAACTTTTCTAAAGCTGATCATGTTTCTTATTTTATTATTTTGACATTTTTTTACATTTGAATATAGAATATAGCTTCTGGAGGAACATCCATAAGTTAAGTTTTATAGTTTATAATTTTCCATTAGAAGAGTTCAGAGACTGGGCTGATAGATTATATTGAAAATGTATCTAAAAGCTCAGATGGCATCTAAATAATATTTTATATAATTTCTCATTCTGTACATATGTATAATGTATTACAATTATATGCAACAATAGCCTCTTTTTCCCCCTCTGTACCTCAGCTATTTCCTAAATAGTTTTCCTTCTACTTCAGAGGCTCTCCTCTTGTAATTGTACCATTAGATTTACTAAGCTTCATTACGATTGACATTTGAGCATGAGTAAGGGTTATATTCTGAAAGATAGTCAACTTTCATGTGGCTACAACACTGAAGACAATGACACACCCTGCCTCAATAATCATTAATGCTACTAATTATCTGCCCAGGAAAGGTTTGGCCTCTTGAGTACCTAGAATGTTGGATGGCTTAATCTTGTGCAAGGACATAGACTAACTTCTTTTTGCTCTTTCATCAAAGCCCCTGAGAAAGCTGTGGATAAACTTGAGTCTCAGCAGTGATTGCAATAGAAAAATCATAACTGAATGGGTTTGGTGCACACCACTTCCCTCCTCCCTTCATCTCTCCCATTCCCTATAAACTAGCAAAGAAAATTTTCATATGTGTTAGCAAATTCATTAAATATATTTCCATCTATGTTCTTCTAACACCCTTTATATATGAACTTTAAAAGTCACATAAAATATAATATGTAGGTTTTTTTATAACTAGAATTTATGTTTTGTTATAGAAATTAGAATACCTTAGGGATTTGGAAAGGATAAAGTGGACTAATTCAGACAGGCAGGCTAAAAAGTGTATGTGTGGGTAAGCAGAATATGTTACATGCATGTATGAAATTGTTAAAGAGAAAAATTATTAATAAAGGGAAATTAAGTTGCTTCAATGTGGGTGATGGTGCAGCTCAGGTTTAAAAAAACATAGTTAGAAAGCACTTACTTAAAGGAGAGTGGAACAGAAGACTTCTCAAATGCTCTTCATTTTCTATGATATTTCAAATTCCAAGTGTTATGCTTTTCATTCTGATAGAAATGGAACTGGTATCAGATAATGCAAATTGCGGCTTGCCCTCAACTTTTGAAAAATTAAGTCCAATTATGCTAACATTTTGATCAATTAAATTTATTTAAATTTTTATTTTCAGGTAGAATTTTCCGAATGGTCTATTGCTGTTTAAAATGTTAGTACTGGTGCCACAGAGATGTCTCAGTGGCATAGAGCACTTGTGGCAGAGGACCTGTATTTAAGTAGCCAGCATTTACACAGTGAGTCAACATCTTCTGAACTTGGTGGACACCAGGAACACACATGGTACACAAACACACAAGCAGGGAAAACATTCTTATGCCCAAAATAAAATAAAATAAATAAATCTTTAAAAATCTAAAACATTAGTGCTTCAGGATTTATCTATATCAAATAAATGTAATTACTCTTTAAATATTAGGCACATTAATAAATCATGTAGAATAATTTTATTTGAATCAAATATACTGTAGGTGACAAATCATGTTTTTAAATTCTGTTTCCTAATGCACATAGTTAAATGAAAACAATGTTACTAATCGAGAATAATTTATAGTCTTACACATGAAAGTAGAGATATGGTCATTAATAGTTTGCATTTGGTATACAATTCTGCTTCTCAAGTTACATTCGGCATAGCTTCATGTCTATTTGAATACACACAAATACAGCCCTATATGCTTCTGAGGAATTTCCAAAGAGTAATATAATAGGACAAATTTAACATTATGCTAGTGAGTCAAACCAATTCATTACATCATGTCCTTTAAAATTTTTGTTAAGTCAGTTATTTTCCATCTATCTGAACTTTCTGTAAGATTTGTGGGCAAAATTGTAATTCAAAGACAAGCATAGGAAATGGAAAATTTCAGCTGCATACAAACTCTTCTTCACACACATTTATTTCACTTGACATAATCATTTCACATGAACATGTAGTCTTAATATTCTATAAACAATATTTATTGGAAATTTTCAACTAAGGTAAACAAAATTTATTCTGTGAGTCCATTATTGTTTGAAGGCCATTAGCTTCCTGTAATTTGTGAAGTCTGGTCTTCCTAGCTTCATTTTATGAGCTACTAAGCATGCCAAGCTAGTGATTTACAGCCTTGCATCAAGTGCCACATGCAATCAAGAAGAAAGACATTCATTCCTCCACAGATGATACTATGACAATTTCTAGGCAATCATAATATAAATAAACACAATAACTTACATTTATATACTCTCTAGTATAACTTAGAAGAGTTAAGCGATGATGTGAGCTTTACTGACTTCTTAGACTGTTTAGTTAAGATAAAGGGAGAATGGAAATCATTTGTTCATATAGACACATTTCATATACTAACATACTTTTTCAAGAAAATCATAACATACTTTTCCAATAACAAGATCATAATACAAAATAATGTTTCTCATTATTTGTGAAATATTTCTACCATATTTCTGTTTATTTTATATTTAATTGAATTTACATATGTTAGAACCTACCATAACATTCAGTACTAGAGGCATTTAAGACAACCAATCTGTATGTACCTAAGTTTCAGATATAATGATTTTTCAGTAATAAATCACAGAGAATTTACATTTCTCAGTAATGGTTACAAAATCTAGTGTTCTGATATACCATGTTATAACTTACATATCACATTGCATATTTAATGCAAGATCACATATATTTAGATATAAACTCAAAAGGAAAAAAGAAAAAGTACTAATAATAGATATCAAGACATTAGTTTCATTAATGAATGTGTTATGATATTATAATACTGTTAGACGATTAATACAATAGACCAAATTAGAAACTTTAGAAATTGAACCATGAGTATGCGATCAAATGATTTTCAACTAGCATATGAGGATTTAAAATAATAATCTTTCAGGAATATTGTTATGATAATTGTCCATACCTTTATGCTAAAACATATTCCTTGTCCCAATCCATATAAAAAAAATATTACAGTGAATTATTCATCCCTTTTACTTTTTGTTACTTATTTGACAATTCCATTAATGTACATAATATATTGTTGTTATTCTTTTGCCCTCATGCTCTCCTATTCCCCTCCCCACCCTGCCCTCCACAGTATCCATCTCTTCCTTTCTACCTGTCCCTTTCCAAGTTTCATGACTTGACATTTGGTTTTGTTGTGTGACACACATGTGAGGGAATAGCCCTGTGTGAGAGCTAAGGTCTAACCTGTGTGGAATGGATGGAATGTAGACACATCTTTAATCCAGTATTCAGAAAACAGTGGTTGCAAACACCTTTAATCCCAGGATCCAAAAGGTGGTAGTGATCCATGCCTTTAATCCCTGGGGGAGGGGGGGGCAGGGAGAGGAAACTGACAGAGGAAGCAGAACTCAGAAGAAGTCAGTGTCACACAGGAAGTGATTTCTGAGATGAGTCAGAGTGAATGGCAGACAAAGTGACTATTCAGAGAAAGTATTAGCAGAATAAGGATATGTCCACCTCTCAGAAGAAATGGTAGACTCTCAGCTAAATAAAGAGAGCTACATAGGAGTCATTGAATTCAGTAATAAGTATTGGGCTTTCCTAGAGCTAAGAGAGAGTTGAAGTGTGCTCTGAGCCCCAGAATTCTCACCCTGAGAGGAGAAGGTGTTAAACTGCTCCCCTCTCTTACTCTGACAAATCCCAGTCAACTCTTATGCTGCCTGCCTTCACAGCAAGAAGCTGTCTCTTCAAAGGTATGCAGCTTGGTTAATGTTTACCTGACAACGGAGGCTGGAAGGCGTGCCTAGGCTGGGTCTTTCTTCTACCATATAACCTTATAGGGTCTCCTCTTCTTGTCCCTGTGAGACTTCTGTCTATGCAAAATGGGCGCTCCCAGGACTTTGGCCCCAGTCAATGATGATATTGGTCTGGCTATTAGCCTACCACATGGAAATGGGGCTGTCCCCTATGCACTGATTCAAACAATAAACCTTCCCTCAACTCTATAAATGTAACCACCTTTGCTTTAATAAACTGAGCTGTTCCACTGACAACCATGTATGTGTGCGGCAGCTCTCAGCCTCCAACTGAAGACTGACCTGGTTCCCTGACCCACCACGACCTCTTCCCTGGAACTCAGTCAGCAGCCTATAGCTCAGCTACTTCCTTGTGAGGAGAGTAGAGGGAGGAATCCCTCAAAGACAAAATCAGTTGAGAAACAGGCTGAAGAGTTACTTGAAAAGGAATTAATAGAGTTAGTTACAGAGGAGTTACAGAAGCTGAGGCTGGAGTGAGTTATGGATCATTGAGTTGAAGCAGTAAGTTACAGAGGCATGATGGGCACAGAGACACAGCAGAACTCTGCAGAAGAATCTCAGAACAGAGAACTAGTTGATCTGGAAGAGTAGGGGTTCAGAAGGAGCTAATTATAGTGGCTCAGTCAGCAGTAGGTCTCAGAAGGCCAAGGTTGAAGTCTTCTAGGTCCAGGCTAGCACTTTAAATGTTCTAGATTGACAGAAGACTGAAACCTTCCAGTTTAAGGATTAAGACTAGATTGTAAAGAGGACAAAATGCTCTTGGGCTCTAGCTCCAGGCTAAGAACAGTAATTAATTAAGCAAAAGAATAAAACTTGTCTTCTGCCCTGAATCAGCAGCTGCATCTGGTGAATTCACTTCTATGTCTATACACATATAATTTAATCATGGTCATTTTTGTTTTCATTGGACTGAAAGTGTATAATGAAGCCTGGAGTGGCTCTAACGGTATTGATGTTGATGACCCCACCCCATTCTCTCCTGAATCTATCCATAAGAAATAGTTTACTAGTGAAAGAGAGGATCCCCTTTGTCCCTCCTCCAGCCTTAATTGGTTGTTAATGGACCCAATCTCATTTAGCATATTTCAGGGTTCCTTAAGGTTAATGTATATATGAGAATTTCACTTAATTCTATGATGCAACGATAATCCATGGAGTATGTGAGCTTAATTTTGCCACCCATCTTCTGACAAACATTTCAATTACTTCTACATTTTGCTATTATGAGTGACTGAGTGATGCTGACACGTTCATTTGAATGCACGTATCTGCTAGAATTTGATGTATTAAACCCTCTAGTAAACATTTTGTTTTTCTGTGTCATTTTTGTGTTGTGTTTCATTTCTTTCTTTGTCTTTTTGAAAAATTTAAAAACTCTCCATGGTATCTGAAGCATTTGACATTTATATCAAGGAGGTGTGAGAATCTCTACTCATTATTACCTGTTAGAGGAGAGAGAGAGAAGAGAAAAAGGTCATACTACATGTGAAATGATATATTCTTGTGGACATGATTTGTGTTTTTCTGATTATGAAGCACAGTCATTTCTTATGGGCTTATTAGCCTTTTTTCTACCTTATTGAATGAGTCCTTTGCATTTTTTAATTTTGTTTTTTTTTTTTTTTTTCATTTGTTGTATTGAGTCATGGGAGTTCTTTATACAAAATTTTCAAATTTTATGAAGTCAAATTTATCTTACTTTTGTTGACTGGCTTTTGGTTTCATATCTGAGAAATCATTGCTAAGTTCAAGTTCTTGAATATTTTTTCCTGCTTGCTTAGAGTTTTAAGCTGTTACCTCTTAAATTTGTGTTTTGATTAATTTTTCCTTATTTGTCTGTGGTATAAGATCAAGATACAGTTTATTATTCACATTTGAATATCCAGTATTGTCAGTAACAACTAATAAAAATAATGCACATTTTCCTATAGGAAATTTTAAGCCTTGCTGAACATCAGTTGGTTATATTTTAAGTGTGCATATCTGAATGTTTGAATAGCTGCTGATGGTCATTTATTTTCCACATAGAAGTCATCATTGCTCTGTAGTAAATTTTATGTTATACAGCAAGATGCATTACATTTGTTCCTTTTTAAGATTGTTTTGGCTAATAAATATGCTTTAAATTTCATATAACATTTAGTATGGGCATTTTCAAACCTACAAATATCATTCAGATTTTGGACATTTCTTTCTTTGATTTTTCTCATTTGTTTCCATGTCTCTGTCCTGAATACCTATATTCAAATACCATTACTTTCCTTAATTTTTGCTTTGCTTTCTTTTACAATTTTCTTTTTCCCCCTGTGGATATTTTGTGGTATTTAAAAAAATTTTTTAGATTTTTCAGTTATATCTTCAAATGTGTGTGTGTGTGTGTGTGTGTGTCTGTGTGTGTGACTATCAATCCCACTGATTGCTTTGTTATACACCATCCACCTCTGCAGTATCAGCTTTTACCTGTTTCAAAATGTCATAAAATTCCAGAGTAATCCTTATCATGATGGTTTTTAAGAGATTCTTATTTCCCTCCCACATATCTGAGGATTTTTCCATTTGTCTTCTCTTCTTGACTTTTAACCTTTTTCTGTGGTCAGCACTGATGACACTTTGTTTCTTATTTTATGTCTTAAGGTATGTTGTACCTTGGAGTATGTAGTGTTCACACTTTAGAATAAAGTGCAACATTTTGCCATAAGATAGTATGTTGAATATTTATCTCAGGAATGAATGTCTGGATATTATTAATGTCCTCTAATTTTCTAATATTTAAATTAGTTTTTGATAGGCTTTATCCTTTTTTCAGCATGTATTTTTGCTTTCACAAAGTGTGGTTTAGTTCTTAAATGCTCCCAAAGTCTCATATAAATAATAACATGAATGCCAACCTGTACTGCTTTTGGGAGTTGGTAGAAGTTTTAGAAGGTAAGACCCAGTACAGAGAAATTATGTCACTGGGTATGTGTTCATGAGACATGTTATCGGAAGCCCAAGTCCCTCTTCTGCCTCTTTCCTGGCCTCTAGCCATCTTGAGATGAACAGATTTACACTGAGATTCCCTCTGCCAGGAGAGTCATGCTTGAAATAGGCTCATAAATAATGTACAAAACAACCATTGACTGAAACCCTAAGTAATAATTTACCTGTTCTCCTTACAAATTTATTTTCTCAGGCATTAGTCACAACAGTGAAGAGCTTTCTAATAATCAGTTGTTATTATGGAACTATTTTTTATTTCACTTCCATCAATTCATGTATTTGAATCTCATGTCAGATATACATGTCAAGAATACAATTCCTAAGATCTAATTTTTCTTTTGAAGTTTTTATTAACTTTTGAGACAAGGTGTGGGTATGTAGTTCAAGCTCAGGCTGTCTTGAAAGTTAGGATCCTCTTTCTCCCTTTCCTGGATTACAAGCCTTATTCTAGAGATTCCTGGCTTCCCTCAAGACAGTTCTTGTGGGTGCTTCCCGTTTAATATTTCCCCCAGGCCAATTAGACCTTTCCACCCTCCCCCTTTTTTGAAATTACTCTTAAGTAGGACATACCCATGTGTTCTGGCCTGCAAGCTTCCTGAAGTTAAATGTCTGCAATCTTCTTTAGAATCTTCTGTGTGTAATGTGTGTTTTTTTTTTTTGCTGCCTTGACAATTGATTTCTTTTTGTCTTAGGCTCTCACCCATGTGATTGTAGTTTGTCTTAATGAAGATCTCTTTGAGTTTCTCATCTGATATAGTTTTGAGTTTCTTCGATGAAGAATTTTATGAATTTCAAGGAATTTGTGAAACTTCTGTCCATCACATATTTAAATACATTCTTCCCTTTCTTAGCCCCCTCACATCATATTTGGTGGTTGCTCTTGCTGAGTTGGGTTTTGTTCATTTTTCTGCATTATTTGCTTTTCTCTGTTCTTCATGCACCCAGTAGCTTTAACTACTTCACCTCCCCTCAGCTTTGCTAATTCTGTCATCTGTCAGCATCTACTGTTGCTACAGGATGTGGACTGCAGGATTTTGAACCTAAGCCATTGTACTCTGAAGTTCTAGCATGTCTGATGTCTATCTGTTTCCATTAATTTGTTTTTCTTGAATTCTCATTTGTCAGCTTAGTGTTCTGTTTTCCTTTGGCTGTTTTTACCTTGTTGACTTGGTTCACAGTGTATTTAAGACAGCCAATATAAAGCACTTTAACATTGATGTTTATATTTTTGCTTCTTTGAATGGATGTTTTCAAAATTATTCTTTGACAGTTATTTATATTATCTTGTTTCTTTGTATACATGTTGACATTTTGTGGGGAAGTGAAATGTTAAGCATAACAAATAAACTAGATTATTGTCATAAGGGACTTATTTTCTTTCTCATCTACAGAGATTTGTGTGCACCTGTTAGTGTTGAGTTACAAAAACTACTTTGCCATTTTATGTTAAGTGGGTTAATTTGATAGTTATTCTTCCAGCTGAAAGGCTGTTATGGGGGAGGGTGAACTAAGGCTTAGTATTTACCTACTGGGCCATTTTCCAAAATAGGTCATTCCTAAACTTATATTTTAATATGCTTTAAAATCAAGTCCTTAGTTGTAGTAACATATTCTACAAAGTTGCCAGTATAAAATATTGCCCTGAAATATATTATGATTGTATGACATGTATTTACGGCAAAATAAATAATCATATTAAGAACTATAGCTCATACTTATTTTCCAGATTATGTTCATGTGGTATTTTACATGAGTACTATTACTCAAATTTCATAGATTATAAAAATGCATTTAAAGAATTGAGGATTCTCATGCATACATAGATAAACAAAGACGCAAAAGCACTCTAATAATTTATGTTATTTCCTGAAATTATTTTAGTGAAAGCTGAGTTAATTACACAAACTGTCAACATAAAATGTGCAAAACATAGTCTTTGTAAAATTTCAAAACATTATTTTATTTTTAGTTGCCATTGTTGTTTATATAAATAAATAAATATTTTTGGAGCATTTTATATAAAAAGCATAGGAAGAAAGTATACTTTAACTTTTTGTTTTATTTTTTCACTGACTCATGTGTTTTTAAAACTGGAAAGACAATTCAGTACATTCATATTTTTTAAGAAGAAGTTCCAAATTTTTTATTTGAGTCATATAAAATATTAATAATTTAGAAATAAGTTATTCATCTAAAAATTGTTCTACTTCTGTTTCTTTTCTGAAGCCAGTATCATATTATATTGAAGTCAGTCTCTCCTCTATAAATAGTACCATGGGGCAGAGTTAATGGCTTGGTCAGTCTTCTGAACTCTAAGAGAATTAAAAATAGCTAAAATCCCACAAGACATACCTAAATCATGTTACTAAACGTCCTTCTGTTCATAACTGAAATATCATTTACTTTATAGAACACCATGGGAGAATTGTTTGTTTTATCCCATATTTTCATTTGCGACATAGCTTTCTTACAAATTTAATTAAGAAAGATTTGTGAGTATACCAAGAGAAAAGACCACTGGAATTATGCTTGAGTATAAGAAGAAATATATATGAAATATATAGTGACAAAAAATAGTCAGATTAATGAATTCTTAGAAAAACTAATACTAAAAGTATGGCCAGTCGCAGTCAATTTGATATAACACGTTATTAAATAATCTAGTATTAATTAGTAGTAAAGAAATTAAAGAAATAAGCGTTTTCTTTAGAAATAGTTCTATGAATATTTTTGTTAATTTTTAAGGAAAAGGTATGTATAACTTGATGTCAAATAAATGTGATAGTACAGTATCCTTTTTAAATGCTAATTTATTTAAGCCTGTTGATGAAAGTGATTAAAATAGTATATAATTATGCATTCTGATTTACATAAAAATTATTATTTTAAACATCAGAGTCAGATACATATTGGAACAGAAAAAGTAATACAATATTAACCACTACTGATGCTATATAGGTTAATGCTTATTTTCAGTATTTTATCAATATGGAAAACTCATAATCTGGATATCCATCATTGAAAAATGAATGTATACCTTTTCGTATTCCAAGGGGTATTGTCACACTATCTACTGGTATTGCACAGATTTGTCAATTTCTTTAATTAGACCTCCAGGAATGGCTTAAATTTCTTATTAGATTTTAAAGTATATTCTCATTTAACTCCATAATATAATGCTTGTCTATAATATTTGAAGGGAAAATAGCACACAAAGCCATTTTACTCCTCTGGAAGAGACCAAGACACACAGAGAGGTGTGAACTGTAAAGTAATGCCTAGGTCAGTTCTATTGATCTCAGTTAAGAAAATGAATAGGAATATTGTGCTATTATGAGATTTACTAGTGTCCTGAAAGCTAGAGAGGTGTTCATTGTTTTTGCATATTCACATACTTCATTTTAAACATATAAAAACAACTTATCAATCTCTAGCGTATGTCCCATTCGCATATAGTTCATGATTCCTTCATGATATTAATGCATAGAGATTTAACAAATTATTTTAAGATATGCATAGCTGCAGTTTAGTATCATGGGTTGGCATAATATAAAATAATTTGTTTAATCTCTGTTTTTAACTTTGTGAAGCTGTGAAACAGTGGATACATCACATCATCCAAAATATATTTCTATTATAAAGTATGTCTATATGAGTACAGACTTGTGTGTTTATATAATAAAAATATGAAATGTCTGTCTGAGTGTACGCATGGGATTAAGATTGCAGATGGGAGTTTTGGTTTCATTCAGAACCATTCCTGAAGGATTATGTTTTAAATGTTTCTTCCCCAGCTTGAGTGCCACTTTGAAGACTCTGAACCTTTTGGAGGTGAAGACTGCGGAAAAAGTCACTCAGAATCACTTGTGTCACTCAAGATTGGCTCTACCCACCTTCTGTTTCACTGCATGAGTGGAGGCCCTGAAACTTGCTTCCATGTCCATGAGCTCTACCACGCCTGTGTGCGGACAGACTGCTGCTCTCTGAAATAACAGAGCAAAATAAACAAAGACAGTGAGTGAACAGGATGGGGGCAGGGGGAACATGATCAATATACATTGTATGAAATAAATAAATAAAAACATCTAGTTGTGCTGGGCAGTGGTGGCACAGACCTTTAATTCCAATGATCAGGAACAGACTCAGCCAGGTAAATCTCTATGAGTTCAAGGCCAGCCTGGTCTACAGAGTGAGTTCCAGGACAGCCAGAGTTAAAACGGAAACCCTGTCTAGAAAACAAAAACAAAAACAAAACAAAACAAAAAGCAAAAAAACAAACAAACAAACAAAAAACACTTATATGATTTCAAATGGTCACCCTTGAAAACATTCTTATAAGTAACATTATGAAGCCTGAGCAGGCTGTTTTTAGAAATACGTGTATATATGTGTATGCATATATATATATATATATATATATATATATATATATAAATACATATATATATATACACACACATATGTATATATGCACTCATATATAACTATTATAATTAATAAAAGAAGCAGGCCATGAATTTGAAAGAGAGCAAGGAGGGGTAAATGGGAGGCTCAAAGGGAGGAAAGGGAACGGTAAAATAATATCATTCAATTATAATCTAAAAAATTAGAAGAAGTAATATTAGTTAGTTATATTTAATTTGGATGTATGAATGTTTTGCCTTTGTATGATATGTAGCAAATAGATACCTGATGCACACAGAGATCAAAAGAGGGGTTTAGGATCCCTGGAAACTAGAGTTACAGATGATTGAGAGCTATAATATGGGGACTGAAAAATCAAATATGGGTCCTCTACAAGAGCAACAAGTGCTTTAAGCACTGAGCCATTTTTCCAAACCTCCAGATAACATTCTTGTTTCTCCATTTTATTGAATTTGACAGATCACAGCTTTATATATTCAATAATAATCTTTAAATGAAATGCTGTTATAGCTGTTGGTTTTTCAATGTCAATCTTATCAAGTAGCTCCCTAAATTAAGCAGTTGCTTTTGGTAATAAAGTTCATATTTTCTGGACTGGATGTTTTGTACATGTGTGCTTCTTCAGATGTTCAACGTCAACTTCTCTTTTTTTCCTTTTCTTTTGTCTGTTCTGAATATACCTACTGTGCTCTTTGAGAAGCAGATTTCAGTATTATATTCTGAATTAGACTTCAGTTTGTTTGGCTTGAAGTAATATAATTATCCAAATTTAAGAAACAGGGATACATAAAACATGCATAGTATTAAGAAACAGTTTAACAGTCCACACTTCTTCAAGTGATTCTGAGGATATTTCATCTATTTCTGTTGTGAAACACAAGTTTTGGATATTCTTGAATATTTAATAACTGCTTTTAAAATCATTTATTATTTTTAATTATGGGATTGAACAAGATTTGCACATGTAAGTGCAAGTGTTGATAGAGTCCAGAAGAAGACTTCAGATGTCCTGCAGAAGTTATGTGCAGTTATAAGCTGAAATATGTTTTGGGAACCAAACTTAGGTCTCTTCCAAGAGCAGAATGGGTGTTGAATCAGCAAACCACCTCTCCACCTCCTTTAAAAAGTTCATTAAGTAAACTCTACCTCTAAATTTTGGTCTGTTCCTGTATAAGAGAAGAACTTGTTTGTGGCATCAATTACCATGGACAGAGCATCTCCCAAGGCAGGTATATTTCATTGGCCATGCTATAGCTGTTGTTTGTAGTGTTACTAACTAGGTCCCACAATTCTCAACCTCCAGAGAAAACGAGTCTGCAGGTAAAACATGACAAGCATGACATATGTCATGAAGTGAGTCATTGTAGAATTTTCTGTGCATGTCTGTCCCTAAGATGAAGACTAGGCAAAGGGACAGCTAGGAGCTTCTCACTGCAGTAGAGGACAGTAATAAACTATGAGCAAATGTCAGAAAAAGAACACATGGGAGAAACCTAATGTATTCTATGTTTACAGTGTTGAAAGAAAAAATAGTCAGTGTTCACTGAATTTCCTTTTAAACTTTGTAATAAAGTAATACACACACACACACAAACAAACATATAATACACATATTATTGTAGTTGCAGATATTTAATTAATTTTAAATGAATAAAATTAATACCTAAAACACTTAAGCCCAACTACAAATAAATATGCTATACATTTCTCTGTTCATTTCTTCTTCATTAATAGTTCTCAAATGTCATGTTTGTGTTTCATTTTAGTAAGCTGTATTAATCACTTTTTAAATCAAAGCAATTATCTTATGTAGTTGCCTATAGTTCTTCATATTTTGTGCTGATTTACATGATAACACTTCATTTTACAATATTTATCACAATACACCTAGAAAAGGGAAGTAATATTGATTTTATATACCTTAATGCCAGAAATCTCAATAATTTACTGATCTATTATTTCTAATAACAGTTTAAGAGGTTCTTTTGGATTTGACACAGTCAAAATCAATTCATCTGTGATTAACATCACAAATTTCCTGCTTTTTCAATATTTGCCATTTTCAAAACCAGCCATTAGTGCATAGAAAGTTAAACAGAATTTAAATTTGAGCACTCAATTGAAGCAAATCTTGGTGGACACAATTTTGCTTTTGTTCCTGGAAATTAAGCTGCTTTGGAAGACACCAAGCTAATGGATCAAATTTCACATTAGCTCATTTTTATGCCTAGCAGGCTCACACTATCTTTTGGCTACAGGTTCTGGACAGTTTTATTTTGGGGCTGCTTGGTCTACTCATAACTTCTCCTCTGACTACTTAAACTTGCCCCAGGATGTGCCTGGGACCCAAGAAGAAGCATATATATGACAATGAAAAAGTATAATGTACTAAATACTTAGCCCTCACGTTTGCAAAACATCGTTTTCACTACATTGTATTGGATGTCGTAAACTTAAAAATCTCACCAATTTAGACAGAGGTACAATGACCCATGCCTAGAGTGAGTTTAAATTTCTCCAAGACCAAGGAAATTGAGATACTATTTCAGACATCTTGAAAAACTACAATTGTCCTGTTGTAGTATGTTGACTAACATCTCTGAAATAAAAGTTCCCTAGTTAGGTACACTTTTTTTTATTCTAATTCAAAAGAAACACTTAATATTTCCCCTTCAAGTATGTTACCCTATCCTGGGACTTTTGATAGTATTCTTGCAGTTTTAGAAATTTTTTGTCACTAAATTTTTACCATTACAAAGGAAAAATTTGTGCCTCTAGGAGATTGGACTCATTTTAATGTTGTTTATAAACTTGGGGTATAAGCCTGTGGTTTAGATTCTAATTCTTTGTTACAACATTGTGTTTAGATTTTGGTATCAAGTCTATCAAGTCTAAACCCTAACCTGGACTCTCATTTTCTTCTATTTTCTGTAAAATGGTCTTTGTACAAATGATGAAACATCTTCACTACTTAGTAAACAGGCTAAATAATCATTCAAGTAGAAATGGATGGTAAAATTTTGTTTTTGTCTATATTAAATAAATTTAGGAAGTGTAATATGCTTCAACTTTCAACTTCCGTTCTCTCTTATATCAATTTTCTTTTTCAAATATAGACATATTAATTATATCCTTCTTTCAATATTGACATCTTTTTATCTTCCATAGAGTTTTTAATATGAGTTATATGAGCTCACACTTTGTTTCTTGATCTTTGTCCTTAAGTCTTTATATTTTTTGGATATTACTGAACCTTTTCATTGGTCCTCTATTATATTTCTGTTCATTACCCTCTGATTTTTTTAATGTTTCATATATTTATTTTTGTAGGTGGTGAGCATGCTACAGTGTGCATTTGCAGAGATCACAGGACAACTTTCAGCAGCTTGATTTTCCCCTGTACTATGCTGGTTCTGAGGGTCAAACTAGGATTATCAGGTTTGGCACCAAAAATCTTCCTCACTAGTCTTCTTGGGACTTTGCCTCTTTTCCACAATGGTGAGTGTAACTTATTGCTGTAGTATTCCTTGTACCTCTCTCATTTTCCTTTGTCATATACCACCAGACAAGATTTCCATGTGGATTCAAAATACTTTATCTTCCTCTGAAGAAATAATTATTTTCTTTTATGGAATACTACTCTTTTATTGCAGTACAACATGCTGATTTGTTGTATTTTTTTTAATTAAGAATATAGTCACAAAACTACATATTGCTCAATAGTGCAATATTATTCCAGAGAAAGTCTATATAACTATGTTCTCAAAATTATATTGTCTGAAGTACTAAAATTACCTAATTTTAAAATTACCCTAAAATTAATATCGATTAATTATAAAATATTAAAATTAATATTAGTACCTAGCAGAGTGGCATTTTCTCTAAATCCAGCAACACTTAGAAGGCAGAAACTAAATGATCAAGAATTGAAGGCCAACTGTATACACATAATTAAACAAACAAAGAAAAACACTCAAGAAAAAAAACCATAAGTGAAAAACAAACAAGATAATTTAATATTGCCATACTACTGCTAACTCAGTTTCACAGTAAACATTTCTTCAGTTTTTTTTTAAAATTTTCTTTTAAGCTTTTTTTTTTTTTTTTTTTTTTGAAATTAGCTTCTCCCAGGGATGAGCCCTTTTATTTGCTTCAATATTAAGCTGTCATCCCTGAAGCCATGTACACACAAACAACAAAAACATATTTGGAAGGTTGAATTTACAATGTTGTTCATATATATGTGTGTGTGTGTGTGTGTGTGTGTGTGTGTGTGTGTGTTTGTGTGTGTGTGTGTGTGTGTGTGCTTGAAGATACTGATTTGAGAGTCCAGTTCTTGGGAAGGGTTGGAAGCAGGGTACCTGAGAAAGAATGGAGAGAAGAAAAGGAATGATATAATTCTGTTTTAATTAAAAATGTATTGAAATCTTATTTTAAAAATCAAAATCAAAATATTTATTGTTTTATGTATATGGCTGTTTTTCATGCATGCATGCCTGTGCACTGTGTACACGCACTGCCTGCATAGGACACAAGAGTATATCTAATCTGGCTTTGCAGACATTTGTAAGTCACCATGTGGGTGCTAGAAACTGAACCATGGTACTCTGGGAGAGCAGCCAATCCTCTTAACCGCTGAATCATTTCTTCAATCCCAATTTCTGTTTTTACACTATTGTTTTGTGTTTCATAACCTAACCTAAGCCAGTACAACATAATCAATTCTTACATCTTTTTCATTTTCCTTTTGAGTACACAAGGGACAGCTATTCCTCGTTCATCAGTATTTCTAATTATGATATTTCAATTACAGGCATGCCACACAGAATTCTTACTCTCTTTTTCTATTCTGGTATCTTTAAAGCTGTTGTAAATGCTATTCTTCTTCCATCTGATAAGATTCTTCTCTTGAATGATCTTTATATCTCCATAATCTATATTTAGCTAGAAAATATTTACATGATGCTTGTTGGATGCGTATGCGATATTTGAGGTGGAAGATTTGTGTGAAACAACTTGTCTGTCATTTCCAAAGTGGGAATCTAACATTCTGACAAGTAATCAAAACAGAAATGGGAGATTTTCCAGAGCCATCTTTCTTTTCATTCTTAAAGTACTGAGCTGTTAATCAGTTATTATATATTACTCTAATCTCTACAGATTTAAGTCTATACTGTTTGGTTAAATAATAGTATCTAAAAATAAAACTACTAATGTTTGAGTTGCTTCAGTCTACATGAAATTCATCCAGACTGTCTATATTTTAGCTTCTGACTAAGCTGAAATATAATATCCTCTTCTGATACATTGATTGTTTATGATTGTTTGTTTAGCACATTTGGTAACATCTCCCGATATCCCATGCATTAGACATACCTCAATTAGGGGACTGTGGATTTCAGAAGAAAACATAAATAATTAGTAATTATTAGATAATTATGTGCAATATAAGAATAGTGCAATATGCTCAAAATTTAGATCAATAATGAGACTAGAAGCTTGCCAGTTTTCCTGGCTTCTGTCCAGGAGTAAAGTCTATCTCTCTCCCATCTGGAGCATTTAGCAAAGTGTACCTCAGCAGTTGATAAATATGGCAAGGGAAGAAGAGAAAATGGAACAAAATCATAAAGTAAGAGAAGCAAATGTCAAACTGACAAGATTTTATGTAACAAAACATCCAGAGAGGAAAGCTGTCTTGTCTTACTAAATCTTTCACTGTAACATACATCTTTCTGGAATGTGCACTGCCAAGCTAGAACAGAAGGAAAACCAACACCAACTGCACAATGCAATTGAATCACTCAGTGAACTGACTTCTTTCATATCCAGAAAGTATGATAAGTGTGATAATAAAAGTTCAATCATAGCTGCTCAGTCTCTGGGAGAGCAGGAACTCCCTATGAAGTAGCTTAATAAAGGTGAATTAAGAGTCACGTATCCTTTTCAAACTAGAAATACATTATTTCTGTTTTTAATTTAATTTATTTTATTTTAAATGTGTTTTTAATTGAAATAAAATTATATCACTTTCCCCTTCCTTATTTTTCTCATGCTACTCACAATAACCACAGATTAACAAAAACTCCAATACTAACCAGGAGAAATATCCTTTATAAATGTTGGTCAGGGTAGTTCAAGTGACTCCCAAAACCATATAGATTATTGATTTATCCCTTGGTTACCTCTCATGATTTGAATGTGCATCAAGTTGCTGGAGATGCCAGATGTGAACATTTAGCATACAACTCAGACTGTTGTTGATGATTCAAGCTAGGTGTGATTTAAAGTCTTCTTCCTTTTGGTCTAGCCTCCATGATACAAGAAACTACTATACAGTCCTTCAAAGCTGCATCACCTAGGAATCATCACAATGGCCAGCATGACAAGATAACCATCCATAAAGGTCTAATAAGTGTTACTCATATGTTGGTGACAACTAACAGCTCTCTAAATGGATTTAGGGGACCACTCAATGGGAAGGAAATGGTGTCTGGTACTGGAAACCTAGCTAGCCTCCCAGAGCTCCTGATGTCCTGGACCTTTGAAAAGAATCGTTTACCATCACTGGCCGGATTAGCATAATCCCTCACTAAATTTCTAGGTCTTAAAAAAGTGTAGCCTGATAGTATAGGTCATATGATGCAAAAGCCATATAAGTAAACAATTCTAAAGGTTAAAGAATGAACATTATTTAAAATGTCTTAAAGTACAACCGACTTATCATATCCAATCAGTAAATTCAAATTACAAATGAACCACCCAGGTAAAATTTAGTGACATCAAATTTGGCTATGTTTCCTGGAAAATCACAGTCTTTAAAATCTAGTGTTTCAATTATTTATTCCTCATATCTGTCAGAAAACTAGCCTAAACGTTTGGTAGATATCTAGCCATATTGTTTCATCACTAATTCTTTTGAATGCTTTTAATTCACAGATATTACTTTAAGATAAATGACTCATTCTCACAGTATACTGTAATGGAAAAATAAATTGTCTATATATTTACATTGTAGGAGTCATTTAGCATATTTTGATATTATTTTTTTTCAAAGCAGTATGAATCAGTGAATGAATTCCCAGAAATGTCTTTGTCTTTAGAACTTATTAACAAATCATATTTTTTTAATATTAAAGAACAGGTCCTAGTGATATAAACTATACAGTACATATCTGTAAAAACTCAAAGGTTCTGCTAATTACTCTTAAAAAATGCAGGATTACTTAGGTATTTTTCATAAATAAAAAAAGTGAAAAAGTCCTTTGGCTTTTATTAAGAATAATACAATTACTTAAGAATCATTTGTGGATGATTTTTGTAGGAAGACTATCTTTTGGTGCCAGCCATAAGACTCCTTTTATGAAGGTAGGCTCTTCACTAGTCTCACACAGTGGTCTGTTGTCAAATCTCCCTGTCATTTGAATGACTTAAGCAAATGAACAGGAAAACAAATGCTGGGTTTGAGAAAGAAAAAAAATAAAATAAAGTCACAATGATCTTACAACTGCTCAAACTTTCAATTCATAAGATTGGCAGTTTCCTTTCAAATGAATTCTCCATTGTTTAATGTCAACCAGAAGAGGAAGCAACAAGTAAAAGAATAATAGAAATAAACATAAGTGGAGAAATGTATTTGTACACTGTTACAAACAACATATTTAGTATCTATTTTCACTGTTTGGGTAGTTGGTAATAAATTAAACCCAAGTGAATGTGGAGTATTTACTTAATGAACTATTTTTGTAGATGAGACTAGCAAGCATACCAAAACAGAATTTAAAGATTAGGATTCCAGTTATATAATATTTATAATTCCTAATACTGCCTGCTGTGGGAAGTTTATTACGATTATGATTACTGTTGTTGTTATAAGAGGAAGCATTCATTATTAACATTATTATTCACCATACATGATATTGCATGGGAGAGACTCATTCCTATGTACTCTTATATCTCCTTTAGATTAAAACTCAAATGTGTCAAACTAGTGCATTGCTATGTCCAAAATGCAAAAGAGAAAAATTCATAGGACAGATGGTTTCATTTTGCTAATAATTTCAAAGTTTTCAATCATGTTACTAAGAAAAGCTGTTCACTTCATGGTGGACAGGAAGCATAAAGAACATTATAGTAAGGAGTAAGAGCAATGTGTAGTTCTGTCTTCCTAGTGACCTGATTTTCTAAATAGGTTATACCTCACACCCTTGACTAGTTCCTGATAATATTGCCTGTTATCAATCCACCCATGAATCCATATTTCTGTTATATCAGAGTTCTCAGCCCAGCACTTCCCAAAATCCCATCAACTGCCAACTAAGACCATAGTACATGGTGCTATGGGGAACATTTCATTAAACCACAATGCCAGCCCTTTTATTGCTTTGATTTTATAAAATATTCTTTGTATTGGTAAGCATGTGTCTCATCCCTACTTTTACCACTCATGTAAAATGTAATGTTATCATCAAGTGCATGCTAAAGTCACACCTACTGTTAAATGCCATTGTCATTATTTTCTTTCTCCCTGAAAGACATTGAGATTGTCAGATGTTGATCCCACTTCTAGAACTTAATCTTTATTTTTTTCATTTTGTTTTTAATAAATTATTTGAACATTTTATGTAATGGATCTTGATTATATCAATCCCCAATCTCCTCATACAACTCCCTAGCATACACCAATTAACTCCATGTTCTTTCTTTGTTGTGTAGACAACTTACTGAGTCCACATAATGGTGCCTGCATATTGGATATGAAACTGTCTCCCAGGGCATGGGCAACCTATCACAGGCCACACCTATAAAAGAAAAATAGTGACATTACCCTAGCAAGTATTAGCAGGATTGCTTTTCAGTTAGGGGTGGGCTCTTCAAGGTAAAACTTTAACTAAGTTGTTCTTGTGCAGGCTATCCTTTAACTTACTAGAAGGAGACTCTCTGGAGACTTGACTTTGATTCTTGAATGGTTCTCTTTCCTTTCCCAGCCAAGCTGAACTCAGCAGTGAGCAAAGAACATTTCATTCTAATTCTACCTGTATTTAACTACAAAAAGCATGCATATACTAACTCCTAACACATGTTGTTGAATCCATGATGTGACATGAAATCTCAAACAGTAAGAGCTCGTTTCTGTATATGAATATTAGAAGATATTTTGTTTTTCAAATTAAGAACATGAGAAAAATTCCATAAAGTGAGTGTACATAAATCACTCTAGTCTGAAGGAGTTTGTCCGTCTATAACTAAAACCTAACAACTTCATTAACCATACAAAATTAAATGACTGTAAGGCTAGCTAACATAGTGCTTCCCCACAGTTAAATTAATATGGTTGTTTGAAATTAACACAATATTACTTAACAAACCTGGCAATCAACTGTTATTATTGAGCTCACAGGTGTTAGGTCTCTGCCACTTAATAAGGGACAATTATATATATATATTACCATAAATATATGGTAATACATTTTATAAAATAAGTCTCGATGGAATTTCATGATGTTATATTAAAAACAAAAGCTTTGTCTAAATAGATTATACAAGAGGTCATATGATTTTAATGGAAAGGAAGAAAAAAGAGAGACAAAAGGAAAGTAAACTTTGAAGAAGGAGATCAATATCATTGACGTTTACCTCTCCTATAAATATGACAATATAGTGAGTAACCAAAGTAACACTCACTAACATGTGATACTGCAATACACAAAGCAATTTGTAAATAATAGTCTTAATTAACTTGTTTATTTAAAATTGCAAATTATTCTCAGAGGAAAAGAGTTATAAATGCATTTCGGAGGAGTAAACATCATGATTAAAGGACTCAAAAATGTCTGGCACTGAAAAGAATGCATCAAAATATGGGGAATGACTGGTAACAAATAAGAGAAAGTAAAGTCAGAAAAACACAATTTAGAACTTGAATGTCACGTAAGACATTTGAACTGGATGACTTCTTAGTAAAATCTTCAAAGTAATATAAGCCAACAGAGTGTGCAGAACAAATATATCTTTTAGAAATAGAAAAGCTTCAGCAAGGCATGGGTCAAGCTGAGTAGTGTGGACAGAGATATTGGAAAAAGAAGAGACGAGAAATAGAGAAAGTCATGGAAAGTAGCTTAGCAATGACACTTTTTCTTGTCTTGGAAATATGAAGATGGATAAGAAGCCCATGTTAGAGAGATGGATATAAACAGAAATGCTTCTAAAATTATAAAAATGTGAGTAATGTTTCATACCTCTGAGTGTGACTGGTTTGAACACATTAATAATAAACTCAAAGTCACCCATAATGTGTTAGTGTTGCATTAGGAAAAACATTAAAGCACTTCTCCTTTATGTAATTTAACCAGAAGCAAGCCCAGTTTGGAATTCTTTGCTTTGTCTTCGAGCAACTTCTGTCATCCCTGTCTGTCTGAATAAGTCTGAATCTGTGTCTATCTAAAGGCTCATTTGTGAATCTGTCTCTGGATGTCTGTCACAAACAAAGGGCTTTGCTCCCCGTTCCATTAAACAGCACATAATGGACCACATGAGAAAGGAATGAGGGATAGTTTACAGGAATCTTTAACAGATTTTTACAAGGGATTAAGTCAATGACTACAACTGACACCAGCAGACCCAGATAACAAAGAAACAAACACGCTTTAACAATGTCTGAACAATGCTACTTTCAACATTATGATAAATTTTCATTTTATGGGGGCACTTTCAGCCTATTTTCTGTTTCCACCAAATGATTATCTTAACACACATGCTTTTCTTTGGGTCAGAGGCATGGAAGAGTACATGATTTAAGATTGCAGCTATGCATCAGCTTATGATGCAAACGTTGATTACAAGGGAAATCTAAGACAAATAAATTTGGTGGTTACATTGTTCTTCTAAAGGTAGGTTAAACACACAGGCTGAGTACACAGTAGGGCACTTAAGTCTTCAGACTTAAGAGACCTTAAGGTATGTTATTAACTTTGGCTGTGAGGTCCAACAATAGTTCAAGTGTCTTAAAATGTAAGGAGTATTTTCATAGTGTTGTTTTGCCACATCTAAGTCTGCAGTATGGGAGAGTTAAATATAATAAGCAGAAGAGATAATACTAGTGAGAGATTAATTCCAGAGAAAGAGACTTGCCAGGGTAGTAAGGGTAGAAGACAATGAACACATCACAGAAAACACAGCAGGAGAAATTTCCTAAGAAAGAATCCAGTGTCTAAGCAGGAAGCTGCTCACTGCTGGACCAACTGCTGGTGTTTGAAAACATGGGAACACCAATTCACCTGGGAAGAAAATGAAATGAGGAGTTGATTCATTCACAGAAAACTAAGGAAACAAATGTTCAATTTTAAGTACCTTTAAAATATGCAAACATTTTTTCTAATAGAAAAAAGAAAATAGGAAATATATATGGAGAATATTTCAAGCATGGCATCAAAAATCAAAATTGGAAAAAAACACTATAAAGGTAGGTGTACTGTCTTTTATTAGGCTAAACATATGATCAGAGAACACACAATGCTCAATAATACTCTTCTGAATTAAATAGAATTTACCAGTAAACAGTTTGGAGATGAAGTTTTAACTTTTGCCACCATCTATGTGGAGCCTTGATTTATTTTACATTTCTATGAAGGAAATGCATGCTGCACTAATTTCTTGAGGAATGAGATGGAGATGTGTAATGTACCAGTGGGTATGATATGTAAATGCCACTCACGGATCACAAAATCCACTGTCATACAGGTCCTGTGATTAGACTTCAGGCCTCACAGATCACCAGATGTATTTGATCATTTAATGAATCTGATAATAGATGTTTAAAAATATCACTACTTTATTTCTCTGCTTGACAACTTACTTAAAAGTATAGCCTAGGGGGCAAAATTCAGAATTAGAGCATTTCAAATACAAAAGCAAAGTAGACAGAGATATATTACAACTGATGATTTATTTCATATAACATGAATAGTCTTTTATATCAAACCTGGTAATTTATGCAAATTACAATACTTAAAATTAATTTTATATTTATTTATATTTTTTTCTATTCGCTTTTTATATCTTTTACATTTTAGAAACATTTTAAGGACTTTATTTTTCAATGATTTTTTTCATAAATTCCTTGAGAATTTCATACAATGTATTTGTTGTGTACCAATTTTCTCCATGATTATTACATTCTGTCCTGTAGGTAAGCTCCTTAAAACAGAAAGTAAAGAACTTGAAACAGCTACAGAAGTCCCAGAAACTGGCCAAAGTCTCCAGGTCCCTTTCTCCCAAGGGTAAACAATGACAATGGCTCAGACCATCTGCCTGGAAGAAGAAGCAGAAACAATCCAAGCTGCCTGAAAGAGGTTTATTTTAGATCAACTGAATCACTTGGCAAGGGCAGTCTCCAATCTGCTGAGCTGCTATAGGTTGTGCCCTGTGTTCCAGGTTCCCAGCTTTTATGAGCTGTTACCCATACTGTACTGGGTTTTGGTGATACAGCTGTCTTTGAGTCATTTCTGCTTCTATAAGTAACCTCTCACCTAATATTCCCATAAGTAATCTCAGGAAACTCATTGATTCACAAAGTTGGACTTTAGTGGTGAGAAGACTCAATCAAGAAGCTTCTCGGCTCCCTTGTCCTTGAAAGAGAACAAAGAGTAGAATGTCAGCTAAAAAGCTAAACTTAATTCCAACTCCTCATAGTCTCTCCCCTACCCTCAGGAGCATCTAGTCCAGTAGTGCTACTCCCCCCGTTCCTGAGAACAGGCTTATCAGAAACTTCCCAACCTCTCTGTGCACATTCTTAGTTATAGTTTTCCTGCCTCCTCACCCCTGCCTTGTGGTCACCACACCCAGTCAATACCTACCAATCATTTTAGAAGTCAACCTCCTGGGGCCAATCCTGAAAAGCCAAGAGATGTAAGTCCCTGCTTGCCTTAGTTTCCTACACAAACTCAACTCCTCCTGTGAGTAAGGCTACCACCTCACCTGCTGTGTTTGGCCTGGGCTCAGCCTGGCTGAATTAAAGTCTGAGTCTGAATTAAAGAGACCCTGTGTGTTTTGCATCAGATTGGACTCCTTGGTGGTTATGGGATCTGAACGTGGGCATAACAGTGGTACCCATATTTTGGTCTATAATGGGCTCCCTATCTCAATGAGTAGACGGCTGTGTGTTGTGTCTCCAGAGGAAAAGTCTTGTCCTTTAACAATGTTTTGTTATTTCTCTCTCTTTCCTGACTTCCTCTGAATCATCCTGTACCTCCCCCTATCCACCGAACTGTTGTCCCCACCACCCTCCTCTTCTTCTTCTCTTTCTCTGATCTCCCTCTCCCTAGCCATCTCCCTTTCTCCCTCCCCTTCCTCTCTCACATCCTCTCCCTCTCTCAAACCCATCAAGTTCTAATTGTGTAGGCTGACTATTCCAGAGATAGGGTCTGCCCTGGGATGTGGTTCATACATTAGGAATCACACTATTAAAGCAAACAGATTTTCTCTCTCCCAGAAGGACTCAAATGCCAATACTGCCTCAGCCAGAGGGGAGAATTTGTACTTACTTCACCTTATCCATGGCATTTTGTCTGGCTTGAGCTTGTAAAGGATTTATGTCTGCTGTCATATGCCTATCAGTCCTACTGCGTGTCTAAAGAAATGCTGTTTCCTGAGAGCCACTCTCTGTCTCTGACTGTTTTAATCTTTCCACCTCCTCTTCATAGATCTCAGAGCCCTGAAGGCAGACGTGTACCAATTTATGAATAAGAACTCATCCTCTAGATTTTGTATTGTCTGCAGGGTTGGATTTCTGTGGGAGATGTTTGATTGCTTATAATCTGCACCTGAGGAGTTCTGAAAGAATAAAACACTTGAGCAGAGACGATTAGGATGCCACTTTCAATTGAGTATGGTGCTGGCCAGGATGATGGTTCCCTCTGCTGAGTCTATGAAAATGCCTCCTTGTCTTTCTTGGTGAGCCAACCCAGCAACATTATTTAAGTACGGTGTGGTTCTGGTAATTGGCGTCACCTGTAAGAAATTCCTCGGATGAGGGTTGAGTGTAGCACTGAACTATGGGTACGGCAATAAGTCACTGGGAGTGTGCATGTGTATGAGTGTGTGTGTGGGTGTGTGTGATGTGTGTGTGCTTGTGATGTGTGTGTATGTGTGTGGGTGTGGGTGTGCGTGTGTGTATGTTTGGGAAAGTGAATACTTGTATCATGGAGGCCAGAAGAGGGCACCAGATCTCACTGGAGCTTCAGTTCCAGGCAATCACGAGCAAGTTGACCCACATGGGTACTTGGAATTGAATTTGGTTTATCTATAAGAAAAGCATTTACTTGATTCTAATTTTTTTCTAGTAAATATGAACGTTAGCCATATTGACTTACTTTCTAAGTATATAAAAGGCTTTGTGAGCTTTTCAGGGAAAAATAACTGGGATATTTTACCCAGTCTTTCTGGGATCGTAGAAATATAAACGTCCTTCATAACTGAGTCTTAAAATATGTTTTATCATGACAAGTAATTGTTTTTCAGTTGTGGCCTATTTTTCTGAAACCGTGTACTTTCAAGGTAGCTTATCTTAGGAAAACATCACTTAATGAAGAGATGATTAAATTAATCGTAAATAAAATAACGTGTTTCTCAAATACTCATAGTATACTAGAGTTACGTAACTTTTAGAAAGCAAGGAAAGCATTAATTTATAGATTTTTTTTTCATACTGTTTTAGGGAAATCTGTAAATAATTAAATAGCAGTTCCCAGGCTGACAGTATACCCAAAACATTGACAAATAGATGAATCACATATTTTTCTTTATCGTCTGTCAAATTAGAATCACTTTTAAGACGTGAACTGAAGCTCTTGTTTTTCCCTTCAGCGAGGGGCTCATCTACACTCAGTGCTCCTCATACTGCAGACCCAGAGAGACTACCATGCCATTTTTCACAGGAAGCACAAAGCTCCTTCTAGACCTGCACATATCAGCCTGCATGGCTACAGATTCCCCATGGGTCTTATTTTCCACATTGTTTCATTATCTCAAACTAACTTAGCAGCTGTGATTTGTATTTAATATATCTGGCCAATAAGTGCCGTCTACATAGGAGATAAAAAAACACACTGAGCAATCAATTAGTGGTTATCTGCTACATATTTCTGCCTCAGTCACCATCCCAAGAGTGTGACTAAATTTGTGGGAAAATTGTCAGAAGATAGGAAGTGCTGATAATCAGATTAAAAAAAAAATAACAATGCCCAATTTGTACTTCTCATTTGCAGGCCTAACTTTTTTCTAAAATTAGGAGTACTTATGCAGAAAAGAGGTTGGGGATATGGTAGAAGAGTCACATCTCACAGAATGACAGTTGATGGTTTCTAATTTTATTCCTTATAAAATGAATCTGCATAATGTTTTCTGAAAGCATACTCTTGCATGTTGTTTCTACTCTTTCAGGCTCATTGCCTTAGCCATATTCTTGTAACTTCAATGGCCAGATGATGGCAAAGGAGAAGGGAGTCTTTAGGAAAATGTACACACTGTCTAGTTCTCTCAGATGTCTGTGTGTTGCTGGGGTATTCGGTGTCCTTTAGTCAACCTTAGTGGTAGTCTTGAGATAGGATAGGACTTTATGCTTAGGAATTTGGGGAGTGAGGATTTGTATTAGGTATTTTTAAAATTAAAAGTTCTAGAGATCAGGCTTAAGAGCTTACACACACACACACACACACACACACACACACACACACACACACTTTAGGGTATATATTCACATACATTCTTGATGACTCCCAGTTTTTCTCTCTAAAGGCTAGCATCCTTGCAGTGCCCTGTTAGCCATCCTCACTTTTGGGATAAATATCTGACATAAACAACTTAAAAAAGAAGATGATTTATTTTGCTCAGGCTTTCAGAAATTCCAGTCAATGTCTGCTGGCTCCATTGTTTCTGGGCCACCAGTAGGGCAGAACTCCATTATGAAAAGGCCTAGCAGAGCAGAGATACTCACCAGGTGACTGGCCAGAAAGCAAAGAAAACAAGGAACTTGCTTAGCACATTCTCTCCCTCCTATGGGTGGCCAGGAGCCAGAGACCTATGATCAAAGTCGCCCTTCCCCTCCATCCTGAGGGCTCTAACTGAGGATGTCAAAGGTACAGTGGCATTATCAGATTCAGTGATGTGTATTAGCTCAGACAGCCAATGCATCTGCTGATATCCTTGTACTTATGTCAGAAGAGAATGAACGAATGAAAGAAAATCATCTTGACGTGTCTATTTTAGGAATTTCACTGAATACCAGAAAGATGCTGTTCTTCCATTTAATTTTGCCAGGTACAAGGCATATCGAAGAAGAAGCATACTTTAAAGGTCTCAGTACACGCTTTGAGTGTAACAGCTATTTGTTTGTCAGCACAGTGAAGACATAAAACTGAGGTATGAAAAGAAATAGAATGGATGAATCTTATTCATGTCATTTTTGAGTTGATTTTACACACACAGTATGCTCTCTACAAACCAAAATGCAGTTTCAGAACTTGATGCGAAATATATAATTGCTGCATCAAAATTAAAAAGTATAAATTTGAACTTGTAAAACTAAACTTTACTGTGAGGTATGCATTTTATATAAATTCATATCACTTTAGAATTCATCTATACAGGCAGTATCCTAGAGTATGAAAATATAATAGAAACATAATTTTTCATACCAGTTAGCTGATGTGATGGTACTATAAAGAATTATTTTATTTCCTTAATTATTAGACAATATTATTGAGATTCACATGAATTTTGAAAGTGAACATAATATGACAAAGCCAAATAATTTTTATTTTTACCACACAATAGTTATTGATAGATATGCATGCTATATTTAATTCCAGCTAGTTTGGAAAGAGATAATGTGACCTACTCTGAGGTGATTATAGAGTTATATTTTGTGAATTTCATAAGCAAATGCAAAATCATTCTCTTGGACTTTTTGCTTCTACTGAGATGGTCTCCTTCATATAAAGTCATTGGTCATTGTAAAAAGCCAAGGTTAAGAAATTTTAATAAGTAGATTCTTTCATAACAATCAAGTCAGTTTCAATGCTGAACATTCTAGAGTAAGGAAAACATCTGACTTGCTTTGTAATGAGAGACCTCCAGATAATTTGACAAAGAATTATCTGTTTAAATCTGTGACTGCTAACAAATGGTCCCTTTAAATTCATCATTATTCTATGATTACACCATAGGGGTGTTAAGAAGGAATTAAGTAATATCATTTTAAAGACCTGAAATTTCCTAAGCCCGGGACAGCCTTGACACCCTGTGTCCTCTCTCCCAGCCTTCTTCACCGACGAGTGTAAATTCAAAAAGATACTTCTGCCCAACAACTACAATGCCTACGAATCCTACGCGTACCCGGGCATGTTCATGGCCCTCAGTAAGAACGGGCGGACCAAGAAGGGGAACCCAGTGTCGCCTACCATGAAGGTAACCCACTTCCTTCCTAGACTGTGACCTCCGGAGCCCTGCCTCAGCCTCAGAAGCATATTTTAAAGACCTGAAATTTCGTAGGAACGATGATGGGCAGACAAAAGACAAACTGTGACTGGATTTCGCTGTGGGACCAATCCGGTGTCATGCTCTCTCTGAAAGGCAGTTACAGTCATTTCATTTCAAGCCTTGATTCTTTCTACAAAGTAGAAAGGTGGTTTTCTACAAAGTAGAAAGGTATAGGGTGTTTTTCAGACATAGATAGATTATGATTTGATTTCTTGTAACAAAAGCAGAAGCAAGAGGTAGAAGATGAGAATACATAACATCCCCTCTAAAGTTCTCAATGTGGCAACACAGGCTCAGCCACTTCAGGAGCTGAAGCAGAAAGCCGCAACTTTACAGACAGCCTGGGCTGCACAGTGAGATTCATGATATTCAGGTAAACTTAGACTGATCTTGACTTAAAACACAAATTAAAAAGAAGGCTCGCCATTCAGTTCAATGGTGGAACACTTGCCTATTGTACAATAAGCCCTATGTTCAATATAGTAATATATTATTATATGTCAGTTGACGAAAGAAATTTTTTGTATAGTGTATAAATTTCAGCCATGATTTTGTTTGTCATTATTGTTGTTATATTTGTTAAAACTGGCAATTAAATTCACTAAAATTATTTAACTAAAGAATAGTAAAGCACAAAAGTATCAGCTTTATCAATAACAGAGTTTACTGAAATGTTTATCACACTGGCAATCTACAAGTGCTAGGGAAGCAACATGGGAATATGTTGTATTCTCATGTCCACAATGTAGCGTTCCATAGTTCACCAAGAGATGCAGTCCTGGATATGCAGAACTGATACTGATTGTGACGTGACTATTGTGGATTTACAAGTATTAAGATTCCGCTGATTCTTTCATATGTATATGATATATGTGCATATGTCTATGTCTATGTATACAATTTTATTTTTCCATATTTTCCATGGAGACATGCCTACAAAGGATGAGAGCAACTAATACGGGTCTCAGTATGCTTCTCACTTGGTCCTCAGAATACTAAAACAATTTACCAATTCATCAGTGTGTGTAGCCCAAAGAGTGTACCCTGAAAAATGCTGACGCCTTTAACAGGTTAGGGAAACTCACAGCACTAGCACTGAGTCTCAGTTCTAAATTTTTATTTTTTTCCACTTTGATGCTAGTACTCAATTTAAAACTTTAATGCAATAGTGCATGTGTAACCGAACTATTAAGTCATATGTAATGTCATGTTTGTGTTAAATCATTAGATTACTATTTGTGTTGGATGCCATAGCAAATTTGAGTCATGTATTTGCTTTTTGTTTTAATTTACTTTCTTACTATTTTTGAGGAACATTGTAGCATCCATTTAAGGATTCTTGCATTGCTATTGATAGAGATTCTGCAGCAGCCCTGTTTTGAAAAATCAACACATTTCCCTCTTGTTCTTGGTGCCATGGAGAGAAACAGTTCTTTTAAGGGATTAATGTCTTACTATATTCCATTCTGTTGTGTTTGAACTATGTGCAAATACACTTTGCCTAGAAGGTTTTCTGAGGATTCAGAGGGTTTTAAGACAGTGAATTAAATGACTTATTAGTTAGAGGAGGCTCATACAGGTGTTGCTACAATTCTCATTTATTCTCACTTCTCATTTATCCAAAAAATAGAATAGTCTCACTTAGAACAGTGATGGTAGTTAACCCAGCCCAACAGAAGCATCCTGCCTGTGTAAAAAGAATAAAAATAAAAAATAAACCTCAATATACCCATGTAGTGTCATGATGGTAGCATTATGTTTGTTTTCTTTTTAACTTTTGGCTTCTGAAATATACAATAATCTAATTAAGCTTACAATATTTTTTCTTTAATCCAGTGACTAGAATGGGCATTCTCTTTTCCAGTGGTTTGCTATTTGCTATCTTAATTATTTACTACTTATGTAGGCGGAATAAGCAAGCCAGAAATTAACATCTATCCTCAAGTGAGAGGTCTGAAAATTAATTAGAGCCCTTTCATAAAACAATAAAGTAATTCTGGTCTTTTTGTCAATATGCAGACTTTGATGACATAAAAACGAATCCCTTTCCATCTCTTTTAGAGAGAGCTACAGTCCCGGTTTGTTTGTTTCAGTCGATAGGATCTCCTGATATTCGTGATAAATTGGCCAATTACACTCTCCAATCTCAAGGGAAAAATTAGGCAAAACTTATGTTTTATCTGATTCTGAATCTGATGATTTGTATTAGGAAACAGGCAACAGTCTATGTTCAACCAGTAGGCTGCAAGCAGCATGCTTTTAATGGATTTTAGGGTTGATGAAACACAATAAAAAAAATAAGCCAGGAAAACAATGTCTGAATTATGGGATTAACTTGTTCAGTTTAAACCTTGATGAATCCTAAGTTGTCGCCTTCCTTCCCCCCCCCCCCCCCCCCCCCCAGTAATTGTGACTTTCAGTTCAGGTTTATTACAAGAATTACATTTGTTCCAATTTACTTTCTGCTGCTGTGGTAAAATACTCTGACCAAAAGCTACTTAGGGTGGAAAGGATTTATTTCAGCTGTCTGAAATTCCACTCTATCCTAGAGGAAAGCCAAGGCAGGAACTCAAACCAAATAGAAAGAAAAACAAAATCAAAAACAAAAACAAAAACCAGAAGTAGAAACTATAGATCAAAGCTGCTTCCTGGCATATTCCTGCTGACTTGCTCAATTAGTTACCTTACGCAGCTCAGGCCCACCTGTTTAGGAATGAAATCCCCCAACAGTGGGGTGAGGTGTTCCCACATCAATTAGCAATTATGAAAAAGCCTCACACACATGGAACCAGACACTGATATAGGCAAATTCTTCAACTGAAGTTCCCTTTTCTCAGGTATGTCAAGTTGATGGCTGAAGCTGACTGCATTTCACTCTTTCCTAATTATCGATGTTCCACATGTCAGGTTAGGTAAAATATTTTCATCACCACTAAAACTTGATTGAGCATGCATGCCTTGTCTGGTGGTAGGCAGGAATGCAGTGCCACATTCCTGGTTTTAACCCTTAACCTGGATCTGGAATTAATTGAAGCTCTGGAAAAAGATTGATCTGGTAATTTGGTGATCTTGTATACATAAATTATACTAAAGTAGAACACCTGTGCTAAAATTGTCAATGCAGTATTTCAAAATCTTCCAATACTCAACCTGTGCAAAAACTTCTCTAGGGTAAGAAACAATATACTTATTTTACAGTATAGGCAATTGAAGATTATATAAAATTCCTCCAATGAATTTATGAAATAATAAGTGAAATATTGGATATTTCTGTATTTTATTGAAGTAAGAGTCTCTCCCATTGCTGTTCCTGGACCACAGCCTTAAGCATCCTCTGACACTTGTCAGGCTTATCAGTTCATGGTAATTAGATATGCAAATTCCCACACTTTAACAACCCTTAGGGGTGCTAACCCACATTAAAATTTAAAACTGTTCCAAGGTATGGAATGTACTTTTTTTTTAGGTGATTCTACATGGCTGACCTCTGGCAAGTCTTTGAAATGTACATTTATTTTAAAAGATTAGCAGTAATTGAAACTATTATTCTTAGCAAATAATAAGTTAGTCCTCATATACTATCTAAATAAATGTATTAACAGATTAACAAAATTTGAAAGTTTAAGAAATTGGCTGTAAAGAGACCAATATGCACAGACATGTACTTTTCTGTACAAACCTAGAAACAGAAACAATATCAAAACATATCATTGATAAATAAATACAACTGCTAATTAGTTTTGGAACAACAACACACATATGTGGATGACATCCTCAAAATTCTGCATTTAAAGTTAGGAAAATATATTGAAAAATATTTTTAAAAAGTTAAAGAATTTGTTTGAAATGAAGAGTCCATGAATAAGAAAGTATTACCATAGGAATGTCATTCTCCCCAAATCATGCTACACAATTAATGTCATTCTCATAAATTTCATCTAGAATCACTATGACTAGACGAGTTTATTTTAAATTGTACTCGTTTCTAGAGAGCAAACATTACTAGAATTAGTCTAAAATATGCCTCGATGTATTATGAATCTATAATAAATATATCTTAGATGCTATTCTTATCATGGTGACAAAATCCTTTATCAAAAGCAACTTAAGGTAAAGGTTTCTTTTAGCTCACAGTAGATGTTGATCTTTTCCTATTTTGTACTTAATAAATGCCACATATAGAAATATATATTGCTTGGGTGAAATACTGATGATTGGTTGTTCAAACACTTTATATGATCACAATGTGCTGTTTGAAGGGTTTCAAGGTAATAGAGCAAATGGATTACTATCATTCTTAGTCTCAGTATTGGTATTAGTATTAGTAATGGTCCTGAGAAAAGAAACAGAAGCTCAAACCTGCATATCTATCGTGTTCCTGCACTTATGTTTTGCATGTACACTGTACATACATTTATGTTTTGAGTGTATCTGCTAAATTATGATCTGTATGTTTAATTAATTTTTTTATTTTTAATTTTTTGTTTTATTTTAATTTGCTTGTTATTTTTGAAACAGAGTTTCTCTGTTGTATCTCTGGTTGTCCTGGAAGTCACTCTATAGACCAGGCTGGCCTCGAACTCACAGAGATATGCCTGTCTCTGCCTCCCAAGTGCTGGGATTAAAGGCATGTGCCACCACCACTCATCCTAATTTACTTTTTAAATATAAAGCATCTGAAGTGAAATCCTGTCAATATAGTATTACCATATTTATTTGAAACATCACATCTCACACAATTTTATGTTATAATATTCTATAATCTTAGCTGTATTATCAGCTAGCTTTAAAGTTCTCCCATTTTAAGTTATTCCTTGAGGAATATTGTAAACTGCCTGGAAAAAGCGGACCCAAGTGTTTGACCCAAGTATTTGTGCTCAAGAGTTCATGTTTAACCATAATACAAAATTTTAGGACCCTAACCTCCAATGACTGAGCAATGCGATACTCGTGCTAAGATCTTTATTATACGAGATTACTAAACCTCTACTGCCTTTTAGTGATTTTAGATAAAAACTTCAGTATTTGCACAGGAATCCTTTGTATAAAAATGAAGCCTAGATTTTTAGCATCCAGAGAAAATTTTCTAGAAGGAAATCTTTCTTCATTGTACTCCCGATTAATGCTTCTGGCTTGCTTCTTTGTTGCTGATATGAAACACTAACCAAAAGCAACTTGCCGGCGGATAGTGTTTATTTGATTTATAGGTTACAGTCTGTTAACCAGGGAAGCCTGGGTAGAAATGCCAGTCAGAGACATAGAGGCAGGAACTGAAGCAGAGGACATGGAGAAAAACTGCATAATAGCTTGTTCAGCTATTAGTTGCACTATTCAGTACAGGCCCACCTGTGGTACCACCTACTGTGGAACAGGCCCGCCTATATCAATAAGGAATTAAGAAAATGGCTTCACACACAAGGTCATTGGCCAATCTGATGGAAGTGGAAGTTTCCTTTTCCCAAGTACCTATAGATTTTGATCAATTTGACCGTTGAAAATAACTATGACATCTATATGAATACAAATAATGAGTGATCTTTTTGAATGTTTCACCTTTTTATTTTTTAGTCTCCTTGTGGAATTAACAAAGAACTGTGTTTTAGTGAACATTACCAGGAGCAAGAGGCTACTTTCCACATTAGATTACATGCTTGTAGTTCTAGTTAGTATAAGGATGTCTTGAGAAATACATAGTAAAGCTTTATTTCATTTAGGGAGTTATTGAAACGTCACATGATGTGACAAGCAGGAGTGATAAACTTACTGCAGCACATAATAATGTTCCATCTGCCCACAGCAACACCTTCGTTACCTGACCTTTCCCTAGACACGGGAGCTCGCTCACTTCCTAACAGTTTTACTGTTCTACCCTAGATACATTTTTCATGAGCAATTATTAACAGCTTCATTTCTAACAACAGTACCATGAGCACCACAGCCTTTTTGCATTCATTTGTAGGGGAATTTACACATGTGTGGCTTAATGACTTTGCAAGGCATACTGAACTTTATTTTTGAAAGATGTGATTAGAATTTACTCCTTTAATTTTCCAGTGCTCTTGTTTCTACCTGCGTAGGTTAGTAAGCCTCTTATCCCGTTTTATGTTGTGCATTATAAATCTGTGCACACTAAATTAGTTTTCAAACTGAATTTAGAAATCGCCCAATTGATAAGCATGGTAAATTAATGCACAATGAAGCAGCTTGTCTTCTACAATGCTGATTGTTTACTGATGCTCTTCTCTGCCATTCTTTGCACATATAAACAGTGTTCGTTTATTCATCCATCACTCTAACTGCTGAAACACTACAGGGTAAGTGCTGTATGTCATTTCTGCACTGTGTGTCAGAATTTTCTTGGTTTCAGAATTGTTATCTTCTTTTTTTACCCTATTTTTCCCCCTAAAGCAAATGTAATGCACTCCCTGAAATGCCAGTTGGAAAACTAATTATCTCTAAAGCAAATACAGCTGTAGCTAAAGTAGTATTACCTTGATAAGTAGTGTGTCTGCATCTGGCCTGGAGGAGTGTACCTAGAGACAATAACCAAGCGTAATATTTCCACGTCTAGTTTGTCATCTGAGACTTCAGATAGTGAAGTGCGCTGTAGGGAAGCCATGCAGCAGCTCATTTGGAAGAAAGGACAGAGACCCTGATGTCATGCTTTGGCCAACAGATCTGGCTGCTCCTGTTTTAGGTTATATATATAAAGGAGATTTCAAATATTTATGTTTTTATACAATTTCAAAGGAGTTTAAGTGTGAATTTCCCTAAAGACTGATTGTTATATTCTATATTTTAATGAATTTTTAAAGATATAAGTTAATAATGTATACACTTATATGATGTTCTTTTCTTTAGCATCTACTATGTGAGAAGCATTGTGTAAAATACTGTTGTCAACAGTGAAGAGACAACTTGTTGCTTCTCTAGAGTTTTCACGGCAGATGGAAAAGAGGGTCATTGTACAAAGATCTGAAAAGACTGTTGGAGTTTTGAAGAGGATGGAAAGATCTAACGGGTAATACTGTGCCTGCTAAAGCACCCAAGGGAGTTAGAAACCAAATCAAGGAGTCATACACATGAAATGCAGTCAATGGGAAGTCTGAACTGGGTGAGAACATTGCTGATGAGTGACAGAACCAAATTCTGCTGGATAGTATTAGTCCTTCTGAAAACATTGACTATAAATGAAGTTAGAAAACAGTGAGAGGATTTAGCTGAAAAGTCTGTATATTTGATTTTGAATTAAGTGTCAACAAAAATTCTATACTGTGGCGGCCTAATTAACAGAATACTGATTTGGTAAGTGATAGACCGTTTAGGAGGTGAGGTCTACACTGATCCAATAGGTCACTGGATATCATGTCCTGCAGGTCAAGTTGTTAGAAAACCCTGACACTAGGCCTGTCTAGCTCTCTGACTTCCTTTCTAGCACATGAGTCCCTTCCCTAACTTTCCATGATAAGATTCTGCCGAGGAGGAGCCTATGCAAGAGCCTGGACCAAGCAGGTTGGCTATTCAACCTTAAAACTGAGCTAAGTAAACCTTTTTCCTTATGAAGTTGTCATCTGTCTCAGATGTTTCACCGCAATGACCAAGAACAGACTAATAAAAAGAATAGTGTGACCTAAATGACATCATGCAAGATCATTCCGGGCACTCTTCAGAGATTATTTTGAAGCTAGACTACAAAGAAGGGGGCAGTTTCTTGAGGACAGAGTATGGTCTCTCTTTGTTTGATGTTCACGGGTACAATCCAAAACATGACTGCATTAGAATATCACTCTCACTGGAGGAGAGAAGAGAAAGTCTCAAGAGTATGCAGTAAGTGAATTCTTCCACTGCCTTATGCAATACATTTGAAACATGAAGTAGATTATATAGTGGGACTGTGTTACAGGAAAAAAAAAAAAAAAAAAAAAAAGCTAGTACCTCAGGAAACACAGGTAAGGACCAGATTTGTATCACAAAACCCTGAGTGCAGTTTCAAATGCTTCTCAAAAGTCAATATTGCTTCCTGTTAAAACTCTTATACTCTTGTTATTTTAGCAAGTTTATCAGAGTTTAATAAGAGACTAAGCCTAAACATAGAAGTGGAAAGAGCAATGAGGTTTATTTATTTTATTACACAATTAATAGCTTCTCAGTTACTCATATATAAATTCTAATGTAATTTCAGAACAAGAATTTCACTAAGCTCATTTAAATGCACAATGTTTATAGCATCAGTTTTCTAAAACATAATTGTGAGTGCATGTAGAATTGCACTAGTAAAATTTGTAAATGTATTATATGCCAGTAGGAAATGTTGTCCTAGGTTTTAAATTAAAAAGCTTCAGAGTGTTGAAATCATTGATTAGATTCACAAAACAAAATTATTTCAGGTAATTGTGTTAATTAATTTCTCAGAAAAATTGATACCCCAAGTTACCCCATTTTTGTACACTGTCCAGACTGTCCTCAGGCAGCATGGCTGTTCTGACACTCTGGAGTCATTCAATGGTAACTCTACTTTCACAGCAGAGAACAGTGCAGCCACAGTTACTGCTGGGACACTTTGGTGTCTGCAGGAATGTTTTGGGCAGAAGGGATCCAGGATGGCCATGCCATCTGTTTTGAATGGGTTTATTAAATACACAGAGAGCAGGAAAATAATAACAACAAGCAGACAGACAGGCAGGCAGGCAGACAGACAGACAGACAGACACACTTTGCAGCCTAAACTGACTGAGAAGACCCTGGCTAGAGAAAACAAAACAAGCCCTTAACAGTCAGCTCATGTTTCTAATTGACAACATAGGTCCCAGAGAGTATCACGGTCAAGAAGAGCATCTCCAAAACGATTGAAGGGTCAATTGTATTTGCCATTTCTATACAAGTAAGTGATTGTGACAATACAATTAATTTGAAATGCATTTTATGTAAAATACAATGTGTACTAGTTCATAGTATAATTATATACAGATGGAAGGATATTCTAATACTTGTGAAATCACTAGGGTGCCGATATGGATATTCCATATTTTGCCCTCTTAAGTATTGAACCAAGGGCCTTGTCCATGCAGAGCAAGTGACCTAATGCCGAGCCATACAGCAAATCATTAAGATCCTAAGCTTACTATTCACAGTGCATGGCAACAGTAACAGCTGTGTTTTTCCAATTTTATTAATGATTCCTATTTTACTGCCTATTCCGACAGACATCACTGCCAAAATGACAATATAGACATTTGAAAACATCTTTGTATCATAATAGACACCGTATTAAAAGAAAAAATATTCATAAACTATCATCTAAATATAGCATTTATCCTAGTGTGCAAAATAATATTTTTCAGACTGTAGCTTCACTAACATTTAACAGTATATGGATTCAAGACATATGTTGAACATATTAAGACATATTTAAATATGTATAACTTTATTTAAAAACACAATTAACTTTGAATGAAAAATTAAGTGATAAAACCTCAATCAATGACAAATTATGATGACTATCAAATCTGTGACTTCAAAGGAGATTGAACTGTATGTCAAATGGTGTCATAAGGAATCTATCTGATATGGTGAATTAATTTGATTACTATTTATTAACATGGTTCCTAAGCAGAATAAGTACTGTTTCTTTAAGCAATATCTATTTATTTTACTAACTACATCATTACTCAAACTTAATAGTTATTTATTTACATTTCCATTAAGCATACACACACCCTCTTCTATGTGTATCCAGAAATGGTGATTTCTGAGATTGTCTAAGGATTGCTGTGGAACTTAAGCCAAATAGAAAATGTTAATTTGTTATTTATAACAATATTTTATATTGCTATAGCAATTATTTTAAGGCTCTCAAAATAGTAAGAAATATGGTTTAATATCAATGTGGACATTATCAATTGTAGCAATGATTATTTTCATGAGTACATGTTTATAATTTTTAATCAAATAAATATCTTGTTGAAATTAAATTTTAACTGAGAAACAATTGATTACAAATGATATCCAGTAATGATGCATATATAAATGTAAATATAAATTAATTCAAAATAATAAAATTTTAACAATTAGTTTTGCAAACTGTTTTAGCATAGTTTCCTTCTGTGGTTGGACTTTAGGTTTATTATTTATGGTGAACTTCAAAAGTCTTTTGACAAAGTGTATTTTTATAACTAGAAATATCAAGTTGCTTGGAATAGTATGGGTATGATAAAGAAATAAAGGCTTTAAGAGCTTAAGTATAAATTTTTTTGTCTCCAAACTGTATATTATCCATAAGAATTCTAGGAAGATGGTAGAGTAGGAAGCATAAGAAACCTGTTTCCTAGGACAATATTTAGGCTGGCAGAAATTGTCTGATGTAACAATTTTGGCCTTCTAAATCCATGGAAGAAGTGTTAGCCTCCAAGGAAAGACTTATAGTCATTTTCAGCTGTTAGTACAGTAGAGGATACCTATGCTGTAACTCAGAGCCCCATGGGATGAAACTGCCTGTTTTCTGGAGCAGCTGATAGAGCCTCTGTGAAGAGTAGGGATCCACTCTTTCTGAGGGAAAGCATCCATGCTCTGATTAGCAATAACTACCTCTGATCAGCATAGTGCAGACAAAGGGATGTGGGTGCTGTTTTTCTGCAGAAATCAATTCTGGTATATAAAAAGGCCAATACTTAACTTTTTCTCTCCCCTTTGATTTTTGTCTTTTCCCCTTTTGAGGACTAGTGATTAAAGACTAAGGCACTTGAAAATGTTCAAATATGAAAGAAAAGTATCTTTAAAAGAATCATACTAATTTCAAGTGACTTTAAAAAAAGCTAAGAGTAAATGTACCATATAACTCAGGTATAACACTCCATGTCATATGCCCAAAGGATTCAGCATCCTATCCTAGGGATACTTGATCAGCCATATTCCTTGCTACACCATTCAAAACAGAAAATAGAGACAAATTAAATGTCCTTCAAGTGATTGAATGAGCAATGTGGTTCATGCACATTATGTAATAATATTCAGCTGTAAAAAACAATTAAATCATGGAATATGCAACTAATAGATGGAATTAGAAATTGCTGTGTTGAATGTGGTAACCAGTTCCAGAAAGATAAACTTCATGGTCCCTATCATTTATGGTTCCAATTTTAAAATAGCCAGAAGAATACAATCTGGAGTGGGTGGGTAGGGATACTAGAGAAGAGTATAGCAGGTATCAAGTAATATGAGGGGGGAATGGGAATGGGAAAATGGGAAGCTTTTAACTGGTAAAGGGGAAAGGGGCCAATATAAAAGGAGGGGAAATAAAAATAATGATGCTTGCAAAAAACTCCATAAGGAATCACATAATTTTTTATTTACCTAAAATTATGTATAAGTGTGATATTAATGTGTTTGTGTATGTGGTGTATGTGTGTGTGTGTGTCTGTCTGTGTGCGTAGAGTTGTGCTATGTGGGCTAACAAGGACTTCTATGAGAGTCATCCATTAGTAGACTAGCAAAAATACAGTAATAGTCATGAAAACCCCCGTTTTGCATTGCTCCTTAGGATATTCTATAAGACTCCCCAATATAGTATAGGCTAGTTTTCTCAACTTTAGTTGCCTCCCAGAGCTTAAAGGTAAATCCCAATTCCTAAAGACACCATGAACTTCACACACAGGATTCAGAGGATCCAAGCTGGGTCTGGCCTGAAAGCCTCTTTCTTGTATAGTGGAATTGTCCTGTGTGAAAGCTAAGGTCTACATTCCAGGAGCTACAAACATTCAGAAGCCTTTGTGAAACTAAAGGAGTGGTGGTCCATATCTTTAATCCCTAGAAGAAAACAGTGGAAGCAAACACAGGAAGCAGAACTCAGAGGTCAGTGTCACACAGGACTTGACATCTGAGATGAGTCAGAGTTGCTAATGGTGCACAAAGTGACTAATCAGAGGAAGGGTTAGCAGAGTAAGGACATGCCTAACTCTCACAAGAAAAGGCAGGCTCTCAGCTCAGTTAAAGAGAGTTACTTAGGAGTTAGAGCAGTGAGTTGAAGCAGTCCATCAGATGGCAGTTGAGAAGCAGACTGAAGAGTCATTTGAGGAGCAGTTAACACAGTTGAAGAGTCAGTTATAGAGGAGTCACAGAAGCTGAGGCAGGAGTAAGTTACAGAAGAATTAATAAAGTCAGTTGCAGCACTGGAAGGAAGGATGGAGCAGTGAGAGCTCAGAGAGAGATACAGAAACACAGAAGAGTTTAGTAAATGAGGTCCAGAATAGAGAGTGAGTTGAACCAGAAGAGTCAGAGTTTGGAAGGAGCTAGTCAGAGTGGCTCATTCAATAGTAGTTCTCAGAAGGCTAAGACTAAAGCCTACTAGGTCCAGGCTAGCAGTTTAAATGTATGAAGGCTGAAGCCTTCCAGTTGAAGAATTAAGCCTAGATAGGAAAGACACTGAAACTCTCTAAGGTTCCAGGCTAGAACCAGTGATTTAATTAAGCAAAGAATAAAAGCCCTATGTATGGAACCAAGAGCTACATCTAACTATACTTTGATTACTAACTTTTTATAGTAGCAGAAAGTATATGTCAGCTGTTATGCCAGGTAAATAACACATAATCTTATAAATCTGGGCTGTTTATGGGCCGCACAATAACCAACAAGATAAGAAATCCCTGCATGTGCAACACTGACATCATAGCTGACAGTAAAGAACAGTGAACTAATTGGATTTAAGGAGATTAATAGAGGTGGGGGGGTGGATCTTGTACTAGAAACCTTAGTCAGCTACCAAAAGGTTAGTAAGTTATATCTCAGGATATAAAAGGAAGCAGTCAGTTCATAAGCAGGTCATAGTTCTCAGTTCAGAGTTCACAGTTAGTTCAGAGTTAAGATGGAGACTGAGAGAATGGAAGGAGATTGAGACAGAATGTGCTAGTTAACTGAGAATCAGAAGGTCAGAGGCAAAGTGAAGGACAGAGTAAGTACACATGTTTAATCCCAAGTCTGAAAGTGAATCAGAGAGAAGAATTGGCAGAGTGATACCTGAGATGAATCAGAGTGAAGAACAGGCAAAATGATTAATCAGAACAAGAGTTAGCAAGCAGAGTGAGTCAGACTGAGAACATGCCCAACTTCTCACATAGAAACAGGCTCTCAGCTCAGAGAGTCAGGCAGTCAATTATAAAATCAGTCAGATAAGACACAAATGCAGTTCAGCAGAAGGACTCAATGAGTTTGGGAGAGTCAGTTAACAGCGAGAGTAAGTTTGAAGCAGAGCAGAGACAGTTCAGTCAAAGAAGTTGTAGGAGTCAGCTAGAGAGTAAGCTGGAGTTCAGTCAAAAATAGTTGGCTCTGAAGGTCACTTTGAACCAGTCTTCTTGGAGAAGAGTTAGAGCTAGAAAAGCAACAGTGAGTGAATTTAATCAGCCAAGTAGAAGAGTCAGTTGAGTTCATTTATAACTCTGAGTTCAGAAGGAGCTAGTCAGAGTGAGTCAGTCAGCAGTCTCAGAGGCTGAATTGATCATGGTTTAGGTTTGCAGATCAGATTATATGGAGGCTGAAGCCTTGTAGGTCTAGGATTAATATTACAATATTGTATGAAGGCTGAAACCCTCTAGGGCTATGGATTGTATTATCAAAGAATAAACTGTCCTCTGCCATGAGCCCATGATAATAATAAATAAAAACACCCACATCAATGCACATAGTGTGTTATCTCTATGTTGAGTTATCAAGTTGTAGTTTGTATAGAAGTTTCTCAGAAGGTAATAGCATCAAAAAATAAATAAGTAAATAAGTAAATAAATACATAATAAAGACAAACACTATTTGGAATGAATAATGAACTTGTTTTAATTAATAAATGTGCTTGAATTTATTTCCCCAGATTAGTCAAATTGTATGATTTTATTTCACGTTAATTCCACTGGTTTACTGATTAATTTGCGATTAATAAGCACAGCATGTTTCTAATATATTGATGACATTACAACTTTGGAACATTTTCTTTGGCTTTATGTGAAATATGACATTTGTAGCACTCAAATGAAATAGAGCCGTTATTTTGAACTCTGTATGAAACACAAAATGTGAACACTTTTTTTCTATAGCCTGGGACTATTAATAGAAGAGAAAAAGCCATTAATTTATTTGCTGAGAAGCACAGTTATCTTAACATTCCAAACTAAATAAATGAATAGTTCAAGAGAATGTTCTGTTCTTGATGAGAGGAGTATTTTCTTCCTTTAAAAATGACCTTCTACCTAATGGAAAATAAACAAACAAACAAACAAACAAACATTTCTTTCCATTTTCTGTTTTCACACCTTTTCTTATGAGGTTTTTGTCAGTTGCTCCCCTGATGACCTTGGGGACTTTGCCCACCTATGACAAAGTCTCCAATACTACATAAAATGACAGATAAAAACATAGATTTGAGCTAATTCCATTTTATTCTATGATTATCATTTTATCTAATTAAGGATTGGCATGATTTTCCTTTTAGTAGTGAAGTAGGAAGGAACCCCTGACCTTGTGATTAAATTGAACTTCAATTTCAGTTTTCTGGGTAACTGTGTGTGTGTAGTTCTTAACTGAAATGTGACAGTTTGTAGGACTGCAGACTTAATCTGTAGGGACTCATTTGATTCTAACTATAAGTAGTATCAGAATAGAATAAAAATATTGGACATGCAGTTTCTGCTGCAGAATTATATGAGTGTTCAAGATGGTTCCAAGTATGAATCATACCAAGCTATACATAGGAATCAGGAGCTTCAAGTAAAAAACAAGTAGATTAACAAACAAACATCAGAACTGTATAACCATCTCTCTTGGAAAAAGCTCATTTCTCTTTAGGGTTCTTCTGGTGTGTTCCCAGAAAGAGAAAACAACTAACATTCATATTGACAGAAGGAATGAAGATGGTAAATTTCAGGCTTTCATATATATATAATGTACAGTTGGGTTAGTGTTTGCTTTTCTTCTTTGGAAGCCCTTAGACCTAGAGTGGTGTCCATCCTGCAATGGTAGCAAAAGCCCTTTAGTAAATGATAACCAAGCTACAATCCATAGACCAGGAGAGGTTAGATACAGAGGTAGGGACTAGGTAGGAGACATGGATCTCCCATGGAGGGATCAATAGAATTGATTTTATGGGTGTACAGAAGTGGCTAGAGTGAGGGTAGGGATGAAACAGGAGGATCAGGTGGAGCAGGGCAGGAAAACAAGGAGAAAGGCACTGGGATTGAGGGTTATTTGAGGAGTATGGAAATTTAGCATAGTGAAAAACTTCTTAAAATATATGAAGGTGATCCTAATGAAATCTCCAAATAAAGGGGGAGGCAGGGTCCCAACTGGTTACATCTCTTGTAACCAAAGGAAGCTCCCACTACATGGATCGTTTGCATATGTTTGGTTGTTGTTGTTGGACAAAGGGTTCCCAGGGAAATCCCCAAATAACCCAGGCTGTTGTCAAAGGATAGGTAACTGTCCACAAACTCACAGCAAGGCCTAATTTCTGAAGGTTACATCCACACAACTCTTTGAACATGGACAGGTAGAGTTGATGCCTACATAAACCGTCCACCCCATGTTCTAGAATCTTTAGCATGGGAAGGTATCTGTAGGTTACCAGAAAAGAAATGTAAACATCAACCCAGCCAAAAAGGCTTAGATCTACTATGATATTCTGTCTACAAAACAGACTAGGATAATGTTGTCACAAAGCTTGTGGGAGTGACCAACCAATATCTGATTTAAGACCCACTCCATGAGATGGAGCCCTAAATTTGCTTGGGTGACCAAAACTCTGAGACTAGATAACCCATGAATCTTTGATAAAACCAAATACTGTTATAATAAAAGAATGCAGAAATAAAATGACTACTAATGACATTCTGTAATACTCATAAATCAGTGCCTTGCTAAGACAGCACCAGAGAAAATTCCTCCTACAGTAGATGGGAACAAATGCAGAGACCCGCAGTCAGATGATATACCGAGAGTGAGCCTAGGAGCACTCAGCCATTAACTGATTTTCTCCATCAAATTCCCTCCCTATAGGCTCAGGGAATCCTACTGAAGAGGAAGCAGAAACAGTGTAAGAGCTAGAACAGATTGAGGACACAAAGAAGACATGACCCTTTCAATCAACAGGGTCAACACATTTATGAACTCACAGAGACTATAGCAGCAAGCACAAGGCCTCATTGGTCTACACCAAATGGGATCCTGGAGCTGAAAGTGTTTCAAGCACAATGACATCTTTTGAGGTTCCCTGTTTCATGGATATCTTTTTTAATTTTATCATATATATACAAATATATGATAACTACACATATATATGATACATATATATGATATATATAATAAAATTTAAAAAGATATATATGATTATATTAACACATATATGATATATGTATACATGTATATGTATGTATATATATATTTGCTGTTTTCCCTTCAGGTCCTTTGTATATATAGTTGGGATTTTTCTGTGTTTTTATGGGATTCCTGAGTATGCAAATGAATGTGCATCAGCATCTATATATGTTTCTTGTGCCTTGCCTTCCGTATGTTTCTAACGTTTGTTTTCTAATGACAGACAGAAATGGAATTTATTTGGATGGGAGTGAGAAATTGAGAGGAGTAGATAGAGAGGAAACTAATTGGGATACATTATATGTAAAAATGTGACAAACACCTATTTTCAATAAATATTTATGTATATGTACAAATACATATATATATATATATATACACACACACATATGTATGTACATATATTTGGTCAACAAAGTTAATCATTTTATAAATGTCTTAACTTATTAGGATGTTAGAGCTTTCTGTTGACAGATCTGAGACTTCAGTGAAGGAAAAATAACATTGTCAACCCCCCAGAAGACCTGGATTACTAAATACTGCACACATAAAAGCATAAGAGGGATTTTATCATGTCAAAACTATTACCAGAAAAATATCAAAGTAAGCCACAAAAGCTTCACTGTTATTATTTCTTTGCTGGGACATGAAAATTAAATAGGAAATAAATTAATTAGGTGTTTCTCAAAAGACTATACATCACTCTCACCCAATAGTTATTTGTACCTTTAAAACTAATTTATTTGGTCCATTCTGTACAATTTATATGCAGTTAATTGTCTTTGAAATCATTCATAATTCAATTGACTATTCAACAAATAAGTGTTCAGGTAATTAACAACTCTCATATAACTTCATTGCCTTTATTAACATTAATATGGCGGAGATGGTTTTCCCAGCTTTCTCCATCCAGTCCTTCAAGCTGAATAATGCTGAAACAATAGTAGAGAATTGTAACTCTCAATAAAAAGGAATATATTAACACTGATTCTCTACAATTCCCCTCTGTTGAAATTCTGTGACTAACATGAAAGCCTTGGTGTAGAAGATCTATTTTGCCTTGTGGTGTTAGTCAATTCTGTTACTGTAAGTAGTACTTCAGCTCACTGCCTTGGAGATTCTCATAATGGTAAGTGGACCGCACCTTGCAGACAGGTGTGCAGAAGCCCTTCATAGCAGTCCTGCACAGTGGCTCACAGCTACCCTCTTCATGGAAGAATAAGCAAGAGAATGTGGGATGTGGATCGCCTCCCTCTGTTGCCTTCAGAGGCGCTCTTCCCAGGATCTACTCACTTCCCTGCTGCCTCTTAAATATCTTTAAATTCCCACCAGTACACTACCATTAAAAAAGAAAAAAAAGAAAAAAAAGTCTTTCAAAACACCCATCAGGGATGGACTTCAGGTACTAAGGATAGCCTGAGAACAAAAGTATCACATTTACAATTATTATCTGTCTTTCCATTCTGTCTACATTTCCCAATGAAAGGGATCTCAGGTTAGTGGATTTGGGTAGCTCTTTGCTATCACCAATACAGAAATGGAGCTATATGTCATTCAGACAGTGGATGACCCCAAGTCTTTAGGACCCACAGCAATGCACTGTTGTTTTCATTTATTCATTAAATCAACTGGACTTAGTGCCATCCAAAGTGTACTTGACCATTGGCCAAAAAAAAAAAAAAAAAAAAAGAGTTAGCAATGTGCATAGTATTATAGTATTTTAGAGACAATTTGTTCAAAAGTTTTACATGTAGATTTATAAATGATTCATTAGATGTAAGTTTATTAGTTTATTAAAAAAAAAAGAATGACATTACTACAATACTGAAGGTTATTTTCATCTTTTGTTTCTAGGCTTACATGTACATTTACTATAAGAAAGGAGTATAAATAAAATTAAATGCAGTGGACATCAGCTTTATTTGAGAACTGAAAACCCAATGAGTATTTAATGTGGCTCCTTTTAAGTCTTCCAGTTGTATTTGTTTGTTTGATTTATTTTCTGTAAGTTCTCACAGGAATTCTCTCCCCACTACAGCGAGTTCTTCAGTAACATTAGTTGTGTTTCCTTTTAATACTAGATATCCTTTACAACGTTTAAAATTAATATGTCCACCTATAACCCAGTTCATTTTAGTATTGTTTAAAAAAATTGTGTGTATGTGTGGGTGGGAGTGGTTTATGTGTATGACATATAGGATCACACACATATATGTGTGGAGTACACACAACATGCAAGTGGAGATGAGAGTAGACTATCAGGTTTAATGTATTTCTTTCTATCTTATTCCTTTGAGGTAGTTCTGTCAAGGAACTTTTAGGTAGGCTGGCCACTAATAAAACCAAAAAAATCATGTTTCTCATTCACACACCCCTGAGTAAAAGGGTGTTCATGTGGCCATACCTGGCTTTTTACATTATTTCTGTAGATTTGAACTCAGATCCTCATACTTGCATAGTAAGTACTCTTACTCACTAAGCCATCTCTGTGGCCCCATGGCCCACTTCTGTTAGGCCTAATTAATGCCTTTCTCTTCAGATACATACCAAGAATTCTGAAATTATGTTTCTTTGATCTTTGAAAGAGGACATGATAGTTGATTTCACCTTGCAGTAACTTCTTATTTTTTTCTTATAAAAGAAAGCATTTCATTGGGGCTTACTTACAATTTTGGAGGTTTATTCCATTATTGTCATGGCAGAAAGCATGGTGGCAGGCAGGACATGTTTCTGGAGAAATACCTAAGAGTTCTATGGATATCTTGATATGTAGGCAGCAGGAAGAGAGAGCCCTTGGGCCTGCCTTGTGCTATTTTTAGCTTCAAAACCCACCCCTAATGACAAGCTTTCTTCAATAGGCCACACCTACTCCAACAAAGTCATGCTTCCTAATCTTTCTCAAATGGTACCACTCCTTGATAAGTAAGCATTAAAAAAAATAAGCCTATGTGGGCCATTTTTCATTCAAACCTCTACAGAAGTTATGTCAGTTTCTACACCTCAATGCTAGGACGCCATCTGGCTTGAACCTGTGCAGACTTTGTGCATGCTGCCACAGTCTTTCTGAGTTTGTATATTCATCAGTCCTGTTGAGTCTGGAAGAAACTGTTTCCTGGCATCATCTACCTTCTTGATGCCTCGTTGAGGAAAAAGCAGAAAGGCATTTTATTTTATTTTTTCTACTTTGTTATCATGAGCAGCAGTGACACACATTCTCTAAATATCAGTATACAGATTTGCTTATCTGTGCTCAAAAGTGTCAATCTACATTACGGATTAATATCCAAACCCTTCAATTCTTTACAAGAATTCTGACAAAATATGCCTTATAGTGTGATTTTGTATTTCTCTTCTGCTTCCTTAACTGGAAAATCACAAACTATTGCATTTCTTTCTTTCTTTTTTTTTTTTTTTTTTTTTTTTTGCACATTTTGAAAATAGGTTATGCTGCTCTTCAAACTGCTGTGGACACTTAAAGATAAGTGAGATGTCTTAAGGCCAAAAGTGTGTGCTTACGAAAATGCTGAGATCAAGGAATAAGGTAGCTTTCTAAATGATGGAATTTGAATTTCCTGAGTCAGTCTGAATTTAAAGGTAGATTATTCCTCAGTTTATTTCATTGATCATTTTTCTCCCTTCAATTAAGTAACTCAATTAGGAAATTGAATACAGTAACCATTCATATATTTAATATTTCATGTGTGTTATTTTGCATGTGATTTGTTTATAAAACATCAACATGAGGAAAAGTTTATATATTTACTTTTAAAAAATGATATAGCAAGAATTATTAGCAAATTAATTCTACCTATTCATTGTGTTATAGCTTGAATCTGAACAGTCTAAATAAAGTCATTTGTTAAAGTACTGGCTTTATGCTTATAAGATTGGAAGAGTGGCTGTAAGGTGATGGGATCATAAGTGCTCTGTTTCATTAGGTGGTTAATCCATTATAGGGAAAATGATGGCATTCTTAAAAATTGATGAATATGAGGTGTAATCTAGTGGGAGAAACTTGCTAACTGGCCATGTGCCCTGAATAGTGAGTGATATGTCCCCCAGACTGTTTCTTTCTACCTCTGTCTACCTATTTTATAGACTGAGCAGATATATCCAATCACGCACTCTCTGCAATGCTATTCTGAATTGCCGCAAGCCCCAAAAGGAGGCCAGCAAGGACTGATACCTTGTAAATTCACAAAGAAGCCAAACCAATCGAAACAGTTCAATGTATTTATTTTAAGGGATTATTTTTCATCAACTATGTTGTCACAATGATGAAAAGCTGATGAAAACATGATGGTTAATTAAACCAGTGCCTGGGTTAGAGGTCAGTCAGTAGAGTGTCTACACAGCATTCACAAAGCCCTGTGTTCGATTCCAGAGCTACGTAAAGCAAGTTGTTAAGCTTGTTCTATATAAGACTTTTCTCAAAAAAAAAAGAGGGAAAGAGAGATTATTAAAAAAAAAAACACAAATAACAAGGAAAAACACTGGTTATTAGGATTTACCATCATCCAATAATTCCATCAATGCATTTTCCAGAGTCTCAGCCTAGTTTTTCAGATAAAAATTAATAGTATATATTAACACCCCTGTTCATAAGTATGTAATTCTCTAGATAGCAAATGAAAGTTCCACAAAACTTATACCCTAGTGTAGAACAGGTCACAAAAAGGATGAGTCCCATAATGGGCAGTCTAAATATATTTACACATGAACAACACTAAATGGACTTAGTAGGACATACACACACACACTTATGCATATATGCATAAGTGTGTGTCTGTATGTGTGTAGAGGCAATGAATTGAAAGTGAGCCTGGAGCCCCTGGGAGAAGTTGGAGGGGATAGGAAATGATGTTCAATACACACAGTACACATACATAAAGTTTTAAGAATAAATTACAAAACTATAAGGTACTTCCAAATACAAATTAAAGAACAATTAGAAACATGGGCTTTACTAGAGCTAAATAGTGAGAAAAGTTTATAAATCAACATTTTAAAAATATCTATGTATATTTGCTGACTATATAAAAATGTAAATAGAGTATCTACTCCTGTTTTTAAAGTCGATCGTAGTTACATTCTGCTCACTATGTATAATGTTCACTGCATGCATATGATCTCAGAGATGGTCACATGGTATCGGACGACCAAGTGAGGGCTTTTCTCTGGGGAAGACCTTCTCTTCCACTCTCAGCATCAGTTAGCTACCTGTGGCATTATGTCCTTCTTTGTCTAGGGCTGAGGCCTCCTGGGCTTTCCCCTTTATGAGTTAGCATATTTATTGGTTTCTTTCTTGTTCAGGTCATTTTTAGGCAGCCATGTTGATGAGACTTAATTGGCATAGCATTTCTAACATTTCAAATGACAGAATTTCACAGCACACTTCCTGTTCCTCTGGGTCTTACAATCTTTCTAAGTCCTCTGCTGATACATACAAATAAATGAAAAGGGGCCATTGAGTTTGAGAGTGAGCAAGGGTTGCATGGAAGGGGTTGGTGGGAAGGAAATGATATAATTATAACGTCAAGAAATAGAAGTTTATTATATAAAATGTAGATAAGCAAAAGAATAGGCAACTCAAATAACTATGAGTTTTACAATGAATACTTTAAAATAGATATGTTTAATATATATTAAGAACACTGTAACATCAAAATTTTTCTGTTTATTAACAAATAAAAATTAGAAGGCAGTTAACACATGAAATAACCAATCAAAATGAGTATAGTCTACAAGACTATTAGTTTGAGCAAAGCATGAAACATGAAACATATCTTTAAACAACAGAAATATTCTCTGATGCTTCCTGGGGCTAGAAGTTCACATTTAATGTGTCGCCATAGAACTGCTGATTTATTCTGAAGGCTCTATGTTTGATTAGACAGCTTTCTTTGCCCCCTGTCCTTGTATGGGTTTCCTGTGTTTTTATGTCTTTTCTGTGAAATGATACCACTCATACTAGATTGAGGTTCACTGCAGTGACATTATCTTATCTCTTCAAATATCCTGTATCTAAATAAAATCACATTCTGATAAACCAGAGCTTGGGTCTTCAGTGTAATAATTGGGTTATTGTATGATTTCACTCAGGAAAAAAGTCCTTTAGATTTTAATAAATGCCAGCCAACACTGTGGGTATTAATGTGACTATCTGAAGTGCTATCTGTAGCAGCACACATAAATGGAGTTATCATGCATGTGCTGGCCAGGGACTATAAAAATTTGAGCCCAAATAAATGCTAGAATCTTGAAAACTGTTTAGCAATTATTTAGAATGAACACACATGCCATTATGAGCTAGAGATTTCATTCCAAAGAATATGAACATGAGTTTTTATGGAAGCATGACTAATTTGAAGTTATAGTTAGAAAAGTTCAGATGTTCATCTATAATGTAATTTACCCAAAGCAAAACAAAATCACTTAGTGCAAAACATTATTCGAATGAAATATTTTGTCATATGAAGAAACTATATAAACATGTGCATTAATATAAAATCATGCTCAGAGAAGCAGCAACATGAACTAAGTACCTCTATTTCTATTGTGTTTCAACAAAGCCTGTGCTGAGGTTAGAAAACTGTCATTATTCACAGTGTATTAGTAGATGGGAAGGTGATATGTATATAGGATTCCTGGTTGCTGACAAAGTTCTGTATCCTGTGATTCAATGATGATTAGCTACTAGAGTAACAATACATGTTTCTTTATTATGCCTTATTTATACTGTGTATACTAATGTGCAATTCCATTTTATTAATGATACCTACACTGCTAGCCATAAATTCATTTCATAATGAATATTTAATACTTGTATTATTGTATTAAGCTTTTAACACTAATTACATGTCTAACTAGTATATTTTTCTTCTATGTAATATCTATAATATGTTTATGATCGTGGGTGTTTGCAGCAGACCAAGCTGTCTCAGTAGTAAAGTAGGTACAGTACAGAAACTATATTTCCTAGAATTTCTTTTAAAAATCACATTATAGGAGATTTTTGTAAATTTTTTATAGCTTTTCAAATTACTTCACTACTTGTTTATATTACTCGTCCATATATATTTGTGCACTTATATACTTTCTTTTTCCTGAATTTATCTTTCTGTACATGTTAATATACAGCAAAATAATATTTCCTAATATATCTGAGGAAGTATATTTTATATTCTGAATTAAGATTTAATCCATTTCTATTATAATGTAAGGATATCACACATGAGCACAGCAAAGCAGAAAACAAACAATGGATCATTTGGCCAGGCTGGAGATTGCATTTGACCAAGGTAAATGATTTAGAATGTAACATGCTGCTCACAAACCTGACAATCTCAGTATGAGCCCTTGGCCAGAACAGTTGAAATAAAGAACCAACTTCATCAATTGCCTGTGATTCCACATGTGCACATGCACACATACATATAAATACAATGAATGAATAACTCAATCAATAAATCAATGAAACAAAGTTAAAATACATTAAGCTTATAACTTAACTATATTATCCCTGTGATTGGGATTGAAGGAATACGAGTTAGTATATCAGAAAAATTCATTAGTCTGTATTTATTATGGCACCATTCATAACAGTCAAATTATGGAATGAGCATAGATAATCATCAATAGATGAATAGACAGATATAATGTGGTACATATACAAACAGTGAAGTTTAACTCAGCAGTTTTAAATAAAACTATATCATATGTTTAAGTTAAGTTTTCAAATTGTATTTATTTTCATGTGTACTGATGTTTTGTCTGCCTTTATGTTTATATACCATGTCTATGCCTATTGTCTATCAGAAAAAGGGTCTGATCTCTTTGAAATGGAGTTACAGACAATCATAAGCACCATGTACGTTCTGGGAATTTAACTCAGGTGTTCTGGAAGAGTATCCAGTAACCCAAGAACCATATCACCAGCTCTGTGAATTTTATTAAAGACATTTCCAAATTCCTATCTAATCCAAAAGATTATATATAGTGTTTTTAATTATACTACCTTTCTTTTAGCAATAGTGTGGAGAGTAATTTCCAATGTTAGGCTGTCTACTTGTTGACTGACATAATCTCATTTTAGGGTTAGATTTTCACTTCCATTATGGTACCACATGGTACTGATTTTCTTCTCATATGCTTATTTTCTCTCAATATATTTTATTTAATTTCTTTGTTGTATTAGAAGAAGATAATAAGTGGTTCCCAGGAAATTCCCCAATGTCAGGACTGTAGATTCTATAGGAAGTTAATGGGAAGCTTATAAATTAGGAGTCAAACTTTTGACATATGCCATAACACAACACAGTATTTTAAAGATAGAGACAAAAATAGAAACGTGGGAGAAAATTCTGTGGTAACAGGAGTTGACTAGACTCACATTCTGGACACAGAAAGAAATGTTGTTTTGTTCTCCCTTTGCTTGACCAAACCTCAATTGTAGTCAAACAGTATTATGTGTGACAGATTCTGCTATTAGGGTTTTAGATTATAGTATCATTTTCCAGAAAAAAGCACAGGGTTCTTTTGTAAAACAGATGGTTTTGTGGCTTGGGGCAGAAAAATGTTAATGACTCTGAAATGGTTTAATGCTGGAAGAATCGTAGAAGGTTATTAATCATATTTCTGCCATCTCTGAATCACTCAAATGTGTTCTCTGCATTCAGATTCTTTTCATTTTTAGCATAGCAGTGAGCTCTAAAATGTTTGTATATTACTGTAGCATGTTGCCTCAAAAATAAGTGCTAATTGTGACTAATATTCAGGCTGACAATATAGCTGTGTTTCAGGAAACCTAGACTGGAGAGTGAAACACGATGAAGAGATTAATCAGAGCAGTTAGGTCTATACTACTGGTCCATCCTCTTACATGCTTTGTGAATAAGTAATTAATATTGTACATGGCATACTTTCATGATGGAAGAGTCAAGTGCCAATAATTCTCCCTCCACCCTGGATATTATGATGCTACATTAGCATAATATACCTTTAATTTTGATAAACAACTCTGACAATGGCTTAATGTGCCAGGACATGTAAACAATCATTCCATTCATTTTTTTTCAGTATGTTATTTTAAATATAATGTTTTGTTAATCTATAATATCATTTTTGATCATGGTCATTCACCATTCTTCCCCCTAATACTTCATAGATCTAGTTCCTACCTCCCTATTTCTTCACAACTTCCTGTCATTATTTTATAATTCATCAAGTCCGATTTGCTGAATTCATATATATATGTCAGGTCATCCACTGCTGCATGTTCAGTCTACCAGGGGCACACCCTTAAACAAAACAAACTTCCCCTCCCTACAAGCCATCAACTGTCAGTAACTTTTAAATTAGGGGTGGAGGCATATGAGTCCCTCCTGCTTCTATGCTAGAATATTGACTGGCTTGATCTTAAATACATTACTTATTTATTTATTTGCAAACAAACATACCTTCTATGAGTTCATTATTACAAAGGGCCCAGAAGATGGTGTTTTGTCTCCGACCACCCAAACCTCTGCCATTTACAATATTCTCTGCCACCACCTCTGCTTTTCAGATAATCCCTGAGCCATAGTGGGTTGTGACAGATATCCCACTTGTGGCTAAATGCTCCACTGGAGCCTAGTCTTTTGACTTTCTCAATTGTGAGTTTCTAAATTAACCATTACTTAATGCACAAAGAAACCTTTCTGACAAGTCTGAGAGTTACCCAACTCTATGGGTATCAAGATAGGAAGTTAGAGGGCAGTTTGATACCATGTCTCTTTAGTAGAATAATCATAAGTAAAGTGAGCCCTTAGGCCTAGGAGATTTTTAACCATGTGTTCTTGACCAGATCTGTCAGTCATTCAAAGGAGAATAAATGTCAATATTACTCAAATTATTCTGTAAAATAGAAAATGAGAAGTGGTTTCACATTCTTTTTATGAAGTCAATATTATTTTGATATCAAAAATAGATAACTATCAAATAACAAAACAGGAGAATTACAATAAAAAGATCAATTATTCTAATGAACCTAGATCACTTAATAATCTAGAACTTAGATCTCTTAATAGGATACTTGTAGACCATATCAAAATACATTCAAAGTTTTATTCTCTAAAATCAAATGTTCTTCATCCTAGGAAAGCAAGATGGTCACAACATACATAAATCTATAAACATAATCAGTCACATGAAAAGGTTCAAGAACAAAAAGCGTTTGTCTATTTCAATTGACTAGAAAAATATATTGACAAAATTCAAAATGTCTTCATTATCAAAACTGAGTTTAACAATTATGACTTTCACTACTTAAAGTTCAAAATCCTAAAATTTGAATCCTAAAATTCAAATTCCAAATGCTATGTTGATGTTCCTCTTCAGAAACTCTAACTTTACATGATATTATCCTTGCATAAATTATTCATATTCATTCCTAGTTTATTTAAATGACTCAACTCACACCAGAGCCATAGCTGTCTAATCTGGGTCTATATAAACCACATGATCTATTTCTTCACAGTTATTTTCTTCACAGTTTATTTTTCTCCATTAATTTTATAGTAAATAAACAATTCAATAGCGATTCCTGAGATGTTTCTTTAAAGACAATGAGAAAATGAAATATGCAGTAACAAGAAAAGAAATTTCCTAAAATGAATTTACATGGATATTTTATTTAAGAGTTGGATAAGAGATGTGTGATGTATACTCATTTATTCATGAGTTCATAAGAAAATGATGAACAAGTCATCCCAAGACACATGACAGAGCTTATGTTGAGTTCTTTGGGTGTGACAAGCTTCCTTCAAATTTGACAATTCCACAAGGGCTTCTAGAAAGTCCTCTGTTTTTGTCCTTGTGTACAATATGAAAATGTCTCAAGGTAGGCTTCCAAATTTTTAATAATCTGTTGCTTGTAATTAACAAAACAGTCCTTTTTAGGATCTAAGTAAACCTAAATTAGAAAACCTCTTTTTTATTGAACCTCAAACTGACTGAATTCTTACACACACACAGAGACAAGCATTACGTAGTTATATATATATATATATATATATATATATATATATATATATTCTTACAACATATATATGTTAGTAAACATAATGTACTAATGTTTCAATCTATTGATGTATTTAATTTATGAATATTAATTTGCTTTACATGCAGGTATATGTCCCATGTGCACCTCTAGTGTCTCCAGAGATCAGAAGAAGGTTTCAGATTCCCAGAACTGGAGCTTCCAATTTTTGTGAGTTAACATGTGGATGCTGAGAACTGGACCACAGTTCTCTGAAAGAGCAATATGTGTTTTTGATTGCTAAACGATCTCTCTAGTCCTTGTGCTCAAACTTAATAACATGACTTTTCCAGTGTTTGTAACTATGTGGGACGTCATTAACATCAAGGAAAAGTAGAGGCTCTGCACTACCTATTGTTTTAATTTATTCATAGGATAATGTGGTATTTAGTGTAAAGAAAAATAGAATTACACTAAGAATGAAGATAGAGACATCCATTTCTTATATAAATTAGCAAATATTAAACAGCTCAAATTTTATTTTCTCTGCATGTGCAAAATATCTGATTCCAATGTAACGGTGCTGAACTGGCAATTGAATGAAGACAGCCAAGTGGCTGTGGGAGGATGTTGGGACATTCCTCACTGTACCTCTAGGAAAAGCCACTATAAAGTAATGAAAATGGACATTTAGACCTTTTATTTTTCATATCCTCCTCTGCTTTTTTGTTAGCATATTTTTCCAGTAATGGTATTTGTATTTCTACTCAGCCTGCCAAATTTTAAACTTGTCGACTTATACAAGTATTTTATTTATTGGTGCACATCTTCATATCTGTAGTCTGCCTATATCTCTCTGCAAGGAAGGACTGTAGTATACTACCTAAGAGCTCAGGATCTAGGCTGCCCGTTTCCTCTACCATCTTTCCATTAATAAAGTATCTATACCATATTTACCTAAACTTTCTTTTTCCCTTCAATTCCAAAGTAGATATGCATAGACAACTATATCATAAATTGCCCATGAAATTCAATTGCTTATATATCTAAAGGACTGAGAATAATGGCTATTAGGTAAATCTCAATTCTTATGTTCAAATTATAGTTGCATTTTTCATGTGTGAGTTTAACACCATGATGAGGGAAATCAAAGCAACTGGAAATATATAATCAAAACATCAATAAAGACATTCCTCAGACATAAGTATCTTGGTATCTAAGCAAGGAAATATAAAGCTTATTCTCTTAAAGGTCCAAGATTTAAAAGTACAAGGAACATTAAGGAAAAATACATTTACCTTACCTCTGTGTGCTCTAGAAATTTTCTTTTCAAATTCTTTTTTATTATTTATTTATTCTTCTCTTCTACCACACATCCCATTTCCATTTTCCCCCATTCTTCACAGCCTCCCACTACCCTTTTTGGCCCAGTCCTTCTCCCCCTCTACTTACCTTCAGAAATGAACAGGTCCCCCAAGGATATCAGCTATACCTGGAACCACCCCTCATAACAAGGCTTGACATGGTAACTCAGTAGAAAGTAAAGGGTTGCAAGAGCAGGTAAATGGGTCAAATGCATACCCATTACTACTGTTAGGAATCCCCTAAAAACATTCAACCATGTCATTTATGCTGTCAATCATAACATATATGCAGGGTAATTAGTACAGATCCAAGTAGGGTCTGTGATTGCTGCCTCAGTCTTGGTGAGCCCCTATGAGCCTGCTTGATTGATTCTGTGGGCCATGGTCTCCTGGTGTCTTTGATCCTCTGGTTTTTATAATCTTCCTATTTTGTGGAGTTCTCCAGTTCCATGGGAAGGGAACCCATGGAGATGTATCATTCCAAATTCTTAATTGAAAGTCACAATACATGAATAGAAATTTAAATGTTTTGGATATTAAAGGTATGTAGAAGAGCAAAAATTTCTCCTTGGTAGATGTTTCAACTGGGAAACAGAATTTCCATTGAACACAGAGTTTTGGGTCTTGTGATTTGGGTATCAATTTTAGATTATTAGCATCCAGACATGAAAGGCCATTGATACAGATTCTTTGGGCAGAGTTCACAGACAGTGAACTCATATTTAGTCCTCTGAAAAGTCCTGCTTATAAGGTCTAACTTGATCAGATCAGATGTGAATCTGGTCCCGAAACAGAAACACTATATTTTGAGCTCAGTCAGGAACTGAAACTGCACTTTATTTTAGGTTTTTGTTCTTATACCCTCTTTCTCAGAGGTGTATGTGTAGTTACCAAGGTAATGATCACAAGTATAATCATATGTGCATTTGAGCACAAGGTTAATGATCACAAGAGAAAAAGTGTAAGCACAGTCACAAGGTTATTACTAGGTGAAGCTAAACATTCCTGGAGATAGGGAGTATCCCTTGACTTCCTCAAAACAAGCTATTTTCAGGCAGATGCCTTTTTAAGATCCAGCCCTGCTCAGTCAGTTTTCCAATTGATAAATAAGCATATAGCAAAAAGTATGCAGCAGAATTTAAGCCCAAGGTCAGGGGGGCTCTCCAAAGTCCTTGATCTTAACCTCAGGAGAAGATTAAATATGCCTAACTGAAATGTATGTACATTCTCGAAACCTCACATAAAGTTTATCAAATGACTTGAATCACATTTTATTTTGTGATGAAATTCCCTGAAGCAAATTATTATCAATCAACTGTACCTATGTATTTTAATTTCAGAATACTCAGAATTCTGACGAATACTCAGAATACGAATATGAATACGAAGAATACTCAGAAAGACACCACAAAGAAAAATATTCTTGAATCCAGCTTTATTTTTACATGCAAGATGGTGTCAGAAAGATTTGTTTTCTATTGTTATATAGATGCAATATCCTGTAAAATGTCTCATATTTCCCAGTGACAGCACAATTGAGTTTGAATCTACAATTATGAAAACACATATCACTCTGACAGCCTAGTCCAATTTGATGGACAGCTAACTCACTCCTAAAAACATAGCTTAAAAAGAATGAAATGAATCCCAGGCACTAATGTTTACTTGCCATTTCTTGATAATATTAGTAGTTGTTTAATAAATCATGGTATATCCACTTACATTACTTAAATGGCTCCTTGTCTCAATTCCTTATCTTCAGTCGTTGCAATATTGATGATTGATTCCTTCAAGTCTGCTTCTACAGAATTAATAACAAATTAAATATGCTTTTCCTTAAGATCTCTGGGGACCATTTTTGAAATCTGGTTTGTTAGAGAGTAATGGAAATGAAAAGAAAAACACAGCAGATTTAATGAGACAATTCAAGTTTTCTTCAGTTCTATAATTCAGCCTATGTGGTACATGTGAAAAATCCCTAATTTTCTGGTGAACTTCAGGATATGTTTTGCACAATTTTGTAAAGAACAGTTTAATAAAATGTTTGTATTTCTAAAAGAAACTTTAAGAAGACCAAAATATACTCATTTTAAGAATTTCATGAGAACTTTATCTCATCTGCCATCACCTAAGGCAGTCCTTCTCAGGAAACCTGATGAACATGCTGGCCAGGGAATCAGAAAGTAATTTCTATTCTCTTTCACACCTTTCAGTTCCAATTCTCCTTTCTTATCCCCAGCTCTGTAGAGGATCATTTGCAGCAGTCTTTCTTTCATCCCCTACTATCAGGTAACTAAGCAAATCCTCTCTTATAGCCTTCCTTACTCATTCCATCCCTTTGGTTCACCCACTTATACCTAGACACTCTCTCCCTGGAAATACACTGGCCACAAAAGCCAGGAAATAAAATCTTGATGGCAGACCCAGCTTTCTTCCCTCCTATGGACACTTTCAACCAATTCCCATTTCTACATGTCAGCAACCAATACACAGAAACATGTTCTACCCAGAATTCTCAGTTGTTCTAACTAACAGGTAATCCACAGCTACCACATGCTCTTAAGATCCACAGAGGGCAACAGAAATCAATGAATGGAAAACATCCAGCAAAGAAAATAACAGATACCAACACCCAAAATTCCAGTAATCCCAAATCCAGATTCCTAGACACCAGGGCAGAAACACAATCAGTATCGGTCAGGACAGCATGTCTCTCTTAAATCCCAATAATACTACTAGAGTAGTCCATAAGAAATTCACTATATAGCTAAAACACAAGACAAGATGTTCAAAATATCTATCAAGAATACAACCAAGACACAACAGCAATACGCAACAGAAGTCTACAGAATGGGAGAAGATTTTTACCAACTACACACATGATAAAGTGCTAATGTTTAAAATATAAAGAACTAAAAAACTGTATGTCAAGAAAACAAATAATCTAATTTTAAAATGTATTTGCTTTCTTCAGACATATACCCAGAAGTGATATTCCAGGATGGTGTGTTAGGTCTATTTTATATTTCTCTAGCAAACTCCATACTGTCCTTTCTAGGTATTACTAGAAAAGCCTGGCAGGGGTAACAACTTTGGGTAAAAGTGTGAAGAAAAGGCATCTCCCATGGTTCCCAGAACACACCTGCTGCCTAAATACAGGGATGACTGTTTATAACTCTGAACCTGAAAAGTTTTTTATTGATTTTTAAAATCAAATTTTATACAAAATGAAAGACTTGTACAAAAGGAATTGAAAACATTTTCACTATGTGAAAAGTTGTTTTTAAATGTCTATTAAATTGTCTTACATCTTTCTATTCATATTTTAGAAAATCGCACTTAAATTTTGTTATATATTCTACGATTTATGTAAAAAAATAGTTGTATCTCAAAAAATTGATGCTTTTCTTAGTTTCCTTAGACTTTTATGCTTTTTAAAAATTTTTTAAATTAAAATTCCAGGTATATCCATAATATATCATGTTCTTATTTGTAAGGTATTAATTCAACTTTTGTTTTGCTTCATAGACAGTTGTCAAATCATATTATAAATAATTCACTTCTGTCCTGTTGCATTTATACAATCAATTCCTGTTGTGTGTGGGTTGGTTATTGACTTTATAACATAATCTGCCTTTCTTTGATGTTGTCGGTTTAGTCACAGGCCACCTTCATTCTTATGCTTATTAAGGTATTATCACGAACAGTACTACAGGATGTCATTAATGACATGGTCAACACTCAGAATTTATTTTTAGTTTTATCTGTTTATTTTTCAATATAAACTAGAACTTCCCTTACTGCAAAATACAAACCAAATGAAGAACATGTTAGTAATTGAGAACATGATTACTATGTGAATTTTCAATGAATTGTTGACTTTTGGTCATAGTTATATTATGCATTGCTTCTTATTCCTTTCTTTCTTTCTTTTTTTCTTTTTTTTTCTTTTTTTTTTTGAGGTAATATCCTGTATAGGAACATTTATTCTTTTAATCCAGCAGCATGAGTGCTCTAGCAAAGGATCACACTAATAAGCCTGTGTTATAGCTAGGAAGGGATCACCTTCAGAGACCTGTGTGATCTGGATGAAATGCAGAAAGAATGTGAGTCAGATTAATCCTGTCATCTGTTTCTGCTAATGATAGTTGAAAGGGATTTCTGTGGTTAAAGCACTGTAATATGAAGCAGTGGATACCAGAGTTAATGCTTTTGATTCTTTGGCTGATTAAATCATTTGTTCTTAGTACTGGAGCCCTGGAACTTTTCAGCCTCCATACCATCTAGTCTTAAACCTAGAACTAGAAGGCTTCAGCTTCATAATATCTAAAACATTTAAACCTCCATATAATCTAATAACCCTCTAAGACCCACTGCTGACTGAGCCACTCTGACTAGCTCCTTCTGAATTCTGACTCTTCTGGTTCAACTCACTCTTGTTCTGACTCAAACTCTTCTCCAAGCTGATTGGTTCAAGCTGACCTTCAGTGCCAGCTGACTATCTCTGACTGAATCTTCTGACTTTGGCTGATTCTCTGACTGCCTCAGACTGAACTGCCGATCAGCTTTAAACTGGCTCACTCTTCCTGTCTGACAATGTCTTCTTCTGCTGACCTCTGTGTCTCATTTTTCTCCCTAAGCCTTCCTGCTTCACATTGTTTACCTCATATTGTCTGTTGTAACTGATTCTGCTGTAACTGACTCAGTAGCTGACTCTGTTCTGAGCTGAGAGCCTGCCTTTCTGTTGTGAGAGTTAGGTATGTCTTCACTCTGACTCACTCTGCTAACTCTTCCTCTGATTAGTCACATGGGATTAAATAGCCTACAAGGGAGTTTGTGACTGGATGAAATTGATTCTCCCTATCTTATCAGTCATTGATTACCCATAGCTCTTTAAAAAGTTGTGTAATCATATGGGAATTCCTGTATTCACATTGGCATGTCAACTGGTATTATCATTATTATGTCTTATTCAGACAACCTTATTGTTGTTAGTTAATGGGTGAATTTTCTCTGTCATGTCCAGGGATTCTATCTAGCAGCAGGCATCCTGGTCTCTGGCTCTTACAATGTTTCTGTCTTCTATTCCAGTATGGTCTCTGAGCTTTAGTTTAAGGGTTGCAGTCTAAGTATATCAACTGGTGTTGGATAACCTGTTGACTCTGTTATATGTATTTTGGCCAGTTGTGGATCTTTGTAGTAGCCTCCATATGTTGTAAAAAGAAGCCTCTGTGAGGAAGGGGTAAGAGTTACACTTATCTTTGGGCATAAAAATAACTATTTAAATAGAATTAAAATTACACTACTTAAGGGAAATATCAGTAGTAGCTTTTCTTTTAGGATCTGTAGCCTCTGTAGTCATGGATAGTTGGCTGGGTTTATAATATCAGGCATGAATTCTCCAGTTGAGCAGGCCTTTAGTTGAATTAGACAGCTGTTGGTTACCCCTAAGATAGAAGTACAACTGCATCATGCGGGACATCTTCTCATGAGAGTAATTTTTGTGGTTTGTAGGATTTACGGTTGAGTAGGACTACTATGTGCTTCTCTCCTTTAGCAGCTTACATAGAGTTTACCAATCTGTTCAGAGTCATTTCTCAGGGAGGACACTTCCAAGTCAGTCATGTGTCAAAAATATGTATTTTTAGCAATAGAGTTTTTCCTTAAAGTTCTGAAAGATAATTAACTATGTAGCAATAGTCCATATTGTTTGGAAGACTCTTACATTTTCTCAACCAACAACTTGAGGGCAGACTTTCCGTGCCTAGCATTGGTATTCTTGTAGGAGAGCATGTGTCTTGTCGGGACCACCAACTTTAATATTATTTATCTCTACTTCTTCCCTCTTGCTCTGTGTTCCCTTCAATACTTCTCATCTATATCTTCCCATTTTCCCAATTGTTCCCCTTGTAGTACCTGCCCCTACTATTCCCCTCTCTAGAGCTCCTTCCTCCCAATTGTTTCCATGGTCCATGTTTACTCTCTTGACCTCTTCAGATACTACTTACTCTCTTGACCTCTTCAGATACTACAATTTATATACTAAAATCTAAATATTTGGGGCTAGATCTCCAAATAAGAGAGAACATGTGAAGTTTGTCTTTCTGAGTCTGGCTCACCTCAAACTATATAATATTTTCTACATTTATTAGGATAGCTTTGATTTATTGGGAAAGCCTGCTTTATATGTATTAAGGTTACATATCCAGCTACTTACAAGCATCTCAATGTATCACAAACCAGAGAACAGGCTTCATCTTCAAAAAGATGTATTTATTATTCAAAAATTGCAATAAATGGTTCAACTACTCTTCTTTTAGAGAAACAGTCTATCAAAAAGTCTCTTTCTATGTGATTAATTAGTAAAATATTTTCTTTTATCATTACAATGTGGAGATAAATTAAGAAACTAAGTAAAGTTTCTTGTGATTTCTTCACTATGAGTCATTGGTAATCTTAAGAGCAGGCTCATTATCTCTGGAAAATCACTCTCACTCACAAACTATGAGATTACATAATATTTTTAAATGATAGAGAAAAACCTAGACTGGTTGGCGTAGCCCAGATATTCATTTACAGATATCCTAGTCCTTCAAGATCATCATTTCAATGACAGCTGCTACTGTTTTGTATGGTGATTCAAATAATTCATGATTTGTGTCACACACAATTTGTATATGTTTATTTATCCATTAAGCTTATTTTATTTTTTATGAATTTATTAGAATTCATTAGAATGAGTTTATTAGAATTATTTACAAGAGTACAGGTGAAGGGCTGTTTACAAGGCCATGGATTACTGAAGGCAGCTTTGTCAATGAGCATGGGCAAGATCTCATGAAAGCTTTATCACTGGAGTTCTTGTATAACTAATACAGAATCTCCTCCAGGAAGTTCTATGGATCTGATGATTTGTTGTCCTGATCAAACAACTATCACTTTATGGCCTTGATGAGAGGTCTTGTGAATTTATGTTTAGCTTTCCTACACTTGTAACACTTGCTTAGTTTTTAAGTCTCATGAATGTCCTTCCTTCCTGTAGAAGGGAATGTTACAATTGGAAAGAAATTGATTATACAGTCCTGTCCAACAGAATTACTGAAAATCACATGTGTTTTCTTTCTTTTTTTCAAACATGTCATAGAGCTTCATGTAAGGGGAAAAGTAATTAATATATTTTGCTTTAAGACACACACACACACACTTTTATGTTTCATTATAATATCTTGGATCCACAAGTAAGTGAAATCCCATGATTTCTAAGAAGACTGACTTATTTCAATGAGCTCATGTTGTGTTCGCTTGTTCTGGATGTTTGGTTGTACCTCTCTAGTGTTTGAAACTCCATATGCAATGGTCCTCCATTGTAAGTACACCCATGCTCTCTTCGTACTGCAGCATCAGAGTGATAGTATGAGACTGCTCAAATGCCGTGTGCCTTTCTTGCTTTCCTTGTGTAGCTTGAGCAATGAAAATTAACATTTTCACTTTGTCTACTAGATGCAGATTCATCTACTAGAGTAAAAACTGCAAGAGTAAAGGAATGGACTCCTAGCCAAAGTCCATGTTCAAAAAATGTTGAATCAATAAAATAAATAGATACCAGAAGGAGGAAAAACTGTTTCCAAAAAATCAGTGCTGTATAATTTTTTTTTACAGATTTAAATACAGATTATGAAACTGGAGGCTGTGTTAGGTTTAGAGTAAAAAAGTTATTAGGTAGATTTTTTCAAAAGGGAAATTTGTGAGAGTCATCGAACACAAGATTAAGGAATTAAGTGAGGATGGTCATGTGAATAAATCATAAATAATCCGAATTATGGTAACTTAAAAATGACAGTTCTAGATATTTATTCTGAATAGCCACCTGAACTTAATAGGACCATAACTATTTTTCAGTTTTCACATTGTTTTAATGAAAACCTATGCTACTGTTTGGGAAGAGTGAAAGCATTTAAATTTAATGCATGTATCATTGAATAGTTTTAAAATTTTGAAGTCAGTAGAGAAGAGTACACCATTAAAGGGCAGTGCAATCAAACCACTTATAGGCAAACCATCTGCAAATATGACATGTTTTCTTGTCCTACTCAAGGAAATAACAGTATAATATTAAATGTCAGAAATACTGAAAGAAATATACTAACCATGGCAGTTTTTCTTGTGTATAGTTTACAATGAATACAAACTTATCTTACAATTCTGGAATCTGAAGTTACAGAATTCATTTGAAAATTTTGTGCTTTTATATTTTCCTTAGTTAACAGAAACAAGTGGAGTGGTTAATGTCAACATTGATTGTAAAACCAGTATTTTGGAGCCTATGATCAATTTATAAATTAGAAATTCCATTATTTTTATTTTTCTTCATAGTTATGTTTAAATAACTTAAATAAAATCAAGGTCATACCTTATAGTAAAATCATCCTAGGAATAATGGCCATGATATCATTATATCATTATTTCATTATTGTTATATTATGCATATTTATAATGCTTAATGCTTTTTCATGATAGGAATAAATACATGAGTTTTTATATAAATAATAATTAAAGTTTAGTCAGGAATTAAGTTTTCAGTATTCTATTAATTGCCAAGGAGAAGAATACCTGTATTCAAGTAAGTAAAAGAATTTCCTGTTCACTTAATTTTCAAAATTTTATTATGTATTTGTTCTATTCTAGAACAGAATAAAACTACTTAATGCAAAGCATGTGAGAAAAGAAATGAGAATTTGTGCTCAAATAAGTATTTATAGAATAAATTCCTCTTGAACTGATAGCTGGAAAGCAAAAATATCTTATTCATAAACTGAGATCAATAATTGAGGAGCCCACAGAGTTACGATGTAGATCCAATATTCTGATGCCTGTAAACAGTTATATACACTGGCATGATGAGAATGTGCCATTTAAGTTAACTAATCTTTTATTTCCTAGAATGTATCTCTCCTGCGATATGGAATCTAGTATATGTGAACACTGTGTGTGTGTGTGTGCACGTAAGAGAGAGAGAGAGAGAGAGAGAGAGAGAGAGGGAATTAACCTATGCACTTGGAAACACGTTTCTTTATTCCCTTTCTGCCTGATAATATGTATTGTAATTTTCCCCCTTTGAACTTTTCTGTGCATATTCATACAAGGAAACAGGTTTTAATGCCAACATTAGCCAAAGATAGATTTTTCTAATTATGTCTCATCTCTGCATTGGCTAGATGAATGGCTTTTTGAAGTTCTCATGAATAAAGGATAGCATTAGGTCCAAGAGCTGCAGAACTCAGGAAAGGTGAAAAGCAGAAAGGACAGAGTATGAAAGTAGCTGAGAGCCAGTGCCGTGACAGCAGCAGCTGCTGCTGCTTATATTAAATCACCTGCTCCATTATCAGCTCTGCTTTCCTGTGTCTATCCTTAGGCCAGATCTTAAAGCCTTCTGTAGAACTATGAGGGTCTTGCCCTTACAAGATCTGTGAAATACACAAAGACATTACAGCTGCCTTGCAGTAATAATGTTGTAATTCCATGGCATCCGTTGGACATGTAGGACAATAGATGTCATTTCTATTTGTTTGCTAGAGCTTTCATAACTAAATATGCAGAGAGTGACTTAACCAGTAGAAATATACCATATTATGGTTCTGGATGCTAGAAGTCTCAAACCAAGTTGCCAGCAAGATCATGAGTATCCCTTCCTGGCTTATAGGCATATCTGCTTTTTCATTGTGTCCTAGCATACTTGAGAATCCTGATTCTTTTTCCACTGCTTATTCAGGCATGCTTCCTATTTTATACGCATTCACCATTATAACTTCGCTTCACCTTAATTACCAAATTAAACACCTACCTGCAAGTGAGGCACATTACAGATGAAACCATTGGCAGGCAGATATGGGAATACCCTTCAGCTCAAATCATCATTCAAATCACCTGAGAGCCTTTTGAGAAAGAACGTTCTGCTGCTAAGGAGCCTCACCAGAATTGGGAGTGTTATAAACAGAGTCACTTAGAACTGAAAAAGACCACCTCGGCTGGAAAAGGAGTAGATTTACTAATGGAAACAGGAAAAACACAGATTAAGCACTCCCATGAAAAAACCTGCATGTTTATCAGGTTATAACAGTTTATAAATCCATTTTTCACTAATTAGACTAGTCTTAATTACAGGATGCTACCACAATATAAAATCTGGTTCTTTTTCTGGGTTTACTCAGAATTTTGTCTTAAATAAGAATGCTTTTATTTTGGTAGGCATTTGACTTAAAGGGCATGCTTAATTTGTTTCACACCTTCAAAGGAAACACGTGTAGTTGTGGAATGCTGAAGTATTTCCCACTCAGTGCCCTCCTTATTTTCCTTATGACTTACAAACTTGTCATGCAAGTTCCTTCCTTCAAGGAGTAACTGTTTTATTCCTATCATACTATTGTAACAGATCAGCGACTAAATACTTCAACTGCAGAATTACTGAACATGTAGGAGGATTATCCTCTCAGAAAATAAATCCAAACCTGGAGGTCTTGATAAAGGGGAATGAAGTGTGCTTCCTGTGAATAACTCCAATCAAATGTCAGAAAGGTAGTGGATAAATTGTGTTGCTAGGAGATTAAACACATTGTTGCTTGCTGAACTCTGCTCAGTGAATTCTTGTTTTCTTGTTAAGCATGTTCATCAATGTCAGATTTCATTATGTTGCTGACAGGTTAAGTCAGTGGAAACCAAAATGTAGTGTAATAAGGAAGTACATACAACTCAGGTTGTGCTAAACTCATTGTTTGTAAACGTGGTGCCCAAGAAAAACTTATGATGGGGAACAGCACAGTTCTCTTGTATTGAAAGCTTATTTTTCTGTGGTCGGAAATGAAGCCCTTTAATACTTATCACTGAGTTTGAAAGTCAGACACTTCACAGCCGGGCTTCTGGCCTTCCTGTATGAAACCTCTAATGAGCCCAATGGCTAGTACAAACAAATAAGAAAGAGTTGTCAACATTATCTACTTGTGTAAGCAAGGGAAGAATCACGCTTTATATCTCATAGTTCTATCTGTTGGAAACACTTGTTTGAAGGACAGGTAACCTACACAGGCCAAATAAAATGTAATTCAGTGTTTGGAAAATCTTAAGAGTTATCTGAGTCAATTTGAACTCACTTCTATGAAGCCAAGAGTGACTTTCTCTCTATTGTACAGCTTTTCTCTCTATTATCAAATGGTACAAACATTCAGAACACAGAAAATAAAATGGTCAACCCATAGACACATGGTTAAGAATGACCCAAATGAAAACAATTAAGTGAAGTTGCTGAAATTTGATCAAGAAATTAAATGAGAAAATCTATTTCTATAAAAAAATAAAATTTGAAGAAAGCAAAATGTCAATTTAATTAAAAAGCAACACTGAATGAATGAGAGACAAAAAGAGGTAAATGGAGATCAGCACATGTGAATGGAAGGTAGTGAATTGGCCTTGGTTGAAGGTAAGCATCAAACAGGAGACATTTTCCTTCTCAGAATTTATTCCTTATAAACACTTTAACCTTGTTGATTTATGTAACTACAGAGACCTGAAACTCTAACTGTGCCTAGGCACTGTTTATTGCCTTGTAATTCAAGAGAATTCTGAAACTGTTTCTCATGCAAGTTGTTTTATGTATGTAGAAAATATGATGTTTCTATTCGATGATTGTTGCACACTCCAAAGGACTGGTGTATTCTTCAGTAAATTAAATCAATTTTAAGCGTTTTGGTCTTTGTTTGCTTGCTTGCATTAGAGATTTTAAGAAATGGCCCATAATATCAATACTCAATACAAAGCAGTGTCCAATAAGAATTAGATAGGAAGTGATATAAGTCTAATTTTATTAACCATTTTTATTTTCCTGGAAGTAAGTGTCCTTTTAGAGGGGTTGCTGACATTATACCTATATTAGTGGATAAGGAAAAATATCTGCTATTGAAGAGGGTAGAAATGGCAGCTGTGTAAAAATTCATTATTGTTACATCTCACTAGAGTAACACAGTAATTCCATATTCTCAAGAGTGAGGATTCTGAAAATAAACAGATTAAATTGATGAGTTGATGAACTCACTTTTTCTGAGTTCTAACCACTTCTCATTTTTTATGATGCTTGAGGTTTGCTTTCTTAATAGGCTTATATAGCATGCACAGTCCCCAGCCATAAATTGTGTGCAATATACTTTCTTTCCAAAATTAGTTTAGTAGCTGTCCTAATATTTTATGTTTTATAATGCTTGTGCAAAAACAGTTTAGGGAGTCTTGAATAGTTTCTCCAGTCAAGCATGTTGATTACCTCTTCGTCTGAAATAAATGCTACCTGATTTTAGTTCTCTAAGAAAATCCAATTTCATTCCTTGAATATACACACAAACTCTGAAGAAGATGAACTTGATTTAAATAGAAATACATATTTTGACACACTTGACTGTGTAAATGTTGACATATCTCTTAAACAAACCAAATAGATAGTATGGTTCAGGCTGAAGAGGTGCTTCACTGCAAATGCTCATCTTTTTATTACATGACAAGTTAACTTGCAGGAGAAAAGGATACGTATTAGCTCTTCATTTCTGAGTGCTAGTCTAAAAGATATACGTGTGATTATATGTTAGATATTAGTAACATAGACTTTGAAATAACTTATTAAAGACTATAACAGCAGCTGAATGAAATTAATATATCCCATTTTGTTTGATGTAGATATGTTTTAGCTTATGCTTTATTTGGGGGGGTATATAAAATATTAGTATAAGCTAATTCTTTCACAAAATTAATATGATTTGATTATCAATTTCTTATTACTGAATGGCTTGATGAAACTTTATTATAATTCTTCATTCAAATTTATTTAGTGTGCATGCACATGTGTATCTTTGGATAAATCTTCATGATAGTCTGAATCATTTATCTGATGGTTTATATTCTTTCCTAAATTTTCCAGTACATGTCCATAATCTAATCTTTGTCCTGTCCATGCTAATCTTGCTGTTTAATTCCACAACACAGCCTGACATAAATAATATTGAGATGATGGTGACTTGTATTCATTTGTTGACCATTTGTTTATTTTTGCAACCGACTTGCATACTCTTATAGCTACTAATGACAAAATACTCAAGGACACATAGTTTCTGACATCATGATTCTCAGTTTGGATGGTAGTAGATAGCAGTGCACAAATGGAAACACACCAAAAAAAAAATCACTGTGAAAATGAAGTGAAATTGAGGGGACCTGGAGATATAAGAACAAGTCTGTAGTCAAGAGAAAATCAATGTAAGTTCCTAGCATTTGAGCAGATACCAAAATAATGAAGATATAAGCCATGAAATTTAAAGGACTGCATGCCTGAGTAGAGGGAAGATATAATCAAGCTGAGTATAGAAATTATTGGAGTTTCTAAAAATCAGAAAGGGCTGTGTTTTGTCTGGAGACTGAAGTATAGGGCTGCAAAAAAAGGGAACACATGACTGAAGTAGAAAACTTAGGTAAATATAAGACTCTACAGACTTTATTCCAACAACATGAATATGTTCTGTATATGATGACAGCAGAAAGAGGAGAGGAATCAGCAACACCTTTAGGACATTAGTCAATAGATTGATATGCTGTTAATCTATACTGTAGATTGTGGCTACTAGCAAGGAGGGAAGAGAAAATAGTTAAGGGAACAAGAAATCCTATTGTAGGAAAGTGATGCTGAGATTGGATGAACAAACAAAAGACTCAAGCCTCTCTTAATGGATGTTTCAAATAATAGTCAAGAAACTGACTAGAAGATGACTGAATGGGATGAGTGATGTATATAATCTGTGAATTCTTGTAGACATCTACTGTGGATGTTAAGAGGCCCATGACTCTCAGTCACAATCTCAATCTGAATGTTTGATGCTTAGAAATAGCCGTCAGAATCCTGTCTTCACATGGCTATTGTAAGCCACTGAATGTCATGATACCTTCAGAGAGAAGGTGAATATGAGATTTGACATACTTCATTTTTAATCTGAAGGCTATAAAGAACATTCAAAGGCAGATTTAGTGAGTTGAAGAGTGTAATGCAGGACAGCATCCCCAAGGCCGAGTCAATAGATCTTTAAATAAACATAAAGAATTATCTATGTGATAAAACTCCATGTTACAATAAAAACCTGGGCATTGACACCTATATTTATAAAGCTGTAGGTTCTTGTAAGGTTTCTAACAAATTGCAGAGAAATAAAATAGAGTAAAAGAAAAGGGACAAAAGTGTTGACATAAAAGAAACATTGAAGAGCTTGGGGCAACAAATAGGAAGTGTATCATAAAAAATGGGAAAGAAGTAAGGTTATACAGAATCAGTAGCAAAATGGAATTTTCTTTGTAAATATAGGAGCATGTCTGTATGAGATTGCATAACATAATGAAGGAGAAAGTACTCGTGAACAATCATAGAATCAAGGATAGTAATCATTTTCTTCGATGAGTAAATGAAATGAGATCCAGGGTATAAATAAAAAGACACTCTTAGAAATGAACATTGACCTGACAACTCCAACGGATATTGATGAAAAACAATAAATAGATGCAGACAGCTCAGTATGTCAGTTGTTTTTTGTCAACCTGATACAAACCCGGAAATATCTGGGAAGAGGGAATATCAAGTAAGAAATTTCCTAGAACAGATTGGCCTGTGGGCAAGTCTGAGAGGCATTTTCTTTTAAATTAGTGAGCAATATGCAAGGGCCCAGGCCACCAGGTACAATGCCACATCTGGGCAGGAGTTCCTGGGTCTTAAAAGAGGTAAGCTGAGCAAGCAATTTGGACAGACAGTAAGTGGCATCCTCTAGGGCTTCTGCATCAGTTCCTGATTTCAGGTTCCTGCCTTGCATTTCTTTCCTAACTTCCCATCAGGATGGACTTTGCATGGAAGAGGGAAGGTAAATGAACCCTTTCTTCCTCAAGTTGCTGTAGGTTGTGGTGTTTTGTTTTTATACTGGTAGGAAGCAAGCTAAGATACTCAGTACATAGACACAGCGAAGCTGACGTGGCATTGATGTCGTTTACTAAACAAATTGTGTTCCACATCTGAGTAGGAGGAGGACAAGGGAATTGAGGCTTTCAGGAAAAAACAGAGTGTACACCCTCTGGGTTAAAGCAACTGACTAGTTAGAAGACAGTTTGTTGGCTCACATCAACGTGGGCATTGTTTTCAAACGATGTTTCTTATGATTGTGTTCCTTTCTTTCTCAATGCCCGGGTCTGTGTTTTGAGTTGATTAGCATTTAATAAATCAGATAATAAAGGGAAATAGAGAAGTAAGCATGATGACAAATAGAAAACAGATTTTATAATGACATACTATTGAGTCAATTGCTTACATTTTTGATTTTCAATCCATATACTGTAGAAAAAAGATAATTTTGAAATTTGGAATCTATGTACTCTTAAGATTATTTGATGCATCTTTTTGTTTAAATTACATATATAATATATTATATAGTATATAAATTACATATATAATATATATGTGTTATATATGTGTGTGTGTAATATATATATATATATATATATATATATATATATATATAATTACTAGCAGAGCACATCAGATATCATCAACTGTGGTCTTCAATGGCATTATTGTTTAAAAATTAGTAATAATTTCTGGATACCAAAGATTTAGTTTTAGCACCATTCATGAAAATAGTCATGAGAGGAAAAAAAATAAATGCATGTGATTCCTTGTAATTTCAAGTTGAATTTCAAATTTGACTGATGTGTTTGTTGTTTTCCACCTTATGCTCACATAGTGTCTCACAAAAATGATTTGAGAAAGGGAGGTGTTTTTCTACTCACAACTTGAGAGAGGTTTCAGGACATTGTGGTGGGGAAGGCAGGTAGCCCTGTTCTGTCTGTGAGGTCAAGATTGTGCAATGGATGTTAGTTCACATGTTGGTGGATCATGAAGCATAGTTAGCAGACCAGGGCGGGCCATGAAGACCTCTGTGTGCCTTCCCTTAATCCTTTACTTCTACTAGGTACCTTTGCTCCCAAAGGCTCCATACCCTTCTAAATAGTGCCAAAATATCAATCTATAGTAAGGACATTATTTTTAACATGATTCATTTGTATATTTCAAGCTGTTTCTCATGCGTTTTAATTTACATTCAATTACTGTATCAAATATATCCTCATAGAAACTTACTTGTTGCTGTTTAATATGAAAGTCAACCTGTCAGTTTCAAGGGGAATTCTTATAAGTCTTAATTGAATTAACTATATCAGAATCATTCTTTCTAAAACACAAATTTGACCCTTTAGTATTATATACAAATATGTAAGATAGATAGATAGATAGATAGATAGATAGATAGATAGATAGATGATAGATAGATAGATTAGATAGATGGAGGATAGAGAGATGGGACACTGAACATATGAAAGCATGCTGGATTGATTTCCACACAGAGATATATTGAGGACATACAATATATATCAGATACTTAAATTTGGAACTGCATTTGCATTAATTTATATTCATTCCTCCTTAATCATGAAGCAGACAGAGGCATAAATTACAAAGTTAATGTTCACTTTTCAAATGCAAACATGCATAGAAGAGTTCCAATAAGGGGAAAAGAATTTGCCTTGCAGGAGTTGGAGAGATGGCTCTGTAGATAAGAGTTCCTTCAGCTCTTGCAAAGGACTGGAACTCAGTATCCAGTACCTACTCTATGTAGCTCACACCACCAAGTCTGGGGATCTGTCATCCTCTACCAGCTTCTGTAGGCTACTGCACACATGTGCGTATGCCCCTAGAGAGATCATATACATACACATACTAAAAATAAAATAAATATTTTTTAAACAAAATAATTTTCTTTGTACAACACTCTGTGTTTTATGGTATTGCACCCCCCACAAAACTGTATGCAGCCTGTTTTGGAAGCCTAAATCAAAAGTAAAATCCACTGCAAGAAGATGCTTCTCTGGTAAGGCTTAAGTGATGCACTGACCTGAAAATGGTAAATAATACAAAGACTCACAATTGGACAATGTGCAGAGAGTAAGAGACTTTGGAGCACCCAGCCCTAAATAGACATCTTTATCACATTTCTTCCCTCAAGGCTCAGAGATCAGTGTGAAAGAAGAGACAGAAACACTGCAAGAGCCAGAGGTGGTATATGACTGAAAGAAAATAGTGCTTTCCCAACATGACAGGACTGATGCATCCATGAACTCACAGATACTGTGACAGCATGCACAAAACCTGTACAAATCCAATCCAAACAAAATTTCTGCAAGTACAACAGAAGTCAGCACAGAGTATTTAAACTGTATTTCAAGGCCCATCCTTGGGAGTAGTTGACGAACAAAATATGGACTCCATCTATGTTTGCTTTCATCATGTGTGCTTTTTATGTTGTTTTTGTTTTATTTATTTTTTTAAGAGAAAACTATTGGTTGGGTAAGGAGATATCTGGGAGAACTTGGGGGAAGGAGAAATAATATGATCAAAATATATTACATGAAAAATTTAAAAAGCAAAAAAATTATAGCATGATCCACATTTACCAAGTGCTGTAAACCTTTAAAAGAAAAATGTATTTCTACACTGCACCTTGTGAGAATGTCTATGGAGCATACAAGCTCTAGTTCCTCTGTTCTCCAGTAGCATATCTAATGTTCCAATAAAAGCATCTCAGATTACAACAAAGTTCATCTTGGAGTGTGAACTGGGAAAAATATTTATTCTCCTACTGTTTAGATAAACGCACAGTAGATGTGCCATCCTTTATGGACTGGGTTGTTCCTAATCAACTTTTAATTTTCCCAGGGACATAATGAAGTACTTCCCAAACAAAATGTGTGAATGTTCTACCTGCCATTTGTCTACAAAACTTCAGTTGATGTGACATTTAGAAGAATAAATTTGTTTTTGCTTTACCTGACTAAGTAGAAATATGCCTGTTTTCAAAACAAAACAAATCTCATTTCATCTTTCTAAATGAAGAATGGAATGCAAGTGGTTCATATTCTGTTATCATGTGTATTTGATTCTAGAACTAAAAGAATTACCATTTAGTAAAAGGGAATTGTACTGAGGATTTTGCCTTATACCATAGTTCAGAGCAAGAGAAGGTCCAAGAGCAGAATAAAACTCTCAGTTGTATTACTATACCCCTTTAAATGACTTTCCCCTCTAAGGCTCATTTGGTATGTCTCTTAAAGCCATTGCTCCATACCCCAAGATAAATTTCCACTTAACTCATATTGAAGGTTAGCTTACTTTCTTTTTTTTTTTTTTCATCTTAAACTCAGAAATCCAATTTAGGATTTAATCCTTCTATATGATAATAGATGATTTCATGTTAATTCAGTTTTTGAAACAATTACAACAGGATTTGAATAAATCAAACTCCTTCTAAGGGAATAGCCCAGAACTATGATCCCACTGAACCCTTCTTATTACAGGGTGCTGGTTCAATGCAGTAAGCTATTCTTTCATATTATCAAACAAAGACATTTGTACTATAAGGTAAGAGAATTAAGGCTGTAAAATTGATAAGCAATTTACTGGTTTCCTTATTTGTGACCTGCTTTGTGGAGCAATTTGATTTAGATGGCAAAGTAACATAGTTACAAACAAGATGGGATTTTAGGAGTGAGAAACATCCAACCAATATAAACACTTGCATATGATCCAGGGGCATAGGTTACTAGTAGAATGCTTGGGAAATATTGCAAGGCCCTTGGTTCAACTGGAAGCATTACAAAATACAACATAAAGAAACCTTTAAAACACCCCTGCGAAGCCATAATTTTCAATCTCTGCTGGAAGAATGGATATGATTGCCTATATATGCTGTTAGAAAGCATGGGTGTGATAGGGAGTTTAGAGTGCTTAGCACAGTGAAGAGCACAGAATGACTGTTTAAATTGCTAAACACACACTTGTTCTAAAATTATGAAATGGAATCACCTCCCCCTGTACTCAAAGGTAAGTCCTCCCTCTGTGAACCAGCTGTCTCACAACTTAGTTTAAGTGCTTCCAAAAAGCAATCTAGGGAAGATCTGAGTGGCTCCCTCCTCACACCCAGCACCAGTCAAAACCTGGGAGAGCTGTTATTCACAGGCATCTTTGAGGGAATAATACCCAGTTAAAGGACAGCATGGGTTCTCCGGTTTCTATCTTTTTAATTTCGCAGTATTTCCTGAGGCTAAAGCAATTTCCACCAGGGCTACATTGCTCGAAAGAAAAAGAAACATATATATTGAGGTATTTTTGTTATCTTTCTAGAATTTTATTGTTCCACTGTGAAGTGAGACAGAAGAAGAAAACTTGTATCTAAGGGGAAAAGATGGCAGTAAGCTCTTTTTCTCAATAGGTACAAATCTCTTAAATAAGGTGCTAAGAATGTCTTTGTATACTGATGACAATGCATAAAGGAGTCTTAGTTTTCATTAACTACAGCATTTCATGCATGTGTATAGCGTCATTTCCGGGAGGTTGCTATTAAATAAATAGGTTAGGGATTAACTTATGAGCTTTTCTTCCTGCATGTTTTCACATTTTTTGCCCCACAGAGTAAGACTTAATTTTCTTTCCTTATGACCAACTTAGTGATACTTCTGAATAGCTTGTATTTATTCTCTTTTACTGTTGTTATACTTTCAATTTCATTTCAAATAAAAGTGCATTGTTAATAGCAAAGCAAGCAAGAAAGACAGGAAATGTGACAGGAACTTCTGGGATGGCAGAAGCTCCTTTATCTCCCACACGGACCTCATTAGTTTCTCCTGCTGACAAGTGAGTCAAGAATTTGAAATGACGGGAGACTGATATACACAGAAACTATACATTAAAACTGGACGTATGTCCTGAAAATTTCATAAAAGCATATAAAAATGTCTGTTGCCTCATGCTAACCCTCAAATATACCTGTGGTTTTTTACAAGACCTATGTACAGCAAAATTGCTTTGATCCTTTTGACTTAGTTTGACATTTTTTTCTTTTTTATTCACATTTCTCATTCCTATGTCAGTCGTAAAAGTATCTTCATAAACCAAAGTATTCATTCATGCAGAAGACCAGTAGAATGAGAAAACGAATAGATCAACACACTTTGCATTCTCCTTCACAAGTAATTACGTTCACCTTTAATAGTGTGAGTACAAAAACTGCAAACCAAAATCACAGGCACCACTGCAACACTTGGGTCATTTCTCCCACAATGCCTAAATTTCACCATCATTATGTGTTTGTCCTTGTGGTAAATCAATGGTTCCCTAATTTGATTTCATTGACGTTTCTCTCAGCTAAGTAGAGAGCTTGTATGTATTTTGTCCGGGCCACTCCTACCTTGTACAGATGTAAACTGTACATTTGTTTCATGTGGTAACAGTAGACTGGTTTCTACTGATGGGAATCTAGCTTCAAGAGTTCAAAACAGGCTCAGTGCTAACTGAATAAACCACAGTATATTCAGAGAAGCCATAAATAACAGAAACCAATTTTTAAATTATGCTATAGTTGTACTATATCCAACATGAAGATGCATTCTTATATTAACATACATTTAAAAAACTCAATATTAGTATAAATTTTACCAAGTGGAAAGATTACAAATTTTTAAGTTATATATTTCAAAACTTTGCAGTAGAATTAATCTTGAGAAAACAGTCACAATGTGTTCTATCATGAGGTACTGTTAAGTAGTAAATAAAAGTTAGATTTTATCAGATTATTTATGAATAGCCCTTTTCCCCTAAAAAAATCTTTTCTTAAAAATAGATTATTTTCTCATACAATATATCCTGATTATAGTTTCCCCTCCCTCAATCCCTCCCAGTTCCTTCTCTCCCATCAGTATCCACTCTATTTCTATCTTTCACTAGAAACACCAGAGATAACGCTAAAACATAACAAAATAAAATATAATAGGATAGGACGAAAGCCATTACATTGAAGTTGGACAAGGCAAACCAACAAGGAAAAGAACCCCAAGAGAAGTCCCATAAAAACATTAACCTGACAACAATAATATAAAAGGAAAGGACCTGGTATAGACCCATGTAGGCGGTGTACTTGCTGCACCAGTCTCTGTGAGTTCCTGTGAGCTTTGCTCAGTAGATTTAGATGACCTTGTTGTCCTGGTGTCCTCCATCCACTCTGGCTCTTACACTCTTTCCACAGCCTCTTCCAAAGTGGTCCCTGAGCTCAGACTGGAAGGATTTGTAGAAACATCCCATTTAGAACTGAGTTCCAAGGTTTCTCTTTCTGCGTAATGCCTGTTTGTGGGTTTCTGCATTTGTTCCTATCTGCTGCAAGGAAGAAGCTTCTCTGATGATGGCTGAATAAAGCACTGACTTATGAGTATAGCAAAATATCATTAGGGATCATTTTATCACTGCTTTTTGTTTTTTTCAATACCAGCAGTATTTGTTTTTAACCTAGGTGTCTGTAATGTATTTGAACACATTGGTATAAGAGAAGATATTTGGAAAAGAGCACCATTAGCACAGGGGCTGGATTAACAAAAAATAAATTAGACCTCATGAAACTGAAAAGTTTCTGTAAGGCAAATAACTCCATCATTCAGACAAAGTGGAAGCATATAGAATGGAAAAAGATTTTTACCAAGTCCTCATAGGTAATCTTCACCATAGAGTTTATGCATTTTACCTAAATTATAGTCTTTTTTTTTCCATTTCTATGAAGGCTTCTGGTGATTCATAGTTATTTTAACTATTAAATATTTCTGACTATGAAAATTCTTATGCTGGGATACATTAACTTTCTTTCACTATATAATAATATCTGAGATAATTCAGTTGATCATATAGAAGGTTAATTTTAGCTAGTAATTTCAGAAGGTTAAATGCATCATTGACTAAATCATTGACTTTAGCTGCAATAAGTCAGAAAAATGGAAGTCAGACATGTAAGACAGAATAATAGTCAGCTGAGGGCATCCAGGATACAAAAAGAGAGAAAAATCATGGAATTCCTTAGAATATTGAAGGTTGCTATCAATGAACTGCAATTTCCCTTGGGACCCCACTTCTCATATATGTCAGCTACATTAAATAGGACCAAATATTTGCATAACAGCCAGATCCAAACAATAGCTGATTTTAACACACAGAAGGGCTACAACATAGTGATAGCTGATACCTCTTAGTGATTCCTGGAGGTTGAGGATAAAGAAAACAAGAAATAGAGGAAAAAAGAAAAGAAGAAAACAAATGTTACTGTTACTCAAATGTACAGAATTACTGATTTAAAAATAATAGTGATAGTGCATTAAATTGAGTCAACATATTTATTTCTAATCAAATACTGAGGAGAGTATTTTTGCTTAATACATAAACTTTCATCAGAAAGGTAGGTAATAAAAATTGCAAATCCACAAGTGTATTTACATATCATGTGTGTGCTATATATTTCTATTAATGTTCCATAGTAGACATTTACAATAAACTAAGTTTTAGGATAAGCTAAATATATTTTATTTAGATTTGTATTAAGGCATCTCTGTATTCCATCCTTAATAGTTTCATTTCTATTTGATTTGAAACTTTCCATTGTTAGAAAAGAGAAAATAAAATTATTTCCCATAAAGCTTGCTCCAATCTGTTTCTATCAATTTCAGGTAAGATTTTTGTAGATGTATTCTCTCAACACTTCTTCAATGCTTATCAGTCTTTTTTAAAATCTGGCATTTTGATGAAATCATAGTGCAATTTCTTCAATTTGGAAACCTCCCTGAGGAATAGTTTTCACTGTGTCTGAAAGTTCTATGCAGCTTCCAATGGAGAAAATCAACCAACAGTTCACCCCAACTATGATGCTTATAAACCACAATAACTGCAGCATAGAATAAGGACCCTAAGTGTGCAGTAGTAGTATTCATACCCTGGAAGTAACCAACAGCTCCATAATCAGAGTTAAGATACACCCAGCAGGAGAAAAATTATGCTTTGAACTGGAAACCTAGCCAACCAAGTGGGACATGTGAAATCATGATCTGTGAAGAGAACCTACAACGTTCACTCTAGTAAATCAGCACTAATCCCAACTACATTCTAAATAAGTGTCCTTGAAGGCAGATTGGTTATCCACCAATCACAGGTGGAAAACATTTCTCACCTGTCACCAGGAAACTTCTCTTCACAACAGCACTATCATTTTTTTTAAACAAAAATTTGTATGTCATCTTCTATATATTCACACGTGAATGTATTTCTTTGGAGTTGGAAGTAAGATTAAATCTGTAAGCTTCAACAGAATTTTCATATCTGTACTTAGAAAACATATGTACCAGAAAGATTAATTTATACAGTCTTCCTTCAGTTAATATAATTTAAGTTTTATAGCTGAAATATTTAGTGAAACATAAAGCTTTGAAACTTTCAAAAAGTCAGAATTATGGTGTAAATTAAACATGCTAATAATTCATGAAAATAAAAGTATTCATCTTCATCTGGTGAGTGATTTGGTGTGTTTTTTTTCATTGTTTAAAATAATATTGTTCAAAATTTGTATTTCTTAAAGATTGTATACATATATATTCCATAATTTTTCTGTTACTTCCTTTCCCACTTCAGCTCCATTGCCCTTCAACAATCCAAAATCCAGGTTAATTTTCTGGTTAAATTTTCACTTGCTTTCCCTCCATGATCCATTTATGTACCCTATTAAGCTAATATTTTCCTATGAAAAGAACAAATAAAAAAAATAGTACATAACTTCAAAATAAGACAAAAGTGCAGAGGTATCCATTTTTATCCGGTGGCTTTCCACCTGAGCATTAAGCCAATCACAGTTGGAAACCATTTCAGGAGAAGTCTCCATCTACACTGAACATATATTCATTTTATATAATTTCTACTAAACATGACAGTACATCATTTTGGTTATCACTAATATTAGGAATTATAAATTATACTTTACAATTATGATTTAGTATTAAAATTATAATTTGTTATTAAAGAGTGTGAAAGAATTTGTATATTTTATGCAAATGCTGCACATCTTTATATTAGAGATTTGCACCTGAACACTTGGTATCCATGAGGGCTTTCTACCTATCCACACACAGAACAAAGGACTGTAATCATATTTAACAAAACAATGACTATATAAGATTCGGTTCTGTGCATTCTTTTTCTGGCCTACTGTAAAGGACCAATTTGTTCAAGAGGTAAGCATGAGGTTCCACATCACATTTCTCTACAGTTTCTGGAACACTTCACAGCTAAGGGAAATAGCATTCTGAGAAGTATTTTTACATGTGTTTCAGAAGCAATCTGAATACCTATTGTAGTGCTCTTCCCTTGGGAAGGGAACCACTTGCACTTCCTGCTTTTCTCAGGTGTCCATAGTTCATTGTCTACAGTTGGAGTTTCAAGGCATCTCTCTCTCTACTTTGGCCTGTTTATTGGTGTTCTTTTTCAGTTCATATTTAGACATTCATCATGCTGAGACTTATGAATGTAGTTTCTGAGACACAATTGCCTAACAAGCTCTCTGATCTTCTGGCTCTTAAAATCTTTCTGCCCTCTCTACAATGCTTCCTGAGCCTTAAGTGGGGGTGTTTTCTCTTTGCAACAGGTGGACACCACTACAGTAAACCACAACTAATCAAAATCCAGAGTTGTAGAGCCTAGTTCAAATGGATACGGTTCAAAACAAATAATAAGCATATTCGACCAATTTCTTTGCTTTTCATACTGTGTTCTTCTGAGGAGAATATGATTTCATAGTTTATGGGTTTATTTATTCACCATCCTGGGATAGATTTAATGATCTGAATATTTATTTCCATTCACTGTCCTTAGAAAAAATGTTTGTTATGATCTTGATATATTTTTGAATAGGTATGAGTTCCAAATAGAAAGATAAGCAGAGTCTTCTTAAAGAACCTGACTAACAATATACAGAAGTGTGTGCTTTTGTGTGAATACATCATATTACCTGATAATCTTGAAGTCATTGCTGTAGCTTATTTTCTATTCTGCCAGTGGTTTAATATTCACTAGTGTGTGCAAAATCAAAGTACTTTTTAAGTTCATAACTTTAATGTGGAATACATGATGTTTGCATATCTAGTAGAGGTAACTTTACATTGTTGTTGGATGTCATTATAAGAGTGGACTATACAAAATTTGCTAAATGATAGGGTTATGGTGACAAATAGTTTATTAAAACATAGTTACAAAGTAGACATCGTTTGCCATTTGGTAAAATATTTATAACTTTTATATGCATATACAAACATTACATATATTCCCTTTTTCAAAGATACAGGGAGAAGAGAAAGTCAGGAGAATAGGGAAAATGAGAGAGAGAGAAAATGAGATAGAGAGAATGAGAGAGGGAGAGAGAGACCTATTTGGTACATATCATTCATTTTGAATACAATTGGGCCTTGGATAGGAGTTCATAATTTTCCTAATGGTAACCTATCTGGTAACCACCATACAATAAAGGGAATTTGCTCCCATACCACTACCCTCTGCTAGGCAAAGCTCACTAAACCACCATGAGAGTGCAGTTCAAGGATTTGTTCCCTTTTTCTTAACAGCATGCATATCTGCAGGAAAATTATGACCCAGAATGTTCTCCAGAATAGGCTACACAATTCAGCCCTCTTCTTAATTTTCCTTCCATGTGCTTTATAGATTGCATTTCTGCTCAACATTTTCACAAGTGCAAGCATATATAAGAGAGTGCATTTCTCTGGAATCATACATATATATATATATATGTAGAATTATTTTGCACATGAATGCTGATAATGTTTTTGTTCAGAATAGGATTGTTTATTTTTCCAATGTCTCTTAGTACCATATGTGGTCATTCCATATTTTAAAGTGCATCTTGTGTCTTCTGAACTACAATTAATGCCATAAAACTGGTACAGTCTGAATATAACCAAATAAAAAGTGCTTGTGATTCCTATTTTCACCAGAGGAAAGCAAAGCATCCCATAGAAAATTACCCTGCATGAGAAACAGTTAATTTGAAGGTTGACTCATGCCGATTGCCAGTCACAGTGTACTACTAAAACCATCATAAATGTCCAAAGTATGACATACTATGTGAACATCAATAGTTTTATTTTATCTCTAAGAATACCAAAAGAAAGTAGAATTAGAAATGTATGATGATAAAAGATAAATCTTTGTGTCATTTCTATAAATACTATTACTAAATTTTATTAAATTATAATCAATAATTTCACTTACTTTGTTCATATTTGAAACTGTTTATTGGTTGGTATCATGCTTTACTAGGATGTGGGAAAAATAAAATAAACCAAAATAACTTAAAAGCAAAGGAAGAGCATGGCAAGAACAAAGAAGAAATGGTGGAGTCTGGAAGAAGAGGGAGAAAAAAAGGAGAAGAGAGGGAAGGAAATTATAAGATGGCATGGTGGGTAAAACCTCTTTCCATCAGCTCTGACAATCTGAGTCCTTACTATCCCTGGAAACGAACCCAATGATGAAGTAGAGAACTTCTTACTGACAATTGTTTCTCTCTCTCTCCCTCTCTCTCTCTCTCTCTCTCTCTCTCTCTCTGTCATAAACACAGAGAGGAAGACAGAGAGAGGGATAAGGGGGAGAGACCGAGAGTCAAACATATATTTACATACACAAATAAAGACTGATAAGAACATAACATTTATTTATATATTTTAATAGATTTTTGATAATTCTCTACAATTAGCTGATTCTTCCATCTCTTCTTAGATCCCACCCTTTCTTTCCCACCTAATTTTGTGTGTTTTATTTTTTTCCACATCAAGGCCAACCTGTGCTGCCTAAATGTTTTGAATGTGTGGTCTTCCATTAAAGCACAGCTGACTTCTCAGACACTGCACTCTTAGGAAAAACTCTCCCTTCTCATCCTCGGAGCAAACAATTGCCGATAAATCATAGATTAGGGTGGAACTTCCTACCTAGCTTCCCTCTCCACAATGGAATTTGTACTGGTTTGGGCTAGTACTGTATATGCTGTATATGCTAGTACTATATGCTGCTTCCTTAGGGTCATTCACGACACTCTGGCTCGTAAACTCTTTCTGCACCCTTTCCACAATGATTCTTCAGCCCTGAAATGAAAGTTGTACTGTATGTTCTGTGTACCTGGGCCAGTTATTAGTCTTTGTGTCAATCGCCATCTACTTACAAATAGAATCTCTGGTAAGAGTTGAGAGGTGCATTGTCCTACAGATAAAAGGATCAGTGACTAGAAGTCAATTTAATGTTATCTTGATTTAATTCTCCCTTAATCCTGTGATTTTTCTAACTTTAAGTTCTTGCTCTGATAATGATGCCATGTGCAGATTCATCTTGTTGCATCTGCTTTAAATCCAGCCAGAAAATGGTTGGTTAGTCCTATGATCTTCCTGCCATGATTGCTTCAATGGAGATTTCTTCAGTCACTCATTCAGCTCTCAGTGTTCTCAGCTGTGGAAGACTGATGTTTCCTCTATTTCTAATAGTATGCATAGCTCATTTCCAGCACCATAGAGACTAGTCTGTAGGGATAGAAGTTTCCAGGTCATTACTATCTTGATTCCTCCATATTTATAACTCAAGCATGTGGTGTCTTCAGCAATAGGGACTTATTGTCAAGTTCTGTTGGGTAGTTTTACAATTAAATTAAGTTGAGGTCTTTTATTCATTTTAAGTTTAGTTTTGTTCATGGTGTTAAGTATATATCTATTTGCATTCTTCTATATGTAGACATTCATTTTTATTGGCATCATTTGTTGAAGATGCTGTCTTTTTTCCCAGTGTGTGTTTCTGGCTTCTTTACAAAAATCAGGTGTGTATAGATGTGTAGATTCATGAGTAGGTCTTCAATTTGATTTCATTAAACAACATGTCTGTTTTTATGTCATGCTGTTTTAATTACTATAGCTGTGCAGTATAACTTGAAATTGGGAATTATGAGCCCTCCAGCAGCTCCTCTATTGTTCAGGTGGTTTTAGCTGTCACAGGTATTTTGTGTTTCCATATTAAGCTGAGTATTGCCCTTTCAAGATCTGTGAATAATTGTGTTGGAATTTTGATGGGAATTGCAAGGACTCTGTAGATTGCTTTTGGTAAGATAGCCATTTTTACTACAATATTGATCCATGGACATGAAAGATGTTACCATCTTCTGATATCTTTTTCAGTTTCTTCAAAGACTTAAAGTGAGTATTTATCATACAAATTTTTCACTTGCTTGTTTAGGGGTACCCCAAGATATTTTATATTACTTATAGCTATTATGAGCATAGAACCTGATAGAAGAGAAAGTGGAGGAATTGCTTTGAACTTACTGGCACAGGAGAAGACTTTCTGAACAGAGCACAATTAGCACCACAATTACTAAATGTGTCATCATGAAGTTGAAAAAAAACTCTGTAAGTCAAAGGACACCATCATTTGGACAAAGCAGAAGCTTACAACATGGGAAAAGATTTTTGCCAATTCCACATTCAGTACAGTACTAATATCCAAAATAAATAAATAATTCAAGAAACTAGATTAAAAAAATCAAATAATCCAATCAGAAAATGGGGTACAGATCTAAACAGGTAATTCTCAATAGGAGAATTACAAAGGGCTGAGAAGCACTTAAACAAATGTTCAACATCCTTAGCCATCAGAGAAATGAAAATCAAAAGTATTTGAGAGTCCATCTTACACATGACACAATAGCTAAGATCAATAACACAAGTGACAGCTTATGCTGGTGAGGATTTGGAGTAAAGGGCGTACTCCTCCACAGTTGATGGAAGTGCAAACTCATAAAGCCAATATGGAATCAGTATGACAGTTTCTCAGAAAGTTGAGAATAGATATATCTCAATATCCAGATACCACTCTGGGCACATGTGTTGTAGAAGTTTATTTTTAGTTGCATTTAAAATAATTGTTTTGAGCATTGTTGAAAAAGGGATGCATAGGCCCTGGCATTTTGTATTGTCGACAGGTGTTGGATTTCTGTGGGGAATGTTTGATTGCTTATGATCTGCACCTGAGGCGTTCTGAATGAATAAAACCACCTGAGCTCAGATGCTTGGGATTCCATTGTTGATCGAGTATGGCACTGTCCAGGATGGTGGTTCTGTCTACTGAGGTCTGGCAGGGTTTGCAATTATGAAATGTGCCTCCTTGTCTTCCTTGTTGAGCCATCGAAGCAACAGAAGCAACAAACAACTACACATTTGACCTTAAAAAGCTTCACCCTAGTCCAACAACACTTATTCAACCATGTTCACTGATCCTCTGTTCACAATACGTATGAATTGGAAACAACATAGGCATCCCTCAACTGAAGAATGGATAAAGAATATGTGGCACATCTACACAATGGAGTTTTACTCAGCTGTTGGGGGGAAAAAGCACATCATGAAATTTGAGGGCAAATGGGATGTAACTAGGAAAAATCATCCTGAATGAGGTAGCCTAGACTCAGAAAGATAAATATGATATTCATTCACTTACAAATGGATATTAGACATTAAATAAATGATAGCAAAGCTACAATCTATAGATCCAGAGAGGCTATCTATAGAGGAGGGGACCACAGAGAAAACATGGATCCCCATGGGAAAGGGGAGACGGCAATAGAACAGATTTCATGGATGGACTAGGTGTGGAGGCAGGAGGGGAAGGGAGGAACAGTTGGAGAAGAGGGTGGGAAATAGAGGATGGATTGAAGGAGAAAACTCAAGGAAAGACAGCCAGGATTGAGGGGCACTTGAGGGGTGCTCTGCAAACCCAGTGCAGTGAAAATTTTGTAAAAGCTATGAAGGCAAACTGAGTTACATCCAATTGAGTCATTGGCCAAAGGAGTCCCTTGGAAATCCCCCCAAAACCTAGGCTGTTGCAAATTCAACAGGTTGATCTCCAAAAACCAACAAGTCACCATTTCTGAAGAAACCACCCATACAACACTTTGAGCATGGAGAGGTCAAACTGCTGCCTATATAGGACCTTTACCACTGTGTTCTAATGTCCTTGGTATGTGTAGGTACTTGCAGGTTACAAAAAGAGAAATGAAAACAACAACGCAGCCACAAACCCTTTGATCTGCAATGCTATCCTGCCTGCAAAATATGCTAGGGCAATGGTGGCACAAGCCTGTGGGATTAACTAACCTATGTCTGATTTGACTTAAGGTCCACTCCATGAGATGGAACTAATACCCAAACCTGTTTTGGGGACCAAGAACCTGAGATGAGATATCCCAGAGACCTGAGGCAGAACCAAATACTTCAGGCCTAAAAAATGTATGAATAAAATGACTCCTAGAAATATTCTGCTATAGTCAGAGATCAGTGCCTTATTCGGTCATCATCAGAGAAGCTTCCTGTTGCAGCAAATGGGAAAAAATACAGAGACACACACAGCCAGACATTACACAGATAGAGAGTTGTTGGAACACACAGCCCTAAATGGGTTATCTCCTTTAAATCCCTCCTGTAAGAGCTCAGAGAACTCTGGGGGAGAAGAAGCAGAAAGAGCATAAGAGCCAGAGGGTTTGAAGGACAGAAGGAGAGCAGGGTTCTCTAAATCAACTGAGAAAACCTTATTTGAACTCACAGAGACTGAAGCAGTAAGCACATGACCTGCATGGTTCTGCACCAGGTCCTCTGCGTATATATTATGGCTTTCAGTTTAGTGTTTTTAAGGGAATCCTGACTGTGTGAATGAGTGTCTCTCTGATTCTTGTGCCTTCACTTAGTATTCTTTCCTCCTGTTGGTTTGCCTTGTCCATCTTTGATGTGGTGTTTTATAGTTTTAATCTTATTTTTATTTTGTTATGTTTTGTTGTTATCTCTTAGAAGGCTGTTCTTTTCTAATGAGAGACGAAAAGGGACTGGATCTGGATGGGAGGCAAGGTGTGGTGAGCCTGGGAGGAGTAGAGGTAGGGGAAACTGTAATCAGGATACATTGTATGAGAAAAGAAATCTATTTTCAGTAAAGGTGGTAACATTTTAAAAATTACATTAAAAATCAATGTGGATATTAATTACTATCCATCAAAACCTGTTGTTGAATTGGATAAATATTTTTAGGTCTTTGATCCACAGACCTACTGCAGAAAAATATCTGCACTAGCTTAGCATTATTATACCCATTAAAGATATTTATTCCAAAGGGCAAGCCTGTCATAACACCATGATCTGCAGACTGTAGTCCCATACTGCAGTTATATGCTCATCTAAAATACTCACAAGATTGATATGAGAGTATAGTTATCGAATCTACTTTAAAGTTTGGCAATGTGAAATTACGAGAGATTAGTTTACTTAATCAACCATATTTGGTTGGTAAAATGGGCTGAGATTTGTATCAATCTTCAAATAAAAATTATCATCATTAATCATCATCATATAATTTGTTTTAATTTCTGTAAATAGCCTTATTTTTAATTTTTATAAAATCTTTTAAAATTGATTTATTTTAATTGGAGACAACTATACTCTTATTATGCTGCTTAAAATCTCATCAAATTTTAAAGTCTGATATACAGTATTATTTTCTAAAATCGCAATTGACCTTCTCACTGGAAATCATATCATACTTTTAATTAATGCTTTTCAGCAGTTCTACTCAGCGCATGATAAATTATGAATGTGTGAACAAGGAGACTCTTTGTTAGTTTTTTTTTTGTTACTTTGATATTGCAATAATGACTAAGGTTCAGCAAATTTTTCCTTACTTCAGACAAAAAGTCCTCTTTCTTGTATTTCAATAGCAAATTAGAGTTACATAGACACAGAAATTAAATGGTACTGTGATAACTGAGGGCTCATACACGTGTCACATTAACACTTAAAACTTGATTTTTAAGTATTGACCCAGTTATTGTTTGGAAACTAGGCCAAAGTTCCACACAGGCAAAACAGTGCCCCGTAAGACAGCCGTACCTCTCTGTCTCTGCTGCCCAAGTGAGAACTCATCCCAGTCATTCTAGAAAATTAGAAGTGATAGGAAAGCATGAAGTATTGTGGTTCAGAGTCCTAGAGGAAAGGGATCCAGATTTGACGGTGTGACCAAAGGCTTACGTTTACTTTCTACTGTCCACCATATTTCAAGACTAGAGAATTCGAGTCCTAGCAGGACAGATCCTGATGTTCACCCAAATTTCCAGTGACCCCGTATAAAAGAGGCAGCACAAAAGTGCAACAAAGACCATAACTGTACAATAATGTACAATAATCATTTGAGTGGACATATATATAGTAAAAGACATAATGGCATATCATATAATAATGAGTGAGTGTATGGTTTGTAATACAAACACATAATAAAATGCCATGTGAACTGAATTTCTCTAGGTGTGTATGTGTGTGTTCTGCATGTGTTTATATGTTAAGGTATGTGCAAGTATGTTGTTTGCACATTTTGTGTGTATATATGTCTACTTGCATGGAAATGTGTGTGTGTGTGTGTGTGTGTGTGTGTGTGTGTGTGTGTGTGCTCATGTATTCATTTAAAGTTTTTAGAACGTGTTAAAGAGACCAAATACTTACCTCCCCCAAATAATAGTCCTTAAAAGTCTTTTAACCTTATTTCATTGTGATTTGGAAGCTTCTATTACAACCAGTTGTCATCAACTTAATGCTGTTTGCCTGGGCTGGCTTCAGTTCTTTAGTTGTTCATTTAAGCACATCTATATCTGTAAAGTTATTCAATGGATGAAGCGATGACGATCAAATCAAGATGATAGTAATTATGCAATTATTAACTCATAACGTTCAAAGGGAGAAGTAGCAAAAGAGAAAGGAAATATTTGGAAAGCCAATTGTAATTTTTTATTAGCTAGTGTATGTCTAAAGTAAGCAATAGGAATATTAGATGCTAGACTCTTTTCCCTGTAAAGATCAGATGTCAAGTAAGAAACTTTTAGTGACAACAGTGCTGTTTAACCTAAGTGAGAAAACTCATTTAGTTGCACAACAGCAAAATATAATTTCTCTGGTGGTCAAAGGAACTCTTCACTCATCATACGAGCCTTTTTTCCTTACTAACTTGTTATCGTACATCAAATATAATTCTAGTATAATATATATATATATATATATTTCATATATCTACATATATAGAGAAGAAGAAAGAAAAAGAATGTTTTTTTTTATAAAATATATCTGATAGTGGAATCCCATCCCCCAACTCCTCTTAGATCCTACCCACCTCTGTACCTACTTAACTTCATGCCCTCTTTATCTCTCTTTATTTTGAGAGAACAGTCAATACACAAACAAAACCATACTGACAGAATAATAAAATGAAATAAATCAAATTAAAAAAGAAAGAAAGAAAAAATCACAAGAAGTACACATACACACAACTTGAAAACCTTGGAAACATGAAGCCATGTTGTATCGATGAAAAGCAGAATGAAATGCTAGTAGTTTATCATAATCGTAACTGAATTATCCCACTACAGTTTTAGTTTTGTCAGTATAAGTAATTCTTTCAGAGAGAAACAAGTATCAAAATCCAACACATATTAAAACCTGGCATTGTATTTGCTGTGTCCAGACATAGCTCCTGACTTTCGGACACAGAGTATAATAAGTTTAAGGAGTAGTTTTGAACTTTTTAGATATGACTGCATGTATTCTTACATAAATACACGTTTCTAACAATGGTTATTTCTGTTTTAAATCTAGTTCTCTGTCATTATCTTACACTCATACATGTGAGCTCACACACACACCTACATAACAATACAGGTAAAAGAAGGCATCTCTAGGTGGTGGTAGCACATGCCTTTAATTCCAGCACTTGGGAGGCAGAGGCAGGAGGATCTCTGTGAGTTCAAGGCCAGCCTGGTCTACAGTCAGAGTTACAACAGAGAAACCCTGTCTCAAAAAACCAAAGAGAGAGAGGAGGAGACGAAGGAGGAGACAAAGGAGGAGACGAGTCGAAGGAGACGATTTCAACTTGAGAGTGGGTCAACTTGAGAGAAGTTGTCAACTTGAGAGTGGGTGGAATTCAAAACAATGTCATTGTCTTTTCAGAGAATATGTTTTTCCCTTTTTAGTTTCCAATAAAAACTGCTTCCTCTTCTTCTCAGGCTTGACTCTAGCCAGCCCGTGTGTGTGCTTACCCTCGCCTACTGTAGATAAGATTCAACGCTCATGTCAAGTGGTAATGTGAAGCAGCTGTGGAAGCAGTCCTTTCTGATGTGTACACAGAGCTATTCAAACAGCCAGGGACAGAAGCAAACTATTGTACATCAAAGCAAAGCTCTAATACTGAGACTATCAGACTCTGAGTAGTCATACAACACAGTTTACTTATTTGTCCCTAGCAATATTGATTCTATGAGCCATAAATCCTGTTTTCTATGGGCTTCATTTGGTCGAGGTGTTGTTGTTTCACTGAGAAAAATCATTTAGAAACTAAGATTTGGAAATAAGGAAATTGCATGGTCACAAGTTAAAATAAAAAAGGCCATCCAAATTTCACATTAGTTAAACAGTTTCTTAACTATTGCTAGGATAGCTTGATACTATTTCATTCCTTCATATTCCAATGATGCAGTTTTGGGAAACTCAATTGAGAAGTGTTAGCATATTAAATGCCAACATTTATTCCTTATGGCCTACAGGACATACCATGGAAAATAAAAGCTCAAGTGCAGGTCAGTTTATCAGCTCATCTCACAGCACAGGAGGAATATATAAACAAGTGATGCTAACTATTCCAGTTGGCAGCAATCCCAGGCCTCAGAGTTTAGATGATCATGAGCCTAGTTGAACTATAAAAGTCAGTTACTGGAGTTCATGCATGCCTTGGGGCAAAGCTGCACTACAGGCATCAGAGAGGAGCCCTGCCTTTGAATATGTTGCTAAACTGCAGGGTTGATGCTGGTATGTGCAAGAAATCACTTATCATATCATGATGCAGTTAATATTATAACTTGGTGTGGCTCAGACTGGTCACAACAGCAGCCAAGTGCCAATAACCACAACAGCACCACAGCAGCCGTGGTTATAGTAAAGCAGGCCTATAGTGGATGGTGGCATATGTCTGAAATTCCAGGCTGTAGCATCTACAGCAGCAGTAGTCATAATAAAATCAGTTGTTACGGCACTTTCACAATATATCCATCAGCCTAAACTGTAAACGTACTCTACACATTTAAATAATATTTACATTTGCATAATTGTCACTGGAATTGTGTTTAGATAGAAACAGCTGTTTAGCTATTTCTTGTTTAGTTTTTTTTTTTTTTCTTTTAGATCCACTAATTGATAACTGCTGCTGTTACCTAATATGAGTTCTGGATGGCAAGTGGTTAACTTCTTTGTAATAATTTTGCCTACGGGTATATACACAGAAACTCAAAAGGCAGTTGATTGCTTTGTGGATTTATTAAAACGTTAAAAAATAAATCCTATTCCTACAACCTCCATAATTTCAGATGTCTACCCAGGCTTATAATACCAGGCATGTGTATTATATATACTCTGTAAGCAATCCTCGAGTCCAGATCGGTGTTGGTTACGCCCTCAATTGCCAAGATACTGTTGTTCAAGTGAACATATCTATCCCAGTCAGTTTAATTTCTTGCTCATAAGATTCACAGTTGGACAAGACCAAAGATGCCTTCTCCCCCACCCCCAACTCTCTGTTTATCCTCTGAGAGTGGTTTGAATACTAGCCAGTATGTAGGATGTTTCTACCTTTTTTGTACATCTGCTTTTTCTGTATCTTACAACCAAAGTGGATGATATCTTCTATATCATGATTTTATCCCCTAAACCTTGTAGGCAAGAAGAAAATTTAATATTATACTATTTACCCATTAAGTTGATACCTGATTTAAATACTAATTTTAGATCATGGAAATTCAGATCATTTGACCGACCCAGAAAATATATTCACTTTATTTAGCTGAGAAAAGAAACACCTTTAAGAATACTGACAAGCCTGCCTCCTGTGGTGGTTTACTCCTGCAAATCAATGTAAAGTCACTTATTTCTTTCCAATGTAACAGCTTCACTCTTCTGTACATGGAGATTTTCAGAGAGATGAGAAAATGCAAAAGCATTAGAGATGAGCAAAGTCAAAAACTACAGGATAGAGGTACTGCTTCCCATTTCATTATAGATTAATAGGAAATAAATACCCTACAACTTATATGTGCTATTTTTTCTTTTCTTGTAATATGAATATGTGATGTGGATAATGAAAAATAAAAACAACATAAAATGTTAGAAGATTTTTTTTTCTTTTTGAATATTTTAAAATTATATAAATAGTGAACTATTGAGTAAATTTGTACTAAAACCTTGGTTTATAAACTAATTACTAATGTAATTGTAATTCACTGCTATGTTATGCTATTCTAAGAACATGAGGAAAATTTGAATTCTAGTTCAGAATAGTTTACAGTATGCTGATCATACCTACAAGGGAGTTTCAATGCTTTCAGAGGTCACGAAGAAAGCTATAATGTTTAATTTCTCTGGAGTTAAGACATCAAAGGGAAAGTCCCTCTTAAGTGTATGTACTGACTAGCTGTCATTCTTTCCTTCGAAGTCTCCATGTCCAAGAAAAGCTTAGTTACAATGACGTCCTTATTATAAAATCATGTGAAGAACTATTTATTGCATTAAATATCACAAAATGTCTTAATAAATTTATTACAGGACAAAGATATGCCATGATTAATGTACATTTCACACACAGAATTTTAATGGATGTTTGAATGTTATCAAATTATCTTTGCTTCATATGATAGGCCAGAAAATATTTAGCAAATGGGTAGAGAGTTTTGTGTTTGTACTTGTTCATCTGCTTATTGATGACTCTGAAAAATAAAATGGATACTGTTCAAGAAGAGGCCAGTGCTATGCGTAAGTACAATTATTTCAAATTGAAATACTCAGTTCTAAAAACAGTGTTATGGGGTGGTCACATCAGAAAGGATTCCAAGGATGCCATCAAGCTCAGGGGAAAACGGGTTGGCTCTAAGCTTGACACTTTGGAGAAGTGGTAAAACTTTTGTATAGGTTATTGGAAGATGCAGCATTGGAGGGATAACCTGGAATAAGATGTTGGGATCCTGACCACTTATTACCATGAAATGAGAGACTTCCTCTGCCATATGCTGTCATTATGGAGTGCTATTTCCCCACAGGCCCCAAACCATCAAGCCTACTGAAACCTCTGAATCTCTGACTCCAAATAAGCCATTCTTAAAAGATCAAATATTTTGTCTTAGGGATGGATTACACACAGACAATGTGAACATTGTTAAAAACCTTGTACAATTAACAATTTTCATGACTTATTCAGTCACATGAATTATTTTACTGAGCTATAGTTTTATTCTAGGGCTATAGTGAGCTCTATTTAGGGAACGTATATTTTTAGTGTACTTAAATCTTCTATGATTAAAAGCTTCATACTCAGGTTGGTGATACTGGGATATGGTGAATTTGAACAAGTGAGGGCTAATGGGAAGGTAGGGAGTATTTAGGTTTGGTCCCCAGGTTCTTGATTTTAGGAGGTTGTTAAGCCTTTAAGAAGTAGGTCTTGTGTTGAGAGAACTTTAACTCACTGAAAGATATGCTTGTGAAGACACTGTGAGCCCTACCTCTCTTCTCATTCTCATCTTGCTTTCTGGCTTCTGTTATACATTATTTTGTGCCTGGAGTAATTATCTGCCTATCAACTGGTCAAAACCAATGCCATTCATTGATTATATACTGAAACTTCCAAATTTTGTATTGAAATAAATATTTTCTCTTATAATATGTTATATTGGTGTATACAGGTATATATACCTGTGTGTATGTGTGTGTGTGTGTGTGTACAGGTATATTGCTGTAATGACTCAGTAGCTAAAATACCTTATGATTGTTTGAATGCAAAAATGGTTCCCAGTATCTTTAGGAATTTAAACACTTGATTGTTCAATGTTGGGGCTGCTTGGGAGGATTAGGGTTTTTAGCCTTACAGGAGAAAGTGCATCATTGGGAGCTGGCTTTGAGATTAAAAACTTTATACCAAATCTTGTTCACCTTCCCCTTTATGCTTGTGACTCAAGATGTGAGCTCTCAGTTTCCTGCTCTGGTAACAGTTCCCACTCCTTGATGTCAGGAACTCTTGCTATAATAGACTCTTATCCCTCTTGTATCATAAACAAAATACACTTATATCCAAAGTTACTTTCGGTCATAATGTTTTATCACGGCAACAAAAAGTAACTAACATACATATCTAAATTTGCAATGAAAAGGTCATTGTGTATGAGACAGCATCTCATGTACAATTAGGCTGGCAGTGAACTAGTGATATAATTGACGATAACCTAGAGCTTCTGTTCCTTCTGCTTCTATCCCTGCATTTGCCAGGATAGTGGGCATGCACCAACATGCCCCATTTCTGTAGTACTATTGATTAAAGCATATAAATGCTAGGCAAACCTTCTACAGACTAAGCTTCATCCTCAACCTTGTAAATACCATCTTGAGAAGCATGTCTAGAACTATGTGTGTCAATCAATCAGCATACAAATTTTGGCTTAGGACATAAATCCTCACACACCTGTAGCTAGTACTGTCAGTGCTTAGTTCCTTAACTTTTATGACTACAGTGCACTGCTCCTTTTCTGCCACCACCAGTACCTTTACCAGTCGACTAAAGTTTTTCTGACGTTGAATCTTGCCATGATTGAAAACACAGAAATAACTGCTTCACTTAGTAGCTAACGAAATTGTATATAAGTACTTCTAACTCCTTTGCACTTCAGACAAACAATTTCAAAGCATATTTAGATATTGTGCATGCTGGACATACTACTGGGGTTAACCTTTCTTGACCACTATAATTACTTGCCTGTTAATGTACTATTTAGGAATCCTGGTTTAATTGAAATTACTAATTTGCTTATATCTGGATCCTACTTTAATTTCTAATTTGGTTTCTTGAAATGTTTCTGTATATATTGCTAAATCCATTACCACTTTACGTAGAATTAAAGTAATATAATATATCTAGTAGTATATAGCAAGTAATAAATCTTTGAAGATGAACTAAAATACAATTGTCTCTTTCTTGAGTCTACATATGGCTATCAATTATGAGACATTCTGATTGATGCAGCATTTCTGCATCTAACATTGAGATATATTGGAATACTATTTTTATGAAAATATTAAATTCACTATTTAAAATTTCTAGACATAGATAAGCTTTAAGCTATATTATATAATATAGTTAATGAGTTATGTGTGAAAAAATCAAATCTTACTTATTAAGCCACATATTTAATGACTTCTGGATTATCAAGGTTGAATATCTCAAGAACTGCTGGAATTGTTACTTTTCTTCCTGCCTAGTGAATCCAGTAATGAAATAGTAAATTTTTGCCTTTTATCATTTGTTAACTATCATTGACTATTTTAAAACTGTATTCTGAGTAGAGATGAGTGCAGAACAAATGTGACTTTCCTACTCTGATGTGATCAAGCAGATAACAGACTGTAGCGTCATAATTTCCTACCATTCCTGACTTTAATAAGTCCCTTTGAAAACCCAGACAGCAGGGCATCTTGGGTAAAGCTGAAAGCTACTGACAACCCCATTAAATTGGTCGATTGCTCCTGCATTTTGTTTGCAGAATTCAATTTCAATAAAATTGATTCTTTTTTAACAAAGGACTTTCTAGACTTTGATGTAATATGTTTACAGTAAACCTCCAAATTTTCAATTATTGAGAAGGTGAAGGAACAGATTTCTCTAAATTTTAATAAAAACTCTAAGCTCTCAGCAAACATCAAGTAAGGTGGCTAGGAAGCATAAATATATCTAAAGGCTTTGTTGGTCTTTGAAAAAATCATCAAAGCAAATCAATATTTTTGCACTTAAGGTACTGAATAAAGACAACACTTTTCTGTGTAGCTTTAGAAGAAAGGTTAGAGGTCAGATAAAAAGCCTCACATGGCTATTTGCCATTCACAAACAGTGCTTTTCTGTTCATGTTGAGGACATTTCTCATAATGTTGATTTATAGGTGCACTTACAAAGAGCAATTGGTCAGGGTGCTCTTCAGGGTGAGCACTCGCCGTGGAAGAACATGCAAAGAGATAGGCTCCAGCTAAGATTCTAGCGTCAGAAAACTCAGCTATTTTCATCTGAGCATTTGTAGACATAGATTTCAATTTAAGAACCACAGTGCTGAAGCCGCTATTTTCTTCTCCATTCTATCCCTTCCGTACTTTGAACAGTGTTTTAAAGATGAATAGCTTTTAATATATCCATTTGAGTGTAAGCAGTGAACAGAACAAACTGATGAGTTATTTAGTTGGAATTGCCCTTGCTACTGCTGTACTCTTAATAGAAAGACCAAGAACTTAAGTTCCAGTATGAAAAAGAATACACAACTTTTGGTTAAAATCTTATACTAATGGGTATTTTTTTTATTTTTATCAAAAAATTAACATTTATTTTTAGTTTAAAATATCTTTCCAAAGAAAGACCACATAGTCAATTTTAAAGTCAAAATAGATATAAATATCTGGCAAAAAATGCCCTTATATGTATGCTATTCAGTAGCAATTTTTTTGAAACATTATATATGTAGAAATTAGTTTTGCTTAATATAGATGTAACTATAGATATAACCATAGTAAAAATAGTTTGAGTGAATAAACCAAGTAATACCCAACCCACGCCAGTGAGCCCAAGCATAGCCCTGACTTTCTCCTCGACCACATTCAGGGCATCGGATCTTCTACTGAGGGCCTTGAGCCATTTGGAGTTAAGCTTTGTGCAGACTGGGGGAGAAAGTTTCCACATCATTCTTTTACAGGTAGCCATCCAGTTTGATGAGCACCACCTGCTGATGATACTGTCTTTTCTTCACTGTGTATTGTTGATTTCTTTGACAGAAATCAGGTGATTCTAGGAATGTCAGCTTGTATGTGTGTTCTTTATTCTATTCCATTGACCAATTTGTCTCTTTTTTACTCCTGTACTATGCTGTTTTAATTACTGCAATTCTGTAAAATAGCAAGAAATCTGGATTTAGTGATACCTTCAGCTTTATTTGTTGTTGTTGCTGCTGCTGCTGTTGTTTAGTTTTTTATTTAAAGATTCTTTTGGCTATCCTAGGTCTTTTTACATTTCTGATCAGGATACTGATAAACAGGGATTAGATTACACAGTAAATTAACGGTAAATATCCCATGAAACTAAAACGGTTTAATGCAACAAAGAACATCATCATTTAAGTCAAAATGCAGTCAAAAGTACAGGAAAAAATCCTTTAACCGTTATACATCTGGTAGAAAGTCATTGTCTAGAATATACAAAATACTTTAAAACCTAAGTAGCAAGGAAATATTAAAATTTGAGCATAGAATTACATACAGTGTTCTCAAAAGATGAAATGCAAATGGTTAAGAAACATTATTTTAAAAGATTCAATGTCCTTACCCATCATCAGAATAAAAACAACTACAACTACAACTACACTAATATTTCACCTTACCACATTTAGGATGGTCAAAGCCAATCATAACTAATATGTGTTCACCAAATATGCCTTTCTTCCAGTGTTTTGTAAGCTTATATATGTCTTGCAAGTCTATAAGTTCCTTAAAGTCTTTGCATGTTTCAAAACTGTTTGTTTGTTCACACATGTAAATAATGTTTTGATCAGATTCTTCTTTCTTTACTCTCTGTTATCCCCCTTTAAGACCAATTGAATACCTTCTTGTTCTAAATATGCCCCCTTGCATTTGAATGTTTTTGTGTGTGTGTGACCTTCTGAGAGTAATTAGGGTGGTTTGACTGAACTTGGATTGGAAGTTATTTACAAAATCATTGACATTTTTCATGTGTATACACAGATGAAGAAAATTATTTTCCTCCCCAAGCAAACAACAACTACCAATATCACCTCAGGAAAAGGCAAAGCCTCACTAGCCAGTCTTTCATGTATGATAACATGTTAACAGGCCAGGCTTTTTCATGTCTTGTAATAGTTACCACAGATGTTGCAAGTTAATGACATAAGTAGACAGCCATGGCCAGAAGACAATGTCTCACAGAACACTTGCTTCCTCCTAGCTCTAACCTTCTTTCAGCCTTCACTTCTGAAGTGTTCCCTGACCCTTGTGGAGAGTAATATCACTGTCTTATTTGGAAACAGCAGTTAGTAGTTACTTCTCAGTACTTTGACAAGTCTTATATCTCTGTATGCCTGCTTCACATAGCAAAACAAACAAACAAAAAACCAGACTCCTCTGACTGAGGCTGATAGCAACCCTACTGATGGACATAAACATAAATATTTGAAAGTGGTTTGATAACATGTCCATTTAACAAAATGGATAAGACTAAGAATGTTGGTTTTCTAGGTCAACTTGACACAGCAGTATTGACTGAGTAACAAGCCAGATGCATTTCCTCAAGATGCTGGATGACAAATTTCAAAATCAACATTTCATGAAGGTTTATTTCTTTAGAGGGCTGACTTCTCTCCTTAGCTGTAGATAACTTTTGTACTGACTTCACGTGATTTACCTTTTTGGTTCCTATTGTCCAGATACATTGGATTAAGCCCTCCTTTGTGATCTTATTTTAACTGAATGATCCCCTTAAGTAGTCACATTCTGAGGTACTTCGGTTGAGCTTAGAATGTATTTCCTGAGGTGATGCAGCTCAGCACAATACAAATAGAAAATTAGCAACATTTTCAAGAACTGAGATACTATATTCACACAATGTCACACTCAAGATACAAGAAAACTGAACAGATTTTGGCCCAGACAATGTCTCTGGATAAATAAATCATGACTGAGTATTTGGATCACCTGGTCATTTTAACTTCCCCCTTCTATTTTAATTCTTCCTTGTAGTATAAAAATATTATTATATCTCAATGATCATGAAAATTAGGCTATGATGGCCTGGGTTTTGATACATTTATGTGCCTTTTCTATTTATCTCAAAGAAAAACATGAAAGATGTAGCAATATACTTAAGATTACAAGATTATGAGGACTTTTTCTACTTTTTCTATTCACTCTTATTATCCCATCCATAGAAGATGTACTGCATTGCTCACTGAAGAGGAATGTTAAAGCCAGGGGTATCTGTGCAGACATGTATAATCCTGGCAGTCAGGAGGGTAGGACCATGACTTTAAGGACAAACTGGAATACATAGTGAGAACTTATAAGGAGAGGTGAAGAAACGTGCTTTGCAGGGAAGGGAGAGGGGAGATAGGGAGACAGAGAGAGATCAAGAGAGAGAGAGAATTGAGAGGGGTTAGAGAGATGGAAAGAGAGAAAAAGGGGTATAGGCAGAGAGCATGAGTGCAGAGACAAGCATGTTGGACTGGTTTTAAGTGTTTTCTGTTGTTGCTGTTGCTTTTTTGTCAAAGATTTGGTGGTGGTACAATCTACTTTAAAATAAAATAAGAACTTGCTCTATTAAGATGAATGAGTATAAGTAATGGTCAGAGAATTTTAAATTGCAAACCACTATGTATGAATTTAAAATACAGTGGCCTAAAGTGATTGGCTAGATAATAAAATGCTCCTTTTAAATAATGAAATAGAGATTTATTTAACATGTGAATTTGGGACTGGAGAGAAAACTCATTAATTAAGAGCGCTTGAGATATTGTACAGAAACCAGGCTTCAGTTTTCAGCACACACATGTTGGCACATAGCCATCTTCAACTCCAATCTCAGGAGTTCAGGGAATAATGATAATAATAGAAGGACTAACCTTTTGACCTCTGAGGGAATCAGGAAAAATAATCATTCACATAAAATAAAAGAAATAAATCTGAATTTAGAAAATGTTTTAAAAATTAAAAGTTAATTGTACATTAATAATGCTTTTTGCTGCCCAAAGACATTGTGCAAAGCATGATAGATGTTTGATCTCATTTGGTCCTGTGCATTAGCAACCTTTATGATTGTTCCTCTTGTAAATTGTTTTACTAGTGTAGTGTTAAATTGTGTTGTAGTGATAAGTATTTTTGTGGGATTGGCTTACACAGAAAAGGGAATTATTGTACAAGTTTATTATTAGTTGTGTTTAAAATAATTCTTTTTTGCACTGTTGGATGAGGGGCTGTCTACATTTTGGTATTTTGTATTGTCTGCAGGTGTTGCATTTATGTAGGGGATGTTTGATTGGTTATGATCTGCATGTGCTATCAGTAGAACATCTGAGGAGTTCTGTATCAATAAAAACTCCTGAACGTGGACACTCAGGGTTCCACTACCTAGTATGGTGTTGACCATGACAATGGTTCCCTTTGCTGAGGTCTGTCATGATTTGCACCTAAAAAAAATTAAAATTAAGTGAAACACTAAATGTGATACAGTATAAGAATTATAAGTATAATTATTATGCACATGTAATTATAAGGAAAATCAATATATTTTGTTTCAAAAATGTGTATGCATGGATATATTTAAAGAATGGTGACATGGTTCTATGGTCAGTGAAAGCTAGAGTTAGGCATACTGAAAAAAAGGCAAAGACTGTGAAACATTGTGCTTGGACATTTTAATAGTGTGAGGTCAGGAGGACAGTCGATTTTATTCCCATATTTCCATATTAAGTTAAATTACTCCTTTATGTTTATTTTTTGAACAACATTTATGATGGTCTGTAGGTGTGGATTCAGGGCAGAAGGCAGATTATTCTTTGGCTAATTCAATCCCCTGTCCTTAGAGGGTTTCAGCCTCCATACAATCTAATCTTCAACCTAAAATGTTTCAGCCTCCAAGGCTTACTGTTGATTGACTCACTGTGACTAGCTCCTTCTGTACTCAGAGCTGTACTGAACTCAACTGACTCTCCTGATTGGCTGATTCAACTCACTCTATATTCTGGCTCAAACTTTTCTCCAAGCCGCTGGTTCAAACTGACCTTCTGAACTGACTAACTGATCTGATTGAACTCTTCTGACTCTGGCTGACTTTGGATGACTCCTGCAACTCCTCTCACTGAACTACTAGACTTCAAACTGACTCTCGCTGTTAAATGACTTTCACTCTTCTCTCTGATGAACACCCTCTGTCTCTGCCTTAGACTGCCTCTGATTGCCTCGGTGTCTTATCTGACTGCCTGATAATCTGAGCTGAGAGCCTGCTTTTATACTGTGAGAGTTAGGCATCTCCTCACTCTAATGCACTCTGCTAACTCTTCCTCTGATCCATCACTATGCCCACTCTTCATTATGAATCATCTCAAACATTATTTCCTGTCTGACACTGACTCCTGAATTCTGCTTCCTGTGTCTGCTTCCTCTTTTTTTTCTAGGGATTAAAGACACAGACCACCTCTGCCTTTTGAATACTGGATTAAAGATGTTTCTATATTCCATCCATACCACACAGGTCTCTGATGTAGCCCCTGGAATAAAGACAGAAGCTTACACACAGGGCTATTCTTCTGCAAATAATACTTTAAAATAATGACTACAAAGATTCAAAAGAAAACATACTTTAATAAGCTAATATATTAATAGTTAAGAGAATACAAGCCATTTAGAAAATCACTTGATGTAAAATAACTCTGATATATTATAATGAAGAGTTAATCATTTTTTAAATTTATTTTTACCATTTAGTGTAGTTACAGTTTTGAAGAGTTTAATAGGATTTTCATCATCCCCTGTCCCAACATATATTTTATTTTATAAGTATTGTCAAAACCTTGGGATTTCCACAAGTCAAAATACAATAAGATGTCTTGAAACCAACATGTGGCTGTCTAATAAGCTAATGATGCTTTTTTCCCCAAATTGGAATGTTTTCTTCAGGAGAAACATCATATTTCTGAAGATTTATTAATACTGAAAACCATATTAAACATTTTCAGTTCAAATCTATATATATTATCCAGGGAAAGGAATGGAAGAAGTAACACTAATTTGTTAGCAATCAAACAGCATTAGAGTGAATATAACTGAACTGATAAACTCATATGAGTTATCATTCAACTTTGTGGTTCATTATGGGTTTATTACTGATTTTAGCCCATTTCTGCATCTATAACATCTTGATCATCTATGACACAACATGCACTAAAATGTCAAATTCATACAGTTTTTGTACTATTATGAGAAAACATAATTGTCCTTTAAAAAAATAGTCATTATGCATTCTAAAAAGCACTGAGGAAAAGACATGTGTGTCTAGTTCATTGCTTTTGACTGCATAGCTGATATTTGTAGATGCACATTTTACGTTGAATGAATGATAGATGAATTAAAGTTTGGCTTCCGTGGAGAAGTACAAGAGTATATTAAACAGATAGAGTTGCTTCATTTTGGAAATTATAACTCAGAATATGTTAACAACATGAGAACATAAAGTTAAGGAAGCCAAGGGACAAACTGTGAACCTTATAATATCCCCGGCCTTACACAGCTCATAGCACGTCGTGCTATTGTGCTGTTTCTGATAAATTGTTTTCTTTGAAAATAAAACATGTCTCCATCAACTCTCTCAGCAGTGGCCGAAATATAGCTTTCTAATGTGCCTTGTGTGAAGATGGAGCTCTACTGTCCTGTGAAATGCAAATGAAGACGCATAATCTATTTGAGGACAGAGAGAACAGAAAGGGCTGGGTTCCATATGCACTTATCTGTTTCTCTCAAACACGAGTAAATTATATGTGTATGTGTCAGGATATTCTCATATACTGTTTTCTTCTAGTGTTTTAAATAGAAAATGAGTTTTATTTTATGGACTGAATGAAGTCAGTGAAGTCTAAATTACCTTGATTTATCAGTATAAGGATAAAAAATAAATTATAACAAAATGAATCATGGGTTATATAAAAGATCATATTTTTAAAGATAAAAGAAAAATTAAAATTCATTAGCATTAATGCTAACATCATATTTTCTGCCCAGAAGTCTAGCTTATAACTCACATTAATCAATTTTAATTTCAAACTTTATCATCTAAACAATCATAGCCTTAAAAACATTTTTTCAGAAAATATATCACACACTGTCATTTGTAGCACACTATACAGTTTGACCATTTAAAGTAGACAAGCTACAGCTGGAATGATTACTGTCATTTGTAGCACACTACAGAGTTTGACCATTTAAAGTAGACAAGCTACATCTGGGATGATTTATTACGGCCCAGGAAAATATTTGTAATGTAGCATACTGTTATCACATGGAGGCGTGGGGGATCCACAAAGCTGAGACCTCTAGATGTAGTTTAGTAATTTGATGTTTTTCTCGATAAATAAGTCCTGAAAAAATTTGCCTTTCCTATTATCTTCTAAATTTTTGTGGTGAATTGTTTTCCAAAGATTGTCTAGACACTAATATGTGGGCCAATTTAAGACTGTAGCATCTCCCATGAGTAGAAAAATCAGATTCTCACACTTTGACTTCCTGTTTTCTTTTGTCAAATGTCTATCAAAATCTCTGACCTAATGTTGCAGTCTTTCATCAGTCTGAACAAATGGGAAAAGTCACACTGTAAAGATGATTAATATATGAAGCATTCCTCTTTTCTCTTGACTCATCTGTGATAGTGAATACACAGTATGTTCATGAAGCAGCTTTTTAAGCCCTTCTAAATTTTTTGGATCAAAATTTCAACTTTCAAAGTCTTTGAATCATGAAATTTGCAAATAAAATGTTTAAAATTAAAGGAACATCTTCCTCCTTAATTAAAAAAAATACATTGGATCAAATACTACCTTGCAAATTTTTGGTGAGTGGTGCAGGTAATAACATTATACAAAGAGCTAGCTTGACTTTCAGGAAGGTTCAGCTTCATCAGCATTTGAGTCAGCTCAATGCCATAGTAACTTGATAGGTTTTCTTTGGGGAAATTGTTTTTGTAACAACTCATTTTTGCTTGTTTTCTCTCAATAAGGTGACTGTGCTTCATACGGACATCCATGTAAAATGTCTCTTCCCTAACTGCAAGAGATATTGTTCTATCACTTCAAGGTTCAGAGAGAAAATAACAGATATCACTCTGCCAGAAATGTTAAGATAATTCGATGCATAGCTATTACCTCCAGATCATTTTATGATACACTGTAATTTGACCACTATTTATTACGGATTGGTTTGGGGATAGAACACCATTTGTTGTGTTTATTTGTTTTTCCTCATATCGTTATGCAGATAATGGCAAGAATAAATCCTTTTAAATCAACCTAATTCACTACAGTAGATGATTCCTGAACTTTCTATGCTAACAACCATTGAACTTCCATAATCCAGCCTATTGTATCATAGATTTTCCTTCTATCTTTCCCTCTTTCTCTCCCCTCCCTCTCCCTCCCCCTCTCCCTCTCCTTCACCCCTCTCTCTCTCTTTCACTCTTTCTTTTGTTTTTGTCTATATAAAGCCCTAGCTGTCCTGGAACTTACTCAGGGGACCAGGCTGGCCTCAAACTCACAGATATGAGCCTATCTCTGTCTCCTTAGTGCAGGAATTAAAGTCACATGCTTCTGCTGCCTGGTTGTATTATGCATTTTCAATTCTACAAAAGAAATTGTTTTCATTTAGAATACTTACCCAAAGGGCAATAGATACTTCGAATTTTGATTGCTTCAGAGATTACATGGTGCAATTTTCTTCACTGAGTGTAGTTATATTTCTGTGTTTTAAACCTCCAAGGAGGAAGACCTGGTTATTTTATACAACTATAATGACAATATTTAAAATGCATACATGTGGTAAATGTTTGTGCAATAGGCTAACATTATTTTATTTATCTAATTTGCAATCTTGTAACTTGATACTATTATCTTTTCCAATTTTATATATACAAAGGAAATGCTATGAAATGTGCCTGTTGCACAGCTAGACAGATCAGCATTACATCCATAAGTTAGTGGTGCCATTACAGATGCCACAGCTTAAGGGGTTGTGCCAGTCTGATGCATCAGTTATTGAGAATTCTTCATTGTCGTGATTTTGAGAAGGTACTTATTGATCTGAGTCTTTCTGTGGCTACCTGGAGTATTCCATTCCTTTTCCATAATGTAGAGCTTCTCTGTTAGTGCCCTAGTTTATTCTGATTCCTCAGTCATCAAGATAATAGCTCATACCTTAACTAATCTAAATGTTTGTCACACTTTTTCTTTTAGTGCTGTCATGCTATACACTTAAATTTATGCCATATTTCAATACTTCTCTTGTTTAACAAAATATGAACATTTCAACACAAAATGATATAACATTTTTACTAGTTTTCTAGAATTAGGATTGCTTCATAGAAAGCACAAATTTTGAAGACCCACTAGATCAGGGAGGAGTTGGGAGGAGTTGGGAGAGGGGAAAATATAATCAGACATAGTGTATATTTAATAAAAAGAAAAACATTTTAATCAGGCAAAAATAGATTTTATAATTTGGAATAAATGTCAGGTCTTTGTAAAATATGCAGTCACTTATAATTATGGACTATTTGATAAATATGAGGCGGCTAAATATACTAGAGTCTAGTGGTTTATTTAAAAAATAAACAGAAAAAAATTACAGTGGCTCTGACTGAAGAGCAGAAGAAATATCTATCTGCATCGGAAACACAGCCTTAATTTACAGATATTGACATTGTCTAATAGCAGATTTTTTCATAACTCCACATATTTGTAGCTATATATGTTAGCCAAGAATTGATACTATTTTTCCTCTTTCTTACTTATATATAACCAGAATCAATATAGATTATAGAAACTATTTGACTATTTCACACAGCCCATTTTATGAAATATACATGCCAACACATTCTTCAAATTCTTTTTGTTTCTACCTTTCCTTAAAATTCTTTACCTTTAGTACTTTTTTCTGACCTTTTTCTAATTATTATGCTTGGATCATGAGCAACTTATGAATTTTTCCTTTATTATCTTAGTGCTACCATGTGGCACTTCAATTATCTTTTATCTTTCCAATCCTTTCCTCTAATTTTCTTATCAACACCATTGTGTTCGTGCATCATTGAAAGACTGGGGTATGGTTTCACATAGTTTCATGATGGAAATAAGAACTTAAAATATTGGATTTTTCTTTTCCTGGAAATAAGACCATAACCCTAGCGTCCCTTTAGCAGAAGTTTCTTGACAGATTATTTTCTAATACCTCATTTTTCACTGTTTTTAAGATTGATTGCTCTTACTACCTCTCAGATCTATCTTATCTATAAAGTACAGAGTTGGAATCTAATTTTTAAAAGCCCTGGAATGTTTTCTATGAATTTATCCCACTTAGTATCATAATTGTTTAAACAGATTTATTTCTAGTAGAGTAGTTTAGGGAATTAAAAGAAAAATCAATGCTCTAATAAAAATCTTCTTGTCCATTATTAACAAGACACCAAATGGCCCCAAATGGACAAGTTTCATGATAAATTTATCTTCAGGATTTATATCCTGAAATTAAGACATTGTTTTACATGAGCTACATTTTACTTGCTTTTAGACAATAAAACTTAGCCATGGTATTTTGCTTAAAATGTCCCTTTATTTTACTGAGGGGCTATTGCCAGGGGTTAGTTGCTGGGAAAAGAGTAACTAATTGAGGGTGTGGCCAGTGTAATTTTCCCACATTCCAGCGAATGTCCTCACACCAATGCACATTTAAGAGGTAACTGGACTTAATTGTTTATCAAAAACAATAAGAAAAACTTGAAGTTGGAAGGAGCACATGATAGAAATCAAATTAGAGGAGCCAAAGCTAGAAATTGGAGGTAGATATAATATGTCATTGTATGCATATATGAAAGTCTCAAAAGTAAATATGAATTTTAAAGGAATTGAAAGCAACTGAAGTATTTTTCATAAATAACTAAGAGAGAAATTCCTGGAGAAATCTCAGATATGCCTAGTTGTGCTTTTGTTTCTCATTAATGCTACCTAGGAATTTAATCACCTGATTTTTATTTCCTTCAATCCACCCCAGACCTTGAAGATAAAAATGAATTATAGAAACAGACAAATAGGAAAGCAGAATACATGCATAACAGAAACAGGAACAGTAGAAAGGAAGCAGGCAAAGACAGAATATTTTAGCTCCTACAAATTAGTAATTATATGATATAAAGTGGTTACCTTCCTACTTCAAAGCTTTAAAAGCATTTTAAAGGAACCTATGAACAAAGATCTACTGAACGTAGTAAATGTCAAAGTGAGTATTATATTACTTGTTTACATAGTGCAATGGACTTTCCAAGGAGGAGCAGCCAGCAACAGACATAAATATTTAAATCAAGCAAGGTTTCATACTAGTCAAAATCACATTAGGTAACAAAGCAACAAATGCATATTTGAATCCCAGAGGGCAGGAGGAAGCTATGAGGTCTGTCTCTCATACCGAGTTGCTATGGATTTTACATTCCAACATAGTCAGTTGGTATTCAAAGCAGTTTTTCTATGATTTGAAAAATCCATCATCTGTTCTCTTTGTTACTTTCTCCCCACCTCTTCATTTCGTGAGAGACTCATGAGATGAACCGATGCATGATAAGTAATGGGGCAGAACCTGTGTGTGCTGTGAAAGAGAACAAATCAGAAAGAACATTGCTGGAGGTCAGTGCCTGAAGTGTTCATTATTTCGGGTTCTTTGAAGTAAGCTGGCAGGCAGAATGGCTTGCCTCATGGAGTACCGAGTGAACCTTTCTAAGATGGACAAGTGAAAGTGTATTTGCGATGGAAACCCTAATAGTGTACCCATCTGCCATGTTCCATTTATACAGGAACATAGAAATGATATGCATAACATGGCTTTTTAGGATAAACATATTTTATGACACTTCTTGTGGAATATAGAAATATTCTTGCAATCAGTAATATAACATGTAGAGTCTTCACCTTAGAATCACCAGTTTGAATCAAAGTAAAATTTAAAAAATCAATTTATACTTCTCTTAGGATTATAAGTTAAGGGGTTTATTTCTTTGTGGAGATAGAATATCTCCTAAAATTAACAAATTTAAAAAGTTAACATTTATAAAAGTTTCTTCTTGTTGCCAGTGATGATTTTGTTAATTCTGATCTTTTGTGAACTTAGAAGCTGCCTTCATATATTTCTTATGTCTCCTATGGGAATATTTTTGTACAGTAGCAGAGTGATTTATAAATCCCTTTTTTATAGAGATTTCAATATTCCTTTATAATTTTTATTTTTTATCTTTTGCTGGAAGTAATTTATCGCATTTGAGAAAAAATAATGTTTGGTAATCACTAAAAGCAAACCACTGACTGCCAGACATGTGAGGAAAATAGAGTATTTATATAGGGAGTGAACTGTATAAAGGACATTAGGATCTCTAAGAAAGAAAGTGGAAGCAGGTCAAGTTCCAGATGAGTTATTTCCTTGATCTTCTGTGAAAATCTACATTGACTGCTCACGATGAATCCACACACAGCAGGATAAAAACGAAATCCCTGTGCTATCTAGCTCTGTAAATTCTGCTCCTTGGTGGTTACAGAATCACAGTTTCCCCCAGAAACGCCATCTGCAGAGCTGCGTTCAGTACCTCAGTATTGACCTAGACTTTCGCCAACTCTTCTTTCTATCCAGAATATTGGTACATATATTCAATGTAATTTGATCACCAGAAACCCATGCCTCTGTCTTTATGGAGAATACAAGTTAATTCATTTTTATCTTTATATTACTAGCAGTTATCAGAACAAAAAGGAGCTATAAACTTTTGGAGTAGTCATTTTTTAAAATAAATACTACCATAAGTATATTTCAAGTACTATTTTGATTCCTAGCAGCCTGATTATGCAATATCATTATCCCCATTGTCCAGTTACAGAAGTCCTGAGAAGTAAACTAACACTTTAGAGGTCCACAGTATAATATCAAGCAAAATTTAAACCTAGAAAATTGATACCTGAATGCAATATTATGTAGACAAAGAACAGATAAGAAAGAAAACAAATTCTGGGGGACTTCATGTCCCAGTAAGATTAAACAAAACTTTACATAGTAAGAATTTAATTTATATCTAAACTCCAAAGATTCCTAGTCATTCCCTCAGAGATCACAGGAGACTGTAAGTAAGAATGAGCCTTTTGGTGAAGCCAACATACCCTTTTCCTTGATCTAAAATTGGTACATTCATTGCTTGCTATGAAAACTTTTATGATCTTTTATTCACAGAGGATATAGAGTCAGTAAAACAAACAAACAAAAATGTCTATTTCATTCTACATAAGTGTTTTGTGCTTTGCTAAATGAGGACCAGGTCGTCAAGAACACTGCCATTCTTAACCTTAGCAAAATATTTATGATTATCGTCACCAGTAGGAATTGTATCACCTGAAAGTGTCAAGCAAGTGCCACTTTTGATTTGCCTCATCTAGGGTATGCCTATACCATGGACTGTATCCCCTCAAACAATGAGCCAAAATCAATTCATGCATTGAAATCGAGTTCCAGTATTGCAGTATTCAGAAGTTTTGAACAGAAGGGACATTTTACTGAAGAGCTCTTTTTTCTTGGATAAATTAAGATCCTCATAAAAGAGGTTAATATTTGCTCTGTTTGCTTTACTTCTTCCATCACATGATGACAAGCTATTCCTCGCCTCTACAGACCATAGTTACAAACTACTACTACAAAAAGTAATCCTTACCAGATACTATAGTCTAGACTTTAGACTTCCCATCCTCTAGAACTATATGGAAAAAACTTCTGCTCTGTATTAATTGCACAGCCACGAATATTATGTTAGTACAGCACTTTACCTTTACACAATGTAGAAGTAGTTATGACAGTAGGAAAAACCCTTAAGATACAATAAATGGACCTAAGAATGATATGGAGAAAGGAAAGCTGAAATTCAGGTTCTATGGAACCAATTCCTCATCACAACACGGATTTATGAAGTCCTGACATTTTCCCATAAAAACTATCATTAGCGTTTACACAAAGTTGTTATGTGGAGGCTAATGATTGTTGCCAGGAAATACAAGAGGGGGGAGAGTAGAATTTTAAGACCTACCCTTGACCTATCTACTTATTTCCTGCCTAAAAGCAGTCTCGATCCCTCCTTCTGATGCACAGTCTTTCTCACTCCAGAAATTTAGCCTAAAGCAGAATTCAAACTTCTTCAAAGCTAATATTAATAAGGCTTAATAAACCCAAAAGAACAATAAACAGAAGATTTTATGGTTCCCATTGCAGAGGTATGCCTCACGCTGACAAGGAAGATCTGAGAGTATTACTGTGGAGAGGAACTCTATAATGATGTCCAAGGAAAGTGTGATGTGCCCCGCTGACCTGCTCTGTCCAAATCACCCCTTCCCAGCCCAGTACATGATGTAGGATTGATTTTTTTTCCACACAATAAAAGATTTTAAATTGGTAACCTCTGATTGTATTGGAAGCATCCCCAAAATGGTTTTAGCTTGGGAACAAAAATGGGTCTGTATCCACAGAAACCTCCTCACCTCAATCCTGTTACCCACACATTTATCAAGAAAAAAGTGCATCTTGGACAGGTAATGATACAATTCTCTTTGTAGAATATGCCAGATTCTTCCATTTTGCATTTATTTTTTAAGTTTATTTTAGAAAAAATTGCATTCAAAAATTAAAAATATAATTATATCACCTTTTCCCACAAGATATAGTGGTTTTTCTTCTTAAATGTCACCTTCATTTAAACCAGTCCTGTGTCACCTCGTCTACTTCTTAGAGAAGGTACCATTACTGCTATGTTTTAATGTCTTCTGAGTATACTCCAAGGCTGAGTTTTCTTTAGTGATATTAATACATACAACAGTTTTTATGCTATTATTAAGTATGTCTCAACCTGTATTTTTACTTGTATGTCCCTTCAAAAATAGAATTTAGAAAAAAATATTGAATAAAAACAAGTAAACTGAAAAAAATCTGCATTGTAACTTGGCTGCCATGATAGTTACAGTAAATATTAATCTACCATTGGATATTTTTCAATAAGATTTGTTCCACTGTAGACTTGAAAACTATATCACATTCATATTATATTGGCTTATAAAACACTCATTCAGAGTCAGCGATGCTCTCTGAAACCATACCCTGTCACTATATGGAATAATTAGTGATCATCATGATTTGGATCAGATCATAATTAAGACCTAGAAAGCACAAAACAATGCCTTCCTTCTTTCTATAAATTTGCATACTTCAGTTGTGAGATAATTTTCCATATAGCACATAACTTGGTATCTCAATGACAGTGCACATATGTGGTAATAACCAGCAATAAATGTATGAACTCAATAGTGAAACATTGAGTGACTTTATAAGCTAGTCAATATCATGTTGGTAGACTTAAATCAGTTGTGGTGCAAGTGTTTTACTATAGGTGCATCAGCAATGTTGTATATCAGCATATCAATTGCTTTCTTTGAGTACTGGTAATAATGTTCCAGACATCCATGCATGTACGTGCATGTGTATGTATATACATATATCTATCGATGTTCACACATACATACATACTAGCATAATGATTCTCTGGAAAATCTGTACTATAATGTCAGAAAAATACAAAAAACAATTTTAGGACTTCTTGTCACTTAACAGTCATTGATACCTTTAATAACTTTAGCAGTTACTAAAATGCTTAGGAAAATATGGTACCAAGGCATTCTTACACTTTCACTAGAAGAATGTTATAAGGTACAATAATATGCATATATGTAAATATATCATATATATATATATCATTTCATTTATTATCTGTGTTTAGATTCATTGGCATGTACACATATATGATCACATCTGAACTTACTATTATTACAAATGAAAATGCATAAACAGTATGATTTCCACCTTTAATGATAAAAGTAAATACCACTTTAATAATAAAAATAAAAACTACTGATAATACAAGATATTTGTAGCATACATAATTTGAAAACCAATCAAACTTTTAGTCCACATTATGAAAGCTCTTGATGTAAGATTAAACACAAATAGTTTGGGAGAAATGAGGCAAAACAATTTCTATACTGTCGTGATTAGAAACACAAATCAAGATTACACAACATTTTCAAAACTTGGCTTCATCACCACTATTAATGTTCTATTATTTCTCTTCCTTGAAGGTAGAAACTGGAGTCGTTTAACTTGGTGCTGATTCGAGACCAAACATCTCATTAAAACAAAAAACAAAATACAGCAACAACAAGAAAACTTTGTATCCAACAAATGTTTATTCAATCAAGTCATGGATTAAGCTTTAAGTGGAGATTTTAAACCGTTTTACAGAATCTATAACGTTCTCTTCACAGCATTGTCTTGAAGTAAAACCGAAGAAATTAGAATGCCTTGCCACTGAAAATACTTTCTTAAGTGAGGAACAATGTTAGTCAAAGCCACAGTCACTGCTTCTTTTTGTATACTTAGCAGTTATTAATACCCTTGGAGAAATGTGATATGGTGTCTAATAAGAAATTCTACAACTTCCTTGACTACAACTGGGAAATCAAAAATAATTCTCCTGAACACAAACATTAAAGATTTCAGAGACTAACCTTGAAATAATGTGAGCAGACTGCAGGAACAAAAATCATACAAATAATTCAAGGTAATGTCATAAATAAGTTAGAGAGTCAGTGAAAACAGCACAGATTGGCAAAGTAATTAAGTACCTTTCATTCTGCATTGTCTGAAAAGATCTATAGGAAAATAGTGAGCCTGAGCTGAGCAGTGGTGGTGCACACCTTTAATCCAGCACTCGGGAGGAAGAGGCAGAAGGATCTCTGTGAGTTTGAGGTCAGCCTGATCTACACAGTGAGTTCCAGGACAGCCAGGGGAAAAAAGGTCATTAGTGGTCTTCCCCCCCCCTCTGCTCCCTGACCCCCAGGCTTAGAAGAAACAAATAGAAAACTCTCCTTTCCCTTTACCCTACCTCACCCATTTTGTATTTTTAATTTGTTTGTATTCTTTTCCTCTGTTTTGCTCTATTCTAGTTTGTTTATTTTTTACCTGTTTTTTTAGTAATGAGAGACAGAAAGAAGGCTTGGAGTTGGATGGGTGGTGATTTAGGAATGACCTGGGAGAAGATGAGGGAGGAGACACCATTATTAGAAAATATTTTTAAAAACACTTCTTAAATAGAAAATTAAAAATAAATAAAATTAGCAAAATAAGCATTGAACTTATTTCTCTCCAAAGATCATCTGTGCAGTCTAAGGTATTAGAATAAATAGCAACTAGAATGTTTTTAGTAATATTACCAATCAATTTGCTGTTAGCTCTTGGCAAGAGTATACTTTTAAAATGGCCAAAAATTTATTCTGAGTCATTCTTATTAGTTCCTTTGGTCTCTTTACATACAGAATCACTTCAAAGCTTTATATATATATGCTGAATTGAACTGTGCTATAGAATTATTAATCTTTGAAAATAAATTCATACTAGTTAGTAGCATAATTTCTGTAAATTTATAAATACTTTACTAAGCAATTGACGTTGGCGGCAATAGATGATTTTTATAAAACTTTTAAACATGCTCATCAATGAACATGTGATATAGAGACATATTTCTCCTCCTAGGGATAGTTCCAAAAATTTTTAGTCCTCAAACGTAGAATTTTACTCAAAAACAAAGTGGCATAAAGCTGGTACCTAAATCTATCTCTAAAGAGTGGCAGCCATTTCACAGGATATTTCAAGAATGACTCCTTCACACATTCAACAAATTATAGGTCATCTTTGCGAGAGTTTGCTGATGGCATAATGTGCTTTCTTCCAAATCAATAAAAAAAATGCTTCTTATGCAAACAACAATTTAAATTTTGAATATAACCTGATAGATAATCTGGAATTGTGGATTATATGATTGTAATTTTTTTCTCATTAATAATAGTTCCCAAAGGATGGTATATTTTCATAAGTGTTTGTAAGGGTAAGTTGTTGTGTTTCTGGGCTAGAGTCCATCAGCATCCAGTCTTACTGCTAATCATCTCCGACCATGCTTAGGTGCTTCCCTAACTATGCAATCAACAAACATGTAATTAGTGCTGACTCCGTGTTGGATACAACTCTAGGAAGTAGGGAAATGGCCTGGAGTTGGAGTCCTTGCCTGAACATATTGCAGCAACGTTTTGCTTATAGAGTGTTAAAGATTAATAATGAAATGTGAGTGGCATAGAGCAAAACCTCCTCCCAACTATAGATGCAGATGTGAGATACAGATAAACTCTATAAAAGCTATTGCTCATATTGACTAGACAGCATATGTTTGCTAAACTCTTCATGCTTGTTAATGTGCAAGCTACAGTCAAACTCTGCTTTTCCTATTTATCATTTGAAAATAAAAGATTTTTTCCTGTTGAACTTAATCATTTCTAGTTTAAATCAAAGAACTCTGAGTAAAGGTACACACGTATTTGGAGTAATTTTGTATGTGTGAGCATAGTTAAATGGATTAACATAAGATCCACTTATTCCTTACACGCAAAAATCCACTGAAAAAGAATGAATACTACGCTCAGCATGTATTTCATTCTGGCTATGGATTATAACACTTTGAATACCTTTATTATATCTTACTCCACCCATTGTTGAAAAGTCAAGGACTAGGGGCCTTATTTTACTTGTATCCAGGGCCACAGCATTCAATATAATGATGATGGAAATCGTCCAGGTATAGGATCAAATGAATTAAAACATCATATCAACTCATGCCAAGGAGAAGTTTATCTTTTCAGCTGTTAATGTTCTGCAGAAAAAATAATTTCTTCGATATTGCATTTAAAAGGGGATATTTTTAAGAGCACCATGATGTAATTTTCTATACCTGAAATCATCCTGAAAGCATCTCTAATATAAGATTATAAATTTTCCACTTTTTGAAAGGAAATGATTTTGATATATGTTTTTTAATAGAGGCAATTACTGATTATAGTGATAATTCAAATTACAAATAAGCATAAAAAAATAATGAAATATAAATGAAAGATATACCTCTCCTAGTATAAAGATAATGCTTTTTAAATACAAATTATCAATGCAATTGAATACTTGATTTAGCCATATATTTTTAATTGATTTTATAGTGTCGTGTTTCACTTTCTCCTAAAAGAGCATGCAGACACTATACTGACTCAACCTTGCCCTTTCTGGGACTTTATGCAGTGATTCCTACTAACATTGCATTTGTGAATGACTGGTTTCCCTGATTATTCCAAAGAACATTGTTGACCACTTCTCATTCCAAAATATCTTTTGAGTCCCCTCTTCTCAGAATTGAGCATACACCAATCACTAAAAGCTACCTTTCTACTATTCATGATGCCCTCTGGTTTCTACATGAGTTGAGAATCTCTTCAGGAAACGAAACACTGAGAGTTTACATGGAAAAAAAAAAACCCTATTATGTAGTGTCAACATATTTTCACACGAAGCAAGTAGGTTAAATGTGGTTGTCCCATTTGTTCCAAAATACTTATATGTAACTATCTGAGAGTTACTTATGATATCATTTCCAAACTGAAAGATTCTGACTCTGCTCTTCCAGTCATCTCAGGTCTAAGAGCATTGCAGCATACAAGAGTTCACCTAAGGTAAGTGAATGGCAACAATAAGAGTCAGAAAGGAGTCTACAGTTCAGCAGATTATAACATAGCAATGCTGCTTCCTTATTTATAACAGTATGTCATGATAACATGAGATGTTAATATTAGAAAAAATTAGATGAAATGTATTATAGAATGCCCTGTGCTATTTGAACATTTAAAGCATCTATAAAATAATTTCCAAAAATCATAAAAATTAAGAGGAGGAAACCCAGGTTCAACAATATAATGAAGCTTCAGACTAGTGAATGAAAAAGGCAGAAACTGACAAGCTGAATAGTTTTTCTTTTCCTTAACTAACTCTGTACTGTACAGCAAATCTCTTTAAAGCAGCAAGTGTGTTTTACAGAAATTGATCTGTCACTCATAGTATGATATAATGGCTTCACCCCCTAATATATACAGAGTGTTGTGTTCAAAAGTGTGTTTAAAGTGCTACAGGTAAAATTATCAAGAGAAAGATCCAGAGATTCATGATTTTTAATAGTTTCCTTGAGAAAACTGTTTTCTTACAGGAGTCATAATTTTCTGTCTATAGAATAAAAAAGCTTTGACACATCTCTGTTGATTAAAATGGACTTTTCAGAAAGGGGCAGTTTTTCTTTCCTAATGATTTTCTTTTGGCGTGATATTGACAGTCATACTAAGCTATTTTTAACCAGTTGGTACTCATTGTTATGAAAATTAAAGTGATCCCACTTAGAGGTATTCCTGAATACTTCATTTTATATCTTCTAATACCTACACTTAATTGCTGCTAACATTTTACTAATTTTTGCCACACTTATCCACTGCAGGGGAATCAGCAACTTTAAGAGTGCCTACAAGATAATAGGTACTCAAAAATAATGCTTACCCAAAATTCCAAACCAATTTATTAATTTCTTATTCATTTTTATGAGTCATGACTTCGAAAGAATAGCTAAGATTCATATGCTTATGAGTATAAACATTCATATAGTTACCGATATGTGCTCTTACATAACAAACATTAAAACATTAACACTGAATACAGGAAGAGTCAAATAAAAAGGAAAACCTAATAGATGACACAAAAAATGATGTCAAGAATAAAGTTACAAAACGAAAGTAGTTTTATACTTTCTCTGGTACTTATGTACTTGTTAGACTGGAAACAAGAGATTATATCTAAACTTTCTAATAGTATAAACAAAAAAGGATCCACCTACAGCAGCCACAGGATTCTGCAGTATCCACAGGATCCATCCATTTTATTTCCTGGCTTCACATATGACTACACTTGGCTATTTGTAAGGCCTGTTATGAGGCACACGTTCTAGCTGGTCTCTAATTTTCCTCTAGACTTTGAGCATCTCCTCATTATGCTTTTTCATATCACTTTAGATAGCCATCACTAACCGGTTGTATTTTCCATATAAAATAAATTGCTAGCTAAATCCTATCTAAAAGGATAGAGGAGGTATTTAGTCATTCACATATAAGAGTCATTATTATGAAATCGTTAATCATTTTCAAGTGGCAGTATACTTGAATTTCTTTATCTTGAAAAAATGTTGAGAATAAAACAATTTCATTTGCAGGGCACTAGAGACATATACTTAAATGATCATCTTCATGATTAATAAAAGTTTTTTATTGAAATTGTACTCTGTGCGATATTTTCCCTTAGTTTAACTTTCTATATTAATCTTTCCAATAACTTTACAATCAAGTTATTATCACCAGGTAAATTAAGACAAAAAATTGAAGTAATTAAAACTTGGGAACATCTTCCACAGTACATGAGCAAATATAACTGCGCCTTTATTTAAATAAAATGCCAATAATGTCTTTTATTGCTTGGAGAAGAAGACCATGACGGAAGGCAGAACCATGAGTTGTTTTAACAAGGTAGCTTGGGTATGTTATGCATCCCCAAGTAAAAGCAACTAAACAACAAAACAGGATTTGTAGGTTTTAGAGAGTATATATGTTCAGTTGTGACTGAAACTTCAAGATTTCAAGTTTAATATACTAGACATTTTAAAAAATTTTTTATTGAAGAGAGAATTTTTTCAAACAATATATTCTGATTATATTTTTCTCTCCTCCAACTCCTCCCAGATCTTCCCCAACTCAAACCCATCCAAATCTATACCCTTTATTGCTCTCTCTTACTGTAAAACAAACAAGGGTCTAATGAATTATAAAGTAAAATCAGATAAAAAAAATAGGAAAAAACAAATTAACAAGAAAAATAAGACCCCCCTCCAAAAAAAAAGAAGCAAGTGAAACACATATAGACAGAGAGGCAAACTCATTCACAGATACACAAATCCCTTAAAAATACAAAACTAAAAATCATAATATATAAGCAAAAGACCCATAAAGTTAAAGAAAAGAGAGAAATAAAAATATGTCCAGACAATGCATTATGAGGAAGAACACAAAACCAACCAAATAAAAAACAAAACAAGAACAAAAAGCAAGCTTCAATAATATCATTAAGTTTGTGTTGTGTCGGCCATCCACTGCTGGGCATGAAGTCTTCCCATTGTATTTATTTAATTGCATTTATCTGTATTTATATCTATATCTTTAGCTATCTATTGATATATATTTATAGACAGATGACAGATTGATTGACAGATAGATACATAAGTAGATTTGTATTTTATATTCCATCTACCTTCAAATTCTTCTAGCTTTTCTTCTATATTCCCCCCCAAATTCATATATTTTACACACTGAGTCCAATTAGTTCTCCCTTAAGCACATGGATACAGTGCAACTAGAATATGGGCAACCTAATAGAGGCCACATCCCAAAGAAACTGACTCCTTCCATCAGCAGCCATCACCTGCCAATAGCTTTCAGCTAAATTTGTTTTCTATGGTGTCCCTCTCCCATACATGCTGGATTGTTAATTGGTTTGATCTTGTGCAGATCTTGTGCAAGCAGAAATAGATACAATGAGTTCCTAAGTACAATGGCCCTAGCGTATCCAGAAAATACTACTTTACAGCTGTCCTTCCTGACTTCTGGTTCTTAAAGTCATTCTATCCCCTCTTCCTTGAAATTCCCTGAGCATTTTCAGGACTGTTTGACATGGATGCTGCATTTGGGCCTGAGCACTAAATAGTTACTTGTATTCTGCAGGTTGTCTAGTTGCGAGTGTGTGTGTTACTTGCAGACTACAATAAGACACTTGTTGATAGTGAGAGAGTGTTACACTGAATTGGGGTGAAATATGATGCTAAGACCATTATGTAAGTACTGAAAAAAATAGTAAAATTAAGTAGTCAAGATCTCTATGTGTTGGAAAAGAAGAAGGCTTTCTTTATATTATCTTAAACCTAAGTAATTTACTGTTGTAAAATAAAGTTTCACTCTGAGCTTTATAAACATTATCTACTCTCCAAATAAAACACAACTGTGTGTCTGTGATTTATTGTCAATTCACCACATAGAAAAATAGCTAAAAGCTAATTAACTCAAAATTGATCTTTGTCAAAGGTATTGTTTGAGAATATGAAAAAAAATGTACTCTTTTATTTAGATATAATTAGGCAGTATGGGTGTTTGCCTACTAAGATGATTTCTACATTGTATTTTTAGGAGTTCTTCATGTTTCATCATGCTTCATGATGTTTCCTCCTCAGATGAAATTGATACCAAATCACTAAATTTTTGCTCTACCATCTTGCCTCATAAGACTAGAACAGCTAGTCACCCTTACACCATTCTCCTGCACCTTCGAAAATTCAAGATTCTACTGTATGGAATATAGTCTAAAGAGATTCTTTATTTCTTCTTTCTGTTCAGTTTACCTTCAAGAATTCATTTGGGAAGGCCACCTCTAACTCCTTCAGGTGTATGTTGAATCTGCACATTTGGCTGAGTCACCAGCTTTATCCGCAAACTGCTCAATATCTCCTAAAAGTAGGAGAAGTCTTCTCATAATGTGTGACAGCTGAGGCTTGCCTTGCTCCAATTATTCAGTTTTCAAGATAGAGTTGAAACACCTGGACTAGAGATCTTGGTAGTGTCTTCTAATCCTGCACCGCAGAGGCTGAAGCGGATTGTGAATAAAGACCAGCCTGACCTACACAGTAAGGAACAATCTGAAAACAAAATTCTTGAAAAACAAAATGTTGCATAAACACACATGCCCTTTTCACTTGTCAGAAAATAAATTCATGAAATAAAAAAACAAAAAACCTAGGAGATAATGACATTTATTTTGTTCATGTAATTCCAGTTCCTGGACTGTAAAAATCTTGTATTGGATAAACAAAAAGCATATCTTAAGAATAAATAAATGTCCTTTATTTTCAGTATGTATTTATGTGCAAACTATTCAAAGGTTGCAATCAGATGAAAGTCCATGTATCTCAGGGAATTCGGTTGATAAATTACTTCTGTATAGATTATCAAAATAAAATGACATATTGATATATATTAGATTTTAGACATGTAAAGATTTTTTAACAAAGAAATAAAAATATGTCAAATGATGAATTTCAGGATAGAAATCTTTAAGATATGTTTTGAAGGATTGTTTTCAGTGTTAAAATGGCATAAAAACTATTTTATTCTGACTGGAATATGTGAGATGGCACTGAATATATATTTGGACAAGCTTATAAAAGCATTACTGTAACAGTTAAAAATTATTATAACATATATGACATAAGGTTAAAATAGGTTCAATAGGTAAGTGAACCTAGAGGTAAAATTGTACATAGCAAAATGAAATCCTATACTGGTTATAAATTTTAAGTTTTTGGAATAATATTTTGTGAGATTTCAAAATATCCTTTTATATAAAATTCTTTATTCTGATAAAGATAAGTAGCAATGAGCATCTTTACAATTAATTCAGTGAATAGCTTCACAGTCAACAGCTGAGGCAGCTACTACCCGACTCACTAAACCATCTCTGTGCTGCAGAGAGAGGGACAATCAGACACAGGATGTGTCCAATGAGCCAATGGGTCATCTTAGGGGATTCTTGTGAAAATGGGTGGATGAACACTCATGCACCTATTCACAGAGATCAACTTGCTTGCTTAGAAATAGGGGCTAGAGAAGCAATTCAGGTGCAAAAACATTTCCAGAAAGCCAACAGACTCACGTATTAGCCATTGTACCAGGAACTCAATTTCTTTGGGTGCATTCAAAAAGAAGAGTTAAAAAGAGAGAGAAAAGGTAAAAACCTATTGTACCATATGTGAATATGACAATGAGTGCCATTAGGACCACATTTCTGGACTAACATTTTAAAACAACAGTCAAAAGACACTTCCTATAGGCGTAAGAGTTTAAAAATGGGCTAAATGTGATATAACTCAAAATATATTGTTGATTCCATCAGTATTTACAATTATACAAGAGAAAAAGGTAAAATATACTTTAGCAATGTATATTAGTTAACAAATTTGAGGAAAAGCACTGGGCTATAAGAATTTTTTAAATGCCCTAGCCATTGTTAATGGAGATCAACAAACAAAGCAGAACAATAAAACTATGGGCAGTTTATTTATTTATTTATTTATTTTTTGTTCGGCTGTGTTTTTGGTTGTGAGCCTAGTCTTTAATGGCTGAGCCAGCCCAGTAGCCCAGGTGTGTGCAATTTAATCTTAGTAACAGATATATGGAAATTCATGAACTAATTTATTTTTGGATAATAAAATAGTATAGAAAAATCAAACTTTAAATATTTTATTTATTTAAAAGGCAAATAAATGCAATGTATTTCATAAAATGTGGTCACCTGTGCCAGGCAATTGTGCCCACATTTAATCCCAGATCACAAGAGGCAAATGCGTACACACCTGGGTGAATTTCAAAGCCAACCTGATATGGTCTACATAAGCAGTTGTAGGCTAGCCAGAGTGACATTGAAGACTTATATCAACACCAACACCACCACCAACAACAAAATCAGAAGAACCTTGTCATATTTGGGAAACACTTTAAGCTTCCACAGTTTGATTTAAATTGATATGTGTCAGAGTTCATTTAATTTTGTCTCTTATACAATGTTCTTGACCTGATGTGTATCAAGAAATGCAGAGGGTGATAAAGAAATACTCAGACTCTGATTTTGATTAATGTAAAAAATTATAAAGTTTAATACAGAAGCAATGTATTGACCAGTTGCCTAGACATTGTTATAGCATAGTTTTATTGTATCTTAATTTTTGTACCATCTGGCTTTGAGAATTCATTAATGTATGAGATTCTATTACAGCATCCTTTGTGTCCTTATGCTTACAAAGGAGAAAATGACTTGAGGTGACTCTGAGCAGTGCAGTGCTTGCCTTTATTTTATATTATACTACTTGTGGAGCTAGGTAGAGCCTTAATTTCTACATCGTATATATGATTTGTCTCCTGCTTCTTTTAGGCAAGGTAGTTAATGCTACCATTATAGCTGCTATAAGATTCAATTCACAAAGTTCAGTGAGAGGGCAAAAATCCAGTCTGCCCTTAGGAGTGACTCTTTTTGTAACCCAAGGGCATGTCTCTAAGTCACATAAAATACATATTAACTGAGCAGTAATGGCATTTTCTCTTGGAAAGCCAACGTTTTCCCTTATCCTGAGGATTCTTTAATATCAAGTATTATATGCTATATTCCCACCATGGATATGCCTGCAATCTGAACTTTTATTCAGTTTCTCATGTTGTCACTACAGACTAAACATATTAAAGGTAAATTAGATAACATTGAAAATAATACTTTCATCCCAATAAATATTAATTTAATATCCTGTTAAATACAATGATTTCAGAGGATACAACATCTTAACAAATATCTAATAAGGATTTTTAAAAGAGTGACACAAAATATTATGTTACTGCCTGTTTGACAACTATATGGGTATATAAGCTGCATTTCAGTCTATTCAAGGTTAGAAGAAATTGATTGACATATATCCACTAGTTTTTCTGAGAGCCCATGTCTGACATTTATGGACCCCCACGAAATTGCTATAGTAAGACATGAGAAAACAAATTATTTAAGCCTCAAATATCATGCTTTCAGATGTTGAAAGGTGATCTATTCATTTGAAAAACAAACTATCATTTTCTGTTTTTCATCCAATCAATATTATCTGGAAGAATTACAGATGTAATTCCATATGTTAATGAGTCTGTTTGAAGAAGATCATATGAGAATCAAGTTTGTGTAAAGTACTTCCTGTGTCAACAACTACTATCCAGTGATTCAAAGCTACTGTCAAGGTCCACTTCTCGGTAAGTGTCATTAACCTAGCAAATGAATTATTAATATTTGATAAAGCACATTAGCAACACCCTATACTTCTGCAGCAGGATAAATGATAATTTCCTAAAATGACAAAAAAGTCAATCTGAAACTTAGAACATATCTAGTCTCTGTGCAAAGAGATATTTACAAGTTGAGAAGCTAAAACTCCATTTAAATGTCTTAGTTTAAAAGTCTTAACAATCATTTTTTCGAAGTAATGTATATTTTTTGTATATCTCATAGAATTCCTTTCCCAGCTAAGAGAATAATGGCAAGAAATAAGTAAGTTTTACCTAATGGTGATTCATTTTATCTAATGATGCAAGTAAAATTGGTCTTTATTTTATATTTCACATAATTTTACATGTTTTAATATACAGGAACTAAAGCCTACTTTTACTAATTGCTTGTTGTTGTATCCAAGTATTTTGTTTCAGACATGTCACAGAATTGTAATCATGTAGAATTTATAGTGATAGTTGCATCACACTGCATTAAATAAATAAATAAAAGAATTAAACTTAAAATTCAGTTAGATTTTTTGGTAGACTAGTACCTCAAGTGAAAGACAGCCACAGGCAAAAATAGAAAACAGGTTTTCTTGATTACTAATGAACACAGTAATTGTTTTTCATGTAAGTGCTATTCATTTGTCAAAATAATAGCATTATATACCTTTATATTTAAAATTTAGGACATGCTGGGTAGTAGTGATGCACACCTTTAATCCCAGCACTCAGGAGACAGAAGTAGGCAAATATCTGTGAGTTGGAAGCCAGCCTGATCCACAGAGTGCGTTCCAGGACACCCAGATTCACAGCAAAGAAACTTTGTCTCTAAAACAACAACAAATAATAAAACAAAACAAACAAACAAACAAAAAGAATGAACAAAAAATTAAAACTTAGGACATTAAAGTGACAAAACAGTGTTTCTTTGTTGGCTGGCTTAGAACATAGCTATAATCTTAAAACAAGATGTAATACATTTCCAGAAAAGATTTAAAGATATATTGATGGAAATATGCACTCAATAAATAAACTTGCAAGAGTAGACAATAAGTCATTAGATAAAAGCAGACTCAGAGTTCTTAACAATTTCCTAAGCCTACCTCAATATATAGAAAAACAAAAAACAAAACAAAACAAAACAAAACAAAAAAACCCTGAAGTTATGCTAAGGGACACAACGTTCAAATGCTTTATTAAGCTTGTTTGGCAAAATCCTGCTGATCCTTGATTTTCATGAACTTGAATTTTCTAAAAAATCCGTCTTAACTTTTCAATAAATTAGATATGAATTAAAAATATTCTTGTCATCTTTTCTGTACTGTTGAGCATTGATGTATTCATCACATGTTCCTTTGGAGATGGAATGATCATATTTCTATTGCTAAAAGTTAAAAAATTATGAATATTTTCATAAGCTTGTGGTCAATAAGCCTTATTATAGATAAGAATTCTGTGCCTGAAACATTTTTCTCCAGGTACCTATTAATCTGACATGTTATGTTAACAAGTCCTTTGTTATTGAAGGATTGTTTTACTTCTGAAAGAAATACAGATGATTATGAGGAATTATTGTGCTGTAAGCTCCCAAGATTTATTTCTATTTATAAAACAGTCTTAGGACATTTGCTAACTCCTTCTGATCTGTTTCTTTTAAAAATATGTTATTTTATCGTGTTTGAGTTTGATGATTTATTTAATGCTTCAATTGACATGATCAAGGCCATTAAACCTCTTTAAATATTGTTTTAGCTATACCCCACAGACTATGATAAGACGTGTTCATAAGTGCTTTGGAGTCTTTTGTTAATTTTGAATAAATTGTGTTTACAAGTCAAAGTTCTGTTGGGCAAATAGATCCAGTTTAAGTGTAATGGAGCTATTATAAATATTTTAGGAATTAGAACTTAAACACTGGAATAAATGTTTTGAAACTAATTGAAGGATTAGATAAATCATTAACTAGTATTCCTGCATCAATGTGGGAAAAGTTAGAGCTTAAAAAAATTCATTGTGTCCATTTCTGTAACAAATGCTTTCCTGAGAGCTTGAAATGGCAGACATACACACACACACACACACACACAAACACACACACACAAAGAGAGAGAGAAAGAGACTGAGAGAGAGGGAGAGAAAGAAATACAGATAAGCAGACACATACACACACACAAAGAGAGAGAGAGAGAGAGATAAGCAGACCCAGATAGATACATACACACATATACATGCACAATACACATACACAACACATGCAAATGAGCGTGCACGTACATACACACACACACACACACACACACATACACACACACACACACACCAAGGCTACATTTACAAAGTCAGCAAGGAAGAGATAAATACAAAGCTTGGCTGCATTACTGAACTTTTGAAACATGTGACCTTGTGCTGAGAGTTCACATGTGTTTTAGAACATTTCAAATGAGAGTGGCAAATCCATGGCTTAGAGGAAAAAAATCGAAGTCAGTTGTACTGCAATCCATCTGAAGCTCTCCCTCACTGTGCTCTGTTTCAAAGTACAGCTCCTCTGGGCCTCAGCTTTTTATTTTACCATGAATAGGCTAAGAATTCTCTGTTGCCTATTTTTACATCAACTTGTCACAAGCTAGAGTCCTCTGAAAGGAGGGAATCTTAATTGAGAAAATGCCTTCAGAAGATTGAGCTGTTGGCAAGCCTTTAAGGCATTGATGTGGAAGGTTCCATCACATTGCAGTTGACCACCCTGGGATTGTGGTCCTGGGTTTGATAAGAAAGTCAGATGAGCAAGCCATAACCAGCCAGTAACAAGCCAGTAAGCAGCTCTCCCCAATGGCCTCTGTATCAATTCCTGCCTCCAGGTTCCTACTCAGTTTGAATTCCTACCTCATTTGTCCTCAATGGATTGTGATTCAGAAAATATAAGCCAAATAAACCCTTTCCTCCCTACAACCCACCCCTAACAAAAGAAAGCACAAGAGACGTCAATGGGACACCCACATAGGATATTCAAAACTGGAGATGCTACCAAGGCTATCCTGAAAGGTGTTCCTGCCTGAAAGCACACATCCTCCTGAGCCAGGTACTATGGTAGGGTATAGATTCTCACTGAGAAGAATCAGTCATCAGGAATCGCTACTGGACCAGCAGCAGACTTCATACAAGTTCCATTCTTGACTGATCTTGTCCAGGTTTATATGAGAAATTTATATTCCAAAAACTGTGACTAGGAATTGATTAAGCTGACATAGACTCCTTTAGAAAGGAAACAAGCCTAGTTTCTTAATTATGAGTTATTATTGATTCCCAAACATGACACACTAATAACAGAATATATTTGCAATATTCCATTATTCAAAGTTAATTATTATTGGTTAGCAGATCTTTTAAATTGGGAAGTTATATAATTTTCTGCCAATGTTTAATATTTCCCAGACTTTCTTTATAACTTCCATTTATCATCATTATTTAAAGCTGCTCTGTTATATAACTATAGCTTTATAAACATAACTTCTTCAGTGTGACTTTGTGAATGGGCAGAATGTCATTTTAAAAGCTAATAATCAGAGATGTTCAAAACTTTTAGTAATTTAGCTACTTCTCACTATATTTAATAAGTTGTACTTGATTGTACAATGAACATCATCATGCTCAAAAGAGTTTATGGTATGGTAGTGAAAATTTAAAGCAAATTAAAACTGGCCTCATTCCTGTGTATAAATATCAACTGAAATTTACTTTTTGAGTCTAAGGATAACTCATTCTGTTGATGAAAATGGTCAAACATTGGCATTAGTTCTCCCTGAGCTCTGGAAAAAATGAGGATGTAGACTTGATTCTCACTGTTTATTAAACACTATTGTGTTTCATAACTTTGATGGGTAAATTTTAATGTGTTTAAAATTATAGCCCCAGTTTTCTCACTGAAAATTAATGAGAGAGCTCCTTCTTTTACATTGCTATTATGAGATGAAAAGATTGATGTGTATAAAAATTATCAAAGTATATTTTCAGTATGTAAGGGAAGTATCTTATTATTTGGAGAGAAGAAAAGCATATTGCTGTCCGTATCTTTAATCCTTATATGTTCGGTAACCAATAAATGCACTGTATATGTTTCTTGTTAAAGATTATAAACACTTAATCTGAAATTTTGTGTCTGAGGTGTAAGAACCTAGTTCTTAAAACAAGTATGCTTACTATAACCTAATTTCAGGTTGTAGAAAAGATATCCCAGGCATTTGCCAAAAAGTCTTCCTTAGTAATGGTGGAAATCCACAGATGTAAAAGTCAACACCAGTTCCTTAAGTATGGGTTCTGTAAAGCAAATTCCTTACAAGTAACACAGTGTGGAAAAAGTGGACATAACCCCCACTCTGTTTGGGCAAGTAAGGTTAATAATAGCAACGGGAAATCTTGATCTTCTCCTAGACACCTGATATGGCACATTAATTGCCATGATTTTCCTCTGAAGATTTGTAACTTCTGTCTCATGAGAAAAGAGCATAACAAGAGTCATGAGCTAGAGCATTCTATAAAGTACCTGCTTAGTTATCAGCAAAGGTCATCAAAAACATGGGGACATATGAAAAGCTCACACTCAATAGCAGGTCAAAGGAACATAGTGACTAATTGTAAGAAATCCTGGGTGAAAGTTTGTAAATGACTTAAAGTCAAATACTGTAACATCTGAATAATAATGCATTCAGTGTAATTAATGTTACTATATCATCCTCAATGATGAACTAATTGTGAAAACACACCACACTGATGTAAATGATAATGATCATAATTCCGATGGTTACAGGACAAAATTTTCTGAACAATTATCTAAACCTTACTGTAAATCAGCTATTCTAAAATTAAAATTTTATTAAGAAATTTCAAATAAAACAATCCAGGGAACCATGTGTGACACATAAAGGTTCACAAATCACATATTCTACATGCATACTTGGAACTTTGAGTCTGCATTTAACCATTTATTCTAATTGCATTCATAAACAAATAGAATGATCCAGAAAAGGATGAACATTTCTGGAAATTTAACATAAAAAATATCCATCATCTCCTTCTTCATGCAGGTCAAATCTAGTGGCAGACGAGCCTGCAAGTGTAAGAATGCTCCCAGTACATTGATGACATCTCTGAGGAATAGTAATGAACTCTGAATGGGAGAAGGATTTGTGCTGATACACGCAGCACACAGGTTATCCCAAGCAGAGAGGAAACAGTTTTGACATGGCTCCTTACCAAGGGAATGAATGGTACTGTCACACAGCTATTCCTATGCACTCTCTTTGGAGGCAGTTTCTCTTGCTGGAACTATTCATGAGTTTTCTCATACTGAAAAACTAAAAAGCAAACCAACAAAACAACTTCCTTCTTCTTTCTCTTCCTTATCCCCTTCCATTCCATCTTTCTCCAACCCTTTCTAGTGTTCCCTTCTACTTTGCCATAATTTACTCTTTGTTGTCTCTCACCCATTTTATACCCGTTTCAATCTTCCACACTCCCTAGGACTCCTGCTTCCTACCTTTCCTCTCTCCTCCTGTTGCTTTTTCATTGCCTTTGCTCTTAGGACCTGTTCAGAGAAGAGTCCAGAAGAGTGTCAGCCATTATAATTTCATCACCATATTTAGCTGGATTTGAGGTAAGCACCATACCTTTCAGAGGTTAGATATGTCTGTTTGCCTTTTCTCCTTCTGGGTCTGATGATCAATATAAACCATTTAGAGAATACAAGAACAAAAATGTAAAAATAGGAAATATGTAATTGAAAACAAAACTCGGATGTGCAAGGTTATAAAAATGATTTTATTTCTGACAGATCTCTGGTTTCTATCCATTTCCTGATTATGTGGTCAAAGGCAACATGTCATTGTTGCCTTTAATAACAGCAGTCATGCTTCCCTATGGCTAAACTTCTCCCTTGCTGAAATTCAAGCATTTTGGATGATGTTTTTACTCGTTGTATTCTCCGGATGTCTATGGAGCACAATTAATTCCAGGATATTGTCAAAAATAACTGTTCTTTGAATACAACATAATAGAATTTATGGCGTCCTTGTATTAAATAATCTCATATTCTGTTGATCATTCCGATTCAAAACATCTTTCCAAAAACTTTGGAACTGACACCAGGGTATAGTTAAAGATTTGTGAGGGCTGGAGCTTTAGCTAGCTTTAGCTAACTGGTGTGGAATTTGTGGGCAGACAACCACATGTGCTGTGTGCACTACTGTGTAATCTGACCACTCACCAGGTGGACTCAATGTCACAATGCCGTGATTAGTTCTGAGAACCGCTTGAGTCTCAGGGAGAAGATACTTTTCATGTTTATTACACTGTTTCACCTTGTGGATAATTTAATATTCAAGCTGTGTAAGACTAAATAGCTCAGCACAGCTGGTGGGGAGTCTTGCTATTTCTCGCTTTCCTCTTATCTGTGCAATTTTAATAATTGGGAACCTAAAAGCGGTATGGTAAATGAATAAAATTATTCAAGGAATACATGAATTTGGCATCATCAATGAGAAGCTTAAATCAGTTTTCTTGAACTATAGGCCACAGTGCTATCTAAATGGAATGCTGGAGTTGAAGCCAATTCATTGCATGTTTGCCTCTGCAATTATGAGATACCAGGTCAACGGGACTGTTCAGAGCCTGTGTTTTATGGCTTGAATGATTCTGGAGAATTTGTATTTAGTCCTAGAACAGTATTTATTCTCTTCCTTTGAAGAACTACACATTTCAAAAGAATAATTTTCTATGTTGGGTAAGGAAAGCAACAACTAATTAAGCAAAATTGTGCTTTTTGTACCTTTGACTTCCAAACCCCAGAAATATATTTTACCATGCTTGGTTTACCTAAACACAATGTCCACAACTTCATATTCAATCCAGGTGTGTCAAAACACATTCTTTGTCTTTATATTGTTCAATGACTGATTTGCCTAGACTTTACGTCTTAAGTCTACCTTATTTTTTGTAATAAAAAATTATAACTCACTCTTGATATATAGGAACTTGTCTCTAAATAGTGAAGTACATCCTATAAATAAAAAGCTTTTATATTGGTGACATGATTCAAAGTAAAAAGAATATATTTCTATGCATTGGTTTTAAATTTTAAAATAAAGATATCTGCTAGGAAACCTTTCAGTTGCCTACATGCTTAGACTGAAGTAACTGACATCGTTTTAATCTGAAACTGTATATGAAGATCAGGACATATTTCCATTTTGTGTCTACCACTGTAATATGTGGTTTAGACATCCATAGTCAGGTTTATTTTAACTTTAACCATAGGTGCACAGACTGTTTGAGGGTGGGGAACATCCCACGATTATCCTCATTCTAAAAATGGTCTGTCCTTTAAGATACCAATTCCCACAGTTGAAGGAGAATGACTGAGAGACAGTCCTGCAGGGGATTCATCCAAATGAAACTGTAGATAGGAGAGATCTGGTGAATAAAATCCCTTTCCATCCTTCTTCAGGTCAGCAACAACAGACTTAGTGACACACTAAATTTTGTCAGCACTCTGATTTCAAACATGTATTTGTATTAAATCTATACAGCTCCCATATATACCACACCTATATAGCTCAAGTTCAATGACATATTCACACTTCATTGGGCATGCATTTCCATGTAAATAGGGTGGATCTTGTCAACCTATAACTGTCATTTTAACTTTTCCTATTCAGATATATAATTATTTGCTCACCGTCCAAAATGGTGAAATATGTGTATATATTTTCCAATCCTTTGTTTTCACCTTGCTGCATGTACCATAGTTCCTCTTTTACTTCTCCTGTCCAAACCCAAACTCAGTCTAAAATGGACCGCCCCCACCAAACTCCCCATAGTGTTCCCCATATACGTGCGAGCTTCTGCGGCATATGAACAAGAGCCGGGCACTCTTCTGCAGGACCACGAGAGTTTACTTCCCCTGATTCTTGAAACTGAAAACAATGTTATTAAAAAGCAAACCAACAAACAAACCAGCAGGTGTCCCTTCAAATTTCACATTCTGTGATCAGCTAGGAGGGTCTCATCTGCTTTCCCACTTTTCTGCTTCAACTATTGCTCAAAGCCCTAAATATTTTGGAGGTTTGACAGACAACTATTGGGAAATCATGGATGCAAGCTAGAACACAAATCATCTCTTGTAATGAAAATAGGAATCATCTTTATGTTTTATTGTCTTCATGTGACTCTAAACAAATTAAAATTCCCAAATGGATAAACTGATAGACAAAGGAATTTTTATAGTGAGCATGCTACTCAAACATTACCGTGGGTTTTAGAGTGGATTGAAGTAGAATGTTCCCCAGTGACTCATAGGCTTGAATACTTGGTCTCCGTTAATGGAACTGTTTGGGAAGGATTATGAGGTGTGGTTTTATTGGAAGAGATGTGCCACTGGGAGGAGGCTATGGACTTTCAAAAGCCTGTGCTATTCCTAGTTAGCTCTCTTTTCTTCTTTATTATATCTCAAGATCTGCTCTCTCAGCTACTGCTCCAGCACCAGGCCTGCCTGCCTGCTGCCATGCTCCCTGTGATGGTGATTACTCTGCCCCTCTGAAACTTTTAAGTCCCTAATAAACTCTTTCTTCTGTAAGGTGCCTTGGTCATGGTGTCTTGCCACAGTAGAAAAGTAACTAAGAGAGTTTTCCTTGATAATCCATATCAAATTTTTCATATATGAAATTACTTCCCACTGTCACCATTAATTTTCCTTGGTTATTCAATTGTTTCTCTCTCTGTGCAAGAAATAATTCAAAAAAACATAAAAGAAGAGAATTACAAGTAATTCCATTCATTTATAAATATATTCATGGGTAGCCAATGTTTGCTTGTCTGTACATCCATCTGGGGCTATTGTGTGTCTGTGTTCCTTTTTCTTTTTCTTTTTAATACCGATGAACTCCCATTTAGTTCACTGATTAATTGGAAATCAATCATTTTACTTGTTAGTTTACTTCTGATTTGGATTCTTTGTTTCATGTTCTGAAAACAAATACTCATACATGTCTAATGTTAAACATTCAATGACAGTGAGATTCTATAATGTATTTTGTGACCCCTCAATATTTAAAACATTCATTCTTTTTGTAAAGTATTATTAACAAAGAGTCAAATATCTTTCTTTCAATTATGTCTTAACCTCTTCACATATCTATAATATGGAGAAGCCTGACCACTGAAAGCTAAGTCATCTAAGGAAGACAGATGACCTCAAATATTCTTCCTTAAGTCAAGACCACAAAGCTACATAAACATGCACAGATTTGACCTCTGAAGGACTATAAAAAATGTGTTCAAAATTTGATACTGTTTAACCCTTGAGCTGCGAAGTGGTGGCACACACCTTTAATCCCAGCACTCAGGAAACAGAGGCAGGCAGATCTCTTTGTGTTCCAGGTCAGCTTGGTCCACAGAGTACATTCTAGGACAGCCAGAGTTACAACAGAGAAAACCCTGTCTCAAAAAAACAAAAACAAAATGGACACATACAAAAACAAACCTGTTTAACCAACAATTCAGATACATTTCCAAATTATAAAGCCAGTTAATTTCCCCAATTTTTGTTTTATAAACATATTTAGTCAGTTTCCTTATTAAATTTTTTTACATGCTTACACTTTATTTTCACAAAAATTTTGCCAACTACAAAATACCAATGTACCAATATTTTATTCATGTTTAACGCTGAATTTTTAGTATTTAACATAGAACTGTGAACTGTTGTTAGCCAGAATAATTCTTTTCCCACTTAGGTTGTTTTGTCAGGGTGTATTATCACAGCAATAAGAAAAGAAACTATGATAGCAACCAAGTATCTCAGAATAAAAAGAACTGTTAACTTTCAGTTGCACTAACATACATGGCTAGTCTACAGATTTAGGAAGTAGTTCATGGCCGAAATTCAATATCTATGTCTGAATTTAAAAATAATTGTCGGGCACAAATACCAGAAACTTACTTTTTATTTTCATGAGAACTTACAGAATCAGTATATGAGTTTCCAAATTTATTAAATATGATTATTCTTAGCTATTTCTGATACATTCTTTTTATTCAAAACTCTGTAATTTCACCTGCCCTTACTACCTCTAAAGTTCCTCAGTGAAACAATTGGGAAATCACTATAAACTGGAGTTCTCTTAAATTTCTAACAATTATGATGCCGTGTATTATGCCATATGTAATGTTTTAATAAGAAAACATGATGTTTGAGAATTGTTCACATTGGGATGAAGGTTATCAGATCTAGAAGTACAAGCAAGATAGAGTGACAATATCAAGAGGGCAAGCTGCTGTAATCTGTGTCCGCTCTCTACTGAACAAATAGCCACCCAGCCACATCTGCTTTTTAATCTCAAATATGTATAAATTTCATGGAGACAATTTCATAAATCATGAAATTGTATAATATTTGGAATGAAACTTGGTCAAAATCCTCATTCAGTTATGTTTTTCTATACTAATTTATTAATTGTAGTCATCTATCAAGAGAAAACATGAACTTGATTGATGTAGAAGTCTATTTTTAGTTATGTTTCAAATGATTGCTTTGTCACTGTTGAGAAAAGGGCTGCCTAGGTCTTGAATTTCACATGTCTGTAGGTGTTGGCTTTATGTAAAAGATGTGTGATTGCTCATGATCTGTATGTGCTATCAATAGATCACCTGAGGAGCATAGGAATCAATAAAACTTCTGAGATGAGACACTCAGGGTTCCACTGTCCAGTATGGAGCTTGCTGTGATAGTGGTTCCCTCTTCTGAGGTCTGGCAGGGTTTATGTCTATGAAAATGCCTCTGTGTCTTTCTTAGTGAGCCGCCACAGCAGCATACTGCTACACTTTCTCCTTGACAATTTCACACTCTATATACTTGAACACATTAACGTGTGCTTTGTAAGTAATATTTTTTTCTCAGATGTCTTTTCTTTGAAATTCGTGTTACTTAAAACCAAAGTTTAAAGACTGCATTGCTTATTTTTTTTTATCTTTTCTTCATTCTTCAGAGCTACGCATACAAAATGTACAAATGATTATTTGACTCTAATTTTTGGATCTTTATTTTTCTCTCTCCTTAAATTTTAGTTAATCCCACTTTGGTTAGAGAAGATTCTTTTCAAATTTTCATCTTTGTTGAGGTGAGTTCCCTTGAGAAGATTTTGTGGGGACCCTGCTTTGAATAAACCTTCTAGTCCACTTTTGCTTTTAGTGCTTTCCGTGACATCTATTTCCATTTCCAGATGTTCTCTTCCTTATTAGTAGTGAGGCATTTGCCCTTCCAATGTCACAGGTTCTTCTTTTATTCTTTTATAGTTGCAAAGTATTTTGGCGACCTCTTGCTTTCTTCCAGACTAGAGCAGTGGGGTTACACTAAACTTTGGGGATACTAATTTTTTTTTTTTTCAAAATAGGAACACCTGGCCTCTTCAAGAGTAGTTACTGAATCTAGGAATGGACTTATAATACTTGCTTAAGGAAGTGTCTCTTTACTGTACACTTGAGAATGTTGTTATCCTTGCCTAAGTAATCATGTATAATACACAAAAGATCCATTGTCCAGAGAAAATTAAGTGTAAATATCTTGATTTGGGTTCTTTCTGGATGGAGCACTAAGGTAACAGTGTGCGTGCTGGCTGGTCTCCTGACTAAGACAATTTAGAACTAACACTGTAATGGGTTAATGTTTAAGCAGTTTTTCATGTAAGCGACCTATGATGAATTTCACTGTAAGAGTTTGGAAAAAAGACCCATTAATCACTGACTGGTGGCTGCTTCTAAATGGTAGTGATTCCTTGGCAATTCCAGCTGATTGACATTAGGTCAAAAGAGATCAAGTAGTTAAAGAAAGGCCTTGGTCAAAGTCACAGATACTTGATGTTAGAAGCAAGTGACTCTTGTTACAAAAGAAGGTTACAAGCAAAGGGCAATGAATTGTTCATGTCCAACCAATAGGACAGTAGAATAGGAAAAATACGAACAACAGCAAACAGTGAACAGAAGCTTGGGAGAAGCACCAACGGATTTGTACAATATTGACTCTAAAAAAAAAAAAAAGAATGTTTCTCCAACTTATAAATAATATGACAACACTTTATTTAGTTTCTGTAAAAATGTTTTTCTTCAGTCATTTAAAAGTTGGCACTTTCAGCAATTTCTTCCTAAATTTTAATTGAAAATGGCCTTCTCTATTTATACCATATTGTCTCTTCATTTTTATATTGGTCTTCAGTTGATATAAGTATTTCTGAAATGTATAAATCACAGAGAGGTGCCCATTTAAATGCATTCTTTTTTGAAGATCCAAGTAGTCCTTTGAGCTGAGCATAGCTGCAGAATAGCAGACATTATGTGTCAAGTCAATACCCAAATCTGCAATTCTTTGGCCATGATGTTTTATTACTCTATTTGGATAAATTTAGAAAAAAAAATAACAGTTTTTATTCCAAAGTTATTAATATCTTCTATATGTCTTATTTGTAATATTTTAAAATATTCCTCTATTTACAAGGCTTTCTTATAAACCTGAGAATTTAATTGTTTGTACTGTATTCATTTAAAATAAATAACCTAGACACAGTGTGCTGAAATGAGATCTATTTTCCCATTTGAAATCATCTTTATCTGCATAAAATTCAGTAATATTGGATTTAAATATAAAAGGTACCTTTTATTTAAAATATAAGATGAAACATTGATATTTACCTATCTTTTTGTGAGAAATGTTTACAAAACAATTTTTCAACAATAGCTATTAATGGTCTATTCAATATTTTTGCACTTCAATCTCCTATAATTAGTGGCTATTTTTCAAGATTCTGCATTTGCAGGGGTTAATTACTTCCCCAAAATAAAAAGTAATTCAAGGTTTGGAACTGGAGAAATGCCTCAGTGGTTGAGAGCTTGTCCCTTGTTTCTCAAGAGGACCTGAGCTGGTCCCCAACACTCACATTGGGAACACAACCTCCTGGAATTCCAGCTGCAGGGCATATGCCACCCTCGTCTGGCTCCCAGGGGCACAGACACATGCATATACACAGAAATCAAAATAACCACATCATGTATAATATTATGGAAAACTTATTTAAGAACAGTGCATATCTCTGGCTGTGTTCTTAGTTTTTGTCTCTTGTGAATGAATAATCTCTAGCTTGAAGTCATCTTCACACCTCAGAGCATCTAACCCTCAGTGGAACACCGGATGAGTTTGCTGTGCTTGATTAAAAAAGAGCATTGAGATGAAACCAACACCAGTGAGTTGTTACAGTTGGAAAGTGCTTAAGGTTGTTTTTACAAAGAACTACTAAGGCAGCCCTGTATCTCCTGCCTTTAGTCCCAGTGCTCAGAAAGCTGAAGCAGGAATGTAGTGTGTTTTATCACAGGCTGTACTACACAGCAAGACTTTGTCTTTAAAGGAAAAAAAGAAAAGGAAATCATTAAAAAAAAAAGTCATGGAAACTACTCACTTCCAAGCCTAATTTCCTGAGTTTGATCTTTGGGACCAGCTATGTACAAATAAAGAAAATCCTCCTGAGAGATATACTTTAAACTCTACACACGTGCTGTGGCCTTCCCCAAAATTAAGTAATTAAAAAGAAATATAGAAAACTATTGATTGGAAAACTAGCCGTAGGAACCCATCTGCGTATGTCACCTGCTGTGACACATTGGTAGTTAGGAATCATTCATGCGATTCCTACCCCATTTTATGCCCACTAGCATCGCATGTACAATTACAGTAGTGCCTGGTGCTGGTGACTTTAATCCCAGCACTCAGGAGGCAGATGCAGGCTGGTCTCTGTGAGTTCAGGTCCAGCCTGATCTACAGAGTGAGTTCTAGGACAGCCAGAGTTACAACAGAGACACCCTGCTCGAAAGAAACAAAAAACAAAGAATTATAATCTTAACAATATCGTTTCCTTTCAGTTTAGGGCCCAGGAGGGTCAACATAAAACTGTCTCAGAATTACATTGTATTTAATGAGCAATGATAATTATATTTCATTGAAATCGAATTGACTGTTTCAATGAAATATATATTTACTACTGGCGCTACTCTGCAGCCTAAGATATCTATATAGATATGTGGTAACTAGGCTCCAAAATTATTCTGAATAAAATTGAATTTGTAGATGAAAAGATACTGAGTGCGTATTCTTTTTTTTTTTTTTTTTTTTTTTGCCAGAGGGTTGTGGGGGAGGTTCAAGACAAGGTATCCCTGTTTTAACTCTGGCTGTCCTGGAAGTCACTCTGTAGACCAGCCTGTCCTTGAACTCACCAAGCTCCACCTGCCTCCCAGGTGCTAGGATTAAAGGCATGTGCCATCACCACTCATCACTCACCTCGACTAAGTGCATATTCTTCTGTGTGTTTGCTTGTCACTATACCAGACTTAACATGTGGAAGCGCTCTACCCTGAACAACCTCACTAGGCCTTTTACTTATTTAAGAATGAAATAAGAGTAAAATATTTATGACTGAGCCAAAACAGGTTACTTAAGAATCTTCTCAAAGTTCCTCTAACTTTGCTCCTAAAGAACATGGGATGAACTAAGTTAAATTTTATATTTAGTAAATTGCCAAACACTCATAGAGAATCTGGAAACTAATATTAATTAAAATTCCCAACTACTCTCTCATAAAATAATTAGTAAAATTGCTTCTAATTTGCTTAAATGCAGTGATCCATATACACTTACTTATCAACCTACACAATAATTAAATATATAACATGTGCTTGTTAAAACGCTAATGTTTTTGTTAAATAAAAATGGATGAGCCAATAGTCTGTGCTAAAATTGATGTTTTCAAAGCATGTACCTCTGAGGACTTGACACATTTCTTACCTTTGTTTTACTTTTAAAAATCCACTTTTCTCAATATTACCCTATGAAATTAAAATATTTTGAAGTATTTTACATGCATATGTTACAGGTGGAATTTTTTTAATGTAGTTTAATGGTCTGACTTTTTCTCCTCTGCGGGTCTTCTACTGATGATTCTCAGGAATATATTAACATAGTGTTGTTAAAAAAAGTATAAGAAATAAATCAAGTCACTTGTCATTTCTACTTTATAAGCACTGGGTTTCAATTTAAAGCTTATTATGAATTTGATTTTAATAATAATCTTCCCAAAATATGATGAGAGTTATTTAATCTTCTCAGAGTATTTTTGAAGACTGTGAAATATACTAGAGTAAATCTTGGTAAATAAAAACTTATATATGCAATGTATTGTGAAAATAATCACTAATGTATCTCTACGCGAGCATTTCTTTGTTTCTGCACTGAATGCATTATTTTTTCTTTTCATAATGGACACTTGTAAAGTAATATTGCAAATTGATTTTATAGCATTCATTATACCTATTTATCAAAATCAGATGTTTCTCAGATCCAGAGTACAATTTCTTTACCTAAAGCAAACTTTCTCACCCTCAATTTCTGTAACAGCTAGGGCAGATAATTAGAAAAATAGAAAATATTTAGTCAAATATCGGTGTGCCATAATGTCTTGTGGTAGAAGCACATAACCCCATTTTTCAGTCTGTAGGGCAATTTCAGATATCGCAAATTGCTACAAGTTTCACTGCTGTAGAGGAACACTAGGAAGAAGGTTTTGTTATTTTGATTCCTTTAAAAACGCAAAATGGTACATGGATTAGGTTTGCATTCCCACCCCAGGTGTGGTAGATTTTTGTGAACTGGAATTAGAAAGTTTGATGCAGGAGGCTATAATTTGGTTAGGTGTAGTCCTTCTGGCACCTGTAGCTTGTCTTCCTGATTGCATGCTGCATGATTTTATGGGAACTTTTAGCTTAGGGAATAAATAGGTCTGAAGCCCTGAGAGAGTTGGAGTGGGCCTTGGTTGGTGGTTGGTTGGTTGAGTTGCTGTCCTTAGTTAATGTGATAATTCTTAAAAAACAAAGGTGGAGAGATTTGAGTTTAGGGAAACCTAAAAAGAGGCTGTGAAGATTTCTACCTTTCTCTTTTTCTGTATTAAGGCTACTTGTAAAAACAGTGAAGATTTCTATCTTTCTTTTCTCCTTTTCTACATTGAGGGTACACATCACACTTCAGCAAAAACAACAAAAGAGTTGTTTGCAAATGTCTTTTGTTGGAAGCATGGTCAGGTCCTTGCTGAATGGGGACAGTCAGGAGAGCATCAGACTAAGCACCATAACCCAGACTCACTAACATATTGTACTCAGTTTCTTATTCTTTCTCACTTACAGGCAAACAACAATACTTGACAGAGTAAATTAAATTGTTTTGAAGATGTGAACTAAAGTTTAGGTTAGAATATTAAGTATCCGTTTTATTATTGATGGACAGAATTATTTTCCCACTCAACATCCGTGCCTGAAATAAAAGTCATTCATGCTGCACCCCTTTGTTCCTGAGTCTCTCACCGAAGAGGCTTCCTAATGCTTTATCCGTTGTGGATTAAGGAAGTGGTTTAACTCATTCCCTGGCAAACACTATGCTTGAAATGTGTTCTCAGGAAGCTTGTGTTCTGGGGAGCAGAGATCGGAGTGCGTCCATCCCACCATGGGCAGCTTGTTTTCTTTTTTATTGCTCGGCTTCCCTTGAGGAATCTTGAGCAGATACAGGGACAAAGGAAACATACAGCACTGGCTGCTCCGTGAAGCCTGAGTCATTTTTGTTCTTTAGTAATTCTTCCCTGTCCTTGTTCTCCAAAGAGGCTTTTTATCTTCCCACTTTCCCTTTCAGTCACCGTCACCCTCTTCGTTAGCTCTTCTGGAAGCCTTTCCAAAATTCAGTTTGAGTCTCCTATTTTCCTCCCTTCTGTGTCCTGTTTTGACAGCATCCCAGCCTTGCTTTGAACTCCTTGTCTCTCCTCATTTCTCCCCTTTCCTTCTGCCTTCCTTCCCCTCCATGTCTCCTTGTGCTGAAACTAGGTTACTCGGCACACAGCTCACATCCACCTGGCTGCTGTGTGGGGAGCATGCTTTCATTCCAAATAGAGAAACGTAATTGTCTAAAGGACACCATGTGTAGAAAGCAATGCTGGCTTCTTCTCCCATGACTCTCTCCACTTCAGAACTGTGTAGAAGAAACAACCTCTTTAGAAGTTGATAGTGCATCATGGCTTCTCCATGGCTGCTATTTTAAATATGAAGGAAATTATTGATTAAAAACCCAAGCGATTCTACACATAATTTTAAATAATTCTCTTCGGAAACATTGTTTTCTTTCTCTGTTACAATTTCTTAGTCTTACAAAGGAAATCAAAAAAGGCCTGAGTCCCGGAGAGATATTGAAGCCGAGGGGCAAAGGAGTGTTGCTTGTGAGGCTGGCCCTCAGTTTCTTTAATTGAGCTCACACTTGTTTCTCGATTGTTCTCTGTTGTAGTCTGATAGCTTTCATCCTAACTGTTTTGTTTCTCCCCTCCTCTCATTTATAGTGTCAACTCACATTTAGGGTGGTGAGAGTTAACTTACTCACTGTGACATGGCAATCAATTAATCACCTTTAGATTTCCTTTCTGCATCCCGATTGGCCAGATTATAATTGAGCCATGGGCAAACGGCATTTCCAGCCACTGCTTGTCAGCTTGTTCAGCAGTTCATTTGTTAGTTTGATAAGACAACCTTTTCACTGTAACATCTAATCAAAAGTACCAAGTCTCACATACAGTGGGATTGCCTAGAAATATGCATTACCATTCTACTTGGGCTGGAAAGAAAGACAATTGTTCATGGTGAAGTGGGCATAGAAAATTAGTGTGCAGTCTCTTCATCATCAAGCTCCCGGGAAAAATATTTATAAAGACCAGAGAGTATGGGGCTGATGGCTGCCAAGTGTATTAAAGACTGAAATATAATTTCCCCTAACCTTAAATTTTATTATATAAACCTAAATTCACCAAGCAATGAATATTTAGGGTTTTTATTAAAGCACTATATTTTGTGAAGAAATTTCATCTTTGTATTTCATACTGCATAATACCTAGTAAAATTACCCTGTTTCTCTCTTCTTATATAATCAAACACCATGTTGGCAAATGCCTTCTTTTCTTAATCTAGAAAGAAACAGTATAAATCTCCCTATTATATTGGCTTCTTTTATTGGAGACACGGGATCCACATGCCCTGAGGGATACATCATACACCAATACTACAGTGGTAACTACCAATAAAATTGAGCTTTGCTCTGTTTGGTCCTTGCCAGTACACACACAGCAGACCAGAATGTCCACACAGGTTCTCAGATAAGCTGAGCTGGCATCTCCCCTCCAGAAAGGGCGATGGTTCTCTTTCCTTATAAAAATGCTAATTCCATTTGTATTACATACTAGGGGCTTAATTGAATAATAGGCTTATTTTTAATATTCATGTGACTTCATGAAAATTATGATTTATTCTGTCTTAGTCTTCAGATAGCTACCTTTATGAGCAGCTCTTTTCAACCCAAGGACACATTAACACAAGGAAAAGGGAAATTGTTGTAGAAATGGTCACTCCTTGATTGTCTCATTTTGAAATGTCCTTGACATCATGTCACTGTTCAAGAAATATTTGTCTGTGGACAAATATTGTCTGGAGTATCCAACAAGAAATGATACATATTTTCTTGATATTAAGCAGTTAATTTTAAGTGATGTTATATGTGTATTTTCTGTACAAAAATTATGCATGCTTTTCCATCATATTTTATTCATTTTTTTATTAACTACTAGCATGTCTCTGAAGAAGTGGGCTTTTGGAATTTATTGCTGGAAATCATTAAACCAGCCAGTTTCAGCCTAAACTGATCCAAAACTCAGTCTAAGACCACATAACTATGGCTTTTCCGTTGTGCATAGGGTTCTTCCTACAAACCTATTTGTTCTTCGTTCTTTGGGGTAGAAGATTTTTTTTTGTTGTCCTCTATTCCTTTACATCTTGTTCCTATGACTTTGCAGCCATTGAAGTTTGCATGTTACTGCCTTTAATATTCTACAATGTGGATTACTTTGTTTATGTAGCTGAAGATAGCAGATGTTCTCTTGCATCTTCCAAAACTTGTCCATTATTTCAATCTGTCAATCTAGTCATTTTGTAAATATTTGCTTCTCAGGTGCTACTTCATGATCATGGACCAAATGCATTACAGTGTTACATATGTATATCTTTTAAATGTTTGAAGACATTATATACGATGTATGATATATATGCCATATATATGCCTTAAATATATTCCATATGTATCATGTGTCAATGTATCGTGTACATCATATGATTCCCATATATCATGTACCACTGATAATGTATATGACATAGAAAGAAGTCCTACCATATGTATTTTCTGAATATTCCTACACAGCTCTTTTCATCTAGATGTGGTTATCGGTGTTCATGTATCATTTCTGAGGAACAAAAACATGAATAAGCAATGTATATTTTCTATAATGTATAAATTGATGATTAATAAGACATTGCATGACACATTTTTGTTGTTGTTGTTCTTGTGTTTTGTACACAAACATTATAGTATTGGTTTGTGAAGATAAAACATAAGCTCATGATAGCTGTATCTGTTGGAGTTGATGTCAAAATGTACTCAAAGACTGTACAGCCAGTATCTTCTGTAACCTGTGTGGTTTATTTCAATGTATTGCTTGATGCAGAAGTTTTCCTCTATTGGCTGTCAGATGATTTATGTCCCTGATAAATGCTCGAAATGTTAAAGGCTTGAAATGTATCCCTTTTTGTTCAGTATTTTTTTTATGATTACCATAAAACAGTTCACACATTTGTTTCTAAGCAAGTATGAGCAGTAACTGAAAAAAAATTGCTGACAGCATTTAACAAATACCTCCATTTACATGCTTTTTATTTAATTTCATATTCAGCAGTGTCTTCTAAAAATAATGTGTTTCCTTCCAATCCATTCTATGATTTTCTGTATTACTAGAGCCCACAGTTACCTAGGAAACCAGTATTGCATTATCTCTTTTCTAACACAGGGAAACTGAGGTGAGACATTCCTCCATTCACCTGCTTGTCCCCAGGACCATCGGGCCCTGTAACACAGCACCTTCTTCCACATCACTGTGGGTTTTGCATTTTACTCCTCAGTGTATCCCTTACTCCCTATCACCACAGTCTTCCTCCAGAGGAAATGGCAAGCTTTCTGGAACCCAAATTCAGGAACATCTTTGGCCAAACTCATTGACAACCTGTCAAAGTTGGCTTAGCATAAAGTCTGTGTCCTCAGTCACTCCTTCCTCACCCAGCCATGCTTACCACTCAGGAAGAGGAGCTTCTACCCACTTAGGATTGGTAGGCTAAAAGGCCTTTTTCTGAGTTAAAGAAAAACAAAACAAAATAACAACATCCAGAAAAGACAAAGGGCAATGGAAATAAAATATAGTTCAACATACACTAAACTACATCACCTTGCTATTTCCATGGCCACCTTCTTTCCTCAAGGTGGTTTTCTTTCCCTGCCCTGTACATATAATACACAGGTAGTTTTCTGTTGTTATGAAAGCCAAAAGCAGGCAATCCCTTTGGGTGTTAAGCAATGCTAATTAATTATGAATTCTTCCTGTTTGGAATGGCAAGTTTAATAGGTTTCTCTGGAAATCTTAACAAAAAAGAGCTATCCACTCTTGGATGATGTAAAATTAGTGTGTGTGGTTACTGCAGATCCCACAGTAGTTCTCAGGAATGGGTGACTATTATCATTCCCCCTGCTGTCAAACCTGAGTGAGCTCTGGTGTATGCCTTCTCGATATTCTTGACTTCGTTGAATTTCCCTTTCCTTGTTTATTAAATAAGAGTGATAATTCTATAATTACCTTAGTAGGTTGTTATAAGTATTAAATGAATTCTTAAATCCAAATACTTAAACCTCCATGCCCTACAAGAAAATATACTAAGTGGTACAGGTTTTCCTCAAGGGTTCAAAGAACATAAGACGTTAGTGTTAGTATATTTCCTCAAGATGGCAATGGGTCATGAAAAGACAGTCAGACTGTCCAGCCTTACACACAGGTCCATCTTCCAGAAATCCCCCCACAGCACCGCAGTATCTGTCCAAAAAGTCCACATTTCCTCTCCTTTTTTCTCCCCTCAGCCAATCAACCCCAACCTTTTCCAACTCTACCTCCCTTTTCTTCCTTCCCACCCTCAGACCCATCATTTGCTTTAGGGCCATAACTATCTCTAACTTATCCAGTCTGCACAGTTCTTTGATCCTCTGGAACAAATATCCCTTCCCCCTTCTCCTGAGTCCATTTTCCTCCCCTCTTCCTTGTCTTCTTCTCACTTCCCCTGCCCTCTGTCCCTCTTGGGAAACTGCATCTCCCTTGTGCTAAGAATCTGGTGTCTGAATGTGTTCTGTGCTGACTCTGACAACCTTTCAGTAAGACTTAAGGTTAGCTTCAATTGTCAGCAATGAATTATAAAAAAAAAAAAAGAAAAGAAAAGAAAAACAGTTGAAGATATTCACTGAATTTTAGTGTTATTCCTTTTATACTTAAATTCTAATTTCATTTTATGACAAAGTATGAGTTTTTTAAAAGCAATATAAACAAAGCCTAGGATTCTCCTATGTAAAGTCTTGATTATGTAATTTATAAATGCATTACATGCCTCACTGAACAAATACACCTCATACAAATAAGTGCATTCAAGCACCTGGAGCAGTCTAGAGAAAAAAAAAAGGAACTTGGAGCAGAAAGGAAGTCTGCAAGTTGCACCACGAAACTGGGAGTGTGTAAAGCATGGTTTGAATAGGGAGCCAGCTCTCTGTCTGCAGTTAAAACTTAATCTACCATTATAACTCCAACCCAAGGTCTAATAGGAGGGAAGAGGGGCTGAGCAGTGAGAGTGAGTCTTTTATTCCTACACAAATAACAGATGGGAAATACAATGCAATTATATGGAAAATCCCAGCCACAATAAACAAAGGGTCTCCTGTTAAATTTGCCTCAATGCGAAGGTAATATTTTAACATTCTGCTCTCAGCTTTGCAAATTGATTTCCCTCACTTGTCCTACATTTCTCTTTCTCAGCAAACAACTGCATTAAAAAAAAAAAAAAATAAGTCATTTCAATTGCTGAGCCCTTAGTACTTGTATCTACCTTGTTGGAAAGAGTCAAAACAAGGTTAAAGCAGGTGTATTGATGTCTTAATGATTCCTGACAAGGTAGGAACTCCTTAAGAAAACCAAAGAGGAAAGAGCTGCATAGGATGGTGCAACCCAGCACGGAGCAGAAGCTTCTATTAAAGTAAACATTCCTTTGTCCTTCGAATTTAAAGGTGATACGATAAATAGCTTGTAAAAGTAATGGTCTTATTATCATCCACAATATTAACCAATGAACAAACTAGAAGCGACACTCTTGGTAAAATACCCGCAATGATGTTGAGCAGAATGTGTATTAAATACTGAGCCTGTCACATATGCTTACAAATATAAATTTCTGTCTTTAAATAGAGTGACGTATGTAATAGGTGCTCCTTACTTTCTAAAATGTTTAACAATAATGGTAATAATGCATTATTATTGTTTTTTATTATTGTTATTATTATTATTATTTTGTGTGTGTATGTGCTTGCGTGCGTGCGTATGTATGTGTGTGTATGCAGGCACACGTGTGCACAGAGAGCGTGTTAGGTCAGAGGAGAACTTTTACAGGTCATTTCTCTCCTTCTGCCGTGACTTGCTGACATCAAATTCAGGTAGTCAGGTTTGTACAGAACACTCTCTTACTGCTGAGCTATTTGCCTATGTTTTATTTCTAACCCACATTTAGTACATTAGAAAATGAGAATACTGCTGGAGATCCAGAATCCTGACCTAGGTGGCAGCAAGGGGCAGGAGAGCTCACACTGCCAGCTTCACCCTTAAACCCCAGTCTAATAGACTGATGTTTTCTTTTGTAGAGACTTTAGGTTCATTTGACTGAGAACACTCCCAAATTCCACACATATTTCTAGAAGTCAACTGATAAACCCAAATTAAGATCATTTTCAATGTTATTACATACACAATTTTAATAATATTTAAACGTCTCTGAGCAGCCAGTTCACCTTAGAGGAGGTCTTAAATGGTCGATAGACTTCTCAAGCATTATTCTCATCATTTTCAAGCTGTACTGGGGCAATACAAATGAACGATTACGAATTTGTGTTTATTTCTCCTCAGTAATCAGCCCAAGCCTCGCCATTGCTCAAAATGTTCAGGATTTGGCAGGGCTTAAGTAGCTAAATGTCCTTTCTGAAAGTGCTCACGCAGGCTTTTACTTTCTTCAGTCTTAACTTTTATTTATCAGCATGTTTGAGCTTTGCGGGGAACTCCTTTTGTTTATAGGGAACGTGCTGATTTGTTCAACTCATCTAGAAGCCTGAACCGCATGCACTAAACGCTCGAAGGTGCTATGACCTTGCTACAGCGGATCCACTGAGGACTTTGTAAAGTAAAAAATACAATGCAAACCTGGCTCTGAAGTGTGGCATTCGATATTGAACCACTGCATACTTTCGACACTCATCTGTCACCCCATTGGACTATAGATTAGTGACAACTTATACCATAATAAGCAATGTAATGATGTAGCTTGAGCAAAGTCTATTTGGCTGCCAAATAATGTATATTGAACACTGTTGCTATACAGGGTGCCCTTACCAGTTTGAATCTTCATTTTGGCAGCTGGTTTTCCATCACTGTACCCTTCTTAGTTCCAGGATGAATCTACATCTCTATTACAATTCATCTTTGTTATTGTTGTTGGCTTCTTTGTGGTTTTGGAAATATGTTTTTGCTCTACACTATGCTATATATACTTTTAATATTTGAATAATTTTTCTTTTTTATTATTATTTCTTTAATATCTTGGTAGCTATGTTAACCTTCCTCAAAGAAAATTACTTTTTTCTCTTCTTCTTATTCTCCTCCTCCTCCTCCTCCTCCTCCTCCTCCTCCTTCTTCTTCTTCTTCAGGAATTGCTTCAGAATTTGATACTTTTTGATAAAAGTAAATCCTTTAATATGACTTTTTTTATCCCAAAGTCTCTGTCCATCATTGGGTCTTATAGAATTTCATAAGCAATTTCTTCCTTTTCTTTTAATTCATCCATCTTTAATGCAACTTATTCTCTCTTTTTACTCCACTGTATTGTGTGCTGCCCCACAATATACTGTTTGATTTTACACTTGATAACCATTGAGAATATTTCTGGTCTTAATCTGTTACAATTTGATATATGTATGAATATTTTATGAAAGTTTCATTTCACACTACATGTTTTTGCTTCCATTTATAGATAAAATAAGAGTAGAATTTCTTGTTCATGATGCAAAAGAATGTGTAGTTTTATATAAAAACTAACATAATATTCTCCATACTTGCACCATTTGACATAGTTTATGAGAATTCTTACTACTATGTAGCTTCTCCATTGTATTGTCCTGTGCTTTCAATTAATTTTGCCCATTCTACTGAGTACTACATAACAACTCAGTAAACTTCTAACTTGATAGTGACTAATGATAGTGAACACTTCTTTAATGATAGGTTAATGTTAATGTATTTATTTCCCCAGTAGTTATGTGTCTATTGTTTACATTTCATAAACTGTCCTGTAGCAGCTTGATAAGTTTTGATTTAAATAAATTTGTTACTTTAATTATTAAAAATATTTTCAGAAGGATTTTATATTTTTAACAGCCTCTCTTTTATAACATTTAATATTGTATTTATTCAGTTGAGAATGAACTCTAGGGCGAGTAGCTTGATAGCTTTCAAGCTATTTCTTTTTTATTGTCATAGTTTCACAAAACCTTGTAAAAATTTACAAATAGATCCTATATATTTTAACCAACTTTTTCATGATATAAGGTCCCTTGTATCATGAAATATAAAAAAACAAGTTGAAACCTATATGATATAAAAAGTTTATTCAGTTTGAAACACATTTGCTATTTGTGTATTTTATGCATTTGGTGAAGTGTCAATTGTGTAATCATAATTTTAAGTATCCATGTTTTTCAGTAATGGCATTAACTCTTTCCTTTTTTATATTGGTAGCTAGTAATTAGTTTTTCTCTCTTTCTCTCTTCCCTCCCACTTTCAGCATTGTTGATAAATATTTAACAATAGTATTATTCTTTTATATTAAGTTCACAAACAGTCCAATTCCTTCCATATGTGTATGTATACATGTGTGTGTGTGCGTGTGTGTGTATGTGTGTGTATGTGTGTGTGTGCGTGCGCATCTTTCTGGGTCTGTGCATGGTCTCTGTGTTTATGACACTGGAAATTGAACCCAGAACCTTAATTATACTAGAGAAATGTTCTACTATTAAGCTACAACCATAAGTCTTTATGTGTGTGTGTCTGTGTGTGTGTGTGTGTGTGTGTGTGTGTGTGTGAGAGAGAGAGAGAGAGAGTTTCATTTTCCTTTCATTTACCACTGGGATCCCTAATTTTATATTTCTAGAGGTCACAAGGTGCCTTGGAACTCAAACCCTTGTCTCCTGTCATGAGTACACTAACATTGAGAGCCCTATGAACAGGAAAAGACATCGGTGTTCGTCCATTAGAAAGGATGTGTTAATCTTTAGAATTTCATCCCATGTGTGCTTTTGTGCTTTCTGTTATTTGGGATTACTTTTAATTCTCCAGTGCTGTAGCATTGGCATCTTACTCTCCCTGTTAAAGAACTTGCATGAATCACTAGCTGCTACACAAAGGACCTAAAGTTCATTTTTTTTGTGTGTACTTGTAAGGTCCCTGATCTCAGGCCCTCCTCCTAGGCCCTGTTCAGGCCTGGTCCAGGTCCACAGTGTGTGTGCTCAAGCCCCTGACCTGAGCCTGACCCTGAAAAGTCATAAAGTCTAAGAGAAAGCCATAAGCACCCCCATTCGAAGGGCAACCAATCAGAAATGAGGGCAACTACACTGTAGCCACAGGAATACAGGAAGGCCTAATCTGCACCTGGTACCTATATGACAGGAGGTACGTAAGAGTCTTATCTAAAATTAGCCAATCCCAAATCAACCCACGTAACTGTCTCACTGGCCACCAATCATGATCCTATTACCTCACCATGTTGAAATTCTCCTTACAACCTATAAAAAGCCCAATAAACCTTTGTCCAGGGTCGGCCATTTGACAGGGTGCCTGACCCCAGGATGCTGGTTTGCTCTGCAGAATAAAAGTGTCTTTGCTTTTGGCATATGTGGTATCATTGGTTCTTGGGGGGCAAATTTCAGACTCAACACTACATGCATTGTCACTAAGAACTGTGTTTTATCTCCTACTTAACACTATAAATTAGACTCTCTCAACATATTTAAAATAAAATAGAATTTTAACTCACTATATAAAATGTGTTATTTTTTTGTCTCTTTTCACTCTCTAAAAAAAAAAAAAATCAGAATCTGCCCTACCATGCACACTCGCACATGCTATGCAGCCTTCTAGGCTTTCACATGTCTTCTTTTAGAACACTGTTAACCACACTGAACTACTTTTAAAAGCATTTGTTTCTGTGAGTGGTAGAGTCTCTGGTGGCCTTTGCTATGTTGTAGTTTCTATATTTTTGGTAGTTCTACTGGGGACAGCTCATGTAGCTGTTCAGACTCTATTAATTTCATATTAGCCAGAACTCTAGCTTCTCACCTTACCTCGCCAACAATTTCTGTAGACATTCTCTAGGCTGCTCAACCCATTTTTAAAACAAGAAAAGCAAAACCAAAACTAAACAACACTTTCTTATCTACCCATGCACTCCTCCATTCCTTCACTAGAAAGCTATACGACATGGTGTTATAGCTACCTTCTTCAGTATCTGCCAGAAGTTTTCGATCAAACAGCCATTGTCAAGTGAGGACTATAGAATAGGAAGGAGACAAGAAGGAATGCTGTTTTCACTTTCAAGTGTTCCATTGCAGAATGGGCCCACACCATTTACCCAATGATCTATCAAACTGTACCTGCTGAACCACGTCCTGTGTCCTTTCTATGACACATTGGGAACAAGTAGATAGAGTTTAAGCCTGGCATTTTGTTTTTCCCATATGTACTCTGGCTTAGATTCCTGTCTTCCTCACTCTCCTTTATCTCCCATGTAAAGCTTCGGCAGCTGTTCAAGTATATTTGTCTTCTGTCTCTATTTTCTGCTTACTAGAAGAATAGACTGGCAATCAGAGAATTCAGGTTAATGTGTCCCCAACACATCCCGGTGTTAGGGGCTTTCAAACTCACTTATATGTAGATATAAGTTTCTTATTCTAAAACATAAAGACGGCATTATTAAAAGCTGTATGATTACATAATCCAGGTAGAGGAGCCCTAGATAGGAAGCAGTGCAGCAACTAATACGTACTGACTGGTCAGTCTCCAAGTATTTCCTGACTCCACATCACATCCTTTCTCATGATACTGTGTTCTTAAAATCATAACATATGGAGGCAGGCCCTAGGGGAAGCCAACACCCTGAGGGTGAAGGGAGCCATGGTGAATGAGGCCAGATTTCAGCTTCCATGCTGTAAGGCAGCCAGCCCAAAGGAAGAGAGGAGTTTGTAGCTGAGATGGAAACATAAACAGACACGCACCAAAGAAAATTAGCTATGAGACCACATCACAGGAATTGTGTCTGACATGGTGGTTAATGCTATGATTTACGGTTCTGGTAGGAATCGGGAATATTATTTTCATTAAATTCCTCTTTTTCTCCAAAACCAAAATTGTGAAAACTTGATGCTATTTGCAAAAAATTTAATAAAACATAAAATTTAACAGCTATGCTTCAAAGAATTTCTTTGATCTAACGCCTTTCTCTGTCATATCTTTATTCAGTTTATCAGTATTTATTTAGTTCACACAATGTTCTTGCAAACTGTCTTTAAGGAATAAACATAAACTTGCATATATATGCATATGTTTAATATATATGTATATATGGCTATTATTAAGTTCTGTAAGCCATGGACTATGTATATTTAGATAGAGTTAATTTTTCATCTTTAGGCCAAGTGTTTAACACATACTTCACACTCAATAAATGTTAGTCTGATTGAATATTGTGGCCTTTAGAATATGGATATTAAAAGAACTCAGAGTATTCATTTACTCTACAATTGGCAAAAATAAATATGTTTTGCAAATGCATAAGGAACAAACATGTTGAGGAAAATATATTCATGAAAATAGAATACATCTAACTGATAATTTTGCCTGAAGCTTGAAAATAATCTTTAAAGTTAGAACAAATGTGAGAAAAATATAACAATTTCCAATTACCACTAAATAAAAACATTTTTCCTTCTTTATTCTACTAATAATCAATAATCTAAAAGGTTAGCATGTACTTCTTTGCATAGTAACAAAAGCCAACACAATGGCAAAATTTCAAAATCAATGCACACACTAGAGAAATGCTCCAAGGCATGGCCACAAGAAATAAAACCAAAACAGTGACCTACCACCAAGTTATTGCTATCAAGTTAAGTAAGATGGAAAAACCAAAATGCATTGCAAGTTGTAATCTTAGAGACAGACAACTTCACCTGGGAACATTTATTGCTACAAGCATTACTGATTTTCTTTACTTTTTTCTTTTTGGACAACATATATTAACTGAAATGTTCTCAATTCTATCGTGGTTTTATGCATGTCAATATGGAGTTGATATTCCACTGTAAAGTAAAATGTGATCATTAGCATTCCTAAGCAATGTGATATATTTTTAAAAAATCTCAATTCAGCTTTATAATGTTACCTTTTCATATTTGCAATTTTCAGGTTTTATAAAAACCCTTCATGGATATTATTAGATTTTAGATTTTAATGTTTTCATATGATTACTGTAAAACATTGTAATCTGTATTTATGGCTCAAGTACTTTACTTGCTTCTCTCTCTCTCTCTCTCTCTCTCTCCCTGTGTATGTGTGTGAATACATGACCTTATAAATGCCAAGTGCAAACTCTTTCACTGAGAAACAGCTTAATGATCTTTTGATATCTTTCAGGAATGCATTAGTATGCAACTGTGATCACAGTATGTATTTCTGTGTGTGTATGAGAGTGTGGGTATATGAAAGAGGGAGAAGCTGAGTGAGAAACAAGAGACTCAGAAGCAGAAGATTCAAGAAGCAGGAGTGCAGTGAAGAGGTAGCTGAGAAGGCAGCTAGCCGGAGTTCAATTCAGTCTTGGAGGCTGAAGCCCTTTAGGTCCAGGCTTGCATCTTAAAGATTTCATTCTCATTCTTCCTTGAAACTCCATAACAAAAGATATTTACAGACAAGTATTCTGGAAATTAAATTTTAAATGTTTGAGATAATCAGAGTTAAATAATAGGTAATTATAAATAACAGAGTTAAATAATAATAATACTAAACATATGGGAAAAAACAAAAATATTGTCGAAAGCTAGAGAATATTGCTTACTTGCTTTACTGTTAGTATAAAGCCTAAAGAAATTTAGTTATTTTCTGTGTTCCAGGTAGCCCTAATCATTGTAGAAGACATAACATCAGTTTCTTTTTGTGTTTATATGTGTCTGTAAGGCATGTGCTCTTGTTCTCACGTTTAGGACATAATAATGTCAATGTTTGGTGTTAGTACCACTTTACCTTAGTTTTTGAGACAAAAATCCCTCACTGAACATGAAACTCACAGGTCAGTTAGAATTGCTAGTCAATAGGCCCCAAGGGTCCTCCTATGTCCAGTTCTCCAATGTTGGTAACATAGACCTGTACTGTCTTGCCCTGATTTTGTATGGGTGTGGAGAATGGACGCCTGATTCTCATGCTTGCCTAGCAAGCTCCAAACCTACTGAATCATCTTTCCCAGGTTTGATAATCCATGTAAAATATGTAAAGCGTATAATGTATAGATTTGTAACAGAAAGGAAATCAAGAAAATCTCTTTTAACATAATAGTTTATATTTTGTTCCTTGGAATAACAATAGGATATAAAACTTCAATTAGATATGGTCAGACTCTAATGAGAACAATATGATTCCAAATATTTACTACAAATAAACTATAGCAAAATAATAACCACAACTTTTTTCATATGATAAACACATAGGTTAATTTTCTGGGCTTTAATTTCATATTATATGAATTTTATTTTATATGGAAGACAAACAATATAGTATAAATTGTAATTGTTGGAGACAGGGCTGTGAAATACAGAATCAGATACAGCCAAAATTTAAAGATGGGTTTGCTTTTGGGTCACTTGCAACCTTTGCAAGACAAATTGATAGTTTTCAGTAGTTGAAAGATTCATAGTCACACATTTTTCATTACTGTTATAAAAATGGTATTATATAAATTATAGAACATCACAATTAGTTCTTAAATATCAAAATAAATAAATTAATAATGTCATTAATGCTGTAAGAGATATTAGATCAAAAACTATCATCAATATACATGTTTTTAAATTCTTGAGACACAAGGGGAAACAGCCTCTACTAAAACTGGATTCAGACATGTGAATCAGTTTATTTACCACAGAAGGAACAGCCCTCTGTCTCAGGAATTCCAAATAATATCCATTTATTAAGTTGATAATTCTTTTGATTTGCATAAGGTTGTACTAGTTGAGCACTTCTGGGTTTGTTTATCTATTAAATGTTTTAATCAGCAGACAGCCTCACAGGGAACATTCTTCTCGGCTAAGTGTGACACATCACTTACTGTCACATTTTGTTATCTAGAAAGCTTCATCAGCTTTTGCTAAGATAGAAAAGTCCTCTAGTTCATTTCAATAAACTAGTTTTTACGTATAGTGAGCCCTTGAGCACTTCAAATTCAGCTTGTTTGTCTGAATACCTGAAATTTTCATTTCAGTAGTTCCAATAAACATATTTGAAAGAAAACATGGCTCAGGAAATACTAACCACATACCTATGTGTTATATGTGCAGCATGGTAGAGAGTAGAAATGCTCAAAAACACATTTCCTACCTGAATTCATAACTCTTACAATCTGACATTTCAACAGCTAGCATGAAGCATTGAATTCCTCCATAACCCTTTATATTTGAACTGGGATTATGAAAACCACTTCACTGAAAGAATATGGAAGAAATTTTGGATCCTGCTGTACTCTGCCTCCTTCTTCTGGAATCTACCCACCCATTGAATTTTCTGTCTGGGCTCTGATGAGAGACAAGGAGGGATAGATCATCAAGGCTGTACAGCAGCCATATAAGGTATGCCAAAGAATCCAATATACTAGCATAACCTTTTACATATTGAGGAGGAGTGAATTCCTAAGTCTCAATTTGTACAAAATATGCAACACAACATTCATCGGATTTTACTACTTGTCATCTATATCATTAATTCTTCCTGATGTGACATCATTATGCTTTATCATGGGTATTATTATTTATATTTCCCCCATGATAATGTTATTTCCACTATATTAAAATGCATCTACTACACAGTAGTAAATATCTAGTAAGTTAAATAAAATGTCCAAATCAAAGAAAATATAAATTTGAGTAATGTAGTTACTCAATAGTGATAGTGATAGCTATTGGTTGTCTATCTTTCTAATTAATATTTTTAGAAGTGAACCAATAGATAGCTCCACTAGTAACCATGTTCAATAGGGCAGACATTGATAGTTAGGAAAGTATATAAAAGATTGTTAGGTATTTTCTCCATTGTCTTGAGGATATAATTATTTAAACTCTGCATGTCTGATTTTTTACATGTAAAAATAGTAATGGTACTTTCTTTAGCACATTCATACTTTAACAATGTTGTGTTCTTAATATATTGGATACTTTGGGTGATTAAACAAGTAATTGTAATCTTACAATAGATGCTCATGTGTCTACTAATATGTGTTCTATTTTATGATGTCTATGTTGATTTTGATAAAAATGTTTAGTATCCAAGGTTAAAAGATTATCTATAGTTTATTAAGTTCATTCAAGAGAAAATATTTTCACTTCTTCAATCTATTTTTAAGTTCATCATAAAGTCTATTATTGGAATGTGCTACTAAAATAAAAATATCAGACATGTCATAAAATTATTCTTGTAATTATGTGAAATATCTTAAATACAATTCAATCACTCTGTGAAGAAAAAAGTCAACATGTTAAAATGCAGTGTATTTCTTCTTGGAAATATTTATCATTCCTAAGGAGACACTTGCTATCTCGAGCATTTTTGAGACAGCTATCACCTTTGCTGTCTGCTCATCATATCTCCTTAAAGTGATGGTAGAATTTACGTTCATAGGAAAGCACAGAACTCTTCCTTCACCACACTCACAGTGGTGGGCATGCTACTTTGACTTCAGATGTTGAGATCTGCCATTTTGTCATGAAGTTAGTCAGAGCACGTGTTAGCTGAATTTGAGGACCTTTTGGTGCCAATGGATTTGGGAAAGTATGTTAAAATTATCGTTGTCCATATTTCTGGAGAAACCTATGTACTTGTTCTTCTGAAGTCATTATTTTCATTTCCCACTGTGACATGCCCTGCAGGCTATCCTGTGGGACCCCCAAAATTCTTCTGATCTGCTATTGTTGGCTCTTCTCATTTTCAAAATGTCCACAAGATTTATTCGAGGAAATTTTACCTAACTTGAGGTGACTCATGTAGATAAATATAAACGTCATTAATGAGGATAATATTTTTTAATAAAATCATCTGGTGGAGATGAGTCTGTATAGGAACATATTCTTTCTTGAAAGAACACACCACAACTAAGAGGTGCCAGCTGGGATACTGGAACACAGTGGTGATTTCCTCACAGTTAGTGCTGCTCTATTTCTCTTGTGTCTTCTCAACTGTTTCTAAATTCTGAGGTCTATAAATGACCAGTTAAGAGACTGAGGATGAAGAAAGTGGATGAAGAAGTAGGAAGTAGGAGTCAGGCATTTAATAGATATTTTCATAAAATACTGTCCTCTGTACTTTGCCTTATATTTGTTAGAATGTTAAAAAGTATAGACTCATAAATTTTGGTTCACTTCAGGCTACTGAGTTTAAAACACAATTATTATTTATAATGGATAACTAGTAATGTCTTATCCCCTGTTGAATTATTTGACAAATGGTTGGGCTTATCTTTCATAGAATAGGCAGAATTTGCTGTTAGGGTTCATGAATTTTGATATTAAAATATCATTGCAATTAAACTATTGTTCTTTGGTTTAAAACTGTTGATTTCCCAATAATGGTAAAATAATGCAAGAACAATAATACTGTAGGAAGTGCATTGGACTGGAAGTGAGTAAGTCTTTATTGCTATGGATATTTCTTACCTACATATATAAATGACAAGGCATTTGCTTAGGCAACAACAGTGTTATATCAGTCAGGGTCTCAGCAATAATCAGACGACACATAAACTAGTAATTTGAGATACTATTTACAGAGCCATAAACAGGGTTCAGGGCAAGCAACAAATGAAGTGCACTAAAGTGCAGACCTAGCAATAGCTAGAAATTGGTTTCACTTTAAAGCTCAAGCAGCAAGGAGATAGAGCAATTACTGAAGCCAAAAAGGTAGCATACTGAGTCACTGACCTAGTAAGAGCTTTGGCCTTCAGGAGAGGAAGCCAGTATTCAAACATGAATCTACAGGGAGGCAGCTCAGGCACATAGCCAGTGACCTTATCCTCCTCATGCTCACTTGATCTACTGCTTAGTTTCCCATTGGCCAAACACATGTTAGAAAGAGGCCAGAGAACCATAGGTAATCATTAAAAGTCAAATTCCCAGGATACAGACCAGAGTGAAGAACAGAGGTTTGACTGAAAAGGGAAATAGATCAACAAGCAGCTTTTAGCCAACTAGAATACAAATTGGGAATAGGTAGCTATTCCCATGTAGGACTCTTACAAGGGTTTCATATTCCCTAAATGGTTTCATGTTTAAGTACAAATCATGTACCTTTCCTCTCAAGGCTTCTAAACTACTATTTCACCATATATATGAATGATTTTTAAATTATTACGTAGTTTATTATTTTTTGTATATTCTGTATATGTGTGTGTGTGTGTGTGTGTGTGTGTGTGTGTGTGTGTGTGTGTGTGTGTGTGTGTGTGTGAGCACAGGCATGCACATACCACTTCATATATATGGAAGTCATAGAAGTGGGCTTTCTCTTTTCTCCATGTGGATATGGATCAAACTCAGTAATTAGGCTCATCTTCTAGATCTTATGTGCACTGAGCTGTCTCTTCTATCCTCAAATGAATTATTAACTCTATTCTATCATCCCTTTAAACAACACCTTACTTTTGAAACTATTTTAGTTGTTGAAAGAACTCCTTAACTAGATTTTGGTGGTTTGACCATTTTAAAATTTATAATCAATAGACTTTTTTTTGTACCCAAATCTTTAACATTGGCTCTTTACAAGGTTTTGAAGTCTTCCCATGAAATCCAGGATATTGATTTAATAAGGGTAGGACAATAAAATATTCTTGAAAACAGGTTTATTTTAGAAGACACTTTCTATTTCTTTAAATTAATGACAGTTGGTTTGATAATTGCCTTTTTGATTTCATATTCTAACTTACAAATGACATGATATATTATCTCTTCAGAACAAAAAGACAGGCAAATTGCTTCAAAGTATATTGTACCAAATGTTTTGAGGAGAAATTATAATCTAAAAATGTCATTGATTTTCCTTCTGTTCACTTTAAAAAATTAAGTATAGATAGCGGAGAAGTTAGAAGACATACATAGCACAGAAATGTGTGTTATACACAAGTGCAGTTTTTACAATGGGGTGTAAAAGCATTACGAACTTTACAAAACAACAGCACCAAAAACTCCTTAACTTTTGGGTATAAATAGCTAATGTGGGGATCACTTCACCTATAAATGAAAGTAAATAAGGTTGTGACTCCAAAATTATATGAAGTCAGACTCTATCCACTGAAAGAATATAAGGCTATTAACTATAGACACTAGTTCTTCATTGGCAAATGTAAGCAGATTCTGGTGAATTTAAAAGACAGAAATTTACCTATGTCTTAATTATAGAGAAATTCTATAATTCAGAAAGAAGACAGCTAGACCTCAGAAAAATGACATCTCTGAAACAGTCCCTTGAAGTTATGATTGCTGTGACTAGTTGAACCTCAGCAGAAGTCATGGCTGATCACACAATAAATACAGAACGTGAGAGATGTGTTTGTTGTACTGTCCTTGCCAGTTACCCAGATGTGTAATGACTGCTGCTTCCTTCGTAGTGAGTTTTCATATTTCTTTTTTTTGCATTATCCACTATATATATATAGAAGATGGATTTTATTGTCAGGAACAAGTTGTTATATGTATGTTCACTGTGCCAGAAAGATTGGGAAAATAAATACAGCTGACCTTCCACATCCCTGGGCTCTGCTTTTACAGATTCAACCGAGCACAGATGAAAATACTTTTTTTAAAAAAATAGTCACGATGTTGAACATGAGAATTCACTTTCTTGTTATTGTTGTCTACAGAGTTCAGTACAAGAACTGTTTTACATGGCATTTCTATTGAATTAGATATCATAAGAATCTAACAGAATAAAAATAAATATGTAGATATGTATTGTCCCATTTCATATAATACACTAGAGGATCTGTGGATTGTTGGATCTGAGATAGTCTGGTAGGTACCACGAGATGACTGGAATCAGATCTTCTGCAACAAGGATATAAATGAGCCTGGAATAATAGTGTTTCCCACTGCAAAATCAAGCCAATCACAAAAATAAATCCACTGTGGCTACAAGTACCTGAGATCTTCCAAAATAAACACACAAATTCTCCAAATGTATTTTTCTTTCATATATGATTTGCTATCTAATACATACTAGCTAAATATCATATGATATATTTATATAATGCTGTATAATGTTGTATAAGATGAATGTAACTCACTATATGTGTATGAATCCAAAATATAAATTATTTTCTTATTTAAATGTTGTACTCTTTAAGAATTCTAATTATCTGTCTATTTATTAGACTTTACATTACCTTACCTTATTACCTATTACCTTATGTCAGTAATTATATGGAATAGAGATATTTAATAAACTGAGAGGATAGTTATGCAATAGTCTTTTTTAATTCATTAAAAATAGGAAAATAGACAGCAAAGCTAAGCATTGGAAATGACTGATTTTTTTTATATTGTTGCTTTTTTCCCTTTATGAAGTGTCATGGTACTACTTGAAAAGATGTGATTCATACAAACCAAGAAAATACATTTAATACATACTTTATGCTTATTTCTAGCCTTCAGAAGTAGAAAGTAAATCAAAGTGGGTGGTAAAATGTTATAGCCTATGGCTAGTTTGTATATATATGATATGGTAAAAACTTTTATCACTATAATTTTATATCAAATTTTCATATGATGTATATGGGAGTTTGTGACAGTTGCCCCATAGGAAAATGCTACTTTTACATTATTAAGAACAGTGTTGAAGAATCTATGTATTGAAGTACAGAGTGTCTTTCTAATACACAAGTATTGAGGCAGGGTATTGGTGAGAATTTGTAGACCTGTCAGATTTCATTATTCATACAAGACAAATCACAATTTTCTATAATGTAGAAATAGAAACAGGGTGAAAACATTAGTTCTAAACAGAAAAAAATGTTTTAGGATATTAAAGAAACATGATAACAGTAATATGAATTAAGCAAAAATATCCCGTGTTAAACAAAAACTAAAATATTCAACTTTGAAATAGGCTTACTGTGACATACCTATAAGCCTATCACTTAGTAGGTTGAGAAAGAAAGATGACTAGGTTCAAGCAGAGACTGACTATAGACTGAGCTAGGGTCAAGAAGTACTACATAGTGAGTTCTGATTCAACCTGGATTCTTACTTAATGAGACCCTGTCTCAAGATAACAACAAAATTCACCTTTGATAGAACACAGAAAGGCTACTTTCAGTGCCCAAACTGAAGATTTTTATGCAAGTACAAAGGTAACGAAGAAAATATTTCAACTTCCTTATATGTAGGTGTTAGTATTTGACATTTTTTGACATCTTACATTCTCTGTACAAGAAACATACTTTTTTTTTCAGATTCAAAGACAGCTGTGTGGGTGTTTTCACATTATACTATCCAATATTCAGCAATCTGTAGCAATTAAATGAATTTATAATGGTTAAAGAATATTATGAGAACATCCTCCTGTATTAATATAATCTACATAGAAATATAATGTGACAATTTCATGGAACTCTTAATTTGTATATAGAATTCATTTAATGATGCATTAATTATCTATTCATTTAATGAACAAACATGGAGAACTTATGGTATAGTAGAGAATGTGAGTGCAAACAATGGGTGCAATACTCTATCTGATTTAAGGAATAAAGAGTTTATTTGACAATAATTACCTTCCACTATTAAGTCATTTGAGAGTGGAAAGAAGACCACAAAGTAGACCAGAGCACAGAGTTCCTAGTATCAGTCGCTAGTGAGACTTACTTTGTTAATGTCCATAGTTGAACACGTTCATACTGTTATTGATGTAACATTTTAAGGACTTGACTTCGATTCAAATTATAATGACAACGCCTAGACAGCCAGTAATTACAATGACAAATTGGCTATGTATATACTTATTTCTTAACATAGGCATCTATAAGTACAGTTTTAGATCATGAAACATTTGTAATTAGCTGTTGTTCCAGATTCAGGATAACACTAGGTTGCAGAGTAAAGAATTTCATTCAGGTGAAACTGATATACAGAGTTAGATTGAGAGGGAGAATGTTATTCATGTAAATCTTTAGAAAACAGACTTTTAGGCTAAATAGCAAAGTCAAGTTTAAAAGAAGAGCAAACATGAAAAAGTATGGCTTGATGGAAAAAAAAAAAAAAAACCAAAAAGATCTGTGTGAATTTTGCTTCCCTTTAGTGATTCTCTACTCATATGTGAAAACTATTAGTGATACTCACCTGCCCATCACTTCTACCTTTCACTCCATACCCAGAAGTAAGCACTCGATTGAAACTATCTCCCAGAATTCAGGTAATAATACTTCTTGTCATGTATTTAAAGAAGGTGGACCAATGGCACAGGCCTTATTCTTCTGTGTCTTTCTATCACCTTTAATTAAGAGATACAAAGAAAAGGAACCAAACGAGTAGAAAAAATATAAAACCACGTAGTAAGTATTCAATGTCAATATTATTCTCTACCCATTTACAACTATTTCTAATTTCAACATTTAAACATGGAGGAGAGCTATTTCACAGCTGCTTCTATGGTAATCGAACAATCAATTGCTGTGGCATTCTTCACTGCAGAGGTCATCTGAGGGGCTGATAATTGGACCTGAAAAGTAATCAATTTGAAATGTAGCAACTTAAGAATATAAGGATTCATTTTGACTTCATGGTCTAAGAGTATTGGTCCAACATAAAAGGTCAGGCATGGTGGCAAGAGTAAGAGGTACCTTGTCACATGTGGGTGCAGAAAAATAGAAGTCAGAGATAATGGTGATGGTGTTTTTCTATTTTATTCATTTTGGAAACCTGACTCACATGGAATGTTGCTGCCCATGTCCGGGGTGGTTCTTCCCTCCTTAGTCAACCTCAGTAGAATTCCTTGATGATTTTAAATCAAATAAATTTGACTGCCAAGATTAAATTTCACAAGGACATGCCTTGTCAACTTGACACCCAAACGTTGTTTAAAAACAGTAACATTGGATGCTGAGCAAAACCAACAGTACAAGGTTATCTCATAATGCAAATTACACTAGGTCCTTCTCCAATATTCCCTTAGCCTCACCATGTCGAACATGGTTCAAAAGGTCAAAGTCACTTCTGAATTCAAAGCAATCTCCTAATTGTTAGAGTCAATAAATTCAAGGAAAAGTTATGCATTTCTAATATTCCAGGAAGCAGAATAAGTACTATCATTCAAAAGAGGAAAGGAAAAAAGGAGAGATTGGACCAAACAAAGGCTTACACTTAATAGAGAAAACATCAAATAATGCATATTTATGTCTGACATCTAGAATTCTTTAGTTCTATAGAACCCATGCCTATCTACTTCTATTAATTACAGTGCACATAGCTCTGTTGACCCAGGGTTTTTTTTTTTTTTTCCCATGACTGCTACTTCCTTAGGAATTTTTTATTGGACATTTCCTATATCCTATGGTATCCTTTTAAAACCAGGCTTTATTCTAATAGATTCATGTGATTTCTTCTCATGGTTCCTTGCAAGGACTCTAACCCTGATATGTGTTGCATGGCCTCAGCAGTCATACATGCTTTCAATACGCCATAACTCGTGCACTTCACAATTCTTCAAAATCAGCATCATGTAGATCTCTCTGCCAAATTCTGCTGTGTGTTTTAGATGGAGTGTGGCCCTTCTACCAAAATTTTAATGACCTCTGTACATGTTGGCATCTGAACTATGTCAATTTTATTAGTTAATTTTTCATCACTGTGAAAAAGTTCCTAACAAAAGCAATTTAAGCAAAGTAAGATGTTTGTGTTCATTGTTTGAATGGAAAGAGCTATTCACAGAATGACTCTTCGTTATCACAGAAATGGTATGAAGCAAATGGGTACATTACATCACCATCAGGATGCAGAGTGAGAGATGAAAGCTGGTAAACATCTGGCTTTCTTTTTCTTCTTATACTATTTTTTTTCTGTCCAGGATCAACAGCCATGAGATAGTGCCACCTACATTCAGGGTAGGTCTTCCCTCAGCAATTGAACCTCTTTGGAAGCACTTGTCTAATTACAACCAGAGTGCCATCTCCTAAGTGATTTTAATTCCAGTCAGTCAAGTTCACAACTGAGATTAACCACTACATACTACTAGGATTCAAAAACATTTAGACAAATGAGTAAGTCTATATTGCTTCTGCCTTTAGGAGGAACATCTTGTAAATAGTTATTTTAAAAGATGTCAGAAGTGATTTACCTATGTGGGTACAAGACTTAGAACTCCTCCACCTTTGACCCATGCTTTTCCAGTATGCAGCAATTACATCTGGTTGTGTATATTTAATGCATTAGATATTCCTCACACAGGGCACCAAAGTGCATCAATTGAAATGCATTAATAATAAACTTAGATGGCAAATAATGAACTAAGGAAAGAAATCAGAGCACTTACTGTTGTCCTTTAGCCAAAAATGAGCCAATGTGATTCTCTACTTCACTCTCCCTGTGTCTCCCATTGGCCATTACCATCTATTGTTTGAGACTGAATCTGTGCCTGCCTGAATGCTGTCTTATTGGTCTCCCTCTGTGAATGTCTGAATATTCCCAGCCAAGAAGATTTCTTCCACACCTTTCACTGAACAGCACAGAAAGAATTACACAGGGAAGGAGTGAGGGACAATTTACAAAATCTTTAACAGAGTTTTACAAGGGAATAAGTCACTGACTCTGACTGATCTCAACTGACCCACATAACAAAGAGTGCTACAAATGTCATTTATCAAACAAAATATGAATGCTACTCTTAGTATTCATGATGGATATTAATTTCATAAGAATGCTTTCAATCGACAATTTGCTGTTTTTCACAACCGATTATCATAACACAGAAAGAAAGAAGCACACATGCATGTTGGGACAGGGGCATGAAAGACCATGTAATTTAAGATTAAGATTAAACCTCTGCATTTGTTTAGGTTGTAAATGTTGATTACATGGGAAATCCAAGACGAGTAATGTTGGCGGCTATACTTTTTCTCTTTAAGCAGGTTAAACAAACAGGCTGAATACATGGTAGGATACATTTTTAAGCTATTTCAGCCTGTATTTTTAACTCTGGGTGTGGGGCCCAGCAAAAATGCCACTCTCTTAGAGTGCAGGAGGTATTTTCATAGTATTGCTCTGCCAGAATTGGTAAAAATAGATGTAGATAATTTATCTTGGTTTATATACTGTACACCAAACAGTTTTTACATTCAGGTGCAGTCACAGGAATACCACAGGAGTTGGTTTCTGTCCTCTACCACGTGCATCTGGGATGTCAAGCTTGTCAGCACACATCCTATCCAACCATCTTCTCAGTCTGTTAATAAAATTTCAATAATTAGTAAAATGAAGTGGTAGTATTGTAGTAAAATAATAATCCAGACTTGACTGTGTTTATATAGGACAAGTATTTTACTAAAAGTAATTTGTATTTTAGTTTACTTACTCTTAACAAATTTTCTCTGAAATGTTACAAAGGAGTAAACATATATGGGGAAAAAAACTTAAGAAATTATTTATTAGGTAGTCTATTTATGTTTGTAATAGCTTTAGAAATCATAGATACTTATTTTTGTATTTTACCACAGTATCTATAAACTGTGATAAGCATAATGGAAAACTATACCCTTATTAAGTGAAATAAAGTAAGAAATTAGACGGACACTATGGAAGAATTAATAGATACTTGTTCATTAAGTATAGTTGTGGTATTCATTTTGAAGTTACATGTTTTTCTTTCTTTACTGTTAAAAATTTTTTTGTTTTAATGTTTTGAGACAGAGTTCCATTATATGGCCCTGTCTGGCCTTAAACTTGTGATCATCTTACTGTTAATCTGCTGAAACCAATAATAACTCATAATTAAGAAAGTAGGCTTGTTTCTCTTCTAAACGAGTCTGTCTGCTTAATCAATTCCTACAGCTGCAGTGTTTGGAATAGAAATTTCTCATATAAACCTGGGCAAGATCAGTGAAAAATGGAACTTGTGCTGGGTGGTGGTACATACTTTTAATCCCAGTACTCAGAGACAGAGGCAGGCAGATCTCTGGGAGTCTGAGGCCAGCCTAGTCTACTTAATGAGTTCCAGGACAGTCAGAGTTACAACAAAGAGACCCTGTCTCGAACCTTCCCACCACATACACACACAATGAATGAAACTCGTATGAAATCTGCAAAGAAGAGGTAGGAGCAGCCAGTACTTCCAGTCAATAATATTAAACAGTGAGAGCCTTTGTTGTCCTCTGCTCAGCAGCAGGGCTTCCTGATGACTGATTCTTCTCACCTATACCCCACCATAGCACTTAGCTCAAGAGGACGTGTACTTACAGGCAAGAAAGTCGAGGGACACTTGATCCTTGATCCAGCAGCATGGCTGCTCTGGGAAAGAATCACTTTCAAGGGCCTGTGTGATAGATACTTGGCAGCACGGCTGCTCTAGGGTAGGAAGAATGTTAGTCAGGATAATCTGTCCTCTGTGTTAATGCTAAATGGAAGGGAATTCTGTGGTTCCTCCCCAGGGACTAACATGGAGATATGAGGAATACTCATGTCTTCAGTCTGACCTTCATCTAGTGGCAGCAAGGTTGACTAGCCTGGCATTTGGGAAGTGAATTATAGGATTCTCTTCATTAATGCAAAATAAGACTTTGTATCTAAAGGCACCATAGCACATGCCTTGAAGTAAGCAAACTCAGAAGGCAATATAGCACATACCTTTAAACCCAACGTAGGACAAGTCTCAGGGCCAAGTCTCTCTTAAAGGTAAATGATGTAATAATCATTACTAATATGGCTTATATTTCTATACATTCCTTATTTTTAAATATTTAATATAATATGCACTTGACTCACAACACAAAATTTCCTTCAATTTATAATATTTTCTTTTCCAATTAAACATAAATATCAGTAAAAGAAGGTTGTAGATTAGCAATCATTCTTCTTCACATAGCATGAACTAAAATAGGTATTCATTTGCACATATAAGATGAAATTTTACAGTCTCAGCCTTGCATCAATGGGTAGCTAGGTCTGCTAATGTATATTTCATATGATATTGACGTTGCTTTCATGAAGGTGATTCCATTTCACATTTTCTCTAGGACATATCCATTATATTGTTTATAATTCTACAGAGATAAGCACCTGATTATAAGACCCACAAATGAGAGGTTTGAGATAATTAAGCACAAAAGAGTACACAGAAGAAATAATAAACCTTAAGATGCATGGAATTGTCAAAAATACAGACTTAAGCTTAGTTGTACTATTTTCAGGAAAAATGAATGACACTCATATTTTTACAAGACATTCATTTGGACTGAGATTTTTAATATTCATGCCCTTGATGAGTCTTGACCCCATTTAATTTTCAGGCAAATAATTTAATACTTTGAACCTGTAAAATTTGTGTTGAAGGAAGAAGAGTCAATGTTGATCAAAATTAATTTAGGGTAGAGTATGTACCTCTACCTGAGGGTTCACTGAGGTAGCCCAGTAATGAGACACTTGCTAGTGTGCATAGGGGCCGAATCTGAGTCACAGTGATACAGCATCAGCAAATGTATTGATTAATATCAAAACGAAGAAAAATAACTTATTACATTTTCTAAAAAATTTCCCATTATTATGAACCTACAAAGATTGCCTTTCATTTTAAGTTTTTGTAAGGGTATGTGTGTATGTTTACACATTCACATGTGTCTGTTCATGTACTTGCTTATGCCCGTATCTGTGGAAGCCAGATGAGGACTTCAGGTGTCTTCCAATATCGTTTTTTTACCATATGTTTTGAGTCAGAGCCTCTCATTGAGCAGGGAGCTCAGAGAATCTTCCCTGTTTGACTCCATCACCAGCTTAAGGGTTATAGATGTGCACCACCAGGCATGATTTTAAATGGGGATCAGAGATGGGAACTTACACAGAAGAAACTTAATTGCTTGAGCCATCTTCCAAGTTCTTGATTCTAAATATTTTGATATATGTGATAACTATATATGTATATTTTTAAGTAACTTTCACTAAAATATTGCAGATTCATGCACTTTTCTCTGAAAAAGGAGTTTCTAGTTACTTTAATTACTATTTTTTTCACACTTAGATAAAAGTTGAGTCTTTTATTACACACAAAACCTCCTTTAGCTTTTTTACTAGGACAAAAACAGCAAGGACAAAATGCTCATATATAGCCAACTCAAATTAAAGGTAATTGATGTTTTGATACTGGTGTCTTTGCAGTCCCTAACACTTATTAAATCCCTGTTGCAATGTCCTATATATGGAATTAATAGCAATAAGCCAGGGAACTGGGCCATTTGAATGTCTTTTGCCAAGTTTCAGATAATCAGGTCATAAAGAGATGATCGATGCATGTTCCCAATTGATAAACCTGTAACAGCCGTGAACCTTAACTCTAAGAATAAAGTGACTTCACCTTTATTTATTTTGCCATTAGAATGAATTATTTCTTTAAGATTGCCTTTTGAAACTAGACCTTGAAATAAAATCTGACTGATTTATATTTCTAGCCCTTTTAAATTTAGCTTCAGTAGGTAAGCAAGTTAAATGAACATCATTTAATTCACCTTTGTAAGCAACTAATAATTCCTACTTCAAATAATTTTGTAGCAATATATTTAAAACCCTTTTATGTACATGAATTCAATATATATTAGTGATCTCCTTGTAATGTAATGTAAGTATAGTAATTTATAAATATGAATAATAACATAAATGTGAAATGTTACCAACTTCTGTGGCTTACAGAAAACTGGGCTGAGGCCATATTCAGATAAGAGAACCTAAAACCATATGTTACTGCACATATGTGTGCTGGTTAGTTTCTGCCAACTTGACACAAACTAGGGCTATCTTGGAAGATAGAAAAAAAACCTCAATTTAAAAAGTGTCTTCATGAGATTGGCCTGCAGACAAATCTATATGGCACTTTCGTGATTGTAGGGATTGATCTGGGATGTCCAGCCCAAGGTAGGCCTTGTCAGTCTGGCTCATTTTGTCCTGGGAGGTATAGGAAAGGTAGCTGAGTCTGAACCTGAGGAACAGATCTCCCCATAGCCTCTGTCTCAGTTTCTACCTCCAGATTCCTGTCCTGATTGAGTTCCTGCATAGGCTTCCATTGGTAATGGTTCTAAAATGTAAGATGAGATAACTCTTTTCACACAAATTGTTTTTGTCATGTGGTTTGTCATAGGAATATGAAGCAAGCTAAATGGCATGCATTTTTCCACGCTCCTCAGACCCTCTACCACTAAACTATATGATCTGTCCACATATTTAATTTTTCCAAGCTTGAACTCAATTGCCTTTCTACGAAGTCTTTAAGAACTGTACCAGCAAGGGCCTCAGAGGTGAATAAGAAATTTAAAAATATATGTCCCATAGTTCCAGAGGACCCAAGTTCATTCCTCAGTAGCCAAGTTAGGTGGTTCACAGTTGCCTGTAACTCCAGCTCCAGGTGCCCCAATGTTCTCTTTTGATGTTCAAGAGCATATGAACACATGTTCCATACAAGACTCTGACTTATTTGGTAGAGTTCTGTTAGTGTCTTAGAAATATCACAAAGAAGGATTTCTAAAAGGAAAGGCAAGAAAAAGTCATAGTGGTATAGAGTATGCGTGCACTTACAGAAAAGAAGACAGAGAAATGCAGTGTATCAAGTGGAAAATAGATTAGAGAGCAGAAGAGTAATAGAAGGTCTTGCCAGGCAAATCTGGGCTGGTGTGTGGTTGAGTCCAGTTTGGACTTTAACCCTGTAGGGAGATATTGGAAGTCATCTTTGAAGCCGAAAGTCACATGATCTCATAACATCTAATAAGAACAGTTCAAAGAAAAATAGAAATCATATGAGTACCATAATAAAAGTCATCATTTTAATTTAATCAAATATTTTAAGATGAATACTCAAAGTAGGAAAATGTTTGAATGATTGACTAGAGTACAGTTCTAACATTTAACATAGGTGACCATAGTTTCCACAGAAAATATATTTCTTTTGGACACCTTTTAGGAACTAAGGATGAACAGTGAAAATATTTTTGTTTAATATATTGATTTGCAATATATTATCTCTAATATTTCCTTTCACATTTGTTTTAAGCATAGGATTACTCTACTAAGTACCAAATAGTTCTAGCTCTAAAGAACTAAGCAATTGTTAGTTTCTCCAGAGTGAACTGGAGTGAACAGAGACTTCACTGACAGAAAACCTTCTGGCTAATTCTTCTTTGATTCCTTGTTGCTAGGATCAATGAGCTTAGCTTCTCTAAGTTGAGATTAATGAAAATGAATTGCTGTATTATGTTCCATTCTGACAATAACACAGTTGAAATACCTTTGAATCAAGAGGACTAAATTAAAAAAAAATACTAATATAAAATACAAATGTAATGTTACTTTGGAAGAAATAAATGCATAGCTACTGTAACTTCTTTTGCAATGTAACATGGAAATTATTTGGAAATTGTATCTTTTGGCATAACTTTTCACATACTTTCCTTGAAAATTAAATCATACACTTCTATACCTAAAGTTCTCTGGATAAACAATACCTAAGACCAGATAGGAGAGACTACTTATTCTCATGGCTTACAATGTTCTTACAGATGAGAAAAAAAGTGAATCTAAATGTAAAATGGAATTTGAGGCAATACATTGTGTGAAAAATCATATGAAAATTATTAGAATTTATATTTCTCACTAAAATGTCATTCAAATTTCAGCATGAAAAGCATTCTTTGGGTTTCACTTCTTCATCCAATTCAGATGAGTAACTGGAATAAAGTAGCTGGATAGGAAAGTCATTTATGGATCCACACACAGAGATGTCAAGTATGTCAGTTTCCGGAACCTGCAAGCACTCTGTGGTTCAACAGCACGGAGACTATTGGCTAATTTTCTAAAACATTGTCACATAAAATACAACAATAACTCATTCAGTGGAACTCACAGGCACAATACGTTTTTACATAAATTGCTTTAAGAGCTCATTGTTAAAAACAAATAGGGAGAAAATTGTCTCTAGCTGAAAAGTTATCAAGTATGAATAGATAATGAGAAGAAACTCATTCAAAGTTCTCTCCGTATTTGACCTCTAAAACGACATTGAAAATCAGTCCACAGAACCACGAATGCTAGGCAGACATAGGAAAATAATGCTGCCACATAGGATAAATAAGCCACGGTGTCTTTCTACAAACAGCATTTGGTAATAGTTCATCTGCTAAGATAGTTCATGTCCTTCTTTAGAGTGACAAGAGTAGTTATAAAAATGGCATCTGTGGTGCTCACCTGATTTATAGGTTATTATTATAAGATTACGCCTTCAAGAATAGATGAGAAAATCCCAAAACTCAGTGGGTTGAAGCAAAAGGAACTAAATGCAAAGATGCAGTATCCCTCCCCCCAAACCTTGCACAGTAGAACTTAATTTATCAGGGTAATCAGGCTATTTTTTAAGAAGACCTTCCAAATTTTTATTTGAGTCATGTAAATTATTAATAATTTTGAAATAAGTTATTCATCTGAAAATTGCTTCTACTTCTGTTTTTTTTTTTTCCTGAGGCAGTATCATATTATATTGTCATCAGTTTTTCCTCGATAAAGAGTATCATGGGGCAGAGTTAATGGCTGAGTCAGTCTTCTGAACCCTAAGTGAATTAAAAATAGCTAAAATCCCACAAGATATGTCTAAATCATGTTACTAAATGTCCTTCTGTTCATAACTGAAATATCATTTACCTTATAGAACACCATGGGAGAATTATTTGTTTTATCCCATATTTTCATTTGCGACATAGCTTTCTTACAAATTTAATTAAGAAAGATTTGTGAGTATACCAAGAGAAAAGACAATTGGAATTATGCTCGAGTGTAAGAAGAAATGTGAAATGTATAGTGACAAAAAATAGGTCAGATTCATACATTCTTACAAAAATTAACACTAAAAGTATGGCCAGTCAGAGTCAATTTAATGTAACATATAACATAAAAATTTCCATATAACATAAATATATGGAAAAAACCCTACATCATTTATGATTGCAGTGAAAATATGGATTACCTGTGTGTAAGACTAACAATATAATGAATGGAGAATCTGCATGTAGAAAACTTCAAGTACTGGTGGAAGCAAAGAAACTGCATTGTGACATGAAGATGGGTTAGGAAAAGAAAATCCAATGTTTTAATATCCACATTCTCCTAAGTAAAACACATTCAATAGTAAAATTGCAACCAAAGCTCTAAAAACTGCCTTATAATTGAATATATTTTAATCAATATACATGTTCTAAACTTTAGGCACAAAGGCAAGATAATTAGAATTGCCAGAGAAAATGGGTAGCCAAAATAATTTTATGCAGTAATTCATGGAGTTCTCATTCTGTTTTATAAGAAATCAAAGCAGTTTGCCAAAGGTGAAAATTATAAGCCAAGAGTCAATACACTAGAGGCTTTGCAATAGAGCTCATGAGTCAATAGACATATGACAGGTCAATAAATAAATCATCTTAACACATGATGGTGTGATTAGTAGATATGTCTACGCACAAACCTAAGCCTTGATCCAGATCTCATAAGATTATTTCAAGTTTGATCAGAGGCCTATTGACAAATAGGACACACAGAATTATTTCAGGTAGATCACAGTTCTTTAATGAAACTGTATTTTTGGAAGTCAGATTTAAATGCAGCATATTATCTCATTTCCCCTATGTTACATCCAAAATGAACAGAAATTGAGAGAATCAAAGCAAGGCTAAGCATTAACTATGAAGGGCACCAAGAGCATGTTTGAGTTGTTGGGAATGTTCTATATCACTGTGGTGGTGAATAATGCAACTATGTATTTGTGAAGACCTAGCAAACTATACCAATTCAAGTCAGCATTTTGATTTTCTATATAAGGGGACTGTGACAATAATGATGTCGCATCATAGTAGTGAGGTTGTGTCAGCAAGATGTGTGTCAAAGCTCTGTTTCTTTTCTTCCCGCAAAGATAGGAAGGAGTTTGAGATTTTCATGTTCTGTACTGAGTTATCTACTGAGTCACTGTCTCATTTGAACCCAGAGTTTGCTGATTCAGATGTTCCAGCTAGCCAGCTTGCTCGACAAAATCCGTTTCCGAGCTATGGGAGCACAAGCAGACTGCACGCCAAGGAGTTAATCATGTTTGGAGTTGGCTTTGAATTATATCTTCATCTAATTATATCAACTTAAGCAAAACATATCATAAAGTAAACTGTTTTATAGTATAATCTTCACTTTAAAATTTTCTGCTGTATTTTCGAATTACTTACAGGACATTTATATTCATTAAATTGCCAAACCTTTTGTGTTTCCCTAAGTGTTTCTACAGAGTAGAAGCATCAGTTTATGTACTATTAGTTCCACAAATGGCTTTCATTTTAACACATATTTTAGCATGCACAACACATATTTTTAAGTAAATATCATTCAATTATTTATCAGAGCACAGTAGTCAAATGGCTTTTACCATATTAGTAAAAGCCGTCTGAGACATAATGATGCTATGTTTAATCATCTAGAGAGTAAGCCAACGAAAGCATTTTTCTTTCCACAAAATTTAATTATTTAATGCAATACTGTGTTAAAAATGTCATTGCCTCTCTCTTTTCCACTTTGCAATTATTTTATATGATTTAGCTACATGCACCTTATCTAATCTACGGTCTTTAGTCATATTTTACCTAATCTTTGTCACATGAATCTTAATATGAGAAGCCGGTTCACATTTTTAATAATATTGATAAGTTACCATAATGCCTGGGTAATTCAAGTTAAGGAGTGAAATATGGAGGAACAAAATCATATTTTATATTCAGTCTAAATACATGTACTTCACAATATATCTTTTAGAATAAATTTGAAAATCAATATTTCTGAGAATATTAGCCTTTTCTTTCCATGCTTATTTATGGTCTGTGTGTGTGTGTGTGTGTGTGTGTGTGTGTGTGTGTGAAATTTGAAAATAAGAAATGCTGTTCTCTGTTTTTAAAAACTCACACCTTGCTAGCTCTTTTCTATTAGCTTTAGAAAAACTTAAACAATAAGCATCACATGTGGAATGGGATTCTGAAATAATACCCTTACGTGTATGAGAAAACGCACTTTCTGGTATGTCAATAAAGGACAACAATTAAAACAATTTTCTAAGTATCAAGTCAAAAAATTGATATTCACAACAAAAGTTATGGTTATTCTTATTCAGTATATACTATTATCATTTCATTTTTATCACTAAGTATGCAAATAAAATTATGATAATATCCTGATAATTCAATAAGAAATAGATGAGGTTATTCTTAGAATCAACAAGTTTAAGATTTTGAAATACTAGAAGCATGCAAAGTGACTCCTAAAGCACACATTCTTTTGTATAGTATTAAAGAGATCTACATATATTTTTACTCATTGTAGACAGTAACAATAAACTTTCATAAAAGAATTTTAAGACACAGTAGCTGGAAATTTCTAGAAATTAACCTAGAAGGTAGACTAAAAGCATATTTTTCCTTTCCTGGCAACTGTGGAGAGTTTGCAGCACAAGTTCTATAAATATTAACAGTGGCGATCTGGCCAAATGATGGCGCATTGTCCGTATTCACATTCCATCATGTAGAGTCATATTTTAGGACTGTACCACTGCAAGTTATGGTTTGGGGGCAGCCTTTAGCCTCCAGATTCTTGACACAAAAGACAGTTACACTGTATTTATAGCCTCTAAAGTCACTGATCATGGATATGATGGAGCATTATGTTTCCTGAGAGCATTTGTTGTTGAAGCTATTGGTCGAAGAAGAGTCTCGCCTACACTGCCATGTGTACACTGAGTTCAACTGCCCAAAATCCCCATGAAAGAACGTTCTGCACACTCATGCTGAAGCCATTCAGGCAGACAAGAACTGTCACCCCTGTATCTGTATGTATTTTGTCTCTTTGCAACCTTCCTTATTAATGATCTGCATGGTTACAGGTGATTACATTGTAGCAAGCTATTATATATGCTTATACGCCTGTTCACTTTTATTTTGACTTTCAAATAATGTTAAGTAATTGCTCATTTTGCTCATGTGTTTTCTTTAAAAAGTCTCACTTTTTCAGGAGAATAGTAAAATAAAAAATAATTTAAATAAAGCTTTATTAAGCTTCTGTCAGAGTAATGGTCACTGAAGTGCTATTATTCCTGCATTTTAATTTTTTTCTTTGAGATAACTTGGCTCTTGGATACCAAATGAAAAATTGTATAGAGTTCCCAAATAACTTTCTCAAGCTTGTAATAAATAAAAGGTTTGACATAAAATAAAATATTTATAAAATTTAAAAATTTGAAATTGGCACACTTGGATAGTGCAATCAAACTTGTTTCATGGATTTACTCACTGTCTGTTCTCTGTTCTGTAATCCATACTAACACCCCATGAGCTCTTAGCTGTCAGAAGTCATTTTTTAAATGATATTACTTTTAGTTTTAATAATGTGTCTGATTGAAGTGTCTTCAAAGGCCAGAAGAAGACATTACAGGCAGCTGTGACCACCTTGATATAGTTGCTGGAAAAGAAAGTTGTGTCAGTAACCAATGAGCCATAATTCCAACACCACAATCTTTCTGTTAAAAAAAAGAGTTATTTATTCTATTATCTTTAGCAATATATATATGTATATATATATATATATGTATATATATATATATGTGTGTGTGTGTGTGTGTGTGTGTGTATACATGTATATATATATGTGTGTGTGTGTATTTAATATAAGATATATATCTTTAACACTCTCCTACTGGTCAGTTACATTCATTTTTTTGACAATTCCATATATGTATAAATTGAATTTTCACCCTCCATTGCCCTATGTTAGCCCCACATTTTCTATCTGAAAATGTTTATTTCCCAGCAAGTACTTCTCCAAATCCATGTCTTTGCCTTGTGTGATTGTTTGTTTCCCCCTCGAGTTTAATTATTATTGTTTGCTTGAGCAGGGGCAGTTATTTATTTATCAGTCCGTAAACCAATAAAAAAGCAGGTCCTCATCTATCTTCTATCTATATGGGTATAGTTAGATATAAAGATCTATAGATGAATATATCTATAGAGAGATATGTATCCATCTACAGATATATCTATCTATACATATCTATATCTATATATTGAGAGATAGGTATAGATATAGGTTTATAGATTTTGATAATATATAGATAGAATTTTTTCTGCAGAAGTGTCATACCTTCTCCAAGACATTGTTTAATGGGTTACTTGATATCAATCATTTTGACTTGGCATGTCAAGTTATCAACAGTGACAAAATTATCCACTTGCTCAGTCTTGCCATTATACTCCCCACACGTAGGAAGGAATTCTATGGAGACTGCACAAGTGTTGGCTTTCATTCTAGTCTTTCTCCTTCTTAGTACTGCCTACAGTAGATTTGACTGTGCTAAGGTAAGAGTGATATTTCCACTCACTCCTTCTACATTTCTTTGGTGAAATTCCTTCAAAGTAAAGCTTTGTTTTAACTTTTACTTTCCTTTGTTTAATTTTTTAGATTTTTACCATTATGGACCAGCTGGTGGCTGAAGGGTAGGAGTTAGAATTCCAGATACTGATTGGTTTTTTTCAAGTTATTACAGTTCTGGAGAGTGAGACTATAAAGTCAGTTCTGATGCATTTGTGAGGTTTATATTTCCAGACAACTACAATTGGTGACAATTAAGAAATGATCAGGAGACCTCTTGCAGTGGAAACTCACTGGAATCTATGAGGGAGACCCTAGATAGGACCGATAGTAATCAGGGATAGGGAGCCTAAACAGGCCATCTCCTATGGCCAGACAAGCCTTTCAGTGGTTGAACTGGGACAACCATAAAACCTCCAATCTATGGCCAATCCTCCCTGTAGATATTGGTTCACAGCAAAGGACAATTTATTCTTTTGTCTAATTAAATCACTGGTTCTAGCCTGGAGCTCTGGAGCCCTTGAGCATTTTAGCCTCTTTACAATCTAGCCTTAATACTTGAACTGGAAGGCTTCAGTTTTTGCAGTCTAGAACACTCAAAATGCTAGCCATCTCCTAGAACACTTCAGCCTTAGCCTGCTGAGACTTACTGCTGACCGAACCACTCTCACTAGCTCCTTCTCAACTCTGACTCTTCTGGTTCAACTCACTCTCTGTTCTGGGCTTCTTCTGCCTTGTTCTGTTGTGTCTCTGTATCTCTTCCTGAGCTCTCAGTGTTCCATCCTGTCTCTATAACTGACTTCTTCAACTAACTGCTCTGTAACTCACCCCAGCTTCAGTTTCTGTAACTCCTTTGTAACTCACTGTATAATTAACTATTTAGCTGCTCTTTAACTGACTCTTCAGCCTGCATCTCAACTCGCTGCTCTTACTGACTCTTCTACTATAACTCTCTTAACTGAACAGAGAGCCTGCCTTTCATGAGAGTTTAGCATGTCCTTACTCAGCTAACTTCCTCTGATTAGGCACTTTGCCATTCACTGTGACTCATCTCAGAGGTCACTTCCTGTGTGACACTGACTCCTTCTGAGTTCTGCTTCCTGTATCAGTTTCCACTGTTTTCTTCCTAGGGATTAAAGACATGGACCACCACTGCCCTCTGAATACCAGGATTACCGGTGTTTGCTACCACTACTTTCTGAATAGTGGATTAACGGTGTATCTTCATCCCATCCAGATCACACGGGCCTCTGAATGTAGCCCCTGGAATGTAGACTTTAGCTTAACCACAGGGCTATTCCTCTACAGATTTTGCCATTGCGTATTTATACCATTAGCATATTGTGTTAATAAACTTTATCTCATCACTGTGTCCAAATCCCTGATATAATCAAGGCAGATGAGGCAGAAAATACTTTGACTTGATTTCAGAGGTTTAGTCCAATGCTGAGAGGAGTGTGTGGTAGAACAAAGTGGCGAGGCCTGCATCACAGCAGCAAGGGGTGAATGAAAAGTTGCCCGTGCTAACAGGTTTCTTTCTTCTTTCCCTTTTATATATCGAGGTATTTTTATAGAATGGCATTGCCCAAATTCAGGATAAATCTTCCCCTAATTAGTGAATCATTTATGGAAACAATCTCACATACATACCCAGAGCTATGCTTTCCTAGTGTACTGTTTACTAATACAATTAAATTAAGAATCAAGATTAACCATCACAAACATTAAAAACAATGTTACATAACCAAACTTGCCATCATTTCTATGGATTTAAATCTAGTACTGGAGAATATTGTTGGGAACATAGACAAAAGTCCTCAGTCCCATAATATCCAGAAATCCCAGTGCATCTTACAACAATCTGTGACATAGTAGAAGGGACCTGATGCCCGTTCATGACTTCCTTGGGTTCGAAGCATGCCCAGTCATACATGCAGGAAAAAAAAAAAAAAAACATCTATAAGCATAAAATAAAATTTTAATTTTTTTAAAGAAGGAAGAAGTGACAAAAAAAGCATTAAAATTGTAGGTAAGCAAACTGGGAAAGGAAAATGTAAATGCTACTAAAATGAATGAAATAAATATGCATTTTTAATATTAATGGCCTAAATTTATCACTAAAAAGATGCAGACTAAGATTAGTTTCAAAACAGGATCTTTGGTCAGATAAACCAACCAGTTGCTAACCTTCGGATTTAGTGAGAAACCCTCTCTCTAATAGAGTGAAGTGTGATCATGGTATATACTGACATCATTCCTTTGCCTTTACACATACATGCAAGTTCATGTACACGTACATCTACCCTTACATGTATATGCGTACACACATTGGTAATTCCATACACCATTCATACATAAAACAGTAGATTTCCTAAATAGCAATAGCAAACTAAAAAGGAAACAAGTGATGGAGGCATATATGGGACTGCTTGGAGGGAGGAAAAGCAAAGGAAATTGATATAATTATATTGTAATTTCAAAATATAATATTTTAAAAAATATTTCAACCTAGTAAGAAATTGAGAGAGCCTGTAGTATAACTTTTAAATTTTTCCTATTTTTCTTTTTTTTTGAGAATTTCATACAATGTATTTCTAATGTAATCTTTGACTTCTCCTAACTTTTCCAAGATCCCTTCCCACCTCCCTGAAATTGAATATATACTCCCCCAACTTCATCTTCTTTTTTGATTTAAAGAAAAAAAATGAAGAAAATTTTTAAAAGACTAAAGGAGTTGAAGAAAACACTAGAAAATAAAAAGATTTGCCATGTTCCTAGATCTATATCAACAATATTTTGAGATGATCATGCTTCTAAAACAATCAGTATATTCAGCACAATACTTCAAAGTTCTAATAAAATATTTTACAAGTAGCAAAAAGCAATAGAACATCTTAACTGATCTACAAAATCCCTCAAATATCCAGAAGAAATCTTAAATAAAATAAATAATGTAGTCGTATCACTAAACTTGTACTAAACCATAATAATAATAGTAATAATAATAAACAATAGTAATAAAACCAGTAGACAATAGAACACCAAAAAGAATCTCAAAGAATAAGATTGAGCACTCTTGTGTTTATAAGCATTGATACTAAAGAAATATGCCAAACATACACAATTATATACTAGAAGTAATATAACCCTTTTAGCAAATCATGAATGGGAAATTGGATATTCACCTATAGAAAAAAATGAAACTAGATCCATATCTAATCAGATACAAAAAATACTAAATGGAACAAAGACCATAATATAAAATCCACAGCATTGAAAAAATGCTAGATATAAAAATGAAGAAAGCACTTCAAAATCTGAATCTAGGCAGGTATTTTATGAATAGGAATTGGGTCACTCAGGAAATATCACAAACAATTTACAACTGGGACATCATGAAGTTAAAGTCTCTCATACAGCAAAGAAGATGATTGAATCAAGAGACAGTCTAGAGAATGTGAGAAAGTTCTAGTAGCTACATTTCTGAAAGAAGTTTCTAGAATATCATATATCATAGAAGTAGAAAAACTAAATATTACTAGAACCATCCAATCAATAATTAGGCTAATGAAATGGCCAGACATTTTTCAAAAGATGAAGATAATAAACATAAAAAAATCAACATCAATAGCAATTGGAGAAAAGTGATTTGAAACTATATTTAGGTTTCATCTCAATCCAGTTACAATAGCAGTCATTTAAGAACAAAAACAAAGTTGATGAAGATGTGGAGAAAAGGGACTCATATTGCTGTTGGCAATGTGAGTCAAATCATCATAGTAATTGCTCAAACCACTAAAAATAGAATGGCCAGGTGACTCATCGCTATCACTTTTGAGTACCCACTAAACTTTCAATCAACATATCATAAAGGTACTTGCCCATCAGTGTTTATTACTGCACTTTTCCCAGGAGCTATTATTTATCCAAAATATGTATTCACTAGAGGAGGAGTAGATAAAGAAAATGTGGTAAGCACACAATGAATATTTATGTAACTGCAAAGAAATATAGAATATGTTATATTGCAGGAAAATTGGGTATAGCTGGAGATAATCATATGAATTGAGTTAAATCATGGGAAGATAAACATCATGTTTTCTTGAAATTGTGCATCCTAGATTTTAGAGGTACATAAGATTATTCAAAGATGGCATGAACGTAGAAGTGAGACTTTCTAGGTGATGAAGGGAACTCACAGAATGGGTAATGGAGGGAAAGGTAAGGAGTATCTGGTGCAATAAACTTATGTAACTATGTCTAAATATGTACTTATGTAACTATGTAAAAGTGATATTTTCAATAAAGGAGAAGGAAAAGGGTTCCTTTCCCACTGTTTTTCACTTGATAAAATTGAATTTAAGGTCAGTTGATATTGTCTTTCTTTTTTCTTCTTTTCTTCCTTCCTTTCTTTCTTCTTTGGAATCTTTTATCAATAAAGAATTTTTCTACTACTTGAGATTATAATTTAAGTACAACATTGTCTTCTTTCAAGTTCCTGTGTCTCCAATCCAACTGCTGCCACAGTTAAATTCATATAAGTCACATCACTGACACAACTATCATCAAGTAACCACTGGCATGGTGTATCATCAGCAATGCTGAGATTATGGATTCTGGGGGTGATTTTGCCCTCTATAATGCCATCTTTCACAGAATCTGTATGATTTGCATAATCAGGGGATGTGTCTCCATTCCTGACCTGGCCACCTCCATAGGTAAACAGGTTAGAAGTGACCAGTACTGAACCAGCACACCTCCGCATACTCCTCATTAAGCAATGGAAGCACTCAGCAGCTGAACTCAGCCTGGCCTCCTACTCTAGCCAGTGTCCAGTGGGAGTGGTCAGTAACAGCTTCTCTAAAGATGAATCTTAAGACATTAAAAAGTGAAAGATACAATGGTAGCTCCAATGATTACAAGATAAGTTATATCTCTAAAGTTTCAAATTTTACTTTAATACTTCCCATGTCCTGGTTTCAGATTCCAACCAAACTCAATCTACACTTTGCAAGATTTACTATGTGCCTAGCATTATTGTTAGCAACTATTTCTACATCTTTCTTAAACCATATCTACAGCAACAACTAAAGCACTTTCAATTGAATAGGAATAAAATATTTGTCAATAGCAACTAAATAGATAGCGGTAGTGAATGAAATTCAAATTGAACCTTCCTATGCAAAGTACAGTATCAGATTTCAGTAATATATATATAGTAATATATATATATATATATATATATATATATATATATATATATAGAGAGAGAGAGAGAGAGAGAGAGAGAGAGAAAGAGCAATAATATAGAGCAATATATAATATAGAGCAAGATGGACAAGAACACTCATCATGCACAGTGTGCTACGTGCTAGAAAACTCAAGCATCTGAACACACAGTGACTCTCACACTGCATGTGGGAAAATATGACTGACTGCCTTTTAAAGGACTGAGGATAAGCTTAGTTGGTAAAATTCTTGGATGCCATGCACAAAGTCCTGTGTTTGGTTGCCAAACTGAATAAAACAAAGAATAATACATTCCTGTTATCCCAGCACTTGGGACATGCATACAAAAGAATCAGAATTTCAAACCCATGCTTCTTTTATAGTGATTTCTTTAGCCCTGACTGTTTAAAGAGTGATATGTCAGTGACTTATAGCATGAGCATTCTTAACTATGAAAAACAAATATAATTTACAGAAAGAAGCATACAATTTTGTATCTAAGTAATAAATTTCAGGTGTGTTTGAACTTATAACAAAGTTAATCATTCATATACCCAAACTGATTTCAACTTGGCTTAATATAACTATATACCACTCAGTATTATTGTTCTCATGTTAAACAAATGAAAAGCTATATTTAAAAATACAAATTTTCAACTGGTAGTACATATACTTTCCCCAACATTCCTTGATGCCCCTGAAAATTTTAAATAGACATTTTACATTTAACCAAATTGGAGCATGTCACTCACTTATCCCATAATCTTTTGGCATTTCTCATCCAGACCTAGGAGGGTTGCTATACTCCTGTGATTTCTGTATTGGGCATGGAGTTAAGGAATTGTGGTGTGGAGTGAAATCTCTTAGCTACCTACTATATCACATTACAATTTGGCTTCTATTTTGTCAGTTTTGCAATGGCATTTTGAATTCTGCTGGGAGATATGATATCTCGAGACAATTCTGTACTTTTCCAAGCTATCTTGCCACTTTGAAAGTGTTGTCAGACTAAGTATTATTTGGAGAAGTCAGTCTGGATTATGTCGCTGAAAGTCTGCACTGCACAGCTGACACAAATTGATTTACCAGAAAGCCTACTGCATTCCTAAGAAGTACAATAACCAAGGTATCTTTGAAAAGCTGTTGTTCACGAATGAAAATTCAAATATAACTTGGAAAATTCTTTGAATAAAATCCTACTAACACTTAAGTATATTTAAGATGCATTTTATTGCTAATTTCTATGGAAGGAAAATGCTCTCTATTTAAGTATTGTTGTGTTATTAAAACTCATCAATTATTTACAGTTGCTGTAAGGCACTAAGAGAACAAGAGTTCTAGAATATACAGGATTCCCTATAAAAAATTAAGTACTAGGCTGAGGACACTTTCCATCAAGAAGTAGTTGTAGAGGAATAGGCCTGTGTAAAATCTAGGAAGGGTCTATATTCTATGGGTCTATATTAAGGAATCACATCAGAGACCTGTGTGGTCTGGATGGAATGTAGAAAGAATGTTAAGAATGTTAGTACACACCATTAATCCCAGTAAAGCTGTAGCAGCAAACATCTTTAATCACAGTATTCGGAAGGCAGTGGTGATTCATGCTTTTAATTCCTAAGACAGAAAAAGAATATGGAAGCAGACACAGAAGATGAGTCTCAGAAACAGTCGGTGTCTATAAGAAGTGACATCTGAGATGAATCTGAGTGAATGGAAGGCAAAGGGACTAATCAGAATAAGAGTTAGCAGAATCAGTTACAGCAAAGTCAGTCAAGTAGGCAGTCTGAAGCAGGCAGAGAGGCAACAAGACACATACATTGAAGTGGTCTGACTGAGGATAAGGCAGAAAAGCTGAGTGAGGCAGTATGGAGCAGTGAGAGTTTATTGAGAGACACAGAGACTCAGAGATAGCTCAGCAGAAGAAGTCAGTATCATATGGGAAAAGTGAGTCAATTTGAAGCTGAGCAGAGAAGGTCAGTTTGAGAAAGTCAAAGAATCGGCCAGAGGAAGCTGGACTCAGAAGAGTTCAGTCAGAAACAGGAAGCCAGTTTAGAAAGTCAATTTGAAAGAGGTAGCTTCGGGAAGAGTTTGAGCCAGAACAAGACTGAGCTGAATCAGAAGAGTCAGTTGAGTTCAGCCAGCTCTGAGTTCAGAAGGATCTAGTCAGAGTGGTTCAGTCAATAGTAAGTCTCAAAGGCTTAAACATTTTAGATTGTATGGAGGTTTAAACCTTCTAGATTGTACAGAGACCAGAAGGCTTCAGGGCTCCAAGACTAGGACCGGAGATTGAAAAATGGCTTTTACTCTTTTACTTTTACATTCACAACTACAGAAAGTAATGCCATTTTCACTGTGAACATACTGGATTCGAAGGATGTCTTGTGTCCTACACATTCTTAACTGTAGGAATATTTCTATAAAACATAGAGGAAATCTCTTACAAATGCAGTAACATTGAGTAAATTAACACTATGTATATGAAATAACATATTAATATATTACTAAAATGCAATATATGTTCTCTCTATATATAATGTATATATATTTGATTACTCAATTAATCCAAGAAATATCCTTAGTAGCATATTTCAGTTTCATTTATCATCCTCTAAATACTATAATTTAATTCCTTACTGTTTAATAAGAACATATATGTATGCACAGCTGTTGATAGATATCTATGCTGGTTCTATATTTTAGCTACAGTGAATACTTATACAATAAATGTAGTGGTATTGTGACTTGAGAGTCTTTTGTCACATATCCAGGAGTGGTATAGCTTGCATGGCCACCACACAAATTTACATTCTCATACATAGTAAATGAGAGTTTCCATTTCTACATATGTGTACCAGCATTTGTTGTTAATTGTTTTCTAGATGATAGTCATTCTGTGTTGATAAAATTTCAATTCATAATTTTTTATTGTTTAATAATTCTGTATACACATATAATCTTTTCAACTCAGATCCTAGTATTTTCCATCTTATTCCTGCACTATCATTGACTATCATTACATCATTCTTTCTGTCCCGGTCTCTGCCTCTCTCTTTTTCTTTCTCTCAAAACTGAGGACCAGACTCATACTAACATGGTATATTTGTTAAAATTGAGTAGCCAGTAGTAACTAATTTTACTGAATAAAGTCTATAATTTGCATCATGACTCACTATATTTTATGGTTCACTTTATTTTCCAAAATGCAGATCGGTATGTACAGCACTCTAATGTACTGAAAATTCTCTGTTTCGCCTATCTAATACTTCTTCCCTCCCATTATGCCTTTGCAACCACTGATTATTACTATTTGTATACTTTTGCCTTTCCTTGACTGTAAATTGGAATTATATCAAGTGATTTATTTCATTCAGTAAAATTTACTCAATTTAATGTGTTTTCAAGCTTGACATCACATATGTTCTCATTGCTAAAAAATCATTATATTTCTTGGAAATTGCGCAGTATTTTTCTCTGAAGTGAGCAAGATTAAAAACAATATTTCTTAATGTTTCAGATATTTTAAACAGTTTCACTTACTATACATCTTCTTTCTAATGTAATTCTGATTCTTCTAAATTATACTCAAAGATGCTTTCATTGGCTATCTAATGGAAATCGTGGTTAAATGTCCATTATCTGAAACATTTAAGTTTGAATAGGAACTTTTCACCTTAAAATCTCCTTTCTATCTTTCTAGTGGAAGTTGTCTAATGTCTACACTTTTGACTTCTTGGACAGTGTAACAGTATAGAATGGCAAGGTTTCTTATTAAAACAAATTTAGTTGTAAAGAGAGTTAGAAAATTGGAAGCACTATACTGGGTATTTCTTTCAGAGACTTTAGCTGTGCAAAGCAGAAAGAATGTACTCATCAGACTCGGACTCACATATGAGCATAACTCTTGTTTTTGTAGATTGTACAAAAGGGAATAAAAAAAGATAGAGAAGTTTAAACAAGGAAATGCTTTCAGGAGAATTTATGGAAATCATTTGCAAGAAACAGGAAATGTGAAATATACCATGTGATTCATGAAAAAAACATTGGAGAAGTGAAGAGGTCTTCCTGATATAGTAAGTTTTATCATTCCAGAGGAGGACCAAAGGATGTGATAACAAACAGAAATGTACTTGGTGTTCAAATATCACTATGATTTTATCAAGAGATTTTCTTAAAGAAAATACTCAGCAAGTTAGTTTAGAAGGTATCTTAACTAGTTTAAAATTCATGAATCTCATAAATATTGTAAAAAAAAAAGTGTTTCCTACTAATTTGATCTTTCACATAAATTAAAAAACTGAAATTGAATGTTTTGCCAAGGTTGAGAAGTGTATTTTATTGTATTATTTAAATCACATTTAAATTAAAAATATATTAATTAGAACAATATTCCCAAGTTTTTCTTTTCTGTGATATTGCAGAGCTGCTTTTTAAACCAAAACATTGGTGGAAAATTGTAATCTAAAGAAGTCTGTAAAAATCTGAAGTAACTGTATAATTATTTTGCTTAGAAACTTACTACCTTCTGACAGCCAGTAGCTATTAATTTATTTTCTTTTTCTTCATTCCTTTGTGAACATGATGTCAAGAATTTAACAAAAACAGTGACAATTTGGCGTCTTATCAATTATGCTCTTTCTTCTCTGTATTTAACAATATGAAAATGGGAGTTGGAGCTGGAGACATGACTCAATAATTAACAGTGCCTGAGGGTCTTGTGGAGGACTGTGTTCCTGTTCCCATTTCACATGATTCAAAACAACGGTTAAAGAATAAGGAGTCATGAATTTAAAAGAAAGCAAGGCGGTACATGGAACTATTTGGAGGGAGAAAAGGGAGGGCAGAAATGGTGTAATTATAATATCAAAAAATTAAAAAATACTTCTTGTGACTCCAGTACCAGATAATCCCATAACTTCTGCTGACGTCTGTAGGCACTTGCATACCTGAGTGTCATACACATAAAATCATGCAGGCACATACACATAAATTAAAAAAAAAATTCTTGAGAGTACATACCATCGTGACTCGTTTAATTTTGTTTTGTTTTTGAGATTATAATAGAATTCCATTTCTTCCCCCAGCCCTCTCCAATAATGCAATTCACTCTCTTTCAAATTCATGGCCTCTTCTTTCACTAGGTGTTTTTTCATGCATATATGTGCACATATTTACATATATATTCATAAATATAATCTGTTCATTCCATATAAGGTTACTTTCATGTATGCGTTCAGAGTTTCCACCAGAGAACCAACTGGTGTGCTCTTCCCTGGGGAAGATCACCTTTCCCATTCTCAGCCTGTCTCAGTTGCCTTTAGTTCTCTCTGTAGAGCTGACACCTCATGGACCTTTTTCTGTCCTCTTCGGCATTTCCACTGGTATTGTTTTTATTTATTTTTATTTGACAGTTATTTTGGTGAGGCTTGCAGGTTTAGTGTTACTACTAGGAGCTGCAATTGCATAGCAAACACTTTGATCCTCTGGTTGTTGCAATTGTTTGGCCCCATCCTCCACAATGTTCTCTGAGTGAAAGGTATTAGATTGTATCCATTGGAACTGGGCTCCAGAATTCTGAAATTTGTTTGGTTTTGGATGATTCCATCCATACTTTCAAAGGATTTTGGGTCATACTTTGTTATGCTTAGTCTCCAGCTAGTATGGGCCAGATGAATGTCCATGATCCATTCTCCTGTCACAGGAACTGAACTTAATTTTCTTTTTTTTTCTTTTTTTTTTTTAATTTGAGTGTCCAGGGGTGAGAGAGTGGAACATGAAAGAATGGAAAGAGGGCGTCATCAAGATATATTGCATGATATGCAAATTATTAATAAAAGCATTATAAAAAGTAATAAAAACAAGTAACTTTAATTGATCTCTAGTATTCAAATGTAAAAATCATCTCCCCCTCACCTCTTTGGTTTTTACGGATATCCTACATTATCCAATGGAGATCTATGCTGAGTCGGCAGCATAGATAAGTAGTACAGCATATCTTGGCTGGGAAGGAGCATGGAGTTATTATCTATAGAAACAAAAAATACAGTTTTTTTTTCTGTCTTGTTTTTAATAATATTAGGAGTGAAAGTCAAGTATTAGCAAATGCTTTCACTATATCTGTTGAAATTCTGTATTTTTTCTCTGTGTTTATTTTATAATGTGATGAAATACAATATGTGAGTTTAGAAAGTAAACCAATATTGAATGTGACACAATAAATTGTTATATAATAATGGTCATATTTTGAAATATTTTATTAAAGAATTTGGTGCCTGTAATTCAACCTTAAGGTAGACATATTTATTCATTCAAATGATGTTCATATCAAGTCTGCAAGCCTATGTGTGAATTGCAAGCATGTCAAACATGGTTAATGACTTGGCTTGAGGGATGGGAGGATTGCCCCAGCTAATTTGGGTGAAACAGCCTTATTACAAAAATCCTGAGAAGTAGAACATTTTTCTGAAAGACCTCAGCATAGGAGGCCTGATGACTTAATTGTCTTTGTGTGCGGAAGAAAGGGGCCATGAGCAACAGATGCTTCTCAAAGCTGCACAAACCATACAAGCTGCCAGAAAATGAGGATGTTGGTCTCATAGTTGAAAGGAACTGAATTCTACCATCAATGAAAACAAGTGGGAAATCAATTTCTCACGGAATTTTTTCTACTCAAGAAATAACAAGTAGTAGGATTTTATCACAGAAGAATTCCAGCTGATAAATGAATAAAAATGATACAGTTACATTCTCATTTTATCCTCAAAAGAATGAATGGGCACTAAATGCCATTGATATAAACATCTGAGCACATATGTTATGTTTGATTAGAGTAGCCTTACATTGTTGACAAATTAATCTTACAAAAATTAAAAGAGTGTAAATATGTATGTGAGTAATCAAAATACGTGTAAATAAATTTTAAGATACAAAACTGACAGAGGAAAAAACTCCAGATCATTTCAAATTCTACTGAATGAGTAGAATGCTTTCTTCATAAACTAAACTACAGTGAAAATGACCAGACAAGAGATGTCAATCACAGACTGAAACAAAGATAAAGGTAGATAGATAGAAGCATTGTGTTTGTATTCTGAGCCAAACAAATCTGCAGATAGAGTAACAAATAGCCATGATTAAGTTAATGTTATTTTAAAATGCATAATCAATGCAGTAATGGTATTGTGGTTATAATAAAATTGCTTATAGTAACTTTTAAAATTAAGTTACAATTATAATTATTCTAGAGTCAAAAGTGAAATATAATTATTTCACTAGCATAAAAGAGGAAACATTAAATTCAGGGAATAGTAAAAAATTAGAAAAGATTAATATTTCGCAAATATAATTGAAAATCTGCTGTCTGAGAAACAATGACGTTGGTTAGACATATGTGCACTTTAAAATCCATGAGAATTTTTAAGGGAGTAATAATAATGTAGGACAATACAAGAATTCTTGGTGCTTTTAGAGTCTTTTATTCATCTGGCAAGTGTTTATAGTATGAAACTTTGAAGATTTTGGAGGTAAAAGAAACATTTTAATTTTTTGTTTGTATCACATAAACAGTTTGAATATTTTTTGTTAAGACTGGTGAGTACTGTCTCCAGGACACTAGGTACTATATCTGGCACCAGGACCTAGCCCAGATCATAGACCTTATGTGGCCACGTGTTATGTGAAAACCCAAAAACATTCCAGCGAGAAAGACTCAGCCTTTTAAGCTAAGTTTGAGTGGTTATTTTACATTATACAAGGCTTATCACTGGACTCCAATTACAGACCAGTTAGCTTGCATCTAATTTGAAAGATAAAACAATAATAGTCATCTTTAGGAGACTATCTTTATAACCATGATATGGGAAGCATTTCTAAAAAATGAAACATTAAAAAAAAGGAATGAAAGAATATGTTAAAAAATTAAATGTGGATTACATTAACTGATTGAACAATCAAAATTTCCAACAAGAGTAGAAAAATCTATCTGTTAACCTTTGCTAGATTTATATACAGAAAATGTACAAGTGTGTAAGATAGCACAGTTTAATAATTACATTATGAAAGATGATTCCAAATGGATGAATCATAATTCAGAAGATGCTCAATGTACACTCTTAGACATCAGAGAAATCTATGTTAGAATCACAAGGAGAAGTCACCCATCTTGACCTGAAGATTAAAGTGACTTTTGTTTTGTTTTTTAATTCATGTTTGAGAATTTGCATACATATAGAATACAATATGATCGTATCTACCGTCAGAATTCCCCACTCTATCTCTACCTCCAACACTCCCCCTTTCTTATGATACCTAAACCTTAGATGTAGGTTCTGAACTGTAGATGTGCCAGTTACAATTGGCTACTTCTCCACCTATGGCTCAGGAAACATCATGGAAAGAATTATCATAAGAGTCAGAGGACCAGGGCTCCTTATGTGAGATAGTGTCTTCTAGACATGCTAGGAAAGTTGCACCCATAAAACCTCAAAAATACTATTGCCTAAGCAAAAACTCCACAAAGAAAAACTGGTAAATATGAAACTGTGGATGGGAAAATTTCACAAGGATCTTCCCCTAGATGAAGAGCTAATGGACAAAATTGAGAAAGAGATCCTAACTCCCATTCACAATAGTCTCAAAAACTTTCTAGGAAGAAAATAAAACTGAAGAGATGAAAGACCTGTCTCAAACTTTAAGTCACCATATTCAACACTGGAAGGATTAACATTCTAGACATACTACAGAGCTGTAAGAAGTACAAGAAGTAAGAAAAATAGCATGGTATAAGCACAAAATATACATGAAAATTTTATATTGTGGACATTAATATCATGTCCCAGACATTGTTCTGGGTACTTTGGCTTCTTCATCAATTAATTATTACTGCATGACAGATAACACCTGTATTTTATAATAGTCAGGAAATTAAAGAGTCTATAATTCCATGCATTGGAAATGTAAGGTTGCTTTTAAGACTCACTCCATTGTCTAAAGTAGTTGTATTTTGTATTCTGCAGTCATTTTGTGGGCAATCTTAAAATAAGGAGTTAATGTTAGCTTTATATCTTCTTATTATTCCTGGATATTATCTGGTATGATATGAATGATCTAGTATCTTCTCACATTTGGAAATCTGGCCCAGAGTTTTCCTAATGGTAGATTAGAAAGATTCGAGGATAAACTACATAAAACTACTTCAGCTGAAACCTCAAAATTAGAATTCAGTTACTTACATCATATTGTGCATCATATTGTAAAGTAAGGAGAGAGCTAAAGATAGCACTGGACATTAAGAGTTTAAAGTTATGTTGATGTCATTTTATCTGATTTGCCATTACCCAATGATGCACGCAATAGAAGTACACTGAACCATAAAACACCTGCAGTTACTTGCCCATAATCTCTGTTTAAGAAAACATAAGGAACAACTTTAAATTACATTACAGGATAAGGTAAAAACAAATTTTAATCAAATTTTTCACACATGTGATAGCTACTTAACAATTATTGGAGTTTATAATTGGCATGTAGTCCTAAAAGAATAACTTAAGTAACTTTACAATCCCATGGAAAAAGGGCATAAATTCTAGCTCATTTTTATCTAGTTTTTGAAAAGATTTATTGGCTGTTTTTTAAATGTGTATATATATTTTGCTTGCATGTACGTCTGTGCACTAGATGCAGTCCTGGTGACCCTCAGAGGCCATAAGAGAGCATCAGGTCCCCTGGAATTGTATTTACAGATGGTTATGAGTTGCCATGTGGGTTCTATGAATTGAACTCAGTCTTAGGAACGAGCAGCCAGTGCTCTTAGCTACTGAGCCATCTCTGAACTACTAAGTAAGTGTTTTTACAACTCAATCTGAAAAAATAACTGAGAGAATGAATACATAAATAAATACACACTGAGACTTAGGGTTAGAATGTTAAAGAGGAAGAAGTATAAAGTCTGCTTTGTCTCAGAGAAATATTTAAATAAAAACAGAAGCAAAGAGTTCTTCTTTAAAATATTCATATTTTAGGTACTGAATGCTTAAGAATATTTTTGAAGATTCCATTATAATGCCCTTTAAAATATTGTTTATTCTTCCTTCTCTGACTTTCAAGATCTCAGATATAACTGCTTACCTGATTCTAGTTTCAGGTCTTTACCATAGTGGTTATTCTCAGAAGCAGTCACGTTCCTGAGGTAGTGATTTCTTTTAGTGCTTTCTGACATTAATTTGCATCATGGTAATAAACTGGAAATCATTCTTAAATGAGCCCAGGGACAACGTGGTTTTGTGAATTGTTAATATAATACATCCTATAAATCTCTCTATTGTTTATGAACATAATTAAATCCACCACAAATAAATGTTAAGTGAGTGAAAATTTATTACTTAGAATACAAATTTTATTTTCCTGTAGAAGATCACAAAGTAGTGAAGAGGAGTGAAAATTCATCATAAGACTGATCAAAGGTAGGAGAGGAGCCTCATCTCATGAAGGGCTAATTGAACCCACTAATTTGCAAATGTTTAATGGACAAATGCACCTTAGAAAAAGAATAAGCTTAAGATGAAATAGCAAGTAATGATTGTGCAAAAATGACACAGACACATTAAATATTCAATTTGGAGTATAAAAATGTCAAATGAATTCTATGGAAAATTGAAGTTTATAAAGATCTTTCAGCTGCAGTTGCCAAAGCTTCTTATCAAATTGGATTTTCTTATATTTATAAACCAAATCATCTGAAACTTTTTTCTTCATATACTTTTAGTCTGTGTTAATTTAGTGCAAGATATCACATTACGGTTGAGCAAATTTTACATTCAGGTGTACTATATTGTCTTCAAATAAACAAACTGGGTATCTCTGTCAAACCTTTTAATTTTCTCCGTTGAACCTGCAGTGTAGAAGATGGTCAGATGCCATAACCCTAACTAAATTAGCATGAGGGAGGGAAAGAGAAAGGGGTGGAGGGATATTGTTCTTTTGCTGTCTTACTTAGCCAGGGATCAATGAATTGCATGGATAAATTTGAAGTGAGAGGCAAAATATTCCTTTGTTGAAGACTAGAGTGCTAGATGAGCAATTGCCTTTCTTGGAAATCAGATCATCTTAGAAGTAAGCTTATTGAGCTCTGAAAGTCAGCTAAGTAGAACTTGGGCCTCACGAAAGTAGCCCTTGTATTTCAGACAAACTGCAGATAATCTAAGGAATTAGTAAAAAAAAAAAAAAAAAAAAAAGTCTTCTCTTTTTAAAACTTAGGATATTTACTTTTTGCCTGTAGACCATGTGAAAACAATCCAATTGGGCCGAAAATTCAGGAGAAAAAAATTTATATCAACCCTTGTGTCAACGTTCCAGCTTTAGAGTATCAATATTGATCTTTTAATAAAAATGATGAAACAAGTACTCACCAGTACAAAATTCACCCTATAGAAATGTAATTCCTGTTTGTAAATACTTTTAAAATATTGAGTGTTTTCAATCAAACTTAATTTTAGAAAAACAAATATTCCTAGAAAAGAATGCAACCTGCTATGAAAATTGAAATATCTAATACACAAATGCAAATAACAGACAATTCCAAAATTTATTTTGATTTAAAGACATATTTTCACCTGTATCTTAACTGCTGAGAGTTTCTTAACTAAAGCATGCATTATGGTTGCAAGTAGAAGCAGAGGAGGAAGCAGACACAGGAAAGCAGAACTCAGAAGGAGTCAGAAGGCGTCAGTGTGAGATAGGAAGTGACACCTTACAAAGTGAAGAGTAGGCAAATTGACAAAACAGAGGATTAGTTAGCAGAGTGAGTCAGAGTTAAGACATGCCCAACTCACATAATATAAAAGTGTGTTCTCAGCTCAGGGAGTCAGGCAGTCTGAGACACAGACACAGAAACAGTTCAGAAGTAGGAAAATGAGTTTGGGGGAAAGAGTCAGCTAACAGCATGAGTCAGTTGCAGACCAGTTAAATCAGAGAAGTTGCAGAAGACAGACAGAGTCAGAGTCAGCCAGTCAGAAAAGTTTAGTCAGAAATAATCAGCCAACTCAGGTCAGTTTGAATCAGCAGCTCGGAGAGGAGTTTGAGCCAGAAGAGAGAGTGACTTGAATCACCAAACCAGAAGACTCAGTTGACTTCAGTAAAGCTCCAAGTTCAGAAAGTGCTAGTTAGAGTGGCTCAGTTATCAGTAATTCTTGGAGGCTGAAATGTTTTAGGGTTAAGATTAGATTGTACAGAGGCTAAAACCCTCTAAGGACTGGAGATTGAATTAGCCAAAGAATAAACTCTCCTCTGCCATGAACCCACGAGAATAATTTAACAAATCAATGCTTATATCTATATCTACATACTTTATTATATAGTTTGTTACTAAAGAGTTGTTATAATATGGGAGGAATGAAAAAGACAGTCCTTATAGAATTAACTATGTTTACTATGATGTTCTGTTAAATTTGAGGAAAAACACAAAGCAGAGCAAATAATGATGAGAAGAGAGAAAGGAGTTGTTTCAGCTGAGTGGCCGACAAAGGTGTCTCCAAAGAGTTTGGGATTTTAAAAAGGTAGGAAATAAATCAGGCTCTTGCTTCTGCTGCTACTATCATCGTTATTGTGAACCCCTTGAGTTCAATTAGTATTATCCATATGCTTATGGGTATGTGGCCATCCACTGAGACACAAGAAACCAATCATGATCATGTAACCATCAATTGCCAATAAATCTTCTAGTAAGGATAGCACATCAAGGCCACTCCTCCATCCACCCTGGACTTTTGAATGGCTTGATCAAAAAAGTTGTAGGACCAAAGCTGCTCTTGAGTTGATGCATGCAGTGGTTACGTCATGTCTAGAAACCACCTTCCACAGCTTTCCTCCTAATCCACTGGGTGTTGCATTCTTTCAGGCACATCTTCTGTTAAGTTCCCTGAACTCTGGAAGGTGGGAAGTCAATATGCATGAGACATCCACAAACGAACACTCAGATTTATTTGTACTTGGCACTTTGAACAATTATGAGCCTCTGCATTAACCACTATCCACGCAAAAAATAAGCTTCTCTGAACAAAGCTGACAAAAGCATAAACCTATGGGTTTAGAATGCAGTTTAAAAGCAATATCACTTAGCAAAACAATAGTAGTCATCACTTACATCAATAATCTCCCTAGTCATGATTTCTGTCTTAGTTATATTATCAGTGATTAGATGATAATTCGAAATATAATCATTAATATTATCACATGAAGGGGAAGTTGAGAAGAAATAGGCTCTGAGGACATAATATTTGGGGACTAGGGTTTTGAAAAAAGAAAGAAGAATCTTTTTTAATATTTATTTTTGAGATTATAACATAATTACATTCTCTTCCTCCCTCCCTCCAAGCCATCCTATATACCATTCCTTCCTTCTTAAATATGGCTAATTATCAGTGAAGAAGATAGAGAGAAATCCAGGCAAAAGCGATGCCACATACAACAAGTTCCCTTCCCATGGTCAAGGCTTCTTGAGAGTCAAGAAAAATTAAAACATATTTTCTCAAGTCTGTAGTAAGATGCAGACAAACCAATCACAGTTTTAGCTTAATTTCACTGAAGTCAGAAAATAAAAGTTTAAATATATATTATCTAGAATATGCTTTGATTTACTTCATCCTTCTAGGTGTGCCTGTGAAAGATATTAATTACAGTTCTCTGCTTCTGTATCCCTGTATGTATGCTTTATCATTCTTATCATTACAGTCCCAGTTAAAGGCAATATGAATAATATTATTCAAATTTCCAGAAGAGTTTTATGACCTTGAATACTGTATTGCCACTAACTGCTGCCCTTTAATTTAATTTAACTATATTTACCTGTTCCATTTTGACCTTCACTGTCTCTTTCACTTAAATACTTCCCTGTAATATAACTTTGAAATAACTTAAGAATTCAAATGACACTTATTAAAATGTATTTCTTATGACAACGGTATTTGAATTTTAGTCTTTTGGAAATGCCTTTCTTATGTCTTTCCTGTTGTAGATATTTTGTCTTGACATATGTTTGAAGTAAATAGGTGCTTTATTCTACACTTTTATGACTAATTTTTTGTTTCTATTTTAACACATTTTTTCATGTAAGAAATTATGACTGTTGTCATATGTATATCCTTTTTACTATGCTTTATTACTCCATTATTTGTAAAATCTAATAATATTTATTTTTCTTTCCTTGTATTTCTCTGAACTTGTTGGGTATTTGATACCTTCCCCTGATAGTATCCAGTTATTTAATAATATATTTTGATATATCAAATCTGTTGTTAAAATGATCTATCAAGTTATTCCTTCCGGGTTTTTCTTGTATTTTCTTAGAGTTAAGATGTTTCTATATTTATGTCTTCAATTTTCCTAAGATTCCCTCTTAAACATCATTTGTTATAATTCTAATCTCTGTACCATCAGTGAATCTACTTATATTGTTTACTTATTCTTTAGTTTATTGATAAGCTTGGTAATATTCATTCAGAGAAAATATCTTATGAAGGAATTGATTGGTACTTTAGTAATGTTGTCTTATTCAGTCAGGAATTACCTACTGATGTGCAACTTACTTGGGAGACTATCTGTGTGGAGAGTATTATGTCATGAAGTATGAGCTGCATAAGGTTGGGCTGGAGTTTGTTCAGCCTTCCTCTTATATATTTGCTTCTTCCTGGGTCACTGGTGGTTTTCCAGTACCATGTGAGGGTGATGTTTTCACTGGACCCCATCCTTCTTGATGCATTGTAACTTTAATTTTCTTACTCTTATATCGACTGTCTGCTAAAAGCTTCCTCCTACATTAGTGCAACCTTTAAAGCTTCTGACTTCTCACTCTCAGAAGTATATACTTGTAAAGATGCTTCTAGATGCAAAGTGCAGGGCATTGAGCTCTTCCTTTCATTTTTTCAGAAATCTTTCCTCTATGCCCAAGCTGCCTTGGGAACCTCAAATTTGTTTTGTCCTTATTTCAGATCACAAGTCCTTACTGGTACCACTTGCTGTAATGCTCCACACAGAGGGCTTTTGTCTGACTCTAAACCCCTAGTTTAGTCTGTACTCTAAGCTATGAGGATCTGGTATTTCATAATTTAGGAAAAGACAGCTTCTCCATTGGAAAGAGAACACATGACAACCAATATGGGAAATTGCCATTAAGCCCATTTTTGCTTCTCAGTGTGTCTTGCATATGGTCAAACACATGTGGTACAACTCTTGGACCACAGTGCCGTGATTAGAAGTCTCATCTAAAATCTCAGTATTTATAAATTGCTTTAAATAACTGTATGTAGATAATGCCAAGAAACATTGCAGGGTGCCAATTTATTTTTTCAGTGAGTGATCATGAGAGAATTGCCTTTAGACTATTTCTATACTCTCTTTAACAAAATATTTGGACAAAGCCCTTAAAACTTCACTTTCTGGGAACAGAACAGAGGTTTTTATGTTTAATAGTCATCAGTGCCACATGAAGACTTATTCATCTAAATGCAGCTGAACCCAATCACAGAACACTTCGATTCAACAAGAAATGCTTAAGTCCTGAGAATTTTGACTAGCTCTTGGCTGATGCAAATTCTTTATTCCAGTATCCAGACTTTTGAAATCACTGCCAGTGACAGAAAAATATAAACTTTAGGACATATGGTAAATGTCTAGAAAAAGAAGAAAGGGAAGTATAGTATATGTCAACATGCTTAGTAGTGAAATAATTGTGAGTTCAACTAGACTACTGTGATACTTTGTAAGATAGGAAAATAAAGATAAAAACAACCCACAGGTATGTTCTCTCTCAGACAGTATTATTAATGATGGAACAAGACCCAGAGACTTGTCCTATTGATTTTATACCAGTTTCTTTCTGCTCCATCCTAATACAAAAATCTATATAAAAGTGCTATTCGTTAGTCAATAGCTTTTAGCAAATTGACATTGATAATTGGAGATTTGATTGATTTAAAATATCAATTTATTAGGAGGGCTAATTGTGACTTCAATTAAAAGTCTAATATTTTTAAAAGAGTCACAATGCTCACAATTGTTAGAAACTGAAGAAAATGGATATGCAAAGACAGTATTTCGGGGTTTTCTCTAGCTGTAGCAGTAAAACAGTAAGATGCTGATTCCTCAGCATCTATCTAGGCTGTTTACATTTTAAGTGAATGAACATCCCCGTGTTCATATATATATATATATATATATATATATATATATATATATATATATATATATATAATTTATATTATGAACTCATGTTTTCTTCATCATTTTGCTTTTGTGTTCCCATTTTCATGCCTACAACAGAAGGCACTGCATGCACTACAGTGATAAGGTCAATGTTGGGCTATTCCAAAAACCAGTGGCAAGGGTAGAGCACATTATAAAAACTTTGTGTTTTTAAGGTGGGTATGGATAAAAACTCAAGTTTATTTCTGGAAATTCTGTAGCTTGGGTGGTGAAGATAAAGATGTTGTCAGACTTAAATATACTTTCCCATTTAGGAGAGACAGATCTGCTCAGTGAAAGAGGCCAGTCTTATTCATGAGAGCCACACCATCCTGACCTAATCACTGCCAAAAGCTACATTGTCTAACGCTATAACTTGTGTAGTACTTTCTGGATGAATGTGAGCATGCAGGATATAATAATAACCCTTCCGTTTCAAGCCTAGAACAGTCACTGATACAAGACCATTTGACAACTGGCAAAACTGTCAGGTCTCTAGTGCAAGGTACTTGTGTTTAAATTTCCAAGTTGCTATGCATGGTGGTGTACACTTTAATCCCAGCACTCAGAGTGGGAAAAGACAGGTAGATCTCTGTGAGTACAAAGCCAGTCTGACCTACCAAGTCAGCTACATATTACAACTATGTCTCAATATAAACAAAATAAAATAAAATACAAATTACTGAATTACACTTGCAAATCTCACAAGACATGACAAAAGAAATACTTTGAAAAAACTTATAAGATGTTCTTGCCATATTTAGCCTTATGGTTCATACATTTAGTTTGACTAAAAATGCTCAGACAAAATTTTGAATACATAGTACTGATGCTGAATTCCATTCCAATGAACTAATTGACAAATTTATTAAAATATTCTTTCTGGAATGGAAACTAAATCTCAGGAACAAGGAAGAATATATCTGAATATTTACATTCAATGACTTCTTACTGTTATCTTTTAATTAATACCTCCATCAATGTAATTACTTAGTATGCCACATAATATCTCTGCATAAATTCATCAGAACGTACCAGGTGTACATAATTTGATAGAATTGCTATTCCAAATACAGAATGCTAAAAATGGCACAGAAGAGAGAACCGTTAAAGTTTCTCCAGTTAAATGGCACACTTTGCAATACATTAGTTCATATGGTACTCAGTATTCCAGGCACTGTAGCAGTTAAATCTGGGATAATTCTTGTAATTGTGTCTTCTGGAAGATAATTTGAGAAAATGTGAAAAGACTAAATTTAGACTTTGAGTTCTTAAAACATCCATATCGGTTGCCTAGCTCAATTCTCAGAATGCTGGCTAATATTGTTTATTATAATATTGAGAGACATTGGATGATTAATAAACTCTCCTATGGTAGTGTCTGGGTGTTGCCACAGATGATCGGCTAGTATATTAGCTAGAAGAGAAAGACACATACTGAAGATGGACTGCACTGTCAACAGCTCCAGAGCTTGGATGGACAAGGGAGAAGAAGGGCAGGGAGCCATGACATTCTCACCCCACTGTCTCTGCTGCCGTGTGCTAAGGTGAGTAACTCTGTCCCTTCATATACTTCGCTGCTCAGTGACCTGCCTCTTCACAGGCAGAAAGCTTTAAAGACATGTACAAAAAAAAAACCTTTTTTGCTTTAAATTATTTTTTCCAGTATTTGTCACAACAACAGAAAAGGTAAATAACATACTTGTTTATCAGATAAACCAAGTATCTCAGACAAATTAAGTAGTTTTGTCAAAACTTCACATCTATTTTCACCAAGCACAAGAAAGGAAAACAGTTGAATCCCTTTGTTTTCAATCCCTGTTTCTTTTCTTGGAAAAATCATTTTAAAAGTCAAGAAATATATTTTATACTTGAGTGGGAAAAACTCCTAGTTATTAATGTTTCCCTTTTCTAATAAAATATATTCCTCAATTTTATTGTTCATAGATATATATATATATATATATATATATATATATATATATATATCAAAGAGCAATAAAATTGAGAAATATATATATGTATATATATAATATAGGTATACTATATATATATATATATATATATATATATATATATATATATATATAAGCTTTATTTTCAAAGGACAATTAAACATTACCAGTAACTGAGGATTCTGTAGTTAATATCTTTGCCTGAATAAAGGACTCTCTGCTTTACTATACTACATTGCATTCTATCATGATTAACAATCTTCAAAAATAAAATTTTAGTGATATTTTGCGTGTATAGTTATAACATATGAAGTCCTTACTGATGAAAGACACAAAGAGGCAACTCATTTAACATGTAAAAATCATCAATTTAAAAAATGGTATAGAGATCAATTTCATTACTTTTTTCCACAAGAAGTATTTAAATTAAAGCTAGGCTAAGTAAGGCAAACTTTCAGATGTAGTGGTGAAATTACCATTCATTTAACATTTCGGTTTTAGTGACAAAAATGTTAGAGAGAAAAATAATTATAATGAGGAAATAACAGTGTTCGGGTATTAGGCATTTCAAGAAACCTTTGCTGGACACTATGACGGCAGAGCAATTGATAAAAATCTGCTCTGATTTGCTGAATAAACTGCAGGCAGCAATACGCTTAATGAGAAATGAGTAACATTAATGGCATTACTGAGAGGGGCCGGAAAATCTTTTTTGAGCTTTAAATGCATTAGCGCTTTTAGTTTTTCCAGCCCTCTGAAGGAGGTATTATTATAAAAATGGAACTGAGAAATTAAGTTCCTTATCCAATGGACTCATGTTGCTACTAATTTTCAGAGGCAGGATTAAAGCCTGGGTAATATGGACCCACTGCCAACACTTTAAGCTTCTCACTTTCCTGTGCCATACTCTGGTGGTTAAACAAATTTGTGTCATGTTTATGCTTTTTGGTTCTACAAAGGCATTAAAGAAGAATTCGCAAGAATATTTATTGATGTTATAATTAAGCACAACTCATGGCTAAATAAGAAAACCACAATTAGTGCGAATGAATGCATACATACCCATTATGTTTAGCTAGAGTTGTTAACAATTTTACTTATTTTTTAGAAAATTCAAGCATGAATTTCTTTTTAAAATTTTATAACACTTTTATTAATAATTTGAGATTCATACAATGTATCTGGATATCACCCTCTTCCTATGTTTTCTATTCTACCTTCCCACAACTATGCTCTCAAAAACAAAAACAAAAATAGCTAAGAGACATCTACGTGCAGCTTGTATGGCAGGAGCACAGATCACAGGCGTCACCATGATTTCTGGAGGCAGCCAGCTGCTCTGATCATGGGCATTCACCTGGTCCATGCCAGCCTGAGCCCTTCTCTCTCTGTATCTCACTATTGTTTTCATACATGAATGAAATTTGGCTGTATATGTGATATTTAGTCACATGATTTATTGTTTGAAAACTTGAAATTCTTGTTTAAAAGATCTACGTGTAAACTTTGGACCGATGAAACACATGGAGTGATACAGAACTGTTACAAATGTGAGAACAAGACTGAGGGGGAAAAAATCCAAGAAATATGTTTTTGAAATGTTAGTATAATTAGACATTTTTACCACTCTAGCCTAAAGAAACATAATCTCGATACTAAGGAAGAGGTAAAATTCAAAATAAGACACATGATTTTCACAGAATAATTTATAACTTTTGAAAAGATTCTTAGATTGATAGATAATAATGGCTATAAGTACATGAGTTATTATCACTTTATTTCAAAGAAAATCTCTACTAAATAACCTCAACTACAAGTGCTACAAAAGTTAAAAAATATAATAAAAATGAGAAATATACTGTTTAAAATAAAAATAGCTGATATGTGAATGGCAGAAAATGGTAGAAACTTGGAAAAAGAGTGTTGATAGATCATGTGATTTGAGATCAACAGTGACCGTGATTCCGGGTAGTGTTGGAAGACGTTTTTCACTCTTGAATTCAGATGGCTTCACAAAGTAAAGATGTAAAGATGGAGATCTCTAGATCTGACCAATAGCTTTGATTCTATAATGTATACAGAGATGAAGCGAGTCTCTGTTCCTCACAGGCTTGAAGACTGTAGCAAGAGAAAACAGTAGCAAGTACTTGAGGAAGGAGTGGGTGCCCTTGAACTACCAGGAAAGCAAAGCAATTCAGAACATAAGCTATCTCACTCCAGAATGCTAAAGATCTGGGCTTAATGCCAAGGGACAAAAAGAGTAAAGTAGATTCGTCCAACACTTTACATTATTCCTTAAAATGCTATTAAGAATACACAACCTATCCTATGTAACATGTAAAACCCAAAGGATGCAGAACTTCTTCCAGCCATGGACCAGTGAAGAGATTGTCAGAGTAAATAAAGACAAAAATTTGAGGGGGTGGGGCAATTCTCAGTGAGTAAAGTGCTTTCAGAGCACCCATGGCTACTTAATATCAGACCACAGCATCATGTAAAGGCTGGGTGTCGTACATGTGTGTGTCCCACTGCCGGGCGAGATGGCAAAACAAGGCAGAATCTACCAGCTTGTTGGCCAAGCAGCTTCTGAATGAATGCAGACCAAGTTCAAGGAGAAACCTTATCTCAAATATAATACAGTGCAGCAATTAGAGGTATCCAACTTCTACTTTTGACCTCAACAGCACAAGCACACACACTCATAAAACACACACACATACACACATACACACACACACATACATACACACACGCAAAATTGACATAATAAGCAACCAATTCAATTCTCTGAGATTTACAAGGTATTGAATATTCTTAAAAATATTTTTGCTTTAAATATTGCTTCATTTCAAGTAAGAATTGTTAAATAAATTTTATTCTGTTTTGAGGGTGCTTCTAACTCCCCCATTTTCATGATGAAGCTCCAATGGGGACGGATTTTGTCATATAGAAGAGATGGCAAGGAATGATTGGTTATTATTTGAATAAAAGAAACTCAGTGGACTAAAGCAATGGATTGTAATCAACAACTGTACTGTTGATGGAAGTGACAACTTTGAATCCAAAAAGAAGGAAGGAAGGACCAACTGTTCTGTGTAAAATGACATGCTTAGAAAATGCTTATTAAGGAATCAACTTGGATGCAAAGTTAATGAAGTCTAAAGAATGCTCAAGCAGGTCTCCCATCCCTTATTCTTCTGAACACGTGGATAAGATATGACAAGCCCTGGTAGAAAATAACATCTAAAAAAATCTTGCAATGGACTAAACTATCCTTGTGTTTTTGGCCCCACACGTCATAAACAAGTAGACAAATATTAAGTCTTTCACTACTGAGCTATGAGTCCCCAGTACCTTAACCTCCTAACTAGCTGGCATTACAGGCCAACGTCATCAGGTCAGGTTTAAAAAATTAACTCTAAAACACACAATTGTGCCATCTATGAGAACATCGTAAAAACATTAAATAAAGATTAGTTTTTAAGATATCCAAACAGACATATCATTAGTGACCATTCACAAAGGAGATTCATTTTAGAAACGAGCTTGACAATTTAGTGAGCAAATCAATCAACAAACAATCATGAAACAGCAATCTAACTCAATGAGAGTCATATGCACACAATTATATAAACCATCTAACATATGTAATTTCTAAGAGAGGTTTTAAGCCACATTCTAAAAAGTAATTTTTGATGGAATGATTTACTGAGAGATTTCTACATAATGGATTTCACATACAATAGATGAACACTTCAAAAGAGCAACTGTATATGTGTTCAAAGAACTGAAAAATCATGATTAAATATATTTTATACAATGAAAACAGTGAATTAGATAAAATCATGAAAAATAATCAGATAGAATTTCTAAAATGACTAGAGTTGGCAGAAAATAAAAGATTCAGTGATCCCAAAGATAAGATTTGCAATCGAAACCACATTGAGGTTAGCAAGATCAAAAGATGGCTCATGGTGCATAGCAGAACTACTTAGAACAGCTGACTTATCTAAGTAAGAGAGGTTGGAGAGAGTAGAAGAACACATTTGTAATACAGAGAGGAAAAGAACAAAGTAAAATTTAAGGATTTATCTAAAGTGTCTTTTTGTACACGTAGATGAATATACATTCCAACAAAAAGAATATCCTTCCAAGATGATCATAAATTAAGGTGAGTTCCATATAAACAGAGACAAAAAGGACACATTACCAATATTTCTTCTTATATGTAGTACTACAGAAATTCTGGGGAAATAAAAAGGAAGACAGATTAAAAAAGAAAGGTAAGTCACTAGAAATGCTAAATATAAAAATTAATACAAAATTCTGTAAGTTTTAAAAATAATTTATCTTAACACATTGATGTTATAAGATAGCACATAGAGCCATTAATATCAGGTATTAGTGGGTATATTCCATATACTAGGAAAATAACAGTATTTAGTGAGGGAATAGTCAAGCTTTGAGTGGATTCTCATATATCATGGGAAAGAAGTTAGTATCAATTTAAGTAATTTGTGATTAGCTAAATTATCCTTTAATAACCAAATGAGAACCAAAAACTTGAAAATAAATAATAGAATTATTATGGTAATATTCTAGAATTTATTTATTTTATCCATACAACATTCAAATAGCAATGGAAAAATAAAAGATATATGTGAATATTTATATGAGTAACATTTTCACATATATATTAAAGTATAGTAAAATAGCAATTATAAGTACAATATCAGACATAATATTAATATTCTGGAAACTCCAATCAAATGAAATATATTGCTAACCTGGATAGGAATAAAGAATCAAATATCAGATTTAATGAAAACCATGTATCGAAAGTATAAGGGAATTTACAATATGTAAACTTTAACAATAAGAAAAGTTGAATGATCATTTTTTTATTCATTAAACTGACTTGAAGAGAAGCATGGGTAAGGATATGATAGAATATTTCATCATAAACCAAAAGTCACAAATATTTACCAGAATTTCTATAGAGAAAAATAAGGCTCACCAGTTGTTCTCTGACCATCTCATGCATACAACTTGTGTGTGTACACACACAAACATGTACATTCCTTTGCACATACTAAATATACACACATATGTGTATGTATGTATATATATATATATATATATATATATTGTGTGTGTGTGTATATATATGTCATATATATATATATATATATATATATATATATATATTCAAACATTTGGAAATTTAAGGATAATTGTTGAGGCATTCTGGAAAGCAAATGCAAGATATTATTTATCTACACAGTCTTCAATTTGTGATATTTTTCTCATTTTACAATAGTGTGAAGAAAATGTAAGCTCAGTGGCATCAAATTAATAATTCTGATTTTTTCCAGACCAGCCACAATCCCACAAGTGAAGCTGGATAGTCACTGTAAGTGCAGGTTTGGATAGTTCAAAACTCAATCTGCAGTGTGTTGCAGTTATTCCATAATTTCTGTGTTAGTTACATTAAATGATTTTTTTTATTTGAGATATTTTCATGTAATGATGGATTCAACAAGATGGAATCCCATGGTAAATCAGAGTGCATCTGTATTGACTTCTGTATACCATACAAAGCTGTGTGGTTCAATATTTCCCATTGTCCACAGATAGCTATTAAGCACTGAAAATGAAACAAGGCAAAATTGAGCCATAATACAAATATAAATTACAGACTTTCAGATTTCCAACACATAGATCAGAAGAGGGAGATAAGAGCGCTCATTCACGGTGTATGCCGATGACATATTGAAACAATATACTGAAATCATACTCAAATGATCTTAATGATTAATATAGAAACATTTTATGAAATTCCTCAAATTTATCTACATCTCAAGTTGACTATAATAAATGGACAGTTCATGGATGCTGTGGGAAAGTTAGGACAATAAGAAAGAGAATGACTTGAGTAAAATGATCATCAGTAAAAAATAATTCTAACATCTTAATTGTCTGGGTCTCGATGACGTTTTCTATGCAGAAATAAAACTCCTTTTCCTACCTCTGAAAATCCATGTCATATTCATATAGTCTTCCTATGTTTTATACTCATTAGCATTTTCTCATATGAGACTATGGATTTATTAGGTTAGTGTTCATGTGTTAATCACTTTGATCATCTGTGAATTTGTGATGCATATCTATGGATATCATTAGATGAAGGCTTTTTAATTGATGACTAAGTACAAAAATCAAACTTCTGTGCAATATATTTGGGTTTTGACCACTTGAATCACATCCGTTTATTTTTAACAGGTGATCACTAGTTGTAAGTCATACATACCTATGGCCACTTTACCTTTCAACTTCTTCATTTTCAGATGCTCATTTAAATGATATTTTATTACTCACTGTTATAGGTGATAGTATAGGTTTAGTAAATTGTCAGTGAGATAAGATTTTACTTATTTCGAATTAATTGCCAACTTGAAGAATACACATTTCTTGCCGTTGAAGACTAATATATCTGTTTTTTCTGTCTGAATTTTTTAAACTCGTGTGATGGTTGAGAGACCCCCTTCCTGACCCCTGCAAATCCTAAGTGACTTTCCCCACTTTCAGATCTTTTTTCCCAGAACTAAGAAGATGACTGGAGGCAAGAGCACAGAGTATTGCTATATGAAACCTTAAAGTGGCTTATTTGAAGACACTGAACCACCAGCCAGCTATATTTGTGATTTTGGTGTCAGTGTCAGCTTACCCAGTCACACTGGTATCTCCAAAGAGCTTTCTGTAATCACCTTGCATCTGAAAGAACTCACTGGTCTTTAGTACTCTTTATGGCATTTGCTGTTTTATCTCCCCATCAATGTCTGCCCTGCACATAGCAGTCACAATAGGCAGGTGAAGGAGTACAAAGTTGTCTTCTCCTTGACGAGAGACACAGGCAATTTTTCAGTGTATCTACCAAGATTGTCATGTGTTATCAGGTATTATGATAAGGTACAGGGTTTACTACCCAATCTCAATCTAATAGAAACTTCAGAAAGCTCTCTGTCAGGTTCATGTAACAGGTCTGCTACTAGAAATAGAATTTCAACAGGTAGACAGTTAGACTTACAGATCCAGAGCAACATTAATGGTATCCAAATCTAGGCCTGGCTTCTGATATAAGTAGTTCTGCCTTCAGCCAATGAAGGAATAATTCATGTTGTTATCTACAATAAGGGAGAAATAGTAGAGTATTTAGTTCTACACTTCAACTGGCAGTCAAGGTGAGCTGAAGACTATCAGCACCCTATTTCCTTGGCTCCACCAGCTCTATAAATGCTTACATTAAATGTATATATCCCGTTGTACTTGCCTCCAGTGGCATTGTAGTCTAGGAACACCTTGAAGTGAGTAACAGCGTCTCTTGTCTTTCAGAGTCCTAGCTCCTCCTCCAGCAGCTCCTTGACAGTCTGGAAAAAGGGTCAGATAAAGTCTTTGGGGTGTGTGTTCAAGTTCTGGTTTCCATCCATTTCTACGTAGGAGAAAAATACTCTTTTCCTGAGTGAGAATTGTCCAAGATTAAGTTAATATTAGAAAGAAAGAGGCATGAGAAACATGCCATTTATAAAGAAAAACACAGAACAAATACAAAATTTTGCCATCAATCACACAACAGAAGGTATAAAAGAAGTTTACAAATACTTTCTAAATGTCAATTTCTTTATTATAAATGACATGCTAACTCAAAACTGATTTTCTCATTAACTAGATAAACATGTTTGAATGATGAAATTTAAATTTGCTCCAACTACTTACTGAAAGAAAAAAAACTCACTTTTCTCATCTAAACATTGAAGAACCAATTCAATCCCAGAAATAATGAAAATGAATAATTATGTTTTTTTTCCTAACTACATATTATGAAAGCCAACAAAATGAGTGTAAAATCATATATCTTCAAATGGAATGGAGAATGCAGATATGATCTGAGTGTAAAATGAGGGACTCAGTATTCCAAATTCTTCAGTGTGCTAAGATTTACACAAACCATACAAGCAGATGTGTGACACACACACACACACACACACACACACACACACGTCTAAATTAAAAAAAAAAAATGTTTCTCCAAATGAATGTGGATGAATACAGTAGCTTTTCTGTAAAACATGCTGAATTTTTTTTATTATTTTTACTTCCCATCTGTAGGGGTTTAAATGGGAATGTCCACATAGACTTTAGAATTTGAATACTTGCTCCCAGTTGTTTTTGCTGATTGGGGAAGCTTGTGAGGTTGTACTTTGCTGGAGAAACTGTCACTTAGGGCATGCCTTCAGAGCCAAAATACCCTTACCACTTTGTAGTTTCTTCTCTCTGTCTCACACTTGTGATTCAAGATATTCTCAGGTTAATAGACCTGCAGCAATGCCCCTTGCGACCATGCTCTCTCCACCATTATGACCTCTAAGCATAAGAAAGACTGCAATATTCCTCCTGTAAGTTGTAATGGTCAGAGCAACAGAGATGTAACTTTACCCAACAAAGGGTAATTTGATCATAGAGAAGGTCATTTTAAATAGGAATTAAGGACCCACCCAGTATACTAAATAAAAAAAATAGCTAAAATATTTTCAGATTCTGCATATTAATAAATTTCTTCAGTAAAAGGAAAGGCAGGAAGGGAAGAACACCTATATTAATATATTAATGACTGAATAGGCGTTTAAAGAAAGGAAAAAGAGTCCACAGGAGAAATGGATGAATCAGAGTCAGCCAGAGGTACCCACGCAGGTGGCTGTGCACAGAGCTAGGATGATACTGAAGTGTATCTCCTGCTTCAAATACTTCATTACCTTTCAGTTATTAGTGAGTCACATAAGTCGTTCATTTTTCATATGAATCAGATTCGTAGACTTGGAAAAGTCTATATTTTGTTCTGTTCATTTTTGAGCAAAGAAAATAATCTTTACTGTCAAAAGAAAACAGTTTCAGATTGGAGGGCTTTATTTTTTACACCAATGAACTGAATAAATGTAATGGCATTTGGTAGTTCAAGAGCTCCGATTACAATTTCTAAAATAAAGTTACATGTGTAATTGATATTTTCGTGTCTATGGAGGTATAATTTGGAAGTAAGGAAAGATAATTGCACTTTTAATTTTCTTCATTTTCTACCAACAGAAATGATCCTGAGACTAATATGCTTGATTTTTGTGAAAGTTACTCCAATAAAGATGCTACTTTGAAGTCCATGAACTTTAAATGACATTTTACCATATAACATTCATATTTCTTAATTACTATACTCAATATTGCTTCTAATCCCATGTGGAAAAAGATGTGGTACATGAGAAAAGAAAGAAAAATGAAATTAGATTAATTTAAACTAATATGATTTTTCCATGCCTGTGAGTAATTTTAGTGTTAGTTTCTATACTTCTCTGATAACAAAAATTGCACAAAATGAACAAATAGCTCAAAAGCAAACTTGTTTTCTTAGGCAAGAGATTCAATTTTTCTTTACTGTCATAGACTTACCATTTTAAACCCGTCTTCAGTCGACCTTCCAATTCCACTGAAGCCTGTTTGATTATTGTCACTGATTATTCTCCTAAATGAATGATCACAAAATCAACAACTATGAAGAATCTGTCTGACAATGATGTCCCCTCGCTCTGGCCCTCCTCACACACACATGCACCCCACTTTTTACTCACCATTCTTCTTCCAGCTCTAACAAGAGTCATTCGAAAATCAGGCTCAGTAAAGTTTGTATATCTTTTATACCACAGGGCCAATAACTTTATTTAAACTCTAATTTCAACTCATCATACCTTTTATGTAATCTGTGAACAACTGGATGATAAGTTTATGTATTTGTTATGTTGTCTCATGTTTATTGATTTTTTTAATTTTAAAAATATATGAAATTTTCTTCAACTTAATGAGTCAAGATTTTGTTGTATATTCAAAAAAAAAACAAGTGGAGAGGCAAGGTAGCAGTTACATGAAGCAAATACTCATAATGAAATCATGAAGTGGGTTGGGGAGATGTCTCAGTGAATAAGAACACTTGCTTTGCTCAAATATGAGGATCTGAGCTCAAATTCTCACATTCACATACAAAGTCAGGTATGGCCAAGTATACTTGCAATCCCAGCATGACATAGGTGGATTAGAGACAGGAGGATTGCTAGAGCTTGCTGGCTGACAGCCTAGCTCCAGATGGGAATAAGAAGGAGCTTAAAAGAACAGGGCATCAAGTAGCTTGCTCTAACATCCACACACACAAAAAAAATCATGCTGTTATATGTGCATAACACACACACACACACAGATTGATAATAGAAATCGTCAGCAGAATTATACCTAGACAAAACTCATCATAAGTAAATGAGTTTATTGTTATATATGTCCTGAGAGTTTTCTCATAGTTAGGAATATTTATGTTATCTCCATTGAGGATGTAGATGACCAGAGAGTCATGTCCATTTAATATAATATATAAAGGTATTATCTTATGCATCATTAATTTCATGAAAAGCAAAAATACCATTTGATGCCAATACTAATTTGTGTCTCAGAGAGAGCTTAAAGCTTTTCATGTGTATATTTAACTAATTTCACCATTTATTACTCACAAAGTATCAATAATAGTATGAGTCTAAACAAGTCACAGGCTTTATAGACCCTAGACTATACTAAGAATAATTCTTTTCTATCTAAGAATCAAACTATGTGTTTAAAAATAGCAAGAAATGAGCAGTTATCTGATTAGAAATGCAGAAGGCATTTAGATAATATACACATGCAAATCATGATTTACTTAAAATTCAGAAATTAGGGAATAAAAATTATGAGATAGAATGAAGGCTGTTTGAGTGTAGTCAGTATTGGGTAGTGTAAGAAGCATTATGGGGTGGTATTCAAAGGCCATGACAGAATAAGCAAATTGCTGTTTCTGAGTTTTATAGAATAGAATTGGGATGAGAGATTTTAGAAGAATTTAAAATGTATACATGGGTCAAGTTATGTAAAGCCTTATTTGTATGCTATAATAACAGTTTTATTATTGTTAAAATAATAGAAATTCTAAAAATACATCACTTAGGAGGGTGAAGGTAAAGTCGGATGTAAAATATCTCAATGTTCAGGACTGAGTGGGCTTCAGAAGAGTAGAAAACTGGCTGACTTAACAGAATTACCAGCCTCATTCTGGGAATAGGTTGTAGATTAAGTAATTACTTTATTGTCTATATCAGATAAGGGATAGCATAAAATATTCTTTAAAATTAATTAAATGTATTCATTAGATATTGTATAATATTTAAAACATGATTTTCCTTATTATACAATAATTTTGTTTGAGACTGTGAAATAAAAGAAACCTCTTTTGACTTCATGGTCCATAACTGTAACATTCCTAAGCCCTTCCTGTGACAAAGTGGTAATTGACTGACATACAAAATTCCATGTGATCTTGAAGCTTTTCTGAAACTGTCAAGAACTGAGGGAAATGGCCATGACTGAGCTTCTATATTTGGTGGAATTAATATTTCATCAGATTCTACCTCTGTATGTTGCATTAAATAATAATGGGTTGCATTATGCCTGACAGCTCCTTTCTGTGTGAATTCTTTTTTCCTCACATAAGAAAACAATACTAATTCACACCACTTTAGTCTCATATACTCCAATTGACAGCTACCTGCTTTTCTGTCAGAAGATATGGAAGAGAATGAACATTTATGATGATTTAATTACCTTCTAAAAGCAAACAAATATCAAACAGGATTTTTAGTCATGCACATTTAACTTTCTATTCACTTAGAGTGAACTTGTATTCTGGAGGAGTCTTGTGCTGAGAAAAAAATGCATCTAACTGTTGTTTAACTACTGAAGTAGTTGGCCTGTTTGTTAACTTTGTCTCTGAGATGAAGTCATAATACAATAATACTAAAAATAGAAATTGAATAATATAAATTTAATGAGCTTGTTTTTCAAAGAAAATATTTCTTAGATTTTTATATCTAAATTTTACTTTTTCATAGAATAAGTAGAATTTTTCAATGTTGGCTATATGCCTACCTTCCACAAACTTCTTTGCTATTGCCAAAGCTGAAGACTTATCTGTCAATCAAAGTTCATTCTCAACCACTATTGTGAAGTTATTTCAAAATTCCAAGCTTAGTAAAAAGAAGGTACATGTTTTTATTCTCAACAATAAATCTTTTTAGGGAACATAATGAACATGAAAATTAAATATGTGTGTCCCATTGCCATTCATAAAACATCAGTGATTCATCATCCATGAAAGGCTGGCACAGTGCATAAATTTAGAGGAAGTCAATCATGCTAGAGTTTTTATGACTAGCACTCCATGCTAGTTCTTTCATACACACCCTTCTCTACCACAGCTGTAGCTATGCTAACATCCTCAGAATCCATGCTGAAACAAAAAGGCCAGACATTGCCTTAGTGTTGTTTCCAACATATAATATGCATTTTATTTTTATTTATTTTTGGGTTTTGTTGAGACAGAATTTTAACTCTGGCTGTCCTGGAACTCATTCTGTAGACTAGGCTGACCTTGAACTTACAGAGATCTGCCTGCTTCTGCCTCTCAAGGGCTGGCATTAAAGGCATGCGCCACCACCACCAGGCTTAACATGAGTTTTATGTAAATAATATTCTGGCATGCATTCCTTCAACATTCAGCCCATGTTGACACACAAAAAGAAGCATTCGATTGTGGTGGTAATGAAGAATTTTGATAATTTTATTTATATTTATCTCTGACAAAATAAATGTCTTTGTAAATATAATTTAAACTTTAATTCCTAATATTATATTCTTTAACTTCTGCTTTCAGAATTTAGTACAATAATACTGTACTGGTGAACATAAATTAATAGCCACAATAACATACTAAACAGTCCTAATTGTTTGATAACTGTAATTGATATCATTATATTGTCAGAAGTCCTATGTGGCTAGACATTAGGGGTCAATTTTAACAGTACAGAGAAATATCTAGTTTATGTGATATTTAAGGTTAATATTGTATAGGCCTAAACAATGAAGGAATTTTCATAATATGAAAAGTATCACTTGTACATGTAGAAGAAATAAAATATTGACTGTATTCAAATGGTTGCACTGCTACGATAAAATAATCTTGTGTAAAATTCCACAATGAAATGTATTTCTTTTAAGAATGGCCATAACACATTTTCTATTAAACCGTATAACATTGAAAAAGAACTATAACTGAATGAAGGAAACAAAATGTACCTTGAATTATTATCATAAGTGAAAAAAATCACTTGTAATCTTTGAAATATTCTTTTGTGCTGCTTGGTTGTTCATCATATAAAAAAAAAGTGAGCTGATGCAATATCAATGCATGTTTAACTTGCACATAGAGAATGGAAATCTTTAGTTTTATTGCAACTCATATTTCTATATTATAACTTTAGATGTTCTTTTCAATCTAGTTGTAGACAATTTCCATCTAAAGAAAAAGATTAATGGTAATGTTTAAATTACTTAGAACTCCAAGTGCAAAATTGCCACAAAGTACAAGGCATTACTTTATAAGACTCTGAACACTGACTCTGAGATTGTGTTGGAATACTGCATTTTTAGGCATTTCATGTTAATGTCTCTCCAGCTAATTTTGCTGACGGAACAGCATATGCCTGCTCTCTGTCTTTCTGATAAATGGCATCCTCCTACTTTTCCTGTACTCTATAATTTGTGTTATTGAAAATGTAAATCTTCTCGAAAAGAGACTCAGCGATGACTTTGCCAAAAAACTTTCAAAATCCTTATCTACTTGCTTTGAAGTTATTATTTAAACTTTGCAAAGTCAAAGTTGTTATTTCTGCTAAATTAAATTTGTTAGGATGTTTTACCAATTGAGCCAGCCAATAATGTTTTTACATTTTTTTTCCATTATTAAGTTGGCCATGTAAGTTTTGTAGACTTCAAATGCTTTTAAGTTAACTCTTCAAATTAGAAGTCCCTGAACAATCTTGGTGGAAGGACTCTTGAAGCACTGTGCCTGATGATGCATGTTCATCATTGCTTGACACTGACAGTGTTCATAGAAACACATTTAGTTTCAAAATTATGATTATCCATGAAGTAGCTATGAATATCATCTGTCTCTTCTTCAAACTAGGTATTTAGAAATCACTTTAAGAACTTTGATTTAAATATGTAAATCTAATTTATGAATTCTCTTGAGATTGTGGAGGGTTCCATTGTTTTGAGTTGGTTTTTTTTTTTTAAGCTTTTTTGGCATGACTTTCTCTTAAAATATCCATTATACTGTTTTATATAGGCCCTGAGAGTAACACTGAAAATATCGGGCTCTACAGATTCACTGTATATCATATGTTCCTTGTTAAATGTCCTACGTTATCTCTCATAGTGTGATTACCTTTAGGGAGGTGCCAACTTATGGGTAAAGGTTCTGGTACTTGTAACACTATTAAAACAGATTTCCAAGGAAGATCTTCGTTGATATGAAAAATGTTCCTGACACATTCGTCACTGAGTTGGAGTATGTTACACTTGAGTAGCAAGTATTTCAGTAATTTAAGAAGAAGTTGGGATTATTTCTTTTAATTACATAATCTTATTATTTGGAAATTATTTGAAAAGGTAGCTAGAACCCAAAGCTCTTTTCTTTTTAGTAGCCAATGAAGAAAACAGGAAAGTGGGAGGTTTAACACACTGGATACAGTCACATGACATAAACAACAGTACTGGGACCAGATGTATTTCAGGGGTTAGAAATATTTTTTAAATGTTCTTTTGAGTGGCATACTTATATCTCAGAGATCTTAAAAGATGATTATGTCTGCACCTCAAAGCTGCATCTAGGAGTTAATGTTGAATGTAGAATACATATATATATATATATCCTTTTATTTAAAATAGATCTTTCTGACTTCTAATAATTACAATATAAATAATTAATATTTAATGGCTATTTATCTTATTGCTAATTTTGACCCCAAAGGCTACTTTATCATATATGAGAGTATTTCTTCCATGCTTGGTTTTGTATATTTGTGTATTTATTCTGGCTTCCACATACTTATTATATTGACCTTTGTCCTTTTGTGTTAACTCCTCTTTTCATCAATTATTTAAGTAGGTATCATTTGTTTGATACTCACTTTAGAGAGAAATCCATCGAATTTGGTAGAGGATGCTATTTGATGCAAAACTTTCACGGTAGTTTCAGTTTTTGATTGAACAGTTTATCTGACCTCTCAAATCTGATTTTACTTTCACTTAATTATGTAAAACATTTTGAAAATAATAGCCCCAAATATAATGTGCACAGGAAGGCTAACTGTTAAATTTTGAGAACATTTCACAGTGATTCCTTTAACATGGATTCGCAGAGCTCTTAATATCAGTGTGCATTTGTACTTCCAGATGTGAATATATAATTTAATGTGGTATATGGAAATATACAAAAAGTATTTTAATTAAAACAATTTGAAGACGATAATATGATAAAAAAAAAACAACAATTAGGATAATTTCAACAATTTCTTTCCAAGCTATTATTGCCGTGAGCAAACCTATTATCTAGAGAATTGTATTTATGAGACATAAACCTGAAACAAATTTAACACTAATTATAAACATAAATCATGCATTCTGTTTCTGCTGAAATCTCAGAAGACATTCATGGTGATATAAACAACCTATAAGCCAGGCATGATGGCATACTAATATAAACTCAGCACTCGGGATACTGAGGCAGGAGGATCATGAAATTTAGGCTCTTTTGGGTTCTTCATATTAAGACTTTGTCTCAATTAATTTTAATTAATGAAAAACAAACTGAATCTGTGACACTAAAAGCAAAGATCATCAAGAAGACCGGATTAATAATAATTTTATAGTAATTACATAGTAAATCCCCTCTTCATTTTCTTTGTGAATTTAAAAGAAAGGAAATTTTAGATGATCAGGTAGAATAATCAGACATAAATGTTGTAATGTGATAGAGTAGACATGCACAGGGTAGGGAGAGGAGAGAAAGGCGGTGATGCATTAGTTAATTGAGGATAGCTTTCTGTGATTATGACAATGAAGTATATATTTAAGAACAAGAACTGTAATTTAAAGTGGTCTAACTGGGAGAGCCTGTAGAAATCCGGAACAAGAATTCTTAGCATAGTGGAAGGGAAGAATTTCTTCTGACTGCATTCACAGCTGCATTCACAGACAGGGCCTCCTCATCCAAGCTGGCATCACCAAGGGTCCTGCTTCTTCACAGCGGCATCCTGCGTGTGGGTGCCTGGAACTGCCTGGAATCTACAAGGAAAGTACCTTCACTGCCTCTTACATGTCCTTCCATTCATTTTCCTGTCTATATCTGTGCCTTTAGGCCTCAACATATATATCAGCTCCTGGATGAACACTGCAGGATGATTTGAATATTTCATTTTGATGACCTTCATTCAAAACACATTGGTATTTTGGAGACTAGATGAACCTTCATCCTGAGTTTTCACTCATAACAATAATCTCTACATAATCGTGTCTCCATTTACCAATTACCAGATGAAAAGCCAATTAAACCAAGTGTTAAAAGATAGTTTGGGTCAAACAACAACAGAATTCTATATACCTAGTTGACATATCAGGCCTAAAACCCCAGAAAAGGTAAGACTTAAATTATATTTTTGTTCAGGATTCCTCATTTAGCTCACTCTTCTAAGTATATTTTAACTGATTTCCTTTACTTGGGAACAGGACAATTTCAATAAAAAGTTTCCTGACTGCTACAGAATCAAGAAACAATTTTATTTGGGAATTACCTGACAAGTAAATGGAAAAGAGTCTCAGATCATCCAAATCCTTTATTAAATAGCTATTATCTGAGTGCTCTGCCTAAAGAAACAAATAAACATGCTGACAGTTGACTGGTAACAAATATGTTTTGTTTCCATTTTTATTCAGCCTCATTATTTCCCATGGAGATGGTTACCCAGAGTGACAAGTTGTCTTGAGTCTGGTTCAGCTGCATTGAGTTATGCAACGTATCACAATTTCTAAAATGACAAGAAATAGCAAAACTAAATCAGGTCAAGGTACAATTCAGCACAGAGAGTCTGGCACATCAGATGAGGATTCTTGGTACAAGAAGATAAAGCAGTTTTGAAAGTCCACTGAAATTGTCTCAAATGTTCATCATTCTACTTTGGTGATCTATCTTGCTAACCTGCCACTGCTAATTCATAGCAACCATAATTTAAAGTCTTCAAGCTCTATATCCTGTATCTTATCATAGTGTCTCCTCCCATTCTTACTGAGAACATGACATGGAGGAGACCATTAGATGACTTAACAAAGATAATTGGTACAGGGTTCTAAGCAACCTTGATCCTGCTCCAGTTAAAGCTTGTCAGCCAACTGTCAGCATACTCTGGCAGAACACTTGTTAGTTAAGCATTCTTGACAAGATCTCACAAATAGTATTTTTCTTTTTTAATTTGAAAAGTTGAAACAGCCTGACATTTTAGAGGTTATCATTTTCTTGGCTGGCATAATTATTGTAGGTGTCAATATGTGTTTGTTAATGTGTGAATTAACAATAGAATGTTAGGGATTTGTCTCCTACAAATTTATTTCAGTGTGATTTTTTTTTAAGATAATTCACCATGGAATACAAGGCAGATGATATAATTACGACTTACATTTTTTAAACCATAATTATTCTTTTATGCTTATTCCTCTGTAATGCATGATAAAGCTTAGATAAAATTGTGGTTAAAGGTCTAAACGTAGGAACAAAAAGCTAAAGTCATAAAAAAATTGTAATAGTTGACTTCCTTTTTAACGTGAGACAGTAATGATGTCAGATTAAAATCACATAGCAGAGAAGTTGCACCCCCTGGAATTTACTGTGAACTCACAGTGGCTGTAACAGCATAAACTAGGCAGGAAGCTCAAGCCAGACTGATCCCACCATGGAGAGGGGAGGGATGCTTGAGATCCCACACCCAGCTGAGGAGCTATGGGCAACTGATATCCACTGAGAGAGAGAGCAAGTTTTCTTTAAGCTTGAGGCCTCTGGTAAGTCACCTATCTTCCAGTGAAAGGTGACACAAGAGTATATAATAAGCACAAACTAGATATGAAACGTTTTTAAAAAGAGAGAGAGCACAAAGTTAGATGGGTAAAGAAGGAGATGTATTTGGGAAGAGTTGGATATGATCAAAATACACTGTATAAAATGTTCAGTTAACTAACAAAAGAATGAGGAAAAATAAGGTTACATTCAGTGTAGAAGTAAATCAATATAGGACAATGTCAAAGATTCCCACCCAAATTTGAATCCTAGTCCATCATCATAACTGTAGCTCTTCTTTAAGCTCTTAAGTTCAGTGGAAATATGAGAATGAATGGCAGTTTCACTGCTGAAAACATACATATTTCTAAATATAAAGTTTCCCAATTTAGCTCTGTGGCAGAGGAATGTTTGAAGGGCTATTATTTATGTTTAATCATATAGGTTATAGAATAGAATAAAATTCATGAAATGGATCTGGATATAGGAATGTTTACCTCTCAATGTGTAAAGAATGTCATCTTAATATTTTTGACAAAGAAAGAACACCAGAAAGACAAGAGCCTATGCTGGACACAGCTGTGTTTGGGTAGATGTCTCTTCTGTTTGAGGCCAAAGGTACTTCCTCCAAACTCATGTTGACAGTAATGGTAGCAAACTGACTCTGAAAAATATGCATTCTGGCCAAGCAGTGGTGGTGCAGGCCTTTAATCCCAACACTTGGGAGGCAGAGGCAGGTGGTGGATCTTTTGGGAGTTTGAGGTCAGCCTGGTCTACAGTTCCAGGAAAGCCAGAGTTACAACAGAGAAACCCTGCCTCGAAATCAAAAACAAAAGAAAAAAGAAAAAAAGGAAAAAGGAAAACAAAGAAAGAAAAAAAAAAAAGAAAGAAAGAAAGGGAAAGTATGCAGTCTAATTTCCAGTACACTTGAGTAAGCATGATAAAGGGCAAGTGAGGCTCTCCAGTTGTAATTAATGAGTACAGCCTGCTGTGGGCCACAGGTGTTTTTGATCCAATCACATGGTATAAGAACTGAGAATTTTCTAAAGGGCATGAGATATGTGGCAGAAATGGGGGCAGAGACAATAGCAATATGAAGCCTAAGGAAATAATTTGAAAAGGAAAGGACAATAGACCTAAAAGTAAGGTCACTAGAACCCAGGAAAAATATGTTGATAGTTAATGATTCCAGAACATATTGCATGCCAGTAGTCAGCCAACAAAAAGGAACTCTATATTGTTTGGTTTTTTATTTAGGCTTTTATTTTTTGTCTTCCTAATTTTTCTGTTTCCTGTAGAGTAATAGGCCTGTGTGAAAGCTAGGAAGGGTCTATCTTCCAGAGGTCTACATGAAGGAATAGCATTTAGAGGCCTGTGTGGTCTAGATGGAATGTTGAAAGAATGTTAAGTATATTGGCACACATTCCCAATAAAGCAGTGGTAGCAAACATCTTTAATCCCAGTATTCAGAAAGCAGTGGTGGTCTGTGTCTTTTAACAGAGTGTGGAAGCAGACACAGGAGGCAGAGCTCAAAATGAGCCAGTGTCACACAGTAAGTGACATCTGAGATGTGTCAGAGTGAAGCACAGGCAAAGTGACAAATCAGAGGAAGAGTTAGCAGAATGAGTTAGAGAGAGGACATGCCCAACTCTCATGTAACAAAAACCTTTTGAAGACATATCAGACCCAGCAGGAGCATGAAAGCATTGTTAGGGCCTTTGTGGGAGTTCTACTATAACTATAAATTGACCGCATGTATTGTTCAGCATATGAAAATGTTGACATAGTTATACAATTGTAGTTCGATAGAACTCAGAAATACAGATGGGCTTATCTGGAGAACAATTGTGGAAAGTGTTATACCTGCAGGAACCATCAGGCTAGATTGAAAAGGACAGAAACGTGGCAAAAGAAAAGGAAGGCTGTTCAGTTTCTGGATCTGTGTAGGGGAGAATAATAGAGTGATTTGACTGTGAGTATATGCTAACCTTCAAGACAAGAATAATGATTTCAAAGACAGATCCATAGAGAGGGAGATAGAAGTCAAAGGGCATTCCTGAAGCAGGGGCAGGACCCATGAATATTCAGAGGGTAGTGTCAATCACAGAAAATTATTTCAGGTCTTTGGGCTAATGGGTTTTGAACTATCTTAGGAGCAAATACTCCTCTATTTTTTCTTATTTCTGCCTTTCAGAATGACAGCATCTTCTGCTTTGTCCCATGTTCCATATTAGAGCACACAGCTTGTTTTTGATTCTGCAGCTCAGTTGGTATACAAGAACCACGGTCCAAGATGGACCACTCTCAGAGCATCACCCATTCCTATGGAGATGGTTTAGTTAGCATTTGGAACTTTGAGAATTGAGGCTTTTCTGTGATATTTTACATTTATGTGGATAGTTCAATGGATTCTACTTCTTGGGGATGCTGGGATATGCTGAATTTGTCTTCCATGTGTAATTGGTGTGAATTATTGTGGAGCAGAAGAGTCTCCAAGCAAATTCAGCCATTCCAGACAAAAGCCTCATCATCCCCTCTGTTTACTCCATGAACTGGCCACTTACCTCTGTGTCATATATGTATAATTGATACAATATTCGAGTCATTGATGCAGGGTAAAAGACGTGGAGACATCAGTGACTCGAATATAACCTTTTCTCTATCTAACATTTGTAGGACATTATTTTTCCCAGCGTGCTTTGTAAATATACATACTTTCCTATGCATCATTGTCACTGAGTTACACTATTCTAACTGTTCTATCTCTTTACTAGATAAGGTGTGCAGTATCACGCTTGTTTTCCTCCTGTTATATTTTTAAGTATTTAAATATTATCAATTCATTTATTACTATAGGCTATGTGTTCAAAGAATTATAGTTGTGCAAAATTGTTCAATCTTAATTTGGCCCTCTAATCACCTTGATACTCTGCTTCCAAAGTACCTCTGCAGTATAGATATAGTTGCTGCATCTCACCACCTTAACCACAAAACTATATAAAAGAGTTCCTAGTAGGGTCAATGGTCTGAAGGCATAAAAGAGAAAAATCTAACAAAACAAAATGTTTCCAGAGTTTTTTCTGTCTTTTTTTTTATTGTTTTTAGTTAAAGAAAAAGCACATTTTTTTTCTTTCTTCATCTTCTTTCACTTCATCTATGTCCCTAACTTTTTCATTTATATATTTTGTTAGTTACATTTTATGGGAAGGAATTTATTCTTTCAAGGAGATAATGAACCAAATTTATTACATTCAGGCAAGTAGGATATCAGTTGGGAAGTGGGTAAAATCAGTGGATATAATTTATTTGATGGCTTCCTGTCTTCTATAACATAGAGTCTTGTTTTTAATACTAGTATGTTCATCAAATTCTTCACTCATACAAACTTGTTAATGCTTTAGTGATGAAATAATTACTTTATACTTGGTAGCAGATGAATTCCTCTAAGAATCTTACATGGATACTACAACCAAGGAAGCAAGAGGGCTAACTGAAGATATTCTTTATCTACATTTCTGTGTGTGTGTGTGTGTGTGTGTGTGTGTGTGTGTGTGTGTGTGTGCACACCCTGGGTACATTTTAAAAGTCGCTTTGAGACTATAGTTTGCATTCCAAAAATAATAACTATCAGCATATACTTATTCACATGTGCCGGGTCAAGGACGTGGAAGATTTAAGATTAAATCTCTGCGTTTAGCTTAGGTGTAGAAGGTGAATTTATGGAGAGACTCGGCATAGTAATATTGGTTACATGGTTTTCTTAAAGGGAAATTAAATCTAAAGAGGCTGAGTACACAGTAGAGAAACACTGAACAGATTGTCTTAAATGGTCTTAGGGTATATTTTTAACATGATTGCAAGATCAAGTAGAAGTTTAGTTTCTAAAACCATGAAGTATTTTCAGAAATAGCTATTTTCAGCAAATAGCTTGGTATGTTTTCTGGTCGTAGATATACCATAAACAAAATGTGTTTCATTTTCAGGAGGGACTTGAAAATTTCTCTTACCAATTTCAATATTTGAGAGAAATCAGAAGCAGTATGCCCCCTCTAGATCTCTGTAGCTAGCCAGTAGTATTTTCATGAGTATAAACAAGTTGTTTATAAATAGTTATGAAAGTAGGATTTCTCCATTTCTCCAAACTAAAATAGAAACAAAAGAGATCTGAGGACAAGAAAACTCAAGTAGTAGAAAGATGCCCCTATAGATGTTCTTAAATATTACTCTGATATTTGTATACATTACTAACTACATTAGAAAATGTGACTGTTAATCTTTGACTATTCCTGGAGAGATATCAAATATTTACATACCTGAGACAGACACCAAAAACAGACCAAAAGTGATTCCATCTATCTTGCTTGGTGAAGCAGTGGGTTTACTGGACTTTCTTAGGACAGCGTAAGGGACCACAAACTGCTTCATCCACAAAAAGTGTCATCCCAGAATTGTTCGATGATGATTGTATGTTAGCCACATAATAAAGTCGTCCTGTAAATAACTTCTACTCTCTTCATATTCAAGAACCTCCCAAGACAATGCACAGCTGGGCCAGGATTATATTCTGCTGTGAGGCAGCAAGTATACAGTATACAGTATACAAGGGAGAAGTGTCTAGAATCTAAGGCAAGGGATTCGAGAGGCGCCCTGCTTCAAGAGCTAGGCAATGCATTGTGAACCACAAGTGTGACGTCGCTGCCCAATCTAAGCAACTATTATATTACGATGGCATTGAGAAATGTGCATTGCAATAGGTGACACTGATATTTCTAAGAACATGTCTCTTTTCATTGTTTTAAATATCTACTATATTTAGTTACATTAGCCATAATCTATTCCACAGATGATAACTTTTTATTAGATATTAATTATATTAGGAAATACATAAATTTAGAACACTGAAATGAGGCAAAAACACTGAAATGGAGACAAAATATGATTCTGAGACAGGCGGTCAGCCATTATACTTGAGTTCCTTTCAGATCTCTTTATTTGGAATTTATTTAATGATTCCTCATTTTCAACAACCTTTGATATTACCGAAGTTCTCTCTTGGATGCAACACCTGCCCTTCCTTTTACTACTGCAACTTCATGAAATATTTAGGCTGTACAGGAGTACTCAAACCTTAAAATAGATGAAGCCCAATTCCAAGATTAAAATGACACTTTTTTATTAAATAAACATACAGACACTTGGGCTTTTTACAATTATAGTAAAATTATTATAATTCACATCGTACATTGTTGAATGGAAATAGTAACCACAAAATATTAACACACTAGTGTAATAGGGCTGAAAAGACAGCCTTTGTTATACATCTGTGAGTGTCAGTTTGAAGAATGTTAACGTGCTCTTAGAAAATGAAGACAAGGTTGAATGGGAATTAAATTCAAGTCAGTTTCTGAAAACAAAGTATTCTGCTAAGAATTTCAAGTATCAGAAATCTAAAAACAAAAATGTAAATGAGAATAGAGCTGTAGACGTGACCCCATTTTATTAGAAGGGCACTGACAATATATATTCCTTCTTTATTGTTTCATTTAAGTTTTAGATACATATATAAATTAACTGGAAAGGTTAGCTTTGTTCCAGAGGTGAATGGTCTAGTAATAATGAAATTCAGTAGCTTCCTTCTCAGCCACTGTATGCTTAGGACAGTTGCTAAATCAGAGTCTGAGTGAAGAGAATCTGCTCAGGGTGCCTGGACATATGACGCTCTGAGTCTATTCTAAACTTATTGTGTCTTGAATGGACTGCCTACTTTGTCTTTATTACCTGTGGAATAAAATATATGTATAATTAACTCCAGTTTAATTATGCTAAAGGTGACCTACAAAAATATCATAAATTTCAATTGCCTCAGCTATGTGCTCCAGTAGTTAAATATTCCTTCTAGCCAAGCCAAGATAAGTCAGCAAATAAGCTGATAAATAGCGACCCTCTGATGTACTTCTTAAAGTCCTCAAAGTCACTCTGCCATGCTTCACTTTTGCCAATAACATCAAGGATGATGAGTCAGGACTCACAAGAGCTAATGAGAAGGAAGCCCAGAGACCTTAATCTTGACCAGTCAACTGCCTTTATTGAAGAAAAAATGGCTTGGCAGATAATTCTCTCAGTACCTTAAGTCCTAAAATGCAATCACTGTTAGCTGTCAGATTCTAGAAAAATGTCAGTGAGAAATTCTAACAGTGATATGTAGTTAGTTTAACTGAATATATAATTTGTTTTCAGTTTTAACTGCTAATTATATTTTTTAAAAGTTTAATGTAGTCCTCATTCTTTTCTTTGTCTTTTCTCACATGTAGGAGTCAAAATTCATAAAAAAAGAAGAGAAAAACAGAAGAAATGGGGTAAGAGGAGGAGAAAGAGAGAAAATTGATTATCTCACTCTCTGTTAAGTATTCAGTATATCCAAATGATAAAACACTGTAGCTTAACGTCTGTTAAATTCTAGTATTTCTTGCTACACACATTAATCTGAAGATTCTGGGAGAATGAGCCTGCCGAATGGACAGTTTCATGTCAGAGACAAGGTCATTTCTACCTCCTTTATATAACAGAAACTCTGATTTACATCTTTCAAATCTTCATGCGGAAAGCTATTCCAGGGATTGTCATGAACTCTGTTAATGATAGTTATTACTGTTATTGCACACTGAAGGGAGACACTTTACAAACAAGAGCCTTGAGAAAATTAAAATGATTTCCCTTTTGCGTTTAACAACATAAATGATTAAAAAAAAAAAGTTCAAGTAACTTTTGCAAGGACAGATTTATCAAGCTCTGAAGCCAAACTCTAACACAACCTGACCTAAATCAGAGCCTCTGCTTTTTCTGTGCTTCTTTATATTCTGGGTTAGTTCATATCATTCTCCCTCCACCCTAGTTCTAGTTGGGCTGTCTAGAGGTCCTCAACCTGTTCAGGAAGCTGCAGCTGATTCTCATCTTGCAGAGCCCTCTGCCAAGCAACTCATGGGAATCAAAGCCAGGAATGAAGACTCAGAGAATCTCCTTGAGGGTTGCTTTGGAGCTCATTTAAGATATAATATTTTTTTTTCCAATGGGCTTTAAAACACATCAGTAATTACACTGTTCTCTGGGTGCTTTATTTTCAGGTGGTCATGGCTGTCTTTTTCCTGCGAAATGTCCTAAATCTTCTAAGACAGATTCCCCCAGTCTACCTTGAAAGTCAGATTAAAATGCATTCCAAAATTCAATCCAGATAATTTTATTTCACTTGACATGATACAGAATGGTTTGATACAGCCTTGTTGACTTTGTGGAGTGCTAAAAAATCTTGCTTAATGGCTTCACATGTTAACATTTTGAATTCTTATGTTTACCATATGTCTGTATACATCATTTTGTGGGTTCAACAAACATTGACCCAATAAATTAATGAATGGTCAACTACAGCACAAAGAATCAAATTAGTAGTATGATAATCAGAAAGTGGAGATTGTCATAGGCCTAATGTGTCACGGGCCTAATCCTCCTCAAATTCCTGTGTTTGAAATCCAGAGAACTAACGTGATGCAATGGTGGGCATTATAACATTCCTTAGTTGTTTGGTTCAGTAGTTGAGCAATCATGTGTTAGAGCTCTGAAACAACCTCCAAACTGCCCCTATGTCCACAACCATGTTAAGAAATAATGATCAATACTTTAAATATAAGAAATATGTGCGCATGTGTGTGATTGTGAAGAAAAATGTAGTTGTCGTACATGCATGCATTTTAAGCTATTCTGATTTACTTGATGTTCCAATTTAATGCACTACAAAACAGGATATCCCACACTTAATGAAATCAGTTCTTCATGACTTTGTATATTTTACAATATTCTTTTAAAAAATTTTAGCATATTTTATATTTCAAAATAATGAATGTTTGTGTTATTAAAATGAGAACAAACTGGATTTATGATTGGAAGGATTTATAACAAATATTATTTATCACTGAAATACTTACCCTCAGTGAGTATCCATTTCTCACAGAATTCTTTCATGAAAGTCCAAATCTTGCTTTAAGACTATAAAATTTACTATTTCTTCTATCAAATTTACATGGGCATCAAGTGTTCTAATCTGCTGGTACTAAATACTGAAACAGTATACCTCTTGAAACATAAACAGTTTATTTAGAAATGAGGTGGTCAATAGTAGGAAAGATTTTAATTCTTACCTGTTTTGTGGACAGCTATAGAATTTTATCTGCACTCATTTATTTGTAAGTAAAAAGTACATATATGCCTATTGATACCTATAATTATGCATATAATTATACTATCTCTCTATTATAGAATTTCAAAATGATATATGCTTATACAGGGATATATGTGTAAATTCTCCATATCTATTTATAAACACTCTATAGAGGAATAGCCCTGTGTGAAAGCTAGGGTCTACATTCCTGGGGTTACATTAAGAGGCCAGTGTGGTCTGGATGGAACGTAGACACACTTTAATCCAGTATTCAGAAAGCAGTGGTAGCAAACACCTTTAATCCCAATATTCAGAAGGCAATTGTAGTCATTGCCTTCAATTCCTAGGGAAAACAGTGGAAGCAGACACAGGAAGAATTCAGAAGGAGTCAGTGTCACATCAGAAGTGATGTCTAAGATGAATCAGAGTGAATGGCAGACAAAGTGACTAATAAGAGGAAGAGTTATCAGAGTAAGGACATGCCCAACTCTCATTAGAAAAGGCAGGTTCTCAGCTTAGTAAAAGGAATTTGCATAGGAGTAAACAGAGCCATTCAGTTAACAAGGATAGACAGAGTGAGTCAGTTGAAGGAGTTTCTTATATTAGTGTCACTTTGACACATAAGTTTATCCACATATTAAAAATAAAGATGCTTAAATTATATCATTAAGAGAATTACAAAAATTTTCCTAACAATCAATTCTACTCTTTTAAAACTTAAATATATATGGATTTTTTAAAAAAACAAAACAAAGGGATAGCTTTATCAAGTTCCATTTAAGAACTTTTTAAACTATTAGTGTGGTTGAGAAGAAATCCAATAAAAATATGCTTTGGAAATTAGAATAATCCAAAACTGAATGTATAAGTGATGATAAAATGTAATATCCTCCCATTACTTACTCTGTAGTTTGAACTTATGGAAATCTCAGTGATGTTTTGTTTAAATTATAGGCTTTGCAATAGTCAAATTGAATTCTGGTAGCTTACATTATAAGACAAGCAGGTCATCGGATTGTTATGGATTACTCCTGGGCAGATGAGGATTTCTATGAGGACACTGCTGGAAGCTCAAAACTTAACCCATTTTTAGCTGCACCCTTGTGTGATATAAATAACTACCATAATATTTAAATTTCCTCCTGTGGAGATATAAAAGATATGTGTCTATGTACAGTATTTGAAGATATGAGAGATACAGTTTGTAGTTTAATTCTTTGGAGTGCATTGTCTTGGTGTGCTAAGCTTTGTTTAATTTTCCTTTTATGTTTTGGGACTACATATACCTTTGGAATAAAGGCTCCATGGAAAATAGTAATAATCACTCAGTATGAAATTTATTTTTGACTTTTTACGGAAAGTAAATTTGTATATCAGGAGAGTCTCAAGGGTTCAAGTTCTCAGCATTTCTAATTATTAACTTAGGAAAACATGTAAGAGAAGTTCAGAGTGTCAGGGATTTGGTTTTCAATTACATTTCAATCTTTAATTTGACCTGTAAGAATATAGGAAAATGAAAACACTCAGAAGCAGTTACATTTTCATCAAAAATTGCTCAGTGAGAAACAGCACAACTGGGTTGTTTGAAACAGTCTTTAATTTTTTTTTTTTTTTGGTTTGTTTATCACAAGTTTCTGAAAAATTGTTGTTTCAGCTACCATTTATTACTGATGCAAGACACACTTTAACTTTTCATGTAATCTAATCTACTTAGTTTAGCTCATCATTTAAAATGCAGACAACCATCCCAAAAGAATCCAACTACGAGATATCATGAGTAACAAAAATTTCATAGTAATGAATGGCAAATTCTATTTGCTTCTGTTGTATGGTTACTGAAAACCCTACAAAAGAACGAAATGGGATTTAAATATATACACAATTCTATTTTACTATTTATGCAAAAAGAAGAGTATGGGACTGATTTAAACAAACTCATACTTTGGATGATGCTGAATGATAAAACTTACAGAAATGTACAGACCAAACAAAAGACCCTCAGCCTCTCCTGGTGAGTTCTTCCTGAACTTTTCCCACCTTCAGTCTCTAAACTAATTCCCAGCACTACGTCTGGACCTAAAGCTCATGCAATATCCTTGTCTAGTTCTCCAGAATCTGTGTGATCCCTATAAGCCCAGACCTAGATCTAGATACAGAGCTGCTGTACTGTTCTTCCATGCTATCGCCATAACACAAGAGGTAGCTCCGGAAAGACTACTAGTATACAAGCTTAGCCTGGTGAGTTTCCCTAGAAAATAGCTTTCCTATGCTATCTCTACACTCCCAAGCCTAATCCTGTTCATGCAGCTCTGAAATCCACCCATCCTGAGGCAGGCTGGAATCTCACATCAAACACATAACCAACAAAAGTGCCCAGGCTAAATTTCAAAGGCATAAACAATATGAAAGGCTAATAAAAACCTACAGAGGAAATACTAGATGTGATGTATATACAGTATTCATAAGTGAGGTTCAGTAAAAATTTTGACTTTTCCTGAAAAAAAAAAAAAAAGAAACTAGACAAGAGAAACCAGAATAGTTGATGACTTGAAGTTAACACCAAAGATCATTGACTATTCACAAAAACCCAGGGCCTTAAAGAATGACAAAAAAACCCTACATTTTCCTGTCCTGTGTGAATAGAACAGGAATTCCTATGCAACATCACATTTGATCATTGTATAATCAGCAGAATACTTGAAAATCCACTTTTGAAGCTTATTTCTCAGGAATATAAAATTATTTTAAAAAGATAGAGAGATGAAACAAAAACTATATCAAAATTGGACAAGCCAAAGCCAACAGAAAAATAAAAGAGTATCAATAGCAGGCACAAGAATCAGAGAGCCATACACAGTCAGGTGTTCCATAAAAGTGCTAAACTGAAAGCTATAGTATGTACACTGAGGACCATGTGTAGCATGTTGTTTCCATGTCAGCTAACACAGCTTGTATGGAACAAATAGTAATTGTGACTTGCAAGTCTTCTGATCTAAGAAATATACTTTATGAAGCTATAGCTGCCATAGATGGTGCTTCCCCTGATGTAAAAATACTTCCTGGAAGCAGTCACCCTTCTGGACTCCAATAAGGCTATTTGTGGCATGTTAACAAGAAGATGGAAAAAGTTGATTTTAAATCTTAAGGATGACTCTGAGGAGCCTGTTGTTCACTGAAGAGAGTAATGCAACTGAGATGTGAGTGAATTCTTACAATCTTATTACAGAACCTAACCAGTGACTGTTGAATCACACAGACGAGAACGTTTTTTTTTTTAAAAAAAAGCAGTTACTGGATATGGAATCTACTCCTATTGAAAATTATGTGACATTGTTAAAGTAACAATAGGTTTACAAAAAGTTTATAGACCACCATCAGATTTGGGAAAATTGACTACTACTTGAAATAACATCCTTTGTGGGTAAAATGCTGCCCCCAAATCACATGCTGTAGAGAAGAAAATGGTTTATAGATGTCGTAAACTTAACACTCTCATGTAAGGCAATTGCCCCAGCCTCCTCAGCTTCAGCAGCCACCACCGAATTAATAAGCACTATCAACATAATGACAAAGGCCTCCACCACAAACAGAATACAACTCATTGAAGGCGCTGATGATAGCTAGTATAATTAACAATACAGTACTTTTACAGTGCTCTAGAGGATTTTAGAGAAAAACCATTGCATACCAAGATAGACAACAAAGTAGCATTAAGCTTTAATGTACCCTAGGAAAACAAAATAAATACAGCTCTTTTCATTATGATATTTGCTGTCCTGGAGTGGTTAGAATCTGAAAGTGCAGTCTCTGAGGTCTACAATAGGAATCTTCAGAAGTATTATAACTTCAGATTAGTTAAATGATATCCTAATGATGTGATAATGAACCATTTCTAACTCAGGTGTCCAGATATTAAAACATATGTCATCAAAACATCCTTAGCATTAAACAAATGTATTGCATATTCTTCCTCAACATTTTATTAATTAAAATAATTGCTTTTCATATGAAATTGCTTTCAAATTAAAAACTAAGAAGTCATGGTTCAGCTCTCAAAATATGTGAAAGTGTCTACAGTATTTTAATACAGACAGAGGGAAATACTTCACTTTGAAGTGAGTTAGTTCATTCATATTCAGGATAGTTTAGTATTTGAGAATTTTAAGCAATATTTTCTATTAATTCCTCAAGATATACATGGTGAATAATTTTAACAAATGACTTCAACATATTGCAATTCTTCTCATAGTTTGTATGTTAAAATATGGGATTAACTTTTTCTAAGTTTGTGACATTTCATATGGATTGAATATGTATGATAATATTTCATAAGGGATAGCTGTTTCATGTATAGTCTAACTCTCTGAAAGGACTTTATATTATTCAACTTCATTTTAATATATTAAAGCCTTGATCCTATTTCTTTTTTCAGTGAACACTCAGTAGAACTCAAAATGGGACAGACAGTGGTACACAGTGATCTAAAACAAAAAGTGATTGGTTAATATGTACTGCTGTCATGTACTGTTGGCTTATTTTCCATGTTAGAAAAACATATGTCATTATGTTAACATAATTTAAAAATACAAAATTCCAACTGAAAAATATATAGAGGTGCTTTCTATAAAATCTATCTGATGAATATGACCAATTAAATCATTTCTGCAGAAGTCTATGAAATGAATGATTCATTATGAAAAGAATTTTGGTTATATCTGAGTAAATATGCAAAATATCCTGTCCTTTCTAGATTGTAGCATTATTGTAAATGACTACTTTGCATTTATACAAAGCTTTATATTAAGAAATTTTACCTTTATTAGAAAAGTGACAATAAGGTCAGGTACCATAAGTATAAAGCAAATTATGTCTATTAAAATACAATTAAGCATGTAATAGTAGGATTCTTTATATGCATTTACATTGATCATCATTTATGTACATGTGAATACATGTTAATACATATCTATTTGTGAAAAATGCAGTCCTTGTAAATTAGATTCATGCTTTCATATAAAAGGTTATGTATCCATAGGTTCAGGACAAAAGACAGTTTATTCTTCACTAATTGAATTCCCAGTCTATAGAAGTTTTCAGCCTCTGTACAAATTAATCTTCAAGCCTAAACCTAGAATGTTTCAATCTTGGAGACTTACTGCTGACTGAGTCATACCAAATAACTCTATCTGAGCTTTATTGAAGTCAGCTGACTCTTTCGGTTAGCTGATTCAACTTACCTGCTGTTCTGGTGCAAACTCTTCTCAAAGCTGCTGGTTCAAACTGACCTGCTGAGCCAGATGACTGTTTCTGAAGAATTCCTCTGAATCTGCCTGACTCTGGTTGACTCCCACAACTTCTCTAAATGAACTGCTCTGCTCAGTTTCAGACTCTTGCTGTTGACTGACTCTCACAAACTCACTTTTCCAGTCTGACATCGACTCCTGCTGAACTTCCTTATGTCTTATCTCACTGATTCTGTAGTTGACTGCCTGACTATCTGAGCTGAGAGCCTGCTTTTATCAAGTGAGAGTTAGGCATGTACTCACTCTAGCTCAGTCTGCCAACTCTTCCTCTGATTCATCACTTTGCCTTCTCTTCACTCTGAGTCACCTCAAATGTCCCTTCCTCTATGAAATTGATTCTTTCTAGGCTCTGCTTCCTGTCTCTGATTCTTCCTCTGCTTCTATTTGCTTCTATCTTGGGAATTAAAGACCTGTGCTAACACTGCCTTCTGAATTGGGTTTAAAGGCCTGTGCTATATTGCCTTCACCACAGAAATCTGTTTTACCTAGTATTAGCTGAAAGAGAAGACAGGATTAGTTTGATTAACATTCTTTCTGCATTCCATCTGAACCATACAGACCTCTGAATGTGATCCCTTCACACAGGCCCTTAGATGTGCCAGAGCACATCCTAGCTATCACACAGGTCTTTCAATGTGATCCTTTCCTAGAGCAGCCATGCTACTGGATTAAAGGATTAAATGTTCCTCAACAAGGTCTGACCTGAAAACATACATACAAGCAGCATTATATAGACTAGGCAGGTTATATTTAGAAATAGGTATGTACATACTTACACATGTATGTAAGTAATAATGCAAAAAGAGGCCATAAATTTGAAAGAGAGCAAGGACTGGGTTTAGACACCATCAAACATCTCTCCAAATATATTCAATAACAGTCAAATTGAATTTATAATCATAAAAGAAGAGTTTCTGCAAATACCACCTTTATCATATGACTAAGGTACACATCCCAACTTATAAAATAGAGGAATAATTAATCCCTGATAGGAGTCCCTGAGAACAAATCATATCTGTTCTATTCTTATGAGAAATGCGTAAATAAGTTCTTGTTATGCAAAATCCAAGTTGAGGACATTAAGATATTGAGGCGAGAATCAATCAGGTATGTCAGAAGCATCTTTTTCCAAGATAATCACAGGACAAATAAACAAATAAAAAGCAACGAAAGAGATTCACCAACAAGTGAAATGCAAAATCCCTCAAAGGAAATTGCTTGAGTGAAAAGAGAAAATAACAACATGCCTCGGTGAAAATTATTTTATCAGCATTAGTGCTCTGATTTTTATATAACTGACATGGCTTGACAGGATGATATAATTATGATTAATAAGAGGGGTATATTTTTTAAATCCAAAATTAACATAAATAAATAAATAAAGCTGGCTGCTGTTAAAATTACAAAAAGTCTCCCTAAAAAATAATCAATTAAATAATATGCCCTTCAATAACTAGAAGAAAGTCTGCATTGATGTTTAAGGGGGTAAAGGAATTGGCTTTGTAAGCCCAGTGATGGGAATCACATCTTAAGAATCTACAGAAGGACTGAAGTAGCTAAACTGCTCCACAAGTTATCTACTGACTCCTACATGCACGCAGTGGCAGGACAACCCCCACACATACATCCCTGTTCACACATGCACAGTAATAAAATTAAGTTTTTAATTTTAAAATAATTAGAGAAACCAGTTGTCTAAATGGGGTAGCATTCCTGTAACAAAACAGAAAATTACAATGTATCCTTTTCTTATTTGAATTCATTATTTCCTTCAATCTTTTACCTGCCTCTTCTCCACCCTTAACACTCCCAATATCTCCTCTGCCAGACACTGTTTTCTCCACATTTGTACCAAAGTTCACAAGATTGGGGTGCTTTATGGCATTGACATCATGACTTTCAATCATGTAGGTCAAAGGGTATGTCTGTGGCTTCAAAGGCCACTGACCAGCTCTTAACCTGAAATTTGTTATGGAATTCATGGGGCAAAAAGTAAAAACAAACCCAGATCCCTCTTCAAACCATAGCCTAAGTCTGGTCTAATACATGTTGAAGAGAGGAAGTAATATGAAAATTTCCTAAATTTGCTTATCTAGCTAAAAACTCATGGATATTGAGCTCTGTTTACAATAACATTTTCCATCCAATGTTAAGGCAAATGTGTCTATAAGCAGCATTAACATTTGAGTGAGTTTGTCACATACATTACAGTTTGTCACATACATTACCTAGAAACACTGGAACATAAAATCTGCAGGTTTTATACTATCTGTTTTAAAAACCTAATTTATTCTGTACAAAGAAACTTCTTGTTCAGAACTTTGACAGGACCAAAAGAAAGCCTTTTCCCCTTTGGTATTCCCAATAATGAGCTTCAAATGTTGGCATTTATGCATGAGCAGAAGCTATTTTTCATATATTGTAGCAGGATTTATCTTTTTCTGTTGACCTTTAAATGGCTTTCTTGTCTTGGCTCACTCTTCTCTCTTCCGGATGGATTTCACCATTCTCTTTCATCTGCAGAGATCACTGAATCTGGAATCTGGAATCTGTATTTGAAGGTGATCTTCTTCAAGGAAGGATGCTGTCGTATTAAGACCCTTGTCTGTTTTGGACCAAGACTATAGAGTTTATTATGCAGAAAATAGAAACTATACACTGGTTGTATAATTACTTTTTAAAATCCTACTGAAATGTGTACTCTCTTGTTTCCCAAGTAAAAACATATCTAGATATTTTGATATTAATAATAGTCATTGCCACAGAATAATACATTTCCAAAATATTTCCAAATCCTAACTTTATCTAAACATAATCAAGCAAATCCATTACTAGAAAAAGCCACAAAGCAAACTAGTTCTTTCTTTCACTTATCTATTATAAATTATGAGAATGGGTCAATGGCAGCAGACACAGAGGTCCAGAGCCAAACAATCTGAGGAGCTTGGGGAACCCCACAAAGGAGTAGGAGGAGGGACTTAAGGGACCAAAGGGGTCAAGGACACCAGGAGAACAAGCCCCCATCAAGTCAAGTGATCACCACTCTTAGGGGCTCACAGAGACTGAAGTGGCAGATGCAGAGCTTACATGGTCCTCTAAATGTCTTATGGTTGCTTGCCTCAGTGTTCCTGCAGAACTCCTACAAGTTACAGTAGGGGGATCTTAGACCATTTTACCTGCCCTTGGGACCCTATTCCTACTGCTAAGTTGCCTAGTCCACCTTTGATGTAGGGGATAGTGCCTGGGCCTTGTTCCATTTTGTTATGTACTGTTTAAGAGGTAATCCTGGGAGGACTGCTCTTTTCTGAGGGAAAGAGGGGGCAGATCTCAGGGAGAGGGGAAGATGATGAGGAACTGAGAGGAGTTGAGGTTGGGGGCATAGGGGACCGGGATGTATTATATAAGAGAAGAAGAAGAATTTTTAAAAAAGGAAAAAAATACAAATCAAGAAATGTAGGATATAATTTTTAAACTCAACATTCTAGGAAGAATTTCTTGTACTCTTGGATTAAAGAAATTAAGCCAAAAAAAATCTTCAGTGTCTTTGTGATGCCTTTTAAATTTCATACTGTCCAAGCCATTCTAGTAATTTTGAAACAATTGAACCATTCAAATTCCATGAACTTTCATGTATGAGTTTTCATTGTAGATAAAGAAATGCCTCTATTTATTAAGCCATATTTTATAGAGGGAAATATTGATGTGAAATATTTTTCCAACATAACAACTATACACTGCATAAATATATTCAGTTAACATTACATTTAGATACATGAATTTGAATGCATGCATGTTTGCAAAGGTTTGACAGTCATCAAAAATAAGTACCCCAATTATCTATCTTGCTTTGTATCAGAACAAACATCAAGTAAAAGAAACACAGTAGAATTAATTCTTAGTAAATAAATTTGCATTGTGATAGAGAGAACATAAGCTAAAAGTAACTGGAAAGTAAGTGAAGTGTGCAGCTCCCAAATAGAAGTGAAGGACTGTAACTGGAATGAATAAAAGGATCTTCGTGTAATTTCACTGTAACTCATTGTTATCTGAAATGTCTACCAGTTTTCTGGGTTTACAATGACCTGAGTATTTAAGATACATATAGTGATCATAAACTGTGACTTATAATGCACTTTACAAATATATATGTAATATCCATAAGAGAAATTATTAGAAAACATATGCTTCCCTGTTTTTTTAAAATTCTCCTTATTTTTGAACACCAGCACACATACTTTCCCACTTTAAAAGGGTTCTCATTCATTACACAGATCTTGAAATTGTTGTAATTTATTCTACTTTCTTTGACATTGTTTGCAGTATGTGGCTTTAGGAAGAACTGCGGAAGGACGTTCATTTAAGTTGCCGTACATTAGTTTAATTTATATTTAACCTCCCAGTAGGGTTGATAAACAGTGCTGCTGGCTTACAGAGTACCACGCAACTGGCTAAATGCTGAGAAAACGAAGACTAATGGCTCCTTATCCAGAGGAATGTGAAGTCTAATGGAGGAGTTGTTCCTTCACATGGCTGAGTAGAGTGCAATTTGCCAGGACTAAGTGGCAGGGGGCTCCCAGAGGAAACGCGATTTATATTGTCTGTGGTTAGTGAATACTCATTTCCAAGAAACTGGCATGAAATTGGGCTATGGTATGCTTTGCTTTGCACCTCTGTGTTCCATATTGCCTCAAGAAACTCTCCTTTGAACCTGTGACTTGATAATTTTATAATAGCATTTTACTCCCATGTGTTCACACATTTGGATGAGAATATGTATTCATCATATGATGTATGTGTGTGTGTGTATAGTATGTATTATATATTAATATACATATGTACATAAATATATATACATTAGATGATAGATAGATAGATGATAGATAGATAGATAAATGGATGATAGGTAGATAGATGATGGATAATGTGTACCAGTAAGATATGATGAGAAAGCTAAATTTCAATTGCATTTCTTAGTATTTGTTACTCGGTATGTAGAGCACACTGTGTTTGAGGCTAGGCTGTACTATAGATAAAATGTGAGATGTCCCCAAAATATAGAATCTCTGCTTAGATATGTCAGCAACAGAGTGCTAGCTGCAGTAACTGGAGATGATTCAAACGCCATTATCCATGTTAAGAAAAAAAGCAAAAAAAAAAAAAAAGTCAGTGCTGGATGTGGCTTGGTGTGGCACAAATCTATAACCTCAGTTCTGAATGGGCAGATCCAGTAGGGTCACTGAGGCTTCCTGGTTTGCCAGTCTAGCCAGACTCAGTAAAAATACTCTGCCTCAAAAGAGTCATGTGGTAAAGACAGAATAGAATGACCAGTGTCTATCTCTGGCCTCATATCATCTCACATTTCAGAGAAAGAGTAAACAGTATTATAGACCAGGAGTTTGAAACACTCTTACTATTTTTTGTTAATAAGAAATTCACATTTGGGCCAGTTGTATATAAAAATTATTCATTATTTTTTATTCCAGATTCATGAAGCAATTTTATGGTCCATATTTTTACATAAGTTTTACATATTTACATAAATTATCAGGTTCCTTAAATATGAATTTTCATATTATTATATGTTCATGCATAAGTAGATTTTATGCCTTTTACATACTTTGAATTAGTTTTATTATTTTTACTTAAAGAAATATGTCAGGTTACCTTCACTTACCCTAAGTCATCATTTTAGTGTGAGGTAAAATGCTACATAAGTGACACATCTTCTAAAACCGAACTTTAAGCAATACACAAATATACTTTCCCTAAAATTTCTTCTATTCATACTAAATTATATAATGATCAAGATTAAAGCACTGATACTGTCTGTATGCACCTCACTCTTTCTTATCTTAGGCATATTGTAACACAATTATTTCTCAAGCTATCCTGCCTCTTCAGGTATTAAACATAACCAAGTACTTCTACCCTAAAAGATGATTATTTTAATTGCATTGAATTAAGAATAAGAAGTCAGTAATTTATAACAACTTCTATGCTTCTTCCGTATATCCATCTTCAACCTACTTTTTTCTATAATCCAAGTCTCACTCATCTTACAGTTCAGGATGTCATATTTGCCTTTAGAAAGGGGAACAGAAGGAAAGAGCCCCCACCACAGAAGGCTCAGCCCCAAATGAGGACAGAGTGCGTCTGCAGATGCCTGGAACCACAGCTGAAAGAAAAGAAAGATACGAAATTGACATTGTACTTTCAGTACCAAATAATATAAAGAAGGAAATGGAGGGAGTGCAAAATACAAAAGCTATACTGTCATTTAAGGCTTGTAGTCTGCATAGCATCCAGATGTGGAAATCCTCTCTTTAGCCACTCCAGTGGCTCAGTGGCAAGGCAGCATTTTGAAATAAGAGAGTTGCTGGATTAGAAATAGGCCACTTTTGAAGCAGAGGTCCCTCCCTCCATAGCTCACTCTTAAGAGCCAAGGACAAGTATTATAAGACACCTGGTTTGGATAAAATATCTGGATAAAGAAGACATGTTTGAGACAGAACCACATAGAGTTCTAGGTATCACAAATGTAATCTGAGCTACAGGGTGAGGATGCTCAATGGCTTTACAGGTCACTGGACCTAAGGTAGCCTACATGGCATTTGTGATTGAACTTGCAGTCACCATGTCTTATTGCTCTAAGTATGCATGCCATCTTTATAGAGTTTGATTCTCTGATACAATAGAAAGGAGTTTGGTCAGGAAGCCTTCAATCCAGCCCTTTATTGGTTGAGCTAGTTTTACAGTTCCTGGGGTGAAACTGGTTATAGATTCTACCTGTCTCAATGCTTTATATACCTCTAACCATCGCTGTTCTAGTGCTGTGCACCAAGCTTCTGCTCCTTTCCATTACTGAGATCAAAGCCCTACAGGAAATATTTGCTCAGACTGCTTTTACCATAGGTCCCAACTATAGCCTTATGATCTTCCGGTAACTTCTAGCAGGAAGGCACACTGAAATAGTGGGGCACATAGATGTTTAGCTTATCCTATAAAGATCTTATCATGCTCAAATCTTATTGAGCCTTTTGGTCCCAATACCATATAACACTTTTTGTTTTTTAATCAAGTTATATGGAGTAAAGGTAGCTTGGCCAAGACAGGGTATGAAAATCTGCCAATATCTCCAAAGCTCCAAAAATACCTGTAATTCCTTTGTGTTTACAGGCATAGGCTCCTGTGGAATTGTTTCAGTAACACCATCAAGTATCATGCACATCTTACCAGACTACAATATCCCTAAGAATTTTACAGCTGTGTTTGGCCCTTGCGCATTGTAGATATTGATTGTCCATCTCATCCCTTTAGATGCTTCTCTAGATCTGAAAACCATTAAGAGGTTAGCATTATTCCATCTATATAATGAATCCTTTAACAAAGGGTGGACAGAATAACAAAGTAAGGTCCTGGGCCATCATCCTGTTACAAATAATGGGACTGTGAAAGTAACCTTGCAGACGTACTTTGAATCTCCACTGTTGACTAGTTCATGGAAATGAAAAATGGTCTTGAGACCCTGTGGCTAGGGATTATTAAGAAAAAAATGCATTAACAAGACCTAATACAGCATGGAAATATCGCATTCCTAGTACTAGCTGTTCAGTTAAAAGAGCAATATCGGCACAGTGGCATGGATAGGTGGAACTTCCTTATTCCATTCTCTTTATTGCACAGTAATCTCCAGGAGTCACACAGCTTTTTCAGAGGCCCACATTGGGCTGTTGAAAAGGCTCTGAAACAGACAAATAGTCTCTAATGTTTCTAATTCTTTGAGAGTTTTTGTAATTTCATTATGCCCCCAACCCTGGGCAGTCTATATTATTTGACATCGACCACCCTACTCAGAGTAGGCAATTTTACATGTTCCCATCTTGCCTGACCATGCTTCACTGTGCTTTCTCTTAGACAAAACTCCCCATAGTGGTAAACAGATTCAGTGTGGCAATATATTCAACCCCAAAATGAATGTTTCCTTGCAGTGGAGAAATCATACCATGTATATACTCTCGTGGGTAATAATTGTCCACCCCAAGAGCCAGGTTAATCCTTTTCATCTGTACTGACTTATGACCATAGCCATCTACTGATATGGAATATCTCTGTACTTTTGTGGATTGCCATGAATTAAGGTAAACTAGCTCCAGTATCCACCAAAATCCAACTAATTTGAACATCAGTTGGGGACCAATAGATCAGTAACTCAATATGAGGCCATCAGTTGCTATATTTAACCCTCACTTGTAGGCAATCTTGGCCCCCTGTCAGAGGAACGGCTTGATTAGTTCCTTGGTACACCTTCTTCAATAGAAGATGTTGTGGGGACAATTTGAACCTTCCTATCTTCTGTTCAAACTTTTGGTGACCTGCTGGCCGGGCCTTAATGTCTTTCAAAGACTCACAAACACAAAAGTGGCTTTCTATCAATATTTTCTCCAGGAACTCCAGCTCAACACAAATCTACTCACATTTGTCTTGAGGTGACTGAGGATGCACTGCCTGTTTACTGTATGTATCTCCTTTCATTTGCTTTAGTAACTTGCGAACTCATACAACAGCATAGGTCACTCAGGTAGGCCAAAGCTTCTTCTACTTAATAAAGATCTCTCCTATCCTGGGGCTCAGAAAATCCACTACACTAAGGCCCCATATCAATCTCAAGGTCTCTGCTGAATCAACTGTTTCCTTAATTCTCCTGTAAACATAGCTCTGTATACTACAGCAATTCGAGGACCATATATAGCTTTTCTCTTTTACTTAGTTCCCTCAATAGCATCTGTCCTCATCTTTTGCTTTCTGTTCCCATACATTCATGGGGACATCAGACAAAAATAACCAAGTGTTCTCAATAGCTTTGGTAAGCCGTGGCAATTAGGGACTGATTTCTGTCATACTGTCAGGTTATGCAGCATTTATCTAAAGCAGATAACGGTACTTATATTACTCAGTTTTTCTGCCTCCACAGCAATCAGTTTGAGTTCATACTTTCTATGCTCCACAGCCTCACAAGTCAGGTTGTAACAGCTTCTTTCACTGGTTGTTTAAAAGTCTTCCCCAATTTCATCAGCCCAGGCACTGAATATTCCGATTGCTGTAGTTTCTTTTTGTTTTTTTGGGTTTTTTTGGTTTTTTCTTTTTTCTGCACTAGATCATTTTTAATGCCCTTACAAGCATGATAGATTACAGATTTTCACTTTTATTCTATTAAAAAGTCATTCCTGCAAGGGGTCTTTTATTGCATTTACCATAATCTCCTCCATCTCACTCTCTGAAACTTCCCATGGGTTCCTCATTTTCAGGAAGGGCTTTTGAGCACAGGTCTAACTTGTACTCTCTTCTCCTTCAGAGCCCAAAGCCTTAAGAAGAAGAGCGAATACCTCTGTCTCAATCTCTTGTTTATCTAATTTACTTGCCAAATCAGAGGTGAACATGGAGCATGCCAGCCATCCTATCTTGTTGAATGGTACCTTTATGCAAATAAGGCCCTGCTTAGCGGCCATGTCATCCCCAGCGCATTTCTAATTACACACAACAAAGACCAGGCAACTTCTGATGCTGCTTACTAACTATATCAAGCCTTTAGTACTAATCTTTTAAACTGCGAACTTTATTTTAAACTTTTAACTGTTTTCAGGACACCTTGTACTCATGTGATGGATTCCAATCATCAAACCGGCATGCCATTGTATACCACATAGATGAAGACTGACATCTTCCCACAGACATTCCTGATCCTAATGGCTCAGATTAGCTGTACATCTCACTACACAAAGCAAGAACCACATAAACACCATAATAGCACAAAGGCACATTAACACATACCATACGGAGAAGGATATAACTGGGTTAGAAATTCCTCTGTGGGTGCTTCCACCAAGCTTGTCAGCCTCGTTGCATGCTTTCATACCTCAAGTTTATACACTTGTTCCTACTCAACTCATCTTTGCTTCTGCCATGCCCTTGTTTCGGTGCCTATGAGACAAAAATTCTGGGGAGATGCAACACATATAGCTGTTCATGCCAGAGAGGGATTGCAACTGACAGACGAAAGTATAGATTTAACTGAAGTCCAAGTTAGTAAACCAATGAGTTTTATTGGTGTCACTTACTGGAATGTGGCTGAGAGGTTACTTACAGGAAATAACTCAAAGACAGCTGCATCACCAAACCCAGTCAACCCCGGGTAACAGCTCACAAAAGCTAGGGAAATGGAGCACACTGTGCAGCCTGAAGGCAGCTCAACCAGTTGGAGAATATCCCTTCTAAGTGACTCAGTTGGTCTAATCCTCTGCCAGGTAGTTTGCTTAGTGTCTACTTCTTTCAGTTAGCTGGTGTGTTCTCAGAGTCTCCTTTGCAGCTTGACTTGTCCGAAACTGACTTTCAGCAGCTTGGCTTGTTTATTCTGGGAGAGAGGGCTCTAGTGTATCTGGTCAGTTTCAGGGACTTCCTGGAGCTATTTGAATTGTTTTCCATAATGCTTAAGAAATATCCTTGCGGAATGGATTGTTTCAACCTCAGAGGAAATTGTCATACAACACTTCCTCTACCTAAAGACTGAAAGATGTCTAGAATTTAATACACTGCCTGGGTCACACAGCCTCTGAGACATAAAGAACAGAGACCCTCACAGGAATAAAAAATTCCTCAAAGTTTCTGCTTGTCATTGTGTCACAACCATAACCCATGAAGACAGTGGGAGTATGAAGCCAGCACAGCTGCTTGACACAGTCCAGCAAAAGCTGAGCCAAATGCTTCATGCTGCCATGCTGTCCTTCAATCTCAGTTCTGATCTCTACATGGTTGCTTATGGGAATGCTGACATTATGATTCATTTATGTTTTTACCTGAGAAAGTTATTTCTGAATCTATTTAGGAAAGTCTTAATTATTACATCTCCTTCTGCTTTCAGGGAATCATTCAAGAGATTGTGATAAACACAAAAATGCTAGAAATTTATGATGTTATATGGCAAAAGGACTCTTCTGGTGTGTTTACACCTGAACAAACTCAAGACTGAGGCAATTAGAACAAAATAACTTGAGAGTAACTGGAGGCAATCAAAGAATTGTTTACTTGAGAAAGGCTAATAGCCCCAGGCCAGGAAGGGGACCCCTTCCTACATCCTGAGTTTCCTGGATATGTAGTTTATGAGATGGGAAGACATACATGATATGCCCCCAGAATAATAAGAACTAAGAAACAAAGTTAAGATTGGCTGAAACAATCTTTATCCTACATAGTAATATGAAGGGTTTGCTGTTTATAAGAAACTAATTATACCACATTTTATGTGAAAACAAAAGGAATTCTCCTATACAAACAGTTTGTCTTTCTTTCTTTCTTTCTTTCTTCCTTTCTTTCTTTCTTTCTTTCTTTCTTTCTTTCTTTCTTTCTTTCTTTCTTTCTTTCTTTCTTTCTTTCTTTCTTTCTTTCTTTCTTTCTTTCTTTCTTTCTTTCTTTCTTTCTTTCTTGCTTTTTGTAGAGGTAATAGAAGCAACTTAATTTCAGAAGCTGTTTAGGCATAAGAAGGTTGAATTATAAGTAACTCTTTAAACCCAGGAAGTTTTATACATAGTTCAAGGTCTGGGGGCTTACCTTAACTGGCTCAGATATTTACAAAATGGCCTGGTTTTCATCCCCTCGAAAACCATAAGTATGTCATTAATCTTGTGAAATCTATATAAACAAAGAAGCATCCTACTAGCAGGCAGTCAGAACCAGCAGTCAGGAGCTGACACAGAGCTGCAAGAAAGAATGCATGCCTCAAGTTCTGACTCAATCTCTCCCTTCACCAATTCCTTACCTCCTTGCTGAAGCCCTGTTGAGATTGCTGTGGCTGGCCCTTGACATCATTGCATGATACCACCCTTTAAAAATCTAAAAACTGGAAAGCCAGATAGCAGAGAAATAAGCTACTCCTGCTCCTATAGCAGTACCTGAAAGAGACATACTATACATAATAGCTCATAGGACTGAGCACATAAAAGCAGAAGTTAGATGATTTGTAACATGATTGAGCACATAGAAACTGAACATGCAAGCAGGTAATTGATTTTATAGAGACAGAATCTGACCTGCACCAGGAATATGAAGGTACAGATCCTGAATGTGTACCACACTCAATGGGAATGACCCCATAGAGAATGACTGCAGCATGGCTATGAGAGAGGACATAAAATTCAGTAGAAACTTCACCAGGAGTTGATCATATCTAAGACAGAATATCAGGGCTTTAAGAAAAGGTGATTGGACAAGATAAATGAAAAGGAGAAGAAGATCCCAAGAGAACATATAAGAATCAGAGACTCATTCATTTACACACTCAGGAATCCCATAGAAACATGAGACTGGAAGCAATAATATATACACAGAGGACGATTTTGTTATATGTTTTTTAAATGGGTGAATGGATGAATGGATGAATGAATGACTGCCACTAGGGTAAATATTAACAACTCAACTGTCACTTATAAATCCTGGGGGAGGGGTAATCATTTTTCTCTAATAGAGTGATACTAGGTATAGCAACCATTCCAGGACAGGCCACATGTTCAGACGTAGTTAACTACCATATAATTGAATTCCATAGAGGTGTTTTGCTACTTTTATTGTTTATATTTTGGTGTTTCTTTTTTCTTATTCTTCTTGTTTTTGGGAGTGGTTTTATTTTGTTTCCTTAGTTTGGCAGGGCTTTACGGTTTTATTGGGTTTTGTTCATTTTTTGAGAAAGAACTTAAAGTGGGGTGGATAGGGAGGATGAGATGATCTGGAAGAACTTAGAAGAGGGAAAGACCAAAATATATTTAAATTAAAAATCATTTAAAGTATATATAGATTATATAGATATAGATAGATGTAGATAGATATATAGATAGATGTATATATAGATATAGTTATAGATACATATACAGATGTAGATACAGATAGATATAGATATAGATATGGATAGATTATATAAATTGTTATCCAGACAATGAAAAAGGGAAACTGAAGAAGGACTTCTGGGAAATCTGGGCATCTGCAGTAGAGGCATGAAACTGGATCCTTCTTTCTCATTCCATACAGAAATCAATTAAAAATAGATCAAAGACCTTAAGGGTGAGACCTGTAACTCTGAGACTCTTAGAGAAAACATTTCAAAATATAAAGTTACAAATGGGTTTTGAAAATGCTCCCTATGGTTCAGGAAATAACAAAAAGAACATATTGATGAGATACAGAGTTAAAACAGAGATTTTAGAAAAATTAACTGTGTGAATAGACAGTCTACATAATAGAAGTAAAATATTTGCTTTCTGTATACCTGACAATGAATTCCTATCTAGAATTTATGAAGAGAACAGCTAAATAACAACACATCAGACAACCCAATCAATAAACGTGTAGTGAATGAACAAGCAATTCTCAAAAGATGAACTATATATGAACAATGAAGATCTGGTTTAATTAGCTGTAAATGGAAACTAAAACCACTCTGAAAGTCTACCTCAGCCCTTTCAAATGGTTATCATAGTACAAATAAATATCAAACCTGGTAAGGATTCAAGGAAAGGGGAATAGTGAACAAACTTCAGAAATACTTAGACACCAAAGTTTACACCACTGTTAACTTTAGCCTAATGATGAAATCAGCCTGTATGTTTTTCAGTACATGAATAGATAAGGAAAATGAAAATTATATGGTAAAGAAAAATTATATTATGTTGTTGGGTAGCAAACTGATACAACTGGGAATATTAAGTGAAATAAATCAAATTCAGGCAAATATGCTTTTACTAATCTCATTTTATGTCATGCAACAAACAAACAAAACAAAAAAAGTGTTTGAGACTGTCCTTTTGTTTATTTTCATCAGTACATACAATAGGTAGTGGCAGACTTATAAGACATTCTCATTCAAGCATATCTTGTATCCTGAACATATTCACCCTCCATACCTTTCCCTTACTCCTGGTGGTGTTTTGAATGAGAATTGATCCCATGGGCTCATATGTTTGCATTCTGAGTTCCTGGTTGATGAAGGATTAGGAGATGAAACCTTGTTAGCATAGGTCCTTTGAAAAAAGAGGTATACCATTGTTGGGGGATATGAGATTTAAGGAGCGAATGCCTGCCCAGTTGCTCTCTGCCTGCTGTCTATGTATCCAGATGTAAAGCTCTCAGCTACTGCCCCAGTGCCATGACTGTCTACTTCTGACCAAGATGATCCTGGAATACCTCTCTGAAACTGTCAGCAGGACCATAATTAAAACTTTCTTTATAAAAATTGCCTTCGTCATGGTGTTTCTTGACAGAAAGCAACTGATTTTCCAATGTGTGGTCCTAGATTTCTCAGTGTTCTGGCTTTCTCCTCACATGCAATTGTATAAATTGTTCTAGATTTGCAAATGAAACCTCTTACTTACCATGTACTGCTTGCAATACCTATCTAATTTCCAAGGAAAGCAGTAAGACAAACCTCTTACAGCAGATGGTATTGTCTCATTAAAGATATGTTAATAATTCTTGGGGAATTCCACCCATTTTACTTTGATCATGATTATTCCCTCTCTCATCTCCTTCCAGATCATCTCTCCATTCCACATCCACACAACTCCGTGTCCTCATTCTTCTATGCCCAACATGTTCCATGCTACGGTTGATTTCCAGGATTTTTAAACACCACTTGGAAATTTCACCATTTTTTTTCAAATATGTTTTCCTTCATGGAATTAAAATATTAAAATCCATCTTTGGATTTCATTAAATATTTAAATATTAAAAAGCATCTTGGAACATAAGATATATTCAATATTTGAGAGAAAAAATTATGAACTCTGAAGTACCAGAAATAGATAGTGAGTCTAAACTTACACACCAGTCAATTAAGTACCTCTTATAACATCATAAAAACAGGTGCAATCAGCAGGTATCTGCTCACAAGAGAGAATCTCCAAGTCTATGGCTGTGAAATTTCCCCAGGAGCAGGTTGCCTCTGACCTAGAGAGTAATTCTCAACTCTTCACATATCAGAAGGATGCTGATCACCTCCTCCAGAATCTCAGGCCACCTTCAGAGAAAATAACATCTCTAGTGGATTCTTATTAGGTTAATTTCCATGGTCTCCTATGGTCAATGAAGCAAGTTTTTCTTTTGTTTCATCTGGTTGCAAAAAAAAAAAAAAAAGTATAAAAACTCACCAAGTCAAGGGCACTATGCTGAGTTGAGTGTTTGTGTTTACATTCAACTGCTCCTTCCACCAATTCTGACAAATCTTTAGAACCTTTTTGGGCCTTTGTTCATTTCTGATTTAATATATTTAAATCTCTCCTCGTGTCTAAGGGATATGACCTGTTTTAAAGTTAATAAAAACTTTAAAATCCTATGCTTATGTATTTAATGATCATATGAATGTGAATCAAAAGATAGAACAGAACTACTCTATTACAATATGATGTCCTTAATAAGTTGGTGAGTATCTTGGATTCAGATTTTATCTATAAATAATGATGAATGTATTCAGGTAGATAACATATAATAATAGTCATGCCAATAGTGAATAATTCTGTCAGATGAAATTCTAATTAATCTCTGGACTTTCATGGAAAGTCTAAATGGCAGTAAAATGATAGACTTTTTTAATAATGAGGTAGTTGTAACAAAACATAATTGTGTGGTGTCTAGAGAGATAAGGCTCCGTGATTAGGAATAAGTTTGCTCTTACAGAAGAACAAAGTTAAGTTTCCACCATTTACATAATTACTTGCAACCATGATCTAGAGGATCTGAAACCTTCTTCTGACTACTTTGGGCATCAGGCATGCATGTAGTGCAGATACATGCATGCAGATAAAACTCACATACACACACACATACACACACACATGCAAGCTCACACACATACATGCACACACATAAATAAAGAAATTTAACAAAATTAAAAAATATATACATATATATTTGTGTAATTATCACTTTTAACCATTACAAATGGCACTAAAATGACCTTTTGTTGAATTCAGAGACGTTAATAGAATGAACATATTAACTATAATTTATCAAAAAAACATTGGTGGGAACTGGCTGGGAAGGTATCTCAGTGGATAAAATTTCTTGCCATCAGTGCTGACAATCTAAATTGAATTGAAGCCACATGGTAGAAGGAGAGAACGACAAGCCGTCATCTGACATCCACAGGAGCACTGTGAAATGAATATGCCATCATACATGTGCACATTTCCACAATAAATACATAGAAATGCAAAATGGTAAAAACAAAATGTCTGAATTCTGTAATGCTTTATTTAAAATTGTAATTATTGCAGAAATTAGGATAGCAAATAATTACTTTAAAAATAATTCATTAGCTGATTATTTCTGATTTGTTCTTGTTACATGTTTTTATACACAGCAGCCCTAATTTAATTATACTATACTTTATTATATATTAATTGCATTACATTTATAGAAATATCTATTAATATATCTTAGAAAGCATAATTGGATGAAAGAATTAAACTAAGAATTTTATTTCTATATTTCTAATTTTCAATAGAAAGTATGAGATCCTTTTCTGTTAATATGGCATAATGTATTATTTTTAAAGCTAACAGAGTTTTTTTTAATTGAAAACAAATTATTTCCTCATACAATATATCCCTACCACAGTTTCCCCTCCCTCCACTCCTCTGAGCTCCCCTCCACCTCCCCCAGATCCACGCCCCTCCATTTTCCTTTAGAAAAGAGCAGACAAAAGAAAACAAACCAAGACAAATAAACAAAATAAGATAAAATAAGACAAGTCAAAACCCCTCATAGCAAGGCTAGACAATACAACTCAAAAGAGATCCAACAGAAAGCAAACGAGCTAGAGACACACCCACTCCCACTGTTAAGAGTCTCATGAAAACACAAAACAAATAGCCACAGCCATAACATACACAAAGGACCTAATTGAGACCCATGCAGGCTCCTTGCTTGCTGCTTCAATGTCTGTGAGCCCATATGAGCCCTGATTAGTTGATTCAGCAGGCCTTGCTCTCCTGGTATAATCCAGCCCTTCTGCCTCCTACAATCTTTCCCTGCTTTCTTCTTCAGGGTTCCCTGATCTCCAAGGAGAGGGAACTGAAGGAGACTCTCCTTGCATAATCTCTGAATGTGGATCTCTGTACCTGCTCGCATTTGCTGCTTGAGGAAGTTTCTCGAATGACTATTGAACAGGCACCGATATATAAGCATAGCAGGAATACCATTATTATTGATGTTGGCTGTAGGCTTGCTGCAAATTACCTTTATTATGTTAAGGTAGGCCCTTGTATCCCTAATCTCCAGAAGACTTTTGTCAAGAAGGGAGATTGGAGATCACAAGATTGGAGATTTTTTTTTTCAAAGGCTCTCTCAGCATCTAGTGAGATGATTGTTTTTTATTTTCTTTTAATTTGTTTATATGGTGAATTATGTTGGATGATTTTCATATATTGAACCATCCCTGCATTTCTGGATGAAGCATACTTGGTCAGGGTGGATGATCTTCTTTATGTGTTCATGGATTTGTTTTTTGAGTATTTTATTATTTTGCATCCATTTTCATAGGGGAAACTTGTCTGTAATTTCCTTTTTTTGTTGAATCTGACCTTGTAGACTGAGTTTAGCAGTGTTCCTTATCTTTCTATTTTTGGACTAATTTGTGGAGTATTGGTGTTAACTCTTCATTGAATGACTGATAGAATTCTGCACTAAATCCATCTGGCCTTGGACCTTTTTTGCTTAGGAGGCTTTTAATGACTACTTTTATTTCCATGGAGGATATAGGTCTGTTTAAATTGTTTATCTGCTCTTGATTTAACATTAGTAGGTTGTATCTACTGAGAAAAATGTTCATTCCTTTTAGATTTTCACCTTTGTCAAGTATATTTTTGTTTATTTTGTTTGGTAAGTGTTTTGAGACACGGTTTCTCTATTGTGCCTCTGGCTGTCCTGAAACTCACTCTGTAGATCAGGCTGGTCTCTAACTCACAGGGATCCACCTGCCTCTGCCTATCAAGTTCTGGGATTAAAGGTGGTCACCACCACTGCCTGGCTAGGAGTATAATTTTTTATAGTATGACCTAATGATTTTTTGAATTTCACTGATGTCTTTGGTTATTTCCCCTTTTTCATTCTGATTTTGTTGAATGGGATATTCTCTCTCCATTTTTTTAATTAGTTTGGATAAGAATTTGTCTATCTTGTTGATTTTCTAAATGAACCAACTCTCAGTTTCATTGGTTCTTTTTTTCTATGTTATTAATTTCAGCTCTCTGTCAGTTTGGTTATTTCTTGCCATCTACTCTTCTTGGGTATGCTTACTTTTTTTTTGTTCAGGTGTGCTGTTAATTTGCTAGTGATCTGTCCACTCTTTTGTTCAGCAGCCACTTTGTGCTATGAATTTTCCTCTTAGTACCACTTTTATTTGTGTCCCATAAGCTTGGATATATTGTGGATTCATTTTCATTGAATTCTAGAAAGTCTTTAATTTCTTTATTTCTGTCTTGACTCAGTAGTCACTCAGTACAGAGTTGTTCAGTTGCCATGAATTTATAGCATTTTATTGTTGCTACTGTTGTTGAAATAGTTTTAATCCATGGTGGTCAGATAGGAAGCAGGGGGTTATTTGACTTTCTTATATTTGTCGAGACTTGCTTTGTGGCCAAGGATATGGTTAATTTTGCAGAAGATTCAATGAGGTGGTGAGAAAAGATAAATTCTTTTGTGTGCAGGTGAAATGTTCTGTAGATGCCTGTTAGGTCCATTTGGTTTATAACGTCTGCTAGCTCCAGTATTTCTCTGCTATTGCATCCTATAATAATAAAAGTTGTGTCAAATGAATTATCAAATAATATTAACAAACTGAGCTATTCTTAAAATGCTTTAGGTAATTTGATATTTTTTTCTAAATCATTAAATCACATCTTTTGATTTTTTTTTAGAACTTGTGAGCTAACTATAAAATACATATATTCAAGGGATTTTTTAAAAAATTCTCATTTGTACTAACATTATTGATATATGTCTGGGTATACCTATGTCCTTCCAGACATTCTATTTTTTTATTATGACATCTTATCTCTTTCTCATTTTCTTTTATCTATCATCTATAAGTGTTTTGTTGTGCTCATCATATATAAAATATTTTATAATTTTAGCACCCAATCTCAAGCAAAGTAAATTTTAATCTCAGAAAAGTTCAAATTTTTAATTATTGTAACTGTGTAGCCTATTGGTATCACAAATTACATCTTTGTATACGTGCAAACATTAACATATTTTTATTAATATATTAATATTTTGATCTGTTGTCTTCTATAGTATAAATTGAAATACCTTGTACATTATCATGTTAGCACTTCAGTGCTATGTATGCGCTGATGATTTGCTGCTCCAAAAGGTGAATATTTTGTGTTGCTATGTAGAATCCTGTGATTTAGATCGAGAGCATTCCTTTAGCATTTCTTATTAAGTAACTTATCAGTTTTCTTATTTTACACTTTTGTTTCATCATCCCACTTCTGCCCTGTAAGCCCTCTTGTAAATCCCCTTTTCCTACAGATAGAAACATTCTCTGTTATGTACCCCTAGAGAACCCTGACTAACAGCATACATCTTATCTCCGTATATCCTATTCATCTTCTAGACTTTCTCTATTTTCATTTCTTTAAACTCTTCTGCTCAGATGTTATTTACACTTTGTGTTTGATAATCACTATTTGCTTTGTCAATTCTCCTGACCAATCCCTCTGGTGACTCTTCAATTCTTTTATTGTATTCTTGAGGTCCAGAATTTCTGGGGGATTGTTTTTATACATGCTCTCTCTTCTTGTGTTTTTTTTTTCCATGATTATTTTTTATGAGCTCATTTTATATCTTTATGGCAATTATTTTAAAATATTTTTAAAGGTAATTCACATGTCTTTGTTTCTTTTGGCTCAATTTCTAGAAAATAATTTTGGTTTCTAACTTGACTATATTCCATATGCCTTTGAGTGTCTTATATATTTTATATTAGTATTTGTGTGTTTGGAAAAACACAGCTATCTCCTAGATAAGGTAGTTTTTGAATACTTTCCCAATTAAGTCAGATAGTGATTCTTGGAGACTTTCAAATCTTTTTTTTTTTTTTTCTTCTGGAAAGAATCTGGCTCTGAGTATATACATAAATTTTTACAATCAGAGAGATTTCCAGTTTCTTCTTTTTAGGAACTTGTCATTTCTTGCTCCTCATTTGTCTTCTTGTAATATTGTGGACCCTCTGGAGTCCCAGAAGCCAAATAACTGTCTTTTTTTCTTAACAGCAACTTGAAGCTTAAGGTATGTCAGGTCATATCAGCAAGACAGAAAGCAGCCCAGAAATCACGGAATTCTAGACATAGGCTTTATTTGTCTCTTTCCCATCCTGGGACAGATTTGGGCATGTTGCATTGCCTCTGTCTACATGGTTCCTCTGATGAGGCACAAAGTTTCAGAAGTCTTTTATCCTCAGATAGCTACAGTATGTATGCCCAAATGGCATTCTAATTTGGAAAATTCAAATACATACCTTGAAAACTATATGAAAAGTCAAAATTAGATAGATAAAGCACAACTCTTTCCATCTTGAAAGATCAACTGAAAATTGAGTTTCCTTTTTATCTCTTCATGATGAGCTGGGAAGACAATGGTGACTGTGTATTCCTCAGACCATCCCATCACACCTCTCAGCATCATATGCTTTCTTATTAGCATTCACATTCAAGCAAAACCTATCCCTTAGACAGCTCTCTGAAAAATCCAAACAATATAACTGCATCAATTTTTGTCCCTCTTAAGGAAAGGCCAGTATATGTGAAATTTCTTATAATTACACTGCACAGAGCCAAGAAGACAGACTATGACAGGCAGAGGTGTGCAAGTCCAGGCTACTGACTTTGTTCTCAGTAGTTCGCAATGTGATGTACCTTTTTTTGTAATCACTATGTTTCAAGCAGTACAGAAGACAGACTGTGAAGCAAGATGCCCAGCAAGAGTAGTCAGGGTGTCATTACAGGACTCAGCCCACTCTCTATCTCAGTAGGTAGAAGCTGTAAGCTGGGTTTCTTCCCAGGCTATCCATGTTATTCTAGAAGTAGGAACAATGGCACCTGAATACTTAGGGTTTTTGTATCACTCTCTACATCTCTGGTTTACTATTCCTTGATTCTTTACAAATGAAAGTGGATCACATATTATTCATGGCCTCTTACGGGCCAGTGTCTCCACATGGAGAAATGAAATTTCCTATTTCATCAATTACCTGGCATCATCATTGCATTCTTCTCTCTGACCCACCTATACAGTTTTTTTTTAAAATTAATTCTTCTTCTTAAAGGTTTGCTAGTCTAAAAATCAATCACAGTTTAACTGTAAGGGGCCAAATAGTAAATACTTTAGATTTGCCGTCTAACATTCACTATTGCAAAATTAAAACAACAAGATTGCAATATTAAATACTGTGACTATGTTTCATAGCTCATAAAAAAGTGAAGTTTAAATTACATACACTTTATATGTTCCAGAAAATTATATAATTTTGTCTTATATTTTCAACTCAAAAATACAAAAGCCATTCAAATTTTTGGTATGGATCTGAATCATGCTTAATCTTTTGTGACCTTTGATCTAGTTGAACTATGAGTATCTTCTGATTTCATTTATTAAACATTTCTTACTCTTCTACAGACAATTAAAGAGTAAAAATTTTACTCTTCACTTACATATTTATCATTACTTTATAGGCCAGTTAAAGTATGTATTGATGAGGAAAGCATAGCAAATATGGCATCACAGATAACCCGTATTTGACAGTAAATGCAGAGGTAAGGGATAGGACATGTCAGAGAGTAGGCTTCTGCTTTTCCAGAATAGTTTCCTCAGCTTCTTTTTAGAGCCATGTTAATGCAGACATTTTCTTTTCACATTTATATTCAAGCTAAATTTTATTAATAAAACAGGTTGCTCCCAGTGAAAAGTTTCAAAAAAGTGCCAGAGAACAAAGAATACTGGAGTTCAACATAAATTAGTCAAAGAATTTCAAATGATTCTCTGCAGTGATTTGCCTTTTAAGTTCTTAAATACCTACCAATTTAATTCTTTCAAGTCATTAAATTGCTGTTTTGTATTATTTTTCAGCCTTTCCACAAGGAAAAACATGCCAAATAATGTGAGAGAAGTAGAGAAAGATTGGACTCTAATAGTCTACCTGACTCTTTTAATTCTTTTATTTTCTGATACAAAGGAGAACAACAGTATATGTCTTATGCTTTTTATCGTTTCATAGATGCTATTATGTTCTTAGTTTGGTTTTTGACTTTTTAAAAATGTTTCTATTTAATAAGATTTTTTCTTTTTAATGGTTTAAGTATTAGAGGTATTTTTCATATTCTTCAATAAATATTAAAATGAGTTGAGGGAGAAGCATTAACCTCTGCAGGCATCTCTTACCCTTGAACACCCACTCTTTTATGACATCAATTGACAAATGTGATTGAATTTCCAATAATGTACTTCATGTGCCTGGAATTACTACAGCGATGATTTCATGTTGAAAGCATTTCTGAGTATACACTTACTACCCAGCTTTGATTGAACAGAAAGCACAAATAGTACAGAGACAAGTACCATGTCCTCCAATTTCATATATTCTGCTCTGGTTGAAATGTGCTCAGATCCCTTCTTTAAATATTATATGTCAACATGGTTGCTTCTAAAACATGATTTTCTAATGCCTTTTCACAGAGAAGAAAATTATTCATAACTTTCTCTCAGTAATACATCTGTAATTTTCTGGGACTCAATATATTCCCCTCTCAGATAATTTCCTAAAGACATTAAAAGCATTTTGTTTGGTATTAGTCTACCATGGAGATGAGGCCTCTGAGAGGCTTAAGCAAAGCCATGTAATTTTACATGTCTACAAAGATTTCAGACCTGAAAAAAAAAATCAGACTCATGAAACATCCTCAGGGACAAGTGTGAATGTCTTATTACTTGTGACCCTCAAAATATCACCACCATGAACTTAATTATAGGAATGTCCCATGTTAAACCTGTTCAAGAGAGGAAGTAGCAACAATTGGCATTCATATAAATGGCCTCATACCACCAGCTTACTTTCTGTCTCTATCTTAATGTCTTTCTGTTCTCTAGATTTTTCTGTAGATATGCATTTGATTTTACTGGAGCCACATTGTTTTAAGTATGTTTTCACTTTTTTCCAAAAAAAAAAAACCAAAAACAAATTGAAACAATTTTGTTGCTGTTTTAGCACTATAGAGCACCTGGCATTACAAACCACCCATTTGTCTTGTTCTTTGCTCCTCTCTTTGTAAGATGACACAGATTTTGTGTTGATATTTTTCTACTTTTTTTTATAAATAAATTAGAGGTTAGTGTAAAGAGTGGTCTTTCAATTTAACAAGGATTTTCCAAGTCTCCAACGATTTGGTCTTGTTTTTCCTGGTCTCTGAGAATAGGGTGGACAGCATTGTTTGTGTATGTAGATTCAGGTTCAAAGGGCTGTTTATTCTTTTGTCTAATTCACCTCTGTACAATCCAGAACATTTAAACCTCCATAAAATCTAATCAACCTTCAAGACTTACTGACTACTGAGCCACTCTGATTAGCTCCCTCTGAACTCTGACTCTTCTGGTTCAACTCAATTCACTCTTTGTTCTAGCTCAAACTCTACTCCAAGCTGCCTGGTTCAAACTGATCTTTTGAGTGAGCTTACTGTTTCTGACAGAACTCTTTTGACTGTGGCAAATTATGGCTGATTCTTGACTGCCTCAGACTGAGCTGTTCTTCTCAGCTTCAAACTGACTCACTCTTCCCATCTGATATTGATTCCATCTGCTGAGCTGCCTATGTATCTCTGTGTCTCTGTCTCTCCCTGAGTTCTCCTGGCTCCATACTTCCTCAGTCAGACACTCTGCTCCTCAGTCAGACCACTTCATTGTCTCTGTGTCTTGTCCATGTCTGCTCTTCTTTTTTTTTAAACTTTGGCTTTTAAATTTTTTTCTAAAACAGATGTGTTGTTTTAACTGCATTATGTGGCTAGTAGTCTTTCACTTGTCATTTGTGACATTTAGCTTTTAATTTTAAAATCAAAATTAATATATTTTCAACATTGAGTCATATCTTCCAAACAGAGGAACTGCAGAGAAATATTTAGTCTTTTAATCTGTCAGCATGTCTGCTCTAGAGTAGAAAGAACGTTGGTACACACCTTTAATCCCAGTATTCAGAAGGCAGTGGTGGTGCATTCATTTAATTCTAGCACTTTGGAAACAGGAAGCAGAGTTCAGAAAGTGTCAGTGTCAGACAGGAAGTGATATCTAGAGTGAGTCAGAGTGAGAATACTCCCATGCTCAGAGTAAAAAATCAGGCTCTCAGCTCAGAGAGTCAGGATTAGGCACAGAGGCAGCATGCAGAAGGCAATAGGAGGCAGTCTGACTGGGGCAATCTGGGAAGTCTGAGACAAGACACAAAAACAATGAGGTAGTCTGACTAAGGAGAGACACAGAGGCAGTTCAGCATAAAGAGTCAGTATCAGATGGGAAGGGTGAGTCAGTTTGAAGCTAAACAGAGCAGTCAGTTTTCTAAGATTTATGGGTTAAAAGAATTCATAAATTGTCTTCAGAATTCTTGAAAAAGTTTTTCCAGGAAGGTTAATGTTTCCAGCACTGATATTGGTAATTCTAGCTTTTGAAACTTCATTAAACTCATACAGTGAAAAAGAACTCAAATTTTTATCTTCCAAAAGTCAAGGGGAAACTTAGCAACATTTTCCTTTGATTGTTACCCACTGGCAACACTTAGGTTCATGCAGAGCGTGAATGCAAATACAACTGTGACCACACACAGAGTATCACTCTCTATAGGATTCTCTTTATTCTCTGAGTATCTGAAGAATGAATCATATTCAATTTCAATCAGAGCAATGTAATGAGATTGACAGTAACTGAGTGCTACCAACAGCCAGCAGTGTTCAACTAATATGGATGAATATACATACATGAAACGTAATGATTTCTTGAATGCAATTAAAACCCTTTCATTTGATATTTCATGAGACTAAGTGAAAGCAATAACTAATTGCAGAAACTTGGTTCTATGCTATATAAATGTGTGTGTGTGTGTGTGTGTGTGTGTGTGTGTGTGTGTGTGTGTGTATGCCAAAGCTAACATTCGCAAATGAAAGGGAATGTGAGACATTTGTCTTTCTGAATCTGGATGACCTTACTCAGAACAATTGTTTCAGCTCTACCCACTTACCTATAAATTTGTTTTTCCTTTTATAGTAGTACTGTAGTTTTATATTTTATATCAATTTTTCAGAATTTTTTACACCAAGTATAAACAATTTTCTTCCCATTACCCAAAGTACTCTTAGATCCATCAAGTTCTTCCCTACCCACTGAATTTTTTGTCTTTTTAAAAATTGATCTACTAAGTCTAATTTGTGATGCCCATATATACATGAATATCCATGGATGTGCTCCTTCCACTAAAGAGTGGTCACCGTACAAAGCCATGCCCTTAAAGAAAACTGACTATCCTTCTGCCAGAACTATCAGTTGCCAATGCCTCCTCATGTAGGGTTGAGGCTTCATATTTTCCACTTCTCACAATGCTGGGATTTGATCTTGCTTATCATTGCTTGAGAATTGTGCATGATATCATAACCACTGTGAATTCAGGTGTACACCTGCTTAATGTATCTGGAGGACACTGTTGTATGCATTCATTCACCAACTCAGACACTTGTAATCTATCTCCTTACTGTTTCACAATGATCCTTGAGCATTTATGGCTAAACATTCACAACATATTATTCTTTACACATTGATAAGTTGTGGGTCTCTATATTAATTAATATCTAAGTCAAGTAGAGGTTTCTTTGATGACGGTTGAATTAATCTATGGGTATAAAGATAAGGACTCAGCTTAATATGAAGTTCACTTGGCAGAATAATAGTAGTATATTCTCCTTTGGGGCCTAAAACTTGAATACCCTTTGATCTGAGTGCAACAAAAGTGTAAGATAAAGATTACATCTTATAGAGTAGGTCTCCAGTCAAATCAGAATGTGGTTGGTTACTCTCATGATGCTCAGGTCACTATTGTACCACTGGGCATGTCTTGCAAAGCCTAACATTATTAGAGCTAGCAAGGCTCACAGCTGGGTTAAGATTGATGATTTATTTTCTCCTTAGGTATCCTGTACTGTGAAAGCAAATCAGTAGGGATGAAGCTGAATAATATTCCACTGTATAACACATCACATTTTCTTAATCTGTTCCTCAGGTGATGAGCATCTATATGGTTTTCTTTAGTGGTTATTGCTAATAGAGCAGCAGTGAACATGTATCAGCAGTTATTTCCGTTAGGCAAATCGAAAGTTAGCACGTTCATCAGCATTTCTTATGAGATGTTATCTTGCTATTAGACATTTTCTTTTCAAAGATGATCTCTCCAAGTTGTTTAACTTTGGTGTTTTGAACAAATCTACAAACTCATTCATTTATTTTTACTATTGTAACTAAATAGAATATATGTTTTTAAAGTAAGTCTTCATATCTGAATTTCTCTGATTTCTATTTTAATATTGTTCCGTTAATCTCTGATTCTGTTAATTTGGGTCATTTCTTTCTTTCTTTAAGTTAAATGCCACAAGATCTTGTTTATCTCCCAAAGAACCATATCTTAGATGTGTTGTTTCATTGTATTGCTTTGTTTGTCTCTATTCATTAATTTTTTTCATTCTATAAGATTTAAATGTTATTTTTCTGTATTCCAATTATGTGATATTATTAAGTCATTTGTTTGTGTTCTTACTTTTTTATTTAATGTAAGCACTTGACAATTGTGAATTTCCCTCTTAGGACTATTTTTAACATTTACCAGTGGTTTTGTTGTATTGTACCATTATTTCCACTTATTCCCAGGAATTTTATAATTTCTTTCTGAATTTCTTCTTTATGCCATTCATTATTCAGTAATGTCTTATTTAATCTTTTATAGCTTATGTACTTACTAGAGATTCATTTATTTGAGAATTTAAGCTTTACGCATTATGGCCAAATAGGATACTTTTTTTTTTTAATTTTCCTAATTTTATAAATATTTGTTTTACATACCAGGAAGTGTTCTTTTTTAGAGACACTACTCTGGACTGCTAAGAAGAAATGCATGTTCATTGATGTTTGTTTGGGAAGTTCTGTAGGTATCTCTTAAATTCACTTAATGCATCATTTCTTTTACCTCTGATACTTCTGTTTATTTTTCATCCAGATGACCTATCTACTGGGGAAAGTAGAGTATTGAAATCATTTATTATTGAATTAGAGCTAATCTTTTTTTTTCAAGCTCAGGAACACACATGTTTAGGATTGCAACTTCTACTTGGTTAATTTTACTTGTATTAGAACTGTGTGCTCTTTATTATAATTGCATGTCTTTCTTTATTTTCATTCATTTTTGTTTGAAGCTTATTTTGTCAGATATTAGGATGGTTACATTTGCTTGCTTCTTTGTTCCATTTCCTTAGAATGCTTCTTTCCATCTTTTCACTTTAAGATGGTTTCTAAGTTTAAAGAAAAGATAATATTCTCATGGATGATGAAGGATTTATTTTATTTCTTAATCGGTTCTGTGTCTTTTGAGTAGGGACTTGAAGCCATTGATATTTAAAGTTATTATTGAAAGGTGTGTGCAGCCAGGTGGTGGTGGCATAGGCCTTTAATCCCAGCACTTGTGAGGCAGAGACAGGTGGATCTCTGTGAGTTCAAGGTCAGACTGGTCTACAAAGTGAATTCCGGGACAGTCAAAGTATTGACATAGAAACCCTGTCTCAATAAACAAAAAGAAACAAAAAAAAAAAAAAGGAAAAAAAAAACCAAAATGGTGTGTGCTAGTTGTTACCATATTCGTCCTATATGTATTCTCAGTCGTATTTTCTGCTTAGTAATTATAGCTTCATCAGTTGCCATTCACATCCTCTCACCAATGCTCATTCTTTCTCCAGTCTGAAATACTGCCTTCAGTATCTTCAGTAGTGCCAGTTTAGTAGACATAAAATCTTTCAGCCTGCTTGTATCATGAAACATTTGTCTGCCTTCTTTAACTCTGGTAGATAGTTTTTCTTGGTACAGCATTCTCGATTGGCATCTGTGGTTTTTAGAATCTGAATTATATTACTACAGGATTTAATGGCTTTTAGAGTTTCCTTTGAGAAATTGGCAGTTATGGTGGGTTTTTCTTTATATGTAACTTACAGTTTTTCTCTTGTAGGTTTTAGTATCTTCCCTTTGTTCTGTATTTTGAGTGTCTTAAACATAATGTGTTGTGGGGAGGTTATTGTCTGTTCTTATTTATTTAGAGTTCTACATCTCTCTTATGGTATGTATATGGATATGCCTTTCCTTAATTTTCTTCTATGATTCTTTTTAATAGCCATTCCTGAAAGTTGTATACAGTGCAGGCAGGCTAGGCTCCATGGTACTCACCAGGCTGGACTGGCACACTAGATGTACAATCCGGACAAGGTCTAGAGGTAGCATACGGCAATGTAAGACTAAGAGTTCAAAAGACACACCAAACTGACTGATCCGAAGGGTGTACGACAGTGCCAACCTAGAAGATTGGGTATGGCTCAGGAGAGTTGGGTCTGTGAGACTCACCAGACATAGCCAGTGCACAGGATATGTGACTGGAGCTCAGTATGAGGTTTGAATAGGTAGAGACAGTCTACTGACTAAGGAACACACCATATTGGACAGGATGCCTGAGGTTCAGTGTACCAAGCATAGGCTAGTCTCAGGCAGATTTATCAGACAGGGTCCTCTGCAGTGTATAGGAAATGAAACCTGGGTTAGGGTTGGGGAAAATTAAAGATGGGTGAGTATAGAGCTCACCAGACCTGGTCAGAGTATGTAAGAACAAGCCTGGAGGTTAGGAACACTACATGAGGCATTTTTAACTTAAGATGCAACATTACATTTATCCAAGCAATTAAATCCATTGTATTTTTTAAGTCTAAAAAAAGGGGGGGAGTAGTATATCAATGAAATTTTCTTTTTTCTATTTTTAAAAGTTGATCCAGATTGCTACACGTTTTCCATTTTAATTGCTTTGTGTAATTGATTTTCAGTTTACTTAAACCTTCTAAAGATGCCCTTTGCTTCATAAATATACCTTACCCCTCCTTTAGAAGCCCAGGAAATCATTCTGTTCAGCTTATCAAAATCCTATTGTATAATTGTTTCTCTGACACGTAATTTGAAGTCAGAGTAAAAAGGATGATTAAAGCCATAATTCAACCACAGATTTACATAATTTAATTGGTAGAGTAATTGCCTTGGAGTATTCTCTAAAGATGAGAGGTTTGTCTGCACAGCCCTCAGACCTCATGGTTAATCACAGAATAATATCAATAATTGAAAATAAAAATTCATTCATAAAAGATGCAACTTTGAGATAAATACTAAAGATTTCACTGGCTTGTAACACAGACTGTATATGCAAATCACTCATAAATAATCTTCCTGATGCATAGCCTAAATACGTGGAATTTTATTTGCATAAAATATTTACTTTAAAATATTAATGCCAACCACTATGTTAGAAATAACTATTGTCTCATCATTAGATATTCCACTTGATATTTGTGATCTTTTAATGATAAAAATAGTTTAAGCCTGTCAGCTTTATTTTACAAAACGTTATCACTAAATAGTTTATAAAATTTACTCAATTCCAGATATCAGTGGTTAAGATTGGCTCAGGGAGTAAAGATGAAGCATGAGAACCCAAGTTCAGCACCTAGCATCCATGTTGGGAACGATGGTGCTCTCCCGTAACCAGGCCCAGGAAAAGGATGGGCCAGGCAAATCCTGAGGGCTTGCTAACTGTCCCTTAGCGCTGAAACAACGAGATCCAGATTCAGTGAGAGACACTGTCAATAAATAAGGGGAGAAAGTTATTGAGGCAAACATCTTGACAAAACCTCTGATTTTTACATGCATCCATATAGATAAGTATAACCCCATATACACATATAACATACACACACACACATGCAAGTACACATACACACACACATACAATTAAAAAAAAGAAACAACTAGAATATATTTGTCCATACTAGCATCTCCTTTAGTATTCTGCTCTTTAACACTGCCAATCAACAGCATGTTATATTTTATAAATATCCTAGATTTTTGACAGCACAGCCAAAATCTATATTTGACTATAAGCAAATTCAATTTCTAGTAGCAATCAGAAGACAGATGATGAGCTTACAAGCCGCATGACAGGCTAAATGTAAAACCCTAATAGCCTCATGCCTGTAACAGCCACTTTTTTTATCAGAGTTGCTACCACTCATGCCTTATTTTCTCAACTAAGCTAAATTCTCTGAGCTGGGGGTCATACACAATTCATGTTCATATAAGATGTGATATCTATTATGGAAATTGGCACATGATCATCACTTAGAATAAGCTAATTTATTTTCAAATTCTTTCCCTGCTTAGTTCAAACTTTTGGATAAACCAGTTACCATCACTGGAGATCTCCCCAAGCTGGGGGGTGGGGAGAGGGGGAATTAAGTTTATGATTACAGATAAGCAAATTCATATACATATAATAGTCAAAGATATGTAAATCTACTAATGCTTAAGTGCTATTAAGCATAGTTCATGTCTAGTAATGAATGTGTTATGTTTACAAGAAACATCTCAATCATTGGACTAAGGATAAAAATCCTTGTGTATCTTGATGCCGTGGTTTAGCTACACTGGTGTTGAGAACAGAAGCTTCTGATAAAGCCAGGTTTTCAGAGTCATGAATCTGCAGAACTCCCCTACAGTGAGCGCATCCCAGTCAGGTCTGTCTTCTCAGTCATTACTTGTCACAGACAAACCTGGAGGGATTGCAAAGAGTAGATGATTATGAACAGATAGTAAATTTATCAAAAATACCATGCAAGTTGGATAAAGCCAAGAGAATTCAATCTATCCTCTTTTAGTTTTAACTGTTGCCATTCAAGGAAAAAGTGGGTGTCAGTGATGAAATTGTCTACAGTGGACATTTAAAAAGCATGGGTTCACATAAACTGAATCTATTGAAACAGAAAGCTAAGGCTGAAGCCTTCTAGGTCTGAGCTAGCAGGTTAAATGTTCTAGACTGTATGAAGGTTGAAACTTTCCATTCAAGGATTTAGACTAGATTGTAAAGAGGAAAAAATGCTCTAAAGTTACAGGACTCTGGGCTAGAATTGGTGATTTATTAGACAAGCTGTTTGCCTGGAACCAATGGCTACATCTGGTGAATCTACATATATATCAACATATACTATTACAGTGTGTTACTTCCATTCAGCCAGGTTAAATTGTCCTTCCCTAAATTCCTTTCCTAGCAGTGTCATGTTTTGTGAGATATGGAAGGCAGAATAAGACAGATGATGGTTTGTTCTTCCATATTAAAATTAAAATTTAAGTAATCTAAAGACTAGACTTTCATTGTCAAGTATCTATAATGACTCCATTTATAGCTAACCTTATTCCTGAATTTAAGAAAATTTGTTTACCTAGAAAAATTTACCAATTCCAATTCATTAGTAATTCTTCTCCTAACTAAAGAAGGACTGACTATTCAGGCAGTCAACAACACTACAATGTACATTGCAAAGGTCTAAAATTCTTAACTCTGCTTCAAAGTAAATGTAATAAGTTTAGAGACTATTGATTATTTTATCTGTTTGTTCAACCATTAAGAAAATCTCATGTTGATAAAGTATTTTTCCCACAGATAACAAAGTACTTTGCATGTGTCCTGTTATGCACATTACCTTGTGGCCATGACCTTACCAAACTGCCAGTGTGAGGGCACATATGTTCAGGAGAAAACTTAACCAAGCAGATGGAAAATGTTGTATGCTGCTCTTTATTTTGTAAATCAGGTTTGGAACTATAATAAATATCATTTTCCTACAGTTGTTTTCAGCCCATTGCTCTAGACACTTTTCTGCTAATGTGTAATTTTGACTACAGATTTTTAATTTTCTGATATAATTATTTAAAATAATTTAATATTCCCCAAAAATTTTCATGGAAAACAAAACAAAGAAAATTAAGAACATATTATCTTCTGGATTATATTAAATTTTTACTACAAGCTTATTTATTTATTTATCTTTTATTGAAAATAGATTTTTTTTCATATATTATATTCTGATTATGCTTTCCTCTCCCGCTATTTCTCCCCCTGCCCACCTCCTGTCCTCTCTGGATCCATAGCCTTTCTCTTTCTTGCTAATAAACAAGCAGGCAGCTAATGGATAATAATAAAATAAAATAAACAAATTAAAATCAAACAAATATACCTTTGACAAAACAACCAAACAGGAAAAGAGCCAAAGAAATGATACAAAAAAATACATCTGGATGCAAAGACAGGAATTATTATTTTTAATACACTAGAAATTGAATTCAATGCCTTGCACAAACCAGGATGGGATGAGGTGCCTAATCTGTCTCTCCAGTCCCAGGAATAAGCTTATTACACATAAATCCAAACTTTGACCACAGTTGATCTAATCTCATTTTATTTTCCAAAGAATGTTTAAGTTACTATTCTAACACTTGGATATAGTAATATTTAAAGTGACTAGCATGGGTGAATGGAATTGTATTTAGTTTACTATAGCTGTTATGACTACAGGCAAAGATTTTAATACTCTATATTGCATGAAAATAAAGAATCAGTTGACAAGGACCTTGAATTCAGGATTTATTAGGCCTTAATTAGGTAACATTTCATGATAATGAGGTTAAAATAAGGTAATAAAAACATACAACTATTTCCTATGGGCAATATGTACTTAGAGTACTCAATCCCACATATTTTTTAGGGTGAAATAATATCGTGTAGTGTAAGCACAGTTTTTAGTCATTCATCAGTCCAAGGCTATGGACTTCTATAAAACTCTTGGCATATAAAACTATCATAGAGGTTAGAGGTTCTCTGTGAGAGGTAAACAAAATCCATCAGGTTTGTACATATATTTCTGGATCTATCTTCTGAAAGTCCAGATTGATGTACTGTTTATATTGATCTTTCCAGAACAAAGGGACGAAAAAACAAACAAACCTTTGTGCTGTTCTTAAAATGTCACATAAAAAAAAACACACACACACACACACACACAACCTTTTTCTTTCCTTTTCAACATTTCATTAAAATAATGATAGTGATGATAACTATTTTAGTGATAACTCAGATCACTTAGAATCTGTTAAGATGGATTCTTTCTCGATTCCCCCCTCTTCCTCTTATATATACACATGTGTGTATGCCTGCCTCTCTGTACTATTGTTAGTCACTGAAATCAAGAACCACAGATGTTCCCATTGCTCTAAGTATTAATGCTTTTAGACTTTATCCCCATTGTTATGTCTCCGCTTGATTGATCTTATAATAAAATCATACATAAATATCCTACTTTATAGAAAGGGTGTATATCTCATCACAATCCATTAACACTAAAATTCAACACCTTCATGGAATATTTTAATGTTTGCCTTTATTCTCTAATTTGCAAATATTGTTTATTTCTTGAAACTATCCCAGAGAACAGGACTAATGGAGTCTATCATTGTATCTTTAAAGTTTATGCTTGAATTTCTTTATAACACAGATATAAAGCACCAACAGTCATAACTACATATATCCTCACAAAATCATTTTCCATTTCAAAGTAAGAGCTTACATTGTTTCTTATTAAAAATGTAACATTATAACTTAATACTCTAACCATTCATTCAATAATAGACAACTAAGTTGATTAAGTGTCTCAGTTACTATGAATAGAGCAGCAAAGAGCATAAATAAGTACTCATATATTCAGATAGAAGGGAATATATGATTGTTACTGTGAACACCAATTAAAACAGCACATTAGTGGAGGTTATAAATGTTAGGAGTGATGTCACTACAGTTTTTAAACTAAATTGACATGCTATCAAATTGAAGTCTAAGTATCTATGTTTATAATCATAAGGAAATGATACTATCATCCTTATTCGAAGAAGCTTCTTTTTGGCAATGAGTGACTTTGAATACAGAGACTCATGGGTGTTTCTGATTGTTAGAATTTTTGGTGCTCAGCCCTAAACATGAAATATCTTCTACCCTTGCAAGGTTTGTGGACATTGCAGAAGAGACAGCAGAGAGAATGTAACAGTCAAAATAAGGAAGTAATATAAAATGCTATACGGCCATTGCAAACATTGACATGCAATAGGTAAGGTTGCCATCATAAATCTGGGCTCTTCGCCAATTATGGATCGGGTAAGGGCTCACAGTGTTTTATCCATCCATCCTCAACTATTTATTGGCAATTGATTGTTTCTGGGAGAGAGACACTAACTGCCATCAGTTGTGTATTAAGCAGGTGAGCCCACTGGTCTCCATGGGTAGTTCCAAACAAATGACTACACAGATGGTCCTGATTAAAATCAGCAAGTCACAAAAATATAAATAAAATGTGTGAAAGGATCCTGTAAGTAAGAAGGACAGATAACAGATGTGGGAGAGAGATAAGCAAGTATAGGGGAAAAGGGTAAGCAGAGTGTATTATACATATATTAAATGATCACAGAACAAATTTAATCAGGAAAATTAAAATATAACAATATAGCGGTGGTTGGCTAAAACATTTACATTTTTGGGTTACTATTGAATTTGTACAGCACTTACATATTTTTCTGGTAAAATTGTACCCTATACAGCCTCGTAACAGGGTACTCTTTTTCTTGCCAAAACATTAGTCTTTTATTATTTGCCATATCGAAATCCCTCTCTATCTCCAGTGTTTACCTGTATCTATGACTACATGTGCCAAATGCAAAATTTTTCCATTTCTAATTTTAATGCCCCATCTTACAGACCTCTTGTGCTTCCTCTTTGTGAACTATAGTGCCTGAACATTCTCAAAATGGCCCATTGTCTCCTCCTACACTCTCATATATTTCCCACTCTAAAATGCTGTAATATTTTCTGTTCTAGTCTGAGCCTGATGCTCTACTTTAAAATCCCATGGTGATTTTTGTTATTGTTCATGTAGTCCCAAGACCATAAAGTCATTCATAAGGGCTAACACCTTTTGATCACGTTGCTGTTCATGCTTCTCTCCCCCAGCTGGTTTTATGGATTCTCTAGCCTGCCATCTGCTTTCAAGACCCTCAGAGGCTCTTCTACTCCCTTTCTAGTTCCCAAATTAGCCTTTCTCAAAGAGACGTCCCTTCTCTCTCAGACTTTCATTCATAGCACTGTCATGTTTCCAGCATCCTTACACACGGAACTTCTCCTTCATTTTGTGATCACCTAATTGCTCATGCAAATGCCTCCAGGTGTGTGCTACATCTTTACTAAAGAATGGAAGCCACGTCTTTTTGGCTCAGCCTTGAATTACTATCAACATGGCAATGTTTAGTGTAACAAATGAATTCAACACAATACAGTAGATCAAACTATATCAAACAGTTGTGTCTACTGAAAAAAAATGGTAGATATTTAGATGCAAGTATTCGTATTGACTCTCATAGGAAGGGTATAGTTTAACTCCACACTTTCTTAGGTATAATTTTAAAATGTAAAAGCTCTGAAGTCAAAATTGCTGTATCATAAACGACCTTCTTTGACAACCTACATTAAATGAATACGGAATGGCATCTGTCCTCTGTTGTCTCTTATTCAGGAGAAGGCCATGCACAGTATACAGAAAATTGACTCATGAGTATCCTAGAAATTCTTTTCTTTTTATAAAACAAAGGAAAAAACTCTTTAACTCCAACTAACCCAACATATCCCCCTCAATTATAGAAATCTATTTTGGGCCAAAATTGCTACTTTTTAACAGTTAGATACCTATTGTCTAATAATCTATCATCATATTTCTAATAACTATTCAGGAACATATAACTCATGGGGAATAAATTGAAGAGAAGGCTGTGGAGAATATGGGTCAGATCATGGAGGCAGGCAGGATAGAAAAAGAGTGAAATCTCTAGATCTTACTCTTGCATCTAGAGGTGGACAAAATCAAATGTTCCAACATGGTGGATTATGTTATGCTGTGGCACTTTGATTAACAGAGATCTTAGAAAACATTTCGTTTCAGAGTCTGTTGCCCAGAATAATGTTTTTCTAGGCTGACCTATACTTTTTGACAGCTGTTACTAATTGAACAGAACATAAATACCATAATAGAGATCCCTGTTGTTAAGGTGTGACTTCATTTATAGGTAGCTTCTTTGTATTCTTATATTTTATATTTTATTTAATGTTTTCTGAGAAAATGTGTACTAGACATAACCTTTGTTTAAAATATAGAAAGATAAGTATCAAAAAGCTTGATTGATTTTGTTGTTACACAGACATTTAGTTGGAACAGAGGAGATTCTGTCTTCAAAGTCATCTTGCTGAAATCATACCAAATTTCTTATTTGGTATTGACAAATGGAAGAAATGTTTATTTGCAATCTTAGAAACTACAGTTGAGGGGAACTGGAAGATCTGCCTTCTACAATGGAAGCATTAGTGTCACCTGTATCAAACACATGTGAATAGAAAACACCATTCCACAGAACATATGGACTGATCTATTATCAAAGACCACTATGAGTTCAGACCTGGATGAGAAACTACCTAACTTAATATGAGATATACCAGCCTATAAGAAAAGTTCGTATCAGCATTTTTATAGGATATATATTTTAGGGTCAGATGTGCAAATCTGAATTCCATATGTGCTATTTGCTACCTTCATAATCTGGCAAGATGGTTTTCTGTTCCATTTCCTTATCTGTAATCTGGGGTGACAACTGTCTCCACCTCATATGGTTGATTTTAGTAGTAACAGAAAATGAACTTAAAATCTAATTGACATCTCAATATGTTAGCTGTTCTACCTAGCTTTTAGTGAATTGGGCTAGTCCCTTAGTGATACTGAAAATCAATAACGCATGCCTAGTGAGTACAGTCATGACATTAAACCTTATCTGTTGTCCTACTGTTGTAAATTCAAGTATACTGTTATTGTATAAATATACTAATGATGAATATTCATTTTATTTCTTAATGTATTACTAGTATTTAGCATAAAAATGTATTTATTATGCTATGTGACTACTGACTAGAGAGTAGTTTTAATGAAGTTATACTGTGACACAAAAATCACAAACTGACCAAACAAAAATATCCAGGATCATTCCATTTCCATTTGCTTGAGTATATTCACACAAAAAATACATGAATAAAAATGAACAACTCAGATTAATAAAAGACAAATTTTCTAATGTCTGATTTATCCTTATATTTTATCTTCTACTAAAAATATGAGGGGGGATGGAGAGATGTGTCTGCGGCTAAGAATGCCTGCTACTCTTTCAAAGAACTGAAATTTGGATCCCCCATATCCACCACATAGTTCGTACACACACACACACACACACACACACACACACACACACAGAGGCATAAAGAAAAATTTAACTTTAAATTTTTTAAGGAAAATCCCAGAAGCATTTCCAGAATGGGAATTTAACTTAACAAATTAAAATGAAAGTAATAGCACTTATGAATTCTCTCCTGAGAAGGAAGCAGCCATGTCCTAGGTGTGTGCTATCCTTTACGTATCTCTCCTCCCACTACCTTTTCTTAAGAAACATCATCTTTGCTTCATTTAAAATACAGTGTCTGCTCACAGAGGTTATCATTATTTCTCATCAAATAAAATGGTAAGTTGAATGTTTCTCAGTTCAGTTAGCTCAAACGGAGTAAAACAATACAAAGATTAAGTTATTCACAGGATATATTTTAATATGAATTCTCTAAACTTTCTTCTATTTAAGTGCATTTCACTGAAAATCTCTTCTCTATTTACAGTGTCTGAGCATGTGTTAGGCGCTAGACATCCTTGTGGAATTCTTGAATAGCGCAGGGAAGAAACGTTTCTCGATTGTGCTTTTATTCTTTTATTATGATGATACAATCTGTCTCACACTAAGAAATGATTAAGTATGTAGAATGTATAGTCCCCTGCCTCAACAATATTTCTTAGTTTTCAGGTAGTTCCTTTCACAGAGACTTTCCAGTTTGTAATTGGGTTTTGTCTTTTATGCACCAGAGGACAGAAACTATGACCATTTTAATTTAGCATTATTGTGAGTAAATTAATGAATAACATAAACATTCACTTCCAGAGCTGAAAATAGAATTGTGCCTATACAAATTCTCATGTGCATTCATTTATGAAGCCAATATATCCTTTGTTTAATTTTTTACATAATCTTAAATACAAATACAGATGGATTTCAGGATCTTATTATGCTATACTATTTTTTAAATCAGTGTTTATTTTGTCTGTTGATGGTAGTTTACATTTTAGTGTCAATTCAACAAGCTATCATTATTTACAATATGAATACTTTAAATCATACTAATAGTTTGGAATTCAGGAATTAAATAGAGAATGTTTCATAGTTTATGATTATGAAAACAATATTCAGGAGAAAATGTATGTGTTAGGGATTTTTTTGTGATGTTTCTGCTTTTGCAGAACAAAACAGAATTGGAAAAACAGAATTGTTTTATAGACAAGTGAAGCTCTATTATTTAAGATGTTAATAAAATATATAATAAATATGAGAGATGAGAAGTACTAAGTTTAGGTTTCAATGATTCCTTGTACTATTTTTCTATATTCTAATTTTATTTTATTCTAATGCTTTCATTACTTTCTTTCCCTCTGAGATAGGGTCTTACAACACAGTTCAGCTGGTCTGAAATACATTCTGTAGACCCAGCTGTTCTCTGTTATGGACCAATCCCCGTGCCTCAGCCTACAGAGTGGTATTATCATAGGCATGTGATATTGTGACTATTCATTCTAATCTTTATAATCTATAGTACCCTCATGGAAAGCTCACACAATTGGGTCTAGAGGGTGCTTAGACCACCAGCCTTGGCACAAGGAGCTGGCATGATCCCAAGCCCCTCCCCTCTTTGCTGACCACAAGCCACAGTAAAACTCCACTACTCTCAAAAGGTGGGCTGTGATTGGCAGAATTCCTTACCTGTGTCACTGTCTCCTGGAATATGCCTATCCCAGTATCTCTGACTTAATCAATGACTTTTATCCCTGAGTACCAAAGACCATCCCTTGCCAGAAACCCATAAATGTAATGACCCTTGCATTAAAAATGAGAGAGATATGGTCCTCTGACAGCCTCTCCTAAGAGTTTGGACTCTTGCAGACTCCAGGTTCTGATTTAAGGCAGGCATGGGTATACAGTAAGAATCATGCCACACTGTGCTTCCCCCTAGGACTGCTTCATGGGATAGGGAAGCCACGGGCGGGGTGCATGGGTGGTTTTCTTTTTCAACAATAATCAAGTAATTGTGTTAGCTTTTAGTTTAGCTTAAATCTCTTTTGCTGATTTGTAAAGAGTAAGGATAGCCTACTGATAGAAGACCTTTTCCTTCAAGCATGCACAGAAATGCATTTCTCTAAGTCTTGAATTTGTGGCAAGTTTCCCTATGTTTTGACTCACACACATTTCTAATAGGCTTTAAGTTCTCTTGTGAGTTTTTAATTATCTGCCAGTATGATTAAAAGTATGTCAGTAGAGTTCAGCATATGTGAAAATTCCATTTTTTAAAATAAAATTTAATGTATAAAATTATTTTATTTATTGCCCCTCTATGGTATTTTGAATCACTGCAGTTTTAATTGTATTGACACTTGTTTTGCACAACAACTCAAGGCTTGTACCTGAGAATGTTCTGCATGCACTTTAAAGGAGGGTGCACTCAGCTGCTCGACAGTACTCCATGTCCTTTCATTAGATTCTCTAATTCTAATTACGGTGCTATTCAATCCCTCAATGTATTATCAATCTTCTTCCTAGAAGGTCTCTCCATTATTGAAGGCAATAAACATTACATCTCAAGCTCTGATTTTATGGCTTTCCCTTCTTCCCTGTGATTCCATGAATACTGGACTTATATGATTTTACATCACATTCTGCTTCATCATGTTCACAGGAACCATTGTTCTGACACATAACTTTTGTCTTTTACAACAGCTCTGGTGTTGTCTATTTTTCCCAACACTATTAGACTTTCATATTCTTTGCTATCTTTTCACTTCTTGTCTACAGTTTTATCTGTATATGGGCTAGAGTTGGTTCCAAATCCTTTTCTGTACATACCACATCTCTGAATGCTGGAGTTGTTCAGATCAAGTAGCCAGTGTTCATGTATAGCCTGTGCACATCTGCCTGTGGGATGTAAAATACCACTAAATCACATATAACATTTAAAGAATGTAATGACATTGCTCTGTAAATAGTCCTTATTCAGATGCATCATTGGAAGAGAAGGAAAAATAGTTTCCATACAGATGATTTTTCTCCTGAGGAGTTTCAACCTGCAATTGATTGAATCGTGAATGGAGAACCCATGCACACTAAGTACAGTACTTTAGATGCTGAGTACTTTAGACACTAATTGTTTTAATACTGGGTACTTTAAATACTGAATACTTTTGACGGTGAGTACTTTTGATCATGAGTACTTTAGATACCATCACTTTACATACTGAGTACTTTAGATGCTGAGTCCTTTAGACACTAAGTACTTTAGATAGTATTTCAAAAATACAAATGCAGGCAATCTTGAAGATGGCATAGTATTTTTAATTCTCTAAAAAATATATTTTGCAGATGCCTGACTTTTGTTTAAATTGTTTAATTTATTTAACTGAAGAGAATTGCTGATAAGAAAGATCTTAATTCTCTGTTTTTCTTGTATCATAAGACATTTGTTCCTCACTTCCTCATTACTGTCTTCCTAAGTCAATTGATATTTGGTAATGAATCATTTTAACTCATTTATCATCTATGTGTGTACTTCTAAGATATTTTTGCAGATGCTATGATATTTGACATCCTAAGTTTATAAAATATAGTTCTAGTCAATGTCAGTTTTCCCTAAGTGCCATATGAAAACTCCATTTGAAATCTCTCTGTCCTTTTATTTGTAAATATGTGTCATTATACTTTTGTACAATCACATGGAATACAGTAATATTCTTGTCTGATAAGTTAAAGTAAATGCAATAGAAAATTTAAAGCAAAACACTTGGTTATATCTTATTAAAATTTTTTAATCACAGCTACAATGTTTACATATATTATCTTTTTTTAGTGTATTTGCTAAGTTAACAAAATAGATTTATCATCTCAGAATAATGATTAACTAAATAATTGCCCTATTCAAATTTCATTTCATAATAAAATGCCCACAGAGAAGAGGTTCGATTGGTGAGTGTGATGCTTTGAAAAAGAATTAATACAATAGGCAAATAGTCATTCAAATGGTGAGTATTGATCCTAAACTAAAATAAAAGAGAGAAACATACTTTCCTGCATTTTTAGAATATTTAAGGTCACATAAATTAATCTTGGTTTAAATAGAATATGACATGCAATTTTAGAGTAAATTTGACAGGTTGAAAATGATATTTCAAGAAAAGATAAAATGAATATCTGAGAAATCACTTGGGATACTCAACTTAAAACCTCAAAGACAAAAGATCAATTGTAGGCAATAGCATAAGTAATGCTCCCTTTATTATAAGAGAACTTAAGATAGCTGAGATCTAAGATGATTCTCAAAGAGGGAGATCATCAAAAACAGAATGACATGCAGTTAAGATTGATGCTGAAAATAATGTTAAATATTATAGTTATCAGACATCTGTCTTATTTAGGAAAATTACTATAAAACATAAGAAAAAACAATGTCTAGAGGCTCTTGAAAACAAATCACTCCCTCAATTTTCCTAATCTTGACTACTGATTATGTTTTATACAACAGTGTGGACTCCAGGCTGAGCCATATGTTAATACTTTAGTGATACAAGTAACACATTAGTCAGGCAGTGGTGGCATACCCCTTTAATCCCAGCACTTGGGAGGCCGAGGCAGATGGATCTCTGTGAGTCTGAGGCCAGCCTGGTCTACAGAGTGAGTTCCAGGACAGTCAGGGTTACAACAGGGAAACCCTGTCTTGACAAAGAAATAAACAAAAAACCAAATAACAAGTTGTTAAAAAACTTTCTTTGACATCTTTCCCAGTGCAGCCTCTGTCTCTTTATGATCCATGGTATGTCTATGGCCTACTACTGACTAACAAGAATGATGGATGGTTTTAGTGTACTTTAGGATCCATGCTATCCCTGTGACCTGCTATTGTGACCTGCTATTCTTTATAAGGCTGATGTATTTAATGTACATCTAATCTAAGATTAAAATCTAATTTGTTGATAAAAATAAAATTCATCATAGAATAAGAATATCAAACCAATTATTTAACAAGTACTACTATAAATAGCATTCCTATTATTTTCTAGAAATGCTGCTAATAAACAGATACATTAGTAAAATGATAGAGATGAACAAAAATGCACTAATGGTAAACTTAACTGAAGTATTATATTATTATAAAAATTTGGACAAAAATCACAGTATTCCTTTTTATAGAATTAAGAGATATAGAAGAAAATACAATTAAATATTACTAAAGTAATGTATTTGAATCAGAACAAACTTCTAAAATATTCTTTAATATAACCCCATGTTGAGTTTATATTTATAAATGAGTAAGTAGTAAATTTAGGAGTCAGACACAGGCAGATCTTTGTGAGTTTGAGGCCAGCCTGGTCTACAGAGTGAGTTCCAGGACAGTCAGAGTTACAACAGAGAATACCTGTCTCGAAAAATTTTAAAACACACACACACACACACAAAAATTAGTGCATTGTATGTTTGCATATGGAGCATAAATTAAAGTATACTGTTGACTTATTTAAAATAAATGAACAAACTCTATAAATATTGTCTATATGAAGCACTTGAAAAAAGCTATTTAAACATCATGTATATCAAATTTAAATTTTATTACTGTATGTCTAATTCATTTTAAGTAGATTAATGAAAGAAATCTTTAAACTGATCTCATATTATGTATAATGCCTTTACACAGTGCATTTACTAGGGCTTTTGTGCACATTGAGACAATGAGAATCTAACTTTTAATATTTGTGACAAGTATTTTTCTTATAATATGAAGTTTACAACCAAAATGTTAAAAATAAATTTAAAATATTGCAATGTTCCATTATTTTATTTATATAAATTATTAACACACTCATAAACAAAATTATTTTAAAGTCCACACTTAGTTAAACTTCAAGATTAAAAGGAGACTCAATGGTCAGGAGATGGAGGACCTGAGTTCAAACTCTTAGAAGCCAGTAATACGATCTTGTCCCTGTAATCTCAGCACTGAGAAAGAGACAGCAAGGTCCATGGGACTCAGTGGCCAGCCAGTCTAGCTGAATTGGTAAACTTCAGGTTTAAAGAGAGATCATGTTTTAAAATTAAAATGTAGAATGATTGAGGAAGACAACTGGCATCAAACTCTGGTCTCCACATGTGCATGCACACTCGCTCTCACACATTTACACACTGACTGTAAACATATACAGAAAAGACAGAGAAAAGGAGGTAGGGGAGAATTTGATCCTCCATTCTAAGACATTTCATGCTCTTCTCTGAATTTGCTTTCTATCATAGATAAGAACAATATTTGGATTTCACAATTACCATCTACCACAGTAGATGGGCACTATCCCCCACTACGTGGTACTTAAATTGAGAAGTCTAATGCATCTGTCTGAGAACCTCATAAGAGATTGGCTTTGACAGGGGAGCCAAGTAAAATTTCATTTGCTGTTTATCAAGTATATTCTTTGGCAAAATGGGTGAAAAATGCTTTGGTTACCTTCTTTATACTTTTTGCTAGAAAAATGGGTATCTCAGAAAGCCTTTTAAAAGCCTTAAAACAATTACTTTCTTCACATTTTTGTAGAAAAAATTCTAACACCTAAGTGATAGTAACATATTTGAATAAGAAAAATGACATATTTTAGAGGGTACATTTTATTCAAAGGACCAGTATCATTTCCTTACATAAAAAACTTGAGTGGCTTCAAAACAGGATTTGCAGTGAGCACACACTTCCAACTGAAGGCCTTTATGCCTTTTCCTGTCTATGTATGCCACAATACAATATTAAACAAGCTAAAAGCCAGTTCACACAACACCCTCATTCTGAGTTCAAAGACCTATCTGGGGTAGGTGAAATTCAGGTCCCAGCATCTCCTAAGATGATGGGAAGCAAGTTAGCAGGTGAACTATAGTCAAGAGTTAATTGCCTGGGTGCCAGAACAGCTGATCTTACTTTACTAAAAGAGAAACACTAGAATACAGAAGGGCATGAGGAACAGAACACAAGTTCTCTTGTTAGAAAAATAATCCTTTTATAACTTGGGCAATTTAAACGCTTTTGTAATAGGAATTCACTTAAAAATATATAGCTATCATAAAATACTTTCAGATGTTCAATGGCTTCTTCAGAACTGTTTCAAAACCATTTGAGGTTCACTGGATGGGAAGTGGATAAATCAGTACCTACAGTGTATGGGTCAACATCCATTTCTTGAACCATGAAAATGGGATTTTAAACAAAAGTATTAAAAGATCTCAGGCCATTATTCTCCAGTCCCAGGGTAATTCAACAAATATATAGCTGTATTATATAACATTATTCAAGAACCAGTGTGGTGATCTTGTAACTTCACATTTAAAAAATAAAGCTATAGCTAATTTTCAGGGCTATAAGCTTGCTCTAAATGTGGACAAAGTTAGAGATCATGAAATATTATTTAATGACAGAGCTTGCCTTTTTAGAAAAAAATGCACATGCATTGCATCTGCACCACTATTAAACTGATTGTTAATTTTTTAATTGTTAATAATTGTCAATAAATAAATGATTGTTAACAATTTTTCCAAATAATTATTTTAAGTATATAGATGTTTTAATATGCACACATGCATGAAGTGTATTTTGATTAGGGCTAACCCTAATTTCTTCCCATCAAATTATTTTCCTATTCCATGCCAGCACTTTGCCCTCCCATATGCATACTGAGTTTGTTCTCTGTGTGTATCTATGTCTCTCTTCTTCCCCCCTACACATATACACTCACATGGCACACTAATCTATGGGAATTAGGATAAGAACTTGGAGAATAGTTTATTACTATGTCTATTTAGCAAAATAAAAGTACTAAGTTATTCCTTCCATGTTTTTAAATAACCAGCAAAAAAAGCGCAAATCTCAATGGAATACTGAAAGTTTCAGATTTAATTTTCTTTAACATGTGGATTAAAGTAACATAGGGACTTTAGTTTAACAGAACCATTTCTTAAAGGGGGGGTGTTATTTGCTTGTTGAAATATCACATAGATTTTGTTGAGCTGACAAATACCCTTATAATTCATCCATAACTATTGCCTGTAAAATCATCAGCTGTTCACAGAGTTTTCATGGAGCAAAAAACATGACAGACTTAAATGTAAAGACTATAATAAGATCACTTTCTTTAATGTGCTTGAAATAGGACTCTGGTAACTATGAATTCATTGTGGAGCAGAATAGAGGTAAAAAAATATATTTAGTCCACTGTGATGGCCTCTGGCTGGGTTTACTGTGCACTGTAATGAATGTTATAAAAATTTATAACTTCCGTAATCTGAACCCAGTGTTCTGTGTGTTCCACACACAGCTGTAGGATTCCTGCATGCCCACAGCTTCTCAGACTAACTCATTTGATTCATACATATGTCAAGGACCTCTATTGATTGCTCATCCTTTTGAGAAGCTTCAACTTACAAATACCCTTAACCACAAGACTAAGTAATAACTACATATATTTTTAGAGGCTAGACTTATATTACTCACAGAAAAATTTGGAATATTTGTTTTTCATAGAAGAAACACAGTTTTCTACTATCCATCACCAATAAACTGGTCCCAAATTCATTTTCCCATCATGCATTTTGTTTCAAGTGTTCTCTAGTTAATGCTATTGTGGAATGTTGCAAGAAAATTGCCTGCACTGTTGTGGTTTTTTTGTTTGTCATCATATCTTTTTTGGAGAAAGACTCCAAAGGCTAGGTAGATGGTTTCAAGGTAGAAAGATATTGACAAATTTGCTTATTCAGTCCCACACAGGAATCAAAAATGCTGTGGGACAGAACATTGGATCACCTTTCAATACTTCTCTCTTTGAGAATAATGGTTTCTGTGTTGCTGCCCAGAGCCCACACAGTAACACACGATCACTGACCATCCCTGTTCCATGTTTGCTGTGTCTATCTTCCTTCAAAGGAACCACTTAACACTGTCTGGAATTAAGCATGGCTGGTGCTGCAAAAGTTCATAATGGTGGAATATTTACTACTGTTGAACCATAAATAAGTATAAATTTAAAATGAATTTCTAAAGCATAAAATAATGATTTAAATTATTCTTTGACATAGTTTATGTTAATCCACAGAACACATTTGATCTAAGTGCTATTTGTTACTTATGAATATAAATATATTTTGGGAAAGAATATGATATAATATACCTCATAGTTAAAGAAACAGATTTTTTTGTTTAATTCTTGGGAATTTGTGATTTATAGATAGGTAGATAGATAGATAGATAGATAGATAGATAGATAGATAGATAGATAGATATGCTTAATGTATACTACCAGTTGATTTGAATATCAAATGATAAATTTAAATGCAATGCACACAAATTGATTATACAGATTTTTCTGTTTTAAGAGTGACGTCTGTTTGCTTGAGATAGACAATTAATTTGCTCTCAGGAAATAAGCTCTGGAAGTTTGAGGAAGCCTAGAATGACAACCACACAGAGTTTGGGACTCAGCTTCCTTAATTTGTGTTCTCCAATTTTTAATCTATGTAAATGAATAAAATTGAGAATTACAGAGAAATACCCACAACTTTTCATAATTTAGAAGATCCAGCAATAGACGTGAAAATTATCCAAGTGCCATTAAAAGAATAAAGAGAAATTTGGAGGACTTATCATTTTGAACTGCAAAGGCTATGTTCCAGAATTTGAATTGGTTTATAGATTTTAAAAATAAATAACAAGACTACAGAAATGTCAAAGTAAAAAATACAAAAAAAATATTTTAAAGCTTTATTTTTATCATGTTCCATTAGTTGAGAATTTTGTACGGTGTATTTTGATCATATTCCTCTTCCCTTAACCCAATTCTTCCCAGATCCACCTCCTTCCTCATACACTCAAACTTTATATAGTTGTTGTTTTTTTAATTTTCTCATCAAATGTAATCTGTGGTTTCTTTATTGTCTTAGATATTTGGTATTCCACTAAAGGTTAGTCTACATACACAGGGGGACACAATTAAGGAAAGCTGCCTCTCCTCCCACCAACTACCAATTGCCCATAGCTTTTTAGCAAGGGATCTGGCATTGTGGTAAGTAAAGAAATAAAAAAAAAATGATACAAACTCTTCAGATGAAATTGTAGGAATAAGGTTATGGTTCAGTGGTATGATGCTTGTGTAACGGATAAGGTTATAGATTTGCTCTCCATTCAACTGATAATAATAGTAACATATAACATCAAATAATAATAAAGCTTACTTCATGTGTTTATATTTATAAGTCATAATATTGGATTTATATATCATAAGCTGCTTATAAGTAGAGAAGAGTATATGAGTAATATCAACCTTTTATTTTAAATCTATGATTTCTTGGCTAATAAATAATACTAATTCTCCCATGAATAAATCTTTGTGTTTTTTTTTTTAAAAATCTAACATACAAAATAATGTGGAGAGTATGACTTCCACTTGGCAACAACAACAATAATAATAATATTTAATCTCGTAATAGAATTAAAGTCAACCTTTAATCATGGGGACAGGAGATAATTCTGAAGACCAAAAAAGGCACTACACTTGTGACAAATTCTACTTTGTCATTTCAATTGACATCTGTAAGGTTTCAGTGAAATCTGGACATCTTTATTGAAATCAACACCCATGATTTGTGTTACCCTAAAACACTTCAGTGAATTAGAAAACAGAAAGCTCTCTGACTAAAAATGTACTTAACAGCCCTCAGAATCAACGGTTTATTAGTATAGCCTTTGCAAAACAGTTTCCTCATCCAGAAGAAGTAAGAAAGAATGTGTATCTATTCTATATACTGGGTACAAAGATTTACTATGAGAACACAGAAGAGGCACATTATCTAGCTCCCTACAAATAAATAGGCCTTCATGTTAGCAAAACAAATTGTACACATTTTCTTAAAATGCATATGTTTTAATTTCATAATTTCTTCCATTTTAGAATATGGCAAAATTGAAATTCTTTGATAGGCGCATTTATGTTTACAAAATAACAAGTCAGTGAAATCATTTCAAGTCATATAAGCTCATTTTCATGAGTACACATATTCTATGTACATACAAACAGTGTGATACTCCCAGACCTGGTTCCATAATGTATAACAGTATTGTAAGAACTGCTGAGCAAAAGGATTACATACTTTATTTCTGTCAAATTTATTGACCCTAAAGCCATTTGCCCTGAACTGAAATGCTCAGCATTGTCATTAGTTGGTTTATTTATGTGATAATGAGTGATATACCACAGATACTAACTTAGATGTCTAATGTAAGTAGTCCTCTCTCCTAGTTTTGAAGCATAATGAAATTTACTCAGCCACTAAAGAGACTGATTGACCAACTATATGCTGCTCCCAGACTGAATATAAAACATGATTGCAGAAAAAGACAACATTCTTTCAAATCAAGGTGTTCTCTTAACATACATTTATTCTGGTTCACTTGAACAATTATTAAATAATGAAGAAGGAAAAGTATATAAATTGTTAAAAAAAAAAACTGTGCAGACACTGCCTAGCTTATGAACTGAAACACTATCAGGACAGTTGAAGGGATTCTTTTTGTTTAGTGAGCCTGCAGGGATCTTTCAAAAGCACCCGATGCATTTGCTTGGTTTATTCCTACATACCTAAAAATATGTCTGTCCACTTGCATATTCCAGAATACATGTGAAATACTTTAAATTTTTAAATCCATTGCATTTATTGATTTGTTGGAATAAACTATTTCTTTTTCTTATTCTGAAATATATCCAGATGATGTCCTCTTTGAGTGAATATTTAGTCACATGCCATCTATAACTACTAACTTTGTGGATAGTATTTTCAATAGCCCACGGAGATGTTCAGGCCTTTCAACTCATTATTAGTTAGTTATTCATGTAGGTTATATGTTTCGTTCTCTGTAATTTCACCACATCTGGATCTGGAAATACAAGGTATGGCCCATTTCTCTAAGACATACAGAATTTTGATAAAATAAAATAATTTTAAAACATATCTATAGACATTTGAAAATGTACAACTTTAATCTTTGGTGCTTCAAAATCCATACATCTCCATCAAGTGGACCCATTTGGGCTCATCTAATCAGATAATTGGAGATAAAGCACAAGCACAAAGAAAGGAACAAAATAGACCAGAGTATCCAATTGTTTTCTGCATCTCTGTGTCTTCAAATACTCCATGGACTTCCAACTGTATAAATAAGAGGACATCAGGATTCCTAGGTTACTTACATGGATTACCACAGTTATTAACATCCACATTTTATATTTCTGTATTATTTCCAGATTTGACTTTTGTGTGTGGAGGAGGGGGGGCCAGAAGACATTGTTAATGAAGTTTTACATTCAGATTATTCAAATTTCAAACTACCTTTCAATTTGTTGGATAAAGCAGTTTTGTGAAAACTAAGCTTTATATAAATTGATATACTTCATAATTTATTAGATTTGTACCTATATTCACTGATGCATTTGACATGTAAACTTTTGCATTATTTTTATTTATTTTATTTGTTTATTTATGTATTTGTTTGTTTGTTTGTTTTGAGACAGGATTTCTCTGTTGTAACTCTGGCTGTCCTATAACTCTGGCTGTCCTGCAACTCACTCTGTAGATCAGGCTGTCCTCAAACTCACAGAGATCCACATGCCTCTGCCTCCTAAGTGCTGGGATTAAAGGTGTGCATCACCACCCTTCCCAGCAAACTTTGACATTCCTGTTATTCCCTGTTCATATCAATGCTTTCATAATTATTGTAGGCTATCTCTTTTTGCTAATTTCAAAAATGATATTTTTAAAATGTGAATGTATTTTTCTGCTTTTATCATGTATTTTAACTATTTGGCATCCAGGGTGCTAGTCCTAGTGAAGCAATTCTAAGTTGCAATTTCCTGTGGTACTATTTAATTTTCTATTTGTATTATCATAAATTACTCATATTTTTATTACTCATACATTTATTCATCTTCAGATAAACTTTAAAATACTTTAGTACTTGTTACTTGTACTACCCACTATCCAGCTAGATAATTATGACTAAAGTGCTTTATTTATTAGTGTTTCCACAAGTAGTTTTGCACATAAATTTGCAGATACTTAGAAAAACAGTGAAGTACATTGATGTTACCCTACCTGAGTTTGAAAATGCATTCTCCCCTATCAGTAATACAAGCTTTAGGCTCTCAATTTTCTCATTCATGAAAAGAGAATAATAAGGATATGTAGACTAAGTTCGCTAAGTGGATTATACTATAATGGTGTTAATATTGAACCTGGAACACAATTGATTCTATAAAAATGCTCAGCTTGCATTATGTATTCATATTACATATCAATGTGATAATAGTATCCATCAAGGTTGCATATTATTATATAAATTTTCTTTAAAATCCTAAAAGTATGTTTTGAGTTTATACATTAATAGTTATGCATAGTTAGTACACAATACATACACACTTGTAAGCAAATCTGTGATATATTTGATAAATTGTGTCTTTGAGTATTGGAGAGATGGTTTAAATAGTCACATGAAAGCAGAAGTGCCAGAGTTCATATCTTCAGTCTCTAAGTTCAATACTCAGCATGGTGGTGCACACCTGTAACCTCAACACTGGGAAGGGAGAGGGAGTCAGATCCCTAAAACTCATTGGCCAGGCAATCTGGCACAATAGTTAAGTTTCCGTTTTTGTGAAGACCCCCGTTTCAAAAAAATATAGCGGATAAGCAATTGAGGACTTAACAACATCAACCTCAGACAACTTACCTGCACCCTCCATACACACCCGTACATATACGTACACACATTTGCATTCAAATACACACTTAAACAACATATACAGACATCACCATATACACATAAATTATTTCTTTTATAGATTTTAATGTATCTCTATAAATTTTAGTTGAAATATTTGCTTCAATGTTCAGTGCTTTGGGTTGATTTTTCTATTTTGTACCCAAAGTTATCTCTTTAACTTTTATTTATACATGTTACTTTCAAACACAATAACTCTCCCTAGTACACTTATGACAGAATTAATTATGTACTCAAATTTGAAAACAATGAATATGGCTTCATTGGTTATGCACAGGCAAGGGAATATATTGTTTCACCATAAAGTAATGTGAGATATGTACTCTTGGAAAGAAATGGGGGGAAGATCAAATGTGAATTACTAAGTGAAAAAAAAAGAGACTCTAAATGATCACCATATGGTGTAAACAACATATGACTGTGTAAAAATGCAATATTTAAATGTGCTGGAAACCACATTGGTTGCCAACAGCTAGAGGGAGGCATGGGCTGGCAGAACACGATTTTGTTTTTAAAGCACCAACCCATTCTGCATAGCAATGCAATGGTGGGCAGCATCACTAAATATTCAACCCTGTAAGGAATGCTGATGATGGTCTAGATGATGCTACGTCAACAGAAATGATGATGATTATGAGAATGTGGGCTACCAATGTCCAGTGCTATAGTTATATAATAATTGTCTTTCTGGTCAATTTTACTGTGTAAAGGAAAGAATCACTTTATCATGGATTACTGAATTAAATGCTTAATGATTGACTTTTATAGTTTATACTTTAAACTAGGTTTATTTTAATAGTTTAAAGAAAAGATTTATAATTTGACTAGAGATTCAGCCCGTAATTGCAAAACAAAAATCGTATGTCACTTAAATATAAATAAATTGATTCGCCAAGATCACAATAAAATTTTTTGGTAAGATCATGAGTCCTCCTAAGACCAATGCTGATCATTTAGGGAGTCAAATTAGTTAACCAAAATTAAATATGGTAGATAAACTTTAGTCCTTAATTTCAGTCTGAATACAGAGATGGTCATTCTAACAGATAATGGTTTCTGTCAAGCCTTATAAATACATTATTATTTATACATAAGAATTATCTATGCCAACCTGCATATGCTAGCCTTGACTTTTTAAAAACAATGCATCTGAGAAAAAATTACGAGGCTCCAGAGTCTTCCAAAGGCTCTGCTGACAAAACAGTGAAGGACTCTTGGATAAGCATGTCATTAATTGTCTATCAATGTCTTTCTTAGTTAATTCATTGAGTTTATGCATGAGCAATCCTGCTTCTTCTGGAAATTATTTGCAAACTTTCTTGCAATGGAGCGTTTGAATTAAGTATAGCATTCATCTATTTAATAAGCCACACCACTCTTCATGGATTAGCAATACTCTGAGCACCTCAGTTACCCACTAACTCTAACTACTAACCCAAGTACAGTAAAGACAAACATTTTACCAATATTACAAATCACCTATTGCCCTATATAGTTGCTAATGGGATCTGCGGTCAGTCTGGGTTAGGTGGCAAGACACATTATACTTCAATCAATTATCATAGTAATTGCTATAGATCAACTTTTGTCTTTGAATAAAGATACCATTAAAGATAATTAAAAGTGTGTGCTTAGTAGTTCTAAATAGGTTTTGTTTTATCTTTCCCTAGACCATTTTGAAGGTGAGACAACTAATGCTCAGCAAAGCACTGATTTTCTCAAGATCTTTTTACTGCCATGGAAAACCTGGGACAAAAGGGAAGTTCCATTTACTTCTAAATATCATTCACAGATACACACTGAATGCTACCAAACATATTACCACACTCTTGTTTTGTTTTGTTTTGTTTTGTTTCAAGACAGGGTTTCTTTGTTGTAACGCTGGCTTTCCTGAAACTCACTCTGTAGACCAGGCTGGCTTTGAGCTCACAGAGATCCACCTGCATCTGCTTCCCAAGTGATTGGATTAAAGACATGTGCCACCATTGTCTGGCTGAGTACCACACTCTTAATATCACTTCCCCCACAAAAATTTTAATTAAATTAAATTTGAATTAAAGTTATTAATTACTGTGAACTTCTCTATAGCCAACTGCACTCTTAGTAGGCAAAAACCCCGAAACCTAACTAAATATATATTTTTACAACAAATAGACAAACCTCAGTACAGTAACAGAACTTCAGCCATTCAAAAATGGTAACTGTTCAGACCAACCATATATATGGAAAATCTCAAGCAATAGTCAAGCAAGCTGTTCCTGTACACAACTTAATTTATCTGTCTATAAATATTGTTTAAACACACTGGGAAGTGAAACTCTCTGAACTTCACTTGGTTTTATGTGCTGAGGAATCTGTGGTGCTTTGTTCAAATTGTCTGCATTAAACTTAGTTATTCCATAATAGATGTTATATAAAAGGAGATATATATATATCTCCTTTTATATATATATCTCAAGGAGATTCTAGGTAGATGACAGCAGTTAAGAGTTCTTGTTCTCACAGAGGCCCAAGTTTTGTGTTCAATACATATACTAATCGCCCTGATAAAGCAGAGTAGTTGCTCTTCATGAACCTCAAATCTTCGAATCCCATCTAAGAATACATGGCTAATATGAATAATTTTATTAAGAAAACAATTGCTAATTCATGTTTGACCTTCTTAGTTAGATAGCCATAATACATGATATTTGAGGTTTTCAATTGATATGTGCTTGGTGTGCTTAGAAGTCGTGTCTTTCTTGTGCATGTGCATCTGTGAAGTGCATCTTACTGAAAATACTTAAATGTAATTCCATAATAGCATTATTTTATTATATTTGATACTATGAGAATAAGCCGTGAGATTGTCTTGAGCTATTTACCTTTTAGCTTTGAAATATCTCTTTTTTGTTTACTTGGAAGATTTGCTGAAGGTAATTTTCCTTAGATTCATTAGATATACAGACATGCAAATTTTGAGCTAAGCTACTAAGCTATTTTGCCTTGGGAACAGTAGAGAATGAAGGAGGTCATAAATTGGAATAAATCTAACATTTTTAAAAATGATTTTATACTATCTGCCCATTAAATGTGAGCAACAAGTCTCATTTAGGCTTTGAAAATATATCTAAACCTTCAAAGGCATCAATATTTGTCTGTGATTCTAATTATTTAATTTTGTTTGCTAAATGTTATCTATGACTTCTGATTTTTAGCCCTTTGAAATAATGGAATAAAGTTGAAGGTTGGTGAATGCATATTAAATGCACTAGGTCACATCCTCTGTGTGACTCCATTCCTCACCAATATGAATATGTGCGTTTCCACAGAATTAAAATCTATAAATCTGCCACCGATGCACAGTAAAGCTGGTTGATTTGCTCATCTGATAGAGCAAAGCAGAGCTTGATCAAAGGACTCCCTAGCAGGCTTTCCTCCCCCTCCTTTGACCAATCCTCTTTGATTTTTTTCCAGATCCATTTCTGCAGCTCGGCCACAAATTGTAAGTTGGATTGATTCATTTCACCCCGGGATTGTTCAGCTAGGTCACACAGGTGGCTTTGCTTTGATTCTTCCTTTTATTTTTGGCTCTGAGATTAGTTCTTTTCTGTTCCTATCACCACTTGTTATCTCCCCTACTGTTTTCCTTTTCTTCTGAAGTCAGATGCTTAAAGTAGGATAAGACATTTTTACTTCGGTGTTTTTATCATTCCAACAATATATCTATCTGTAATGGGAGCCCACCTGTGATTTAGCCACCAGAACTGAAACTTAACTGTCCATGAAATTTATTGTATATTGTTTGATTCATTTACACCATGCTATGCAGACCATGAGCTAAATTGTAAATTTGCCTTTGTATTGTTTTGAGAATGAATCATTGGTCATTTTTCATATGCAAATATAAAGTTGGCTGGCTCTTCTCAGAATTTTTTTTTTTATTGCTTCTTAAGATTTAGAGTATGGGGTGTTCTAAAATTTGCTTTCCCCACCCAAATGGTGAAGCTTTATTCTTAACTGAGGAAGCAGCTAAGAATCTGACTGATTCTAGTAGGCTAATTATATTAGGACTCTTTTTAATTGAAAGGCTTTCTGGCATATGTCATGCTAATTATAGGTTTATCAAGCGACATGAAATCGCCTGCTACTTAGAAACTCAGATGTGATCTCTGTCTTAGCTGAACCTTTTTGAGCAGCTTCCTACATTGTTACCTGAAAAGCCATGTTTCACTCTGCATGTACGTTCAATACTTGCTAATGGGCATCTCTCACCCTCCTCCAGCTTCCCTTTTGTACTATTGCTCAATGGATCATTTCCAACTACTGTATTCTTCTAATGCTTTTTTTATTAAAGAAATAGGAAAGACAGACTTGCAGACAGCCTACAGTGTAGGGAAAATATTAGGTTATTTTTATTTCTAAGCACCCCAGTATTAATTTAAGGGACATAGAAGTCTAGAATTCTTATATACCCTGTGTTTGATTTCATTTAGTCCTTGAATATCAGTGGGGTCTTTTTCTAGGACCCACCCCCCCAAAAAAGCAAAATATAAACATGATCAGATATCTCACATAAAATGACATTGTATTTTTATGTCCTAAATATACCTTCCTTTAATTTATTTGTACCTTACTTACAACACCTACAAGTAATTCTTGTATTTTGTTGTTCAAACAAGAATGACAAGAGGAAAACAACTTGCATATGTCCAGTAAGGTGCAATTGAGGATGATTTTTTTTATTCTCTTTCAGGTGACCTGACAGATGTGAAATCTAGATACGGCAGGCTGATTGCATGTTACACATTCACAAACTGAATAGACTTCAGTTATTAAATATACACTGGGTGGGTCCTATAGTACACATCAATCTTCAATGGACACGTTTCATAGCAGAGTACTTCAATGTGTACTACTTAGCTTTCTCACTACTGACAGAATGCATGGTATGAACAGCTTAGGGGCAGTATCTATTTGGCTGAAAGCATCAGTGGTTCTAGTCTGTAGTCTTCAGTTCCATTGGTTCTAGCCCAGATGAAGTAAAAGATACATGCTGGAGAGTGGAGAAAGAGCTTCCTTACTTTATGGGAAACAAGAAGCAGAGAACAATATTATATCAAAGGACAATGCTGTATCTTCCAACACATATCCCAAGTGACCTACTTCCTCTAACTAAAGTACCACCTCCGAACAATTCATCTACCTTCAAAAGTAGCCCAGGAACCAAGAACCACACACACGCACACATATTGAACACAAGAGCATGTTGAGAACCTGTTATATGCAAATCATAGCGTTCTAGGAAGGTGATAAAGTCAATGATAAATATATCCTTACCAGCTATCAGGACAACTCAGAGGACACCACTGTATTTACTATAAACTCTCGTACTGGAATAGAGATTATTTATATATATGCCTACGGGCCTTTTCTCCTTTCATTATAGTATCTCTCTTACTGCTGCTGCTCATTATCCACGCCATGTGTACAGTACTTACCCTCGGAAGTAAGCTGAGGAGTAAGTAGTTCGTCTTTTCACCCCAGTTGAACCTATGTGCTTTCTAGGTATTATTCTTCTTATTCGTTGCAATCCAGTGAATGTGGATTTTGAGTAACTATAAATATAATATCAAATGTTTGAGTTCAAGGAGTTTAAAGATGGATGATTTAATGTAAATTATGAAGAGCTCTGAGCTCTCCTAATTAATAGCACTTTCAGTTTGTCTATTCCTGTAGCTGTCACTCCAAGTGTCTGAACAACTCTTGAACTCAACAAAGGCTGAGCAATGAGTGTAATGAACAGGAGGTTCATGCTGATGTTGATGCAATCCTACTCTAAGGCTCTCTTAGAGGCTCCCTGCTATGTTCCTAGAAAGAAAATATTTCCAGAATCCTCTGATTTTATGCCTTTTAATGTCATCAGAGGCCAAGACATTTGCTTTAAATTTAGGTAATTAAGTTTTAATCTACCAACTGCTTAACATGGTTTTTTTGCATAATGTCATACATAATTTGCCTGGTATTTTGAATGCTGACCATTCACATGAATTTATATGAGAAAATTTTACAATTGTTTTCCCTTTAAAGAATATTACATTCAGTGTGTTTGTGTGTGTATGTGTCTAAGTATGCACATAACATGGCTTCTATATGGAAGCCAGAGAATCCCTTGCAGGAGACATCCATGGGGATTGAACTCAGATCATCAGGCTTCATGGCAGGTGCCTTTACCTGTTGAGCTATCTCATTATCTCCTTTTTTATGAAGAAAATTAATTCTTTTTCTTTTAATCTGCATGATTTAATATATTTTAAATAGTAATTTTTAGGCCTGACTATATTCTTTGAGGTTGCAAGGCCAATTCTACAAGCTGGTAACTTCTGTAAAAGCTCTGAGGAAGAGAAGATATGTATTGTTTCCTAGTCAACTATAAGAGATAATTTTATTTAGATATCAATTGATATTCAAAACTAAGGATGTAATGACACATTAAGGTTGTAGAGTTGGAATAAAGATATTTTAAACTAAGACACTTTGAATAATAAATGTGTTAATGTACCAATTATTGACTTGTACAAATGATAGACTCCTAATCCATTTTAATCTTTCTAGTGAAGGAACAGAAGTTTTAATTGATTGAACCACTGCAGCCTAGATTGACGATAAAAACACATGTAAAAGTGTGATCCATACTTCTGGATTAAGTTGTCACTTGAAATAAGGCATCAGACCTCAAACATAAATTTTTCAGCCAGCTATGATGAGCATGCAGGGACTTCTCATTAAGTATAACTTCTCAGGAAGTCGAACTTCCACAAAAATAAGTTTACTTCATAGAAATAAAGAACCATATTTTCTCATAAATTATTAATAATATCAGGCAGTAATAGGAACACTCTCCAATCCTTTTTCCATGATGGTCAAGTGCCAGAGTTCTATGAACCTACCACTGCTTTTTTTTTTTTTTTTTTTTTTTTTTCAATGAGACAGGGTTGTAAATCTGGCTGGCCTGGAACTCACTCTGTAGACCAGGCTGGCCTTGAACTCAGAGAGAGTCACCTGTCTCTGCCTCCAGAGTGCTGGGATTAAAAGTACTTACCGCCACCGCCGCCCAGCACTACTATTTGTTTTTTATAAATTCATCACTGCTGCCTCCTGAATTTGGCAATCTTAATATTTTTGGTTATGATTGAGAAACTGAGCACAGATGCATTACTGACAGCACATGGTTTGTAAACATATAAAATACTCCTCAGAAAACACTAAGAGATTTCTACACCAGTATTATATAGTTCCACAAAGCTAGAACAAATGCTGTTAAGGTATATATAATATATATATATATATACAAAATCTATTTCAAAACCAGGAATTAGTTTAACAAAAATAATATCAATGCAGAGAAAATTATTTGTTTTTCCAGTAGCTATAAAAATAATGTAGAAAAGTAACTATAAATTTCAAGTCTAGGGATTGGATACTATTATTCAAAAAATCTGTATTAATGGACAAGGATTTTATTTTTCAATTAAAGGAAATGAAAGCAAGAGGAAAGATAAAACATAGTTTTGTGTGTTCATTTTCCATTAAAATGTTTTATAATAGGTCATTAGAATTATTAAAGTCGGTATATGAACATGATTATAAAAACATTGCATAATTGGAATAAGATCAAGTGATGTATATATAATAAATCTGATTGCTCCAGTATGCCAGAATTAAACAAAAGTCCATTAAAGTTTTGTTAGAAATAAAAGGATGAACACTTGATCTGATAAACGATAATTTCCCCTGCTAGGCTGCACTGGGCCCTGTAGGTTTGTATGTGCTGAGTATGATAGCTGTAGTTTTTGTTGTCCTGTGACCCTCCTTAGTGTATATATGTTCATTAGGTACTGTATACGATGGTTTTGTTTATGTTGTATTGTGACCCTTCTCAGAATATATATATGAGCATTAGGCACTGAACATGATAATTGTAGTTTGTGTTGTCTTGTTCTCTCATCACTGTATATGTGCCTTATGCACTGAACACGATGGCTGTAGTTTACCTCTCACCATCACACCAAATGTCCATGTTAAGTCTTTCAAATTTGGCATTCCTCTTACACCCCGTTTGTTTCTCCTGTTTTATTCAAAACTCTATTAAATCCATTTCTCACTCAACATGACTCCATCTTACAATTTATATTCACCTCTATCAGCAATCCAGATCAGATCTTCTATGGTATTTTGGGAACGTAAGTCGTTTAAGCTCTCAGCTTTGTGCCGTCCCCTCGCGTCCACCCTCACTCCAATCCTAAGGTGGATAGCAACATTTAGAAAGGTGTTCGGGACCACAAGCATTAGTTCTCTGGAGGAAATACCCATGACAAGGACAGTGAAGTCAAGAAAGGATGAAAACTGAGGCTAAGGAGAGCAGCAGCAATGAAGTTGAACTAGTAAGTTTAGAAGGAATAATGTAGATAAGCAGGATGTCGATAACAGAGCAAATGAGTGAGAAGATGAGAAATAAAACAAAGAGAGGATAAAAATTAACTGAAGAGCATTTGACACTTTTTTAAACTCAAGAATAAAGAAAGCCAAAATCGTGGCTTCTATACAGCACCTCTTAGTCTTGGTCCAGGACAATCAATTCATATTCCATTCCTGGATATCTCTTCTGAAAGTCTTGTATCTGATTCTTTAACCAATGGGGACTTAGTTGAAATTATCACACGTAATTAGGTGCTGGCATGCATGTGTTCCGTACAGTTCTCAGCTCACCTGAGTGTCTGGGGTGTAGTTTGGGAAAGATTTATACTTCAGGAAGTAAAAAGATGTCAAGGATAGGAACATGAGCTGTGTATAAATAAACCAACTTTGACCTCTTTCCTTCAGGGAAAATGCAATGCTGTTGCTTTATTTTTAAGTTGCTCTTGCTTGCTACTGCTGATAAATTATGCATCATGAAGTGTTGCACCCATTTTGTTTACTTTGTTTCCACCTGCAGTGATGCGCATAAGGAAGCTAAGAACTGAAAGTGGCATATAGACGCTCATTTTTACAGAATCCCAAGGAGGCAGGCAGAACACTGGGCCTGTTGCTCTACTAATCTCCATGTCTTGCTCTCACCATGTAAACAGAGGTTACTCAGAGGAATATTTTATATAAATTCCAATTCCAATCAGAACTAGTTTTAAAAAAATCTCAAATAAGAAATAACTGTGTTTAATTTTAAGTAAGTTTACCTAAGTCCCTATATATTAATTTATATGGCCAATTTTGCAAAATATCTGTCATGTTTCAAATACTGAGTCAGATACAAAAAAGATTATAACAAAAATAATGATATGGTCTCTGCAGTCTAATAACTCATATTCAAAATGCACATAGGTTAAAGACAAAGCTTATGATAGTTTATTGTGGCCACCATCTATTTTCTAGAAAGTCACATGGAGACTTAAAAAGAAACACAAATCAAGCCAGATTTCCACCTTGCTCAAACATGTTGATGAATTTTCATTCTTCTTGGATCAAAAACTCAACACATCTGTGATTATTACATAGGTTAAAGAGACTAACATTTCCTTATCTCTCCAAACTACAGTACTCCATTCTTCTCAACCACTGAGAACAGTCTCTTAATCTCTTGAAAAGAGGCTATATTTGTTCCCATGTGATTTCTGATGCTCCACTGCTTCCAGAAATAGTATATTATATTACTCACTATCTCACTGATATTAGAGACTCCGGAAGTAAAATATTCCTTCAGGAAGTTGCAAGGGGCACTAATGGTTTATTGTCAAAGACAAGGCATACATATCTTCTATTCAGGATAGCAGTGATGTCATAGTGATCAGAAAGAAAATAATACCCCAAAGACAAGAATTTGATAATGGCTTATGGGTCAATTATATTATCCTTTAACAGAACTGTTCAGCATTCATAGATGACGGGTCTTAGAAAACCCTATAGAAGAGAGTACACATAATCATATGGGCTCTCCATTTGAAATCTCTACTCCATATGCAGCATCCTAGCTGCAACAGATCAGCACAGGCCTTTGCTATTCAGCTGTTAGGCTGATAATGCATGCTTCCCTACACTAATCAGCAAGTGCCAGCAGGAACGTCTTATTTTTATCTGGAAGGCACTCCAGAATACCATCACAGCATAAGCTCAAGGCTACACAAATTCCCCAGGTCTGTAGCATAATATCCCATTCAGAGATCTTCATCCTTTGACATTCTTCAAATGTCACACTGGTCTTTATGCTGATAACATGCTGACTCATAGCTGATAAGAAGGAAAGTTGCAAATAGTTTATGTGACACGGTAATAATAGAGAGTGAAAGGAATCTTTCAAAAGTTCAGAGCATACCACTTCAGTGAGGTTTATGGGGTTCAAGGATCAGGTGCAATCCATGATTTTCTTTATAATATTCAAGATATATTGCTGCATTTCACTCTGCCTGCCGATAGATGTTGCAGTTACAATGGTTGGCAGTCTCTTTGAATGAGTAAATATATGGCATATTAGGAAGTCCCACTTGACCATGTTTACAAAATCATCAGGCTGAGTACTGCAAGTTTGTTTCTGTAATAAGTCTAGGCTGCAGGGTAAAGTGGTCGTGACGTACCACATAAGATCAATGGTAGACCACATCAAAGAGACAGAATGAGGGCTTATCAAATGGTTTTACTGCATGGCAATTCTGTATAGCACCATCTGGAGATTACAATTCAGAAATCAAGAGAGTTAAAACAAGACTATGTCCTTTTTGCAGATAACTTCTTACCTTTGGAGAACCATCATCTTGAGATCCTTGCTGACCGCTACACTTACATACGCTGACCATTGGGTCTGAGCTTTCCACTGTGTATTCGGTATTATGTGACCCATGTACCCATGAGTTTTGTTACTTTCAATAGCAATCTTCAGGCCTGGAAGTGTTACTCAGTGGTATAGAACTTGACTAGAATATACAGGGCCTGGGTTTGAATACCCATGACCATACATAATAATAATGATAAATAATGAAGTGAAAACAACTACTTTTCCATCTTTTCTTCACTTTTCTATCACAAGTTTCATCTATTTTTCAGTATAATTTTTCACTGAGAAAAAAATAAATCTAATATACAAAAACCAGAAATGAAAACATGCACTAATTTATCCAATAATGCCTGCTAATTTGACTCTTCATGGAATTGAGCAAAATGAATGAACATTGCCAGGTCAATCTGTGGAAGAGGTGTCGCATAAATCTCTCTATGCAGACTTTAAAATGATCATGGACCATACATGCCACCCAAAACACAGTCTCTCTTTCAAAAGGTGATGTAACATGCGGATAAAACAAGGACTATTTATCTCTCTTCCTAAAAATTCCTTATGTCTTTGGTGTGCTAAGGAACAATGTGCCCACGACAAGCAGAGGAGCTGGGCCTGAGTTCAATATCAAAAACATTCCATACCAATTCTGACCAAATGACTGTCTCTGCCCAGTGACTTTTTGTCAACAGCAGAAACCCAAATCAAAACTCCTAACACAGCACAAACACAGTGATAAAATAGGGACAGCGACCCTCCAGCACCATAAACAAGGCACCAGTGAATACTCCAAGCAGGAAATAGCTTTTTATGCCAGAAGTAGTTGTGGCATATCTACATACATCCTCAAAATTCTTATCTAACAGCATGTAAAAGAATTTATTTAATAGCAAATGACAAACAATGCAGATTTATGCCCCCATAAGAAGATAATTATACAATAATTCCACTACAAATATTTTAATTAGATGATGGTATAGCTTGCTAAATCTAAAAGATAATGTCAAGTGAGATAACTGAAATGTCTTAGACTATGACACAGAACGCTCAATCAGTGATCATATTGTAGTGTTGTCTTCTCTAGACTCAAATTTAGGGATAATGAAATTGATGCATAGTGACTCAGCTCAATAAATATTTTTGAGGAACTAACACATATTTTGTTTTCTCTTCTTGGAGCTTTAGGCTCTGCTGACTTGGAGGTCTCAGTTCCCAGTAGAGAAATGTTTCCCAAATGAGGAAAAAAAAAACATTCTTTTTCCTGAATTGTAAAATAATTCCTTAACCTCAACATTAGGTACTCAATGCCACCATCAAAGGGTTTTCCTACAATGTAAAGTGATCTCAGTTTTTCAAGTATAAATCAAGTAGATGCTACACAATGGAGGTTAAAGAGCTGTGTCTACTGTCCAGGGAATTAACTGTGCTATGTTTCATGATTAAAGGGAAAAGAAGAAAACAACAATAAACTGAAAAGCCCAGGACTATTGAGTGAGTAATTAGGACCTTGACAAGAGAAGACTAGATGACTCAGGTAAAAACTGATCAACTGAGGTTTGGCATGAAAAAATAGATTGGTAATAGAAGAAGGTGGTAGTCATAACTCAAGTCAAATTGTGACATTATGGTATTGAGACTGTGCCTATTTCCTTGAATGTTTACATATGTATTTATTAATATTTCCCTACAATCCTCCTTTATGTGCTTGAACTTGTTAATAATCTGTATACAGTTTGTCACAGGCTAACCTCACAATATTGGTAGATATCATAACATACATCTAGACATAACATACATCTAGTTAAATTAATGTCTTTTAAAATGTGTAAAGATGACATCCATATTGTTAATGTAGGAACCTGAGTTCCTGAGAAGGTCCTTCTTAGAGAAATATCAAGAGACAAAGTGGGTCCAGATGGACATAAGGGGAAGTTTTAAATCTAGAATACCAACGAGCACATGAGTGAGGTGTATTGACTGAGTGAAAGGTCACCAAATGGATGTTATGGCCTTAGGAGACTGGCAGGGTGTGGAGGGGGTATGGGGATCTCTTTGAGAAGCAGCAGCTATAAGAAAAAGTATGGGAATGTTGATGTGGAAACCCATCACAATCCCTACTTCCCCGGTGCCACAGTCACCACAGACAAATCTGTTCTCTGAATCACTGAAATCAATCATAGTCACAGCAAGATATCGTGCTATAGAAAATAACTAGATACTTACCACGACATTTTTATGGATTATCTTTTAAAAGTGAGTCCCTGTGAGGACATGCAAAGGCAAGTCACAATGTAGATACATGAGCAGAAGAATAACTTTAATTTACTATAAAGCGAGAGTGTAAATTGAATAAAAAGACATCAGGTGTGATTTTGATTACAGAAAGTAACAAACTTTTGAAAAATAATAATTTCTTTTCCTATGTAGATATTTTTAAATGGTTCTACCCTTATATTAATTATAAAAATAAAAATTATAACAATAGCATGATGGGTCAAAACGATTTGTTCATGTGCATTGTTTTAGAGTCCATCAATGATACTGCTGATAAAACTCCTGTGTTAATAAATATTAATATTTAAATATATTCACTCATGAGAAATTGGAATAAATGATAACGTAAACATAATAAGATAATTAAGATGTCATGATGGAGAAACATCTGTTAATGTGTGTCTAAGTTGTTTCATTTGTTATAATATGACACAGACTGGGTGGCCTCAACAGCAGAAATGTATTTTTCTGATACTTCTGGAGAATACAACATCAAGGCCAAACTGAGTTTGGTCCTGGAGAGAGGACTGTGTCTCTTCTCAGCTTACAGACACAACTTGTGTCCATACCTGACCTTCATTCTGTGCATGCAAGAGACCAAAACATAAAGGATATTTTATGTCATTTTTAAGTGAAGTGAGTTTCTATGAGACATCTGAATGGAAAAATTATCTCTAGTGTCTCTAACTTTTTAAAAATTGGGATCTATTCCAATTGCAAAAGGGCCACACATTTATATGAGGTTGTTTAAACTTAATTATCCCTTTAAAAACTCCATCTTCCCAATTGTCACATTAGGAATTTAGGGTTTCAACATATAAACTGAGAAAGGAATAGTGAAATTAAGGCTATTGCAGTGTGCATAAACTACTATAATGTTCCCATCAATACCAAATGTGGCTCTATATTGCATACAAAGAATAATCTTATTTAACAACAAAATAAAAGCAAAAATGCTTACATGCCTTGAAGTTAATAATTGAGCTACAAAGTGATTAAGATTTTCGTTCCATTGTTACCAAGAGATAGCTCAAAGGATAAAGGTTCTTATCACCAAGCTTGATGACCCGATCTCCATCCCCATGACCCACAAGAAAGAAAGAACAGATTCTCCAATTGTCCTCTGATTTTCACAGTGGCATGGACATGTGTGTTCATGTATGAACACATACACACACACACACACACACACACACACACACACACACAGAGAGAGAAAGGAAGAAAGGGAAAGAGACAGGCTGCTATACTCACCCAAGATAAACAAAAATATAAAACAATCAACTATTTTGATACTATTTTTTTACTTCAAAATAAAAAAAATTGTCAGATTATAAGGGCATTAAAATGCAAAATAAATAAATTCAAACATACAAGCAATTTAAGCAGTCATGTATCAGAATATTCATATCACAGTACTGGTGAAATCTCCTTATTTAGGTTATTCAGACAATATGCAAATGATTTCTGTAAAAATAATCTGAGTGAAATCACTGAAGAAATTAGCACATTGGTGAGTATTAAAGGAAACACACAGTTCTAATAGGTAGGAATCATTACCAGGTACCTGGCACATGATCTATACTGGTATAGACTGGTCCCTTACAGTTATGAAAGAAGAAATACGTTTGGAATTTTATTTAGCATTCTGTAGCTAGACAGTATTATGTGGTTTCCACTCGTGAAGAAGATCCCTCTGTTAGTAATTTGCTGTTACTATGACTACGTACCTGACAAAAAAAACAATTTAAGGAAAAAAGAGGTTAATTCTGGCTTACCGTACATGGCATGGAAAGAATGGGGAAAGAGTGGAAGGCCAGCGGGCAAACCTCATCGGCAGTCAGGAGACGTAGACTGGACAGAAAGTGGGTCCAGCCTAGAACATTTCCAGACCTGCCCCCAGAGCCACACTTCCTCCAGCAGGACTGTGCATCCTAAAGTTTCCATTGCCTGGTGGAGGGCACCACTAGCTTAGGAGAGAGCATGCATGTGGGCGCATTTCACATTCAAACAACAACCGCCACTGTAGTGGTCTTGCTTTTCACCGCTCTTTAATGACGTGTTTCTGTTTAACTTCAGCTCACAGGACCCACCAAAAGGAGGCAAAATTTGATGCTAACATTTTCAGTAATAATTTCACTGGGGGAAAACAAGTGGTCCTATGTTTCCAAAGGAAAATTCCAGAAAGAAGTCTTCCAGCATTAGTAGAATCCAGTGTCAAAGACCATCTTGATTCTTTCCAGGGTAATTGCACTTCTAAGTTTGCCAGGAAGCACTTATAGCTCAATGTAAGCCTGGAAACCCTAATGTGAAAATAATAAACCTGACTTTTCTGTCTTTGTTTCCGGATGCTATGTTGGTAAGAGAGTTATTTTCTACTAGTAATTTCCACTTGCGACAATAAAGATTATTGTTGCCACAACCTTCCGGTATATTGCTCTGCACACAGTGGGTGCTCTGCCTCTGTTGAGGACTAAATGGCATTAAGGACTGAAGTGAAGTGCTGTGATTATTTTCACTTGGTTGCCATAGAAACAGCCAGAAAGCCTACTGTAGAAGTCAACCTCTCTTGATTATCTCCGCAGGTAGCCTTGAGTACCTGAGTTTTGGGAAGGACAAACTGGTGGAACGCACACTGAGAAGCCTTTCTCTCGCCCATGACCACCATATTTTGAGAAAGGGTTTCACACTGCTATGCGTCGTCCCTCTAACTAGATTAGATATTTCTCTAGGAGAAATGACTTTTTTTTTTTTTACTATCTGCCTGAAACTATGATTTACAGACATTTTTCCACAGGGCATGAGAGTAGGTGGCTTTATTTTCATTTTTAGACAAAGGGAGTTTTCAAAACATGAGAGAAAATGTCCTGCCTGAACATGAGCCCCGGTTGCTTAGTCAGTAGTTTGTCGTGAAGTCGCACTTACTTGGTCTATGTTTACCACACAGACTCCTTGTTGCTTATGCAATTATACTTACTGCAAATCATCTAGAATCTCAAGAGGCAACTACAGAAAAGCACTCAAAGGAAGGAGTGTCACATTACCCTGTGAAAGCAGTCTTTGTGAATGCCTAATTAAGTAGAAGCTCTTTTCCATATTTATACCTATATATTGTAGCTATATGCTGCTGCAGTGGCTCAATTAAGTAGACATGAAGGTGTATTCATAGGTGCAATCTCTGCCAGACCTCAGCAGAGGGAACCACTACCATGGCAAGCACCATACTGGACAGTGGAACTCTGAGAGTCTCATCTCAGGCGTTTTTATTGATACCTAATCTCCTCAGGTGATCTATTGATGGCACGAGCAGATCATGAACAATCAAACATCTTTTACATAAAGTCAACACCTGCAGATAATAAAACTGCCAAGAGCTAGGCAGCCCTTCCCCCAACAGCATACAAAACAAGCATTTTAAACATAAGTAAAAATAAACTTCTGCATCAATATATTTTAAGCTGAAGTGACCTAGGCACTATGTTGATATCGCCCCTCTATTTTCTCTGACTAGAAACATGAGATTTCTGCAGACTCCTGAGGTTCCTGACCGAATTCTAAACAGTTTCCAAATATATGGACTCCAAACAAAGCGAAGTGATCCCAAAGGCTTGGGTACATATCCAAGGATGATTCTTTTAGAACATTACAGGCATTAGTCCCATTTTCGATCTTTTCCACCCAACTCTCAGCAGTAGAGACATATAATCATACAAAATGGACACATATAGCTGTATTCATTTGCTTCAGATAGATATATGTGAATATTTTTCTTGAAATTATTTCTATTTTTGCTTTACACATGATTGTAGATTTGTCATTTTTTGTTTTTAATTCAACAAGTTATAGTGCATAGATTTGAAACCTATATTTTTGTATAAAGATGTCAATTAATGACTTTATAGTATTATCAGATCATTATTTTATATGCATCTTTATTAGTCCACTAGTAAATGAAATTTGCTTCAAAGAAAATTTAAAATGGAAACTTGAACGCATCCACCAAAAAAAAAAAACTTTACATTTGATTGGATTCAAAAACTGAAACTAGGACCAGTGAGTTTATGTTTCAAATAAGCATAGTTAGGCTATGGTTTGGTGAAATAATGCAAAGTGTACAAGGAATGGAGACATGGCTGCTAGTCTTTTGTTATCATGCCTGGTGAGACCTATGATGCGCATAAGTTCATTAAGCACTCAATATGTTCATAGGGCAGAGAAGACAAACTCAAACTTAGTATGTTGCAAATAATTGAATCTGGACAATTAAGAATTGTTGTCAGAGAATGGACAAAGCTTATCTGGAAAACACTGGACTTCAACTAAGTGATAAATAGAGACAGGAGAGAGTGCTAACTAGACCAATGTGCTGAAAGAGGCAATACGAACAGGGCCTCTGGAAATGAGCAAGGTCCAAAACAGCCATGTTGAACAATAGACTGAGCCCAGAAGAACTATAAGGCCTCTCTTCTCTCTCACTGTGCTTTTCTGATGATGCTCACTGATAGCAAGTTGGAAGCAGACCCAGGAGGTAAGAGGGCCCTTTCATGGCATCATAATACATTATCCCTGGAGATGGAAAGAGGGGGAAATGATGCTGAGTGGGGGAAATGACCATCAAAGTCCTGCTGAAATGAGTAATCAAAGTTTATAACCTGGCATGATTAGATATACAAAAGGTCAAAGAGATAGCAATAAAGCCTGTCTGACTCTCAGAACTGAAGTCAGATTGGAAAACAATTTATTTTGAAACAGTGAAATGGGCATAAAAAAAAAACCAAAAAGAATTGAGAATCTCCAAGAACAGCATGGAGATATTAAATGAAGTTTCACAAATGATCTTTGCTATTCTGCTATATAAGTTTGGAAAAGAGAATCAATGCAGATTAAGCAATGTCTATTAAGGACTTAAAAAAAGAACGAGACAAGTCTGTGACCCACACAAAGAAATGCCTTCCAGTTAATTGCATTAAATGTCAAATGTTGAACTCACATGGTTGAACAATAGTTTCTTTGAGAATGGAAAAAAATAAATTACTACAAATCCTTGGAGGAAGAGGCTGTTACAATTCATCGGGAGGTGAAAGTACTGTGGCAGGCATTGCTGTCACCCTTGAGCATGCATCTTAGTGGATGAGTCAGCATGTCCATGACTAGTCCTGGCAGGGAGGGTATTCTTTGGTCCCTGGGTCTGATCTGACTGCTTATGGCAGGCTAAAATTGCTGAAATGATTCTCCTGGAAAGAGCCCTACTTGAGGCCTAGGGGAAACTTATGAGAAACTAATGCAGTTCCCTTAGCCCTCACTGGGGAGCGTATACTGGCTGCCTTAACATCCTGGTAGCATTACCATCTAGTAGTTGGCATAGGTGTTCCTTTCGATAAGACACCTGTTACTAGTTTCCGTCTCTTCCCACGCCACTGTTGACTGCTGTCTCATGTGTGAACTAATCTTGGATTTGTGTCACCTTTGCTACTTTTGTGTGATTTTGCTACCTCAGTTGGGTTCCTAAAATAGAACTTAAGAAAACTCTATTGACTTCATAGCTGTGTTTGCTAATCATCTTTTCATTTGCATCACTCGTACTTCAGGTAATCTGCAGACAGGTTTGTTTTATCTTAGGCTTTGGAGTTCTAGGTATCTGGGCAACTGTCTGATTGCTATGGAATTGTGACTAGTAGCATATCATTGCTAAAACCTAATGAAAAAAACAGAATAATTTACCTCATAGCTGGGAAGGAAGAGGTTGAAATTCCATAATACTCTTGTGACATTACCCCGGCACCTAATGACCTCTCTGCTAGTAGCGCCAAGTAGAACATGCTTTTATTACAGGACATTTAATGCCCTCACTTCAGCAATAGAGATATCGTAAGGATTCAGTGAGGTAAAATGTATAGTGAGCACCACTGTAGTTAGGAACAAGTAATTTACAATAATATTGGTTAACATTTTTTGATACTTCAGTAAACAATTCCCATCACAATATTTCCAGAACACACAATTATATAACATGGGGCATAGATAAGAAACAACATAACAATGAAGTATTTCTTAGATAACCTGCAGCCTTAGTCCAAACCATCATCTTGAGGAACTGAAGAACAAGCAATGGCGTAATAGCTAACCTCAAAATAACCTGCCATTATCCCTCGTTCTACCCTCTCTTGCTCTAAACCTCTACGCCATTTGGTTGACAAGCCTCAAATTAGCTCTTGTTTACTACTTCCCATTAATTACATAACATTTTCTAGATCAAAAAAATATCACAAATATAGTCTTTCTTTGACCTACACAAACTCCAAGGAACTAAACTGAAGCTCACCTTCGTTTTAAAAGTTCAGCCTTGTACACTTCCCTATGTCTTCTCTGGTTTGATCAGATTGAAAGCACAGACAAGTCTTGTCTTATTTCACCTGTCAGGAATACTGAGTCCAGTTCTATTGCCATGAAAAGTGTTCATCGTGTGCAGGAGAAGAGCAATGTGCAGAGCCAGTTGTACACCTGTACATCTGCCTTGACAGAGCATCAGTTCTCCTTGCTCTGGCTACGGTGCCCTTCCCACCCTGGTCATCAAATCTTATAGTCATCTCTCAAGTTTTAATGAGTAAATATTCAAAGTAAATCAAAGGTAAGGATCCACTGATTATTGTGCATGTCTGTATGTTTTCTTAATTATGCTGAGAATGAAGTATTAAACTCCCATCTGCAGTAGGTGTGAGCCTCGAGGGGCCAATGTAAGGATTCATTGCTGGGGTAAAACTGTGAAAGTGTCTTGAATGATATGAATGAAAGCATTGAGTGCACAAGGAAAGGTGACCCTTAAAGTCATAATTGCAAATCTTCTGAATAAGCCACCTTAAAGCCAGAAGGTTATCTCCGCTTAATTGTAGCTATGTTCATTTGAAGTGATAAAAATAGCTGTCTAATGAACACATTATATGACTACTCAGTCAATTAACGTCTTTGACAGCATTTGAATATTTTCACTGCTTTTTCAGTAGTTTGATCATTATCATTTTTACAAAAGACTTTTAATAGCTTTGTGTTTTTCTGGAGGGGCGGGGTTCTGAACCTTTAAAATTGGAAACTTTAAAAATTATAAGGAAAAATTAGCTGTAAGAATTTTATTGACCCTAAGCTGATTCTTTTGATAGAAGATGAAGTTCGTATAGATAATTTTCTTTGAGGACATTTGACAATCTCCCTGCCATGAGTACCTAATGATATATTATGAATTCATCAATTAGGGTTTAGAATAGGGTAATATTTAAATGAATACATTATATTATATGGTATTCTTTAATTAATTCAAACTGTCATACACACTTAGCTTTATAGTAGTCAGTACATAAAGGCAAATCATGACAGAAAAATATTCTTTAAGAGAGCATGCAGATAGCTCAGTGGCAAAGCCTTGCCATTCAAGAGTGAGAAACTAAGTTTGGATATATGAAACCTACATAAAAGCTGGGAGTCATGGTACGTCTATAATCCTGTTCTTGGGAAAAGGCACAGAAACAGGCAGACACCAAGTGCTAATTGATCAAACAGTATAGCAAAACAATATGTCTCAAAAGATAAGATGGGGATTGATTGAAGAAAATGTACTATATCAACCATTGACTTTCTTGAACTCCTGCATCCACACATTCCCCCCTCTAACACAGACAGACAGACAGACACACACACACACACACACACACACACACACACACACAGATTTTATTTTAAGAACTATATCTATTCTTGTGTCTTTGTCATTGTTGTTAGCATTATACTATTTTGAGTTCAATGTTGAATGACTGCATTTTGATTTTTGGTATAGTCATTGCTTCTTTTTCTTAGTCTGGTCATTATTGTGTATTTCAAAATAAATTAGCTTTAGTTTTAGGCTTTATATTACTTAAGTTTTCACAATGGAATATTTGATGGGAGAAGTTTAAGGTGCTCGTGGCCATCTTTAACCTGAATCAGCATTTCTATGCATCATCAAATCTGTACACTGTGTGTTGTCTAGTGGCTCTTTCTCTAATCATGGGACCATTTCCTTTCTACATGAATCTTAGCATTTTTAACCCAGGCTTACATTTGTCTACACTCTGATGGATACTATCAAGGTGGTCACTTCAGTTACACATAACGGTGAAAGGACAAGACCAAAGGAGCCAAACTTTAGTCAGGCTTCTAGGAGCACCAAAATTGTGTAGGCCCAAGTCGGGGGCAATGTGACTCAGAACAGTTCCCAAAACTGAAGTAAGAGAAACAATTTCTGTAAGAAAAACAATTTCTAAGGCAAACAAGATATAGACCTCTGACTAATGGCCTTGGGCTAAGAATCTCCCCCCACCCACATTGACTAAGACCCTAAAGTTTACATTTTCTAGTGCCCGCGACCTTGCTACATGCCAGCATCAATCACTTTAAAGGTTAATACATCATTATAGACTCACGCCTGATAATCTGTTGCTATGCTCTGCCTTTGAAAAACATATATAAATCATACTCAGAATGTGCTAATTGGTCACTCCCACCCGCCTAGCTTGAGGCATCTGTGGGAGCGGACCCCAACGCCTTGGAAATAAACCTCCTGCTTTTGCATCGATCTCGAGTCTTGGTGATTTCTTGGGAGTCTCCTTCCGTCTGCCCCTAACAACGGGACACATTTTTATGTTTATCTCAAGAGAACATTTCTTTTTAAAGCATTAATTAATTCTCTGCTCTGCTTTCTGTGTGTCACTGCTGACGTACCTAATGAGGGATAGCTCTCTGACTTTTGACCTTTACATCTGTGTTGAGGTGATCGGTCTGGCCAGCTGATGCAATCAGAGTCATCAAGGCTAAGTGTTTTATGTCTGGTGTTGAACTCAGTGAATGCCTCAGTTAAATTCACTGATCCACAGTTTGAAGATGAGATTAATCTAGAGAAAATATCAGAACCATATAGCAACTGCCAATTAGAGTTAGGCTGCTTGGTCAAATTCTTTTCTCTCCTCTGTGTATTTACCACGCTCTGGTATATGTGTTGATTGTAACCCAGGAAAAACATATCAAAGATTGTTCCCAACCACTGACTGCTATCTCAAAAGATGAAAGAAAAAAGAGAACATTTAATAAAGTAGAAACCCCATATTGATAGAAAAATATCTCAGCTTTTATTACCTAAAACAATGACGTATTGGCCTGTGAAATCCCAGAATGCAGTGCTGAGCATCAGAACGACAAAGAACATTGATCCTCCTTGAATCTAGGGACACTTGTTTTATCTTCCACTTTTATTTCTTTGTCTTCCTTTCCCATTTGTCTTCCTAAAAGAATTGAAAGGCAATTGTGAAAAGACATTGAGGTCTCAGGGTGTTCAACTTTGTAAAATTTGTGAAACATTTGCAGAAAATAAGCAACTGGGAGTCATGCATAAATTAAAATTACATACTTACTCTTCGATGCCTTGATGTAGTCATTTCATAGTAACACTTTTTTCTTCATTTTCATTCTGATGCATTTTAAAGTACCTTTCCTATCACGGTGACCTCCCGCCCGTTATTGAGCAGGTATGTTCTCCGTAATGAACGCAGTCACAACGCGCATTCACTGCGGTTCAAATGAGTGTCTGATAACTGATGACTATGGGTGACATTAAGCTTTAATTAACTGAATGGGGTAATCAGATATGGATGAATATCTGGGGATACTTTTATAGAAGATAAGCAATAAGTTTCTGGATAGTCATTTTTAGATTTTTTTTTATTTTTAATATGTCAATATAATATGTAAAGTTGAAATATAAAATGTAAAATGCAGTCACAGAAACACTTTCATCTGGCTGCACAATGTGCTTCCTGAAGATGCTGTATTTTGGATCAATGCCATTACTAAGTCAATTTTAAAACCAGTATAGCACATTTACACATTTTAAATCCATTCACTAAATTTCTTAATTAGTTTTTGTAACATTTAGAATTTAGAATATTCACCTGCCAGTTGTTCACGTTCTCAGAGTCTTTAAGAATTTTAATAGTTATGTACTCGTGAATAATTCATCATTTCAATTTTATAAGGTGTTTTCTACAAATATCGTTAGAAAATCACTCAAAGCCTATATGATGAAATCTTATCCTTAGACTAGTTGATTCTACATTTTTCTACTAGAAACATTTTTTTCTACAATTTTCTACAAATATCGTTAGAAAATCCCTACCATATCCCTTAAAAGTCCTTAAAAAACTAGTCACTGATTCACTAGACATAATACTGATCCCCTACAAAGTGAAAAAAGCAACTGTGGAAAAGTAAGTCTTGATCTTACAATGTGTTGGCATTATTTTAATATTTTGAACTCATGATTAGAATTAAAGAAAATTTAATATGTCTGAAGGGGGATATGTAAATTAAATTTCGCAATGTACTGATTAAGAAGGCACAGAAAGTCATAAAGCTTATTGCAGGAATTTTGGGTTTGTTTGCATGAAAATGTATGTGTCCCTGTGTATGTGAATGAAAGAGAGAGAGAAAGAGAGAAAGAGAGGGGGAAATACTGTGCATACCAAGAGAAAGACTGACTCAGTGCTCCAATTCATAGCATTCCTCCTACTTTTGCCTCCCAAGATCTGGGATTACGGATGTGTGCCATAACACAACATCCAGCTTTCTACCTATGACTTACAAAGACTCTGCTACTGCCTTTCTGGAAGGATTCAAGTCTTCCTCCTTTTCCAGCATTTTGATTCTCGATGTGTAATATAATTATGTTTAATTCTGGGGGTGACTCTAATGATAATGTAGAGGAAGAACTTGTGGAGTTTCTTTCTTTAGTTCCTCCCAATGTATCCACCTCTAACATCTTAGGATGTAATGTTAGAAGTAAATGTGGCTTCATGGCAGCTGAGTGATAAAGTTCAGTTGGTAAAACGCTTGCTTAGCATGAAGGAGTCCCCAGGTTTGACCCCACCCCCAATACTCTATAAACAGGATACACTGCTGCACTCCTATAACTTCAATTCTTAGAATGTGGAGGTAGGAAGATCAGAATTTCAAGGTCATACTTGATTATATGGAATTCAAGGCTTATAAAAAATATTTTAAAAATGAAAAAACAAACAAAAAAAATAACCAACCAAACAAAAATACCTTCTTTAAAAAACCCAAAAGAAAATAGAAGCTCAAGCTTCGTATCACTAATCGTTAATTTATTATCCTATCAAAAGAATACAGTCGGTAATTCTATCCCATTGGAACATCTTGAAAGATGCTTCTGAATGCTACACTTGGGGGTAGAAAATGACCCTTACACCATCTTTCACTGACTACCATGATGGTCTGGAAGACATATGCTAACAGTTCTTCTACGTTCTTTCAAGTTTCACTCACATCTTCCACAAAATAACTACTGCACAGTCTTTTAGGGTAGAGGACACTTTTGATGCAACGAGGAAGGTGTTTGGTGGTTTGAGAAGCATGGAGCCGAAGTGGAAACATTTTTTTGTCCTTGAGGAAATTATGTCACAAATAGAGGGGGACAGCTTGGCTGAGACCAGAGAGGGGCCTTCCCTACCTAAGTTGAAATAAATAGCACTTCACTAAGCATTTCACTCCCTTTTTGCTGCTCAGCATACAAGCATGAATAACTTGAAGATCCCATCCACATCAACATCTAACTCAGAGCTTTCCTTTCTAATAATATCTTTACTGAAGAGCTGCCCTTGTCTTCACATGTGTGACACATCCTGCCATTTTTACATTGAGAAAGAGCTAATAATTTTTGAAAAATCTTTCTTAAATCCAGGGTTTAAATATCTTGGGTGTAATTACAGCCTGCTTAGGATCATTAGTAAAAGTAAAGAGGACTCTCCAGATACACTAGATTTACTCAATGAAAAACCTTCTAGTTGAGAGCCCATGGTGGGATATCAGGCAGAGAAATCAAGGTTTGCAACATAAGATTTGGAAACATCACAGGAAAACATTCATTCAAAATTCATGTAGTATTTTCTCTAAAATGTGAGGCTGCCTTTCCTAGGGTAGGAGCAATATTGTAGATTAATTATAGTTAATATTTAAACACACATTTATAAATATGTAAGGATTTCAAACTTTCTTTCAATTATAGAGGATGCTTCATGCTCTGGCTCTTAGCAAACTCAGCACTGTTGTACTCATAACTAGATGGCTTTTGAAAATGAAAATATGATTATAAATTTGTATCCTGGAGCCCAAATGTTTTGTCTTGACCTTCTAGAAGGTAAGTTTTGTTTCTTTGAACTTCCAATAATTCTATTATGATTTTGACCAGCAAAACATTTTTCATCAGCCTGAGATTCTACTTTCTCCTTGCTTGAGATGCTATTTGGGGTTATGTTAACTCATTCAAGATTGTCAAGATAATTCTATGAGACTTTTTCACTTTTGAAATTTCTGTTAAAGACTTCCACTTTGGTATTTCCATACCGATCTAGGAATGGTTTTTGTTTTTTGTGTTTTTGCTTTATTATCAAGACCTTCTAGTGATTACTACAGATGCTAAATTGCCAGTGACTTAAAGAGGCTCTATTTCTTTCTTCTGTGCACCTGCAGAGAAACCTGCAGAGCTAAAATAAGTAGTCAGCACATTTTTGTTGATGTAATTAAATAAACCTACTGTCTTTTAGGATGAGGCAGTAAGAACAGAGGTGTGAAATACTCATATGATCTCAAATTGAGAAATTTTTGTGTTTTTTGGCATGATACTGGCTCATAAGTTATTTTGAAGAATATACAGCATGTATATCATTTTACTTTACTTTTCTGTGATAAAATATCCTGATCATTGCAACATAGTAGAAAAAGGCAGTATTTGCTTCATATTTCCAAGTTACACTATCATATCTGGGAAGACATGGTAACCAGAGCTTGAAGCAGCTGGTCACATTAAATCCATTATCAAGAGGAGAGAGCAGTGAATTAGTTGCATTCTAATGCTCAGGGAGCTTTCTCCACTCTGAACTCAGTAGATCCCCTGCCCAGGGAGTGATGCTACCCACAGTGTGGGAGTCTTCTCACATTAACAAACATAATCACGATAATCCCAGACGTGCCCCCAGGCCAAATTAATCTAGACCGTATTTCATTGAGACTCACTTCCAGGTGATTCTACATTGTTTTAAGATGAAAATGAAAACGAATCAACACAGAGTACATAGAGTGCCCATAAGATAAAGTACAAAAATAGAGTTTTAAAATGTTGGTAAAATGATAGCATGTTCATTCAGTCATGACAGCAAAATTGATTTCTTGTAATATTCATCCTCAACAAGTAAGAATGTCATGTAAAATACAGTGAAATCCAGTTAAATGCAGACATAAAACTGTCAAAGTAAAAGAAATCCTGGGAGTCCAGAAGGCCGCCTTGAGAAAAGGTGAATCTGGAGTTGCTCTTGAGGTTCAGGTTAGGAGACCCAAAGATCTGGGTATTTTCTTTTAAGATGCTCCTTTGAACTCAATGCCTGTGTGACACTACTAAGTCTGTGAAGAGGTGATAACTCAGAACATATTCCACTACCAGACGGAGGAAAACGATGTCCCTGTGGTATTGAAATTTGTGTTAAATATGATTTGAATAATTTAGAAACCCAGGACAGGAACATTGAATTTTAAAGGGAAGAACTCCTTAAAATACAATAAATAGTTATTCCTATGGAACATATAAGGAACATATGTTCCTATGGAACATTCCTTTAATGCAATTAAAGGAGCTCTCTTAATATAAGATTCAATGTATATGTTAAATATGTATATTTACACATACATATATATGTATATATTTATACATATATGTGTGTATGTATGTGTATATATATATATATATATATATATATATATATATATATCTGTTACACAAAATGTAGCAATCTGAAACAATAATGTATGCAAATATTAAACATAATAGCAGAAGTCAATAACCCCAGCAGTCAGGGGGATAGAGCAGGTGGGAGGTCAACACCAGCTCATGATACATAACAGAGACTGCTTTGAAAAAAACAAACAAAGGCTTTTCATTCAAAGAAAGAAAGAAATCATCATACATTTCCAGAGAGGAGCTTCTGCCTAATTAACCTGGCAAAATGATATCTTAAAAAGATGTTTCAGCAAAAAATAAATAAATAAAAATAGAAATAAGTACTTCCAAAATGAAGGCCCAGGATGCAGAATTCATTCTTCAGGGAGAAATTAATACAGATGCACACATCTATGGAAATATGAAGCACCAGATAGGGTAACATAGTCTCTATTTATGGATAGAAAATTTTAAAGGCACATATGAACTGGGGCAATCAAACACCCTTGAGGAGAACAAAGAGCGTGGAAATCAGTTGCTCTTAGTGTCTTGTTCTATAGTGGGCAGATAGAGATGCCAATGTGTATTATACATGCTGTATTGCTCTAGAATAAGAACAATATAAAATCATATTCCATGCCTTAATTTTAACCATTAAAGAGAACTAAGACAATTTCTAATCAGTTAGGAAAAAAATGATTTGAGTATTTTGTATGCACACAGGAGAATCACAATGAAATCATTCATTTATACAATTAATATAAATGAAATAGAATATTTTTAAGGCCTTGAGGTGTTCATATGGTAACAATAGCAAGAGGAAATGTGAATAAAGTCACTATTAATGCTAAAACAATTTTGCTAGAAAATCTTGAATTTGTAAATTTTTATGTTTGCAATAGCAGTATTTAAAAGCATGTTGAAATTTCAAAAGATTTGAATACAAATTCATATATCTACACACTAAGTGGAAGACTTTCAAGGATTTGATAATATAAAAATAAAATAAGTACAACTGAAAATCCTAAAAACAAATCTACATTTTCTTCTGAGTAGAATGAGATAAAATCATTAATTAAATTACAACATATGTGACCCACTTAGTTTAAAACCAGTCCAGTTGTGTGACCATTTGATTGAGGCTATACACTGGAGTCTGGTGGTTTCATTAATCTGGGAAAGGAACAATTGATGAAAATCAGAGATATATGAGAATAGGAGGGATATAAGAAACAATGGTGGGAATCTTATCCAGAATGCATTTTTTACATTCAAGAAATTTAAAATGAGTGAACCTGTAGTCGGATAGATGGCTTATCATGTAAAGGCTCCTGCATCCAAGACTGATGACCTGAGTCCCAGTCCCATGAGACACATGGTAAAAAAAAGAGTAGTCATTGTTGCAAGTTGTTCTCTTATGTCTATATGGTCACCACACCATGCCCTCATAAACAAACACATAAAAGTGTAATAAGAGAGTGAACTTTTATGTATAGTAATGATAAGATTCTTTGTAACAAAATTAAAAATGAAAACAAACAATTCTGACATTATCATCTGACTTGATAAAAGAACATTTACCTGGGTATGTAAGAATGAAGAATAAACTTTTCAAATATTGAAAATCCCTTTCATACTGAAAACAGTCACACACAAAAAAATAACTCAATGGTAGATTGTATTTTCTGCATTTCCAGAAGTTAGCAAAGTTAACAGACAGAAGAATGGGAAGCTTCCTTAAGCACTGCTACTCAATTGTTTCACGTGTAGTCAGTTTAAAGAAGATAAAAATGTACAGCTTTTAATCAGATACTCAGGCAAGGCTAATGCAACTGCACCAGTTCTCTTGGGTTGGTTCCCAGAAAGTACATCCCATGGAAAAATATGGGACCCAATTACAAATTTTCTAATTTACAAAGACAGGTAATAAACCCAGAGTATATGCCCTCTGGGGAAGAAGAACTGCAAGAAGTATTTGAAAACTCTAACGTCAATAAACTTGGTACAAAAGGGAGGGTCTTATGACCATCAGAAAGCACAGATGAGACACCATCTCTCCGTGACTCATGGCAGTCGGGAATGTTCTTTCTTACTGAATAATAATCCAAATATAATTTTCTATAAGAGATGTGGCAAATGTCACATATTCGTCTCTTAAATTATAGCCATGTGACAGCCACTTAATAATATATGTTATGATGAAATAGTATTGCTTGGAGTATTACATTTTAATGTTTATTTATTCATATTTAATTGGTTGTTTCTCTAAAAGAACAGTTCTAAATGATGCCAACATATTAAATCTCCAAAGTGTTCTGTACTCAAATATTCTGCTTTATTCCTAATAGGTAATGAAAGTGCTAGCCAGACAGAATTTCTTTATCATGATTCCACTGAGTAGACATGAAAGAGACCCACTATTAAAGATTCAATTTTTGTTTTACAGTTTCTTAAAATCCTCTAAATTTAAAGGTAAATAAATTTGCTACATTAACATATAGTCATCAAAATATTATAGTGCTATTTTCAATGCTCACTATGAAAGCATTCGTCTTCATTTGTTATTACAATTATTATTTTTATTGTTATATGCTTTGTTATTTCTGTTTAGTATATATGAAAATAATGTGTGTGTAGACACATGCACCCTAACTCATGTGTGAAAAATCATAAGACATCATCATGGAGTCCTTTCTCTTTATTCACCTTTATACAGGTTCTTTAATTTTATTCTGCTACCCTCATATAAATTCCAAAATACAATAATGTTGTAAGTATATTTAGATACCTTTATTTTTTGCCTTCATTTGATTTGGAACCTTTATTCATATTTAAAGAGATGAAAATGTGTAACTTTTCAGCTAAGTAGACATAAGATATAAGCAAGAACACATGTGCAGAGACAAAACACGCACTCTGTTCTCCCTCCTCTTTCCTTCCCACCCCCATTTTTCTTCACCTATCATTTTTCACTGAAGCAAAACTATAATTCAAACATGCAAAATGTTTAGCTTTTTGAACCTCATGCAATGATTAGAGAAATAAAAGAAATTCACAAGCAAAGAACATTTCAATAGAGCTTTAGTGAGGATTTGAAAAATGAGCTATAATCAATCCAAACTCCGTAAACACTCATTAAAAAGTTCTCTAAGATAATAGTGACAGATTCTAAAATATAGTCAGCCATGGCTCTCTATCTAAGTTTGTAAAATTCTTTGAGAAGATGTCCATTGTTTTTCTACTTGCTGACATGTACCTTTTTAACTTTCAGCACTTAGCCTTATATTGACAAGTTAACACAAGGAACACAAAGAGAGAAAAATGAGCAGCCTACAATACAACACATTACACAGTATGTTAAATTTATGGCTTAGGAAGAAGGCTTTTAGAACAAGAAGATAGATCTTTAGAATTACTTTTCAAAAGAAGATGTTTCAGGGAAAGCAGAGAGTTCGTGTAGGAAGGACGTTATCGGGGGTTATTGGAGAGGATATTCCTTCACACTTGATAGCCCAAGTAAAGAGTAGAAACTATACAAAACATGCCAAGAGAATAATGCACAATGGCCCTTGCTCAGAGAACGGTGTGTGTGTGGTGAGAAAGCTGATCCCATACAAAGCATTTTGTGGCATTCGTTTAAAAGTTATAAATATTACAGAGGGACATGTCATTTCATTCTCAAGCCCTAAAATGTCACAGAATATACAGTAGCAGTTTCATGAGGAGATGACGACTGAGCAGTGACTATGTTAGGTGGAAGTGGGGTGAAGGCATACAGACCTGTCATTGCCATGAGTGACAGGCTGTACATTGAATAGATTATTCCTCAATGTGGGCACCAAGCAAATAGCTAGGTGATAAAGCACGAGACATGAATACTTTGTGCTTCCAGCCTCTGATTGCAGAGAGAAATGATGACAGCTAATAATGTGAGATTAAAACTGTATTAAAAAGGTGTTATTTTGAAAAACATATATAAAATCTTGCTGAGAGTAAAATCTTACAGGAATCATATGGATATATAATGTATATTCAAAGGAAAACACATAATGGAAATTATTTCAGCCTTAAAGATGACTGCAGGTTTCTTTCCTTTAGGAAATGACGTGTTTACTCAAGGAACCATGTCTGGCATCCCTCTATCACACCCCAGCACCTGCCTATTAACGCCAAGGCAGAAGCTCCAGCCAGGTGTGTGGATGCTGTGTTCTTTGGCTTCGTAATATCCTTTGCTCCAAGTGTTTCTGCTAACTACTACCTTCACAAGACCATTCCAACCACAGAGAAAAGAATCAGAGGGTCAGAGTCAATTAGGTGAAATGCACATCCTATATGGGAAACTGAAAATAATATGCCAAGAATTAGGGCATATTAAAGTAAGGCTGAGAAATGAGGTAGAGACTAAGAAATGAACATTTTATTTAATATGCTAAGGTACTTTAATTTCCTATATCATGTAAGCTATTTTAGCTAGTGAACATTTTCAGAAGAAGGACAACCTAGCCAGAACAGCTTCTGAAAACTATAATATAAGATAGTTAATATGCAGACTGGAAAGTCACAAAACACTCAATCCACAAGCCATCAATTACTTATTGCAAGAGTGAAGAGGAGATGATGTGATGTCTTGAGAACTTAGAACCATTCACTAAAGGCAAACAAAAGATAAGAGGGTAGCATACCAGCTTTGAGCTTAATAACTGACTCAGTTAAATCCGGGCCATATGAGAGGATGAAAGAAACACAGCGACTCAGACACAGCACTGATGTAACAAAACGGTTCACACTCAAAAGTACCATGTTGTCCACGCTGGGGATGTTTCTGAAGTTTATCAAAGTCTAACTAGCACTTTCATTTACAGGAAACAATGCCTGTATGATGCTCAATGCAAGGCACCAAAAAAATCAGATTTATCTCACTTGGTTACCAATAATTACTATTAACAACAAATATCACAACAAAACCTAGAAGAATAAGAATGATGTCTCCTCTGAGCTTTCCACATCAGGATTTCAAGCAGAGTTGCATTGTGGATTTTATTCTCCATTATGAATACTTCCTTGGATTGAAGTTAACCTCTGTGCTGACTATGGCTATAAAGGAACTCCACAAGTATTAAGTTTAGAATTATAGTATTACTTATAGAAAACTCAAGCAGTACAGTATGCTGAAGATCCCAGAATCTCAGTTCCTTTAGTTCTGTCTCCACCTGCCCTCTCAGTCCACTTGAACTGGGAAAGATGTTATTGATTTTTCTTCCAAGAAAGCAATGGGAAACTGAAGGCCTGTTCTCATGGTCTCAGTTTCTTTACTTGCTCTTCAAAACCTTTTCATAGTAAGTAGTCTTACAGAGCATTTTTAAATGATACACATTCTCCTGAATACATAGTGATATTTGGTAGCAGAATTGTCTCTATCCTGTGGATGAAGCCGTGCAAGTTATGAGAGTTGTCCTTCAAATGACAGACATAGTGTGTGTGTGTGTTTGTCTCTCTGTCTCTGCCTCTCTGTCCTTCTATCTCTGTCTCCCTTTCTCTCTCTCTTTCCCTCTCCCCCTCAGTGTGTGCGTGTGTGTGTGTTTCTGTCTGTGTGTGTGTCTTTCTGACTCTGTGTATGTCTCTGTCTGCTTCTGTATCTCACAGAAGTCTCTGTGTATTTATGTCTTTGTCATTCTGTTTCTGTCTCTCACTATATCTCTGTGCTTCAGTCTCTATGTTTGTCTCTGTGTCTTTCTATTTATCTCTATCTCTCTGTCTCACTGTCTCTGTCTCTCTTTCCACTTCCCTCTCATCACCAGAGATTGTGTGGATTCCCCTGGAGTCAGAGTGATAGGTGCTTGTCATCCTCTTGAAGTGGGTGGAAACAAATGTCCTCTAGAATAGTAGAATGTAATTTTAATGGCTAAGCCCTGAATCTAGTCCAGTTTTAGATTATTAGTATTAAGCCAAGTACAATCATTTATCTGGCCAAAATGTGCCGTGCAACATGAAATATGTTCAATCTGTGTAACTTGTAACAGTTTTTAAGGAAAAAGACATGTTCTCAGACTTATAACTTAAAATACAGCGTATTTTCTGCCCCCACCCTGCCCTTTTTAGTCGGAGGCATTCTTTAGAAGAACATTTTGATAATCAGACTGAACTTTGTTTTTTACCTTATCCCAATCCAATTTAGATAGCTAAAAATGAACCTTTAAGAATCAACAGCATAAGACAAAAACAACAGTTAAGAATTAAATAAAATGTATCTGAACATTTGTGAATCATGATATAAAGTCATTTTTAAATAGTAGGATAAGAAATAGAAAACAATGCTCCAACAGGAAGTTTTGCATCTGTGACACAGTGTGGAACTCAGTGAAGGAGGCAATAGACACGGAAAATGAATGGGAGATTATTGCTAAAGTCACATTACAAATGTGGCAGAACGGTAATCACCTCTACTGTAGCCTTGGAGCTCACGATCTCACATTTCCACAAGCAATTTCAATGTGGACATTTGAGCTGCTTAGGAAGAGAATAAAATATATGATCCGTTTCTACCAACTCCTCACACTGCTTCAAGTTCGAGCAAAGTATCCATCTGTAATTTTAAAAATATTTTATTATAAATCATTTTTCCCTGTGGTCCTTTCTTTTTTTCTACCTCTCTACATTTAGTGGGCCTCAGGGAATAATGTAGCTTTGGCAGTCAGAGGCTTACTCTTCTACTTGTGTGATAAAATGCACCGTCTTTAAATTCACACTGTACTCATTCAAGCATTCCAGACTTACCCACAAGTTGGTCTTTAGCTGACAGAGTGTGCTATACTCCAGGAGTGAGTCTGCCCAGTGCTGACCAATGATTTCATGCTGGATTGGAAATCTCCTACGCTCACTCATGATTCTTATCATTTCTGTTTACCAAGACACATATTTGGGGTGAAGGGATACTGGCGTGAGTATGGCCAAAATAAATATTAAACATGAGACTTTTCAAACAAGAAACAAGACATCATTTAGAAATGTTGAAAAATTACAGATTGGTCATTTGCAGTGAGAGAGGAACAAGGATGCATACGTGAAATAATGATTAAAAACCTGGAAAACATTCATGTCCATACCAAACACAGAACACGATAATAGGTAAAGGTCACTAGAGGGGAATAAAGATGAATTCAAATAGCTGAAAGCATCACAAGCTAATCGCCAAGTTTTTAAATTCATTTTTAAATGTTTTGAGATTATAATATAATTACATTTCTCTCTCCCTTTCCTCCCTCCTGATACTCCCACATACTCCTTCTGGCATCCACCCTTTTATTTTCTTCCTTTATTGTTTTGACTAAGACTATGTACTATAACTAGAATGGTACAGCGTTTGCCTCTACACTAGCATCCAATTCCATTTAGTATAAAATTTTCAACGTCCACTCATATACCAGAACAGGTCAGAATGCCCTTCCTTCATAGACCGAACAGCATTCCATTGTATATAGTCAACACTTTTGCAACCATTCATTTTGGCTGCTCCCAAGGTCGAGTTAGTCTATATAGTGTTGCCATGGATGTAAGTGGGAAAGCATCCCTTTAAGTCCCTTTCATGCACTGTTAATTGGGGATATATCGAGAAGTACCAAAACCAGGTCATGCGGTAAATCTATTCTTTTTATTCTTTTATTCTTTTTTTGAGTCACTATCATATAGTTTTCCACTACAGGTGTACCTTTTCACAATTCTAATAGTATTAAAGGACTCAAATTTCCTCAAATCTTTGTCAGTAGATATATGAGCATATTAATTAATTTACTCTGTATACTTTGTAGGCTCTGTTTTGCTTAGAAACAGGGTCTCACTGCATAGAACAGCCTAGCATCTAAATTGTGATCCATCACCAATGTTTTGAATATGCTGGGGCTATAAGGATGTGCTACAACAAGAACATTTCTTATTTCATACTTTTTCAAGTGTAGCCAGATTAGTATGTATAAGATAATATGACATTACAGTTTTGATTTTTATTTTCATGATGTTTAGAAATGTTAAGTATCTTTTATGTTCTTAGAGACCATTTGTGTATCTTCTTTGTGAAAATTATCTCAAGTCATTTACCCATGTTCAAGTCTATTATTATTGTATTTTAGGGTTTCTCTATGCATTCTGGACACTAATCTCTTATATTATATGTTATTCTGGACACTAATCTCACATATTATATGTTATTTGCAAATATTTTCTTCTGATGCACTGCTTTTCACTGTTGATATTCTCTCATATTCTCTCTTTTTTTTTTCTTAGTTTTATGAAGTGCTATTTTACTTGATTTTCCTTTTGTTGCCTATTATTTTAGTATCATCTCCAACAAATTATTCCCAAATTTGATCAAGATGACTTGGCCCCATATATTTTCTAAAAGCTTTACAAGATATTTCTTATGTTTAGATCTTTGATCTATTTTGCCTTAACCTTTTAGACAAAGGTATGGAAAGAAGCAACCTCATTTTTGTGCAGGAGGGTGTTCAGATTCTCCAGCATTCATTCCTGAGACGACTGTCTGTCTCTTCTTCATTACATGGTTTGGGGAATCCTTAAAACAAAATACTTTCCATATGGGTAAGAGTGGATTTCTCAGCTCGCTAGTCTATTCAATTTGTCTGCACGATTGCCTTGATGCTGAAACCTCACTGTTTCCAAAACTGCAGATTTGTACTGAGTTTAGGTAAGAGACTGTAAATATATCTAATTTTTTCTCCTTTTTCAAGACTCCCCCACCTATTTAAAATCCTTCAAGTTTCCATATGGAATTCATAATGGATTTTTTATATTTCTGCAAAAAGTATAATTATTTGAGTATTTTTAATAAGGATTGAATTATCAAATTATATTGGCTACTGTTGAGATGTTAACATTGCTGTCTGATCCATGAACTTAAGATGTCTTTCAATATCCTTGTCATTTTAATCTTTTCGGCAAATTATTTTTACACAATACAATCTCCAACCTATCTGGTTAATTTCTAAATGTTACATTTTAAAATTTTATTCCTAAATGAGTTATCTTATTTCTGTTTCAGATTGCTCATTTTTAATTTGTAAGAGAACAAAATTTTGCATTTTAAATTTTATCCTACTTTGTTTTGTTTAAATTTGAATACTTCTTAACATGTTTGTGTGTGTGTTATCATTACAGTTTATGTGCACGCAGAAAATTATACATCTTCGTTTCCCATTTGGCAAACACTTCTCTTGCCTAAATCCTATCTGGGAGGTAAAACTTATGTTGAATAAAAGAGGCTAATTTTGCCTTGGACACACAATTTCAGCAATGCAAGGAAAATAATGTCAATGGTACTAATAATTTTTGATTATATTAATATATATTTTAACATCACTATAAAATAGAGTTTTATATTAATAACATATTTATAATGTATAATTCAATATTAACATATAATAATCATAAATATATCTTTGAGAGATTTTTAAATTTTCTACACTGAAATTTAATATGTGATTTGATACATATAATATCTAGCTTGGATTAATCCTTTCAGAAAGCATATATACAGCAAAGCCATTCATTTGTGTATAGGGTCATGCTTTTCTCCTTTCTTCATTTCCATTGTATTTCCATTAAAACATTTTACTGAGTTTTAATCAACTGTAAAGCAGTTCTATAGCAGCAAAGTTACTATTTCTTTCATTTCCCATTTTTTTATACTTTACTATACTTAGTGATATGTGAGTCACATTAAGTAATAAATTAGTATATTGAAGTGCTGTGTGAACATTAGAATACCTTTTTTAATTCATAACATGATATGAATCAGCTATTAGCTTGGTAAGATAAAATAAACATGTAAATAATAAATCACTAATAATAACAATGATAATAATAATAATAAAAGCCGATTTTTCTTTTAAGAACTTTTATATTCCAAGCAAATTATACTCTTCATTGCAATACTGGGGCACTTTAGAGGAAGCCACATTTAAATAAATACTCAGTTTTGCAAATGAAGAAATGATTCAACTCATTTGCTGTCTTAAGATAGTCGTATGGAAACTTTTTTCTAGAATTTGTATTTTGAACTTTTTCAGGCTTTCATTTCTCTAAAAGCACCTGTTTCTGGGTGTTAGTTGAATGCTGTACCTTTTATAGGAAAATGAAATTTCAAACAAAACCATTGCTCTTCATTGTAGACATCTGTGTATAAAACACCTGAATTGCAGAGTTTACACAGATATCTCTGTTTACTTTTCTCTGTAAACAACAGACTGTATATTCTGAATATGGTGTTAGATGTTGTAGAAGTTTATTTTTCATTATATATAAAATAATTGTTTTGTGTGCTGTTGGGTGAGGGGCTGTCTAGATCTTGGAGTTTTGTATTGGCTGTAGATGTTGAATTTATGTGGGGATCTTGATTGTTGATGATATGCATGTGTTATCAGTAGAGCACCTGAGGAGTTCCGAATCAATAAAATCACCTGAGCTAGGGCGCTCAGGGTTATGCTGTCCAGGATAGTGGTCCCCTTTGCTGAGGTCCGCAAGGGTTTACACCTATGAAAAATGCCTCTTTGTCTTCCTTGGTGAGCCACCACAGCAGTGTACTACAGCAGTTAGAAACTTGGGGTCTTGATTTACTGTGATGTATAAAAATCTCTTGTGTTGAGAATATGTTTTTCATTTCTAGAGGCAGAAAATAAGCAGGTATAAAAACATAAAATAAGCACAAGGAATTGCAATGAATACTCTCTGAATCTTGATCCATTTAAATAGCAAAATATATTACCATAGAAAGCACAAAGATATGAAAATTTACTGAAATTGTAAAATGTCTAAGTGTTTTGGAGATTAGCACAGTTTTCTTGTCTTACTTTATCAGTCCCCATCATGGTTGATGTAAAGGGCAAAATAAGGTTTGTAACATTTTCTTCCTTAATGATAAATATCTTTTTCCCTATGTCAATCAAAGAAGGCAAATATTCTGTTAGAAATGTATAAAACAGAAAGTAAAGTGTTAAGAGCCTAGCATTGATAGAGTAGAGAAGAAAGAAAAGATAAAGAGCTTGTTCTAACCTCTGTGAATGGTTTCTTATGGAAGAATCTATGGGCTAGTGAGAAAGGAATACTAAAACCAGAATTTTGTTATAGATCCCATTCAGAACTACTGAAAAAATTTTCTGTCACAGAGTTTACTAACCTAATTGTAAAATACTTGCTAGCAACATACAGGAATTCCTAGATTGATTTGCAATAAAACACACACACACACACACACACACACACACACACACAGACACCAAAAGAGAGAAGGACGGAGAGAATGGCAGGGGAAGAGAGAGAGAGAGAGAGACAGAGAGGGGGGGGAGAGGGGGAGGGAGGAGAACACAGTGTAGGTATAGAACAGTTTATTCTTTGAGAATTGAATTATTGGTCCTAACCTAGACCTAGAAGGTTTCAGCCTCTATACAATCTAATCTGCAAACCTAAAATATTTCAGCCTTCGAGACATTGCTGACTAAAGTCACTCTGACTTCTGAACTACCTCTTTTCACTCTGAGCTGTACTGTTCTATGAACTCCAAACTGTAAATCCTAAACTGCTTGTAACTCTGCTTTCTCTCTGCTTATTCTGGACTGGCTCTGCTATTGTCTGCTTCCCATCTGCTTCCACCTAGCTTCTACTTCTGCTTCTCCTCTCTGAGCTCTGCTTCTATATCCCTGTTCCCTCTCTCCTTCTACTCTGCTTCTACTCTCTGCTTCCAGAGTGCCGAGATTAAAGGTGTGTGCCACCACTTCTACCCATGTTGGGATAAATGGCATGTGCTACATTGCCTTAACCGCAGAAATCCCTTTCACCTAGCATTAGCACAAACAGAGGACAGGATTAGTCTGATTACCATTCTTTCTGCATTCCATCTGGATCACACAGGCCTATGAATGTTATCCCTTCATACCGGCTTTGGATGTGATCTCTTGCTAGCTATCACACAGGCCTTTCAATGTGATCCTTTGCTAGAGCAGCCATGCTACTGTATTAAAAGATTAAATATTCCTCCATAACACAGACACATGCACAATATGCTTTTGAGGCTGGCATTCTGACACCAGCTTAAGATTTTATTAGGGGTTCAAAATTATCCTCTGCAACAACAAAATTTTAGGCAAGTGTCTTTATATAAGACCCTGTGTCAAAGAAACAAAGAAAAAATTCTTCAGAGTGTAGATATTGGCTATCAGTCAGTCACCATACTGTATCAATAAATCAGTTGTGATACTGGAAGCAGAAAGGCATTATACACAGTCGAAAAGTGACCTCTCCAGAGCAGATATTAAATGAAAACCGGGATTCAATAAAATGTGTCATGGCAAGGAAGAAGAGCTGGATCTGAATCAAGTAATTTGTAGGACCAAGTCCTGACAAGAGGGAAAGGCAAGCCTACAGAGAAGTGGGAGGAGGGAAGAGGAAGGAGAAGAGAGGAAGAAGCCCACTGAAGACATCCATGGGAAAGAATCTGGCCTTTCAGAAGATAACAGCAGCACCCAAGAGAGGGAAATCTAAAAATCTCCTCAATTACACACAGCCATTCCTGCACAGCCAATCCTGCAACTCTAGCTCTGCCACAGTGGCCCATGTGCTATATAGAGAAGGGAGAGGGATAACCAGAGATGGAATATTTCCTGCCTCCACACATGAAAGCAAGTCTTTGAAAGAGGAAAAGGTTAGAAAGTGAGCAGTAAGCTGTTTCCTCCCCAGTGTTCTTTGAAACACATTGCTCTGAGAAAATAGTTTCATATAGGAAATAAACATCTCTTTGCATATCTGAGTAGAACATAGTCAAAGATTTTGACTCCATAACATTGAGGTGATTTTGACATATTTCCATGGAAATTTCTATGCACTATAAGGTGAAGAACTCCAGAGGTTTTGTATTTGATAATGCAGCAATGACTATATATTAAAATTAATTTATATGTAATAAATAGTAATTACTACTCTTGGATAAAAGATGCTGGCTCAAATATAGTTATTGGTAATTAGTTTAAAGACAATAATATTATATAAAATAGAATTTTTAATTAAATGCATTTAAAATTAGCATTTTAATAAACATTTATTATTTAAATTTATCTTAGAAGAATTAAATATACTTAGCTAAATAATTATAACATATTCCTAATTAGAGAAATTGAGGAATAAAGCCTGAAGACTTTCAGAGGCTCCAGAATCATTTGAATTTTAAGTGTACAGTAAATTCTACATAATCAATTTATAAATTTATTTCTTGCTGGTAGCAAAAAATATATCTCAAACACTTCTGTATTCAAGAAAGACTGGATATTGAGTAAGCAGATGTTAACGATAGTTAATTAAATAGTTAAATTTCTGGACAACAACTACTACTGAGTTTTTTACATTGTCCCATCAATATTCAGAACATAAAGTCAAATGATGAATTGCAAATGACTGATATGTTAACTACTAGTATGCACATAGTTATTTTTTACAAGTAAACTATATTATGTATATAAGTGCAATACTGGAAAAACTACACTATTTTTCTCAGGGGTGTATGTTCTGCATTATTAATATTAAGTCTACTTCTCCTATCAACAAGATAAATATATATTTAACACTAAGATCTATTAAAATAATAATTTATATGGTTTCTGGTACTTAGTAGTATTTTTTTCATTATTGATCCTCTACACTCATCTACATTTTATATATTTCATCTGTTCAGACTTGGAACAATGTACAAACATTAGAAAATGTTCATACTTTGCTTTCATTTAGATTTAGCTTCAAATATGTGGGCTTCAATAGAGCCTGAAGCAAATTCAAAAAGAGTGATCTACTAAGAACATTGGTGCCTTATAGAATATATTGTTGTGAGTGATCAGTTATGAACCAAAATGGACATTTTATAATTCAAACGGTAATATGATTCTCTCCACAAATATGCCTGTAGGAACCTCAATTATCCATGTTATGTTATGGATAAGAGACTCCTATTCATCTGTCAGTGCTGATGGAACACAGGAGAATGCGACTCAAATATTCTTTTCCAGATGATTAAAATTCTTTCATTATCTCAGTCAGAGTACCAATATGTCACTCACCAAGTCAGAATGTCAATCTTTGTTCAAAACATTCTATAATTTATTATAAAATATGGTTAGTTTGACAAAGTATTTTCACACTCATTTTCAAATAATTTATTATCTATTTTTAATTGTTTAAAACTGAGCCAAGACATGATGTAATTATTCTTCATACTATCTATGAGTAAAAGAAATTAATGATAAAGAGTATATATATATATATGTATATATACATATATACATATATACATATATATATATTTAAAACTGAATTATTTTTTAGAAGGAATTTTGATTTGTTTTATCATAAAAAGGGTAAATCCTTAGCTCCATAGTGACAGAAATTTGTAATTCTTTGTGCTGGTGGGTGTAAGAGGAATTGCATAATTCTTAAATACACTCTGGTATGGTGCTATGATGGGGAAACGGAAAATTAGAGCAGAGAGAATTAACTGGAGAACAACACAGTGGGTAAGTAGGAAAAGGGTTAAAAATACTGAGGATATTTGGAAAACCTTAGTGAGTCATTATTTTATGATTACTTAACACTACACATACAATGCACATATGTATACATGTTTTTAATAAAATCACACCACTTGGGTAACAATGCTCTCTCCAAAAGTCATAGAGACTACCAAACAACAACAAAGAACAAAATAATCCAAAAAAAGAAAAAGAAAAAAAAACAACAATGCAAGACGTGGGAAAACTTTTGAGTTGCTGGTCAGTGGAGTACAAGAGAGCGCCCTCACAAAACGAAACAATAAATGCCATTGTCCCTGCTTTTGATCACCGCCTAGGACTTGAAGCACCATATTGTTGAAGACTCTGCAGCTGGAGGACTTACAGAAGTCTAGCTGCAACTGAGCGGGATATTTTCTCACTGAAGACTACCTCTCCTAATACTGGAAGGAGGTATTTGACCTCCAAGGGGGAAAAGCAATCAATAGGCCATTCAGCTTCTAAAATATTTAGCAGATATTTGTCTGATGGCCTGATAGTGGGTGTCATATTATTGTCATAGTTGTATGGAATTACCCATTAAGTTAAAATTAATTTTAAATGGGCGTAATTAAAATATGAATCCAATGATCATAAGTCAAAGCAACAAGAAGAAGCACCATGTTAAATTGCTGTTTCATACCAAGCTTTGGTAATGTCTCACGCCCTTGAGACTGTCAGAATTTTAGTACTTTATATTAAATTATCAGCTTGCCTTTCATACTACTAAATTATCATTTTAGATACAAACTTACTGTTCAAAACAGTATATTTTAAAATCCATGCACAAAACACCTCATATTGTGCTCTTTTGGAGGTTTTATGCCTTTATATTTAATTGTTATAACCATTCAGGATTTTAGTAGCTTTAGTGATCGAGAACTTATACAACCTAATATTGCCTAACTGGTATATATCTAAACTCATGAATCAGTTCATCTTTTTCAGTGCTAGGAATCAAGTCTATAGTCCTTTTTTTGTGTACATGTAGATTTTCCAAGTACAAAATCATGTCATCTCTAAATAGAAATATGTTTACATTTCCTTTTCCACCTCAATTTCTTTTGTATTCAGCTTAGATAATTAGCACAGCTGGCGTCCACACGGTGCTGAGTGCAGTGGTGAATGCGGGCATTCTTTGCCTATTCCTGATATAATTGGAAAGGTATTCAGTCCTTTGCCATCGCTTTGATATTAGCTATAGTGTTTTTTTTTTTAAATTAAAATACTTGCATTATTTTATTCCTTTCCTTTCTCCAATCTTCCATATATCTAATACCCTATTGCTGTCTTTCAAATGTATGCCTGGCCTCTATTTCTTTAATTGTTGTTGATGGTGGTGGTGGTCTTTGTGTGTTTCCAAATATATAAATATAACATGCTCAATCTGAATGTTACTTCTACATATGATTTCATGGCTGGCCACTTTGTCTTTAGTAATCAGGTATGGACTTCTTCCCTGGGGAAGAATATTTCTCTCAGTCTCACCAGTCTTTAGTTGCCTATAGTGCTTTGTCTAGTGTTAGGACCCCATGGGTACACTGCAATCTCTAGATAACAAACAATCCCTAGATAGTAAAAAAAGTAACCTAGGTGTTGCTGTAAATATGTTTTGTAGCTATGAATACTGACAACAATGGTTAAACCTGACAATATGGATCAATTGACCCAAGAGAGAAGTTTTAGTAATAGAAGGGAGGTTTTTCTTAGGAAAAAAAAATTCTGTCTGTGAACATCTACTTCAGCTATAGCTGAGGAGTTCTCAGCCCTCTGTTCACAAAAGTCTATGCTACTGTAGTTCTCAATTTGCCCATCTAACCCCCTGTGATCACATAAACCATTTCCACTCAATAAATACAAATAAATTACTCTGGGGGCGGGGAGGTATGGTCTTTTGCTTAGTTTAATGAAAAGAATCATTTCTGTTACCAAAGCTGTATCTTTGCTTAATAAAGGAGTCCACATTTCTTGTACCTGATTTGATCTCTGTGTATTTAACTGAGAACCAGATAGGAACCTGATTCCTAATATTTGCTTTTTAATGATGTTGTAATCTTCTTATTTGGGTTGTATGAGGATTGAATTTGGGACTCTGTGAATGTGAGGCCACCTGTATGACCACTGAACTATGGCCCGAGATCTCATTGTTTTCAAACAAGATTTTGTCGTGTAGCTCAGGTTGAACTTGGCATCACAAGAGCCCTGAGTCGGTCCTGAGTGCTACCTTTCTAAGCTGTTTTAACAGAAAGATGAACAAAACACAGAAGTGAGCAATTTGTTTCTTCCCCATATCTAATTACAAATAATGAATTAAATTATTCATCACAAAATGCAAACAAAACAATTATCCTTCCACAAAAATTACTTAATTGACTTTGAATATCTAAATTGTTTCATTTCATTGTCTCATTTTCTCTTTATTTGATTGTGCTTTGTCACATTAAGAATCATTCAAAATTATACAATCATATTCTTCTTTCATGCAGAGCTTATATGTTTGGAGAACAGTGTACTATTTCCCATTAAAAAATTATGAAGGGAAAAGGAGATGCCAGAATTGCAACAAACATAAATCAGCATACTGTTCTTCAGGCACATTTTGTTTTCTCCCATCACTGAAAATATTCCTTTACTTCCAGAAAGGAAGACTACAATAACCACTAACTTTGTTCCTTCCTCTACTATTTAACATCCAAGTATATCAACTCAGCTTTTAAAATATTTAGCAGATATTTGTTTGATGACTTGATAGTGGGTGTCATATTATTATCATAGTTGTATGGAATTACCTATTAAGCTAAAATTGACATAATTAAATATGACATAATTAAAATATGAATCCAGTGATCATAAGTCAAAGCAACAACAAGAAGCACCTTTAGCTCATTATTTCTTTAAAAGTACTTGAAAGTATACATGTCAAATTTCACAATATCCTATGTGATGGCTCCTAAAGCTGAATTGATACATAATATGAATTGAATCTTCAGCCATTTGATCACTTTATCAATACTCAGCTTTAGTGAATAAGAAAGAGGACAAGTAAAGATGAAGAAGAGAAATGATGATATAATATACAGACATACAGACAGACAGACATACAGAAGATAGACAGACAGAGGATGGATAGATAGACATATAGGTAGATAAGTAAATAATAAATAGATGCATCTATAAATAGAAATAGAAGGATAGATGATAGATGATAGATATAGATAGAAAGAAGTTTAGATAGATAGATGGATAGATAATAGATAATTGAAAGGAAGATACAGAAATTAACAGATAAAAGACGATTGCCTAGAATATCCTCCAATTTTGCAAATTGCTAGTCAACTGCAGTAAAGATTTGCTGATGCCATTTCTTAAATTGGTAAATTGCATATATCTTAGAAACCACAGGACTCAGTTGTATTTAACTATTTAAAGAGGAGTTCTGTTTTGATTATTTTACCAAAGCTGGGCAATAATATATAAAAAAAATTCCTTCTTCAATTTTTGATTAATTAATTTGATCATTAGTGTCATTAATACTTAATACCTGATGTATTCCCTAGTGTTAGAGCAGACATCAAACTTCCATAGGTCAGGTATGTGTGCACTCTTGGCAGGACTAAGTTCTTCAAATTCTGCAGAAGGACATTCTCCACTTAATACAAACATTGATGAGGGTGAATGGCTGCATGGTACTTAGACTGAAAGCTAATGAGCAAAAGTTGATAGTCTTGGCTTCCCAGGCTTCCTAAAGCCTTTTCAAATTACCTCCTACATAAATCCATTTTAATGGTTGTGCAAGTTTCTCTTTAAGAACCACTATGCATAAAATAAAAGAGAATTTTCAATACATTGTGGTAAATATTTTTCATCTATGTTAAGCATAATTATATCCATACCTGTACTCTGACCAAAGGAAAATGTGCTATTTTGCATTTGCTTCTCCGTGCAAAGAAAGACATTTAATTTCTGAGGCAACGCATGGTAACTTAGAACAATGTGCAGGCTCCAAAACAGGAAACACATACAACTACAAGATGAGTGGACTGTCTAATTCACAGACAATAACCAGTCCACGGTGACTCATTTTCATCTACACGAATGGAATACTGTGACAAAGATAGGTACTGTTTTTCTCCCACAAGGAAAAAAAATAACCTGTGGAGATATGCTAATAATGTTTGTTTGATGCTACCCTTTGGAGCCCATCCTTCCCATTCTGTGTCAGAATGTGCCTTGTTATTGCTACTGTGGAAGTAAAAGAATGGGATGAAGAATTCTCTGATGAAAAGGGATTGTTTCCTGAGCAGTGGCTGGGTTCCGAGTCCTCAGCTAAAATGTGGAAACCAAATGACGAAAATGCAAAAATAGCCATGAAGACTTTGCTCTTTGTTTTATCGTTGTATTATTATTAGTGCTTTTAGTTATCTGTCAACGCTATTCCTAACTAGAAATTACATTTGAAATAAAAAGGTTCCCTTTTCGGGTCAAACATGTATTTAATTTTCATGTACTATGTGTGAATCAAGCTTTCTTAGTTCATGTGTTTCATATTTTATCTGTTTCCTTAGAACATTTGCCCTGAGAATCGAGGATTAAATTAAAAAAAAAATTCTTCTCTGTTTCTATCCATTCTCACAACAGAGACTTCTTTGATGTTTCTGTCTGATTTGCTTTGATTAGGTTTTAAAATCCACATCTCTGCTCTAATCAGGCTTTTAACCATCCTGCCCAACTGATGTTGTATATTTGTGCAGTTGTGCTGACTGAGCTGATGGGCAAGGGGGAAGCAGATCTCCGTATATTTTTATTCTTTTCTCCTTAGTTTGTCTTCATTTCTGACTGAAAACTCCCTTTACTTAGCCAATTTTTAAAATGAACTCCATAAGTCTCCTCACATAAAACACAAGCATCGGAATGTATTTAAAGCAGGGGACTTGCTCTCCTGATACACTTCTGTAGACTTCGCTGTAAGGGGAAATCAGTCAACAGCCAGGCTTGTTTTGCACTGAGAGAAAATTAAATCCCTACATCTTTGTGCATGCCACATGCATGATATGCTTTCCATATGATTTCTACCTACGTGATCATCACTTAGCATTGGAAAAAAAAAAACCTCAAGGGTAAAGGAAGGTTGAGACGTATGAGGAGAGCAACAAAAATCAAGATGAACTGAAAATGACTTAATTTCCATACATATTTCATCCTAAGTGAGGCCTCGGAAAAAAAAAAAGTGCTCAGTCATCTTCCTTCTCACAAAAGCCTTCCCTGCAGCCATACTTCAGTTAAGCAAGGGTTATAGAGGAGGCTTTTGCATTGAGCTCCCTTTGCTTTGTAAGATCAGTTATCACAAGAATGCTCTCTGCCTATGGCCCGCTCATCAGGGAGGGATTTCCAACAGTGAGGGTGAGCCTACGTGAAGGGCATTTGCAAATATCCAACATTTGTACCTTTAATCCCATTTAGTCCTTGCAAAAGCAACCACCAAACGTTGTTTTTAAATCACTGATGCATAAGTGTGGTTTGGCAGCAACAGAATTCACAGCACAATCCTGAAAAGAAAGGTCAATGATAAGAATCTTTGATTTCAGATTCTTTGATTGGTATTACTTTCAGACAAACCAGTTTCTTCCTTCATATCTTTCTCTTTGGTTCCAGATTTTATCCAAGGTTCCCATGCTGTTTTTCACATTCATATCTTCCTGATCTCCAAACATACAAGATTTCTTCAGCCTTTCCTTCTCTTTCAGGAGTTTGATATTTTTTGATAAACCTGGTCACACACTAGTTTGGAGTATCTGACGCCTCCTCCTGAGTATGGGATTAGAGCGAAGCATTAAGGCATACGTATGATGTAAAGAGATGTCCATATTAACCAATTTCTTGATTCATTGTTTAACCCGATGTCTAGGCTTCCCCATTGTGTCATTATTTTTACCATTTATAGTGAATTCAAACATTAGGAAGAGATTCTGAAATTATGCCTATAACATCTTTCAAGTTTGCCTCACTAATTTTCATATCCATTAGTAGATCTTGCTTCCAATAATTATTACTATGTTTCTATTTGCTCCATTACTTCTACATTCCTAGGATAAAGTACTTGAATATGAAGAGTTACCCTTTCTCCTCCATTTATCATTCATTAAAGTACTTATTTTCATCAATGTGTATTCAATGATATTTAATTCAATCAAAATATTTAATTCAATACTGTTTATTATGACAAGCAGAAAAATGGCCTGTAAACAACTCCTGATATTGATGAGCATGGTACTCCACCTGAGAAAAGGTACCTTGCAATGAAGAGTAGAGGACAGATCTTAAGACAGAGATAAACATCTCTCTCTTTCTCTCTCTCTCTCTCTCTCTTTCTCTCTCTCTCTCTCATGCATGGCTGGAAGCTACTGTATGAGTTCAGCAAGAAAGACAAGGAAACATTTTCATAGAAATAAATCTGCCAGACCTTAGCAGAAGGATCACGATGTTATGGCAAATACCATTCTGGACAGCAGAACCCCTGTTGTCTGATTTCAAGCATTCCTATTGACACAGAAGTTCTTCACCTGTTTCATTGATACAAAACCCCCACCCCATCATCCAGAGGCTTATTTGCATTATAAAGGAAACTTGTAGCTTAGTTTCATCCCACAATCCTTTAGCAGTCAAGCTATGTCACATTTATGGTGGAGGAGTTCAAAGCCTGTGGAGAATGTTCTCTACTTGTTGCCTGTGGGAGAGGGACTGACTACAAGCACTCCTTCACAGTAACTTTTTTATTTCATGGAGATCTCAGAGTGCAAGCTATTTGAACTACAATGGATTTGCCAGAGATAAGTGGACCAGTGAAGGCCTTGAGGAGGCAAACATTTGAATCACAGATTTACATCAAGTCAACACCTGCAGATAAAGCAAATTTCCAAGGCTAAGGTAGCCCTTCCCTAACAATGTACAAAACCATTGTTTTAAAGTTATGTAACTGGAAATAAATTTCTCCAACACACTCTAGATAGATGAAAGAGAGAGAGATAGGTAGATAGATAGATAGATAGATAGATAGATAGATAGATAGATAGATAATCTACAAATGGATTATCAAGTGGACCCAATCTACTCACATGCGTCACTGGGCTTTGAGGGTGATAACACTGTAGCCCAGCCCCAGCCCCAGCCTCAGCTCAGCACCATGAAAAGGATACAGCCTCAAATCTCAAACTGTGAATAAAGAATATTTTTCCTTCTTAAAGTTACTTAATATAATTTTGGAAATAGATAAAAGTAAATTTCTAAAAGAGGTTTATTTGTTTTTTTTTTTTTTTTTTATTCTGTTTTGGTGAGGGGGCAGTGTAGAGTGCAATCTGGATAAAGATTGTCTTGTTTTTTGTTTTGTTTTGTTATTCAGGATTTAAACTGAAGGAACTAGAGCACAAATAGGGCAATTAAGTATTGCCCTAGAAGCTTGGATGGCCCTGATGGAAAATCTTAAATAAATTTTAAAACAACAAAAAAGATCAAAGAAAGATATTCTTTCCTAGATCCATCAAAAATGCATACATGCATTCAGGTGTGGGCACTCAAACTTAGCCAGCTGCAGCTGATGCCATTTTTCTAACCTGCACTATTGTGCTAAGCTGTAAGGTTTGTGGAAACCTGTAGTGATAGCTTGTGTGTGTGTGTGTGTGTGTGTGTGTGTGTGTGTGTGTGTGTGTTTTACTAAAACTATCTTATCTTTCTGTCTTAAAATAATTTCAGCTTTCCCACCAGAAGCACCATTGCTTCATCTAGATCTTTTGATCATCTGGATGGTTGTTAGCACCTTCCCACTGAAATCACCTATGCAGAACCTCATGAGCAGAAGAATTAAATTAAGGCCTGATATTTTCATATATATATTTAGAATCCATCTAAGATTCCCTCTAAATCAGTGTCTCTTGGTCTTTCTAATGCTGCAACCCTTTAACACAGTTACTCATTTGTAGTGACCCCCAACCGTAAAATTATTTTTGTTGCTACTGTATAACTTTAATTTTGCTACTGACCAGTGTCTTAGTTCCTAAGACCATCAGAAATGTGTGTTTTCCAATGGTTGTGACCCACAGGTTGAGAACTGCTGATCTTAATGGTACAGCTTGGCGAGGGGAAGGGTGGCTATTACAATACAGGTATTCTAGAGAATGACCCTTCAAACAAAACAGCCACCATGATCAGATCAACTGTGCCTGCTTGCAGGAGTCTTTCAGGAGAGATCTCTGAACTGTTGACATTTCCTCCATTGAGAGATTGGGGAGGCTTATTAGATCTTCACCTGAACTTCTAGCTCCTCCTGGAAGCCATTTGTATGCAATTCTGCTTTGATTGCACTTGGTGTATCCAGGTGGCATGGCCTCAGGTTCCTGGCAGATGCTAGAAAAAGCATTAAGATGGTTGAGAACAACTACTCTAACTGTTCAGAGGACAACTGTGGAAGATGCAAATTAACTGACACTGGCACAGAAACAATTCGAATACTGAAGAATGGAGGCATTAAGAATTGTGTCATTAGATTGTGTATTAGAGCCAGGTGTGTGTGTGTGTGTGTGTGTGTGTGTGTGTGTGTGTGTGTTGTGTTTCTATCTTATCCAGATGTGATAGTAGCTATTATAGCAAAGGAAGGCCATTATTCAGTATAGAAAGTGATTCAAGGAATATACAATGGGATAGATAGCTTCCCTTGATTCTGTTTACAGTGGCTATGATTATCTTAGGCTTAATCTAATGTTTATCAACTTGATTGGAATTATCAACATTTCTGCAATTGTGAATTTCCTAGGTTTGCACAATTTGAAATCTGCTTTAGAGGTAGAATTCTTTTAAAAAGTTAAATATATCTAAGGAATATTATACAGACACATTCAGGGATACATGTATATACACATATACATACTTATGAAAACAATTAATGAAGAAGAGGTCATGAATTGGAAATAGAGAAAGAAAGTATATATGGGAGGATTTGGAGAGAGGAAAGGGAAGGGGTGGATGATGGAATTATATTATAATTTCAAAAATAAAATGCTAATACAGAGTTCACCAGTAACAGTCTAAATCTCTCCCTTCCCCCCCTCCCCGCCTCTCTCTCACACACACATACAAATGAATTGATTCACTGTTACCAGTGTAATCTAAACAACTAATGATTTAAATCTAATCATTCTAAGGTGAATGAGGCAGACCAGGAGATGAAGACTCTAGCTACCCAGTCTGATGACTTTGGTTCTATCACTGGGACTCATACAATTGTATGAGAAACAGATTCCTGTGGGTTATACCCTGATCTCTACATGTACATGGTCTGAGTTAGGGTTAATATCGCTTTGATTAAACACCATGACCACTGATTATGATTGAAGGAAGTCAGGGCAGGAACTAAAGCAGGTCAGGAACCTGGAGGCAGGACATGATGCAGAGGCAATGCAAGAGTGTTGCTTACTGGCTTGCTCCTCATAGTGAACTGGTGCCTCCTCAGCGCATCCAGTAGTCAGTGGAGCAAGAGAGCTTCCACAGTTGGCCCTTGAAATCTAGGTCAATGGGAAAGTCCAGGTTGCGATTTTTCTTGTTGTTAGGCCACTTGCCAGAGATGCCAAAGATCTCCATAGCTAGTCCTCCATAAAGAACACAGTCTGCTTCCAGTGTGTGTATAGGGATTCCAGGATCGTAGAAAAACCAGTCCTCTTCTTGTATCTAGTAAAGCTGATGTTGAAGGAGGCCACCATTACACATATGTAGTCATTCCTCTTCACTTGCAGTCAGAAGGGAGGGGGTAAAGGTCAGGTTCTCCACACTGACCACATGGATGGCTACCTCCTTTATGAGAAAGGCAAAGGTGACCATCTGCTTCAGGTCCATCACATCCACCAGGAACTTTCTTCTAGAAATCAGGACCACCGGACCAGGAGTGGCACCACCCACAGTGCATTAGGCTTAAGGAAATGCACTACAGATTTCCTACAGCCCGACCTTATGGAGGCATTTTTTTTTCAATTGAGTTTCTCTCCTCTAAGATAAATACAGCTGTGTCAAGTTGACATAAAACTAGCAAACAAACACTGTGTGGCACAGGCATGCCAAATGCGTGTGTGCACACATGCAGGCACGCGCATATATACACACACACTAAAATAAATAAACAATACACTAGCCATTCAGAAAGACTAAGTTTTTAATAACATAGTGTTACTATCTTGTTCTGGGCATTCAAGAAGGGAGAGGTGCTAGACACTGTACAAAAGGGAACCTGGAACGGGAATTCTCAGACATGATGATCAAATATTGTCTACATTTTGATGGCCCAGCCTTCTCAAGATGTCACATGTCTCAAACCACCGAAGTAAAACTTGGTTATCTTGAGCAATGTGTTGCTGAGGTTTCTTGACAGAAGCAGTGTCCTATTCTCTGCAATTTACTAACTCTTCTACAGCACAAACGAGGTATGTTTTCTGCATCTATTTGTGGACAAAAACTGGATAATAATTTTAAATAGAATAATATATGTGAAAACTCTGCTAAGAAATTTTCTCCATAGGAACTCCAGCAGAGGAGAGTGATATGTCCATGTTTTATAAATTCCAATATTCTATATAGCATAAACCACATAAGCGAATTTTTACAACTTAGCTCTCATTTTCCTTAAAACATGTTAGTTGAGAGACTTAAATAAAATTATAAAATTATACAACTATGTATATGGAGTTACATATGTGCTCATACATATATATGTACATGTGTACATATGATAAAATTTGGTATATACAGACAGGATAGTTAGATGAGATAATTTAAGTAAAGTCATATATAATGAGTATAATTAGTCATTTATTAATATGTATATATCCTAGAGGAGATAATCACCACTGATAAAAAATATGCATGAAGGAATACATGAAACTAAAAAGAGTAAGAATAAAATGAATAAGAAAAGAAAACCACATGTCTTCCCTTCCACAAGGAACAAAATAATATGGGACTATGGTTGGATTGACATAAAGGAGTACCATCAGCACTGATTAGGACCACTGGCCAGTACAGTGCTAAGGCACAAGGCACATCTTTGCTTGACAGCAGCTTACAGGAAGTCAAATCTGAACATCTCAGTTAAGTCACTGGACCCAACAGATGATTCATGATTTTAGAATTTATTTTTGCTTAATGTCATTCTCTATTAATGTCTTCTTTCTTTCTCTCTTTTTATGAATGGAGTTTCCTTGTCAACATCATCCTTAAAAGTCACCTAAGAGGATTCATAAGCACATGCACATGTTCAGCCCTTTACACATTTTTGGAATGTGGGTGAGTAAAACTGATCACTTTAAGGGAAAAGCCAAAACTGGGAAATATTTTATCACAGTCAACATTGTAATCAAGTGATTATTGTGCTTGTATTTTGTTCTCAAAGCAACATTAATATAGTTTCAACATGTGACCTCCCAAAGCAAATCATCAATAATTAATATTTAATCTCAAATATTGTGTTTGGCTAAGAAATAATTGTATTTATTTCTGAATAGTAGTTTATCTGTAGAGGATAAACTATATTCACCTAACAGTGAATGCTTGAAGCTTTATTACTAGAGTGTTGACCACTCTGTGTGCTGTCCCTATGCACATCATTTTGTCGTGAAGTTTAGCTCATGAACTATGCACACCAAGAGATTAATGAGAACAGCAATCAATAAACCAAATTTATTAAATTGTATTAAAAGTTCTACACATATGGTTTCTAAAAATGAGGAAATTTTCATGAAATACTTTTGGAACCCAGTTGACCTCAGATAGTGGAATGACTAAAAGTGAAGCTGAGTTAAGATAATGTACCTTATCTTATAATAAAATATGTACCTTATTTTATAAATAAAAGGTATCTCATCAACCTGGGACAGTGCCTTTTGCCTGCAGTCCCAGCACTTGAGACACAGAAACAGGAGAATCAGAAGTTTCTCATTAGCCTGGGGGACATAATGTGTTCCTGGGCAATCCTGGCTGACAGAATCAAGATTCTGTCTTAAAACAATCAATTTTTAAAAAATCTGTTTCTTTTTTATTCCCACTACCATTTTCTTCACTTTATTCCTGCTTATGAGCCTTATTGTCTATTGTTCAAATTATAGCAGTAATGGCTGTGTAATGGCTTTTTTCTATAACTACAGAACTCACAGAATTATTTATAAATCTTTTCCCATACGTTAATGTTTTAGCCTGATGACAAATTAAATAACCTTCATTAGCTTTAAGGTTCTCCAATACATTACCTAAATCATAACTCCTCAGAATTAGTTAGCCCCTGAAGTTCATAAGAGGTATATTTTCGTACAGCAATTATTAATGCACAAAACAAAACCCAACTTTAAACATGACATAATTGCAGAGAACAAGAGGAAGTAATATAATTTATAAGATATTAAATTCCACATTTCTTTTCCTCCTAATTATATACTTGGAGTTAAACATCTGTGAAAGCCCTAATGATGAATGGAGAGCCTACCTTAGAAATGTACAATACACTGTTCTATATTTCATTCCTAAATTAATAATGTGGCAAACAAAGGCATGAATGCTTTAAGGACAGTTCAATGGTTATAAAAACATTACATATAATGCACCAGTGTACAGTGTTCCATTGCTTCTTGCTCTCTTGCATTAAACAGTGGTAAATGTCACCATCCTTGATAATCCCTCTTCTTTTGTCAACAATCCATCTTGCCTTTCAGCAATAAGCTTCTAAACAAAGATTTCTTCAGACTTCAAACAGAACATATGGCATGCTATCTGACAAACAAAGATATTACAAGATTGCTGACCTCCTGGTGCTAGTGTTCATGCTTATGAGTCAAAATGCCATCCCTACTGCTAAACACACTTTAATCCTCTACATCTAAATCTGCTCTTAAACCCAAGCAGAGGAATAACAAGGTCATGAAAAATTTAAATTTGATCTCTTTAGTATTTAACTCATCACTCACTTTTATCTTTACTTCACAATTGAAATGTCTGTCATCTTCTCCAAAACATATCACTTAGAAAATTTAAAACTGTGCATTCAAGTGTTCTTAAAGTCACCGACAAGGTTCTCTGGAATATAATTAAGCACTGTCTTCTTCTTCTTCTTTTTTTTTTTTTAAATAATTTGCTAGTGACTATATCCAGTCCCCAAATCCTGTCTCAATCATGAATTCATCCCAAAGGTCATCAAGAATAACCCTAATCTAATGTTCAATCCCATCATACATTTGCTGTAGCAAGCCTTTAAATTATATCTTGTTCAAATACCCTTCGACTTTTGACCTGAAATTTATTTTGGATAATTTCATCCCTCAAGACCACCTCTAAGTTAAAAATCATAAAACATGTTCTGATGAGTATCTGTGCTCACAAATCGTCTGCCTAGCTCTGATTTCAGTATCTTCCTGTCCATGCTAGTTAATGCTGTGAATACACCAACTGCTAATGAGAAACTGAGTCACTACCTCTTCAGTTCTCCTTCATGACAACAAATTCTTGTGTGTATGAGTCAAATATGAAGGCTTTAGATGAATTTATTTAACAATTGTAGCCATGATCATGCTTGTTCTTGATTCTTTTTAAAAACTACAACTGTTTGGTTTACATCTATGTAATTGTCACCTGTAACCCTAACACACCACGATCTCTAAGTGCCTATTACCTTAGAGGAGTCTCGACTGAGAAACTCATAGTACTTTTTCACACTGTAGACACCATATATAAAATCAATACCTGAGGCTCTACACTTAGCATGAGTAAGGCTTTAACCAAAATAGTAAAGGCAAATCTAAAACCCTTTCTTTGCATTTCATAAGCATATTTCTTTACCAATGGGATTCTATGGCTAAAATGTTTAGCAGTATATGGATTGAGAGAAACTGAATCACAGCTATGAAACCTCATAATGGAATATTTTACAAGATTAAACTTGGGCCCCTGGGCCAGAGGATCCTAAATATTCTTCTGGAAAATCTGGGTCTGAAATTATCTAAAGATATACATAGTTACCATCAACAGAGACTAATATTTTCATAATTTTCTAATATAATGAGTACTAATAGCTTGAATGTGGTGGTCTGTAATTTGAGAGAAATAATAAAACTAAAAAAATAGATATGGGGGCTGGAGAGATGACTCAGTGTTTAAGAGCTCTGACTGCTCTTCTAGAGGTCCTGAGCTCAAATCCCAGCAATCACATGGTGACTCACAACCATCTATAATGGGATCAGATGCTCTCTTCTGGTGTACAGGTGTACATGTAGACAGAGCACTCATACAAATACAATAAATACATCTTTAAAAAGTAGATTTTTAACTAAAACAATTAAAGTACTGGTTCTGTTGTTTTATAAAGTAAAAATTAAAAGATTAGAATAATTTCTTCAAAAACAAAAGCTAATGGAGAGTTTCTCAAAATAGGAATAAAAGCTAGAACTAGAGAAATATGAATTCATTCAACATGTCACTGGATATATTCTTACCTGCTGGGTCAATCCAAATATCTTAACCTTCTCATTAACTAAGTTAATTAAAATACTACATCTCCTCCATCTCTCCTCTTTGTTATTTCTTTCCTTTTCATGTTAAAAATTATCCAAACCATGATAAAATTAAAGAAGTGTAGATAATTCAACAACAAAAGAAAATGTTGATGAAAATTAATTAGTAAATTAGTAGTAGTGTTTGGAGTACATTTGTAGTTGAAAAATAACTCTTAAATAATAAAATGTGTAATGACTAAACTAAAAAGTAAAGTAATCAGAGTGTGTTTTGAAAAAAAAAAAAAGCTAAAGAAAAGTCCTCAGGGCAGCAATGTATCTTATACAATAATTGCTGAATAGAGTATATTCAATGTATATACTAAGCAATGTGTACCTATATATGAAAACCTGATTGAGAGTTACTAGTTAATTAACAAAAAATGAAGAGGGTTCAGAAAATGGTACTAGCATAGCAGAAGGCAAGTTTGCAAGTGCTTAAAGAAGGGGAAAAGGAACCTGCAAATCATTAATCATAATTTGTATATGAACAAATGGCCAACCCTAAAATTTTATATCATAGTAAGGAAAATAGAAATTCAAAAGATTCCTGGAAAAAAAAGAAAACCATTGCTTACAGGTTTTTTGTTTGTTTTTGTTTGTTTGTTTGTTTGTTTTTTGTTGTTGTTTTTTGTTTTTGTTTTTTTTTTGAAGCTGACAAAGATCACTTATCTCCATCAGAAAACAAAATGTCTACAAGTGCCAGAAAGGAAATCAGAGACAACCGGAACAACTAGCAATCAAAGCTGAGAAGGGAATAAAGAGTTTATCTAATTGTAGAGTGTCCAGGGAGTTACCATTTGTCACATTATTTATGATGTGTTTCAGGACAGTTAAAAACAAACCAGGAAAGTACCAATAGGAACCCGATGACCAAAACCCAAGAGGGAAGTCTCTAATGGCTGATTGTCTGCAAGCATGCTGTCAATTTGTCCTGCTATGTACTACATAATGGAGGAAATGTTAAGAACAAAGTTTAACCTACATAGATATGACTCAAACAGTATTTTTTTTGAAAAACTAAAAATCTAATGTAACCTAATGAAGGAAAATTATAATAAATATTTTATAGAAAATACTTTCCAAGTATTTACTATATCTTAGGTACGGATCTAGAGATTTTGTGTATTCATTTATTTGCTCAATAAAAATGACCCTATGAAAGATATTTTATTACTATTACTGTTTTTGAGACCAAGGAAGTACATTTTGAAAACCAGGAAGTAGTGATGCATTGCTTTGAAATATAGCAGACTGACCCAAGAAACCTGGAGAAACATTGAGAGGGAAGAAGAAACAGAACTGAAGTTCATAGCAGGTTGTAGGGGTGAAGGTAAAGAAACACTTGCATGGGGTACTGTGTGTCCCCCTACAGCAAATATTTTCATAGCCATAGAATATTAGCAGTTAACTTTAGTTCTTTATCTATTTAAAGTAACATTTTACAGACTTCTAGTATTTGTCCAAAAAAGGAAGATGTGGTGATTTGAATGAGATGGACCCCCATAAGGCTCATAGTTTAAATATTTGATCCCCAGGTGGTGGTACTATTTGGGAAGGGCTAGGAGGCGTGGCCTTGTAAGCAGATGTATGGACTTGATAGAAGAAGTGTGCTACCAGAGTTCACACCATTACGGGTGGCTTTCTCTCTGCCTAGTGGTGTTGTTTCAACATGCAAAGCCTCAGCTACTGCTCCAGTGCCATATTTGTCTGCCTGCTGCCATGCGCCAACCGTGATGGCTATGGGCTGTCGCCCCCTCTGTAACTGTGAGTCCAAATTAAATAATTTATTTTATAAGTTGCCTTGGTCACTGTGTTTTTTCATGGTAGTAGGAAAGTAACTAAGATGAAAGGGAAGGGAATCTTTGGTCCTTTTTTTACAGCAAAAAAGAAAGGGAGTAGCTTGCCAATATTCTCCCAAAATTCCCCTTAGCACTGCAAGGCTCGCTGGATCTAGGGAAAATAAGCTGGTCCTGCTTCCTTCCATAAGTTTCTCTTCTCCTTCCCCCCTCTGACATTTCATCAGAAGATATATCATGGTCTGTTCTTTTTCTGTCTCTCTTTGCAGTTTTCTACTGTTGGGGCGCCTGACCTTCCAGACCCATCCAGCCAGTGTGCTGCTCTGAACTGAATCAATTAGCATTGGCATTCTGTTTCCAATCAACTTTTACTAAGGTGAACATTCTGTGTGGCTGCCTTAGTCACTGTCTCTCTCTCATTTGATTCCAATTTTTAAAGTGATAAAGAGAGCTATAAGCCTTCAAATCACCACCCGACAAGCCAAATAAAAAAGCACAAATAGGAAATTCAAGTACAAAAATAAACGTCATATAGAAGTGAAGATGTGAGCCTTGCAAGGATAGACATAGCAGAGAATAGGTACAAGAAAGGAAAAGCTGATAACATGCCTATTGCCAAACTCCAGGAGTCAAGGGACACTCTCTATAGATAATGCCATGGAAAGTTGAAGGGTACATTTTACCCAGTACTCCACTTTTCAGATCTTCACATAGCCCTGCTTTAGAAGTACTTTTTATACACAAATTCCCAGTCTTTTTGAGTTCCTGACTCAGCCTGATTCAGTGCTGGCCCTGGGGCTGACATAATTAATTTGCTGAGGTCTGCCAAGTCCTTTACTACTTAATCTTCTGCTTCCCAAATATTGCTGTTCACCTCTCCTCTCAGGTTCTCTTTGCCTTTCCAGAATTATGCCTTTATAAAAAATTCTTGTGGCTGTCTGTTTCCTGGTAACTCAAAGAGAATGAAGGTAAACAAGTGCTATGTTCAATTTGAAGTCCTGCCATTTATTTCAAAATTGTCTGTCTGTGCAATTTAGAAACTGTCTGTGCTGCAAAATTTAATTACATTCTCTCTTTAATTTCCTTCCTACACAGCTCAGATGATCTGATACATCATTTCAAATGCTCTTATCAAATTCCTCGCACTATTTTACCCTATTACCATTTACCTAGCCAAGTACCAATATTTTCTTTGTGTACATCCAAGCTGAGGCACAATGCTGCTACTGAAAATTTAGGTAACTCAATATTGTGAGAATTTTGTCATCAGACTCACTAGCTCCTTCTGCAATATTGAATGTCAAACATAATCCACCCGTTTCCTCTTTACTTTTATCCAGAACAACGAAAAATCAACCATTTGTGTTATTCAAATCTCACAACAAAGTGAATTACCCAACCCACCCCCCCAAACACACACATATACTTTCTTAGATGAGACACTTACCTTAGCCTGTATCACAAAGAAAATAACTCATGAAAAAAAAATCAACTTCTCAAAACTAAAACTTTGTTTCTTTAATCAGCCACCGAATTGGCTAATCCAACAGGAAGTCCTCCATACAGAATTCACTTGTCATTCCAGCAGTGTGTAGCACGGGTCCCTCTCTTCAGTCCTTGAAAGCTATTCCATCCTTCCAATGAAGTCCCAGCTGCCTCCAATTGCTCCTGCTCCTCCTTAATTTGCTGTCCATCTTTCTTTTGCTACACAATGAATGGTTCAATACCCCAGAGTTTCTTTCCTAGCATCTTTGGTTCTTTGGTTTGGTTGGTTTGGTTTGTTTTGGTTTGGTTTGAGACAGAAACTTGTCTGGTGTCTGAGCAGAGCTCATCCTCCCTCATCTCCAAGTTTTGTGATCACATGGCGTGCACTCAAGCTTCCTACAGCCTTAAATCTCCAGGTGCTCCCACTTCAATCCTTTTACTTACTCCTTCTGTAAAAGTAATCAACTCCAGATTCATCATCTCCCACCAGCATGCTACTTGCGGCGACTATGTCGCTCCCTGAGACTCGATCTTATACCTTAATTACTAATGTCGTCCTCAAAACTGTTCTTTACGAAGCTGCAGGAGGGACCTTTCAATTCAAATATATCCATGATCCTCCGTCCTATTTCATTTTGTTTTGAACATGACACATCTGGGAAGAGGAAACCTGAACTGAAGAATTTTCTCAATCAGATTGGCCTGACGGCAAATCAGTGAACTTACCTGTTGTTTACTTTTCATTAGGGTTTGGGAATTTTTTTTTTAGGAATTTACATATCTTACCTTCCCCAGGTAGGCTTATGCTTTTCTCCTCTGTTGCCACCAGGCTCATCTTACCATGGCCAGTGAAATTTGAGAGGAACTTGCAAATTTCAATATTTTATTTATTCAGTTAATTTTTCTAGAACAATATACTCAGAGGGTCCAGATACTAGGATTTTGTTTGTTACTTAATATTAAAAATATATAAGAAATGTCAACATATTTTATGTTTCTACATTGCTATAGACAGATATGTATACATATAAATCTACACCTACATTTCATAAAAATGATAACACAGAGAAACTTGCATAAATATAATAATTTTCAAATGTTATATATAAAAACATCTTAGAACAAAAACAAGCCTAGACAGTCTATTACTACTTGCCAAGCATTTTAGTGTTTTGTCAGAGAGCTTAATCTCGAAATTGTTTCTGAGTCAATACATGGGATGATTATTCCCCCTCACAGGCTTACAGGAGATCAGTATTCTGCAGGCTGTTTCAGAGGAGAGCAGGACCAGTCTATCTGGGATAATGCACTCTGTGGATGACCTCTCACTGACACCTTGTTCTACTATGCAAGAATGGCCTGAATTTCCTTTCCCAGTCCTTTCTGATTACCTGTTAGGCTGCTGTCACTTTTTCCCCAAATGATAATGTTGAAAATCCAGTGGAAGGTGAAACATTTTGAAATGTTTATACATAGACATTATCATCTGTTTTGCCTCCTAACGTACAAATTGCATGAAAAACATTAACAGGGTTTTTTGATCTGTGTTAGTACAACCCTGTGCTGCTTCAGTCTTGTTAACAATTGTGGTTAAACAAAGGATTCGGTCAAGTTCATTCTCTACTTTCTGAGACAGTATTGAATAAACTTCATAAGAGTAAATTCAATATTAGCCAAATGTATTCTGAAACATATTGAACCACTTCCCACCTGAAAGGCAGCCTGCTGTTTCTGTTCCCTCTCCTTGAAGAGGCTGCATTCACCTGAGGTAATACTGTGTGACTTTTGATCTGTGATACCACCACTGAAAACTCCCTGTCTTTCTTGAACACGTAGCTCTTATGCCTCAACGTTTGAATCAGAAATTAAGTTCTTGTCTTAGATCTACATCCCCAACCATCATTAAGCTCCCCTACAAAAGAAACGGGACACTTTCATAGATTTCCAATCCAAGAATAAAAACAAATACCATAGCAGAATCGAGTTAGAATATTTCATCTAAATGAATGAATGCTTAGACAGTATATCCTAAAACCATACTTTCTATAGATGAACAGGTATTCCTGTTAAAATGTAATCTCATCAGCCATTAAAAAAAAAAACACAAGCAATCTTTGCTTCATTCTTTTTCTTCTACTTACATAAAAAGACAGGTAACTAAGGCTTTGAATAGAACTTCTACTTAATCAAGGTTAGCTAAATGTCTTTAAATAGTAAGGTAGACCATTTTCAGTGTATATCATGTGACGATTCATTAAAAAATATACTGGATCAAAGCATAGTTCAGTGTTAGAAGGTTCCTATTATACATACATACAAACACATTATCTGCACATTTTGAGTCTATATGTTTATATACATATTTAACCAATCCTTCTAATGTTTTCCATGATTTAAAATAATAAGTCTTTAGTCCTCTTTGATTTAAACAAATTATGCAAATGCTTAAAAACTTGAATAGTCAGAATGGGATGTTTAAACTAAGTCTTTCTATGTGGAAAAGTATGTGGACCATGGAAGACTGAGCCACACTCTTCATTTTGTTGATATCCAGAATTATCAGTGAGACTATTGAAATATGTGGCTTAAGTTATCTCAGAATAACAGGGCAAAATACCTGAAATGAATCTGCTAAGAAACCACTCTTTTTCAGTCTAAGGAATTATGATATTTGGGTTTCAGTTCATTTTAAGCTTCATTTCTGAAACCTTATATTTTAAATTTTAGTTTTTAAAATTCCTTCAAAATTTTTAACTTAAAGTATCTGTCTATTTTCAAAGATGCTAGAAAGGGTTAAATGAGACGACAGTTATATTTGTACTTTTGCCTACAATACTTGGAAAATACAAAAGATCATGTGTTCCTGGGAAAAAAGCCAAATATAGTCAACATAAATTTTATACAAACATCTTTTATGCGATTGGCTCATAATATGGTCCCTTTTGTGTGCAGGAAAGTAATCTCCACACAGAGCAGAAAATTTACTCAATGTGCAAAATTGTTCACTTATATTTGATAGATAGAATTAATATACTTTCTTTTCCAATCTGTTTTATAAGCCATCCCCTAAGCATTTCAGTAAATCGGCTATCATCCTGCTCCCAATTGTCAGCCAACCTGAAAGATTAGCACACAAGCTCTCATCATGCAGGAGATGATGAGATGGGCAGTTCTTCATCATTTCCAAGTAGGCGATGCAGAGATAGCCTCTGGAAATGCATAATTGAAATACTCTTGTGCATTACTTCTAGCAGGCTTGCTTTGAAATAGATGAAATACAAACCTTTTGAAATAGAAATGTGTTTCTCAGTCTCCTTCCTTGCAGCCATCTTTCATAATTGTGATTATTATAATTTAGAAATTACAGAAATTTTACTGTAGATTGCATGTAAGCCAAGAACTATTTTACCACAATAGTCTGAGTGAAGAATAAAGCATAAATGTTACATCACTGAGACCTCTTTATTACTCTGACTTCTGTTAATCTGAACACTAGGAGAAGAAAAGTCGAGACTAGCAATAATACATGTTGAATATCTGTTTCACACAACGAGACACACTGTGATGGGCTAGATACCAGCACTGCAACCTGCAAATTCCAATCTGCTGGTACTGTGGAAGTACCCAGATTCAATTAAAATTTTACATGAAGATTCTATGGACAATATGTCAGGGACTACAGCAGCATCCACAGGACCCTTGTATGTTAGTGATAATAGGAAGAAATCGCTCAGAAAAAGATACAGAGTTCATAAGAAAATGCTGGAGAGAAAGATCACACTGAGTAAAAATGAAATGCCTTCTTGCCATTTGCTGAATGCTTTTTTACCAGGATGGGAATAGATGTGGCTTAAATGGAATTTTTTCATTCAAGTTCATGTTTTTCAAATGCTTTTTATGGCATGCAACTGAAGATGTTTATATTCCAGGGCTTTTGATAGTAATGAAATTTTAATGCCTATTTAACAACTTCTATCTCCAGGCCTTTGCAATGGAGAATGTTCATGGCTTGCTATTTATAACTTTTATGGAAGTACACTTTTTTAAAAGAGTATTTCCCAATAAAACAACAATATCTGTCTGGTTACAATTAGTATGGGGACTAAAGTATAGTAAAATGTAATTTTATGCATATAATATAATATAGATGACAGATAGTTGATAGATAGATAGATAGATGATAGAGATAGAGATATATAGACATGTTCACAGGTTATAATGGATACAGAAAACATTTTTTTATTTCAATCCCCTGGCGAGTTATGACCTTCCTAGTTCTCTAATTCTCTAAGAATATGAATGTATTGAAACTATACAACAATACTGGAAATAACTTGTCAGCTCAACCACTGAGTAACAGAGAGTCTGGTAGGGAATGCAACGATGTATTCATTTACTGAGGATGCCCAAAACTTGGAAGTTTGAACATTTTCTGCCTTATAGTTCTAGAGATTCGAAGTCCATATACAGAGCATAGAGAGCTCGCTGCCAAAGACACTGATAAAAATGATTAAGCCCAAGGCTCCCTCCTGGACTTGTAAATTTCCATCGTTCCAATCAAAGTGCCCTCTTCTATACAGGTATCTGTCACCCATTCTCCCTTATTAAAGGCAGGCCAGTCTTGTTGATCTAGGACATACATTAATGACCCTATTTTCACTGCATTAATTCAAAGGATTCTGTCTATTAATGAAGACATTAATTCTGGGGGGGGGAGGGGAGGCCTAGTCTTCAACATACAATTTAACACTGCAAATCTAAAACTTAGCAATGATATTCCTCTTTCACTTTTAATGGTTTCATGATCTTGAGAAAGAACATGAGCATTTCTCTAGATGGCTACTATTTTGCTGTCCTGGATACATACCAAATTAATAGTGTCCTCCTAATTCCTGTTTACTTCATCCCACAGACTTCCTCTCTTCCATCTATTTAGAATATTCTGCAGTGACCTCTACATTTTACCTGCTGTGTAATTGTTTATAGGTGCGATATTACTATAAGCCAAGTTTGGCAAAGATTTCTGGAATGTGCCACCAAACCATCATGCCTTGTAATTTTCTTTCATATCAATTTACTTACCAAAAGTATAAAAAAATATGCAAATATAGAGCTCAAGATTGATACACCAGAGCAGTTTAGATATATATACTCTCTAAATCCACTGAAATGGCTCAGTGGGTAAATGCCTACCTTGAAGTCTGAGGACCTTAATTTGATCCCAAGGGCTCACATCATGGAAGGAGATTACCATCTCTCACAAGTTCCCCTCTGACCTCAGTGGGCTTACTATGTGTGTCTTACACATATACATAAACACACAGAAAATGTTTTTCTTTAAAAAAAAAAGACATATATACTAACTAAATATCATTCTGTATAATGAAGAAATGGATTCTTTACTCACATCTTTCAAAAAGGAAAGCTACAAATTCACCAGTTGTGTTTACTTTAAAGAGATAACATACAATAATGTAAATTATGTTAACTCTGTTAAGATTATCCCAGGGCATTTGTTAAAGCACAAAATCAGACTTTATTGAGGGGCACACAGTAATAATAAAAAAAAAAAGCTTCTGTCATGGAGAGAGAATCTTACCACATAGCCAAATGAGAAGTAGTAGTCAGAAAGAGAAGAAACAAGAGAGGCTAGAGATATGACTCATGTGACAAAGTGCTTGCTATGCAAGAATATGACCATCTGATATAAAAACAATGTGTGGAAGAGTATGTCTGTGATCCCATTGCTGGGTAGGAAGAGAAAGGCAGGTCCCTGGTGCACTGTGTCTAGACAGTCTAGGTGAACACTGAACTCTAGGTTCAGTGAAAGACTGTCTCAAAAACAATGAGCTGGAAATCAATTGACAAAGATATCCAACATAATCCAACCTCAGAATCCACCCACAACAAACATATGTACATACACACACGCACACACACACACACACACACACACACACACACACAGATACCAGGCATGGAGGCTTAGTAGTACATGGCTCTCTTCCCAACATTTTGAAGGTAAAGGGAGCAAGATAACAGTTCAAAGTTATCCTTGGCTATATTGTAGATTCTAGGACATCTATGTACTACATAGGATCCTGTCTCCCCAAAGCAAAACAAACAAAATCAACCAAAAAGAAATTCAGGGACATGCTAAACCAACCTGAAATGGCTCTTGCACTCTTACTGAAGAAAATCCTGTGCATCAGAGACCACTAGATAACCTGAGGGTAACTGGAGAAAGTGGAATCTGCTCTGGTCTTCAGAGGTCACAGATATAAAAGATAGAGGTTCTGGCTAACCTGGCTCAGCAGAGCTCTTGACTATAATTTAGATTCAGAAGGAAATATAAAGATAGGCATAGAACAAATTTGGAGACAAATTAAAGTTTGACAATGCATATTATCCTTCCACAACTGGTAACACTTTGATGACACAGATAAATAGAAAATAATGATATAAACTTACAGGTTGCTAAAACTCTTTTGAATTTCACGTGGTCTCTATTTTTGTTGTTTTATTATCATTTTAATTATTATAATTTTAATTAAAAGGTAATTATGTCACTTTCCCTCTTGCATTTCTTTCCTCCAATATTTCTTTTTCCTCCCTTCAGTCTCCCTCAAACTGATGGACTCTTTTTCCTTGATTAAACATCTTACAGTAATTGGAATGCCAGCATTTAAAACAGTGTTTTAAAGTAGTATATCATTGTCCTTACAGTTTCAGGATCTGTGAGTACATAAATATTTAATTTCTGGATACCTAGCCCAGAAAGACACAGGATAATCATCTAGCTTCTTAAAACTTCTGTTTCCTCTTGTGTCAACTTAAAAAATAAGAAATATTAAGTCTTCAGAAGGGTGTCCACTTCATAAGAGCTGGGTACTGATGAATGTTTCATTTCTGCAGTAAAAGTCATATTTCCAGATATATAGTCTATTACTTTGTTTCTTATCTTCACTATCAGAGAAATTAGAAAATTGTCCTCTACCTTTAGGGAGCTAAAGGTCCACCCCATGAATTTAACTTTGAAGATAGCCTTGAGAATATACTTTCCAGCAATAACAAAAAAAGTAGCAATAATAAGAATTACATGCTCTAAGGGAGAAGCTTTCTTACATAAGATTTAATTTTTTTAAAGAAAACAGCTATAAAATGGAAAAAGAAGATTTTTATTATAGCTTACATGTCAATAATATGTGGCATGGAGCAAAGTCAGGTTTTCTCTTAAAGAAAAATCACAGGCTGTAAATTCTGTAGCTCATTGAAGAGTAGGAACCTTGCCAGACAGGTTTTATACCTTTCATATAAGTATTGCTTTATTTTAAGCTTTTTTCTTTTGTTCCTGCTGTGAATGTCAAAGACATGACATGAATGTAAAGACTTTAAAATCTTAAAAATATAAGATCAGGGCTGAATAGGATCTGAGAGCCGGATCAAGCTTTTGACACTCAGTGACACGTGGCAGAAGTGGTATTTAGTTACAGAATCGGAAGTGGAATACAAAGTGAATGTGAAGGTAGTCAACAAATGCCAATTAATGTTCCCAATAGATAAGTCAAGGAGAGTGATGAACAGTGATTTCTGTCTTGAGATGAGGGCTGAGTCAAATGAAAGAAAATTCAGAGTATGGGTAATCTGAATTTTCACATACTGAATACAAGAAAGCAGCTAAAGAGAGGGACCTGTTTTTTTTATTGGGCTTACTCGTCTTGTCTGGAGTCATGACACTAATATCCTCTTTGATAACAGGAAATGCGCTCTTGCTCTCCTTTACTGTCAGCGCTGATATTTTTACTTTCCTGGCAATCCTCAGTTTGTTGATGGAAACCTTCATTTTTTTCCATTGTATCATTAAATATAAACAATGACCTTGGACTTTTCATAGTAGCCTCACTGGATACATTTTCTTTCCTTTTTTAATGAAGAAAAGAAACTTTAATCTTTGCTAATTTATCTTACCCTCAAGAATGCAGATGTTAGGTGCTACCTGTTCCAGCAAAGAGATCCTTGCTCTAGAAGAAAGGCAATGTGATTCTCTTCTGATATTTTATATTCTTGCTCATTTATTTCATTAAAGAGAGTGTGTTAACTTTATGTTGATAAAAAAGTAACAATGCTAAGATAATCAATCTATAAAGTACAAAATTTTATTTTGGCTTACAGATCTGGAAAACGCTCACACATCTCAAGGTGAAAAGGCATCAGTGAGGTAGCACATGTGGTGGGAGCAGACTGATCTTGTCAACATTCAGTTGTATTCAGTCTTTAGACGGCACAATGCTCATGCTTCCCTCTACTTTATATTTCATATCGTCCTGATGAGGCATTGTGTATAAATGAGATTCTAAGTATGTCCATGATTTGTACATAGTTCCCCAAATTAAATATTCAAATTTACATCTATGAATGAACTGGGTTCTAAATGCGGTACCCTAGAGAAGTGAACACTTTTTATTGTACATTTTGCTTTGCAGGATCACTGCTTAGGATCTCTATAATCAGTCTTTTTAGTAGACTTGTGATCCCTGCTTTCTTAACATTTCACAAACAGATATAGTTTAAGATGTATATGCAAAGAAAAGGCGCACATACTCATCAAATTGTGCACATGAGTTGCAAATTCTGCCAGGATTTATGATTTCTTTTAATTAACTGTGTGAAATGAATGTATAAAAATGTATAAGCTTAGAAAGAGTAGAAATATTTGTCTGTTTGTCTTGATGATGTTTTCTGGGTACTTGGAAGAGTATGTGGCATCATACTTAGAGAATTCAGTGCATAGAATTTTTCTGACACCTGTAGGAGCTATTCTTTGCAACTTCTCATGTCATTTCACTTTCTTTTGTTATGTAAGACTAGGTCTAAGTTTGCGTAAGGAAGGATGGAAATGTGGCTCCTTTGTCTGAAGATACATAAACCATGACACATTTAAATCCATTCTTAGGATAATGCATAATAATCTAAGCATGAGTTTTGCTTTTAAGATATTCTCTTGAAAGGAAATACATGAGAAAAAAGTCGAGCCAAAGAAATTGTATTCACTTTTGAAAATACTTCTCATCTCACTATAGTGACATATAAAAAGTTATTTTTTTCTTCCATATATGTGTTCATTATTTCTAATTGTTTCTATTATTTCCAATTAGATTTTTATTATAATTTAATATTATATTTATCCTTTATATGTTTATTTTTATAATATTTTATCATAAATTAATAATATATTTCATATTAATATTAAAAGATAATTTAATCCATAAAGGGCACCTCACAATAATTACGATGGCTTACTGTTCTTACTGATGAGTTATCACTTTACTGCGTTAGAGTCACTGTTTATGCATTCTGCAATTTGCCTGATTATTACTACATGACATTCACAAGTAATTGCTGTACATAAAACTCTTGGAAATAGTGTTTTCTAGTAATTTAAGTCAATTAACTTTTGCTCAATAATTTTAGTATCAATGTCCTTCCACAAAGAAGAAAATAAAATTTATTTATTTTGAGACATACAATTTCCTGTATTTATTCATAAATTCTTTGCATTCATAGTTACATAGGAAATTATTAGATAAAACTTTATTGAACAGAACTAAACCAATATGTCACATTTTGCATACCTAACTCAGAATTTCTTTTAGAGATATTTTTCATAGACAGCCTAAACAAATAAAAACAGTATAAGGATAATATATAAACTACACTCAAATAAATCAGACAGCTTACAGAGAGATAGAATCTACTTAGGATGTGGCATTCATTTGTCCCATGGAGATGTTATAAAATGATATAACAATTATAATTTTCAGTTAAGATACTATTTGAACCTAGAGACCTGAGATATAAAATTTTTATTTTCAAAGATATGAACTATTTGATTCAGCCTAGATCAGGTGCTTATTTTTGCATTCACCAAATGCAGGTTAAAAAACAAAAAGATATTCTGTACTAAGATGACCATCTGAGCAGAGGACAGTTGGTATTAAAAAACACTTTAGAAGTGAATGATGGAAAAGCTGATAATATGTAACTGGCCCAACCACTGACAATGTGAGAGGGAAGCTTACACTAAACATATACTTTAAATTGAAGACATCAGATTTGATTCAGCTGTTATTCCTAATGTGCCTAATTTCCAGTGTTAAAGGATAAAATCACCTACCTCTAGGAATTCCCAAATGCATAGTGTCATAAGGTTTGTTAATATGTTGTCCATGTTTCTAAAACAATTTAGTCAATTGTAACCTTAGATTTGAGTGTTTAATTTTTTTTTAAATCATTATTCTCATGGGTTCATGGCAAAAGGGAGTTTACTCTTTGCTAATTCATTCCCTAGTCCTAGAGGGTTTCAGCCTACATACAATCTAATTTTAAAGAGGCAAACCTAAACCTAGAAAGTTTAATCAGCAAATCTAGACCTAAAATGTTTTAGCCTCCCGGACCTATTACTGACTAAGCTCAGTCTGACTAGCTGTCTGTGAATTACCTCTTTTCACTCTGACCTGTATTGTGAATTCCGAACTGTAAATTATAAACCATCTGCTTTTGACTCTGTATTTTCTCTGCTTATTCGGACTGGCTCTGCTCTTCTCAGCTTCTCCTTCTCTCTGTGAGCTGACTGCCTAACACTCCAACTCTTCTTCTAAACTCTCTTCTGAACTGAACTTCTGAACTTCTTCAACTCTCTTGAACTTTCTTCTTCTGAACTTTAACTGAACTCTATGGACTGAGAGCCTGCTTTTATATCCGGAGAGTTGGGCATGTCCTCACTCTGACTCAATCTCAGACTTCACTTTGATTCAATCTCAAAGTCTGCTGTAAAAGGAATCACTACCATTGCCCTCTAAGCATTTTATCTGAATCACAGAAGCCTCTGAATGTGATCTCTTCATACAGGCCTTTGGATGTGCTATCACACAAACCGTCCAATGTGATTCTTTGCTAGAGCAGCCATGCTGCTGGATTAAAAGATTAAATGTTCTTTATAGTCAATAAATGCTAACTTTACTTTTGCACATCTATAAACTTACCTTTTAAATATAAAGAAAACTGATATTTCACATAAGTTAGGTAAGTGATTAAGCATAAACAGGTAGTGCAGTTGCTCACTTCTGCAAATTCAGCCACAGGGAAGCTTAAACAATACCGTTCCAAGGGTTTAAGCAAACCCAAGCTATGAAATGCGACTGTGACAAAAAAAAAAAAATAAAACAAAAGCAAAACATAGTTTGGTAGAGAGGTTTGGATTTTTAAAAAATGCATTAAGTTAAAATTCACCTAAATTGATTATCTGTATTACTATCAGTTCATAAAGGAATTTCAATCATTGGCCCAGGGTTTTGACATCAGTGAGTTGGAAGAAAGCAACCATGATGGGTTTTTTGTTTTTGTTTTTGTTTTTTCAGGTTGATATGATCTAAAATCACTTGGGGAAGGAATTTCAGTGAGGAATTGCATAGATCAGGTTAGCCTGCAGTCATGTTTGTAAAAGATTATTTTTGTTATGCTCACTGCATAGGGAAATCCAGCTTAAAATTGGGTGACACCATTCCCTAGTTTCTGGACTGTATAAAAAAGGAAAAAGTGAATTGGGCAAAGGCAATCATGCAGGCAATCATCCTGTCTTCCCCTGACTATAAGGTGCACAGGTGCTTCAAGTTCCTGCCGCCTTCACTTACCATAAAGATGGACCGCTACCAGGAATTGTGACGTAAATAAATCATTTCACCCCTAGATTTGTCTGGCTCTTTGTCACAGCAACACTAGAGGAAACTAGTATAGATTCATACACAGAGCTTTGCAAACACAGCGTGTACGTCTCTGCATCCCAGGTACTAACTTTCTCCAATGCCGCACCTTATTCAGCAAACTGATTTTTCTAGGAAGAAACCATGTTTCGGCCACACGGATTCCCTTAGGCCACAAAGCTACATAGAGCTTAGATTAAGGTTCCCTTAATGCCTCCGTGGGTGAGAATGGTCCATTTTCTGTAGCCTTCAAAAAAAACAAAAAAACAAAAAAACGCCAATGCTGTGACCCAATCATGTTTAAACAACTAAATAAAATTTACCTCTGATCACTGAAGGCCTTACTCACCTCCATTCTCTATGATTTCTTTTCACTTACTGTCAAATACATTACCACTATCTTATTTCTTGTGTCTGGTTTCTTTTCTTGAATTGCTTTTGTTTTCATAACTTCCAGAACAAAACAACACAGCTGATTTGCACAGGTGAACTGTCTCATTAATGTAAGTAAAACGCAGATACTGTCCTAGAGCTCTATGGTTTCTTAAACTTTTAATAAAGCTTGTTGACAAGTTTCAATAGATAATATTGACATTAATGTACTATGCATATGAAATCACCTTACAATACAAAGAAACTATTAGGTCTTCATTCCTGATTTAGCCACATTATCTGGAAATAAATATAAGAGCCTCAGTGTGCTGTCAGTAAAGAAATATGATTCAAATGAAAATTTCCTTCAACATTTATAGTTGTTGGCTTTTTACATATCAAGTTAAATATATTGCTTGCTTCATTTTATAAGGGAACTTTACAAAGTCAGAGAAAATATTCACAGAATTCAATATATTAAAATCATTTTTAATAATTTATTATTTTTATTTCATGTGCATTGGTGTTTTGCCTGCATGTATGTCTATGTGAGGGTGTCAGATCCCCTGGAACTAAAGTTACAGGCAGCCATGTGGTTATCCAGGCCTGCTGGAAAGCAGCCTGTGCTCTTAACTGATGAGCCATTTCTCCAGCCCTCTAAAACCATTTTTTGTTTACTCCAAATAGAAGTAATCTGTTAACAAAGGGATGATGCCATTGAAGTTAAAACTATAAGAAGTATTCTTGAAAAATCTATGTTGCCCAATAAGTGAGAAGAGTCATTGCAAATCTCATATACAGTACCCATGAGAGTTTAGTATTATTTTAAATGAATTATACTGCTCTCCCTTAAGAATCTGTAATAATGCTCAATAATAAATAATAACCTGTAGGGCAAGTATAAATGGATATAGAATGCAGATCTGTATTTTTCCAGGCTCAATTCCAAGGGCTAAATTGATCTATGCTGATTGCTTCTGCCTGTACAATTTGTTTCTTAAGATAATAGCAAAATCCTAGTCCTACCCCCAACCTGCAGACCTCAATCGACTTCTGTTTCCACTGCTTATTAGACAGCAGAAAGGGAAGCTCTTTGTTCAACCAACACTTCAATCTGTGGTTTAATCACATCTTAAAACTAAAGCAACCTACTGAGAGGCATGCATTACGATCCTATGTAATTAAAACTACATAACTGCGTTTATCTATACACAATGCATCACATAAGGTTAAACATTAATACCATATGGAAAAAACTACATGGGACAGATTTTTTTGTTGTTGTTGTTTTCAAAGTATGGCTTCATATATATACATTATTAGCAAGTATGAAGGCCATTGTGATTCTCTCTTTCAAAACTGACCGCTTGTAAAAGCAGGAGCTATCTCAACAGGTCAAAAGGAGCAGAGCTGCCTATATCTCTGGTCCTGTGTAGATACATTGCCTTTAAACTGTCCCAAATTAATGAGAGATCTGCAGACTATTAATAAAGAGTAAAGACATACTATTGACTCCTCCCTTGAGTTAATCCAAATGGGTGTCTCCATCACTTGAATTGGAAAATGCCACTTAGGAAAACCTCTTGTCAGAATCTTTAGAAAATCATTTAAAGTCTACCTAAATATTTAGGTCACTACAATGGTTTCAATGTCTATTTTCCACACTCTACCCTTGAAAATGTTTTTTCTCCACAATTGTCTCTGCAATAGTCAAGCTCACCCTTGCTAGTACTTCCTGTCTTCTATACTACATTCTGAGTTGCATCTGAATTTATTCAGCATAACTGATGAGGAACAGAAGCGAAGCAGACACCTGAGCAAACTCCGACCATTGCAGCCTGATGGTTAATAAGGAATAATTTCTGCAGCTTCATATCTATGTTATAATGAAGCAATCTTGGTTTATTTTAATTCCTAAAAGCATCTAGAGAGAGATGAAACTGTTGAGTACAGAAGAGGAATAAAAGTAAAAAAAGATGAGAATGGGGGGGGTGTGTTCACCATAGAAACGCAGGGTCTGATCCCATCCCCAGCATCCATGTGAGAAGTAGTTCATGGTGACATGTGCCTGCAATCTTAGCCCTGAGACATGGAGGACTCTCCATCTCTCCCTAGAAAAATCCAGGGAGCTCACTGGCAAGTAATGCTGACATAATTGACAAACTCCAGGTCAAATCAAGGAACCCTGCTTTAAAAACCAAAATATACAACACTTGAGGAACAACACCTGAAATTAACTCTGATCTCTGCTTGTTCAGGTGAATGTGCGTCAATGAACCCATGTATGATAGCTCACAACCACCTGTAAGTCTAATTGCAGGGGATCCAACACTTCTGTCCTCTTTTGGCCCTGGTTCTCTCTCTCTCTCTCCCTCTCCCTCCCCCCTTCTCTCTCTCTCACACACACACGCACACACACATGCACACACACATGCATTCACATACAATCTCACTGTGGGTAGAAGGTGTATGTTTATAAAATGAAGTGCTCTATCTTTTGGGTGTTGAGACATCCTTTTAATTTCTAAAGCTAAAAGTGATCAGTGACATCTTGGAGTTTACATATCAAGAGAATCAGGAAGGTCTCCACTGGGAAATAGTATGTGATACAAACAGTGTCTACAAATAAATGCACAGGTCTATTCCCATGGACACATGAAGAGTAGAAAGGCCTCATTTTTCCTTTGCCTGGATTCTACATTCACTCTTGAGTTGTGTCCAGAGAAAAGGAAATAAACCCAAGAAGAGATATACACTGTTTTATGTTCTGATGCACCACACTCGTGGAAACAATGAAATGGAAAGCCCGCTAGCCATTAGTGTGCCTAATGGAAATAAATTAAATTCAGGAAAGGAAAATGAATGCTAATGTACAAAACAAACAGGCAACACATTTTGAAAAGATTTCCCACAACCAAATTAAATGTTTGCTGTAAATTTTTGCTATTCCTTTGACACCAAAAAATTAGCTATAACTTACGAATGACTTATGAGGCATAATGACAAATTATCTTATTTGAGAAGCAATTATGTTTTCTGATGGACTATATTAAATAATCACATTTTTTTACTTACTTGAACTGCCAGACCTAGCACATATGATATAATCCCGAGTTTAAAACATACTTTACATCTCAAATTCAAGTTTGTTTCATATGTTCTATTTCTTAATTATTTCCCTGTGGTGTTCATTTCTACTCATGATAAGCTTCACTTCAAAGTATTAAAAAAAAAAACAAAACTCAGTTACTCAGTTTGGTATACTTCAAGATTTTACTAACTCTGATGACAAAGCTGTGTGTTCTGTTCATAGGATTTTAAAAACAGGAAAGGTTTTTGAGGGCTCCACACACTACCATAATTAAGCCAATCAGTAACTAGAGAAAAAGAACAGGACAGATTGGACAGCACTTCTCATGGCACGAAACACTTCCATATGGCACGAAACACTTCCATTGCATTTATTATGTCACTTAATCAGCATGATGCTACAAAATACCTACCGCCAGGTACTTTAAGTGCAGTTGCATATGGCATCTCCGGAATACTGTTAGTCATTACATTGTTTCTACTGTACTAACTTTACATGTGGCTCTGATTCCTCCTAAGTCCCTTAGTTCTCTCCATCATTATCTCATACCCTAGTTCAATAAAATGGAATATTTCACCTTTAGTTTGGATAATTCCAACATTCCAATCAATTTGGTGAAATGAATACTGTACTTGCCAGGTTCTTTATAGGAGAAAACCAATAGAATGAAAATACATTGAAAGAAAATTCATGGAGCTGGAGAGATCCCTTAGTGGTAAAGGGCACTTGGTGCCCTTCCCTAGAAACTGAGTTTGGTTCCCAGAACCCATATAGCAGCTCACATCTAGTTGTAACTCCTATTCCAGGAGACCCAACACCCTTTTTTTCCTTTGCAGGCACCAGGCATGCACATGGTGCATAGACATATATGCAGGCACTGAAACATAATACATACCATACAGATAGATGATAGATAGATAGATAGATAGATAGATAGATAGATAGATGATAGAGAAAAATAGATGAATGTATGAATAAGTAAGTAAATAAATAAGTAAATAGGTGATAAATAAATAAATCTTGCTTAAAGGTGACATTTTTTTCCCAGTCTTGTTTGATTCTACCCTAGATCTCAGGGCATGATTTTTAATGATATTCTGCAATATTTATAGGACAATGCCTAGGCCAATCATCACCAGAGAGCCTTCTTCCAGCAGTTAATGGGAGCAGATGAAGAGTACCACAGCCAAAAATTAGACAGTGAGAGTTTGGGAGATCACTGTTGGATCCCTTCCTGCAAAGTTTGGGGAACTTCATGGATGAGGAGTAAAGATGACAAGAACAAGAGGGCCTGCATCATCAGGAACATGGCCCATAGCATCAACTAAGCAGGGCCCATAGGTGCTCACAGAAACTGAGGTGACTACCACAGAGCCTGCACGGGTCTGCACGGGTCTGCACTAGGTCCCCTGCATTTATGCTATGGTTGTTAGCTTGGTGTTTTATGGGAATCTTAACAGCATGAGTGGGTGTGCTTCTGACCCATTTACCTGCTCTTGGAACCCTTTCCTTCCTACTGGGTTGCTGAGGCCAGCTCCTTTCTAAAGGGAAGCAGGGAAGCAGAACAGGAATAAAACCGCAGAAGAGGGGAAGTAGGTAAGTGGTTACTGGAAGGAATGGAGGGAGGGAAAATGGGTCAGGATCTATTGTATAAGAGAAGAATAATAGAGGGGAAAATATATGGAGAGATGACCAGAATTGGGGGCCAATTTGGGGGTTATCAGGAGACCTAGAGTAATGGAAACTCATTGGAATCTATGAGGGAGCCTCTAGCAAGGATCTCAAGTATTCAGGGATAGGGAGCCTGAACAGGCTCCTGTGGCTAGGCAAGGCTTCCGGTGGTGAGACTGGGACATCATCCTAGCCACAAAACCTCCAATCTATGACCTATCCTCCCTACAAGACCCTCTTTGACCAAAGAAGAGCAGAACCCCATACTAAAGGATAGAGCACTTGCCTGAAACTGCAGGGCAGGACGGGAACTAGAGACTGGATTACCCAGAGAAGATTTTCTGACCCTTTTACCCACCCTTGGTACCCTTTTGCTACTGCTGGGCTGCCTATCTCACTCTTGATGTAGCAACAAGTGCCTGCCCTTGTGCCATGCCCTGTTTGAGCAGTAAACCTAGGAGGTCTAGTCTTTTCTGGGGAGAAGTGGGGTTCGTAGTGGTGGTGGTGGTAGTGGTTTGTCTGTGGGGATGTTTGGATAGATATGAGGGAGAGGGGAGAAAGGGGGGGAACTGGGAAGAGCGAAGGGAGGGGAGTTGCATGGAGAAGAAAATTTTTCTTAAAATTAAAATTTAAAAAATGTGAGTCCTCTAACAGGTAATTAGGTCAACACAGTAAAAGATTCATGGATAGAATGGAGTTCTTTAGAATAAACTCTCATTCGACCAGGCAAGAGTTCAGAGAGAAGTTCCCTAACTGTAACCTGCAAGGAACTTCTCACTAGAACCTGACTATACTGACATTTGATTATGTTATTCTAATCCTCCAAATGATGAGAAATATTGTCATATCATATATGAAACTGTGGTTGAGTGGTCTCAATTAAGATAGGCCTAACCTATCTGTCAATACACCTCCCTGCCCTTGGGAGCCTTTTGCTACTGCCTGGTTGTGAAGTTAATCTTGGTTGCCAACTGAACTGTGTCTACAATCCACTAAAAGGCAAGCACTCACCGATGAGGGATTTTCTTAACCTGATTATTAAGATCCTCGATGTGAATGGTAAGTTTGAGGGCAGTCCAGATAAAGGACATACCTAAAAGAAAGTTCTGCTAGCAAAGTTCACCGCAAATCCATCTACCCTGCTTCTGGTGCTGTTGCATTCCTTCAGCTAGAACCAGACTCTCAGGTTTCCAAAATGAACTAAAGCCTAGTGGCTCTCTAGGTCTTCAGCACCAGACTGCAGTCACTTCTCGCTCATTTGGCATGCGTGTTATGCCTGCAGATTTTTACTAAGGGCCACATCTCACCGCAGTGGCCTGCTGTACCCTGCAATGTAAAATAGCTTTCTTTGGTGGTTCAGCTTAAGTGTCACTTGATGTTTGAGGTTTGCTTGCATGGCAACTTGCTCTAGACCTCTATGAATTCCTTGGAAATTTAATCCATTCATCTTGAGAAATATCTCCCTGATTAAACTATAAACTTAATATGTATGCATGCCGTTTTTATGCTGTAGATGAACACAAAGATCAAAAATTATCTTCTCCACACTCATTATCTATTGGAAAAAAAAAGAGAGCACATTTTCATATTATCCTACATTTAGCTTAGAGACCGTCATGGTAGATGAGTAAGCAGAAATATTCCTTCTGTAAGGAGCAGGAACATTTGTTTATTCAAGCCTCCCAGTGCACCTGCTTCCTGGTGTGCAACTGAATCTCCTGTCAGTTCCTTTTGCCCTTCATCTCCATCCCACTGCCCATGACCAACCCCCTCAAGGAGCTATACACATACCTCTGGATTATCAGTAACTTCGACTCGGCACACAAAGCTCTGCTGCATTATGCTCCCTCATAGGACACAATAGCACTGTCATCTCATATTGTTCAGTGACTCTCTGGGGGCATCCCTGAGCCTTACAAGTTTTTCTGGAGATATTTGCAAGGAAAAAATTGAAGAGTAAATCCCTATAGGATTGCAAACAACTCCCTTGCAACTTTTAAATTTTTGTTTTTGTTCAGTCATTTTCATGAAACACTGTTCATAGTCAGAGTGTCATGGATTTGAGGATGTTAAAGCCAAAACATGTTACCTCAATTTTGCTACTTCTGATATAATGCAATCCCTTTGACCTATTTATTAGAAAGCCTAGATTCTTAATTACAATAAAGTTGTACTATAATGCTCAACTCTGAATCATTTGTCTAGAACATAGACTGTCTTTTCATATATTTATTAATGATAGTTTCCTGGAATGGGCTAAAACAATATTCTAAGTGCACTTAATTTAGTGAATTAGGTTCTGTATATTATAAATAGAATGGCTTTCAACATATTCCACCAAAAACAAGATCACCATCTACAGTACAATATTGGGCACCAAGGATCTCTTATCTAACTAGCAAGGTGACCACTTGAAGATTTTTGTAAACCTAGACTTCATTCACCGACCATTTATATTAAGGCATTGCTACAAAACGTGAATTTGCTGAACAAGTAACTACATACACGAATTAATACATATCCTTTCTCTCTTCCTTGGTAGAGGGAAGTGCTAGTGTTTTTCTCTTTAAGTATCAAGCAGGAAAAGCCACAGAGAACAGCAGATAAGACCTTCTTATTGGCCATTCATTTTGCTAAATAAACTCTCAGAAACAGTATAACCTTTCTTTGACATTGTGTGGATAAACTCACCTAGAATTCCTGCAATTAAAGATTGGCTATTTGTGTAAAGAAAACAGTCTGTATTTAGGTGATGTGCTCAAATGTGGACTAGTGTTGAAGATTTACCAAGAGAGCTGACCCAACTTGTCCTACCAAAAATCTCAGATCCCTTCCTGTTCCCTTTTTAGAACATTTGAACAAAATGCAGAACACTTAAAAATACAAATTCGACTGGCGAGAGAATCTAGAGAAAATAAGAGAAAGTTCTCTTTGCCTACCACAAGGGAAGGACAACACTTTCTTTCCATCTGTATAAATCTTTTAAAGAAATTACATTTTAGGGTGTGCTCAGTTACATCTTTAGATAATTTTTCTAGGATACTTAGGAGTAATTCTAATATATACCGTTTAACCTGTACCTCGTGTTCCATTATGCATAATTATTCTGCTTGATTATTAAGCCCTTTCGATTACAATGATTAATCATACACATTGCAAAATTAAATTGCGAAAAATGATTAATCATCATTTTATTATTGTTTAATTACATTGCGTATTTCATTTTAACTAAAAACAGAAAGTGCTTTAACTCACAGGACAACTACAAGTGAATAATTAGTCTAGATTTTACTACAGGGAAATAAAATAAGAATCAGAATGAGAGACTGAGCCAAGGTGAAACCGGAAGAGTACTTGTCTGGATCAAGAATGGCTCAGAATCAAGAATGGACTTCTTGTGAAATAAAACAAAAAACCTTTTGTCCTGACTGCTGAATATGACAACTGGCCTTAAATAATTTATGCTCTCCTTTTCTAAATCCTAAAATATCCTAAGCTTTATAAAGATTTCAGTAATATATAAGCTGCCAATTCTGTCAGCTAACGAAACACTTGCATAAAGCCCACTGATGTGTGTTTGGCACTCTTGACTTTAGGTCCCAAATAGGCCTATAACATCTAGATGTGTCCTCTCTCATGAGTCCTCCATGCAGCTATCAGATTCCTATGGCATTGTTAGAGATCGGGGATCTATGGGGAAGTTCTCTACCTTCCCTCACACATTACAAGAAAAAGAAAGGGATCAGTGGAAATTCCTCTAAAACAAATGATGGCTTGTCCTGATCCATAGGAACATGAGAGGTATCTTCCCTGAGAACAGCACAGCAATTAATTGGTTGTCCCATACCAATGGTCAACCCTGAAAACAGAACATATCTACACAGCATTACACAGACTGAACAGGTTATATTTAGGAATGTGTGTGTGTGCGTGCGCGCACACACACACACACACACATACAATAACAATTAGTTTTTAAAAAGTCATGAATTTGAAAGAGAGCCAGGAACTGTATATAAACAGGCTTGTAGAGAAGAAAGGGAAGGGAGAAATGTTGTAATGAAATTGTCATGTAAAAATTTAAAAAGAGTGAGATTTCTCTTCTTACTGAACTGCACTAAGCTTAGTTTAATTTATTGATTAAAAATATTGGGTTGTTGAAATAAGTAAGCCTTGTGCCTAGAAAAATAAAACAACAACAAAAACAAAAAAAAAATATCAAGATAAGTCTCTGTTTCTATCTCCTAAAAGAAGAAATACTCATAATTCCTAATACATGGCCAAGTTATGCTATTTCTGTTGTAACTCAGTTTAATTTGAGGGAAAATATACTGCTTAGTATAAAATAGTCAGATGGAGGTATTTGAAGGGACCCTCCAGGTTCTGCTGGCTGTCATGAAAAGAACTGGACTTTCTCACCGAATCTCTGAAAAGACGGAAAAGTGTTTGTAAGAGTAGAATGGAAAGCTATTAAGAATATTAAGAACAGGAAGTAAATGTTAAGTAGCAAAAACTAGAAAACTAGCAAAAAAAAAAAAACTAGCAAAAAAATGAGCTCAATAATCATATCGGGATTCTTTTTCCAAGGTCTTTGGAACCTAGAAGAGCTTAACATTTCTTCAAATGTTATGTTAAAATGTGTGTGTGTGTGTGTGTGTGTGTGTGTATGTGTGTGTGTACGAGCACACGCATTGTTTGTGTGTGGTGCTGTGCGTATGTGTGCTCATGTGCACGCTGTGTGTGTTTCTCTTGTGATTTACAAACTACAACACTCCACAGAGCACTTCATCTGAATACAGCTAATGTATTTTTCTTTGAAGATAAGCTGTAAAACTTAGTGTTCATTTATAGGACATATTCACATCCTTGCAACTATTTTTATGATAAGAGCTTTAAATAAATTCTCCAAAAGAACTTATTTGAAAAAATAAATATTTTTATTATACATGGCTCTCTCACATGCTCTAACAATGTTTCCTTTTAAGAGTCCTTGGCTACAAAGTAGATCTAGGAATTGATCCTCTTTGACACTCTGACTCCGTCTTCCAGCTGCGGATACCATGGTTACAATGCACGTGTTAGGCATGAAATTTCAGGCTTTAAAATGCACCAGAGTTGATATATTGCTTCTTAAAACACTCAGCTGCAGCTACATTAGATCACATATTTGTTCATGAAGAAGTGGTTGTCTGTAAGATAAGGTGATGTAGACCATTAATTATAGATGGAAGCCATGAGATAAGGAAAAAAAATTATTATTTATATAGCCTGGTACCTTACCAGAATGCTTTATAGTGCAAGGCCTAATAAAACTGCTCTAATAACTTTGAACCCGGGAGGTAATTTACATTTTATTAGGTGGAAGAGATTTGAAATTATTTGTTGCAGAAGATTAAAAAGAATGGAAATAAAAAGAGAGAAAGAGATTGAAGCTTGAATCAGAAATGAGATTCATGATTTTCCTTTTGATCCACAAAATAGGCACTGTCTGTAATGCATTGTAACTTCATATCATTTCCCTTCAGCTTGTCTGAAAAGTAACACTGTCAATGTGATGATGCTGAAAAACGTTGGCCAAATAATAATGGTGAGGAGGAGGAAGAGGATAATTTCCTTTTTCAGCATTACTGTTTCCTGTAGCTTTTTAGTAATGAGGTACACGATAAAATTATATCACTCATACATTACTTAATATTTGATACTTAATCCATACCTCCTTTATTTCTATTTCTGAACTTCATACAATTTAAATCTCTGAAAACAGTAAAGCCCTAAGCATCCTAGATTTTTAATATAAATCACCTATGTGCAGTTTATTGAATATTTTAAATAAAACACTCAATAGTCTATCCTCAATTATGTGTGAACAAGAATGTGTATTTTTCCATAATTAGAACATCATTTGCATTTTGTAGTATATAATTTGCTCATTGAGTTAATTTTTATTGAGTACTCACTAGCACAAGGTCCCATGTTAGGAATGTCCTATATTGCTTAATTTAATTAAAAATCATTATATATTCCAGCATATTCCACTTCTCTCATGCACACACTTAACAGAAACACTTGATAACCTGCTGACATAAATTGAAATATTTATACAAATAAGTTATCTATTTAACATTTATGGTGTCTCAGGCTTTTCACATAGATAGATGGAAATGTGCATTTGTAGATATAAGCTACATAGTGAAATAATCAAATTAATATAGTGGTATGCTAAGACTTGTGTATATGGAATTGGGAAAAAAGGTTGTCTCTTCAAATCTGCAGATGTACCAGAAGATACTAACTGGTTTTCTACCTGATTTGATCATTTCCTTATGAGTAATGTTTATATTCTGCAATTCCTCACAAGTATTAGATCCAAAATGGGCCATTGATGGGTATAGCCTTACCCCACGATGATGATAATGACAGCAATAAAGGCACCCGAATCCTGAAGTGCAGAGAGGGAAGCCACATAAATCATGATTAATACAGTAATGTTTTAGAAGAACTAAAACCACCTTGCCCCTGACCTCAATTGCACTTTTTTTTTAATTGAAAGAAAGAGTGCATGTGGGTTGCATATCATACTAAGATCAGCAGAGCTTTGGGGGCAGAGAGCTTTTATGGTGTTGCAGATAGGGGAAGCTGCCAAGGGTTAAACCAATTACCCTACACTAAACTTAATTGAGAAATAATTTATAGAAGCTAAGAAATGTTAATTGAACAATGCATCACTTAGACTGAAAGATAAAATATATATGGATTGATCAGTAGAAAGAAAACAAAAGCTTGAAAGAACATAGGAGGGCTTAAGTGCCTTGCAACTTGAAACCACTAAATAAGTAACTCTATGGCATGAAGATTGTAAGACACCAGCGAGATGCTCCACAATGTTATCGTACCCTAGTGTATGATGGTTGAGGAGAAGATGTTTATCTTTGTGCTCCATTCTCCAAAAGGATGCAAGCATGGATTAGGAAAAAAATCTAACATAATGTTAGCAATGATATTTAAATGTTGACTTTCTTGTAGTCATGCAAGCTGAAGACATTCAGACAGCTGCCATTTGAATGTGTGGAACACGCTGGTCTAGTGGGAAATAGATGATTTCTTAGAGAGTTTATAGAACAGTTTCACTCTGAGACAGAAGTGATGATGTTATGTACTTTCACTGAGATTTTTTTTTTTTGTTTTGTTTTGTTTTTTAATCAGAAAAACAAGTCTAGGTTAAAACAAAATTTTGGATAAACAAAGACAAAGATTACTTCAAATGCAATTTTTAATTGTGTGATTTTCCTAACTGTCCAGAGTATGATCTTTCTCCCACTTTATTTGTTGATAAGTTTGACATAAATTTAGTGACAGTTCTTACTCTGAGATGTGATGACCTGATTCTTCACGGAAAATTGCTCTGAGTTTTTTTTAAAAGGTAATAGTTATTCTAGTGTAAACAGACACTGTAATTTGGTTTTTAGTTTTTGTTTTGCTAGGAGAGGTTGTGAATGGCTTCAGAAAACACCTTTCATTTCCAAATGCTTGTTTCTCCCAAGAAATCAGACTGGCACTGTTATTTTATGGGCTACTTTACGCTTTGTGGATTCTCTATGATTGACTTCTCCCACTTAGGCTAAAACCATTCACTGATGTTAACTGAAGCTGTTTCGTTCCTCTGAAAGCTAAAGCAAGGAAGTAAACCAGAGATTACAAAGGTGCTTTGTATTCTGCACGTTGTCAGGATATGCATAGCGTCTTCCATCACTGGTTTAGAAAATGGTTAAGAAAAGTTTTATTAATACATATTTGTTAACATCCTACCTAACTCAATACACTGTGAATTCCCAAAATTTGTTAAAAATATGCCCTGGACACCAGAGGTAGGTAATAATTGGCCTGATTTATCTGACCTACAGCTGCTTTATATGTTATATGAAAAGTTTGAACATGACGAGAAAGATATAAAATATTTGATACATATGATATACCTATAAATATTCATGATTGAGACTTCAAGGCGATCTACTATGCTATTCTCTCAAAGCATAGGTTTTAGCCCCCAGGTATCTGTAAAATGATGGGTAGAGTACAAGACATCAATTAATATTCCTTGATCTGTTTGTGATCCTTGACTCCAGAGGAAGCCAACATCTGTGAGAAGGGCATTCATTTATAGACCTCTGGATATCTCCAGACATCTAGACTGTATTGTCATAAAATAATATTTTAAACCATCATTTCTTAGCTATGGCAATTGGTTGTCCAACATAATCAGCCTCTGTTGTTGCCCCTAGAAAACTGATATCAGAGTAATTTGTTATGTAACAGTAGTTGACAGGCAGAAAGCAGTTAACTTGTTTTCCCATCTAATGTTTGTGATTTGTCTTCCCCCAGGTGCTAGACTGAGGGTTGGAGACCAAGAAAGAGTAACATGCAATATGCCGAGATTAAGAAAAGAAAAACAAAAGTGAGAGATGCTTCCCATGGCATACCATGTTATAATGGATTTCATTATTAAAACTGTATTTGTAATTCTTTAATCCATGATTAAGTTGCATTTATGAAATGCTTACACAAACAAAGTAGGAAGAAATTTCTTTCAGTAACCTGGGGAGTGCATTGGGATTACTATAAGTTCCCTATTCTTTGAAGATGAGGCTAACAAGTCAACTTGCAAAAATATATCATAAGAACAAATGTCAAGTATCTGGCCCTTGGTCGAAGCAAAAGCTCCTGACATGACTACGGCTGTACCCTTCATCACATAACAAGTCACCATGGAGAGGAATCGTAATTAGAAAAAATACGGCCTATAACAAGCAAGACAAATGTAAGACAGCACACAAACCAGTACTTATACATAGTACACATATAGATGTCTACACACACATACATCTACAGTTGAGTCAAAATAGTTGCATAACCATCTCTGAGTTTCAAGGATTGAACATTTTCTGCTCAGAGAAACCACGGTCAGTATTGGATGAAATGACACATTTTACAAAGAAAGAGAGGAAGTTACAGATAACCTAATTTGTCCTGAGGCTAGCTCAAGAAGAGGGCTAAAAACACAGAACTGAAATGCCAGTTTTCCTCCACACTTTCACAGTGGCACGTTTCTGCAGGGAACAGAAATGTGGCTGAACTCACTGTTCTGAAATTTCTATTTTATGTTGATGTCAAAGACTGGCTAGTGTTCCCTTAGTGGAGATCAAACACCTACTTCTTACAAAATGTACCAAACAACAAAACAACTTTTTTCTTATACTAGAGGGGGCAAAACTGTCCTGTAAACGGAACTATGTTATTTCAGGAAGATACATAATATTCCTTCAAATCCCATTTTAGAAAATAAAAAGGGGGAAAAAAACTCATGTTATGGAGCAGTATAGTCATAAAGTGCAAGTTTTTCAACAGTAATTGTTCCCAAACTCAGAGACAAAAACAAGATCTATAACAGCTATGAAAGTGAAGTGCTGGAACTGGGTACACTTTGATATACAAAAATTTTTCACAAAAAGAAGCAATATTCATCATAGTTTTTCACAATTTGATTTGACTGCAAAGATAAGAACCAGCCTCAATTGTTATATGTGTTTCATTTCAACAATAAAGCTTATGCTGTAGCCTTGGGTCAAAATGGATTACAAGATGTTTATGCTGGTGATACTCTCAAAGAAGAGTGTTTAAAAATAATATTCAGTATTTGAAGGAGAATTCCAGGCAGTACTTATTTATTACACAAGCCACCTTTATAAAAGTTTTATTTAGAGCCAATTATAATTTGTATTGTTTATATTGATTTGTTTCGGTGTTTGCATGGCAAAGGGTGGGAGGGTAGACCTGGGAGGACTAGAAATTGGGTTAGATCAGTATACATTGTAAGAAATTCTCAAATAATTAATAAAAATTTATGTTAAGCCAAGTGGCGGTGTTTCATGCTTTTAATCCCAGCACTCAGGAGGCAGAGGCAGGGGAATCTCTGTGAATTTGAGGCCAGCCTGGTCTACAAAGTGAGCTCCAGGACAGCCAGAGTTACAACCCAGAAACCCTGCTTCAACCTCCCCCCCAAAGCATGTTAAATAAAGAGTCACAATTCCACAATTTACCATTTCATTTTACTAAATAAATATCTATATGATTCTCACATTGTAAAAATATGAAACAAATTTTAAAAAAAAAACTTTACTACCCTTTAAAATTTATTTTATCAAATAACTTTCACATTCAGTTTTTGAAGCTATTTTGTGGCAATATAATGTATAACTTTGTGGGATAAAAATAAATAAAAGTCCATGGATGCACAGGAAACACTGCCACCACCCCAGTGGTATGCCATCAGATGAGATATTCTCATTGGACTTTATCTCAGAGAGAGGGAGCAGAGCTTGCTGGCTGTGAGTGATTATGAGATGCTTTGTCATAATCAGATCAGTCAGAGTGAAGGTATATTGATTAATCTATATGCCCCGCATTTGTTTTAACCAGGTAAAACAAATTTCCTTCTTTAAACTGTTTATAATTATTGTCAACAAAGGTATTACTGAAGTTGGAAAATGTAACCATAAAGGAGATCTCAGTGAAGTTCAATACTGTCCCAGTGGTTAGAAAAGGAAAACAGACACGCAATTATATGCAATAGAAAGACTATGATTCTGGTGCCGTTTCAACTGATCAATAGAACACTTACTTAAAGAGGACAGTTGTGGAGAGAAATAAGCCTTATTAACCACAACATAGGCTCACAGAAAGATATGTTGCCTCTCCCATTGGTTTTCCAGGGTTAACCACACAAAGCACCAGAAGCTGAGGGAGGGATGTGTTTCTAACTACACACCCATCACCTAGAAGATCTTCAGCTGCTGTAAGATCAAAGCAACCATTCCCTGACTTCACAGAATGTTTCCCATGTCTGTCTCCATCCAAATTTCCCTTTTTAGAAGAAAAACAGACACATTGTATCTGCGTTCACTCAAATGTCTTTGTCCTAAACAACAACTGTTGAAACAACCCTTTCCTATATGATGCTTAGTTTGAAGATTCTAGGATCTAGGACTTCATCTCAGGGATTGTAAAGGAATATAAATTAGCTCATACCAGCAAGAAGGAAGGGCCGCTGTGTGATTTGCAATAAAACATCAGCATGGCCTTTACTCTGGCAGAGAATGGCTTAAAACTGAAACTTTAACATTTTCTCTGAGGAAAAAAGGTGTGATGTGGGCACTAGAAATGCTGAGTTATGAGAGTCAACTAAGAACGAGTTAATTCAGAGTGCTTCACCATAAGTGAGGACAATGTGTTCAGCACCATTTGTGTTCTAGAAAGAGATGAAAGGATCTCTTATGATAGCTTTGCCTAGTGTAGCTCCTATCCAAAGTAGCTTAGACCCATGGAGGAAGATATTTCTCCTTTTAGCGTATGTATTTCTTGGTGGTGATTCTAAGTCATACTAAAATAATAGTGACATGCTCTAGCTCTGATTTAACAGAACCAGATTATAAAACAACAGAATTTCTTGTGAGCTGGAGAAATGGCTCAGCAGTCAAGAGCACTGGCTACTCTTCCAGAGGACCTAAGTTCAATTCACAGCAACCATACGGTGGTTCACAACTATCTATAAATGGAATCCGACACTCTCTTCTGGAATGCAGGTGTACATACAGACAGAATACAGATAGATTAATAGATAAACAAACCAATAAAATGGAATTTAAATTAAGATCCTTCATATTTCCAAAAGACAAAGCGATATAAATGTATAAGAACTATGACTTAGCAAAAGACAAATTCTAGCATTGTAATTTGTAGTCTGTGGACTATTTGGTTCTATCAGTGGAATTTAAAGTACGACAGTGTACTAGTTATTTTTATTGCTGTGATAAAACATCATGACAAAAAAATAAAAACTTGTGGGAGAGTTCATTTGGGCTTATGAATTATAGGGGAGGCAATACAGGCTAGGGGAAGGGTAGCAGCAGGCAGCTGAAAGAGAAAGCTGACAGAAGACATCTCCAACCACAGGCACAGAAGAGAGAGAGTACTGGGAGTGGAACAAGGCTAATCTCTCAAAGCCTGACCTCAGCTACAGGGGTACTTCCCCCAATAAAGTTCCATCTCCTAAAGCTTCCATAACCTTCCATAAAGTCCCACCAACTAAGGACGAATTGTTCAAAAACCTGAGCCTGTAGGGGATGTTTCTTACTCAAACCACCACAAATAATTTGACTCAACCGTTGCCTCCCTTCTTAACATTATCTCCCAGAGTTCCCATCCTGACCTTATATCCTTATCGTTGCTTATACCAAAATCCCTAATCTCCTTTCAGACCTACTGCATGTGTTAACCATAGAGTCTCCTGTATGTTAATGTGGAACAATGCATTCTGTAAATAAATGAAGCAGGCAAACTAAAATCCTTGTAATACTGGACACTTCTCCCCAGAAGCGAAATTTCTAGTGAATCACATGTTAAGAGAATGAAAATTTAAAACATGATTTGAAAGTCTGTTTCCATTTGCTGGTTCTCATTTCCTCACTTAACTTTACTATTGATGCTTGAGAAGGTGCCATGTCTACTGGGAGCCTATCGAAAGGAAATGAGCATAGACTGAAAGACTCAATTGTCATTCCCTCCACAAAGCACACAGTGAAGCCCCATGAAAGCAGCAGGTATAGACTTTTCTAGTATCACAGAAATATTCTAGCAGATCTAAGACTCTGACCAAATCCATTCTATTGCATCCCTTGGTAACTATTAGGACTTTGTTCTATAGCTGAATGTGGCTTTGTTCATGCTCTTTCTCTTATGCCTCTTATTTGTTTCATTTTCTTCTTTTTTTTTTCCTGTTGGCTTTCCAGTCTTCAGCTTTCTCAAACCTTATCTTGCAGTTATGTAGGCACAGTTGATGCACCTTTCGCTCTTCCTTTCTTTCCCAGCCAGCCTAGATTCAGGGGGGTCCAAAGACGTGTCTCACCTACTACATAAGCCCTTCAGGAGGAAGTGTCCAGATATTTGGGTTAGGCCCTGGTGTTCTGCTTCCCTCTACTGGTCAAAGATCATACTTTACATTGAAGTGCCACCACTTCCTAAGAAATTCAGAAGCTTCTGAATAATAGAGACTATTGTCCTTGCTCTTTCTTGCCAATTAGCACTAGAGAATGAGACCTTACTGCTGAGAACACCACACAGTTTGCATAGAGGACACAGTGAAAGCATGCCAGGACTGAGCTGGAATCCCTCCTAGCTAGCATTCATAATGTGAGAATGTCTGATACAGGGTTTAGGAAAGGCACAGCTATGAAGAGACACACAGATGTGAACCCTGAATGCTACACTACCAACTTGCCAGGCACTGCCCATTGGTGCAATGGTCGTGTGAATGTTTGGTTGGCAAGCAACTACTCTTCTTAGATTTGAAGATGGTTCCATGGAAGGATTTACTGTAGTGTAAATCTAGCCAGAAACTCAAGGCTAGGTAGGACCTAAGGGGAAATCTACCACTGATGTTTTGCTGAATGGATTTCTAATGGAACTGCTTTCTGATAATTTATGTTTAGGCCCACAGACTAGTTTTGTTTTCAGCCTCAGTAAGAGAAATATTTATTTGTTTGTTTGTTTGTTTGTTTGTTTATTTATTTATTTGCAATGAGCATTGGTTAATGCCAAATCATAACTGATAAAAAATGCTGAGAAAAAGTCTTGAAGACACAACCTGAACAAAAGATCTATATCACCCCTTTCAAGGATCAGATAATATCACATAAGATGTGGCAGAAATATTGTAAAAGCCATAAGATGGAAAAGAGTTCTATAGAAATCTCAGTTCTGTACATAGCAGGGCATTGCAACACTTTGCGTCTGTGGCTACTTGCACACAACCTACTCCCCCCCAAAAAAAGACAGAAGCAGGAGGTAGATGAGTTAGATGGAACAAAAGGTCAGCAAGAATGGGAGAAGAGGGGGAAAAGACCAATATGGAGTAAGCATAAATGTGAAATTGTCAAAAATTTAAAAGAAAAAAAACAAATTAATAGGAAATTAATATAAAGGTGAAATTGTCAAAAATTAAAAAGAAAAATCAAACAAGAGAAAAGTGGCAAGACAATCACATAAAGTAAACTCTTCTTCAAATTAAAATTATACTCTTATGAAAAAAGTGATCCAATCAAAGATTTGTATAATTGGCTAGTAAAGAGAAAGAGCTTGTGTGTATTCAGAACTTAATTTTCCAAGCATCGTACTTGGCCTCTGCATATAGACAGACTCTAATTCACTCACTTTCTTAGATAGCTGCAGAAGCTCACTAGCTAGAGTGTTTCTAGAAGGAACTGGAAAGATTAAACAATATCCCTAGAAAATATGCAGATGACATGTAAGGGGTTTTGACAATTTTATCACTTCTGCCTGTTTCTCTCTGACCTAGGACATGCATTCACTGACACCTGAACTTATAGCAAATTCTTTAATAGCCCAAAATATCATTTTGTAATTCTTAGAAAAAAAATGTTTAAATGCAGCTATTCATAGGTGTAGATAGAATAGAGCTTCTATTCTATGTATTAGAGCTTCTGTTCTATTTTTTTTTCTATTCTGCTCTCGGGATTTACAGACATTATGGTGGAAAATCTGCAGTAGATGCAAACTCAAAAGGCTGGGTGTTGCCCGCAGGAATGCACCAGCACCAAGTAGCCATTAGATGATGCCTGGGTATGTATATGTTCCAAATAGGACCTGGACTCTTCTCGTATCTCATTCTCAATTCCCCAGTATACATGCATGCTGGTGTTTCATGAGGACCACATATTACAATATTATACATAAAATAAAAACAGTATGTTCTTGAAAATAATGTTTATGCTATAAAGTTCAAAGAGTAACAATGCAACATTGGTCAGTGTGCCAGAAGTCATAGAAAGAGCCAAAAAAGTATTTCCTCAGGGTAAGGGCATGAGTTCTGACATTTATTATTATAATGTTTATTTAACCCAATTTTCCTAACCACATAAATGGAGATATAAGACCATTTCTACAGCTTCTAATGTTACTAATTTATTATTATTATTATTATTATTATTATTATTATTATTATTATTATTATTTGGAAAGGGAGATAATTACGACATTAAATCTACTTTTTTTATATATGTCATCACAGAGGTTGTTAATAAACATTTTACAAAACTACATCAAAATCATCATAATGGTTATGTGATATGCAAAATCTTTTTTCTGGGAAATATTATTAGGAATTCTTGTCAATTTTACATTTACATTTATGATATTCCCATGAGAGTTACTACTCCTGGGATTTGATATTTTCTCTATCTCTGAAATTTCAATGCACAAAATAAGTAAGAAAAATATTCCAAAATCAGTAACCCTGTAAATTATTCCCAATGACTACACAGTGACATCAGCGATATTATTCATCACTGTTTTCTGTAGCCTTCTAGCCTATTTTCATTACCTCATGCTATGTTTTCCAGGGACTGTCACAGAGACATATGCAAAATTAAATCTGGCCAACTCACTTCCTTTAAGAAATGCTTTTAATTCATATCCCTCACTTACAAGATAAAGTCAAATCACCCTCCGAGACACGCACCTTTTCTTGCTGATCAAGTTTCGGCTTATCTCTTTAGTGCCCCTTCTTCCTCCCACCTCACACTTTGCAATTTAGTAGTATAGAACTGATGACATTTACAGATTACAATGTCACATCCATTTGTCTTTGCCAACACTTGATGCCTCCCCCACCTTGGCTTTCTCTACACCCCTACTTTATTTAGAGATTTTTTTTCCATCAGCCTCCAAGAGACTAAATCACCTCTGCAAGAACTCATTATAAAAAATAGTCCATAAACCAAACTCAACTAGTCACAATGATAAATAATGTTGCTAACAATATAATTCCAGCACTATTTTAAGCATGTTACTTATGCTGACTATGTAACCCAGGTCAAAACAATACAGTTAAAACTGTCATAATAAAATAAAATATAAATTCATTTGACAAAGACCAAAGAAATCTTCAGGTGCAAAGCTTAGAATTTGCATTCTTATTTAGTCTTGTCCCAGAATCCTTTAGTTGTAACCTCTCTGCAGATGATACTTTTAATGTACAATGCGGCACTGAAATGAGTCTTTCAGATATTTGTCTACCTACCAAGATGTACCAGAGGGAAAATTAGCTCAGTCCTATTTCTATACACAGCACAATACAGGTCATAGTGCCCAATAAATGTTTGTTGAACGGAACCATATCTACTTTCTAAATCAAATCATTTTTAAATTAACTAGAACTTTTCAAGTGGAAAGTATATAAGCTCTTGGAGCAAATAATATACAACATAAATTATCCTGGAAGGAATTTGAGACAAATGAATACAAGTCATATACATAATAAAGCCATTAAATTTTCAGGTAATAAAATAAAGCATGCAGCTTGCTGAATTGTTTTTATAAACACTTGAAATAATTTGTTGAAAAGTGTCACGGATATAGTCATTCTGCTATGCCTTCTTTGCTTCCCTCCCCCTGTTTGGAACCAATGATGCAAACAAGCAAATATATCAACCTATAGTGTAATTATTATGCATTAATTCTAACCTGACTTCCCCAGGAGCAGAAGCAAAAATATGTAATACCATAACATTTCTTATAAGTGTGAGAAACTTCTAAATGGTATCTTAACATTTAAGAGACTGGGGTTGTTGTTCAAATGTGTACTGCATACTTTGCATGTACAAGGCTCTGGGCTCAATCACTGGGACCAAGAAAAAAATTAAAGAAAAGAAAAAGTTAAAAAATGAAGCATAGGAAAAATGGAGGGATGGAAGGAGGAGGAAGGGAGAGAGTAAGGGGAAATATTTTAATAGTTAATATTCACATTGATTTTTAAAGTTATATGTTTACACATTAATAAGCAATTCAGAGAAAGAAAATAAAATTATAATTAGTATTTTACAATATATATTTCTCTTTAAAAGGTTGAATATTTAACTTAAAATAATATGTGTATAGATTTATTTCATATACAGATGTGTAATTTTACCTACAAATGCAGTAAATGGAATGAATAAAGCTTTCCCCCAGATACTGTGTTACAATGTATATTACACATTTACTTATTTTTGTGTTGTTGAGTTAGTCCCAATAGCCAATACCAAAATCAAATAAGTTCTATATTCTTTATGTTCACTGTTTTAATTTTCCCAAATTATTTGGGGGTAACAAGAGAATATTAATACCTAGAAAACTATATAGTTTTTTATACTTCTACTTATATGTATATAAAACTTATACTATATGTATTTTTCAACAATTTTACTGTTTGACTCGGCATAGTCATGAGCTATATTTGTAATGTTTACTTCCGGAATATTGAAAATGCCAAAGACTTTTCTATTGATTGCTAAAACATTTTACTGCAAAAATGATAGATAGATAGATAGATAGATAGATAGATAGATAGATAGATAGATAGATGATAGATACATAGATAGATGATAGGTAGGTAGGTAGATAGATAGTAGATGATTAAATAAGAAAGAGGGATAATGAGAAACATAGAGAAAATTTGACACTGTGTTGATTGATCAGGAGAATTTTACATTCCCGTCTACCTTGATAGACTTCAATCAAGTTCCCTGATAATAAGCTCCTGACCTCCCTTTACTTAGGACATTTGCTTTAGTCTATAACACAGTTATAGTTACAGCTACAGTTTGTTAGTTTCCTTGTCCTAACAATATTAATCTTTTCCTAAAGTTTTTGGGAACTTCACAGTTCAGCAGTCTTTCCTAAGGATCAGAGAGTCACCCTTTTGGGACTTAACCATAACCACCAACATTGTCTCCCCAACCAAATGGAAGTGACTAATTTTTCAAAAATAGGTGCAGATTACCAAACCCAGATGCGCTGGTCAGTGGCCTCTGCTCCAGCCTCCGCATGGCTCTTCACTAACTCACTCACCTCAGTATTTTCACCGTCCTTCCCTTCACCTCAGTGGAGTTGGTTTTCTCTCTCACCTATGGCAATTATCTTGACCAAAGTCCGCCATGCCTGTCTAACTTTTCCAGTGCAGTTTGACTTGGTAAAGCAACTGTCCATAAAAAATAAAAATGTTCCGATCACAAAGTAACTCTTAGAGTTACCAAAAATGCGGACTAATTATTTGTTTAGAACCAAGATCTTGTTATGTAGCACTAGCTGGCATCAAGCTCAAATTTTACCATCCCTATCCTCTCCAATTACTGGTATGTATTGGCATGCCTGGCTGAGGACTTATTTTAAAAAGTAACTCTTTAAACTCAATTTTAAACCACACTAGTTAGCAGACTGTTGCTTGGCTACAAATATTAGAGTGATATGTTGCTAGACCTGTATAATATGTTATGTTCATAATAATCTTTTTCTTAATTATATGTTTTATAAAATGATAATTGAGATATTTAGATAAATCTCACTTTGCCTCCCATCCATCAAGTTCTTCCAACTTGAATAATGTATGTATTTTGCTAATTAGTTTTTCTTATTTTAATCATCTATTTGTATTAATTTACACAGACATTTCCTCCTAATATCTCATTCTCCTTTGTTGTAATGTTGTACAATTCATATTTTTGTTATTTTTAAAGACAAGATGAGTATAAAATGTGTTCAGTGGCAATTTAAAGTGTTCATACAGTCTCCTTAATATTGTTTTGGTACCTAAAAAAAATGCACGCCACAGCCAGAAGCCAGAAAGGTAGAAAGTAAAAATTAACATAATAGTCCAGGCTACAGTGATGCACACCTTTAATCCCAGCACTCCAGAGGCAGAGGCAGGCAGATCTCTGTGAGTTCAAGACCAGCCTAGACTATAGAATGACACAGGACAGTCACAGTTACAATAGAGAAACCCTTTCTTGAAAAAAATTAGCATAATAAGTATGCAAAGTTCCTACTATCATGTAAGGCTGTAAGTACAATGTTTCTTTTCATGGCAAAATACCTGAGTGAGCTACAGTGTATACAGTGTATACAGTGACACAGATATATATATCTGCATGCAATTTTTGTTTATTCAAATGAGGAGCTATTGATTTCCACTACTTTTCTGTTAAAGAATTCATAATAGTTCACATTCGATATAAAGATTACTACATTTTAAACTAGAACCCTATAAAATTGATGATTTATTGTAAAAGGCCTTTGAACTGGTTACAAAAACAATTGATGAAATATTTAGTCACCATATGACTATATTGGCATTTAATATAGGAAAAAATCCAAATGTCTAATGAGATGTGATATTGAATCAATACAATGAACTACATACTTTTTGACTTAAAGACAAAAATAAATGAAATAAATTTGTAGATGAAATGAAAGTGTTCTAAATCATTGAAGAAGCCTGGTTCACAGAATAATGCTCAGTAAATTAAGGAGGATCCTGTAATCCAACTATGAATATTATTAATATTTTCAGATTTAAAATTTTTATCATGGAGAATTTTTAATATTTTTTAATTCTTTGATAATTTTATACAATGTATTCTGATCATATGTACCCCAAATTACCTCCTTAACTCAACCAAGATATACCACTCCTTTAGTCCTCATATAATAATCCATTAACTCCAAAGTGTGCTGTCCACATAGAACTTAATTTATATGAGAGGGATGTTTTTATACATGCCATGATTTCCTTCCCTCTTTTTTCTGAAAAACTTAAATAATTCTACTTTACAATCCTATCCAATAGTTCAAGAGTCATCATTATTTTCTCTTACAGTTTTATATAGTTATCTTTGTGAATAGCTAAGAATAATAGTTAATATGTATTCAATATCTGGTCTTCTTCAAAACCTCTCAATTTAAACGATAATAAATAATGTACAAAGCATAATTCCCTATAGAAATGTTTGAATTTGCCTTTCATTCAAACATATGACAGAAAAGCAACTATAAAATAAGATTTGAATTACATAGGAGTGTGTGTGTGTTTGTGTGTGTGTGTGTGTGTGTGTGTGTGAAGATATGAGGTGCGTATCTTCAGTTGTGTTCTGTAAGCTGCTTACTGCCTGCTCCTGTCTTGCTGTCTTGCTCAGCTACTTTTCTTATACACAGACCCACCTACTCAGGGAAAGGACTGTTCAGAGTGAGTTGGCCTGAATATCTCAATGAGCAATCAGTAAAATGCCCCAGAAAGACATCTCCACCAGCCAATCTGTTGTATCAGCTTTTCAACTGAAGCTTCCTCTTCCCAGATGTGTCAAGTTGTCAACCAAGGATAGCCATTCTAAGGAGCAAAAAGGAGGAAGTCACACAGAAACCTCAGACACTACAGCTGTGAGTATGAATCACAAAGCTAAGTAACAAAGAACTTAAGGCCATGAATGTGCCCAATCTCCGAATAGCAAAGGCCAAGGCAACAGGAATAAAAAATAAAATATGATAATCAGCAGAACGACCAGATTGAATAATCCTAAATCCTGCCCTCTTCCACAGAGTGAAGTGAAACATATTCACCAACTAGGTGTTGGATTAAGGATGCCAGAATTGGAGAATAGAGAGGACTTGCAAAGAGGGGCAAACAAATGTTCCTAAGTCTCCCCAGATATTGGAGCTATATTGTCCTCTCCTTTGGTCTGTGATCACCTCAGTTTACTTTTGACACTTCTTTTTTAAAATTTTGTCAATTGCTTGACAAAAAGGCTTTAACAACTTCAAAATCAATTATCAAGTAAGTGACCCATTAGTTTGAAATCACACTTAATTCCTGTAGAGTGTTTTGTAATATGCCAAGTCACTAGATAAATATTGTTAGATCACAAAAGTAACAATTTCACAGGCAAATAGAGTTAAAATCTATGCAATTTAGCACTGACCTAGCATTTAAATGAATCTATTAGTGCTAGAAAGAGCCCATCCATTTTCATCAGGTTCCATTTTCTTTAGATCCTTCAAATAAAATTTTCTAGATAGTCACATAGAAACATCTCTGCAGACACAGTGACAATTATTCACATGAAGACAGAGCAAAATTTCTACATTTATGCACATGAACCTTTAAGAGAAGTAAAAAAAAGAAAGAAAGGAAAGAAAAAAACATGAAGGTATTACGAGTTATTTCTCTCTAGTTTTGTATTTTGCCCACACAGCACTAGTTCAAATTTTATCAAGAGGGTCATATCTTTTCATTGTCACAAGGAAAGCAATGAAAAGAGCGAGACTAAAGCAGTGTATTACCACTTCCCTGAACTGATAGGGTCAATCAGTGTCAACAGTGACAAGACAGGACACCAAGGCAATATAACTTATCAGAGCTCATCTTTGGGTACCTCAAATGAAAAAGTCTTGTGAAAGCTATGAAAAAGTGAGTAAAAAAAAAAAAAAACAGAAAAATGGCAAGATGAGTGAATCACATTGACTTAAACGATGCTTTGAGCAAACAACGTGACTGTGGTAGAGTGTAGTGGAAATAGAGGACCCATTATCATTACTTTCTGATCATAGTTTCGACTAATCTTAATTGTACGATTATCTAATATAATTGTTAACCCTATGTGAGCAAAAGGCACAGCTGTGCCTTTAGACAATAATAAAACAAGACAAAAGGTTCTTTCTCATTAATATTTATATGCTTAAATATAAAATAAATGCCAAGAAAAAGGACATTGAAAGGAATACATAATTGTGGGTCTGAGAAACAAAATAAAATTTCAAAAACAGACTGAAAATACTTAATATTTCAACAAATGCAGTACTTTTTATCACAAATGAATAAATAAATAAAGAACAAATAACAATATTGATAATCATTTGAAAATATTGACTATAAGAAACTAAGATAACTAATGGGAGTTCTCCCAGCATGAAAAAAAATTGGGACAGATGGACATGATTATGTATGTATATTCTGAATTTTTGTAGACTATGAGATAATTTGCATAATTTGAAAGATTGAGTAAGATGCCTAAGATATAGTAGATGAAGTGAAAATACCTTTATAATTATAGGTTTTAGATAAATCTAAGATGGAAATGATAAATGTCTCAGTACACAATTTTTGTATAAACAATATTATTAGGTAACTGAAGACACATATACACATTCACAGTCAAATGATTTTTGACAAAGGTGTCCCAGGCATAAGGAAAAGAAATCTCACCAGGAAAGAGTGTTGGCAAACTTGTCTGTCAGGTACAAAACAATGAAACTAGGTTCTTCTACCTACCATTTATACAAGCCACTTAAAAATAAATAACGGAGAAATTTGAGACCTGAATCAGTGTAACTGCTAGAAAAAGCTCAATAGAAATGCTTTATGACATTGAAATGGCAAAGTTTATCTTTGGACAAGATGCCACACATGAAAACAAGAGCACAATGGGATTTTATAAAACTTGTGTTTAGCAAGTAAAACAAATAGCAGAGGGAAGAAACCAGCCACAAATTGGGAGAAATCATTCACCAACTGTGTGTCTGACAAGTAGGTGATATCCACAAGGCACAAAGCATAACAGCCTCCAAAACCCCAACAGCATAAAGATAAATAGCATAATTAAGAAATGACAATTGACTTGAATTGATCTCTATCAAAATATTCCCAGAAATGACCAACAGGACCATAAAATATGCCTATCACCAGTGATCATCAAGAAAATGAAAATTAAAACCATAATGAATATTGCATCACGTAGAATGGCTATTAGCAAAAAGATGAATGATAATGTTCTGGCAAGCACAGGAGAAAAAGGAACATTTCCACATCGCTGGTGGGAATGTAAAACTAACATTGTTTGTCTGAAATATTTTCCTTCACAGTCATTTTTACAGAATGCTGTGCAGTTTTGTAAAATGCTATGCTGGCTGTTACCTCCCTTCAGCACAGTGAAGTTGTCAGACTCTTGTCTTACTTGTAACATTGCTAAAAGAGTCTACCTATTTTCAAGTAAAATTTGCTGTGATTTTTAGCAGTTTCACTAAGACATGCTTCAATGTGTTTATAAGATTTATTAGCATGTATTCATTGTATGAGGTGACAGGATTCACAGTGACGCTTGCATTCAAGTATATCATGTACTGTGACCATTTTCATCTATTACCCTGCATGCAGTAGCTTTCTTTCTCCTCACAAATAGTCACTCTTAATGATTTAATATAAACTTCATCTATGAGAGAAATGTGAAGCATTCATTTTTCTTAATTGAGTTCATTTCACCTAATGTGATGCTTTTCCAGTCACTCTGTTGTCCTGCAAAGGTCATGACTTCATTCTTCTTTGTGCATGAATAAAATTCCATTCTGTACGCTACAGTTTCTTTATCTATTCATCTCTTGACAAACACCCACAAAGCCAAACAAGAAAGTAGAGTAAAATTTCCACACCCTTCTGTAGACTTGAAAACAGCACAAACCCAACAGCAGCCATTTTGATACATGTGGGCCCAACAGCAGCCCTTTAGGTACACATGGGTGCCATTTATAAAGTAGCATTTAAGTGTATTGCATGGCTTTTTGAATCCAGGCACTTCTGTAAATGTAAACTTGACATTGTATGGTTAGCCTCACTAAGGCTTTACCTATAGAGTCTAGTTTGTGTGTGTGTATGTACGTGTGTTGGGGTGGGGGGTGTGGAAAGCTTACTGAAGACATGGATGTAGTCAGCATATTGGAGCTAATGTTTGTGGTAAGTATTATTGTAGCTTTTTTTATTAGTGGAAATGCATAAATATTTATACAGTTCACTGGGAAAGAGTTCTTATAATGATGGAAATATCTAACTATATATAGCTAAAGAAACCTTTTTACAGCTCCCATATTCCAGGCCTCTTTTTAGTCCCAATATAAAAAAAATTCAGCCAGCATCCCTACTCATAATCTTCCAATATAAAATTCTGAGGGTCTATATTAGTAATTCAGAATGCCATTATGGGAGTTTATGTTTCTGCTATTATCTTGGGAAAAAATAGAATCATACTGTAAGTTTAACATAGTAAATTGAGTTTTAAGTTACCACAAACATCTTTCCAGTTCTGTAAGCCTTCATTACTATTACTTGACTCCAAATACTGAAGGTGAAAAAAAAAGTCTTTGTTTCTATTTTTTCTTATGCGCCTACATTTCATTCAATGACCATATTGTAACTGTTCTTAGTGCTCTATATTCTTGCTATAACCATTCTTTTTTTTCACTAATTCAAAATCTTGCTTTGCCATTGTACTATATCTCTAAATAGAGCATTTTGCCTTGAGGAATTTCTATCAAGTACAAAATGACAATAACATCCTTATCAAGCTCATCTCTGATCTATTACCTCTTTGCAAAAATACTTTTCATTTTTTGTGAAAAAGTCTCATTCTGTAGTCCAAGCTAGTCTATAGCCCATTTAGTCTAGGCTGGCCTTGAGCTTATTTTAAATAATTTGTTTTATATTTCATATATGAGTGCTCTGTAATATTTACTTCATTTCCATCACTCCCTCTCCCCCACAATCCGACAACCCCCACCTTTATACCCACGTTTTAGATTTATTATTTTTTCTATAATTATTATTATATTATTATTATATTATTATATTAAATCATTATATATTTATACACATATGTGTACATATACAAATCCTAGAGAAAACTGATTCTTTCTCCCTATTAGAATGTTGACAGGTATTATCATTTTGCAGGTTTTACTCAGGCAACCATACTGTTGAGATATCATGGGTACAAAATTGCTGTCACGTCTGGAAGACACCATGCTACAGTAAGTATTTTAAACCCATGGCTCTTATAATCATTCCAACACCTCTTCTGTGAAGTTCCCTGAGCCTTAAACACAGGGGTTGTTTCATTGATAAACTAAATGGAGCTGGGCACATCACAGTCACATATTCTCCACAATATGACCATTGTGAATCTCTTTAGTAACCTCCATAAGCTGCAGAAAGATGCTTTTTTCGAAAAGGAATAAGAACTACACTGTGGGCATTGGTGTAAATCTTTAGAATATAGTCAAGTGATTTAGGAAAATGTCATAGGATGTTGCTATTGCCCTTGGTCTCCATGAAGAACATGAAGGCAAAATTCTATTGATCAAGATATCACCTGGAGACACAGGCTCTCCTGGTGGTATAAAACTGGTACTGATATAGAAACCATCTCCCTGACTCTAAATTTCATAGTGTTGGGATATTTTATGGCTGCTATGGGAGAAAGTAAGCAGAAGTTCTACCTAACTGTTAAGCCTGTCAACCACAAAAATGACTGTCCCAAAAGAATATCCCCAGTTGTGCAATAGTGACACATTTTGGGGATAACCAACAGCTGTTTAACAGAACTCATGTTCCACTCAACATGGAAAACTCATCTTAGGTACTGCAAAGCTATTCAGTCACCCTTGCCTGGAGAGATCATCCATCTATAGGAAAAACTATTACTGGTCATGAACCTTTGGTCCTCCTGTGTTAACCTCCCAAATATTGAAGTTTCAGGTCTGCACTACTCACCACTTTTTGCCTAAAATTTTAAAAAATATCCTACTTGAAAAGATGAAAGTCATCATAATGGAACTATTTGTTTCTCTAATATATCTATCGCATATCGCATCTTCTGATGTGTCTTCAAGACAGCCATGGTAATACCAGTTCTCCACTTGAACTACATCATTCTGTCTTATCAAGGAAGTATGTCTTATATCCTCAGGTTATCTATTCTCTAAAAGAACATACATGAAGGGTCCCCACCTCTAGAAACTCTTATCACTGTAGTTTGTCCTCAAGTCTGTAGTTTATGTTCCATCTCAGGATCAGGAAGACACAGAGATATGAGTAAATGATAAACAATGCCTTCAGTTAAGGAAACAAGAATATTTTGTACCTTTTAAAGACTTTCTCCACAGGGAATGGACTGCTTCTTGTTCAATCATTGCAATATTCAAGAGCTGCTGAGAATGTGGAGGAATCTGTATAATAACATGTATTCTGCATAAGGTCTCACAATGTAGCTATCATCAGGAAAGCTTTCTTTTGCAGCCGATAGGACAGCATCTGATCAAGATGCAGAGAATGATGGACTAGAGAATTCTCCTCCTGAATCTGGGTAACTAATTATAAAGCAATACCACTAAGGAGCGTGGTTCATTGCAGAAGAGAGTAGTAATACTGGAAGTCCAGAAGTGGTGGAATACGACAAGGAAACAGTGTTTTTCAGATACAACTGTATAGGCATATATATGAACTTAGAGTGGTTGTCAAAATGCACAAAACGCGAACAAATTATTATTAACTTCACATGACGAACGTAAGTGGACATAAAATCCCACCTAAGGCTGAACATTTATTGGTATTTGATTGCTGGGAGATAGATAATAGGCTCTCTTTAAATGTGTGCCTTCTGTTAGGTCAGCAATGCTTCAGTGGATGTACACATATCCAAGAGTATATGGGCAGTACAAACTGTTCTTAATTTCTTAATGAGGACACAAAGTTAAGTAAGAACTGGGGTTTGTATCTGGGCATATATGGGAGAGGGAGTGAATATGATAAAGTATTGTATGAGATTCTTAAAGAGCTAATTCAAAAACAATTAATTCCCTTATTGGGACTATCAGAGCTTTCTTAGTGACATACATATAAAATACAGTGAATACATACATTTTTCATAAAAAGAAGTACCGAATGCAGGCAAAAGTTTCCTTAAAACATGAATGGAAACTTAAGAGTTGTTGGGATTGAATGATAAACAAAGTACACTTCAGACAACCTGGTTTTCTTTCTTACTATATAGTTTTATTCTTACTAATATAAATATATTAATACGAGTTATTTATCATACATTTAATGAGAGTAAAATGAGAAACAGAATATAGTTGGAAAGGCATTAGATACTAAAAGTATTAATGTGTTACATTAGTAACAATGGTTAATTTGAAAGCAATAATTTCAATGAAACTTTGTAATATATATATAATATAATATAATAATATAATATAATATACATAATATATATAATATTATGCATATATATGTATGTATGCATTGAGTATATATGTTCTACAAGGAATACAGGAAAATGTAGCTGATTCTTCCATACTCCAATCTGGCACAATATGCCTATCATGATGCCCTTCCTGCCACTTTCCCACTTCTTGAAAACAAAGTTTGGGCAGAGAGTGTGTTTATGACCTCACAGGTAACTTGAGATACAGTTACTTACCTGACAACTGAAGTCACTATCATAGATTTCTGACTTCACTGTCATATTTAGTAAGATACAACTAGAAGGGAAATATTCCCAAGCTTCAGAAGAATTAAAAAGAAGAAGAAACTTCAAAGAGAAAATGTAATCATCTGAAAAAGTGTGATAAAGTATGCTCATTGGAATTGAAATGGTCCTTGGTTAAAAAGTTTTAAAAAGTAAATTAAAATGCCAAGCACAACGGGTAACTTTGCAATAAAGAATGCTGTACTTTCACTTGCACTGTAAAAGGAAAAGAGATCAGTCCAATTAAATATTCATGAAACAAAAGATTAAGGCTCTAAGTCTTAGATCAAGTTCAAGCTTGGGCTTGAACTAATGATCCAGTAGTCCGTATGAATATTAAGCATTTAGTACAGGAATAACTCAAGACTCCATCATGGAATGGATTCCACTTGAATTTCATTGACCAATAGTTAATTTTTGCCAACTTTTGATAAGAAGTTGACTGGTATTTAGAAAGAGATACTCAGTACTATATGGACACTAAGCAGCCATCAAATGATTAGTGGTTCTTCAGGTCAGACATTACTCTGACCAGGTGGAAGACACATTATTTGTTTGCTTTTTTTTTTTTTTAAACTACATCAAAATAACATTTGATGGTCTTTTCTCAAATCTTTTACCTTCATACATCTATGAACATTATATATGCCCAGTGATATGAAAGATACATATATAAATTTAGTAACCACTATTTGATCTCAAAATTGCTACAAACTTATGTTGAAGAAGCATCATCGAGGTATTTTTAGTTTCAGTTGGTAATGAAGATAACGGCGCATGCATTAATCATTTGAATTGAAAACTCCCTTCAGGACCTTCCCTCTAAAAAGGAGCAAGCAATTTCATTTCTAAAAAAAAAAAAAAAAAAATTGACTGCCTAGAAGTACAGGTAGAGAAGCTTTGACCAATTTGACATTCTCTGAAAATATCTAAGAAAGGGGAAGGTTAATTCAGCCCCAGGCAGAACACTTCTTCAGAGTGGGTATCAGCTGGTGAAGTGTGCAGGAGGTTTGGGAAGCAGCAGAAAGGTCCAGTGAAAATAATCACCAGCTCTTGATGCCTACAGGTAACAAGCACTGCAAGTGAGATAAAGGCCCAGACTCCATCTGTCCTCAGTGTTACAGGCCTATAGCTATACTTCCTGGGAGAAGACACACTGTCCATCACTACAATTGGTCCAACTGAAGCATTTTATCTATTTATTTATTTTCAAGTTGACAAGAATTTTTGAGAAAGCCAAGGCAGAAAAAGCTTCGTCTTAAAAGCCTAAGGGATCTGTTATTTCTTTTGAATGAAATGACCTGCAGTCATTTTTACAAAACCACTAATAAAAAACCTCTGAGTGCCATTATGTTGACTGAAGCAGAGTTAAGCTTGCAGTGTCTGTAATATGACAGAGCACAGTGAAATATGGGGGTAGGGATAGAGAGGCAGTGTAAAATGCTGCAGTCAGGTGAGCCCGTTCTCAATTGGTTAATCTAATGTTTGTTCATGGTATCTGGAATTTTGATATAATTAAAACCTGGAATTTGAAATAAGCCTCTAAGCACTTAAGGAAACATTCACAGACACAAATCACTGATGTAACAACTGACATGTTCTGTCGAAGACTTGGTTGATTATATTTAACATTTTCTTGTCCTGTATTTTACTCTATGAATAGTTGTTCTTTTAAGTTCCAGTGTGCGTCTTCATTTACACAGCATGCAGTTTACTGTCGTTGCCATAAAATACATGCAAATATTTGCTAGATGTACTAATGAGAACTCTTTGAACCAAATATTCTCATATTTAAGTCAGTATAAAACATTTAACATCTCTATGAGGACCTAAAATTCTATATTAAATGATTATATTAATGTGCAAATATTGGTTTTATGACTAAGAATGAAACTGCTTATATTTATAAACATGTTTAAACAACACCCTGACTTCATTCTCATAAATGATTGGCTCTTTCTTTAGGAATGAAATATAAAGACAGTTTTTAAATCAGCAAGGTATAAGAGAAAGTCAGGGGCTTGACAAAAAAAGAAAAAAAAATAGAACAACTTCACACTCAAGTGTTGCTTAAAAGAATTTCTGTTAAATTAAGAATAAAAGAAACACTATTGGTTATGACCACTGGCTTTCGAATTGTGCTTATGTTTCATTCTTGTACTGCTCTTGGGAAAACCATGGTAAAAATGGCACATACTCTGATAGCACTGTAATGAGGAGTCGTGTTATATTGGACTCATCATGTAATTTCTATTTAGCAAACATAGAACCATTCACACTCAGATGCCGCAATGAACATGAGTCCAACAAGATTACTACACGTCAAAATCAATAGACTAACACAAGGGCAGTTTTAATAAATGAGAAGAAGAGGGGAAAATGTAATTTAAAAGAGTCTGTTAACTGAACATAAATTATGAGAAAATATAGCCCTAAATGTATACTGTATAGGAAATAAAAGCATAGAAATATATAAAAGGCAAAGAAGAAAAATTAAATATGTGTAAGTTTCACATTATAACAAACACAGAAAAATAAAAAGATCCAATCATTTCTTTTAAAAAAGCACAATACAGTACTACTAGAAAACAATTACATTGTGGTTGCATAGACTAAGTAAATTATATCGAAATTAAAGATTCAGTTGTTTATGAACAGGTTTCAGATCATTTTTATCTTGTGCTGGGAATTGTGTCAACCTGATACAAACTAGAGCCATTTTGGAAAGAACAAACTTTAATTGATAAGATCACTCCAACAGACTTGACCTGTAGGCAAATCTGTGGAGAATTATCTTGATTAATAAATAATATAGAAAGGCTCCCCCTACTGTGGATGGTAGCTGGGCAGGCGGTTCTGGGTTGTTTAAGAATACAAGCTGTGCAAGACACAGGCAGCAAGTCAGAACGTAGAGCTCCTCCATGATCTGTGTGTCAGTTCCTGCCTCTAGATTCCTTCTTGAATGAAAGTATAAGCTAAATAAATCCTCTTCTTCCCAAGTTTATTTTGGTTTTGGTCATGGTATTTATCACTGTAATAGAAAGAAAACTAGAAAATATATATATATATATATATATATATATATATATATATATATATACACACACACATGTATATGTAAATGCATATGTACACACACAATATATATATACATATATATATATATATATACATATATATATATATATATACACACACACACACACACACACACACATTTATAATGCTGATATAGTACATAGGGATGGGGGGATAGCTTGGTGATTACTCACACTTGCTACTCTTACAGAAGACAAGACATCAATAAACAGCACCCAAATTAGATGGATCAGGACTTTTTGTAATTCTACCTCCAGGGAATCAAACACTTTCTTCTGGCCTTAATGTACAATGTGCACATACACATAAACATAAATTAAAAAATAAAATGTGTAAAATAAAAGATATGGCATCTAGAATATTTTGAATGTTTACAAATTGATCCTGAATTTAAAAGAAAACAAAACAAATTCATCCATGCTAGCACAGATATAGCCATAGTGCTGGAACTAGAGGAATGTGCAGTTACAACATCACCATTATCGTTACCATGGTGATGCTGAAGGTTAAGTGATGCTAGTCCTACCAAAACTAAGAAACTGTCTGTTTTCTTATTAAATCTCAAATCCAGTAGTTATTCCATTGCTACAACATACTTGTATTTTTCTTGTATACATTCTTATATACTTCTATTGTCTCTCTCTTGACTCCAATTATTAGACAAATAAATGGTTTTCGTGAAATAAAATAATTAAGATGTGACCACACTGTGGTTAAATAAAGGCAAATATGTATAATATATTGGAAGGGGAATCCGAATTACAGAGACAGGTCATTGCAAGCAGACTATAGTAATGTGTAGGTAGTCACTGGAGTGAGGGTACAGCAAGCCACAAACCCAAAAGCCTGGCACAAGTTTTTATACTAATAAAAGTGATACCAGCCAATTTTGTGATTGCTATTCATAAATAAATATAAGAAAATTCGTTTTAAAAGCCATTTTAATTTGCTAATGCTAAGATTAGGGGTATGGTTAACATCATAAGCCTCTGAATATAATAATTTCAAGGCATAAGCATGACATAGCAAGAATGAATTCTTCACTTGAATGTTATGAGTTGGACTGTACTCATTTCATTACTTAAAGAATTGCTGGAACTCTGTTATGCAGTCCTAAAATAACAATTTTGCCTCTGGTGTGATAGTTTCTTTATCTTACTATATTTTTGTTTTTGTTTTTGTTTTTTTACATTTTATTATTATCCCTGGAAGACTTTTTTTGTTGAAGAACAGGAAGGGAGTGGACCCAGATGGGCGGGGATGTGGGCAGGAACTGGGAGGAGAACAGGGAAGGAAAAGCATAATCAGGATATAGTATGTGAGAAAAAAAAGTCTTATTTTCAATAAAGAGGAAAAAATAAGCAGAGTTTTTAAGGTTTTCTCATTTGTATCATTTATGTAAATATCTCCAAATATTAAATGTGATACACCCAGGACCTTATGAAGTGGCACAAAAATAGCATGGTGCTGGCAAAACCCAGGCTGACGAATTCCAAAGTACAATGTTCAGTTAACTCGACAACATGCCCATGTGGAGAAGTTCCACAAAAATAAAATTCAGAAGAGAGTTCTAGAATAGCTATGGTAGGTGACAGTTTTCAGTATTTGTAGTCTTAAGGGATTTTTGCTGGGTTTTATTTAATGTCATCAACAGTCTTTCTATGGAGCCTATGAGATGCAATATTATCTGACCTTGCAAGATATGCCCATGAATGTTATGACAATAATCAATTGCTTTATTATTGTACTTAAGATTCTAAAGGAGGAAATGTACACCTCGTATGGTAAATCTGGCCAATAACTCATGGTTTGGGAGCTCACAGACCCCAAGGTGAATCTATGCTATTATTCTGCTAAATAGATATAGTATCCAATTGCTCCTCTAAATTAATATCTTTTTAGAATAATGAAGGTCTTGGACCTTAGAGAAGTTTCTTTGTACCATGGATGATGGTCAATGCCAAAACTCACAACAGGGAAAAGTAAAGAGAATAAGTGTTAGGGGCGTGCTCATTCACAAATGGGACATCTGTACCAACCTCATCTTAAGTCTCATGTACAGTTGTAGAAGAGGCAGTAGAAAGAGCCCGAAGTCTGTAGTGTACTGATGAACTCACAAAAACTGCACAGGATCAAGCCATTTAACATTCTGCAATAAAGAGAGAGTAGGACTCAGGAGACCTACTTCTAATGAAGGAGGTATTGGGAGTTAGTGACTGACTTCTGGGAAATAAAGAGTCTATTTTCCTTAAATATGTGTCCCCTAATAAGTCAACCATGCTCCAGTGAAAGCCCCTAACCTATGAGTATATAGGCAATACAAATTGGACTCAGTGTGTTTCTAATAAAAATTTAAAGTCCATGGAGAAGTGGGGATGGAGTTGTGAGCAGTTAGGGGCACGAATAGGAAGCGATTATCAAAATAAATTATATAAAAATGTCAAATAACAAAACGTACTTGAATATTAAAACATAATAATTTTGGTATATTTCTAAATATATGAATACTTTACTTGTATCCTGCGACCTCCTAGGTGGGCACAAACTATTTCTGCTTAAGTCAATTTTGCTATTTTATTTATATCAGAGAATGTTGTACTATTGTTTCACTTTTAAGTTCAAATTTTCAATTCCTTATTTTGTTAGTAACTTTTCTGCTGCTATGAGAATATGCTATGATCAAAGCACCTTATGTAATAAAGCATTTTACGGGGCATACAGTTCCAGAGAGGTGAGTCCACCGTGGTGGTGAGAGACATGGTGGTAGGTTGCAGGTTGCAGGTTGGCAGCAGTAATGGAAAGATCATTCCTGTTACCACAAACATGAAGTAGAAAGAACAAATTGGACATGGGGTGAGGCTAGCTAATCTTAAAGCCTTCCTCTGGTGACATGCTTCCTCCAGAAAGGCTGTTGTTCTTTGACCACACAGACAATGCCACTGAGAACCAATGTTTAATTTCTAGGCATAAACGGGATCATTTTTCCATTCAAACCACCACATTGCCCTCCCTAAATTGAATGGAATGTTCTTCAATATTTTCTGAGTGGCTATTGCCCCAAGTAACCACTGACTGTTGTTTACTTCTATCTTGTACTTTTTAATCTCAATTTTGGTTTCATATGGCTAAAAATAATTTAGATTTATATCACCAGTTTTATTAATGCTTCCTCTTTACAATATTTAGCTTTTCCCTTGGAATCATTTCACTTCCCCTTGTAGTACTTCCCTTTTCATTATTTTTGGATAATCTCATAAAGTCTCATTGGTTTCCCTATAGCATTTTCATATATATATATATATGTGTTACTGTACCTTTATCTTATTTGTCCTTTGTACCCTCTGTTGTTGGTTCCCTTCTTCCCTCCAAATTGTCCTCTCTACTGTCAGGCCAGAGGTGTTGCATTCCCTTCTTTTCCCTCCTGTCTCCTTCTCTATCAAGGCCCACTTTCTGTCTTCATATCACACACACACACACACACACACACACACACACACACACACACACGTGCACACAAACAGACAGAGAGACAGAGAGAGAGGTTTAGTTTCTAAATATGAGAGAAATTATATGATTCTGAAGTGGATTTGTCTCACTGAACATGATTTTCATTTACTCAGTTTTCCTACAAATGTGAAAATATCTTTCCTTACAGCTAAATAAAACCCCATGTGTAAAACACACCTTTTAGATTTCCCTTTGATGATCTGCTAATGAGATTTTCTCCCTTCTGGATTTAAAATGTCATTGTTGTGTCATAATATTCTTGGAATGTGTTTCTATATTGTGTGCACATGTATGCATGTACTGTATACATGTATGTATTATAATCCGAGGGTGACTATTGTTTTCACTCAGCAGACAAATGCCATTACTTCACCTCCACTTCTGTTGATGTCAGCGCCGAGGAGGAGGCTGCTCCCAACATTTATGAACTGCTCTCCTTATTCTAGAAAATTCTACAAGAATTATTTATTCTAATTTCACTTACATTCCCATTTTTCTCTCTTTCTACTCCTTTTGGAATTCCAATTAAGCATATGTTGGACTTTCGTATGATCCTACTCTACAGTTTTTATCTCTGTTTTATGGCTTCCTTCTCATCCTGCCCCTGTATTGTATTTTGGATAATTTCTCCTATTAAATCTTGTAATTCACAAATGTTCTCATTTTTTTCATTCAATTAGTTGCTAAATGCATCCATTAGCCCATTAAATTTTATCTTCAATTATTTTATCTTTTCTTTGATAGTCTATTTGGTTAATTTTCAAGTCTGTTTGGTTCTTTTTATCGTTTCCCACAACCTGAGGATCTCAAGCTTGTTATCCTTCAAACATAGTAAGTACCACATATAAGCTGCAGTATTTGAAGCTCAAACTTAACAGTTCTTATCTCTGCTGAGAATTTTCTCTTTCTAGTGCCTGTGTTTGTTTGTTTCATTTACTTTAGTTATAACTCTACTCCTGGTCAGCTGCTCTTTGGCTGAGGCATTTATTTGTGCAAATTCTTTGAGGTCATATTGTCATGGCTTGCTCCACACAATTATCACACTCTTCTGAAAGGCACCTTGAGACAGGAGCCCTTTCAGGAAAATAAACATCACAGTACATTTTTAACTTGCCAGGTGATGTGATGTGCCCTACGGGTCATCAATACCAAGCTTATGATCATGATGTACTATGAGATTTCTCCCTATTTTTATTCAGCTCAGTGGAACCTGAGCCTGGCTTGTGTCATGATCTTGTCATTTTATGGAAGAATTGCAACCACATGATTTTTGAAATTAAATAATTAAATTATTTTTACACTAAAGACTTTTGCCAAACTCAGAGAATATGACTTTTAAAGAACAATAAGCCTTCAATTAACTGACCTAACCAACCGTCAGTTCACATGTATCATACACAAGAGATACATTAGGCAGTAATATGGAATTAGGACTTGAGAAATCTACACATTTAGCAGTGAGTTGGTCCATTAACTTAGCCCGATTTTAAAGCAATGAAGATTCAGAGAGTTCTTGGGATCTTATCATCTGCGACCAATAGAGCGTGGAAAGATATGTCTGCTCTAACATCAATGATGCACTGGACTCATTCCTTCCTCCTTCATTGACCACCATCATACAAGTCTCTTTTCACCTCAAAGCTATACGTTGTTCTATATCTGACCCTAGTCATAAGCTACAGATTAAGGTCCATCAGTCATAACATACAATTATTTTATATGACAACCTGTAAGTTTCACTGGACAAATTACTGCATCTCTAGTTAGCATCCAGCACAAGGATGTAAAACCGCACTGCCTGCTCACTTCAACCCTCTACACCGAGAGGCAATACATTCTTCCCCTCGTTTCTCCCATGTTGAATGTGTGTTTTAAAACACCAACGCATATGGCCATGAACTATGGTCCACTACAAACACCAACTGGTGTGGTCAAAGAGTGTTCATGGTGAGCAAAATAAGAGAGGAATCAGAGTGAGGACCTAAAAAATGACACCCGCAAGAAGCAGAGCCTCCATGGAGCCAAGGAACCAGACACAAGTCTCATTGTCTAGTGTCAGATCCTGACCCCACATTAACCAGTTGCAGCTTCTCTGAGTCTATTTCCTCATCTGTCATTGGATGGATAAAGAAACAAAGAGGAACAACTATCTACCTCAGAGAGCTAATGGAAGAGTTAAACGAGAGCAACTTCACAGAGCCTGGTCAAATGTGATGTTCTATCTACTATTCATTTCTTTCCTCTATACATTAGTTAATGTAAGCCCGGACTTACTTAGACTGGAATCATGTGGGCAGTTCTGCTTATCTCAATTAGTCTTTTCTATGCATCTAAAGATCTACTTGTCTCATCTAAGCTTGGCTTAATTGTAAAGCCTAGCTCAACTTCACATGTCTCCTCTATCTCCTGGATCCCAAGTGCTAGTCTCTGAATATTGACATAGGTGATAAATGAATCTGAGACTCCAGAGAACAAGTAGAACTATGCAAAGTTCCTAAAGACCTTTCCCTGGTACCAGTGAGACATCAACCTATAGAGAGAGATTCATCAAGGCAATTCAGGTAGTTGAACTCAAAACCAAACAAGGAGAAATGTTCCAAACTTACAAAGTTGAGATTTAGTGATGATACTTAAATACATAATCCACTCTCCAACAATATAAGTTAACAGTAAATGCTTTAAGATGTTCATTGCTAAGGAACTATTGGATAATGGAATCAAAATGGAATGTTTTATTTTTTAACTTGACATTTTACTCTCTTATTAAGCAGAGAAAGGAGCCACCAATTACAAAACTGAAATATTCTGTGGTTCTTGATTGAAAAACACCACAAAGATTCTAATTGCTACTTACTGTTGGGGGTTTGTATGGTAATAAAAGTTGATCACAGCTGATGGTGACTAGATCTCCTGGGACAACAGCAGGAAGCAGGTTGAGGAACTTCTCCTTGAAGGTTCATGTGCCAGAGCTCACCGAAGTGTGCTCTGGATCTCCCACAATGATCAAAGATACAGCTCCTCAAAGGGAACAGGGATGCTGCAATCGTGGACCTGTACATGGGATCTCACAGGAACACTGGAGGAGGGGGTATACCCGAGAAGAGAAGTAGGCAGCATCACAACAGAAAGAATCTGAGAACTCCCTGCCCTCCAGTCTCAAGCCATGATCCTGTTATAGGCCTCTTTATATGAACAAAATAAGCCTTAGAAGTAGTCTAGCACCAATCCTGTAAGCTTGTCAGCATGTGGGCACATCTTTCCCACATCTTCTCCATGCCTGTCTAGAGGAGAAGCTAGGCAACGGCTCTGAGCCTCTCTGAGGTTCCTCTGAGGGGCTCCTCTCCTCAGGATGCACTTCTGGTTCAATCACTTCCCATTCCCGCAGAAGGGCTCAGATTTCCCGGTCAGTCCACGGTCTAATCAAAGGGTTTGAGCACTGTCTTGGATTCTTTTCCTTTCGTTTACTACCAGAGAGCTTTTGAAACATCCCATTTAATGTCCAGCTCACTGCGTCTCCACTCTTGAATTGCCTGTTATGCCACTGTGGGCTGGAACCAGCACTGATTCTGCCCTCGTGGGATTTACAGAGCCTGCCATTCAGAAGAGACAACTGTATTGGTTCTCTTGGACTTCTGTCTCTGAGAGTGTTAATATATTGAGCAAATTATAAAACACATATTATTACTTCGTATTTCCTGATTATAAAACATTCAAACATATCCTAAAAATGAATGAAAGCAATGCATGAATTATGGTATTCAATAAAGGGTAACAACAGTAAGTTCTTGCTTCCTTATGCCTCTTTTCCAGCTCATAAAACAAAGTGTTCAAGGAGATGCTGTCTAACCCTCTTTCATACAAATCATATTTTGTTTGTTTCCTAAGAGGAGATGCATTTTCTTTCATTATCTTCTGGTTTTCGAAGCTTATATAGGTAGACAAAACAACGATCCATGACTTAATTGGACATGACATTTTGAAAAGTCTTACATGATCTGTGAAATTACAGGAGTCGCCTCTCTATGGCCTGGATTCCCAAGTAGACTATGCTGGGGATCCATATGTCGTCCTTTTCCTGACTCTGGAGAGACAACTGTAGGCTACCATGTTTAGCTATTTTACATGGATTCTGAGTATTGAACTCAGGTTCTTGTGCTTAAAATGCAAGACTCTACTGACTGCTTTATCTCTGAATCCCTTAATATTACATTAATCATAGCCTAAAAAATAAATTAATCACTTAAAATACATATTCTAATACACTGACATTTTAATATTAAATGTGCAAAATTAATATAACAAAATAGAAAGAAGCAGACTAAATGAAAAAGACGGAACCATGGTATCAAAGATCATTTTTGTTTTTAATTAGATTGCACAAAGAACAGCAGAATGTAATCCAGGAAACTAAAATGAAAGGGTTTGAATTAGAATTGTCTGTTATATTTATTCCCACTTACTCTGGTATATTAGTGAGTACTAGCATCATATCCCAAGTCTTAATTAGTAAGTCATAATTCTCACTCTGGGATGTTCTGTTCCCAAGAAAAATATGGAACATGTGAAACCTTTGCAAATCTTTGAGCTGAAGCTTCCTATTACCTCTTCTAGGTGTTCCACAACATACAGGTTCCCATAAATCTCTGCTGAGAGATTATAACAGTGTTAAGTGCTTTCTGGAAGTTTCTGATCATTGCCACAGGTGGTCTGGATGTAAGTGAACAGATCGAGCCCAGAATAGAGGCAAGCCTTTTAAACTGTCAAAATCCTATAAGTTCACCCCTCTCGTCACTGCAGATGACAAGCCTATCACCCTTACTAAGCACCACATAGCAATGTGTGACATTTCTTACATGTTGAGTATTCACTGGAGAATTCAGTCCAAGAATGTCAATAATCCAAACCCTGTTCAAGTCTTATTGAATCATATGAGCAAATATCAATCACCACTCTACTTCTTCTGTATACCAGAAGAACTAAAGGAAATACCTTTTTCCTTCAGTATCTTACAGAAAACATTTTGTTGTGCTCTTTAAAGCACTTTCTCAGATCATCTTGTCTAGTATTTCTTAATATATAAAAACCACATCTGACTAATTTCTTCAATCAAGGGTTCTTCTAATCTATAGTATATTTTCAAATATATGATTTAGAATCAAAAGATTAACCAATAAAATTTGTGACACATTTCTTTAGATATACTAAATTGAAAAATTGTACAATGATGTAGTCTAGCCTGCTATGTGAATTGTGATACAAAGACCAATTTATGCTAAATTTGGAGAAAGGCCACACTGTTGCTATTCTAAGTCTTTTTCTAAATAAAAGAAAACTTTAATTTAGACACAACTTTGCTTAGTTTTATATTTAAGAAAACAATATTATACATACAAGGTGATTATTTGACTTTAGTGACTTTAACCCATAATTACCCTTAATAGTAATAAGAGGGCTGCTGAAGAAGGCCTTTTAGCCCATACCCAAGTTTCTATTACTTCTCAACAATTCAAAATGAATATGTAAATTATTAATAAAGACACAATAGTTAATATGTAAAGGAATATTTGAAGCATATGAATTACATATGCAAGCAAATTTAAATAACAGAGTTGATGAAAAGTAGTAACTCTAGCCAATCCCTCCATCTATATAATTTTAAAATGGGGAAAAATATTATTTTATATTTACCTAAAATTATATACAATTCATATAGGTGTTTCTTTATGTACCCCCATATATACATACATATACATATGTATACATATGTATGTGTGTGTGTGTGTTTGTGTGTGTGTGTATATATATATATATATATACACAGAAAGAGAGAGAGAGAGAGGGAGAGGGAGAATGTGTATCTTAAAGGGAGTTAAGACAGTTGGACTAAAAATGCTTCCAACAAAAACCATAGACCAACAAAAACCCTAGTACTGAGTAAAAGAAACCCACTTTCCAGTGGTTGGTCAGGGTAGTCCAAGTTATTTCCAAAACAATATAGCCCTTGGTTGCCTCTCATGGGTTGTAGGTGGGCCCCTATTGCTTCAGATATATGATACTTAGGACATGGGACTTCATCAATTCAAGGTGAATCTGACCTGAAACTCTGATTCCTGTGATCTAGCTTTCACAGTTCCAGAAAATACTATGCAAGTTGCCAAACGAGAGAGACACTTAAACACTTCTAAAGAGAAGCAATACTTATGCCATCATATCAAAACTTAAGAAAATATTTATTACCAACATATTCATAATGTTAAAACTTGTTTAGTGATATCTAAACATCATCACATTAATTACATATGTACATATGTAAGTATATGTATAGATGTTTATGGGTGTCTACCTAGGTGAAAGCTCAAGGCAGTGATGTTATAGCATAGAAAAGCATGAAAAGAAGGGAAAACCTCCAAAGGACCATCAAATCAAAGTATACCTATGCCCTTGACAAAGAAGTGTTCAAATTCAACTGAAATGCAGCATTTCATATTATAAATTTCATTTTAGTCACCCTGGAGAGAGAGAAAAAAATGACAGTCATAAATACATTTAAAAATAATTTTTTGCTTGTAAGGTTTAAGGAAACTTCATCAAAATCATTTTTCTGAGCTTATTATTTCAACAAGAAGAAATGCTCTGCAGGCTTTTGTTATTAAAGAATGTGCTTATAGTGTGATAATTTATGTCTAGTTCATTAAGCAGGTGTTCTGGGCTAGATAATATAGGGGAATGGCAAACATGACACACTGTTTTCCATTAACCCCTCTGGCACTGGCAGTCGGAAGCGCCCCTTCTGAAGGCTAATCCATTTTGTTTAATGCTTAGCATTTTCATATCCCAGCTCTGAGTGCCAGAAGGTTTTGAAGCACGAGGAAAGCATGTGGCAATTTTGTGCACCCAGTTAGTTATCCTTTATGAGAAATCAGCTGATAAAAGCCAAAGCTGTGAAAATCCGAAAGGCTTTGTAGAGTGTGTTACACCAAACCAGGAAGCCTTATTCTCCATTAGAAGTAGAGACTATCAACTAATTTCTATTAAGTTGGTGCAAAAATGTAAACACATAAACAAATGCTGTTACATAGACATAAATGTGTGCTATTTACACCCATTAGTGGTTTCCTTGAGCTACCGCTAGAGTTATTTAAAAGACTGTACTCAGGAAAGGTGAAATTTCAAAGAAAAAGGACAGGAATATGAAGATGAGTTTTGACTATATATACCCAAAGAGTTATACACACAGACACTGCTGGCCTCCCTGGTATAGTCACCCACTGACTCACTTTGCCAATTGCATACTAATCACTTTGAACATTATGCATGCTTTGCAGTTTGTCACATTTCTCATGGACCTGCTATCATGATTTCTAATATGCTTTACTGTTTTGTAAGTCATCACAGTTGTATGAAATAGTAAACCCTACCTAAACATTTATCTCTGCAAATTATGGCTCATTAACCTCCTTCTTGGCTTAATTTTTTCCAGAATTTAATATTGCATCACATAGAATTACTTATATTTAAAACTATCCTAGTCTTTGGCAAAGGATCAAAGACAATGCAATATACAAAAATGTAATTTCAACAAACGTGGCTGGGACAACTGGCCATCCATATCACCCAGAGCCAACAATACTAGTATTATATCTAAGCACAGACATTACACATTTCACAAAAAGCCATGCTCTGTTCAAGATTTTCAATTTTACTAAGAAGTTTACTAAGTTTAAAATGTCACTATTAAGATAGAATTCTAATTGAATTCATATTGGCATATCAGATAAACAAGGAATAACTGACGAAGAAGAAATATCTTAAGTATAAGCACATTTCAAACAACTGTAGAGAGGTACGTGAATGGTTAACCTGCACCAAAATCAGCATAAGAAACAAGCAATGTCTTGCATTGAATCGGTGTCAGTAAAATGTTGGATGAAGTCTCTGGGTTTCAAAAGAAAAAAAGTGAAATTGATTAATTACACAACATGTAGTGATTATAGAAAATAGGAATCTATACATATTTGTTAGTAAAAAGCTTGCTCATATGCCCTAGAAAATATTAAAGTAAATTACCTGCAATCTTAACAATTGGGAAACTGAGGTAGGAGGATTGCCACAAATTCAAGACCATTTTAGTGTATATTGTGAATGCCAACCCAGCCTGGGCTACAAAGTGAGACATTCGCACAAATAATAAATAAGTGAGTAAATGAGTAAATACAATTTTAAATAATATTTGAAAGGAAGCAGACTTTCATTAGTCTGTATGATACACATTCATAGTCTAGATACCCATGGCCAGCATTTCAAGACAAAGGCATAAACATAAACAGACTGTGGACTGAAAATCTTCTACAGGAGCCTGCAGTTACTTAAAATGCTCCTTTCTAGTCTTATCCCCTGAGCAGCTACCCTATCACCATGAGCAGGGCATGTGGGCATTGTCTTTGCAGGTTATTCCATTAAGGAAGAAATGCCATATGGTTGTCTTCTTCAAATTGATGAATGAAAATCTGAGACTGGAATATCAAGAACATATTTGAAATCAAGGACCTAAATTGCTTCACCTGATTACAGTGTTTCTCAGTCAAATAAGATGCCCAGGAGATGGTATCTAGGAAAAAAAAAATCATGAGCATTTTACCTTTTATTTACAAGCAGAAAATGGGATAAAGCTGATAATTCCTGTGGTGAGTCACAAGCACTCAGGCTAATATTTTCAAATAATTTGAATTTATCTGTGGCTATGTTTACCTGTACACGTTAGCTAGGAATTTTTGAAAAAGCAATTTTGTGCCACTTTAATTTCTTTCTACATCAGCCTAGCTTTTAACATATGAGATAGTTCTCTCCACTTCCACCGTCCCTGCCTAGACCCAAGTCGTAGTGACAGGGATGCTGAGAGACGCTTTTATTCTAGAAACATTCTTATGGCGTCTGACCGGATTTTATGATGATTAGTTGGGATCAAGGCCAGTATTTTTTGAAGCAAATGGGAAGATAGAGTAGGCATGGACAGAGGTAGGTATGTGAGGGAAGAAGGGGCTGGAGGCTGTTAGGATAGTGTGCAAGGGCATCAATCAGGAGTCTGCTCACCTCCCAAACTTAGCAAAGCAGTGAAATCATAGACAAGTGCAGAGCTGCTGTGTGTTGACGTCATCGAGAGCCATGACATGGGAGATGAGACAAGGGGAAGACTGTACATGGATCTGAGAGGGTGGAAGTCTCTGCAGCATAAGTGGAGAACAAGAAAGACGGAGTATGGACAAGCAAGAGAGCTGCCTCCATAGAAGGAAAGCAAGAGTTCTTGATGGTGGATAATCAACAAGGACTTCATCTAGCGCCCCAAATATTACTGCTAGTTCAAGTAAGAGGACACCTGAGAAATGCTAACCTCGTAAGCTTTCCTGCTGCTGGTCACATACTCCTCAAGCTAAGCATACCCACACAGAAAAACAGCATCCCCCTCTTCAAAGCCTGGGAAGCTACTTATGGCCAGAACAGAAGAGTTATTTCTCTAACTTGATTCTGCCAAGTCCAACTCTCCCACATTCTCCCTAAAAGTTTAGCCAGTAGTCCTTTCTTTGCAAAATCGTAATACTCAGTTCCTATCTGCCAGGGCGTTGGGAGAAAAGCCTCAGTAGCCCGGTGAACAATAATACAAACTTTCTAGGACTCAGATCTAATAGCAATTAAGTCTTCAGATGCAAATTAACCTGCCCGGGTGTGAAGCCTAGCTCTATTACTTATTAAGTAGGTGAAATTAAGACCCCAGTTTCTCTGCTTGTGAAATAGGAAACAATGATAATAATGGCATTATTTATAGGGTTATGGTGCTTTGGTCAATGCTTGATACATGGCAAATAAATCTAATGGTTCATATAAGTCTGGAAGCTTGAAAATCATTTGCAAGGAGAGTAAAATTAGCTGTGCCTAGGTTGTAGCCAACTCTCCTATGTAAGAAACTTAAGGGTCAAGTCTAGAGATATGTGTCAGTAAAATAAACATGATAGTGCCTAGTCCTTACTACAAACTCTTTGCTCCTTCTCCATACAAAATGTAATGGGTGTAAAACCCAGGATCACTCAGCACAACCAAAGTCGCCTGCTGTATTAAGCCAGAAGGAGACTGCCTGGAGAGAAATCCTTCTCAAAGAGCAGCCCTGGATGCATATTACAGGATTTTTATTTTAAAGACAAAGAACACAGAAAAACTACATCCTGGTTGGCAATTGCAGGAGGAAGCAAGCAAGTCTTTTAACAAGGGCCAAGAACGTGCTGTTATCTGGGACACTTCGACCTTGAGTTTCTATTACAGAGTTGGGTGCTTTCCCATGGGACTTCTCAGGGCAGGGAGGGTAGAAACCAAAGATGGCTTCAGCTGAGACAAGATGGAGAAGCCTTTGCCATGTTACACAAAAGGCTCCTGATTTTACCCAGTGTCCCAAATGTTACTGATAGTTCAAATAAGGGGACATCTGAGAAATGTTTACCTCATAAGCTTTCCTGTTGCTCACCACATAGTCCCCAATCTCAGCATATCTACATAAGAAAGTAGCATCTCGATTTCCAAAGCCATGAAAGCTACATAGTTTGTCACCTTTGGGCAGGTTAATTTTGCAGCTGAAGATTTTTAATTGTTATTAGATCCGAGTCCTAGAAAGTTTCTCTCACTATCTGTTAGGCTATGGAGTGTTTTCTCCTAACACCCTAGTTACTGTACTTTATAACACCCTTGGAAGTATATGCTATAATTACAAATTTTCACTTACTACTTAAGTTTGTGTAGAAAGCAGATAATAAGTCTCAGTTGGACATGGGTGTGGCTTAGAGGTAGAGAACTTGCTTATCATTCATGAGGCCTTAGGTCCAATCACAAGCACAGCAAAGACGATAAATTGAAACACACACATATACAAATGCAGTTGAGTAGAGAAGCCCATTTATCTTTAAGCTTCTATCATATTGATCAGAAAGTAGTCCTAAGTCCTAATAAAAAGAAAATGTAAATAAGATAAAATAAAATAACATACACTATAAGCTGAGGGTAAAGTATAGTTTAGGAGAGAAAGTGGCGAAGGAAAACAAAGGTAGTCTAATTGAAACAGAAGATCAAATGTCTGAAAATAGGAAAAACTGCTCAAAAAGAAAGCACAACAAAAACAATAAACAAATATCATACATCTAAATTAAATAGCTCTATATAACTGTGCACTCCATTGGTTCAGTATATTCAGTATATTCATTAACAATAAAATTGTAGGTTAGTTTATAAAATTTTATAAAAATGCATTATTATACATATGTGTGTATATATATGTATATATATATATATATATATATATGTATATATATATATATATATATCCAGATAATTACAGTGGGAGAAAAAATACATAGTTAGACAAAGAAAATAAGTATTAGCATAACAAAACTCAGATAGAAGCCATATTGATAGCCATCCTTATGATTATATGCACACATATGTGAATGCATATGAATATATGAGCATAGACTTACAGTGTGTTCCGTACTGGTGCCAAGACATCTGTACTGATGTGTCAATAGTCACTCCTCTTACCATCTTCATCTTTTCTGATTTTTAACTAATAAGGCAATTGAAGACACAAATCCTGGTTAAGTTGTCTCGTCCATATATCATGCTAGGATGAAGTCACCTACCTCTGGGAAGTCAGAAACACTATACAATTTTTTTAAAATTTTTAGTTAAAAAATATTCTTCATAAATATATTCTGATCATGGTTTTCCTTCCCTCAACTCAACCCAGATCCTTCCCACATTCTTAGTCACCCAATACTATGCCTTCTCTTTCTCAAACACACATACACACACACCCACACACACACACACACACACACAGTAAAGAAAGAAACCACAAAAAAAAATTAGAAACCAAAATATACAAGCAAAAGAACAAAACGACAAAAAAAAAAAAGCCCCAATAAGGCAATATGAGTCAAAAAGTCAACAGAAATACCATTAAGTTTGTTTTATGTTGGTCTTATACTCATGCCATGGGGCCTGCCCTGAAGTATGGTTAATACACCCAGTGAGACACCATTGGAGAAGACTAATTTTTCCTTCACAAGAGGGGAAAGGATTTCTCTGTACTTCTGAAAAGGTCATCTGAGCTCATGTTCTGCTTTCCTTCCTCCTCCTCCTTTCTTTTTAACTATTCTAGACAAAATTATTATGACCATGTTTTCTTTAGCACTATAGATATCTTTTCCATGATCTTCCCAGTTCCCCATCTTCTTTTTCCATGGTGCTTACCTATTAGACATTCTGATGTATTTAACTCAATATGTTTTAGATGAAGAGCTTGTGAAATTGGAACCTCAATGCTCAGAAAAAAAGAAGAGGAAATTAAGTGAGGTTCTTTTCCCTATAAAACTGAAAGTGATAGGATATACCTATAAAATAATTTAATAAAAAGATAATAATAAAAACCTTAAAACACAAGTAAAGAATAAAAAATACATTTAGCAAAATTTAATAGAGTATTCAATATATTCTGCATGTTTTACAGAAAAAAAAACTCATATAAACCAAATAAAGCATGTGTATATGTTTGTTAGCTAAACACACATATTTACCTTATTTTATAAATAAGAAAACTGACTCAGAAAGACAGCAAAGATTGATAAAATGTAGTTGGATTCCAACCCAGAGCTCGCTACCACAGAACGGCTCATACGTCTAACACAAAGAAGAGTGTCTGTCATTCACAGAGTGACAAAGGCCAGAACACAGTGCAAGTGGGCATCCTTGGAAAGCAGCATCTGAAGGAAGAACTACATCTGACTGTTGAAAATTATATCACCAAATTAAGAAAGAGGATTCAGAAAGCTTTCCCAGGTATTTCAGTAGGTGTGGGCTCTTCATGTGAATCTGAAAAGGTTGACAGACGAATCATCAAAGGCAAAAGCGGAAAGGATTACACCAACAATCAAATCTACAATGTCACACTCCACCAGGATTCACACTCCTGCCCTGCCTGCTATACAGCACCCCCCAGTTATCACAGATGGCATGGCAGAGCTGATCCTGCAATGAATTTTCAGGAAGACAATCACATCCTTGCAGCATAGGATAACAGGCACTGCGATGAGCAAAGAGTATGCAGGAATCTACAGAGGATGTTAAGGCAGAGGTACTGTGTGCTCTCTATACATCTCTACAGAGGACAAAGAGTCCTCCAAAATGGAATCACATCAACAAAGGACAATCTTTGGGGTGTGAGAGATTAAAATATTCCCACATAGAACAAACTGCCACATTTTTAGGCAAACTGCCAAAACAAGGAATGTATTCATTTGTAGTTTTCAATTAAAATTTAATCATTTCTGATGTCAGGAGGGTACCAAATGTATGTTCTTTATAGACTTGTACATGAATCACAAATAAGAAGTCTTTTTACAAGATTGCAAAGTTAGCTTGTAAAACAAGAAACAAATTCAAGTAGCTCATGAATATAAAATATATTACACTTTCAAAATACTTTCTTTAGATACATGCATATGAAAAGAGATTTGTAGATTCTGATATATAAAATTATATTCAATGTCACATTTTGGAACCTTGAGGCTAGAGAAGTAGCACAGTGTAAATTTCTTGTTCCCCCAGGCTTTCATTTGATATATTAACCACTGAAAAAGGAAGAAAGATAAGAAGAGGGGGAAGGGGAATGGAAATAGGAGATAGAAGTTTTAAAATGAAGTATGTATAACTTTATAGACTTATATTGTAATCAATAATGAAAACATAACACATTCACTCCGGAATAGTATTCGTCTGTAAAGAAAAATTAAATCATGAACTTTTAAGGTAAATGGATGGAATCAGAAAAAAAATAATCATATTGGATGAGGTCACTCAGACCAGGAAGACAAATATATTATGTTCTCTTTTATCTGACACTTCTAGCTCCAAGTCTTCATTTGTGAATACATAACCTGGAATAAATTCAGAAACCAAGGAGTAAGAAGGGACTATGGCTATGGTGAAAACTGAGAGCAATAGAAAGCAGAACAGTGGGATGTAAGTCAGGGACATGGAGAAACCAAAAGGCTTTAATAGGGAAGGGGGGATAAATACAGAAGAAGAAAGGAGAGTAAAATAATAGTAAGGATGTCTGAATTACCAAGCCCTTTGCTCCCTGTATTGTTGGGTGCTGTCAGCCACATGTGGACTGCTCTTCATCATTAGCCTTTAGCTCCAAATTCATTTCCTTAGAGAAGCTTCACTTGGTGACTCTAAGGAGAATTCTCCAAATAACAAAATCTCATGCATGCATGCCTGTACACACACACACACACACACACACACACACACACACACACACACACACACACACACACACTATTGAACCCCAGTATATTAGTATATCAAATCAAGTGAGAATTCTCAAAATATGAGTCAGAGCCTTCAAGGGAACTATTAAATTCAGCAAAACTGTAATTCCAAATTATGCTTAAGTAATACCAAGATGTTATTTGATTTTTGAATTATCATTGTCTCATAACTATGTAAGGTTTGAAAGCTCACAACTGTGGTTTCAGGTTCAATTTTACAGCTAACCTTGGAGTTATAAGTTGTTTTTCAATGAAAATTGTTATTTTATATATTGATAACATGTTATGAACATACCTTAAATAATCAATGTAATGCAAACCAATGTATATACAAATATAATATTCAAACACTATATCTAACATATATATGTATCTATATTCCTTAACTAAATATCACTGCTCTGTATATAAGTATGTATAGACATTTATATACTCACAGACATTCAAAGTTCTTTAGAGTACATAAATAGCACATTAAGAATTTTAAATAAATTAAAAACAAATTAAGTTGTGTATAATTATGGAATTTTGTCTTCTGGGCATTCCAAATCATGAAAATATTAAGATTCAATCATAAAATTAAATTTTATATGAGGTATACTAGCATTAATGAGAAATATTATCTTCTCACTCAAATGTTGCCTTTTCATATAAATTATAATGAAAAGAACTGTTTATGTCTCTTTTCCTAGAATTTTAACCTTGGACAGGAAGCACAAACAGCCATCTGCCAAAAGACCTTAAAAGGAATGTTGGTGGTAAATCAGTAATCTCCTCAGTCAATGGGGACAGGTGTACCTGAAACGTGAAGCTAGTTAGTTCCATCAGCTCAGAAATGAATTGATCCCAAAAGCAATGAAAGGGAGACCCGACCACCTGCAGTTCTCCAGAAGATAAATAAATCAGATGCTGACTTCTGCACCAGCTCTGTATGTGATCAGAATGCCCCTAGCTCTTTATACCATGGATGAGTTCTATGTAAAGTATTGTTGCCAACTGGCACCAACTGTTCTACCTGGCAGTCAGTCAAGGAAAAGAAAATGTTTTGTTGTTTTCTTTTTAACCTTAAATGTTTTAATTATGCTTTTAGCTTGAAAAAAATAAATCATAAATAAATAATGCAAATATAAAGAGAGGTTCGTGTACAGCAATCAGTATTATCAGAGTAAACAGGAAAGTGTCCTCTTTAAAAATAGCTTTCCCTTTTGAGGGAAAGGCATGGTGGTGCATGCCTTTAATATCAGCACTTGGGGGTGGGGGGTGGGGCAGAGGCAGAGAGATCTCTATGAGTTTGAGGGCAGTGTGGTCTACAGAGTGAGTTCCAGGACAGCCAGAGTTACAGCAGAGAAACTCTGTCTCAAAAAACCGAAAATAAATAAATAATAAAAATATAAAAATAAAAATAGCTTTCCCTAGTCTTAGATAATTTCATCTATGTGGTGATTTGAAAAGACCACCATTTCTAATGCCTCCAATAGGGAAAAAGTTGCTGGAGACTCTGGCCACCTTCTCCCATTGCGGTTCCCTTCCTTGGTACTCAACAAAGGGAATTTAGGGAGAGGATTTTCTGTGAGGTGAATAGATCTTCCTTCTAGCCTTCTTAAAATGAGCTTCTTGCCTAAATATGTGTTCCTATCTGCTTCTCCAGGCCACAGACTTTTCAGGAACCTTCCAGAGTGGGTGAAGGAAGGCCTGTTAACAGCTTGCTCTCCAGCCAGTCTTTGAATCTGGTATGGCCCACACTGCGAGCCCCGCTCTGTGCGATGAGGAAATGTGATTCTTAGCCTCTGAGTTCATCTTTTCACTACACTTTACAGCTGTTTTCAAAATCTCTGAGGAACTTTAGGGGCCCTCAAATGCCTTACAATTTGACATGATCTACTTTATCCTATACAAATATGAACGCACAAGTCAAAGTCTTGAAATTTACCGCCATTTCTCACATCTATAACCTGGGAATGGAGGGTGGGGGGAGCCCTGACAATGGCGAGTTAACATAGTGACATACTTCTTTTCTACAGAGTGAACTCAGAAAACATCACCGTCATTAGAGACCACATAGCCAAATGAATAAACATGAACTATAGAACTATCCTGTCTGTAGCTCCAGTTCAGTTTGGGTAGACTCATACAGTGAAAGGTCAGTGAAAGTCTAGTTAACACTTAAGTGGGAGCATCCAGACAGTGAAATCTGAAGAACAGCCATCACATCTCCAGCTGAAATTGTGATTATCAGAACCCATCCCCATGGTGCTTTATTTTTTTATTGTGAGAAGACACTCATACAAAGCAACTTTGCTCATATTAAATAGCACTTTATTTTAGCATAAGACAGATGTTCATAACAGTCAATGACACTTTTTAGGAGAAACGTTGCTGGAAAAAAAAATGACTCTGAGAAGCCGCCTCTACAGCTGCATCTGCTGCATCCAGTATCTACAGCTGCGCAGAAACCACAAGAGATGACAAGCAATTCCTCTCACTCACTCTGCTATTACTTCTCCATCTTCGGGCTCATATTTCATACTTCAATGTCATATTTTTTCCTTACAGGGATGCCAGCAAGGAAAAAAAAACTGATGACTTTACTAAAGGTGATAAACATAAAGTAAACCTGTTTATCATAGTTAGAAATGAAAGGAAAAAGTCATCAGACACTAAGTCCTGATTGAAGAAGTGTTCTGTCCTATTTTGCCAGCGTCAGCCTGTGGCCTATGGAGGGTTGATAACAGGTCCATGATTTTATGAGCAAAACATGTATCGAAGCATTGCACTGTTGCTGGTCAAGGAATAACATCATGTTGCAAATATAGCACTGTTGAACCTGAAGCATCTTACTTCGTAAAATGGCCAAGAGATGCCACCTAGGAACCAAGAGGTGACTTCAGTAGCCACACACAGGCACAGAGTGCCATCCAGCATTGTCTTTAAAAGCTGGGGAAGTTACAGTTTCCTTTCACTGCAAGATTCTCTGTGCTCATTCTCTGTACTTATTGGGAGGGGAGCAGATGGATAACAGCCATTTTTGCCTGTGGAAATGTGAAAGACAACAAAATGCCGGCACTAACCATATCAAAACAATTTATCTAGAAAAAGGAAATGTGGCTACTCTGCTTCTCATTCCACGAGCCTACTTTTGAAGTAGTTAATTCTCTAAGTTCCTGACTATAAAATTCCCTTTCATTGTCTTCATTTAAATATGCCAATTATATAAGATAAATTATTTTTCAAATCATATTTCTGTTTTCCTTTACTAGAAAATGCCATGTGTTCACTGTTTTAAATGCAAAGATTTATAGAATGAAAATGAAGACCATCTCTCACCCTAACCTCCAACCTAAGCACAGTTAACATTTTCTACAAAGGACCAGTGAGTGAAATTTGAAATAAACATCCACATATTGGTTTATTGAGTGGTACTAAAGAGCACTGAGAATGAATCTCTGTTCGGAACTCTCAGCTACATATTCTCCCGGCTGATATTGACCTTGGCACCGTGGCAAATAGATATCACTGCCAAACAAGTAATTATCAAGGTCCAAGAATCCATACTGGCAAAACCAGAATAGTGAGGGGAAAAAAGAAAATAAACTTTTATGCTACAATTTGCTGAGCGGAACGGACTAAGAAATTAATTGAGTGCCCCAATTAAACGGGTTCCACTTCTTCATTACCCTGTTAAATAGCAGGCCTGCTTAATTGGAATAATCAGCAAGGCAGAGTCGTAGTTCAGCGCATTTGCCTGACTCCTAACAATACTTAACTGGCATGCCCATCTCATTTAAAAGGAACACCTGGTGTTAACTCTCAGTCTTGTTCCTTGGGAGTAGCTCCATGATATTCACTCATATGAATGTAAATAAGGCAAGGATTTTATTGTTTCCTCACTCCTATCTCTTGTGTAAAAAAAAAAAAAAAAGTCTCATCAATGTTTTAGTTCCCTTCCTGACACCTTTATCAAGTAATTGCACATTTGGCACTAAGAATACAAAATGGTAAGCTGAGGTTAACGACACACTTAGAGCCTTACTAAAGAGTATATTCTTAAAGAGAGTACCTTCAATTTCATGAAATACCTATTTTGTAACCTGACAATTATACCTTAGATGTCACATTCAGCTTTTATGGCAAAATTCCGTTGATAAGAATGACAACGAAACACAAATGTCAAATTCAAATGAGTTTAGTTCAAATTACCCAATTACATTTTTACTGCTAGCAAACAGATTCTCCCTTAACCTGCTTCTTTCGGCAAATAACCATTAAGACTACTGTTGTGGTGAGGATAAACAGAATAGAACTTCAGTTCATATACAAGCTACAGCTGAAAAAAGAACACCTCTATTTCAATACCCTAACCTAAGACTCCCTTGTGTATTCCTGGTGGAGGTTTGAAGAATGTGTGCAAATCTACTGTTGTCTCAAGACTATGCTCAAAGGCATGTTGTCCTTTAGCAGCTTTCATATTCCACAAATGGTTTTGTGGAATAAGAAAACTAACGCAGACCACTGGTTCTCTTTGCTAAATGAAACAATAGAAAAAGGACAGAATCAGCAAAGGAATACTTGAATATGAAAAACTAATAGGCAGCTTTTGAGAAATGTTATGGTTACAGCTACTTATTGGAGGGAATGGCAGTCCAGAAGAGGGAAGGTTAAAGGCATGCTTCTAATTATGCTGTTTCCATTTCCACGTTGCACTGGACCTCTGCTCTACTTGTCCACACTAATGGGCCAGAAGCTAGCAGATGCAGTGCGGTAGTGTGGTGACTATCACAGGTTGAGTTCTTCTGAGGCAGGTGCTGAGGTTACAGGGTGTTTAATCCAGAGCTACTGCTGAAAAAATGAGATGACGTCAGGACTAGGTAGACAGAGAATAAAACGGGCACAGGTGCGCAGAGGCCACTGAAGACACGTAAATGGTCAAATAGCTGAGACCACGTGACTAGGAAGGCGCAATCCTAAAGGTAACATCTGTGTCGTGCTCTCCTTCCCCACCAAGTCTCAGGGAGCATCACCAAAAAGGAGGCAGGAAGAACGTAAGTGCTAGTCGATGAAGAGTACAGCCGTGAATCTGGATCAGACATTAAAATTATGCCCATAAAATCGTAGCATCTGCTGTTACTTACACAAGATCAAGCCTGCAAAAGTTCCAGCACAGGTGGGAGAGGTGCTATGGAAGTGCTGCCCCTACATGAAATACTATTGGCAGCTGATAGCTGCTGATGGCGGGGGAGATAGCCATTCTTCATTGGAGGTGTACTCATCAGGAGGTTGTTCATGCTCCTATGGATGGTCCCGTGCCCATGCACTTATGGTCAACACGAATTGCGCTAAGTGTGTTATTTTAAAAATGAAGTTAGGAGGCTGATGGTGGGGGGAATTTCAAGGTAAAGTTGACCAGAGGAATTCGGAAAAGGATATTACCACATTTTGTTACAGACACATATGATATTCTCAAATAGCAAATTTCAAAAATGTGCAAACTATATTGCAGCCTTTGACCTTATCAGTAAAGAAGTATTTTTTTAGATTATTTTTATTATTTTCATTTATGTGTATGTGTGTGTGTTATATAGGGGGTGCCTACAGAGACCAAAACAAAGGGGTCAGGTCCCTTGAAGTTGGAGTTACAGGCAGTTGTGAGCTAGTCAACTAAACTCGGGGTCCCCTAGAAGAGAAGCAAGAGCTCTTGTATTCTGAGCCATTTCTCCAGCCCAAGTAGGGATTATTTGAGTGATTATTGTCATCAGAGTGGTCCTGAATCTAGCCAAAAAGACCAAGTACTTAATCTCTTGCCTGGGCCTATCATGAATATGAGTTTCCTTGAAATGAGCATTGTCTTCTTGAGGCCATCACTGCTTCTGGTTGAGACAAGAAGGGAATAACAGTTGGAAATGCTCCCCACAGCTAGACAGCAAAAATCCTTTTGAGAAGCAGAGTCTACTGGCACATCTTGTGTCTCTTACACCAATGAAATGGCCAGTTGGCAAATATATTGATGACTATATCTATACATAGACCCACTACATGAAAATACACAGTTGAGAAAAATTGTTTTTTCATCTTTTGCCTGTTACATTTCATTTACTTTGATTTATGACACAAGACATTGTACCATGCATAACTAGTCATCAACCAAGTCACATAGACTCGCTTGTTGCCAAACCCATGGGCAATGTTCATATTTATTTTCTCATTCAACTTATTGGTATTTATCTCAATTGTCCAAGCTCTACTTCTTGAAACGTGTTCTTAATTTAGTCATTGATAACTTTGTCGAGGAAGTTTATTTCTAGTGATATATAAAATAATTGTTTTATGCACTGTTGGGTGAGGGGACTATGTAGGGGGTTCCATATTGTTTGCAGGTGTTAGGTTTCTGTGGGAGTTCTATCATCTGCACCTGAGGAGACCTGAATCAATAAAACCACCTGAACTCAGATGCTTGGGGTTCTACTATGGAGTCTGGTGCTGGCCAGGACAGTAGTTCCCTCTGCTAAAGTCTGTCAGAATTTGGACTTATGAATATACCTCCGTGTCTTCCCTAGTGAACCCCCCAGTGGATAACTACTACATAACTTTACAAACTGGTCTTGGTAGTACAGGCCTGTAACACAGCTACTCATGAGGCTGAAGCAGAAAGTTTACAAGTTTAATCTACCCTGAACTACTGAAAGATCCTATCTCAAAGTAAAATGGAACTTAAGAGAAGATCTTGAGCTGTAACTTTATGGTAATGTGCTTGCATTGTTTATGCAAGTCTTGGCATCCAATCCCTTATACTGAAATAAAAGCCACCATTCATCATTAATTCTTAGCTCTCCTCGTACCTACTCACTCTTCCTCAGTCTCCCTTGTCACCTCGGTCCCTGGCCTTCAGCCACTTGTTTTATTTCTGTCTGTAGTCACTTCTCTGGAAACTGTTCGCTCTCCAGAGCATTTTAAAGCTGTCTCTGTCCTCATCATTACAGGCTAGCAAGTGGTCTGGTCAGTGTCTCCCCTCACCTGTGAAATATGCCTCCTGACCAAAGATTAGTCATTGGATTTTCCCTAATCTCCAAATAACTATTTTTCTTCTTCCTTGATGGCATCAGTCATCAGAGATGAATTCATCAATAAATTTTGCTGAATCCACATTAAAAACAAATCCAAAGACTATCTATTTCTCAGCAACTCCACTGCTAGGGTTTTTGCACAAGCTGCCATTAGTTTTCACGTGTGTTATTCTAGTAATCCCTTAGCCACACCCTTTATTTAACATCCTCACTTGTTCTCCTCATAAAAAGTGAAATTTTTCATGTTTTAAGATGATATTATAAGATGTTTAATATGAGGTTTTGTTGCAGAGATTTATTTTTTTTATTTTATTTTTATTTATTTTATTTTATGTATAAAATAATTGTTTTATGCTCTGTTGGGTGAGGATACATCTAGAGCATTTTGTATTGTTTGGAGGTACTGGATTTCTGTGGGGGTTGTTTTATTGCTAATGATCTGCATGTGCTATCAGTAGAATACTTGAGGAGTCCTGAATCAATAAAACACCTGAGCTCAGACACTCAGGGTTCCACTGTTGATTGAGTATAACACTGGCCATGACAGTAGTTCCCTCTGCTGAGTTCTGGCAGGGTTTGAGTCAGCCTCCTTGTCTTCTGTGCTGAGCCACCCTGTAGACGTACTACTACAGTGTTTAGCAATTTTATATATTATAAGCATTCATTAATCCACCCATGCCTTTCATGAAAATATTTAGATATATAAACATATATGTATGTGTATACATTTTAAGAGTTATTAATTTTAAGTAAGTTACCTTTGCACACTGTTGATTGATTTTAGATGGCCTTGTGCAGTGGAGTGGTAGGGGTTCTCCATTGTTTTTGTATATGCTATTTAATAAAGCTTTGGGAAAGGCCAGGCCTCTACTCTACTCTATCCCCCTACTAATTTACATCCTTGTTGATTGGTGCAAGATTCACACTAACCAAAACATGGAATCAGCATAGGTATCATCAACAGAAGAATGGATAAAGAAGATATGGTGTATAGATGCTACAGAGAGTTATTCAGTCATAAAGACAAATCAAACTATGTCATGTTCAGGAAAATGAATGGAACTGGAGATCATTGTGAATTAGACTCAGAAAGACAAATGTATTGCATTATTGTTACTGTGTAAAATTTACATTTGAATGTTTGTGTGTTATGATACTAAACTGGGACAATGTGAAGAGCCTAGAGCTCTACAGAGAATGGAAAGGAGAGAACAAAAGACAGTCATGAAGGAAAGAATACAAAGTATCACCTTTTCTCCAATAAACAGAGTATGTGTATTTATATACAAATTACATTTCATATATATATATATATGCATAAAGTGTATTTCTGGGGATGAAAGGCCCCAGTAGGAAGGAAAGAAGTGGGATAGATGATGGTAGTTGGTAAATATGAGCAAATGCAATTATATGTATGTATGAGAATGTTGAAATGAGACACATTTTATTTTCTGAATAAAAATTATTAAATGCACTTAAAAAAAAACTCAAAGGAGGAAGAAACAAACTATGATATTCTCCAACAACATATATATAGACACTGTGCCAATTCAAATTCTGTGTTACTCTGAGGCCAGATTCCCCCCTCACTACTGTCTAATTTGCGCATGACTGCAAATTCACGAGGCTGCTTTATTAATTGGGATGGTTCCTCAATACTTAAAAGATACAAGGATTAAAATCTTATATATAACTCAAATGTAGATACCTCCACTAAAGGCTTTACATGTCTTGTCTAAATGCTTACATTGTACCTGAGAACCTATCAATATCTGTGAAATATAGGGAGCTGTAGCTTGCTATGCTTATGATTAGAAGAAAGGTTGGCAAGCAAAGGGAATTCCTCCAGTCCTCAGTACTCAGTGAGCTGCAGAGGCACTCATGGTGTTGGAAATTGTGTCTGTTCCTGTAGAACACTCCTGCAAACCACATCTGTTTATATAAATGCAAAATGGTTCAGCAATAAATCCCACTGTGAGGATGATATATAACAGGAAAAATCTTTGAAAAGGTGGAGGACAGTAATGACTTCACACCATGAAATAGTAGTGTAGTGGATAGATCACATGCTGTATTTGCGTTTCTGCATTTGGGTTTCCAGAAGCCCTCAAAATTCATCCCACTACCTGTCTGTTTGACAATGAAAACCAGAGGATTTGAGCTTAAATATTTTCTTTTAAGTACTTAGATATTTTCTACCAAATGCCAGCATTATGATCTTTCTGAAATTCTTTATATTTATCCAGTTTCAACTTCCTTTTAATTAGAAATAGTTAAGTAGAACAATTTTTTTTTAAGAATTTGTTTATTAGCTGAGGTATTTGAGGTGAACCACAATTGATAATGGTATTTATTCCACTATCTGAATCCACACCACCCTCCCTGTCTCTCAGGTCTCTTGCAAAATGACTGTCTTTAGGAGACTGTACTGTAATTAGAATTGTTTTTCTCCTAATGTAATTTAAAACATGTTCAGAGTTACGTAGCAGTTTTAGGCTATTTCAAATATCTTCACATATGTAAATATTCTAAATGAGAATAAACTTTCAAATTATTTCATTAACATTTCTTTAAGAAAAGAATAACAGAAACACCTGTCTTACAAAGTATGTGTTATATTAGGCTTAAAATATTTAAGCCTATATTAAAACCCAATAGAATTAATGTTATTTTTTTAAGTTTTAGAAGTAGACTTGTAATAAGCTGTTGTTGGAAAATTAATATTTTGAATAGCTCCTTTAGGTACAAAGCTCTGTTATCTTTATATTTTGTTATAATTTTATATCCAGAGAGTAGAATAAAATAGTCCATACTAATAATTTCAGATGCACTGTCATCTGTGGCATAAGCCCAATTACAGAATATTTATCCTTGTTTTATTCACCCTAAAATACAATGAAAATTCAGCTTGATGTATTTACACTTAGGTACTGAGTATAAAGTAAGTGTACTATTTAAGAGATAGTAATTAAGTTTTCTTTTGCAAACAAAATTTAGTTTAGAATGTTAATACAAAGAATGAATTTGTCTTGGTACTTACAATTCAGTTTATTTTTTTACTTTTGAATAACCTGTCACCTGGAGTTACTCTTAAATAAATAGCAAATGGATCTCAGTTTTAAAATACTAATGATTATCTCACTTCCCAGGAAAATATATAGTGCCATTTTCCAATAACAGACTAGAGCTAAGTAGCAGTGGAATTAAATTTCTCTAGCAATATATGTCATTCAGATCTATTATTAATTTGGTGTCCTTCCCAGTACATAGGGGTGCAGTTAAGATCTGAGCCCATTGGATAATTTAAAATTCACAGTTTCTTCAGCTTCTTGGAGTAAAGGTGCTATATAAATATTAATAGCAATAATAATGATAATGACGAACTTATTATTCTAATCTCAATCCTGCACACGGTGGAAGTAATTCTCAAGGACTTTATCACTGGGCTATGTGCACACACGTGCATAGCCAGGAAAGTGTCAGGGTTATGGAATTCCCCTTCACATCAGTGGGACTGTCACAATCTTTTCAGCTCATCAGGAGACTGGAGGGTGTGGAGGAGGAAGAAATGCATCATACGTTCACTAGAATCAAATCATAGAGAAAGAAAACACTCTGTTAAATGCCTACCAAATCAAGAGAAGTGAACAAGACCTCTGATATTAACTTAAATGAATTAAATTCGAGACAGTATGTTTCAGGGAAAAAAAAATTAAAAGAAAAAATTACAATTTAAAGACAAAAGAGCCATGTATCTTATTTTGTAACAAAAAAAAATAAAAACTCTCCACTGTTTTTAAGTAAAAGATACAAATATGTTCATTTAAGATTCCAACAAGCTTCTAAAACTGAGCTGGGATTTGAAATTTTCCCCTCTGCGTTGCATTTTAAAATTCTCTTTGTGTCTGCTAAAGTAGGTTGTGAAGGCAGTGCTGAGCGGAAGGCAGGGGCTGTGTTAACAGCGGCAGCTTTCTGCATTACTGGGACCTACATCAGCACCTGTGGCCAAGGAAATCATAAAAACAAATGCCTTGAGAACAGATGTGATAAAGTACACTTCCTTGTAATTAAAAGACTTGGAGCCACAAGAAAATCATATTTAATATAGAAAACAGTGCAAAAATGCAGAAAAGGGTGTTAATTTTAAACTATTATTTATATGATTCAAAAGCTCTCTGTACCCTAAATTTATCTTCAGACTTGTACTTAGCCTAGAGATGGAAACCATATTTACAGAAACAATCTCTTACAGATTCTTTAAGATAAGAGGGCACAAACCAACACCTATAAATTTATAGTTTACTGAGCCAGTCGGTTACCATGGAAACAAATTGACCATTTATACAGAGCTAGCCCTTGTGAATTTAACCCTCCCTCACTTCCTCGAAAACAATGCAATTTGAGTGCTTTGTCTAAGAACACATTGTCATTCAAACAACCAATCAAGCAGTCAAATATGTCTAAAATTATGTATCAGTTCTCCCCATATTAGTGTACGTAAAGGCTTAAAGTGTGATTAAAACAAAGGTTGAACTGAATCTTTTTCACCAAGTCTTCTTTTTAGAGAAGAGTAAAGAAGCGCAGGGTTGATGAGACTGTGGATTCTGTGCCGTAAGCCCACTGCTTTGTCTGTCCCTTATTTTACCACATACTTTATTGCGCTATGTATCCTCAGAGCTACAAATTGTGGCTATCATTTTACCTTTTATTATATGGATAGACTTATCCATTTTGTGCTTCTATGGCAGCATGTCTGAGGCCCTGTAACTTGTAATGAACAGACAATAATTTCCCATGATTCTTGGAGACCCAGAAATTGGTACACCTCCTTTCTTTGAAATTGTTTTACTATTTGAGAATCCTAAATATGCACATAATGTGTTTTGATCAAATTCATTCACTAGTCAATCCTCTCCAATTTCTCCTCTAGCTGCCCCCACCTATTTTTCCCCTCCCAATTTTCACAAGCTCCTTTTCAAACCACACTGAACCAACTTAGAGCTGCCTTTATAGTCATAGATGTAGAGGCCATGGGCAGACTGGGAGTCTGCAGTCCTGAAGAAAACTGTCTCGTCATACCTGAGAAACCCCCAATAGTCAACATCTCCTGAGCTATGGGACTTCATGAGTCTATACTAGGAGTTTGGCTGGCTTGATCTTGTGATGGTCTTGTGTATATAGTCACTGTGAGTCCATGTGTTCGCCATCTATGACCAACAAATCCTGCTAGCCTGCAGATGTCCTCTACAGGGAAATCCATGTCCTTTTTCTCAAACAAATTCCAATCACTCCATCTCAGTCCTAGATTCACAGCTCATTCTATCATCTACCTCAAAAGTCAAATACTTATGGAGTATCCCCCAAACCATCTCGCCATCACAGAACTCTGGGGGGTCTGTGATGGGAAGAACATATTGAAGATCTCCACAATGTATATTGAGTTGTTCTCCCATTGTGTTGATGACTGGCTCCCTTCCATTCATGCGAATTCTCTGTCAGAGGTCCTTGGGCATAGTATTCCATACCCTTTCATTCTTTAGACAATCAGGCTTTGATTTATTTTTTAATTTTCATATTTAGTTTTCCTTTAAACTTTTATCATGAAATCCTTTTTCCCATTTCTCTCATTTTAACAGAAGCCATGCTGCTTGTTATTTTTCTTAGAAATTCATGGTTTCAACTTTTATTCCAATTTCCAATAAGATGTTCCTTAGTTCTGTCTGAGATATAATAAGACTGGCTTTGTACCCATGCTTTTGCCAAAATTCTGATCATAATCACCGAAGTCATCTCTGAGAAAATGCATTCCTCCCTTCTCTTGAACCCTCATCAGAACTGTCACCAGAAGAACTTCAATATCAGCTTTTTCTGCATGTTCCTCCAAACTCCTCTGGTTCTGGCCATTATCTAATCTCCAAGCTATTTCCACCCTTTGAAGTATTTTTATAGCTACACATACCCACTTCTGGAACAAATGTTCTATCTTAGGCCATTCTATACTCATATAATAGAATGCTTAAAACTGGACAATTTACAGTGAATATTCTTGTTTGTTTCATGGTTCTGGAAGCTGGAAAGTCCAAGATTGAAGGTCCACCATCTTCTAAGAGCCTTTTTGCCACATTATCCTATGGCAGAAGGCAGAATGACAAAAAAGTAATAGAAAAAGTATGGCCCAAACTCATCCTTTTATAGAGAACAGGATTTCACAATAGTGCCATTACAGCTATTAATTAATGAGATTAATTATTTGAAATAACTATGGTATTCATTTCAGGTGTTAGGCTATGAGGTCACAATCTGATACCTCCTAAAAGTCCTATCTTGCAAAACCTCAGAATTATGGATTGGTTTCTAGCACATGGATTTTACAGGGCACATTTCACCATTGCTTTGACTTCACACCACTTTCAGTTTCTGTGTAAAAAATCAATAGGTAAATGACTGTTCTCTGAGACTACACTTTGCTAATACAACACATTCCAAGTTGATCAATGTTCAAGGAGGAGAGTTATTTTGCCTCAGAGGTTGAGTAAATGGTGAGTTAGCCTTGTTGCTTCTGGATCTGTCAGAGAAAACCTGGAAAGAACTCATGACTGAACCAAGAAATTTGCCTAGTGGTGGTCAAGAAACAAAAGCAAAAGTGAGGAAAAGACTAAAGGTCCCACAGTCCCTTTCAAGGCAGCCCTCTGCCCAATAACTAACGTCTCCTACTAGATCTCTTAATGCTTCCATCACCTCCCAGTAACATCACAAGTTTTACCTCCTTTACCCCCTTAGACAGGAATGCTTCAATTCATAGTAACTATTGTCAGCGAGTTCTGAAGGGAGATATACCAGTTGACTTTCATATCTAATTTTACTGGTCATTAATATAAATAACTATAGGTGTTCTTTCATTACTTTGGTGTATCTTATACATTAAAGTGGGATCCCACAGGTGCCAAATAATGACTCTAAAACAGTACAGGAGGGAAGGCATCAACACTGTCATGTGAGCAGAAGGAATTTAAAACAATACAAGTTCCTCAATACAACAAAAATGAATGAGCAAAAAAAATGAATGAAATAGAAAGTTGCTTTGCAGCAGAGTTAAAACAGATATTGACCAAGCCTAAGTCTTCACTCTAATCCTACAGTTACTGAACTTCAAGGCAATATTCCAGGGCTATTAAACATTGCTAACTAGCAATACTTATTGTAAACTGAAATTGCTATGAATGTACAATTGTATTGTACTAATGGGTTCCTTTTCTTTGGACCCTTGGTAATTATAAGATTTATAATTATAAATTATAATTATAACTGCATAATCTGTGCAGCCAAGTATCAAGGATTTAAAAATTATTGTAAAAATTGTATTATTAATTATTAATTATTTATTGTAAGAACTTTCTCCTTCTAGTGTCACAAATCTGTTGATATAAAATCTATTCCTTTGTGCATTCTGCCATGGTAATAATGATATAGTCAACACACTGGAAAAATTAATTCTTAGCGTTTCTACCATAGTATAAATTAAGCCTTTTGTTTTCACAGTTTCAAACATTGAAAAACAACAAGATAAATTAAGAGTAACATACTTGATTTCAGTTTCTAGTTTAGGTTATTGAAAAGTAACTAGTTATTGTATTTTATGTTTGTAATGAAGAGGGAATTTAGTAAATTATCACTTTGGGGTATTTAAGTGAATAGAGTAAAAATAAAATTCCCTTGATAATTTTAACTGTAACTTTCTTTAGTATATAAAATAATCTGCATGGTAATTCAAACATTTCTCTGGTCTTGGCACAATATTTGTAAAATATATCACATTTGATGTTTCTTACCTGTTTATATGCAGTTGTGAAGAGCAGAGACAATTCTTTATCCAGTATGTATGTGCAATCTCAGCATAGGGCATGGCACTTACATGACAGTCAATGAATAAATTTCTGAACAATCTAACTCGGTAATAAATCAAAGGTGTTAGCCGAGGCCAAAGATGCTAAAATGGTGTAAACTCCCCCAAAGTCAATAGTATGTGATGTGTTTATATCATGTATATAAATGTTTAATCACTCTGAAGGAAGACATTTTCATTTATATACTTTAAATAAAGCATTGAGATAGCAGTTCTCAGATACTTTTTGTTAAAAAGATTAAAACTAAGAAATATAAGGAATATCAGAAACCTTAATGTGCAACTGTGTATGTACTCAACTGATTTATAGCAAGCTAGCAGCATGCTGATCCCACATGTGAAATGAGTCAAATTCTTTCAAAATACTGAAAATGTATTAAAGAAACAGGAAACTTTTCTAAATAGTTCATGCTGTCTCTACAAGGTCTAATCTTTTGCACTTGGAAAAATTTATTCCCTCCAAGGAAGTAACTTGCTTGTCATGACTCTATATTATCAAACACCCTTGAGCCTAGCCTGAGCCTGCATATATACTTCCAAAATGTTAAGTTTAAAAAACTATGCCACATGCTGACTTACATTCCCAGGCCCTCTTTGCACAGGCTTTGATATAAAGCTAAAGTAGCTCTTTAAAGTATACTAAAATAATTTCAAAATTCTTCATGAGTTAAGAAAAAAGTTTTATATTTTCTTGATTTATCACCCAATGAAAATGTGATTTTCTAAATAACAAATTACTATGAGCAGGTCCTGAGGACCCAGTGTTTGATACACTAGTGGGTGCATTGGGTTTCTCCTTCTGAGCTGAACTGTGAGCTAATTTCACTGAAACTTCCTGACTGAAATAATTCTCCGTTTCTGTATGAGATCTGCCTCTTGTCTGTTTCCTGTATGCTTTCACCTCAGTTCTGTCTGAGCTCTGCTTCTACACTCCTCTTCTACTTTGCTTCATTCTCTGAACTCTCACTGCTTCTTGTCTGCTTCCACCTGTTTCTGAGTTCTGCTTCCTGTCTCTTCCTTGTTCTACACTCTGCTTCTACTTCTGGCTTCTCTCTAGTGAGCTGGGATTAAAGATGTGTGCCATCACTACCTTCTGAATTGGATTTAAATGTGTGTGCTACAATGGGATTAAAGGCATGTACTAATATTCTTTCTACTCTAGAGCAGCCATGCTGCTGGCTTAAAGGATTAAGTGTTCCTCTACATATAGTTAGTAAAAAAAAAAAAAAATCAGATAAATAGAATATTTTTGACTTTCAGTAAAAGAAACCTCAGTAACATAAATGATTAATAAAAATTAATTTAACCTTTAATATGATTGTACTATTAGAAATAAACATGGCACACAAAATAACTAGAAAGATCTCAGGTAGTGAAGAAGAAAGAAGCAACAGTCTCCATGTTGCTGACTGAAGTTGGTGCAGTTGAAATGAATTAGCAAAAATCCATCGCCCATAAGGCTGGTAACAATCCTACAGAGTCAAGAGTAAGTTCTGAATGAGTTCATCTTTCCCCTACATTTTCTTGATAGTCCCGGTTATTTGTGATATTTTAGTGTCTGCTCAAATACCTCTTTCTTATAGCTGCACTAGGTGAACAACTTGTAAAAGACAATACCCCTCACAAATACAAACATTCTTCTCATCACCATTTATTCTAATCATTTCCCATAATATTAATTATATTTGACACCATGCTGACCATCCTTTCTAATGGAATGAAAGCCCTAATATGGTATTTTCCTACATTTTTACTGAAATAAACTTAGTATTTATGTCCAGTGTATATCAAGCAGTCAGTATGTATTTAACAGATATTAAACATAAAATGTGAGAATGTTAAAGCTTATTTTTAAATTTAAAAAGAAACAATTAATTATAGAATTATTTCAAGTGGAAGAGGAATAAATGAAAGAAGGTAGGAAGGAAGAAAATAAGAAAGAATGTGTATGTGTGCATGGGCATGTATGTCTGTGTGTGTATAACATGTATATGTATATGTATATGTATATGCATATATATAATATAAAAACTGTAAGCATGCACTACAGAATAGTATACTATAGTATACTATATAACATACAAAATGTAGTATATAATTCTGCAATGTATAGTAAGGTATCTTATTATATGAACTAAAACATTTAATATTCTTATTGTAATGAGAAACATTGGAACTCACACATTCTGATATCAAAGCTTATATAAAGCTACAGTAATCAAAGCATTGTGAGACTGACATAAGACAAGATATATAGATCACTAGACTAGAATTCAGATTCCAGAAATAAAGTCATCCATTTAAAGTAGATTTTTAATAAGAATGAGTCAGCACAACAGGTAAAAAAAATCATTTTCTTAATAAATGATACCCATACAACCAGACATTCAAATGTCAAAAAGAATTAATTTGGGCCCCTCCTTAGCACCTTATACAAAAACTTGTTTTGAATGGGTTACTTATCTAATCTGCAAGCAAGAATAGAAACAATGCAAGAATACATCTTCATGACTTTGAGATAAACAAAGCATTTTAAACATACACTGCAAACACAGAACACACACAATAATGAGCTGAACTTCATTTTGAAGTATGCTTCACAAAAAAATGCAAGAAAATTGAATAAAACTTATATTGAGATAAAATATTCACAAAATGAATATCTAGTGAAGGAACTGTATTCAGAAGATATAAATAAATATCTTAATACTTGAATCAGATATTATCAGAATAACTTTGTATTTAATACAGATATCCAGGGGTTGACTACATGAAAGAAGCTGTTCTCCGTCTGCAGAAAAGTGAAAAGTCAAAATGATATCTGATAGCACTTCACTGCCCCTGTGATTAATATGACATACAGTAATAAGTGTTGGCAAGGATATGGAGGGCAGGAACACCCACACATTGCTGTGGGATTATAAAATTATACAAAAGCCTTGCTAAGCATTTGGGAAGCTCTTTAAAATGTTAAACATACATGCATAATAAATATAACCTAGTACTTGTTCCTCATGAATTCAGCTAAGAATATTTTAAGTATACTGAAAATTATACACAGATGGTCATAGTAGCTTTATTCAAACAGCAAAAACAAAGAACACTAATATCTATCGACTAAGTAAATGGATGAACTTGACCCCAGTAGGTTCATGTGATGGAGAATTATTTGAGAACAATAGATGATGAGGTGTTGACATAATGCAAGGTAGTTAAATGTCAAAACAGTCTAAGTGATAGAAACAAGACACAAAATATCAGATATTATATGATTATGCCTATATGAAGTATCTCAGACAGATCTAGAAAGCTACATTGTTTTTGTTTTTTTGCTAGTGAAGGGAACACAGAAGAAAATTCAGAATGATCTATGATGTTTGGAATTTCCTTAGGGGAGGGCAAAATATCTTAAAAATACATTATGATGATCCAAAACTATGTGACTAGGGGAAAACCAGTAGATTATATATTTCAAATTAATGGTTTAAACTCATTGAGTTAAATGGAAACTGAAACATAATTCAATATGAGAAAATCTTAGTGTCTCCAACCCAGCGTCATACAGAAAAGAAGAAGCTAATCTCAGATAAGACAAAGAAACAAAATACATTTTCTGTATTCAGAGACTTCATATGAAAGAAAAGTGCCTGGGCATCTTGCAAATAATCAATTATGCATTCATTCACCAGGAAGAAACGAGACAGGGTCCATGACATGAATAACCATATAAGGACAAGCTCCAGCGAGAACACATTAAGAAAGCAACCCTATCAATGGGACGCATCAACAGCAGTACAACGCACAGAAGAGCAGTGCCGGTATCCCATTCGCCTGCCCCACTATTTCTGACATTAATTTCATACCACATTTGCTTCACTTTTTCTTTCTCCATCACATCAGTCTTAATGTCCTATGTAAAATTCTCTGTTCACTTCTGGTCCCATTCCTCTACCTCCCTGTTGCTTCCCAGTAGAGAAGTCTTGTCAGTACAATATTGCACCTATGTAATTAGTGTTCTTACTCACAAGTAGACAATATTAGAAACAACTTTCATTTCTACTAATATGAAAATCAATGTGTTAGGAATAGCCTTGTAAAACCATGTTGTAGAAGCTACTAATGCGTGAACTAATATTCTTTTTTATGTTAAATTACAACGTAATTTTAATTAATAACATTACATTACATTAATTAATAATAAATAAATAATAATAAATTAATTATGAATAACTAATTAGTGACAAACTTAATTTAATTTAATCATGTTAACTTACAAATGTGATTTTAAGCTTAACAGGTAATAAATATTATTTGTGTAATATTTAAATTTTCACACTCATATGTGCACAAATCCGTAAATATATTTTAAAGTATAAAATCAAGTTGAGAATAATAAAAAAATCAGCTCATATGTCTTTTGACTTGTAGAAGTTTACATTTTAATGTAGAATTCCTCAGTGGATTCTTCTATGGTTTTACGGTATTGTTTTCTTGAGATGGTCCTTGTCAATCATTAGACCCGAATGTTGTACTTTATGTTTTCTCTTTTTAATGACTCAAAACTGATCACTGTACATAATGAGATACTAAACTTATTCTTTTTCTGTGAAGATATCTGTCCCCAAACCATTTTCCTGTCTCTTCTGATATGTAAATCACGTTGGCAATGAACAAGAGATCTATAGTCACAGGATATTTTGATGTATGTGTGTACTGTTATTTATGTTCACTCTAATAAAACTCTCTTGCAATTATTTTATATGTATAGTTACTGTCTATTAAAGATGAGCTTGCCCAGTTTCTTCAAGAATGTCTTGATTCAACTTAACCTTAGAGCTTGTAATTTCTAAATATAATGTATCTTCACGTTTCAATTTCATTTTCTATTTTTAAATACTATTACAGAATCTTAATATTCTCAAGATACCTACTGGCATGTTTTATTAATTTTATACCTAGGTTATTTATTCATACCTTGCTTAAGTGTAGATATAATGACTATACAAGTGCCAAGAAAGAACTGAGGACTCAGAGTTGGTTACCAAGGGGTTGCCATTGACCCTCCATGTGCTGATTTTGTGTTTAAGAAAATTTGCTTTGGTTTTTTTTATTAGTTACAGCTGTCTGTAGATTTTCACATATTTGCTTCTGGCTTTACTACATATTTTACTGCATTATGGATATACCTTTCAAGTATTTTCTTTTCTAAAAGATATATCTTAAATAATTGATAGTTGCTTTTCACATGCTTACTCTGTGGATTTGTTCTCATCATATTGATATTCTTCCATATCTAATCAGGTATTCCAGATGCAGACTCTCAAATGGACATTCACATGTAGTAAGTGAAAGAATCAAGAGTTGGTTCTTGGGATAATTGTTTGTAAGAGAAAGGCAGTCAAAGGAGTAGGCTGCTGGCTGTGATGCCAAATATTGTCCCCAAAATAGTCAAGCTTGAGGTGGCAGGGCCCGCCAGATACTTTCTGAGATTGTATTAGAAACACAAAAACATTGTTAAAAAATAACTTCATTCTAGGTAAATTGTTGCACAGTATGAATAGAAATTTTATTCTTGGCACAAAGGAAAAATTATTTGTGTCCCACAGATTCTCACTGGGTATACAAGCCACAGATAAGGACAGACGATCGTGCCCAACAGTGTACGGCTAACACAAAATGGACACAGTGTCATTTTTGAGGTTACTTGTCGCATATTACTTTGTCTATGCATTTTTTTTCCTATTTCTTTCAGTTTTTTTTCCTTTCAGGTTTTTGCATATACGTTATGGTTTCCAGTGTTGTGTGTTGATGGAATTTCTGTGTGGTCTTAGAAATTCTTTCATTTTCGAACCAAGCCATGACCAGAGGAGAATTGGGGAATGAAGTCAGGTAAGATGACTGTCAAGTCATTTCCTTGAAATGGTCACTAGAGGCTTTCAAGACTCTAGACTAGCGTTGATAATATTAGGTGATACATCACAGTAACAGCTAAATATGCACCACAGTAATGGAGTATGGGATTCAGAACTTCCTTGGGCTGAGTAAACTATCCTTGAGTATAATGTGATGATTTTATGTATTTATTAATAAGTCCATTTTAATAATTTCTATTTTAAAATTCTAAATTCTGCAGTTGTTACAATTTTTTTCTTTCACGTATGTTCACTTAGGGTTATAAAAGTCACTGGTCTTGCTAACTGTAGGACATCGAGAGCGTTCTATGTAGTGTGTGTGCAACGCATAGGATACACTGTTACAGAATACAGCCTCCATAGTTTCACAGACGCTAGGCATTAATATTTTACTTCAAATGTCCATATCATTCTTTGAAGTCTTAAAGTTTTACAAAAACATTGTAAAGAGCGTAGCTTCAGCCTAGGTAAATTGTCACACAGTATGAATAGAAATTTTATTCTTGGAACAAAGGAAAAATTATTTGTGTCCCACAGATTCTCACAGGGTATACAAGCCACAGATAAGGACAGAGACCCATGCCCAGAAGTGTATGGCTAACACAAAATGAACTCAGTGGCATTTTGGGAGCTTACTTGTCTCATGTTGCTTTGTCTGGGCATTATTATTTTTTTCTTTTACTTTCTTTTTTCTTTACTTGCAGATCTTTTGTATATATGTTATGGTTTCCAGTATTGGGTTTTTATGGGATTTCCATGTGTATACAAATGAGCGTTTCCCTGCATCTATATGGGTTTCTTGTGCTTTTTCTTTGATTCTTACTCTCCTGGCAATTAGTTTGCTTTGTCCTGTTCTGTATGGTTTGTTTGCTTGCTTGATTTTATCTTATATTATGTTACTATCATTATTTTAGATGCCTGTTTGTATTCTAATAAAAAAGCGGAAGAAATGGTGTGAATATGTGTGGGTGAGGAGTCAGGGAGGAGGTTCTGGGGGGAATTATGGGAGGGAAAGCTGTAATCACACTATAGTGTATGAAAAGAAATTTATTCTTGGATTCACATCAGATAAAATATGCTTGTTACCAATATTTTTTCATTTTTTAAATTTTATGTTTAATTTACATATAGTAGTTGTGTTCATAGAATGTGGTGCTATAATTTAATTCATATATAATATATTCCGACAAAATCAAGATCATTTCCCTATCTATATTTTTAAATACCACTATCTCTTTGTCTTTAGCACAGTATGAATACAAATTCTTCCAATTGTAGACTATGGTTGGCCTCCTCTGTAATATAATACCAGAACTATTTTCTTCTCTTAATTGTTGTTGGTAACTTACATTCGTCCTCTCTCCCTATAATCTTTCTCTTCTTCCTGTTCTCTAAGGATCCTAGGATCTCTTTGGTGAATTCTTTTTGTGTGTCATCAGACTTTGTAGGTGGCACAACTGAGTGATAACACGTAGGATCTGCTGTTTCAATGTTTCCTATGCTCTGTGTCCCTCTCCCCAACTCTTTCTGTCTGTGTTCTTCATGTTTACATCTAAATCTTCTAGCAAAGCCCCTAACTTGCCCTAGCCATAAAGAGTGTGAGTCTGCAGCCAGTATCTGTATGACACCTTGATTCACACTTTGGTACCTGCATTGATAACCTAGGCTCTTTATTATAGAAATCTGAGACATCAGCAGGAGATGTCCTGCTGTACAGCAGTGCTATCTATCAATGGATTCTATGCTTTGGAAAGAACAAGAGTCAAATCTCTAAGGCAGGGAATTGCTGTGTTACTTCTAAATTCCCCATTAGACAAAGCTAAGATACTTTCTATGTTAATAAGATTCTATGAACATAAAATACTAATTACACAAACTGGATGTAAAGTTCTGAAAGCAGAACTTCTCAACTGTGATTTAGAATTAATTAAATTGGTTGAGATTTTTGCCATCACAGAAACATTCAAATGAATTGCATATTGAGATAAAAAGCACATTCATAGAATAAAATAATTTATATTAAATTTCCAACCATGTCATGACTCATATCCAAGATTTTAGCAAATTGCATGAGAACAGGATTAAATCCTAAAGTTCATTGATCTGAATCAACAGAGTCTCCATGCTTCATATGATCTGTTTGCATTACTTCAGAACACACTGAAGTGGCATCTTTACAGCTAGTCACTGTGTTCTTCAATGTGTCTATGGACAGTGAATACTTGTTGCTCCCCACTTCATCACTGTATATAGACAATTCTAAATAGTATATTTCAAAGCTATTTTGTTGGACCAAAATGTGCCATAGCTGATCAGTGCCCTTCCTCTTGTTTTCCCAGCAGAGTTAACTGGGAGCAATTGCTAACTACATCATAAAACAACAAACACTACTGTAATTGGACACCTTCTGTGTTGCTCAGCAAGGAAGACAAGGAGGCATTTTTGTAGATGTAAACCCTGTCAGACCTCAGCAGAGGGAACCATCTGTCATGGCAAGCACCATACTGGACAGTGGAACCCGGAGCCTCTCATCTCAGGGGTTTTTAATTGATACCTAAGCTCCTCGGGTGTTCTATTGATCCACTTGCAGATCCTGAGCAATCAAACATCTTTTACATAAAGCCAATGCCTTCAGAAAATACAAAATGCCAATGCCTAGGCAACCCTTTTTCCAACAGTGCACAAAGCAACCATTTTAAACATAAATAAAAATAAACCTGCATAACACTACCTCCACATACAGTGAAAAATCCCTGGTGTGTTGATATAATAGAGCAACTGAGTCAAAATGAAATATCTGACTTCCCAAATAATCATTCTAATTACCAGCAATTGGTTAGAGTAAATCTCTAAAATCACTGGTCCTGTCCATCTCTTGACATGATGTTGTTGGCAGCTATAAGGAAGTAATGTTGAACAGAACTTCTAGATTTATTGCGGATCCTCAGGAACACTGGTGATTTGTATTCGGATATAAATTAAACATCTCCTTTTCTCTCCCAAACCTGTTCATCTCCCGGGCTTAGTTAAGAACTTTCTCTTTTTCCAGTCATTCCAGCTAGAATCCAAAAGTACTCTCTTTTCTGTCCCACAAATTAAAATGTTACAAAATCCTGACAGTTGTATTTTTCAAAGCCCCTCTTGAGTTTGAAGTTATTCATAGCCCTACTTCCTACTCCAGTCATCTCAGCCACAACATTCACTGGCTTCCTGTTCTTAATTCAAGTAATAGAGAAATGATATCTGCAAAAAAAAAAAAAAAAAAAAAAAAAACTCAGAAGCTTCTATTACATGACTTACTGCACTATTGCTCAAAGCGAGCCTTGATATTGTGCATTAAATAAGAGGCTCCTTGTTTTCAATGTCCACCCAAATCTGTTTCATTGTTTCCTGAATAATATTTTCTTTATGTTTCCTCCAATTAAACTTTCAAAGTTAAAACAAATGAAATTTCTTACACAGATATTTTCACAGGAATTTGATGTTGACACAACCGGAGAGTTCAAATTACTTAGAATTAAGTTCAACATTTTCCAAACTGAACTCAACCTACTTTTCCTGTTTCCTCTCACTTATTTCTTTCTAAGGAATTAAAGTTCAGAAGTCCCTAGAATTTTAAGTTTTGAGCTTTGCCCTACTTTCCCTACTTCAGTAGGCAGTCACCCTCTGATACAATATCTCAGAAGCTTACTGTAGTATGTCACCCATCCTTCCAGAACAAAGCCGAGTGGCATCTCCATCCATGATTCTTGACTCTGGGATACTCTTAGCGTGGATACTTTCTGAATCCATCAGAATTGCTGTGAATTATTATTTCTGTTTGATTTCATTTAGTTTTGTCAACATGATATCAAATAAATGTTTGTATTAGTAACGATATGATTTATCATGTATTTCTCACAAAACTTACTACATCAACAATGAAAACAATAACAGCCTGAAAAACAATTATGAAGTGTTATGTTGCAACTTCTGCTTCATACCCCTTCTTTTATTCATCATTTTTGATCCCCATATTACCTCTAATTATAAATTTATAGCCATTTCTAAATAAAAAAATGCATTGAGAAATAAAATATGGTCAGAAATCTACAATTCTACCATATCCCGTCTGCAAGTATTTTTTCTTCTGGTATTTGGCTATATTGCTTCTGTTATTCTATTCCAGATACTCAGCGCTGTACTATGATTTATAACTGGGACTACAATGATGTCTTTATTATCATGGTTTTATCATGTAATTTTGTATTGTATTCTTCTTTGTCAGGAAGCTCTTGTATTCACTCCAAAAATTTATAGTCCATGTAAAATTGAAAATTAAGTTTCAATTTCCACACATTTAAAAAAATAAACTATGTTCTTATTTGAAATGAGACTGAACTGAATCTATAGATCTCTCAAGCAATAGTGGACATGTTTATAGTGTTGAATCTTTATAAAACTAAGTGTCACTTATCCATATCCTGGCAACATTAATTAGCAAATCAGAGAGAGTTTTAAAAGGACAAATTTGAGATAAGAAAAAAAAGAACATTGAATAATGTTGAGAATATCAAGACCAGACGTTCTTAACCAAAGAATAAGTTGCATCTGTGTGCCCACTGTCTGTCATCTGATATGATCTCTCATTAGCTCATTCATCTATCAGAAATAACTTGCCATTTCATTATCGTAAATAGATGTGTTAGAGAAAATACAAAGTTGAATAACTTCTAAGGCATGATACTTTTAACAAAATAAAGCAAATAAATTACTTAAGAAATCATTTGAAAGAATGAATATACTTGAAGGAAAAAGTAGCAAAATTAATTTTGCATTGATTGGCATATGTTAGGAATTTCAACAAAGAGAATTTATGAAAGGATAGTTTGTTGTCTGGCTGTAGGTTGGTTTCTAACCTACTAATAATTTAAAGAATAAATTTCCTTCATTTTATCCCAGGAAAAATAGCAGACATTCAGTTCCTAAGCCAGATAAACTTAGGGTTTAATGCAACAATGACTTTGGGGACAAAATCATACATCCACTATCTATACTTTTCTGTGTTCTTTTTGTCATGTAAACTCTTCCAATTGAAAAAACTGTGATAATAATTAGACATTAATGATATCAGCAATAGCTCCTCTTATACAAAAACATATGATATAATTAAAATATATCACAAAACTTGACCTCTTAGACATGAATTATGTCATTAGAGAAATGCTTAGATAGACCACAAAAAAGAACAAAGCACACTGTCAGAGCAGAAGCTAAAGTACCAACCAAATATTACTGAGAATTTGCTTTCTCTAATGAAGTGAGATTTTGATTACATCAATATGTCCCAAAAGATAGCCTTCTGTTTGCACCATATAATCACTCAGAATAGCTTGCAGATTTCATGTTGGAAAGAGTAATAATTATCAGAATGATAAAAATAGAAATGTCCCAAAGGTGAGAGAAAAAAATTCTGATTTTTCTAGATATTTAATTAATTAATTAAATCTAATGAATCCTTGTAAATAATATATACTCTTAATCAGAATGTTCATACAAGGTGAACTATTATTTATTCTTAGACTTTTTAATAATATAATGGCTTTTTTTCAGAAAATGGCTTTATAGCTTAAACATTATAAAGATTCTGAGAGAGGCACCCAGCATATATCATACATATATTCAGGAGTGCATGCATAGATATGAAAGTCCTCATGTGAAATAGTCACATATATGTCTATATATGTATAAATGTATCCTGCTATTGTCCAAAACATACACACAGTCAAAGACAAAGATCCGTGCATGGAAACCTAAAACAAGCAAGCACATGACTAAGAAAGGAGTTAAATAAAAAAGCCAGCATTTCTCCCTTCTTACTACAAATAAACCTCCATGATGAAAATAAAGTGATTGAGCTTTAGTCTCCACTGTTACTGTTATAAGTTTTTTATATAGAGTCTGCTTCTGTCCCTAGGCTAACCTCAAAGTCATGTTCCACTTTCTCAATCTCAGGGTACTGGAATTACACACCTGTGCATCACTCTACCTAGTAGCTGTGTCAGTTTATAATGTGCTATTCTTGGAAGGAATAAAAAGTAGAGTCAGTTCATATTTTTAGAGAGCCAAACTAAAAATTCAAAAATTTTAAGCAGGTGTGATTGTTCACTGAAAGAGGTGAATATGTGAGCATGTGTGGTCTAGCAGAGGACAGTAGCAAAATCAGGGAAGTGTACACATGCCATACCCTATCTCTAGAACCACCCAGGGGTTCACACAGGAGAGAAGGTTGATCAGAAAGAGCGGATGCTGCAGAATAGAGTGGAAGAGAAGCAGCAGCTGGTATGCATGAGGTGTGCAATGACCTGGGCTCCTTTCTACTGAAATAGCTCCCACCTAAAACACAGGGGGAAAAAGACTAACGAGGATCCAGAGGTATGTGTCCTCAAGTTAAATAGCCATATCAAGAATTCTTCATGTGTGTAATTGGAAACCCGGATGAAGCAGACTCTCGGTTGAGGCTGATGGACTTCAACAAACTTGGCCTAAAACTTTCCTAGGCTAGATTCAGGAAACAGAAATGCAGAGATTATCAACAGGAATAAATATTAAAGTATCAGCATGCAGGCATTACATGTTGTGTTTCTGAAAATAAAAACAACTCTTAAATGTTGCCAGGAGTGAGGGGGAGGATGTTTTATTATAACAGAGGAAGGATAAATTATCGTAGATTTTTTATCAAAATCCCTGCAAAGTTCTGAAGAAATTGGATCCCTTAACAGCTTTTAAGTGCATGAAGGGAAATCTGCCAACCATTTACTCCTGAAAAATATCTTTCTTAATTAAAAAAAAAATGAAACACAACAAAAAAAATGCTCAAAACAAAGCCAAATCTGAGCAAATTTATTGTGAGTGATACTGCTCTGGAAAATGCTTTTATAAAGCCATGTTCATTTCTCTCCCTCTTCTTCCCTACTCTGAACTTTCCCTTCCGGCTTCTGACTACTTTACACTGAAACTCTCTCAGCTTCACTTTCTCAGCTACAGGCTGTATTTCAAATCCTCTTCCTTGAGAAGTTTATTGGTGGCATTTCTCTCTGTGGTGTCATTATTTTTTAATTATTTTCCCAGTGTTAATACATCAAATTATATGCTGCTATGCTTCATCTGCAAAAAAATTACTCATTTAAGAAAAACACTCATTCATATTTAATAAGAAAATACAACACCCCAGGATATAGCCACTTCCTTACATCTGAAGAATGGTTAATACCATATTTAGATAGGATTTTGAATAATAGGGCATTTAGAGTCCTTAAAGTACATTAGATTTTCATAATTTTCTGAAATCATACTTAAGAACTTTGAGAATGTGTCTGAACAAGTAAATTTTCATTAAATATTTTGTTTTAAATACTAATGATCAAGATCATTAATTGTTCATTTAAATGATTATTTATTAATATAAAATAATTAAAATTAAATATAATTTTATTAAGAATTCTTTTTATTTAAAAAATAGGGACCAAAAAGTTAAGTGAGGAGGAAATTGCAATAGATCTGGGAGGAGTGGGGAGAGGGGTGAGTGTGATCAAAACACTTTGTATGAAATTCTCAAAGAATTAATCTTAAAAAGAAATGTCCAACTTTTAAAAATTATATTCTCCAATGACTTAAAATTTAGGTTCTAAGGAGCTAGAGAGATGGCTCTGAGGTTAGGAGCACTGGCTGCTCTTCTGGAGGCTTCAATTCCTAGCACCCCCATGGCGGCTCACAGCTGTCTGTAACTGCAATTCCAGCAGAACTGACACCCTCACACCAATGCACATAAAATAAAAAGTATTAAAAATAGCAATTATTATTAAATTTTAGCTTCTAATGATTGGCGAACAATATGTTGAGATGACTTAAAATTTTGAAAACCAGGATATTTCTGTTTATGTAATTCATTAGTTCATCAGAACAATAGGCATACAACCTCACACACACCTCATGGTGATTCACTGATTTCTACATCTTTCTCGAAATCTGCTTCTAGGGGGCCTCCATGTAGCTCATACTCTACTGACCCTTCAGAGTGAAAATGTCCCAACTTCTCCACCCCTCACATCCACAATCACAGAGCTTCATCCTTCACTCATTCATGCTGCCACAGCTGGGGCTTGCTACATCCTCCAATGAAATAAACTCTGCTGAAAGCATCAGGCATCAGAAGATGGAAGGTCTTGCCTGGTGTCTTACAAACTTCCTTGTGTTAGATCACCCAAAAGCATTCAAAAGAATTTACTTTTTTTTCTTGGTTTCTAGATTATCACACGTTTTGACTTTTCTCACAGTTTTCTGGTCCCATTGCTCTATTAACTTAAGTGTCCACTCAATATAATACACTGCTGACTTCTATATATTTCAGTGCCTTGTCTGAGGGCCTGGACCCTAGTATGCCATGTCTATCTGTATCTTCTTACAAGGCTGTGATTTCATCTAGTCTATCACTGAAATAGCAAATGTCATCATTATATCGATGACTACCCGTCTCTAAATGCAGTGTTGTTTTCTACATCTGCATTAAATTTTCTGTGTTTCTACTTGACATCATACAGTCACACAAGGTGAATCACAGTTAATAATAATGAAAACTATCAATCATCTGTCTTTATCTGAGTATCTGTTCTTTATTTAGTTTTCTCTCATTCCAAAAAGAAGCACCAAACTGGATAATCAGTTTTTAGTGCTATTTCTCTTCCTTTGGCTATTAATTCACACTAAGCATTGGTAACTTTACCTCCTATGGCTTTACTTGCTTCAACTTCTTCCTCATTTTCAAAATTCTAGTTCAACTATCCAATACTTCTGATTGGCCTCTACGGGAAAAAAAGGAGAATCTTTGTCATTGCTCCTGGTAACTATTTACTGCAATATTTAATCTGGGCTCCCCCACATGTATCTTCTACTTCATTCTAAAACACTAAAATTTTTTGGCATTTGTAACTCACCAAGAAAATATGGCCTCAGGGTTATTGATTTTTTTTTCCTTCCCAAGAAAACTGTTCCTCTTATTCTACCTCAGCAAACTTCTCCTCACTTCTTGGTCCCAGAAAAAGAAAAATCCTTTACTGAAAGTGATATTCATTGATTTCAAAGTTGTATTAGATCTTCCAGTTGGTGTTTCTTTAAAATTAATCTTTTTGAAATTTAAGAAATTCATCAAGCAGTGGTGGCACACACCTTTAATCCCAGAACTCGGGAGGCAGAGGCAAGCGGATCTCTGTGAATCTGAGGCCAGCATGGTCTACAGAGTGAGTTCCAGGACAGCCGGAGTCACAACAGAGAAACCCTGTCTCAAAAAACAAAACAAAAAATAAACAAAAAAAGAAATTCATGACATTTATGGGATGTATGTGTGTGTGTGTTTGTGTATGTTATTTTCTCTAACCACCAGGCACAAGCAAACAAATATTTGAGAAAAGGCAGCCAGAATGACTAAGAACTGAGCAAAATGAAAGAAGCTATAGTTTTTATTTGAATGCTAGCAAATAAGAAGACAGGTAGGCAATAGAACTGATTCCCATGCAAAATTCTTTTCATGCAGATGTTTCTAAATCACTAAATGCTCCTAAATAGTTTATCTGTAGGGCTAAAACTGACCAAAAATTATATAAATGAAAAATATTTAAAATTTGGAAAGTGACTTCCTGGGCAATTTCATGAATTTTCTATCTTTTATAGTAGCCTCACTATGTACTGGGCCTTGCCAGAGACTCCAAGTAGCTTCTTTAGAAAAAAAAATGGGTGAATCAATAACCTCAGAAAATATAGATAGTGTAATAATATTCTTGTCATTTTTCCTTAGAATATCAAAATTCTAATGGAGCTTTGCTCTCTTTGCTTTCATGCATGTACTAGATACTTACTTTTATCAAGTTATAAAGAATAAAATGTTTATTGTATGGAGCACATGAAGTTCTAAATGTATTCTAAAAGTATTTTTATTCATGGGGGTTCAGGAAGAATGAGATACAATCTTCATGTCTGAGACTGAATTGAACTTAACTCTGAACTGAACTCTGACCAGCTGCCTTCTCAACTGCCTCTTCCCCACCTGCCTGCTTCTTCAAGCTCCTGCTTCCGATTCTCTTGCTTCTCATTCTGAACTGTGCCTTCTCTCTCTGCTTACTCTCTGCTTCTTTCTGCTTCTTGTCTGCTTCCACCTCTGCTTCTACCTTGCTTCTTCTCCTCTTTCTCTCTCAGCTCTCTTCTTCTACTATTTTCTTTTATGTCCCCCAAGAGTTGGGACTAAAGGTATGTTCCACTACTTCCTTCTAAGTTGGGTTTAAAGGTGTGCTACCATTGCCTGCTGAGCTGGCATAAAGGCCTGTGCTAAATTGCCTTCAGATACAAAGTCTTATTTTGCATTAATGAAGAAAATCCGATAATTCCCTTCCCAAACGCCAGGCTTGTCAACCTTGCTGCCAACTTGGCAAAGGTCAAATTGAGAGACACAGGCTGTTCTTCATATCTCCATGTTAGTTGCTGGGGAGGAACCACAGAATTCTCTTTCATTTAGCCTTAGCACAAACAGAAGACAGGATTTGCCTGACTAACCTTCTTTCTATCCTAGAACAATCATGCTGCCAAATCAGAGATCAAATGTGTATTAATGTACCACATTGGCCCTTGAAAGAGATTCCTTCCTAGAGCAGCCATGCTGCCCTGTTCCTATACATGTTGTTAACACGGTCACCGCCATGTCAAGGATACCAATGCCTCCAACCCATAGAAAATGGAAGAGCCTCCCTTTTTCTAAACTCAGGAGAATGGCAATATCTTCCTTCCTGATCTATGTGTGGAGGTTGATACTATGGGTAGAAAATGTCCACTATAGCTTTTCCCACCAGATGTTTGTGGCCCAAAGACTATTCCCCCATAGAAACTGGTGCTACTGAGAGTAGCTAAGTCTGCCTCCTTGTCTCCCAGTCTCCCTACTTAACTATATCTAAAAACACCTCTCAGTTCTAGGGTTCTGCAACTTCTCCATCAGAGAATTTTAATCCACTTAACTCCAGATTTTCTGTGTGTCCCTCTGTGTGTGTGTGTGTGTGTGTGTGTGTGTGTGTGTGTGTGTGTGTGTGTGTGTTTTTCCTCATTCCCTCTATGCCCCAGTCAGGTAAGGTGACAACCAATGCAGAGACTTGGCAACTCATGGTTTGTAAAATATATGAAAAGGCTAAAACTCAGTAAGGAAATAAAACTTTTAAATGATACTTGTGTATTATACTATTTCCTTAAAATACACAAAAACAAATATACTATTGAAACACAAGTAACTCAGACATTTTAATAGGAAAAATTAGGAATATAATAATGAGAAAATATTTAAATTAATGAGTAGAGATGTTTTAGTATGCTTACATGTCATGAAAGAATCTCTTGTCTCTACAAAATTTGATTCTAAATGTTTATATAACTTAAATTAACTAACTTAAATTAACTTTAAATTAACTAACAAATGGGTCTAGGTACTTAGGTGAAGCTCAGCCGCATTCCTGAAATCATTGGTTCAATTTCTAGCATCACAATTTTTAAAAAATGGAACCCCTCACTTGGTGGTGATAACTAAGATATTCTTCTGAGAAGGACCTGCACTGGAGAAATCTGTTGTTTTCCTGTGTGATATGAATAGTTTCCCCTGCATATCTTAACTCTGTTGGACTAGTTTTAGTTATTTTTATAGATTTAACATTTTTGGATCTGAGAAAACAGTCATAATTAGAATACATATTACACAGAAAATTCAGAGAAACATGCAAGAAAAAAATGTACCTCTTGTGGTATAAATTCTACAGATTTGTACATTTTATCTTAAGAGGGTACACTAGTATCCTTATAAGATCAAGCACAAACATCAAACATGCTGTTTAATGCAACACTATATACCCTCTTGAAGTTCTTCTATGAGCACGGATGCAGTAATCACATGCAGATGCCACATACTGATCAGAACACTCAGGAGAGAGGTGGTAGTTCTCACAGGGCAAATGACTTAAAAATTTGCCTAAACCAATTATCAGAGGTTTTATCAATGAATGAAGAATCAAATTATGAAAATATGACACAGTTGGATATGTATCCGAGTCTTACGGGTTTTGAATTGTTCTGACAGTCTTTCCTGTTACTATATATGGCAGTGACTTTGTGTATTAAGACTGCAAGTTCCCTTGACATCCACTGATAGATACAACTTGATCTATTACTTGGATGCTCACTAAACAATATCAGCAAAACTATGCATATGCATCCATTCGTTCAAGCCACAGTCTTGGTTGATATTTTTCAAACAATTTATTTAAGAACAGACAGATATCTGCAAGCTTAGAATTATTTATCATTCTTGATTTGTACATCTGAAACTTGCTATTAAAGTTCACTCTCCACTGACTTATACTGTAAATTCTTCCAGGAAGAAGAATTACTTAATTTGCTATTTTCATGTAAATAAAAATAAACTAGATGATTTCAACAAGTACAGGAAATATGCTGCTATGAATTCCTAAAGATGCATAAAGGAGAGACCTTTAAAGGGTGAGAATATACTGAAGTTAACTTTAGCTACTTCACAAGTTTGTAACTGAACTCGTAATCAAATATTCAGCAAAAAAAAAAGTCAGAAAGAATTTTTTTGCTCCAAATTTAATGTTTTATTTTTTGTTTTTATTTGCAGTGAGAGCAGAAGGGAGATATTTTTCTGATAGACTTCCCCACTCTCTTCAGGTAGCTGAGAGATCAAAGAAACTTCAAAGCCAAGAGGAAAGAAATGAACGAGCTGCTGAGAATCTCACGGCGACATTAGAACCGGAGGAACCGCTTCCAGGAATGTACGTGGCACCTGAGGCCGTCCTGTGCAGAGGCAAGATTAAGAATTCGTCACAATTCAAGATTCAATTTTCAGGTAACCAAGATTGAAAAAGACCTGTGGCTTCCCATTCCACAATGTGATCAGTCATTTCCAGGAGGATGGTCAGTGTTCAGAAACAGAATCAAATCCAACTAGGTATGAAAACAGAGTTCAATCACCTAGCACAAAAAAAGTCTCCCAGCTTTCTGTTTTCTATGGACTGCTAAAAACATTCTTTGGAGAAATTTTAAATTATAAAACCATCTCTTCCATCTCTTTTCTCCCTAGAAAACTAAACCTGTAAGATTTATTTTTCTACTCTTGCCTCACATAGACACACAGCTATCCATCACCTGAAGCTTGTTAGACTTGCAGAATGCCGGGTTCTACCTCAGATCCTCGACAGCAGAAGGGAAACCGAGGTGCTAATGTATCTCTCGTCTTTCTGTAGGAGTTGAGGCACACAGGCTAAAATTTGGTTATTTCACAAACAAAGCAAGTCTGAGTACTTTCTGGGAAAACACAGTCACATAGATTATATTAACAGAGTGCACTGGAATAATTAAACATGAACTTTGTGACGGTTTGATGATACTTTAAGATACTGTATTTTTATCGATTCATGATGTAAGAAAAAGGATCAAAAGTCATCTGACATCCTCTTAGGATACATCTGAATATAAATTATTCTTTTTTTATTCTATCTTCCTTTATACTCTATCTTCTAATATCACTAATACCCAACACAGCCAATGTTGAAGAGGTATTTACATATAAGATCCTTTACAGAAATAGTCAATACTTTCAATTATAAAGGGCATTATAAAATGTACAACTAACATCACTGAATTCAAAGTATTAAAGGACATGAGGAGAGATTTTAAATATGAGACATATCATAATTTAAACATACTATTGTCAGCTTTTATTGATACATTAAGTCCTCCCCAAAATACAAATCAGGCAAAGCTAAACACTAATAAAGAAAATGTCTAAAATTAAAAATTCATTTGTGTCATCTGTGCTCCACCCTCCTTGGTGAATGGCACTCCTACCCTCATAAGTCATTCGGATATGAATGGAGCCATTTACAATGTGTTCTAATATCCACATCGGTTCTGCATATTCGTAACAAATGGTCACACCACTTCTCCATTCTACTCCATACTCAAGTACTCTAGATCCCAATCTAGCTGGCTTTTTCAACTGCAATCTCTTCCTTTCCCCAAATTGATTCAATGATATCAACCTCTGTCACCCTAGAACATCTTAGAGATTGATATCTGCATCTTCATTATTTTACCATATTCTGTTCATTATAGGAGAAATTATGAGCTCCTTATCTATGTGCTTTAGTTGACTACTTGCTACACGTTACCAGACACACACCAGAACTGTGTTTCAGCCACTGCAAATTGTTCAACCAGGTTCAAGTCACAAAAATATCGGGTCACTTTTGTACCTCTGTGACTTTAATTGTCCTGCTGTCTTACACTGGACCCCGCTGTTTTGCTTCCCTCGCCTTGTGTGGATTCTTATTTTCCTACTTTTAAGGCACAGTTTTAGGATAATGCCTTAAGCCTTTGTTTTGGTTTTCCTCAGTTTCTTCTTTACTTATCTTAGGGTTTCCATTTCTGTAATAAAACACTAGGACCCAAAGCAACTTGAAGAAGAAATGATTTATTTCCTCTTACAACTCTAGCATCAAAATCCACTGCTGAGGGAAGTCAGGTCAAGAAATCAAGCCAGGAACCTAAGCAGAGGCCATAGAGATGTGCTGATTACTGCCTTGCTTATTGTAGCTTACTCAGCCACTCAGCCTGCTTTCTTATTCAGTCCAGGATCACCCACCCAGGGTGGCGCTGTCCCTTGTGTGATGGGAACACTCATAGCAATCACAGAGAAAATGCCCTACAGGCTTGCCTACAGACTGTTCAGGTAGAGACATTTTGTCAATTGATGTCCCTTCTTCCAAAATGAGTGTAGCTTATGTGCAGTTGAAATAGAAACTAGCCAGCACAGTTGGCCCATTGTCAACCTGACACACCAACACATTACTGTTAAACAAAAACCTTTTCTTTAATGTTCATCTCCAAAGTTGCATATTAATATCATTTAAAATTCCAAGTTTTAAAAAAATATTTAAAAAATCAAACACACTAAAAATTCCCAATCTCCTTAAAACAGCTAGTCTCTTTCTAAGTTCAGTTTATGTTAAATAACCAAATTCTGACTAAAATTTTTTTAAAAGTCTCTCTAAAATTCCCAAATCTATAAAATTACAAATCTCTCTAAAAATCCCAAAGTCTCTTAACTGTGGGCTCCTGAAAAATCAAAAATCAACTGCATATCATTTTAAACAGGAAGGACTAGGACACAGTCACAGTCAAACCAAAGTGCAGCAGTGTAAATAAAGTGATTGACAGCTGAGACCCACTCATGACCCTCTGGGCCAACCACAGAAAACACAGCTCATCTCATAGGTTCACCAGCTCCACTCCACAGCAGTTGCTGTTATTGATGATTGCCCCAGGGTACTAACATCTCCAAAATCCTCAGATATCCACTGCAACTGAGCTTTGCCATTACTAGTAGCCTCTCCTGGGTTCTCTTCGGGGGACTCTGACCCTGCCACAAGATAATAAGCCTCATGATCTCTCCAATCCTGGGGCTTCTACTGCAACTGAGGATGCATCTTCACCAACGCCCTCTCCTGGCCTCTCTTCGGGGACTCCATTCCTACCACACAGTGCAAAGCCTCAGCTGATCTCCATGACCCCTTTATGCCTTCAAAACAAGTATCACTTGGGTGACTATTGCACATTACCAAGTTCAGCTGCCCGAATGAGGTACAGCCTTGGCCCCTCTGGACTACAATTTCTCTGTGCAGACTCTGAAAAGCAAACACTTCCCAGATTTCACTTCAATGATACTGTTCTCTTCTTAATCATGGGTGATTCTTCCGTCCTACCTGATCAATATTGACTGTCCCAGCAGTGCCAAGGCTTTATTTCAGTAGTTCCAGTCTCTTGTTAATCACAGTCGAATCTTCAGCTCCAGCTGACCAGAACCACAGATTTTTAATTTAAAATATTGGACGTCCCTGATAGAATATTTAAGGGACTCTCAACTTCTGAAACTTCACAAGCCAGGCTTTCACCATCTGCACTGCTCTCAGGTTCTCTTCTAAGTTTGCACAATGACTAAGGAGATCTAATGTTATCATAATCACTCAATAAATCTTACTGACGTGAATACTCACTGTATTGTAATTGATAGAAATTTTAAAGTTTATTATGAAACAAATTATAGAAAGGAATTAATTATGTCACTATTAAGAGATAGTCTTAGAGACAAATCTATAGGTGAATTTGCTTAATTAAACCCAATGTATATTATGTGCTGTGATTTTTTTTTCCTTCTGTTTCACAAGGGTAGTACCTTGTGATAAGACATAGGGAAGGCATAAAAAATATGCAAATGTGTCTGATATCCACAAAATAATACTGAATTATCTTAATGGCAGATTTTTTTTAAATATACCATTGTTTAGTTTTTCAAATCCACAGAAGATCCAGGAATCGTATATCAGCAATAGAAGAAAAGTACCACTACAGCACAAGTTGCACAAAGTCATTTTTGTTCACTAATATGTTCCAGACATCTAATACCTTTCATGGATCAGAGATCATGTCTGTCACTTTGGGATTACTAAATCAGGAAAAATGAAATCATTTATAATTACCATGACTCACCAAGATCTCAGTGTGATTAGAAAAAATGAAGTCACTCTCCAACCTTAGTGAATATATCCATAAAGTATATATGTGTATGTGTGTGTGCATGTGAATGTGAGTGTGTATGACTACACCTGTGGTGTATGTGTGTGTGTGTGTGTGTAGATGAAACACATTCAGCTTGGGTGAAATAATAGAATATTAGTGCGAAGATTTGACCTGGCCTTCCTTTTAGCATGCTTATGAATTGCTTACCTGTATGGAATCAAAGCAAGAAATCGATTTGCACTTGAGAGAAGTATATTCTAGCATCAAACAATCAATGGGTGTGATTTAGAAATCACAGAGTTTGTACAATTCTTTAACTATTCAAATATTTGCTCTTGTGTTTATTTATTTGAAGTAGAGTCTCAAAATGTAGCCTAGCTTAGAGTCCTTCTAATTCCTAAATGTTGGGATTAAAGTAGCAGTCTCCATGCCAGCTCTATTCCATAATTTTTCAACAATTATGTTAATCATCTGAAGTCAAGCCATAGGAGCAACAAGTGATTTCATTCTTCCTATTTCAACCATCCTGTGTGGCAAAGGTGACTTCCAATCTCTTTATCTAATCAGTTGTTCATTCACATAGCAAATGTCCATGACAGGATTATACTAACTCACAGATTCATCGAGGGAAAGTACGTGGACCAATATCTTTTTAATTATGTGACTGAGGACTTTTCCAATCAGTTCATCTGTAAATCAACAGTAATTGAATCAATAAGGCATGTTTTGTTTTTTTTTTTGTACTTGGTTAAATGATTTTTTTAAAATTTGCTTTCTTACATGATACTTTCTTAAATACCATATTGGAATTCATGGGGTCACTTTTTTTGACATGAAAGATTATGCAATGTTTATGTTTTAAAAAACAAAAAAGAGACTGGGTGTTTGTGTTGATTTTTTATTTCAGAACATGTAGTACTGGTGTATAACTACTATTTTTTTAGACCTACTTTAAACTTAATTGTATAAAATATCTGAAAACTAAAAATATAAAGAACAGTAATGCTTGTCTCTTATGTTTCATGACTATAAGCCGTAATGTTTCCAAATAAATGTTAGGTATAAGTTCCACTCTATTTTACTCCATCCAAAGGGGGAACTTACTGAAGTTGTAAGACACAGTTGGATATCAGATGCTAAAGTCATGTTTATTGCTGTTTGTGTCCTCTGGCATTTTATTGAAAAAAAATGACATAAATAAATTTAACAAAAACACAGAAAATTTGGGCTGGAGAGATGGCTCAGCAATTAAGAGCTCTTCCAGCAGATCTGGGTTCGATTCCCAGTACCCACATGGCAGCTCACCACTGTCTGTAACTTCTGTTCCAGGGGATCTGACACTCTTGCAGAGACATGCATGCAGGCAAAACATCAATGGACATAAGTAAAAATAAATACAATATTTTAAAAAAAAACAGAGAAGTTGCCTTCGTTTTACAATAGCTGTAATTATCAATGTCCCCTAATATGTTGGCTATCTAACAGTAGATTGTGAGACTGAGGTAAGTGTCCCATCTACTGTATCAAGGCAACAACTCTAGCGTTTATTTGGACCAGAAATGGCCATTCTATTTAATCAAATTTTACATGGGGGTAGTTAATCTATTTAATTTAGGCCTGTGAATATGAAGTGATAAATAGATGTCCTAGTATCGATCCCTTTAGCATTTATGAAGCAAGCCCCAGTGGACATGATAAATTACATTTTTTAAAATTCAGCTGGATGCCATTTGCTGCTAATTAGTATTTCTCATCTATGTTCATAACTGAGATTGATATATTCATTTTTAGTTTTCACTGTTAGATTTCTTTTAAAAAAAAAAAAAGCTTTTCTTCTTCCTTTTTGTTCTGAAAACATTTAAATACCCCTTAAAGATTTTTTAAAGTAGTTTATAAAACAACTGAATTTTCTTTTCTTAGGAATAAGCCTCCAGCTTCCACAAACTTCCTATAATGACTTTTCTACTTTTATTACTTAATGGTGATTCATCAATTTTTAAAAAAACTGATAAAATTAATAGCATTTTTATAATATGTATATTTTCATATTTTGTGTATGCATCCCTTTATGTGGTTTATATATTTTGTGGCAGCCCAAAATATTTTCACATCCTTCCCACAGCAGGATACTTTCCACAAGTGTATCTCATTCTGTGAAAACCCAACAAGCAAATGTACTCAATCTCACATTTCCTTGGACCTACGTCACTATACTAGATCTGGTTACTAGACTCAAGCTTTGCCTATCAATTATCAGTAGAATTCTTATGTTTACAAGTCGTAGACCAAGGAGCATGTAGAAACATGACAACATACCTTACTAGAGTAAGCTCTAGTAGACTGAGTAGAGGAAGCAGAGAGAAATAGTCTGAGACCAGTCCTAGCCTCTCTTAGCTTCTATATCACTGGTTATGGTTACAGACCCCTAGTGATTCTGTCATCAAAGATACATCATTGAGGAAAGCACTTATCCTGAACAAGCTAGAGTATCTTCTCCTTTATGCAAGTGAAAAATGTACCCCTATGAAACTTTCTCACTTCTAACTTTGGATATTTTTATTTCTTTATTTTTCCAAATCATGGTGAATTATATAATTTATTGTTAAAGAGACAAAATGTAAAAGAGTCATATGGCTTACTGTCATGTTAAACACATCATAAATATTCACATTCTATTCCACAGGACCTGAGAATCTGTTGTAGAAAATATTTAAAATATTTTAATATTTTTATTAATATTAATTTAATTAAATTAAATAAACAGGTATAGACAAAATTGATTTGCTTATTAATTGACCTTAATTATAGAAGCTACACTGAGTTATCTGGTAAATTTAGTATAATCAGAGAGATTCTGATTATAATCAGCTTTTAAGAAGTTCGGAGAAGCAGAACAGGGTAGGAGCAATACTAGGGGTGAAGGGCTGGGTTGACCACTGCCATCTTTAAAGAAGGATGAAGGCAGTGAGCCAGGAATGTAACAGGAGCCAGAGCCAAAAAATAAGGAATCATCCCCAAGAGCTCTGGAGAAACCAACACACTGTTTTGTTTTGTTTTGTTTTTTAAGTTTTTCAAACCATCTGGGATTCTTAACTTTCTGAACAATCACACAGAAAGTTTTGTTGTTGAACTGAGTGTGTAGACTGAGGAGTCAACTTTAGACTCAGGGAACAATGATCAAGTCACAACTCACCTGAAACCACCACGAACTCTACAAATGAATGTTAGTTGACTAACATTTTGATTCCTCGCCATTAAAGTAATACATCAATAGCTGTATTGTGGGAGCAACTGGGAAGAACACTGTTCATGACCCATAACAAATGCTAGACTAATACTTGATACACAATAAACAAAAAAAGTTACAAAAATCTACTTGTTTACCTAATCATCATGATTATATTTATATGTCTTTCTCATTCTCCTTCCCTGGATTTGTCTAGTTTTCTTTTAACTTTCCTGTATTATAAATGATTGAACTACCAATTAATTTACTTTCGTTCTTATTTTCTATTAAAAGAAAGGTTTCTTTCAATGATTTGGAATGGTGGTAATTTCTATTTTGATTAAACATACCTTTGGAAAACTTTGCACTGTTTTACATTTAATAAAATAATTTAGTTTTAGATGGAGAGTTTGGCTACTGATGAGGTAATGCTCTAAAGAAAGTTTCAACGATGTAGTAATCCGTTCAGACAATTGGTCTAGTATTACAACTTGTTTTTCTGTGTTTATAGAATATTCTTGAGATATTATTGAACTCTTTGGCAAATTTTGCCAAAACAACTTTTTTTTTTTGTTTTTCCGGTACTTCAAATTTGCAATAGATTATGTATGATTCCAAAAAGTCTTTTCTTTTTACTTCCAGTTATTCTGATGTAGCCCAGAATCTCTAGTGCATGGAAATTGTTTCCTCTTTCACTTCTCTTCACATTCCTAAAAGTGTTTTGTTTTGGTTTTTTTTTTTGATTCTATGCTGTTTAGTGTATAGAGCATATCATCATATCATTTAAAATTTACTTGATTTCCTTCCCAAGACATTTACACTGGGCACAATTTTGATTTACATGTACATTGTCTTTCCTTTTCCTTGCATTTGCTATTTCAATGTTTACACCCTCCCCCAGGGATTTTTGTGTTGTTATTTTGCTTTATGCATAAACATCATGGATTAGGACTCCAAAATAATGAATTATAGCATTAAATATGAGAGATAGTGGTACAGGTTTGTGGCATCTCTATTATTGCCCTGTTACCTAGCATCTTTCATCCATAGATTTTGGGATGAGGGGTACCAGATATTTTCAGAGGGAGACCAGTGTCTTCAGTTGCCCTTTAAAAGAAAACATTGTTCTTTGAAGCATGCAGGTAGTCTTTGAGTTTGTTGTCTTGTACAAATTCTGGATCGTCAAGGACAGAAAGAAGGTAAAGACAAGAAAACAGTGAATTTCCATTGTCTATCACATATCAAAGGAAGGGACTGGATTTATTGAAATACATCATAATGGGGTTACCTATCAAAGGTTTATTGCAAGAAATTCCAATGTCAGCTCTCCTGACTTTTATTCTGTGCAACGATGTTGCCATTTTCCAGGTGACATAGAAATAGACACATCAGGTCTCTTATGCAGATGTCCTATCAAATTATATCAGTTTTTCTTAATCTGTACAGACATAGCAGGAAGAATTAAAGTATCATTACTGATCTATGGCTTGGGGGTTAGTTACTTATTCATTGAGAATTTAATACATGTATACAATTAAGTATGACAATATCTACCATCTTCCAACCCTGTCAGAACCCTCCCATTTGTACGGTCCCCTCTTCTTTTGGTGCTTTTATTATTTTTAAAACTTTTAGAGTTATCTGGTTTGTTTTATGTGTGAGTATTTTGCCTACAAGTATGGATATTTCCCATATGTGTGCAATGAAAGTTCAGAATAGAGCAGCAGATCCCCTGGAAACTGGAGTTGCTGGCATTTCTGAGCAACCATGTGAATGCTGGGAACTGAACCCAGGTCCTCTGCAAAAATATCAAGCGCTCTGAATCTCTGAGTCATTTCTCCAGACATAATCCTTTTATTTTTAATTATGTGTATATGTAGGTACAATGCATGAAGAATACAGAAAAAAAACAAAGGTACTGTGCTCCTTGGACCTAGAGCTACAGGCAGTTATGAGCCACCCAATTTGAATGCTGAGCACCAAATTTAGGTCTTCTGCAAGAGGTGCACACGCTCTTAACTACTGAGCCAGCTCTGCCCTGCCTCTCCACCTCCTTTTCTTTCTTATAAATAACCCACTATACATCAGTGCCCCATGTGTCATAAGTGTAGGGCTATCCTCTGGAGCACACCTCCATTCCAAATTTGTATTCTATTCTTGCTTCTTATAAAACGGTAAAGAATTGACATGGCAGCCAGGATCTAGAGACAGGAAAGCCAGGAGAAGACTTCTAAAGTTATTCTTCTCTACTCATGGATCAATGCCTGGCCAAATCTTTATCAGAGAGTCTTCCTCCAGAAGCTGATGGGAGCAGATGCAGAGGCCCAGGGCCAAAGTGCAGAGCTTGGGGAACTTCACTGAAGAGGTGGAGGTGGGACTGCAGGGATCAGAGGGGTCAACAACACCAGAACAAACTCCACAGAGTCAACTGACCAGCACTCTTAGAAGCTCCAGAACCTTAAGCGACAGACATGGAACTTGCTGGGTCCACCAAATATGTCTTGAAGTTGCCTGGTTTGGTGTTCTTGCAGAACTCATACATACTGGAGTGGGGGAAGATTTTGCCTGCCCATCGGTACCTTCACCCGAATGGGTTGCCTAGTCAACCCTTGAAGTAAGGAATAGTACCTGATCCTGTTCCATCTTATTGTGCCATGTTTGAGCAGTAACCCTGAGAGGACTGCTCTTTCTTGGAGAGAGGTAGGGGTCGGGTGGAGGACAGAGGGTAGATCTGAGGGAAAGGGACAGCAAAGGGGAAGCTGGTAGGAATAAACAAAAGGGAGAAGGGATGCTGGGATGTATTATATGAGAGAAGAAAAAATTTTTAAAACATAAGAAATTTAAAAAAGAAAAAGAAAAGAATTGATAGGACTGTAATGAATCAGACTTGTCCTAGAATATACAGTTCTGGAAACATCTTTGCTCTTTTTGTTTTTGTTAATCTTAGGTCAAAATATATACAAAACTCTAGCAAAGTAATATTTTTACTCCAAACACAATCATATAAATTCTAATATTATACTTAAACTATTCCACAAATTTTGGGGAAAATTCAGTATAAAGAACAAGTTAACCTTCTTGTCATATTAAGGAAATGGATATATATATATATATATATATATATATATATATATATATATATATATCATTATTCTTATTTTTGTTCTTACGCCAATAGTAAAAGAACATTCGGTCTTCAGGGGTAAATGTGTTATTATTTTAATTTGTGATTTTAGCAGGAAATTGTCTGTATTCTAAAGTGCTACACGGCCGTCAGATAAGGCATTATTTGATTTCTGCCTCATTAAGATGACTAGTCTTGTTTATATCTGGTCCAGCTCAGAGCAGAAACACAGCACAGGACTTAGTAACAAGTAACCATGGAAACCAAAGTCCATACGTGTTTGCACAGAATAAAGGAGCTTACATCGGGATGGAATTTCATTGAAATTAAATTTTATGAGTGTTTTATAAGTTCAGAGTCTCTAAAAAAATATTTCAAAGCATTCTTTGAACCAATAGGTTAGCTGCAAGTTTCAGGAACCGTGTTTTCCATTAGAGAAATGGTGAAATTTTTTTGGAATTGTTTTCAAGATTTTACAAATAAGAAATGGGGAAGTTGAAAATACTATTTGTGAATGTACAAAGTAGAGGCTTTCTGCTTCCTCTTGAGCTAAAGAAGATGATCCTGAAGAAAGGAGAGCCAGTATTCCTGGAAGGAAGGAATGCCTTCAACACTCAAATGAAATCATTATTATGTACGCACAACTCCTTTTTAATGGAGAGTAGCGGACACCACAGAGGAGTTTTTGAATATGTAATTTAGACATAAATGCTGCCTTACTGTTTGTATACATGACAGATATACCAATAGTGCATCTATAAGATTAAACCACATGTATCTCATCAGTGTGAGCAAAAATCACCTAGGCAAACAAGCTGTTTCCTCCAGATGTGTTCTTAGAATAGCTTTTAAAGGCAAGCAGAGTCGAGCAGGGCAACATGTGCAGAGCAACACTGCTCCTTTGTTGATTCTCAAATATCGCTGGATTTAGAGATTCCTTAATTCAGTTTTTGAAAGTCTAAGAAAGAAGGTGGACTATCTGTTTTTCTTCAACGTTTTTTTTCCCTGAAGGGAGCTGATATTTTTTGGTTGCTACAACTATTGTTGGCAACAGAATAAATTCTGATAAGACTACTTCTCAGCCTGACAAACAACCTTGTTAAAGATTTGATGGAGAGAGAGATCTGCCAATGGAGCCCTGCTAATGGCTAGAAATGACTGAATCCAGTGAGGACAAGAGAACCGACCTCTGCAGAGGTCTTCGACTTGCATTTTTCCCCAAGGATCTTTTCTGAAGTTTCTCAGACAGGTTTGACTGAGATTTGGAAGACTAATCCACTGCTCACTGTTGCAGCTGATCTCTTGGTTGGAATTCTGAAGGCACAATAACAATAACTTGGGTACTGGAAGATTCTTGTCACTGGACACCAGTTGAGAGTCATCCAATAAGATGTTCTCAAGGCCTTCTGATCCTATATGGAAAGAATAAAGAAGAATGACATTCTTAGCCTTACAGGTCTTAAAGTGTAGTACCTTAACCGCTTACTCAGAGCGAAGACTAAGTGACACTGTGCAAATGGGGTGGAGAAAACATGAAGCAGAGATTCAAAAACAGAGTAGAGAACAGTGTTATGGTTTTAAACTGAAATGCCTGACAGATATCCCTGTTTTGAGCCTTTGTCCACAGCCTGTGGTGTTAAGTCGAGGGATATAGAACCTTCAGTAGATGGAGCCCGGATGGATGACGGGGTTACTAAGAACAGGTTTTTGAAGGTTATCCCACGCTGGTTCCCACCTGAAATCTCTCCTTCGTGATCGGTAGCCACATGAGCAAGTGACCACGCTAGACAGGCTCCTGCTGCCCTGCCTGCCTCACCATAACAAATCCCTCTGAAGCCATGAGCCAAACAATCCTTTGGCCTTGTTGTTTCTGTTGAGTAATTTGGTCAGAGTGATTCAGAGATAAGGAATACGTAAACAAAGGATATGAAAGCTAGAGAACAGTTGGAGGAGATTGCAAATGAAATATTTTTTATGGATAAGTAAGATTGCAAAAAGCATATTTATTCTCTTAATGTTCTAATGTACATTCTTAAACTGAATCAATAATATACTTCCATGTCATAGAAATTCAAAATCTGCATCTGCTGGTATTTTACAGAGAATTTCAAAAACTTGGGATCTCAGTGAAACAGAAACAGATGTTAAGACAATTATATTTTTTGTGATGTTGGATGTTTATGCAGTGCTCGCTTAACAATTGAATTCTTTAATATTTTGTGCCCAGAACTGTTTTCCAAAATAAGACAATGAGACCAAGGGTGTACACATGCTGTGGAAGTGTAATTAGCCATCTTAGTTTTCTGCTGATGCTATTTTTATGAATCCTAAACTCCAAGGCTAGTTACGTTTTAAATGTTCCTTTTATTGTTAATATCTCACGGTGCAAAGCTGTTAATTTAAACATTCTTTGCCACCTTATAATTCTTGCAATAAATTGAAGAAACCCAAATTAGACTTCATTGTCTTGGCAAAAATAACATGATAGCAGTAAATTTCAGTTTTCACTAAGTTCTCACTGAACTTCAGAACGTTTTGGCCAATTCCCATTGTACCTAATTCTTTAAAAGACATAACTTCTGCAAATATACATGTTCTTTCTGAGATATTCTTCATTGCACAGTAAATAAAAACCAGTGATAGTAAATTGGACTTGTCTACTAAATGTTGTCAGTATTTTTCTTCATTCTTACCAAGTTGTATGTTCCAATTGCCTGAATTAACAGTTTCTACAATTAAATTTATCAGCTACAGAACTGACCAGATATGGGCATTCAGTTGCTATAGCACCGAAATATTTTCACATTGTAGATATAGATGAAAATACACAGATACATACAAATTCATTTGTTATTCGCAGATTATTCTGTGAGTTCAGCACATCATTCTAATGCATTTGATATGTCTTGTCTCTGGTGTTTTCTGTGAATCTCTTTCTTTGTTTCAATCTTTCATATTCTCCCTTTACACAAAGAAATTTAGGGATAACAAGGTGTCATGGTAGAGCTCTGGGTGGCTGGACTTCTTCCTAGAAAGAATATTGTGCAGTTCCTTACAGCCTCGCTGTGCTCGCTCACGTCTAACAAAATCCTTCACTGCTGGTAGAATGGAAGACAACTTTAAGTTTAGAGCTGTATCAGGTCTAAGCCCTGATCACACCCTTCACACTCATTGTCCCTGACCTTTGCATACCTTGCCACCACGTGTTTCACTACTGACACACATACCACAAGGTCACCAGGTTACTTATTAGATTTTTGTATTTTTAGTTAGGTATATATTCAAATATATGTGCACATATTTATATTAAAATGGGCATAAGTTGAATCATTGAATAATTAATAAAAATTTCAATTCAAACACTGTAAGTAAATACTGCAACAAATCCAGAAGGTTTTATAAAATCCTTTCAAGGTCTAAAATAAAATCTGCATTTGCTCTGCTGATTGGTGCTGTTTTCATTTGGGAAAGCTTCAAATGCTTGTTGTCATTTTGAGATAACTTCTTTTAAAGATGCTTCACTTCACAACTTAGGTTGGTCTTTATTAATAAGCTGCCCTTGATGCTTAATTAATCTGAATTCACTTGTCTATACATATGTTGATTTATGAATCATTTTAAGCTTAGAGCTCAAATTTTAATAACCATAAATTATCCAAGATTATGTTAATTTCTAAATAAGATAATCTGATGAAGACACAAAAAGCTTTTCAAGAATAATCAACTGTCATTCAAAAAATTGGTTTGAGTTGTAAAACCTTTTAAAGAAAAACATTAATTCTACTTTGAGCCATCATACAATTTCTTTTAAAAAATGGTAAGAATGCATAAACAACTCTTTTCTGGGAATTGAGAAAAATCCACATTGAAGGCAAGACCTTGGCAAGAAAAGATTAAAATGACCTAGAAAATGACCCAGGTTTGTTCTAGGTGGGTATTTATCAAACTTAATGCAAGGAGAGGGACCTATGTCAAGTACACATGCTCTCTTACTTACAATAGCTCAATTTAATAATTATTTTTCTATTACGATATTGCAAAATTGATGCTTTTTCAGTAGAAACTGCTTTTCTAACTTCGAAGTTTCGACTCTTCCCGGGCTGGTGACAGGAGCTACCCTCTCTGGGAACAGTAGATATGCAGCCACACCCTCAACTGCAGTAGGTAAATGAGAAGCATTGCACTTAGCAGCATTGCACTGCTAAGCCAGGCGCAAGTTCCTTGCATGAGTCCAGTGTGTGTTTGGGTCATGCTGCTTTCATGTGATGAGTGTGCCGATTGTTGAGAACACACTCCTGTGCGTCCAGGAGCTTATACAGATCTTTCTTGCTGCTGTACAAAGGAACAGTGAGAAAGTGAGGCATCTGGAGTTTAGCTATTGTCTTAAGTCTAGAGTTAAGACTGGGAGACCATCCCAGCCACGAAACCTTCGACCTATTACTCATCCTCCCTACAGGACCCAGACTGGGACAATGGAAGGGCAGAACCCCATGCCAAAGGAGGGAACCCATGCTTTATCTGCAGCATAGGCCAGGAACTAAAGACTGAATAGCCTGAAGTCGGTTTGTAATAGTAATATCCTGCTCTACTCATAGATCAGTACTTAGTCCAGTCTCCATCAGTGAGGCTTCTGCCCGCAGCTGATGGGAACAGATGCAGAGGTCCAGACTGAACACTGTGCAGAGGTCTGGAAAAGTCGAAGAGGGGCAGGAGGGATTTCTGGGACGAGAAGAGTCGGGAATATCAGGAGAACAAGCCCCACAGACTCAGCAGACCAGCACTCTTGCGGTTCCTCAGAGCCTGAAGTGGCCAAGAACCTTCAGGGTCTCCTAAGTTCTTGAAGAGAACCAACAAGCTAGAGTGTATGTGGGGGTTCTCTAATGCTTTTGCATGCTCTTGGGACCCATGTCCTCCAGCTGGGTTGTCTAGTCCATCCTCGATGTAGGAGTGGTGGCCTGGCCTTGTCTCATTTGTTGTGCCCTGTTTGAGCAGCAACCCTGGGAGGACTGCTCTCATCTATGTAAAGAAGTACGGGTGGGGATAAGTATGTTGGGGGTAGGGAGAATATATAATAGAGGAGAGGGAAGATGTGGGGAGCTGGGAGGAATGGAGGGAAGGTAGAGGGGTATTGATATGTATTATACAAAAGAAGAAAAATAAATTTTAAAAAAAGAAAGAAAAGAAATTTCTTAAGATAAGAGCTGTGTAGTGCTGGGCTCCTTTCTCTCTGCTCTTCTGCCTTGGGGCTCACCAACTCCAGCTGACTTGACCGAATCAAGCTCTTAATTCTTGTCTACTTGCGTGAGAAAAAATATTGACGTATCCCTATGTCTTCACTGCCTTTCTCGTCTCTCTGCTGGTTCCACCCCACTCCATTTGCCACCAAAAATTAACAAATGGCCATGAAGCTTAAGGTCGAAGGGTAGATAGTGACCAGCAGAACGCTGAAGGTGCACAGTTTTTCGATGTTGTTGATGACTAAATTTGTTGTTGTCTGTTTTTATTCTTTGGGAACTTGGTCTCTCATTGTTGCTTTTTTATTAGTAAATAATTATCAACAATGAGGTTAAATTTCTAATTGTATCAGGAAAAACAAGACAAGAACCTTCTGGAAACAGTATATATTTTTTTCAAACACTTTTTTTCACTTTTCGTTCTCAGAGGCTCATTAACATGGCTTGATTTTGTAGCATACAAACGACACTTTTTAAGCATATTTTCATCTCGTGTATAAGTGTTTTTGCCTTGCATGTATATCTGAACACCACATGTGTGCAGTGCCCATGGAAGCCAAAGAGGGTGTCAGATCCTCTGGAACAGGAGCTATATAGAGCAATGAATCTTCATGTAGGTGCTGGAAACCGAAACTTGGTCTTCTGGAAGAGCAGTCAGTATTCTTAAAAGTTGAGCTATCTCCACAGCTCCTCAAGCTTCTTCAGTATACTTTTTTTTTGTTGATAGCTGGTAGACTTATATTTACATGTTTAAGGCAATTAATACTTCAATTTCATTTGCAGGTTGTCTGAGGCTGTAGTAGCTCCAGGAGGATGTGTCACAGCACTTTGTATCTGTTTCATGGGTACCATTGTCCCTCAATCTCTTATCTTTGGTGACTGATAAAAGCTCCTGTTCTGAGCTCTATGACCTTGAGATAATTGCTTCATTTCCCAGAGAGGCCCTACTTGGCATTGAATGAGACATAGATGAGAACCTGCACCCCAGGTTCTGCAAACTCACAGCCTTTCCAGATGATTAATTTGGACACTCACTTGGGGAGGTTTTTCCAAGTGCTTTAGGGAATCCCCGGTGCCCCTTTCTCATCCATTAATTTGCTTGAGAATTAATTAATCACAACATATTAGGGAAGGGAAAAATAAAAATTTTATTGTTTTTCTATACCTAAAAGACATTCTGTACTGAAGTACATGTGTATGGAAGTAGTAACAGTAGCGGGTATGTGTGCACATGCGCAGAGTGGCACATGGAAGCCAGAGATTGAGGTTTGGATCTTCTATTTTCATTCTCCACGGTATTTTTCTCAGTATGCTTTTATTTCAGGTGATTTAATTTGTTATCATATGTTTATTATTGTTTATTTTACTGAAATAGATTTTTTCCCTCATATAATATAGCCTGGTTACAATTTCCTCTCCCTCCTTCCAGTTCATCCTCGTGTCTCATCCCAGTCAGATCCAGCCCTTTCTACCTCTCAGTAGGAAACAAAGAGGTCAAGTACTAGTCATATAGGAAAGAAGAGAAATAAAATTGCCAGCACTTCAGATTTATTTTGGTGAAATCTATTTTGTCAGACTTTAAATTGGCTTGCCTCTTAGGTCCATGTGCTTGGAATATATTTTTTTCATCCTCTTGCCCTGAGATGATGCCTATCCTTGATGTTAAGGTGTGTTTCTTAGATGCAGCAGGAAGGTGGATACTATATTTACATCCATTCTGTTAGTCTTTATCTCTTTATTGGGGAATTGAGACTATTGATAGTTATCAATGAGCTTTGTTTATTTCTGTTATTTTGTTGTTGTTGCTGCTGCTGTTGTGTGATGGTAGTGTCTCTCTCTCTCTCTCTCTCTCTCTCTCTGTGTGTGTGTGTGTGTGTGTGTGTGTGTGTGTGTGTGTGTGTGTCTCCTCTTGATTTGCTGGTCTGGGATTATTTAATCCTTGTGTTTTTTTGAGTGTAGTTAAAGTCCTTATATTGGAATTTTCCTTCTAGCGCCTTCTGTAGGGCTGGATTTGTAGATAGATATCGTTTAAATCTGACTTTATCATGTAATATCTTATTTTCTCCATCTATAGTGATTGAAAGTGTTGCTGGGTATAATAGTCTGGGCTGAAGTCTTTGGTCCCTTAGACTTTGCAGAACATCTGCCCAGTCCTTCTGGGTTTTAGAGTCATCATTGGGAAGTGTGTAGCAGTACACTACAATCTTACTAATGACAGCTACATTAGTAAATGGCCACAGTGACACATAGTCACAACAAAATTATACTTATTCATGAAATATGCCGAGAGCTTCCATTTTTAAATTTAAATTAAAATCAAGTCAAGAATATATTCCTCTCTGTACAGGTCATATTTTAATTGTGCAGCTGTTCAATATATTCAGTGCTAACTTCCTGGACATTACGCAAATCTATTCTCCCTTGTTGTTTACACCTAACCTCTTTCGGGGACACTCCATCCCTGCTAAAGATGTGTTAGTTGAAGAAATGGCCGCTCAAGAGGAAGGCATTGTCGAATCATTAATTTCATTGAATTCTTCTGTTATAGCTCAACCTTTTTGTTTGTTTGTATTTAAAAGAATATTTCAGCTTGTTCAAATGACTATGAATCATGTTGTTGATTTTATAACCAACCCTCTTGCCATCATATCAACAATATACACTTTCTTATTTAAAAACATTTACCCTTTATATAGTTATATTTTCTTACTGTCCCTGTGAAAGTCATGAAGATGCTGTATTTCCTGTGTTCTGAGTCACTGTTCTTCACATATTGTACCATCTTGGTAAACCAGATCTAAGCCCACCCTCTTCAGTGTTCTCCTGCATAGCCTGTGTCCCTCATCATGCCTTCTCTGTAAAGTTTCATCAGGATGTCACTCCAAATATTTGTGCTCCCTGATTATTATAGTCAGACTGTTAAGTGCCAAAGTGAAAAAGAAATGATTATGCTGAAGTGAGTATCCTGTGTCCAACTTCAGTCAGCAACCCTTCTACCTGTCCGCATCCACAGTCGGTCTTGCTCTGTAGCAGGGTCTGTGGCTCTTCAGCATGTTCTTCAGCTTCTCTTTTCCATCCCTACCCCCATGCACACCTTCACTGTCTCCTTGACTAAAAAAGAAAACTCATCTTCATAGCTTACAACAAAGGTATTAAACAGATAGCAGAAGTCTTCCTACCTCTACCCACACACATATCTTATCACCTTTTATATGTCTGTGCATGAGTGCCTATGTATTTGCTTAAAGCACACTGTTAATGCAAAGACATCTCCAAATCCCTTCAGATACTTTTCTCTCTAATAGCTTAGTTCCTTCCCTGTATTTTTGTACCTTCACAATGTAACTGTTCCACCCATGTCAGAAAATAAAACCTCACAACATTTATTTCCTTCTATACATTTTCCCATCTTCCACTTTTTTCTACACAAGTAGCTCTTTGAAAAGGTAGTCTCCCAGGGTGTGTGTCTTCTATGCTTTTCCTGGACCCAGTTGCTTCATGTCTACATTTCCACTGAATTTATTCCCAATGCGATTACAGGCGACAGAGCTAAGGGACACACACACACACACACACACAAAATAAAATAAAACAAAACAAAAGCCACAAAACAACAACAACAAAAACAATTCTAAGTACTGTTCTCTGCTGATTCCCATTGGGGACTGGATCAACAACATTGTCTCCCTCCTCTGCAGACACAGAAGTCAGCAGATATTTATGAATCTTATATAGGATGGCATTATAATATTTGTATGTGACTTATGCACATTCAGACATATATTTAAATCACCTCTAGATTACTTCCAATAATTAATAAATACAGTGTCAACTCTATGCAAATAATTGTGAAACTATTGTTAAGAGAATGATAATAAAGAAGAAAAACAACTCCATACATGTTGATCACAAACGTTTTCCCAAGTCATTACAGTATTATCTTGGTTGAGCTTAATGTGGAGCCATTCAGAGGACAAGTTATCTCTATGCCACCTCACCTCTGTGGGTCACCCCTCCCTGCCTTGGACTTACCAAAATGCTCTTAAACATTCTGTCATTTCCTTCACTTTCTGTTAGTTGACTTTGTTCTCTGATTGCAGGTTAAAAAGTTAAAGAATTTTAGTAACATACATTTGAAAATTATGTCCTCTTAGCATTGTAATGTGAATAGTGGTCCTGTTAGCTTTCTTCTGATAAGCCATTCAACCTATTGACTCGATGAACAGACAGTTGACAAAGCCGGAAAGGATATGCTTTGCATGAAAGCTTATCTTCTGTGAAATAAAGGCTCTATTCTTCAAAGGTATCTTGAGAGAATGTTATGTAAAAAAAAACTTAATAGTATAATCAGACTATTGCCACCCAATCGCACCATAAAGAATACCAGTCACGGATATAATCATAGAAAATTGCCAGACGATTGCAACATTAAGACACATCAATCATAGATACAATCACAGAAATGACTACAATCAGTAGTAAAACTTAAAGCAATTACAGCTTTTTAAGGAATTATTATGTGGGAAAATTATTTAAATAGAAACTCCATCTTTCTAACTTTTAAATAAATTTAAAAGAATGTATCTGATGAGTGAGTGACTTCCCAGTTACAGGCCACATCTACGGTTGTACCCACCTCCTTTCAAATGTCTCAGCCACTTCACCACTAAGCTATCTGAATGTCAAATCCCAATTTCAAAGAAAGTCATCTTGTACATCTACGAAATAGTTAATAGTGCTACAAAAGAAATAGAATCCACATCTTATTTTTTTACAAAAGTTCAGAATTCTACAAGGATATGTTCTCAAATGCTAAGCCATTTACATACTACAAATATCTTTAAAAAGTAACTCTGTACCTATTATAAACAAATATGAGAGATTGATAGCATTATACAGAGAAAGCAAAGTGTAAATTGAGAGAAGATTCAATATTTAGACCCTTACAAACTAAATATGCAAATCCTCTGCTAACCCACATCTGACGTGAGCCTTATTTGAAAAAAAAAAATTGGGGAGGGGGTCTTATTTTTGCTTTTTAACGTATTCCTTTTGACGTAGGTCAATAGCAAACTTGAATGTTTTAATTCAAGCCTTCCTACACTTGAGTAAAATTTAAATCCAATTCTGTGGCAATTACCTAATGCTGAGTTGCCACAGGCACATTCTGAGCTAGTGAGGCTTGGTGTCAGAGATCTGTGCCTGGCTAAAACCCCTAACTGAAGTCTTGCACATCTGGTCAGATGTCCTATCCTTAAAAAAAAATTATTTAGGCTTCATTCTTCCTCTTCTTGGGTTTCTCATGAACCTTGTGCATAAATGCATCAATAATACTTGTTTGCTCAAAACCACAGAAAATAAGAAGCAACGAAGAGCCTTATAAATTCAGAAACAATAAAAACCCAGATGATACTACTCGGGAACTCAAGTTAGATCAGTTTTTGCCAAAAACTGTTTGTCACACAGAGTGTAGAAAATAGCCTCTTAAGCACTTATTTGCATGTAAAGTTCTTGTTAAAGTTAAAAACCTGTGGAAAACTTAGAGGAATTCTAACCCATCAAGACACCACTCTACTCATGAAGAAAAATACCCTCAAAGTACCTAGGCTCTGCACTCAAAGGAAAAGAATTGTATGTGAGGATTGAAAGAAAGGCAGAGAAAGCTCTCACCAAACTCTTCTGTGTTATTAACTTATGACCACTGGGACTGAGGATCACCAAGAAGTAGAATAGATGACAAGAAGAAGGCATGAGAGGTCACCAAACACAGTCACAATTTAAGTTGAGATAACTCATGGCACCAATTCCACTTCAGACAATATTCCACAAATCTGTTTCCTCTTTTCCCATCTGTTCCCTCTTTTCTTAAGCTCCTGTCCCCAAACCTCGAACTCAACTTACTGCTCTTATTATCAACTCACACACTGCTTCATAAGTAGCCTTTTCCAGTGTACAATGGAGAATACTAGTAAATAATAAATAAGCATTAAATAATAGCTGTGTTTTATAGACACACATTGTAGATATATATGCAAATATACAATAAGCTTTGGATGACCAAACTGCTAGTCAAGTCTAGTGTTAAATTCTACACTATGACAAAGAAATTCCTTTAGTTCATCTATGATTTTTATTTCAAAAGGAAATATATTTAAGACATACAGAAGTGTTTTTGAAATAGTTTGCTTTTAAAAATGAAATTTACAACCCTATGCATTGCAGAAATGAGATATTGAATGAAATAGGATTTGAAATTTGCAAGCTATATATTACACAGACGTCCAAATGGAAGGAGCAATTTTGCTCAGTTTCTTCTTTTCCTGGATACTGGCACTATCATTTACTAACACACCAAACAAGCTTGTTGGGTTTTCATGTTAATATTTATTGGAAAACATAATAATGCAGATAACCTTTTATGGAAGTTTGTGGATACTCCAGGTTTTCTCCCCAGATGCTCTGTGTATATTATTGCAATCCTCCAGCAGCCCCTTGAGAATAGGTCATTTTCCCTATTTTATAGATTAAGAAACTTAAGCTCAGAGAGGAGTTGAACTAAGTTATTAGAAAAAGTAGAATGCAAATTTAAATCAGTCTGACTCTAAAGCCTGTTTCCTCTTTCCGTACAGCAACAAACCTTAGTAAATGGTGAAGCTTGGCCATCTTAGCTCTTCACAATGAAATAAGTCAACTTTCCAGAGTATATTGTGATATAATTAAATATAGGATTGTCAAAGAATCTGAAAGAGTTCATGAGCTCCCACAGATCAGACTGAGGAGATTTAGCAAAGTAAATAGCCAGTTCTCTTAAAATGTCAAAGTTAGGAAACACAAAGAAAGTCTTAGGCATAATTCCATCATATATAGAGTCAGGGAAAAATGGTGAGTGAGCACAGGAGTGAGTTAGGGTTTTTCTGGATTGAAGAAAAATATAAAGAGTGTTATTGAGGAAATGGGAGAAACTGTAGCTTCGCACTGTGAATTAATAAATAGTTTTATAGTAATGACCATGCCTGGTTTTTCTATTATATGTATTGTGTAATGTATGGTATATAGGATACATAGGACCCTAGTACAGATTGTGTTTAAGCTAGTTTTGTAAATCTAAGTTAAGTATGACATCATTTCAAATTGTACGATAATAAAAAACAAATGGGATCTGGAGCAATTGCTAAATGGCTAAGAGCACTAGCTCCTTTGTGATAAGACCCAGATTTAACACCACATCAGAGAGCTCATATGTAGCTCCAGCCCCTGGGTCTCCTTTGCCCTCCTCTGGCCCCTATGACAATGCATGCACATAGTTCACAGACATCTGTGGAGAAAAATCAGTAATACACATAAAATAAAACAAATAATCTTAAAGCAGATTATAATTAGATACAAAATGAGAGAAAATGATTAAATAATCAATAAAAAGAATTTTCTGTGAAAAATGTCTTGCTATGTAAACCAGGTTTACTTAAAACACAGGATTCTTTTGCCTTGGTATCCCTGAAGTCAGGATTATAGGCATATGCTACTACACCTAGATCAAACCTCACAAATTTTGTGTTCTATTGCATGTACTTTATTGAATAAGAAAAATTGAGTAGACACATTTACTTTATTATTTAAAAAATAGTTCAGTGTATTCTGTGTTGTAAATAAAAAAACAGACTTCACATAATTTCTGTGTGTTTTGATTTATATATGTAACCCAGGGTGGCCACAGACTCACAGTCTTACTGTCTCAGTACTGAGTACTGGAATTTCAGGCAAGTGCCACCAAGTTCAGCATTTATTATATATTTTAGTCATAATCTCCTAGAGATGTACAAAAAATATTTTTTTTAATTTAAAAGTTGATTAATTTATGCTCAGTAAACTTTTTATTACAGTGTACATGTACATTGGTGGTTACTTGGATGTTGTATAAATTAATGTCCACTACCTTTTAAATATTCCCCTTTACAGATAACTTACAACCAGTAACAACTCTAGTTCCACGGGGATCTAATACCCTTCGTCTGGACTTCGGGTACCTGCACACGTGTAGTATTCATAATGTCACACATGCACACACACACAGGCATAAAAAATAAATAAGTATAAAGGAAAAAGTTTACTGAATTGAAAGAGAAATAGTGGTCAGTTTCCTGTCTTCTTCCTGTAGGAACCAGAAAGATATATTTAAATGATGACTTTCTTGTGTGCTCAGGGAAAATCTAGTACTTGCTTTATAATTTTGTAGAACTATAAGTGACACTAATAGGTGATTGACAGTGGCTGCTGACAGGAGAGATCCCAAATTTAGAAGTTGAGTGGAGATTTTAATTTTTCTATTTTAATTAAGATATAAGTACGTCATTTCCTCCCTTCCTTTTTCCCTCTCCAGTTCCTCCCATGTCTCCTCCTTCCAACCTCTCCCATGTCCCGCACTTACTCCCCCTCAAATGGATGTCTTCTTTTTCTTCATTTATTCTTACAGATACATATGTATAAAGATATATATACAGCCTGCTGAGTCTGTTTAGAGTTGCTTGTGTGCATATGTTTTCAGGACTGACCAGTTGGTGTCAGATAGCCTACTGAGAAACATCCCTGAGAAAGATTGATTCTCCTTCTTATCAGTTATTAGCTGCCTGTAGCTCTTCTTCTGAGGTTGGAGACCCTTTAAGACATCTCACTCCATGGTTACCACATTGATATCATCATCATTCAGGTCTTCTTTAGGCAACCATATTGTTGAGGTATCATGGAAGAAGCTTTACAATCATTTCTAGAAGATACAATCTCACAGCACATGTCCCGGTCCTCTGGCTCTTAAAACCTTTCTGTCTCATCTTCTTCAGAGTTCCCTGAGCCTTAGGTATGAGAGTGATGTTGTAAATGTACCCATCTGCGCAGTCTATCCCAAGGTCACGTGATCTTAACGTGTTGACCAGTTGTGGTTTTCTGTAATGCTCTCTTTCTGTGGTAAAAGGAAGCTTCTTTGATGAGAGGTAAGAGCAACACTTACTAATGGGTAAAAGGAAATGTTTTAAAATGCAGTTAGGAATTATGCTTGTCTACTAAAGTAGGTCGTCTCTAGAATCCACAACCTCACTAGTACTACATAGTTTTCTAGGTTTCTACTATGAGGCATGATTTCCCTCCTATTTAGTGGGCTTTAAATCCAATTAGGAGCTGTTGGTTACTGCCAAGGATTGTGTGCCACTATTGCATCTTTAGGGATATTTTACCATGGTGTTCATTGCTGTGGCTCATAGGCATCACTCCTAGGAATATTGATTACTTCCCTCCTTTGACAACATGCATAGAATCTTCTGCTACTAGGAGAGCTAGATTTAATGAAGGTGGCTTTTATATCAAATATTCTGAGTCCTATATCCAAAGTGTGTGGAATATTTAGCAATAGAGACTTAGCTTCAACTTATTGGAGGCAACACAGGGAAACAGCAATAGTCTATTTTGTTTGGAGTCTCTTGGATTACTCTGATAGGCAACTTGAAAGGATTTTTCTCACGCCTGAAATTAGAGTTTTTATTAGATAGCCTATGGCTCTTGTGGGGTGCATTGTTAGTCCAAATATCATAGCTTCATTTAAACTGCCTACATGTGTATCTATACATACACACACACACACACACACACACACACACACACACACATTCTATGTAATTTTAGGTAAATATGAAATAATATGATTTCTTAAGACTTTTTCAAACATCCTTAGTGTCATTTATCACTCCTGCTCCCTCTGTAATAACCTTCCTCTCCCCTAAAAATTTAAAAACCTCTTACCATTTTTATCATTACTCTCTTCATGTCATCTGTATGTTACTGTCCCTCTCTGTCCACTATACAGTCTCTTTTTACTTTCCTGGTATCTGTGGTTAACCCATATTTTATACACACATCTAAAGATTTTGAAATATAAAGAGCAGGTGAGGGAATATATGAAATGTTTGGCCTTCTGGGTCTGAGTTATCTCATGCAATATGATCTTTTCTATTTACCTGCAAAGTTTATGATTTTGTTTTACTTTAAAACTGAATAGTGTTCCATTGTGTATACATACTGCATTTTCATTATCAGTTCATCTTTTGAAGGACATTAAGGTTGTTTCCATCTCCTAGCTATTGTGAGTAGAGGGACAATGAACATTGCCAAGCAATTCACTGTGGAATAGGCTCTCTAATCTCTGGGATGTAACTGTCACAGGATAGATTTATGTTTAACTTTTTTGAGGATTCACTATAGTGATTTCCAGAGTAGTTTCATGGTTTACAATCCCACAGATGGTGAATATGGGTTCCCCTTTCCTCAAAATCCTCACCAGCGTTTGATGTGGCTTGTTTTGTTTATCTTAAGCATGCTGAGTCATGTAAGACGACATCTCAGTTATTTTAAATTGCCTTTCCCTCATTGCTGGAGATGACAAACACTTTTTTGAAATATTTCTGAGTCATCTTCATTTCTTCTTCTGAGAATGCTCTATTCAGACCCATAGTCCATTTTTTAACTGGATCATTTTTTTTCTTGAGACTTTGTTTTTTAAGTTCTGTGTATATTCTGGATGGTAATACTCTGGCAGATGTATAGCTAGTAAAGATTGGCTTTCACTCTGTAGGTTTCTTATTCACTTGATTGATTGTTTTCTTGGTGATACATTCATAAATAAAACAAAGTTTTCTTGGTTTTATGAGGTCCCACTTGTCAATTCTTTGTCTTAATTCACAGGCAAAATGGACTCCTATTCAAAAAATATGTTCCTAAACCCATATCTTATAGGATACTGCCTATTTGTTCTAGCTTTTTTTAATATTTCGGGTCAAAAATTGAGTTTTTAGAAATAAGTAAAGGACTATTCTCTGTTTAGTGACATTCTTCCCAATGACCTATAGCAGTTACTGCAATATATATAGAAATGTGTTCAGATTCATACTGAATATTCTAAGATGATTACTATAAGCTCCACATATTTTTCTAAGTACTATATTTTTGGTTCTAAGGCTGTTAAGTTTTTTTTTAATGTTTATATCAAATGATTTGTGTTTTGGTAGAATTTTCTATTTATTATTCATTTCAGATATAATCAAAATTAATTGAAATTATGAAGTAGTAAGGTAAGACGGTACATATCTATGACCCCAGCCTTTGTCTGATAGTAGCAATAGGATGATGAGTCTGAAATTAGAAAGGGCCACGAAGTGAGTTCAGGACAAACTTAAAATACAAAAAGAAATTCCACCTCAAAACAAACAAGTCAAACAAAGTTGTAAAGGAACTTTTAATCTTTTAATCCAGAGACATGGCTGCTCTAGCAAAGCATCACATTGAAAGGCCTATGTCATATGTAGGAATCACATTCAAGGGTGTTGACATATATTCACCAGATGTAGACTCTGATTCTTGTTCAAATGGCAGTTTATTCTACAACTAATTAAATCACCAGTTCTTAGTCCTGGATCCCTGAAGCATTTCTGTCTCTGTACAATCTAGTCTTCAGTCTAGAACTGGAAGTCTTCAACTTCCATACAATCTAGAACATTTAAACCTCCATACAATCTAATCAATCTTTAAGACTTATTGCTGTCTGAGCCACTCTGATAAGCTCCTTCTGAACTCTGACTCTTCTGGTTCAAACTCTTTTCCAAGCTGCTTGGTTTAATCTGATCTTCTGAGCTGGATGATTGTTTCTGACTGAACTGTTCTGACTCTGACTTACTCTGGCAGATTCTCTGACTGCCTCAGACTGGGCTGCTCTGTTTGGCTTCAAATTGACTCACTCCTAATGATTGATACTGAGTTCTTCTGCCCAGCTGCCTCTTGTGTCACCATGTCTCTCCCCATCCTGCCTGCTTCTCTAACTCACTGTTCTATACTGCTTCAGTCAGCCTCTCTGACTTATCTTCAGTCAGATCACTTCATTGTGCTCTCTTGTTCCCCCCTCACCTCTGCTTGCTTCAGACTATTTGCCTCATACTGCCTCTGTAACTGACTCTTGTACCTGACTGAACTAAGCTAAGAGCCCACCTAGAATAAGAGTTGGGCATGGCCTCACTCTAACTCAATCTGACAACTCTTCCTATGATTAGTCACTTTGCCTGCCCTTCCATATGATTCATCTCAAATGACACTTCTTGTGTAGCACTGTCGCTTTCTGAGCTCTGCTTCTTGTGTCTACTTCCGCACTCTGTTTCTGTCTTAGGGATTAAAGCTATGGACCATCACTGCTTTCTGAATACTTGGATTAAAGGTATGTATCAACATTCTTAACTTCTTTTATATTCCATCTGGACCACACAGGTCTCTGAATGCAAGGACAAGCTGTGTGTGCTGCAAAGGGCAGAGCCATAGCATGGATCCAAGTCCTGTGAAGGATCCCAGAATTGTGAGTAAATTCCATATAGTTGGACATTGATGTTTTTCTGCTGTCCAAAGACATTTTGAAAAGTTTGATAGATGTTTGGTTTCATTTGGCGATGTGCATTAGCAATCCTCATGATTATTCCTCTTGTAAATGTCTTTGATGATATAGTGTTAAATTGTGTTGTAGAGATAAGGCAATTTTTTTGTCTTATACAGAAAAGGGGAATTTCTGTAGATGTTTATTTTTAGTTGTGTTTAAAATAATTGTTTTGTGCACTGTTGGGTGAGGGGCTGCCTAGGTTTGGGCATTTTATATTGTCTGCAGGTGTTGGATTTTTGTGGAGGATCTTTGATTAGTCGTGATCTGTATGTGCTGTTAGTAGAACACCTGAAGAGTTCTGTATCAATAAAAACACCTGTGCTGGGATGCTCATGTCCAGTATGGCAATGGTCAGGATAGTAGTTCACTCTGCTGAGGCCTAGAAAGGTTTTCACCAATGAATATGCCTCTTTGTCTGCGTGAACTGCCCACAATAGGGTACTGCAACAGACACCCGGGGAAACAGCCCTTTGGCAACATCTGTCAGGGATGTTAGGAGATGATTAGATTATGATAACTCTGGTCTGATCAATGGCCCAATCCATTGATAGATGCAAAAGATGAATGGACTACTAGAAGGTGGTAGAAATGTGGAAGTAGGACCAACTTGAAAAAAATCAGGTCACTGGGGTCTTACCTTTCACAGATTTATCCTATCACTGGCTGGGTCTACCTGCTCTTTGTACCACAGCCTTGCTCCATGGTCTTCTGCCTTCCCATAGAGCCTTAACAACAAAGCCAGGCAGTCATTGACTTAAATCTCTGAAACCAGGAGCCAAATTCTTCCTTTAAGTTACTTTTCTTAGGTATTTGATACAACAACAGAAAGTCTATCCAACAAATTGATTATGTGAAATGTTATCAATCAATAAGTATGAAGATAAAAAGGCATCCATAAAATTTATTTCAATGATTGATATAAAATGTATGATCATCTCCATAGATGATTTAAAAAAACTTGTTGTAAAATCTACTACTAACTTTAATTAAAATACATTTAGTAATATAGCATATACATGCACACATACAATACTATATACTTAGTCCTAAGCTAGAATTTTAAGGTAAAATTAAAAAATTACAACTACAGAAATAACAACACCAAATGCATTCTGTCTCCTCTAGTATTTAATAACATGTTAAAAATTTCACCTATAAATTTACAGTGAAAACTATTACAAATGTAGGAATTGGGCAGGGCAAATAGTAAAATATACTGAAAGTGCATAATATGAATATAAAAAAAATTCTATCCAAAAGGACTAGAGAAAATACAATTTTGTTCCCTTACACTCTGCATGCAGAAACTATAAATCAAAAGCCAGATGTAATTAAATAGAATTTTGAAAAACAGTCAACACATTATTCTTCACCAGTAAAATAAAAGATAACACAGAAATGAAACAAAATTACCCTGCTAAAATGCTATTATCCCTAATATTTAAAGAACCCTTTTGAGGGGAAGTATCAAAACAAAATAAATATGAGTACAAAATTTACATAGATTTCAAAAACATACGTTAAAATTGAATGTAGAATGATGTATAACTTTACTCGTGGTTTAAAAAAGTAAATTTCATCTATACTGAGAATCCTTGTGTCACTGACTAAATTGAAAAAAATCTCAAAGTTTAAAGACATTCTGTTGAAGATCGTGGGAAACATTCCCTCACCTCAGTTACTGTCATGAAAGAAAAATCGATCTAGTCCTGAAGGGAGAAGTCAGAAATACCTAACAAAATTGCAAATGGTTTAAACTTTACCCTGAGTACCCAAGATTTAGAGTTTTCACAGCCACTTAAAATGAGAATTTTAAAAATTCATATAACAGAAATAGAACAAATTTCTATTCCTCATAATATAGGCTACTATATAACTTTAAATAAAAATATTAACAAAATAATTTGAACTTTATATGGGCTGATTTCCAGGATATGATGTTAATTGAAAAGTAAATTCAATGATGTATATATAATGCCTTTCTTTTGTGGTTAAAACAATCATATGTATTATATATGATATATTAATTATATGTGTGATATATTAAGGAGATAGATCATTAATTACAAAAATAGATAAATTTAATGATGAAACTGACCAGGTGTAGGGAGCATAGGACAATATGGAAATGGAAACAGAAATCCTCTCTGCTAACCCTGTCTGCTTATAGAGAAATGCTAATTTTGGCCTAAGCCAATTAAAACACCAAGTTAGCTAGAAAAACACCTTATGACACAATGTAATGATGAGATTTCATTGCCAAATGCTGGGAGACTTGTCACCAGCATTCAGGGGTGAGCCTGAGTTCCCTTTCACTGGCCAAATGAGGAACAGTTTAAACAAGATGAGTAAGAACGTATTAAATAAAAACTAAAGTCCATGTTGTTATTGAATAATAGTAATAATGAAGGAATAGAAAAGCTCGTCTTTGGGAAATATCAGCTATCCTTTCAAAAGGATTCTTGCTCAATTATGTTTATAGTAGCTTTGTTCATAATAGCCAGAAATTGGAAGCAACTTAGAGGCCCCTCAACTGAAGAATGAATAAAGATGGAGTACTACTCAGACATTTAAAAAATGACTATATGAACTTTTCAGGCAAATGGAACTAAGTAGAAAAAAATCATCCAGAGTGAGTCAGAAAGATAAACATGGTATATGCTCACTTGTATGTGGATATTAACTGTTAAACAAATGAAAAAGGTGTTGTAATTCACAAACCCAGAGAGACTGTGCAACAAGGAAGGCCCCAGTGGATACTTGAGGTTCTCTCTGGTAAAGAGGAAATAGAACATAAGTTATAGGAGGGACAGGGGATGATGAGAACCAGAAGAGAAGAGATCAGGAAGCCAAAGAGGGATGGAGGGAGAGAATATATGGAAAGACAATCAGAATTGGAGGACATTTAAGGGAGAATCAGGAGACCTAATACAGTGAAACTCACTGGAATCAATGGAGATCCTAGCAAAGACCTCTGGTAACAGGAGTCAGGGATCCTAAACAGGCAATCTCCTATAAAGAGACAAGACTTACAGTGGTGGGACTGGGATACTGTCCCAGCCATAAAAACTTCCACCTGTGGCCTATCCTCCTTTCAGGATTCACTGGGACAATAGAAGGACAGAATACTATGCTAAAGGAGGGAAACCTTGACTGATACAGCAGATCAGGCCAAGAACTAGAGTCTGTACTGTCAGGAGAGGATTTCTAATGTTACTTTGCTCTGCTCATAGATTAATGCCTAGCCCAATCCTCAACAAAGCGAATCCCCACAGCAGTTGAAGGAAGCAGATGCAGAGGTTCAGGACCAAACAAAATTCAGAGCTCAGGGAACCCCACAGAAGAAATGGAAGAGGGATTGATGGGACCAGACTGGTCAAGGGCACCAGGAGAATTAACTCCATGGAGTCAACTGACCAGCACTCTTAAGGGCTCACAGAGCCTGGAGCAGCAGACTTGCAACCTTCTGGGTCCCCCAAATATGTCTTGAGTTTGCCTGATCTGATGCTCTTACAGAACTCATACAGACTGGGTAGGAATGTGTGTCCCTGAACCTCTTGCCTGCCCTTGAGTACCTTCCTTACCCCACCTCATTGGGTTGTCTCATCCAACACTGAAATAGGGAATTGTGCCCGGCCCTGTTCCATCCTGTTGTGTCTTGTCTGAGCAGTAACCCTGGAAAGACTGCTCTTTCTTGGGGAGAGGCAGGGTGGGAGTAGAAGGATGAGGGCATAGATCTGGGGGATAGTGAAGATGGAGGGGAGCTGGGAGGAATGAAGGGAGGGGTGGAAGGGTGTTGGAATGCAATATAAGAAGAAAAATTCTAGTAAATAAATTTTAAAAATAAATAAAATAAAACCTTAGAGTAACTCATATCGAAGCCATTCTTCCTGCACAAGGATTCTTGAGTCATGACTGTATTCTGAGATGTAGCTAAACCACAGCAAAGACTGTGTGCCTCCTTCCAAAACTCAGCAATGCTTTGCTAACAGATCAGCCTCTAATTTAACTGATTAAAAAGAATCATGAAAGACAATGTGTTGTTTGTATTATAGTTGGTAGTTTTAAAATCTGCTGTGAGTCCTCTTAGAATAAATAAGGAATCTGAACATGAACTATTGATTAATTACATATTTCAATGTTCTGTTGCCTGCATGTGGTGACCTTATCCTCGAGTATAAGATAGTGTCCTTGTTTTTCCAAGATATATGCTGAAGTGTTCAAGAAAGACAGAAGTATGCCAAAAAATGATTGTTTAGTTAATGTGCTATTCTTAGAATTCTCAGATAGCTTTGATTATTTCCATAATAAAAAAACAAACAAGAAAAATAATGCCAAAGCCAGATAATAAATGCTATGTATAAGATTGAACATTAACACTTTAGGGTATTTATTTTTTCATTTCCTAACACTGAATTTCTAACCTATAGTTTTATTGTTTGGTTTTAAATTTTGACTTCTATTTTGATAAATGTAAATGTATTTCTTTCTTCTTCCTCTTTTTCTCCCCCCTGGCTATTCTGGAACCAGCTCTGTAGACCTGGCTGGCCTCAAACTCACAAATAGATCCACCTGCCTATGTCTTTGGTGGGGGGTGGGGGTGGGGGCGGGCACTGGGATTAAAAGCGTGCACCACCACTGCCCAGCTTTTAAAAGTATTTTTTATTTTTCTGGCATCTTAACTCAAATGTTTTTAGTAGGTCTTCGAAAAAGCCATATTACAATTTTGAACATTTCCAAACAATGAACATGCAAGTTGAAAGAATTGAGATTTCACTTCATCCTTAAGAACTGAACCAAAATACTACCTGCTGAAATTTCATAAAAAACTAGTCTTTGACCAAAATGTAAAAATATTATCTTTAGGCATCATCTGCTCCCCTCCTCTCTTTCTTGCTTCCCTTACTCGACTCATTTAATAGATAAACTACTTGTGCCCTCTCTTGCCTGCTCATTAGAAGTGCTATTATCACAACACATATGAGAAAAAAAAAACACACACACACACACAAATGTTTCCGGGAAACCCACAGAGCAGCATTTTTTCAGCTTTGCAGAGCATTGCCAATAACACCCTTCTAAACCTCAGGCACCTGGAGTGGATTTCAGGGACCAGAAGGAAGACCTAAATAGAAACCATTTCAGTTTTTTACTTCATCATAAAAAACTGCCCACTTCCAAAGTGACTTCTAGCTCAAAAAGCTATCCATCAGACTTGTGGGTCTTTATTTTGAGGAACTTTAGTAAAAATGTCCGTTCTGCAAAGACCATGGTTGAGAGGAGTGAGGTAAAAAACATTACGGAGCCTTCCCCATAATCAGCTCAAGGGTTAACAGTCATTGTTTGTCCCAAAACGTCTGACCTAGATGAGTAAAACACCAAATAAAAACAGAAACAACAAGTAGGAAAGGATAGAAACATTGTCCATCCTAAAAAGTGGAGTTTATGGGGCTAAGCAGCTCGGAAGAGCTAGGAGGCCAATCTACAGAGGAGTGTTTATTCTGGGTTCCTCAGAATCCATACATTTCTTGTACAAATGGGGTTAGTTTTGTCTCACATCTGCATGTTTCACCATTTCTGTTAATTCTGCCATGAAACATAGTTTTTCTAAGTAGCGTCTACTTTTTATAAGACCATGACGATTCAATCTAAGAAATCTTATCTGAATTGTCTGATTCTTGCAGCCAAGTCATTTTATATGACACATAGACTTCATGGACAAATGTTTGTCTGTAGTTACCTGGTTCTAATGATCAGGGACTTCCACCAGTGACACGAGGGAATAATATAGTCTAACATATATGAACAAGGACTTCTTCAGACTCAGAGTTCTCTGCCCAAGCCATGGATCCTCCAAGAGCCTTTATTTGTGTTTCAAATGCCTTAGATATTATAATAATCTTTTAATAAAATAGCTAAGTCAAATACTTTTATAATGCCCACTCCTCTATAAGATGGAAATATTTAGGAAAAAGAAGCCGTGAAAATGTGAAGATGAATATTTTTTAAAAAAATAGAAAATGTTATACTCATTAACCAAGAGGTAATGATAATGATAAATTAAGCCAAGATAAAACACCTTTAACCAGGTCAGCTGGTCTTACATTTTTTTTCGGTTTCCGAGAATAAGCATCTACACGGAAGTTGCCTGCATCTCAGGCAAATAGGTTAAGAATTCTAAAACCATAGTGGTAGTGTTGAACAGTTTTGTTAGCTTCTCACTAATAAAATATTCTTACTTATACTTCTTTCTTTTGTTTGCTTGTTTATTTTTTTAATTGAAAATAGATTTCTCTCATACAATGCATTTGGCCACAGTTTTCCCTCCCTCCACTCCTCTCAGCTACCCCACGACATCCCCGCTGCCCCAGGTCTACTCCCCCTGCCCCCGCATTCCATTTCCCTTCAGAAAAGACCAGGCCTCCAAAAGACAACAACCAAACACCACAAAACAAGATACAATAAGAAAAGGCAAAAACCCTTACATCGAGACTCGACAAGGATACCCAATAAGAGGTAAAGAGTCGTAAGAACAGTCAGAATAGTCAGAGATCCACCCACTCCTACTGTTCGGAGTCCCATAAAAACACCAAGCTAACAGTCATACATATATGCAGAGGGCCTTGTGCAGACACAGGCAGTCCCTGTGCTTGCAGCTTAAGTCTCTTAGAGCTCCTATGAGCTAGTATGGGTCACATTCTCCTGGTGTCCCCCATCTCCTCTGACTTTTCTCACCTTCTTCAGTGGAGTTCCTTGAGCTCAGAGAGGAAGGACCCATTGGAAACCTCCAATTCTCCAATTTAGACTATCTCTCCACATAATGTCTGGCTGTGGGTCCCTGCATCTGCTCCCATCTGCTGCCAGAAGATGACTGGACAATGCATTGATCTATAGTACAGCAGAATACCATTAGGAATCATTTCATATATATACTGCCAGTCTCGTGTTTGGTTCTACCCTAAGTCTCTGGGCTATCCAATCAGTCTCTGGTTGCTGTCTGCCCTGGGCAGTCAGGCAGGCAGTGTCAGGCACGGGCTACCTCTTGTGCATGACAAGATAGTTTTTGAAAATAAAGTCAGAAAGATTTTAGTTTTTCTTCGTGGATACTAGGCTTTGATGCTGTCTCCAAGCAGTCTAGGAAAACACTTTAGGGCTGAGCTATATATATTCCCTGCTCTCTTAAAATTTTATTTTCAGACAAAGACTCACTGTGAATTACAGGCAGAGTCTTGACCTTGAGGCTCTAGCCTCATCCCCTTAGGCAGGTAAGGTTGGAGTCCTGCTCCGCCGGACCTGGTGTGTTTTACTTTCCTTGAAGCTGATTCAAGATCATTAGAATTCCTCATAAGATTGACAATGCGGCATAATCCTATGTGCCCTCAAAACAGAGGATAATTGGAACATGTAATAATCACCTACTACAAAAACAGTTTACAAATTAAGCATTTATCCTTTTCTCCCAAATGGTATCCATGTAGCCCTGACTGTGTTGAACATTCTTGACCTCTTGATCTAACTCTTCCAAGCCCTAACATTCTAGAACTTGTAGAAATCTGAGTTACTTTCTTAGATTTATATGAAATTCTATGGTGACTTAAAAAAATTGTTATACTTCTATTTCCTTTCTAGGGAAACTACTTCAACTAACAATGCCAAACATCTTCTCTGACCTCTTAGTAATAGGAGTATCGTTGAATAGAGTCTATTTTATAGAAGAGAATCAAAGGCGCTTCTTACATTATAGAAATATCTGAGCAGCCCGTGGGGAATCATCATTGGGCTGTCACAGGAGAGGAGAGCTTTGGAGACCCACCCACCTAATCTCAGCTTCTCTCTCACTCTGCCCTCCCTCTATTTCCCACCACCTAATCTCCCATTTTTAGCTGATTGCTCCAGAGCGGAGCTCTTGTTGAAAGATCTTGATTTTACTGTAGAAAATAATTACTCATGCCCTTCTCTTATTGCTGAATGCGCCTAAACACACATCGATTAAAATGCTTCTGCAGTTACCCGTTCCATTTTTGCTTTAAAAATAGCTGTGTTTGGAAACAGCAATAATGGCAGGGGGAAAATCTATCTATAAACAGAGCCAAAGTCAATCTCTGAAGTCGGCTTTTTTCCAAAGGATACTACACAACTCTATTTCAGGAATCTGAGTTGAGAATTATGGCTTTATTGAGGAAATTAAAGTGGGTCTACGCTACAAGTCTCTCTCCTCTCCCTCTCCTGTCTCACATTAACTTAGTCTGGGCATCTCTGACAAGCCTCAGCTTCAGTTTATGATTTCCTCATGTTGCATTCTTCTTGATCCTTAGTAAGCCCAGCTATGAGTTTTATATAGATGCTTGTTCGTTGGCTTATAACACACAACAAGTCAAGTTTTCTTTGTTACTCTGCTGCTCTGCTAAGAGTTTTCTTTAATATGGTTTGCCGTATTATTGACAGTGAAAATCTCTTCTCTTTTCTTAATTGTTTCTGCAGCAATTCATGCATTGCTACAGTGACAGCATGTAAGCTTAGGGTCTTTCAGAGGACATTAGACCACGATGGCTCCTTACTTGTTATTGGGATTAAAGAATTCATCAAAGAGGTTTCACATTGTGGTCAGCCTCCTTTCATTATATCATTCCAATATGAAAATACAGGCAAAAAGTTTTCATCAGAACTGGCACTAGCACCCTGACCTTGGACTTTCCAACCTAGAAAACTGGGAGAAAGAAATAGATTTTTGATCTTATGAATCAGACTGAGGTATTCTGTTGCAGAAATACAGAGCAGAGAGTCTTCTACCTTCAAAGTGACATATTATCAGTGATACCGTATTTTCCTTCATTTAAAAAAGTCTTATAAATAGAGCCATGGAATGATGGCTAATATCTGTGCTTTAACTCTCCTCATGAGCATGTCACAAGCATTGTAAAGTTAAAATAAAATTTTGAGTATGTATCTTTACACGTTATTTTAAGATGTCAAAAAAATTCTAGACCTCTTTAGGTATTCCAAAGTGATCAGGTAAAGCTTTGAATAGTCACAAAGAGCTGGCTTGTTTATGTTACTATCAAGCCAAGGCACAGTCTGTGTGGCCTACTTACTGTCTGGATGGTGAATGTTACACATTACTCCCAGGTACCCAATGTTACTCATTGACTCATCGCTGGAGGGATGTATCATTAGAAAAGTGTTCATATGCAAGAAGTACTGAAAAAAAATCATTGGGGGCTGTGGGAAAGCATTTTTATGCCAGCATGAATGTAGAATTCTTTTTGTTCTTGGTAAGTAGCGTTTTAAGTTCCCCAGAATGTCTTCTTAACTGGCAGAAACAAATGTGCCTAGGCATTGTGGAAAGTAATTAAGAAATTCTGTAAAAGCATGTAGAATGAATAGATAATGTTCATACCATTAAAAAAGCCTCTTGATTAAAGAGAATTCTTATCACAGCTATGAATAACTATAAATTATAGATCAACACCCTTAATCTCAAATATAATTGAACTATAATAAAAGTAGGGATAGCTGAGATAAGTTAGGTGAGACTTAATAGACTAAATAAACAATAGGAATCTAAATAAAATTTATGAGATGACTATAGTACTAAACAATTAAAATCTGAAGAGAAAAATGGACGCTGAAGGAGCTAAGACTATAAAAGAGCAGCATAAGTATTGTCAGTTATAATTATAAGACAAAGATTTATATGGGTAAACATTTCATATATTATCATGGAGTGTTTGTGCTACCACAAAATGAAGGAAATATTAAAATAAGTTTGTTGGTGGGGGAATGAAATGAAAGCAAAGTTGCTGAGTGAAGAAGGAAGGCAATGGAGTATATTCAAGATTACAAGCCAGGTTTCTATTCGGAATGCATTTAATAAAGATACCCCAATTTTACTAAGTAAAATTGTTTCATCTGTGGCTGAGGGTAAGGCTCAATTTATTCCAAGTTCTTGTTTAGCATTTCAGAGACTCTGGGTTGCATACCAAGCACAGAAGAAAAAGAGGAGGCGGGAGGAAGAGGAGAGAGGAGAGAGGGAGAGAAGGAGAAGGAGAGAGGGAAAGAGGGAGGATAGAAAAGAAAAGGCTTTGTAGTGTCATTCAAACTGAATGTCAATTAGTGAATTCTTGGACAAAGTGAGATAGAAGTAGACATGGCTTAACTGTGTACCAGGAATCACTAAATTAGTGATTTAGGCAGAATGTAGGCAGAACTTACAAGCATGCCTAAAAACAAAATCCCATACCAGAACATGGTGTACAGAGGACACTGTAAGGAATAGATGTGAATATAATCACTTCACCAAATTAAAGAGAATGCTCAGAGCTAAGAAGAGTATGGCAGAGGAGGAGCTAATATCATTTGGCTATTGAAAGTTAACCTAAGTGATGGCTAACATGAATAGCAAAAATAATGAGTCTTGTTTCAACCTTCAAGCAAAAGATCAAAGCTATCAAAGTAAAGAACTCTTTACAACAAAAAGATTGACAACAAATGTGAATTCTATTAAAGACTATGATTTGCAGAAGGGAGGGTTGCAGAGAGAATGAATGTACAGATGTTTATGATCTTAAATTAAATATCTAGTTGGTGTTATTTTACAGAATATATACATTCAAACCAAAATGAAAACAAAAAAATCAATACACAAAGAGTTGAGTAACATCAAATATGAATTAGAAAAGAAAAAAGATCCTTGCACTTTCTCTTTTCCTGTTCTATGAACTTGATTTTCTCTTGGTTGTCCTGAGGCACTCTCTACATACAAGAAGAACAGAATTTCTCACAGGAGAAATCAAGGAGTAACAATATATTCATGTTTTATTTCCAGAGGGCAGATTTTCTTGGCAGATTTTCCCTACCCAGAATCCTTGTGGCTTCTTTGTACTGTTTAGCACATGAAAGTCCAAGGCTGCCGTGTCATGCTGCAGATTTAAATAGATTCTTAAGGAGGTTGCTAATCCTTAGCCTAGAACCTAGGATACACAGACTCATGCTTCACAGCAGAAGGGTGACAGCACAAAGGAATCAAAGGCATAACTATGGCCCTGTTCATGTCACAAATCTTGTACTCCATCCCAGTCACATGACTGCCCCAGACCCAGCCTGCACTACCCACTGTGTGCCCAGACTCAGCTCAGGTCACAGATGCATTCACAGTCTCTGGTGAGTTGCCCTAGATCTATGTACTCACTGCTCTCCCACACGCATGTTGTCCAAAGTATCCACCGTGCCACCTGCTCTCTGGGTGCAAGAAAGGACATTCTGGATATGATTCCATTAACTCCAGGATTAAGTTCAACATTGACAAATGACACCTCTCTAGAGCAAATAAAACAATTGAAGAGGTGGCCCAAAGCATGGGAGATAATCTTTGTTAGTTATATATCTAATAGGAGATTAATATCTAAAATATACAGAGTTAAAAAAAATGAAGAAAACAAATGAACCAATTAAAAAATAAGCAATGGATTTGAACCGAAGGTTCTCAAAAGAAATAAAAACAGCCAGGAAATGGCTTAAAAAGAGTTCAATATCCTTAGAAAATACAAATCAAAACGACTTTGAAATTTTAATCATAGTCCATCAAAATAGCTAAGATCAAGAAATCAACTTAAAACAAATACTGGAGAGGATGGTAGTGAAAGGAAACTCTGGGTTAATGGGATTACGAATTGGTGAAGCCACACTGGAAATCAGTATGGAAAATTCTCCAAACTGAGAAATTAGATCTACCATAAGACCCAGCTATATCACTCCCTCAAAGAGTTGACATCCTACTACAGAAAATGTAACTCAGTCATGTTTGTTGTTCCTTCCTTCCCAAAAACTAGAAAAACATAAGCAGCTTAGATGTCAATCCACTGATGAATGGATAACAAAACTGTGGTACATGTGAGGTAACAGATCCAGAAAGACAAATGCAATGTGATCTCTCTTGCTTGTGGATCCTAAATCTGAATCCTTCGATTTGAATTCATGACCTGGAGTAATTGCAGAGGCAAGAAGGTAGAAAGGGATAATGTGACCAGGGAGAGTGAAGATCATAGAGAATGAGAAAGTAGGACAATGGTTCCATAAAACAGGAAAGGGGATAGTAGGCCATATATACGTGTGTGTGTGTGTGTGTGCGTGTGTGTGTAATGCAAAAGACTTAAGGAACCACAGAGGGAAGTAGAGGTAGGAGGAATCGGAGGTGGTAGAGAAAGGGGTAGAAATTGTGTAAATACAAATAACTCATTTATAAAATGCTTAAAATAAGAATTTCAGCTAAGTGTGGTGGTGCACATCTTTAACCCCAGCACTTGGGAAACAAAGCAGATGGTTCTGTGACTTCCAGGCCAGCCTGGTCTACACAGTGAGTTCCAAGACAGCCAGAGCTCCATACTAAAACCCTGTCTCAAAATCAAACCAAAATAAGGAAGAAAGAATTTGTAATTAATAATTTGCAGATGACAGCTAAAGAGAAAACTGTGAGGTTAGCATTCTGTCCTTACTGTGCACATACACATACATGCAGGTGCATCTGTGCACACGTACACACCTGCCAATGAATTCACACATACATACACAAGAAAAAAAAACTGTTTTTATAGTTCTCCAAAAAAGTACTTAGAATTGTGAATTTGTTTTAACCAATGTATTTCACAGTGTCTTCAACATCAAACTGAGAATACAGGGATGCAAAATGATGGAGCTAGACCCAGAACATTTTGCAGTCGCTAGCTCAGCTTCCTTTCAAGGCAGCAAGTACAAGTGACAAGTGCTCTCAAGAACAAGCAAGTACCCCAGAGCCAGTACCCCAGAGCACTGCTAAGGCCAGCTGGTGATTTTAGTAAATACATTAAAGAAGAATAGTCATCATTAAAGGACAATTATTTTTCGACAATTCTGAAGACTGGGTCTTCAGGGCCTTATGCAAATTAGGTAGGCACTCTGTCTAAGTCTCCAACCTTAAAGGGTGTCTATTGTTGGTGGCTTTCTAAAATGGATTTCCCTTCATTTTCTCTATCTCTAAATCAGCAATTCTCAACCTGTAGGTTGTGACTTTTGGGGGTCAAAAGACCCATTCACAGGGTCACCTAAGACGATTTGTATATCATACATTAATTTACAATGCATAACAGTAGCAGAGTTACAGTCATGAAGTATCAACAAGAACAATTTTGTGATTAGGGGTCACCACCAAATGAGGGAAGGTTGAGAACCATTGATCTAAATGAGCATTTAACATAACTTTTGGAAATTTTCTACAAACTTATTTAAAGTTCTATACATTTTAATGTTATTTTACTCTGGTATATCTTTAAGTCTCATCATTTCTACTGGCTGAGGATGACCCCAGTTCATTAACGGTTTGTTTTGAGAATGATCCTAACTTGGATGTTTCCTAATGCCCGGAGTCTGCCTTTCTCTATTACATCAGTCGTCAAATTTAAATTTTAGACTTTGGATTTTCTTGCCTGAAAAGAGGCAGACTGAAAAAAAAAATGGGAAGAAGAAGGCGAGGTGTGTTGATCCCTAATTTTCTTTCCTTATGCTTTTGCCCCAAGAGGTCACTAGGTGCCATGTGGATAAAGAAAAAGAATATGTACCAAAGAACACCATGGACCATCACATGGGTCCCAGCATTGACAGCTCTCTCTGGGGTCACAAATTATACAGAGCACCCCATTGGCTCTTGTGTCTCCATGCCAGCTAACAAACTGAGGGAGAGGCAGAGAAGACTGATCTAAAAAGAGACTGGTAATATTATCGCCTGTGAAAACATTCAGCTGTGCTAGGTTCTAAGTTTTATTTCCTCCCATCATGAAATCCAAGTTAGTTTAAGCAGAAAGTAAATAAATTACACTTGGCTTTGCACAGTAGAGTACAGTATGAGTTAAGTTTTATGAACCAGGCATAATTATGATTAAACCTATGAAAAGATGTCATCCACTTCAAGATGTATGATTTTAAAAGGAGGCATCTGAGAATACTTGTTATCAAAACAATAACTTCCCAAAGATTTGCTTAGAGCACTTATCATCAGTTTCTTCAGGATTAATTTACATTACACTTTCAACCTGACATCTCGATGATCCTTAAACAGCTTCAAATCATTCCTGCCTCCATGGTAAGTAGAAAAAAATTTGACACAAAATTAGGCAGAAAATATCTTGTTTTTGCTACTAAACAGTCGTTTTAATAAGAAAAGAAATACTTCTAATTTAGTTGGTAGTGTCTAAATTTTTAATCAGCTATACTTTTTTCATGTATTTAGATAAATTTTCACAAATAATTTCTGAATAAGGAAATCAATAAAATTACATATAAAAACCTTTCTTTGGAGTGGTATCTCTGTGGATACATATTCATGAAAACAAACCCAACTGAGATTTTTCCATATTGGTGGTTTTGCTGTTTCCTTTCTACATTTTGTAGCATTGTTAAATAAAAAAGCAGGAGCTAAGTTCAGTTCTACTCCGCAGTGTAGACAAGTCTTTATCAAAGTGTGGATCAGTGCTCATCACCGGCTCAGACTGTGAAGTACATGCAGGCATCCTACCAGCTCTGTAGTGTGCTAGATTCACTCTCAGTAATTAATTCTTCCCCTAGAATTTTCTTGCTTCCGGGAAACATCCAAGATTTTCAAGCTTTGCTAGGGAAGAAAGACGGTTTAGGGAAGAAAAAGCCTCCTCAACTGCAGGGAGGAGTGAAAGGTAACCGGCTTAGATCAAAAGATGCTTTTCCACAATCAGAAGGGGCAGAGGGGGTAACCTATTGTGAGCTTTTGTGAACGTGTGAGGCTGCATGGCCTGCTGCTAACTTTCGGAGACAGGGCATGGTGTTCGGGCCTATGATTATCTTCTAAGTCACCTGTGACCTCCCATTTGAAGTCATGTAATCAATCTCTCTACTATAGCGTCATCTCTACAAAGGGAAGGGTTTCTTGTTTTTTCATAAAAACTAACCCCCAGAATCAGCCCTGGATCCTATAGTTTATAAATTAGTATCTACCTTTTAGCTGTGTCTTTATTCTTAGAAGTTCATAATGAAGCAGAGTATTTGCATTGTTTTTCCAATACCTCAATGTCATTGGCCTACACTCTGTCTTCTATTTAATTATTTTGTCATCTTATAATTAGTAAATGACAAACTTATGAGTACCTTGATGGATGCAATAACTACCTTATATCTAATCTCTTATTAAGAAATGAAATAAAATATCTTCTTAGAAAGCACTGAGTCAGAAAATGTTTGACTTATCAATGTATTAAAAGATCATCATGACTTCTATCTAAACTTTAAAAATAAATAACTGCCTACAGTGACGAAAACTTATAGCCACAATTGTACACACACAAAGCCATAATAGCTAGTATAGAAACAGACACATCAGTAAGGTTATAACATCCTGTTAATCCAAATCATAATGTAAGTGACTTGAAAATAAATGCAATACGAGAGTATTTTCATTACATGATTTTTTTCAGGTTTATCATTAAAGCTAAGCAACATAAAATGAATTGTGATGCTACCTTTCTACACACAAAATCTTGTGGCTTTCTTAAAATTGTTTCAAAGGCAGGAGGGATATGTAGGAATTACTAAATAGGAAAAAAGAATCACTCTCCTCAGTGGATTAAATTAGTTGTTACATTAGTAAATTAATAAGTCAGACATAAATATTTTCCTGTCTTGATATTCCATAAATATCATATTATAAATTAAGCTTAAAAACATATATTTTTGCTACAGAAATTTCAGCATGAGCACAGAACTTTCCGGTGAGATTGACAATTTTCTTGTCTTCCTGATTATACTCCATATGAAGGAAAGAAAGAAAATAGATTATTATTTAATTTTCATATTAAAATATATTGCACTTAAATAAATTATTAATGTAACAATATTCCATTCCTGAGCGTGAAGGATTTAGTTCACTGGTAGAGTACTTGCTAGTGTGCACAAGGTTCTAGGAGGTTTAATGCCCAGAACCAAAAAAAAAACCCTAATTATTAATAATTTAATGTGCAACTACACCTAAACCCACAGACTTAAGTGGCACATACATTCAAAACTATACCATATATTTCAGGGTTTTGAACATAGAACAATATTTGTATGAAAATTATAAAATAGATAAAATAGAAAGATAATAAAATAACACTTCTACCAAATAAACTAAATTTATAAATGTATAAATTTATAAACTGTATAAATGATTTGCAATGTTTATACTGAATTTTTGGGTGGAGGGTGAGATAAGGTTTCTCTGTCTTAACTCTGATTGTCCCGGAATTCACTCTGTAGATCAGGCTGGCATCAAACTCAAAGAGATCCACTTGTCTCTGCCTCCTGAGTGCTGGGAATAAAGGCATGTGCCAGCACTACCCAGCTATGCTGAAATATTTGTAATAACTACTTATGTAGAAAGATGCCACAGAAATGTAAAATAATGTTTTATTGACTACAGAAGTTATGAAAATAAAGTGAATCTATTTCAGTTATTAATATTGATTTTGCAATGGATTGATCCTTTTCAATTTTACTTGTCTCTTCCCTCAGCACAAATATTACGATTCCTCATGCCTCTCAGCATACCATAATGTTTCTACAGTTAGATATGTTCGTACAAAACACTGTACGTATTTGAAGTTGTGTAGTCCAGGCCCTTAGAGTAGGAACTCTGACTGTAGATTACAATGTTCATCATATGTTTGCTGAATAAAACATTATACAAGACCTCTGGGGTTTGTGAAAAGGAATGTGATTTTTTTTCCTGGGTACACCAATATCAATAAGTGTCAAGGGTTGACTTCATTTGAATGGATAATTTTGAACTAAGTCCAACTTAGACTTCTAAAATGATGCTGACAATAGTATAGTCATCGTCAATGACACTGTTATGATTTAAGTATGAAGTAGACAGCGGGTGGGCTATGGAGTGGGAAGAGGAAAGGGAAAGCTTTGTTTCACCAGTTTGCATGAGCACTTTTGGACTCATAATTTGGTGGCTTTATTGTTAGATGGAGACAAGAAAGAGGCAAGGCCTGCTTGAAGCACATAGGTCCATTGGGTTATGATCTAAAACAATCTTTCTCTCCCCAGGTACTTTCATGTGTTCTGTCTCTGTGTCTCTCTGTCTCTCTCTCTCTCTGTCTCTCTCTCTCTCTCTGTCTCTCTCTCTCTGTCTCATTGTCTCTCTCTGCTGCCTGCCTCCCTGGCATCGCATGTACGGTTTTCTTGTGCCATGTATTTCTGCAAGGATGATACTGCCTTACCATAGGTCTAAAACCCATGGCACAAGCCAAACAGGACCCAAAAGCTCTGAGGCAGTGAGCTAAATCATTCCTCCTTCCCTCGGGTTGCTCATTGGCAATTTTGCCACGACGATGAGAAGGTAACACAGTGATCATGGCCACCATCATCATCATAATAACTCTGATGCAAAACGCAGAGTTTAACATGTATTTGCCCACTTAATAATCATCTGTATTAGTTATTTATCTGTATTAGTTTGCTTCTTTGTTCCTGTGATAAAGCACTGACCAAAACCAACTTGTGGAAGAAAGGGTTTAATCGACTTTCAGGATAAAGTTCATCACCAAAGGAAGCCAAGGCAGGGGCACGGAGGCAGGAATTCCTGTTCTCTGTGGCTTTCACAGCTTGCTGTCTTACACAACCCAAGCCCATCCGCCCAGGACGACTGTCCACAATAGGCTGATCCTCCCACACCAATCAATATACAACCAACAAAATGCTTCTACAGTCGTTGCTCATTGGCCAGTCTAAAGACAATTGTTTCAACTGAAGCTTCGTCTTCTCAGCTGAATCTAGTCTGTCAAGTTAACAGAAACGAAATGGTAATTCTCAAAGATTAGTAAGCTTATTCAAGATCACTTGTCATGCACATGAAACACAACGATAGCATCCAGATGGGTACTTAAAATTTTGCTCTTTTTTCCCCTCTGATATTGTTTCCCAGCCCTGTGGCATTTATTGCCAGCATCGTCTGCATGGCTGTTAGTCCTCTGTAGGTGAAGGTCCTCAACTCTAATGTTGCTAAAGAGTTAGTAGAGCTTTCTTTCACAGTAACAGTTTTTCTCTAGTCACGGTAGTGCATACCTGTAATCCCAGCACTAGCAAAGCTGAAGCAGAAGAACCCTGAGTTCGTGCTGGCCTACACTACATAGTGGAACCACCCTAAAAAATAATAATCAAACAAAACGTCAGAGCCTGTGAAAGTGCAACGAAACTAAAATTAAACAATGCCGGTGAGTACTTTATATTTACTTCATTTATGCTACCCAAAATATAGACTGTCGCGGTAACATACATATGATTGGAAACGAATGAGTGTGAGTAAGAGACTGGAGAGGTTAAGTGTTGGCTGGAGGTGAAACGAGGGAGCCACAGCTGTGCTCAGTCTGGCAATGAATGCTGTTCATTTGGAGTAGAGTACTAGAACGGAAATGGAAGGATGAACACAGTGAAAGAAAAATTGGATTAGCATACGTAGGATTGGGGGAAACATGAGTTTTATGAAATTACGAAGGGAGGATGTCAAGCATGGTTTCTGATGTCTGGGAGAGAGAGGATGAAGTGGGAACAGGTGCAAAGTGAACAGGATGATGGCAAGGCGACAGAGTAAAGGATCCTGGGATTCGTTTCCTGTGAATAGATTTGCTTGTCCTTGACTCCTGTAAGGATAAAGGTCAGATAGGTCACTGCGGATGCGGAAAGTGAAGGTGAGGAAATCTTGTGAGGAGGGAATCCTCATCTCTCATTAATCGACACATGCAATTTGTAATTGAACAACAGTGGCCTTTAGCATGCCTTGTTTAATTTTCCTGTCTTTTCTTTTGGTAGTCCGGCCTCTGGATGCCCTTCCTGAATCTTCTTCTCCTGGAAATAGATTCGTATCTTTGACTGAGATGACGCCTTCTCCAAAAGCCTCCTTCATAAGCAGGCTAGTCGTTGATAGATTTTGTTTTCTTTTATTTTTAATTCTCCTTAGTTCACTGCTGCCCTTGAAGTTAAAAACATGGTGATGTGGTAAAGTTATGGTCAATAAACAAAGTCTCACTTTTAGGCCTGTGCTAGATTCTTCTTGCCCCAACTATCTGTCTCATGTATGAAATGGTTCACTGTTAGACTCTGGGGCCCTAGGAGATAGCAGAGCTATGCAGTGGAAATTTTTGTCGCCACCATGTAGATTAAATGACTAGAAATGCCTGAATGAGGAGAGCACTCAGCCATCTTAAACCAGTATGCTTTTTGGTACCTGTTTAAATTAACACGGACTGACCGCCTCCCAAATGTCTACTAACACTGTAGCTGCCTTTCTGAGTTCAATCACTGCTACAACATCTTTGTAGCTACATGTTTTCTGTATTGGGTGCCAAGCTGATGTTTGCACAAATGCACTACAAGTTTAAGAGCCTATTACAGGAAAATCATGTCTCACGACTCTTTCTAAAGTCCTAATTCCTAACGTTTTTGGAATGTTAGAAGTTCTAAATTCTAACATTCTTGGAATCATAAATTAGATCCCAGTGAACATTTTCAAAAGGAAAGAGTGGCTCATTCCATTTATCCAAACATTCATTGCTTCTGCCTATCCTGAGTTGAGGTCATAATATGAACTAATTACAACTATATATTACAAGGAATTTGTTCCTTGACCATTGGTTAATTCCTTTCTGTTTTTATATGGTTCCATCTGATTTTTTTTCCCACCATCTCCTTAAGTTTTGAGAAATTAATTCTTTTCCAATATATAATTATTAAATAAACACTCAATTTTTTCAGAACTATAACTCTTTTATAAAAATATCTCCATTTTTTTTGCTTTGTACACGAATGTGTTCTCTTTTCCTTTTTAATCCAGCCAAAAATGAGCCTTGATTTCTACCATTTAGATAATGCTTTTCTTTGACCTTTAGATTTCCAAAATTATTTCAATTAATTTTTTAAAAAATGAACATTCAATTCGTTGGTGGTAAGTACTAGAAACAAAAAGTACATTCTAGTTTTCCTTAGCCCTGATGTTTTGCCATTTTTGTAAACCGGTTTGGCATCTTAAAGTGCCATGAAATAATTAGAGAGATCACAGAAGGCCACCCTTCTCCTTGGCTGGGGAACAGAACATGACAGTATGCCATATGCTTCCCCTACACTTCAATGCAGCCTTCTGAAAACTCATCATTTCCAACTTCAGCGTTTCTAAGCAACCACTCTAATATTTTCAGCCTCAAATTGGATGAAGGTCCCAGTGAAAGCATACAAAGAAGAAGAATTCATGGAAGCATCCCTAGGAAATACCAGGATGTGCTCAGATGCAAAGGATGGAAAGACAGGTTTTCTCTAAGGACATATTTTTGCAGCAGGCATGTACTTCTCACAATTAGTGAGTTATATGGAACTGAAAATGCCTGAAATATCAGCAATTTTGAAATAAGGCTTTTGCTAAATTTCCTACATATATTGCCATGCTGGGGATCACACCTGTGTACATTAGATAGCATTCTGCAGCTGAGAATATATATTTGATACATTTATTATTTGTTACTATTAAGATTATAAATTACTAAATAATAGGATAAATGCAAACATTGCCCTTAGGATCTGGATAATATTTTTCAAAAATACAATATCACCAGCACTTAATGTTCACTTATTTTTCTCATATAGCCATCATCATATAAAAGATACATAAAATGCAGGATTTAGAATTTTAAATTATAATAGGGAAGAAAATATATGAAAAGTTACAAGTCTTAATTTTGACATCAGATTTATCCAGTGTGTGATCATGAATCTTCTGAAGAAAACTGAGAAACGCAATGAAAGCATATGGGATTGGTGTTTGGCCATCTGCAGTGTAGGTGACAAACGTAACATCTAGGATAGGAATCCCCGTGGCTGGAGTCCTAACCCACCATCTATTCACTTTTTGATCCTAGGCAGGTTACTTCCATCTCTTCAGCTCTAAAATAAATACTACAGAACCTAAGTTACTATGACAAATAAATGAAAATATACATGGAGTTCTAAACTACAGTTAATTAATCGCTACCATAAATATTATATCATAAATGTGTATTTCCCATCTTAATTGCCTAACTCTCTTTAGAGAAAATGATGTGAGGGCATCTCATGTTCCCAGGAAAGGAACAACTCTCTGCCTCTTTGAAAATGCTTGTGTGAAATTCTTGGAGCAGCAGAACTTGTCAGGGAATGTGTTAACCATTATTCTCCTACACCCACAGAGGTTTGCTTTCCACTGCTTTTTATTGTACTCTAATATATCAAAGGTCTTGGGCCCTTTCTACCTCTTCTTTTCCCCCTCAGAGACTCTCAAGCGGCAGTAGTAATCAAACCTATCAAGTCGATGAGAAATGAACTGAAATGTCACATCTCTGCCTGGAGTCTACACACAAAGCAACGCTGCCTCCTTATCCGCTGCCAAAATCCAGCTCCACTGCAGGCAAAGTATATCCCCAGAGCAGCACAGTGACACCTCTGGCCTTAAGTGCTTTTCCTCTGGTCTGTCTCTTCATGCTTGCAATAGTTTATTAGAAGTGTTCTCCAATGAATGTTGACTTTTCTTTTATTATCACCCTGAAGCCAAGAGTTTATCCACTTAGAAACAAGAGGATGCTTCCCTGGGCTTTTATACAGATCATATTCAGTTTGTAGTTTTCTTCTGAGAATTTTATAACTCTGGGAAATATGTTCTGGAAGGAACTGATAAATTATACTTAAGTAGTTTTTCTGGCTTTTCAATATATTTTACATAACTTGTATTTGATCCTCTAAATTGGACTAGACAGGTGCTATCATACCTCAACATAATGTGACCGCGATTTAAATGACTTACCGGAGGCCACACAGCGTGTAAGATCTAACTTGGAACTCTTCTGACAGTTCAGTTTTCTTTCTAAAATGTTACCATGAATTCTCTTAATGAAACATTATTTGATCAATAATGAGCATAGACGCTTTATAACACACCTTTATTTTGGGTGATTTCTTCTAGCATTCTGATTTACTTTGTAATCTCAAGTTTTGTGCAGAGTGTACAAGTAGATTGCAGCAGACAAATGCTGACTTCATTTGTTCTTATAACAACTCCATATTGTGGAAAATGATTAGATAAGTAGCACAACCTTATATCTATATTCTTAATCATTTGAAATTACCCTTCTGAATCATTACTTCATTTGAAAAATCACCATGATATGGGAAAGATGGTAGAACAAGATGTTGCCTATGATGAATGAATACCTCTAGTGATAAATGTAACTTTATTTTATTACATTTGTTTATATATTTAATGTGTTATGGGACTGTATATGTGTATGCACATGTGTACCACCAGAAAAGTTGCAGGAATCAGATACTTCTACCATGTAGGCTGCAAGCACTGAACTCAGATTATCAGGCTTTTTTATCAACATTACCAGCATATTTTTACTCACTGAGCCATCTTTCCTGCCTTCTTACTCCATTTTGGATGATGAGGCTGACTCTTATGTACCGAACCTATTTCATCACTCCATGATTCTACACCAATTTAAATAGTATGTTCTAAATCTGGCATTTAACCTTGATTTCATTTGATTATACTGGAATCTACTGCACCAAGAAAAAGTGTCTCCTTTATGCATCCTAGAAACTTGCATTCTACCTAGAATACATCGAGTACTGAATAGGTATTTAAATACATATATATACTTACATGTATAGAAATATGCACATATTTGTGTCAGTGAGATGGTTCAGTGCATAAAGTACTTGCTGCCAAACCTGACAGCCTGAGTTTGAGTCCCAGGAAAGACATTGTAGACAGAATCAATGCCTGAAGGTTGCACTCTAGTCTTCACTGTAGCACATACAAACTGTAGCACATACAAACTGTAGCACATACAAACCCACACAAGTGACCATACACATGCTAAATAAATAAGTGTAATTTAAACATTTTAAAAAGAAATACTGATGTATACTTTCAGGTGGTTCTGATTAGGGCTAGAGATATTTTCACATGCAACACTGAATATTTGAAGTTTGATGCTTTTCAATCTCTAACAAAATGATACATAAAACAAATTACAAGTAAGCTGCACTCTGACCTTGAGGACAGCTGTGGATGTCTAAGCAATTTGGGAAGCAGTTGAAGAGAAGATAAACTAAAATTATGTAAATAGAGAAGCCAGTGTAGGAAAAGCAGAAAACCAGAGTAAGAAAAGTCTTCTATTATTGATTCTTCCAAAAGTATTTATGACAACTGCATAATTATATACTTAAATAATTTTACAAAAGTAATTAAAATCATTATTTAAAATTTTAAAAAGTATTGATCTTACTTATTAGGTTTACAAGTTATTAATCATACAGCTTTAATTTTAAAATTATAGAAAATAATTTGAAGTATAGAAATTTCCATGAGACAAAAATATATAGAATTCACTCAGTAAAAACTAAACATAAATATTAAAAACAAGGAGAATGGTGAGGGTTGGGGGAAATTATATAGAGTTTGCTAAGCTAAAACATTAAGTAAAGAAATGAGCCCAAACTCAAACACCGTCCCCAGGAGACTCAGTATCCAGTATTGCTATAGATATATAAGATGCCAGAAAATTACAAAATATCAGGACATTAGCAAAGGAACAGGAAAATGTGACCATCTTCTTAGGGCAAAGATCAAGGGCTTGAGAGACCCACAGGGTAGATTAGGAGGCAAAGATTTACAAGTCACTTAAATAAATAAGTACTAATGGAAATACATTTAAAGAATTTTTGAAAACCTGATGATGAGTGTCACCAGATGAAGAATATCAACTAAGAGACAAGATTCTAAAAGCAGAAGAAAATTGAGAAGCTGGAGGATTTAAGTAAAAGGAAAGCCCACTAGAAGGACACAACAGTGTGCTTGAACCAATGAAATGACAAGTAAATAGTAGGAAGACAAGAATGATGGAATCTGAAGAATAGACAGAAAAAATTGATCACAGTCTCAAAGAAATGTGGGACATAGAAACAGATCAACATATATGCAGAGAAAAAAATTTAGAGAGAGAAAAAAACAGTCTAAGAGAGAGGGCTGAAAACTTGACAAATTTGACAAAGAACATAATGCATTCAAGAACTTCTAGGAAGTCCAAGGAGTCATCATTCTAACAGATGCACAGAGAAACATGGCAGCTCAGTTGTTCAAAGACAAACAGAAAACTACTGAAATCAAGAAGAGATAAGTGACACATATCCGCAAAGGAAGTCCAGTAAAATTAATAGCTGGCTTTTTTCTCTTGATGGAAAAAACCATTAAACTTTCCATTTCTAAGAAGTGGGCCATAATCTTGAAAAACTTAGATAAATTTGTAAATTGACATCAAGGTAATATGCTCATCATGGCATCCTCAAGGCTCTATGTCCTTATACTTTGTTTCCATCCATTAGCCATATACGTTACCTCCCCTTTTTTCCTCACCCTGTCCATAGCTGGTTTCTTATCAAAAACTATGATGGCTAGAAAGCAGTGGGCAACTATTCTAAATGCAAAAAGAAAAAAAAGTTTAACTGAGAATTTTATGCCCTTAAAAACTAATTTTCAAAACTGTATGCATGTATATATATATATATATATTTGCATATATATATATATGCAAATATATATATATTTGCAAGAAAGAAAAAAATGTTAACAGGAAGCATTCATTACAAAAAAGACTAGATGAAGTCTCTCAGGTAGAAGGCACATGAGAGCCACTCAAATCACACACACTAAAATTAAATGACATCAATAAGGCAACTGTGTAGGTTATTACCCGCTTCCTAGAAGCTGGAAAACCAAGGCAGCCATTCTTCTTGCCAGCCTTCAGGAAGGAGCACAGTGCTGAGAAGCCTTTGATCTTCATCCAATGAGAACTTGTCTTGGACTTCTTACAACTTTGTAAAATAAAAGTTCTTTTTTTAGCCACTAAGTTTGCAATAAAGAGTTATTGTGGGAACAGTTAACTATTTCAAGAGATCTAGTTTGTAACCTCAACATTATGCACAAAGAAAAGCTGAGACTTGGGAAAATTTATAGTGAAATGTACCAAAGATTCAAAATCCCAATCCTTCTCAAACTCATCCAAGAACATAGAAGAGGGTGCTTCTGGGTCACTGTACGAAGCTAGTTTTACTCGAATACCAAAGGCAGAGGAAGATGGCAGCAGAAAGAAAAGTAACTGAAAGCCAATATCTTTCATTGGTAAAAACCCTTTTCCAATAGGCTAACAAGCAATCTCAGCATCATACAAGTACCCATAAGGTACCATAAGGTCCCCAGCAGTTGTGGTGAACATCCTTAATCCTGACACTCAGGAAGCAAAGGTAAGTGGATCTTTGTAAGTTCAAGGCTATTCTGGTCCACATAGCAAGTTCTAGGCCAGCCAAAGCAACCCAGTGAAAGCCTATCTCAAAACTAAAAGAATAAAATAGTTAGTCTATGATGCAGTGAGACTTCCTGGTAATTCAAGGGCTAGACAACACAGGAAAATCATTTGTATTGTTTTCTATAGGATATTAAAAATGCAATCCTCTCAGTTAAGACAAAAGCACCCTTAGCAAAACCCGGTAGTCTCAGGATATAAGGGCCAAATAAAAAATCGGAACAGGATTTAATGTGATACAGTAGATCTATGAAAAACTCACACAGCTTGATGGAGAAAGACTCATGTTTTCCCCAACATGAGAAACAAAGGCTAGTTGCCTCCTCTTTGGTGTTTGTATTTAATGTTGTACTTTCAGTTCTGGCTAGATAGAGTGAGTTAATAATGAAAAGAGCTAAGTATGTGTGGGATCAGAGAGCACAGGGAAATCTCATTTTTCTGAGCACTCAAAATTGCCCAGAAAGTAACCAATAAACAATTCACCTAAAGCCAACCTTATAACAAGTCTACCAAATCCTAACCAGCAATATTGAAATTAGGTCAGCACTCAGTCAGCTAATTTCCTGTGACAGGCCAAATTCATTCTGCAAAGTTTTCTTTGCTATGTGTCTTTAGGGGAATAACATCTCCTGTTTTTGAAAGTTAGGGTATTTTACTTCTCTCAAGTGTAATGATTTTATTAACAGGACAAGATTCTCTCTCCCAAAACCAATGCTTATTATTTGTTTTTACCAACAGGAATGCCTGCAAAAAGCAATAAACTAAAATAAACAAGTACAACTCCCAGGGTATAAATTGCAAACTTAAATCTTTCTACTTACTCCGGTTGACATCTTTTGAGGAAACTAGTTTTAATAACAATTTTGAAATATTTGAAATATGCAGCTCTATCTAAAAATACCTGCAGAATGTGTACATATTGATATATACATATATAAAATATAAATGATCCATATATGGCCTCTATCATAGACATAATTTTTGCATTGTTTAATGACTCTAAGAACAACCCAAAACTTCCAGAAGCTTCTACAGTTCGTGGGCCTTTTTCCTTCATGGATATAAGTATATAAGTGAATCTTTATTACATGCCATTTTTTTCTAAATTCTTCCAATTATTTATTGTCTTTGAAACAGAAGCATCTTGTTCTTCATTTCCTGATTTACTACATTTATTTTACTGGGATATTTTTTCCTTATTAAATATTGTATTCACAACAAAACATGAAAATAAAATGAATTTTTATATAGTGGCTTCTCAGCTTTAAAACATTTACAAACACCCACATATTGAAATTCTCTGAACTACTCCTGGGTGCTTAGCATACATTCAACCCAGAAGTAAATGCCACATTGAATTTTATACATTTCCTATTATTTTGTGTATAATTGAGTTTTATTACAGAATTTTTTTATTGATCTAGCGTTGTTTGTGGGTTTGAAATTAAATAATATTGTATTCTGAATTTCAACAAATTTTCGTTGCCAATATGTGAAACTAGTTTATTCATTCTCACTATTTTGTTTATTGGCAAATAATGCCGTTTGGTTTGAATATTTGAGTCTATTTTCTACTAATATGTAAAATACCACTGTGAATATTCTTATGCATGTGTCTTTATTCATGCTCTCTGGGTATATCAAAGGAATATTGCTGTTATTGTCTCATGTATTAGCAATACAAGGCAAAGTCACAGTAAGTATTGATGTTCCTATTTAGGTTCACAAAATGATCGATATTTGGAATTCAAAGACTTTCAAAATGTCACTGCATTAATGAGTTTATAATAATATTAATCTTAATGAGTTTAGCTAGTGTTTCCATTAGCAAATGAACTTGAACATTTGATGTTTCTTAAATATTTTCTTTCAAAAAATACTCCCTGAAATTCTTATGAGCTTTTGTTGGTCTTTCATTAAAAGCCTTGTAAGCAGTTTATGCAAACTAAGAAAGTCCTATTTATTTTACGTGGTTGTGTTATCCTCCTGGTGAAGCTTATCCTTTCAATTTACTATATTGTATCCTTAGAAGATCTGTCTTTAATTTTAAAACACAAGAGTTTTCAAGACTTCCATTTCTTCAGATTAGATTTTACTCCTAAAAATGCACCTCCAATTCCAAGATTCACCTTCATTTAATTCATAGATATTGCAAGTTTTGCTTTTCCAAGTTCCTTTTAATCCTTATTAATTCTGATAGTGTAAAATAATCAAATGATCTACTTCTCCTTTAACACAAGACCACTGATGACTTTTCTTCCCCAACGGCCTACATAGCACCTGGGTCCAATCTTGCACTGGCTGTTTTCATATCAGTCTAACACTCACTAGAGTCATTTGAGAAAAGAGAATCACAATTGAGAAAAGCTCCCACCCCAGCTGGCCTGTGGGCAAGCCTGTTGGACATTTTTTTAATTGATGACTGATGTGAGAAAGCCCGTCTCACTGTGAGCAGTGCTACTCCTTGGCAGGTGGTCCTGGGTGTATAAAAACCAGACTGAGAGGATGTCTGGGCACATATAGGAGGCTCTGATGCCTGAAGTATGTCCAGGCATCTGTGGGATGCCCTGGTGCTTATGGGATGTCTGGGTGCCTGTGTGATGTCTAGATGCCTGTATAAAGTCCAAGTGCCTGTGGGAAGCCTTGGTGCCTGTGAGATGCCTTCTGGTGCCTGTAAAGTGATGAAGTGCCTGTAGGAAGGAAGTTGGGGTCTGTGCATGGTGTCCAGGTGCCTATGTATTTGTGCAGTGGGGCCCAGTTTCAGGTTGAAATTGATCATGCATGACCTCAGGCTAATGTGGGTCACGTGAAAGTCCATAATCAGAGTGTCCTGTTGCCTCCTGGAGCCATGGTAATGCCTGGGATCCATGCTACTGCTACACAGGCTAGACTCAATTTTATTTACTTTATTATTATTTATTATTATTATTATTATTATTACTATTATTATTATTATTAATATGGGAGGGTGGACCAAGGAGGTATTAGAAAAAATATGAAACTCAAGTCATTAATAAAAGTACTATAGAAAAAAAAAAAAACAGGCTGAGCATGCCAGAAAGAACAACTTCACCATAGCCTCTACTTCAGTTTCCTCCTCCAGGTTCCTGTCCTTCATGAATTTCTGCCCTGACTTTCTTCAGAGACAGACTGTTACCTGAAAGAATAAGATGAAAGAAAACTTTTTCCTACCCACATTGCTTTTCATCAGATCATTGTCACAGCAATAGAAACCCTAATTAAGACAAAGCCCCAGAGCTACATTCAAAGCAAAACAAAAATACAAGGAAATGAAAAATGTTATCCTATATATATATATGTATGCATACATATATATATATATATACACACACATATATATGTATCTAAACATCACATTTCTCTCTTTATGTGTGTTTGTGTGTTTATCAATAATGATCTAAATTTCAAGATATATTTGCAATCTATATCTCAAACAAATAAAATAAAATAGTATTGCTCCATTCATGCTTTGTATTTAGAATTGCTGATTATATAGCTCAGATTTCTATTGTGGTTCTCGTTACGGATAACTGCAATGAACTTCTTTATTGGGGCATATTTAAATTATGTTTTTAACATTTCTCTATTTTCTGTTGTGTTTGCTAAAGTGCTGGTTTGTAAAAATGCCTGTGCTATTTAATAATAATAGAAGTCACACATTTTGCTTTGAAGGTAGCTTTTACATGATCTAAATCTTTGTGTATCCCGAAATATGCACTGAGCTTTCCTCCGTAGAATGACAGCAATGGGAAGGATAGCTTAGGAAAATGAATAAGTCTAGATGAGGTCCTGGGAGAGGAGCCCAGGATGATACTGGTGTTCTCCTGTAGGAATGAAAACAGCCAGGTCTCCTTTTCTTGTGGCATATCTAACCTTTGATGTCTAGAAATGCCTTCATTCTTATTTATAGATAATCACTTGTCTGAAGGTATAATTAATGACAACTTCCTGAAAATACTGATTGCTCAAATTTTGTGTCGTTTGCGTCTGAACTTACACCTAAGTATATGGGAATTCTAATAACTAACTCATTCTATATTTAGCTTTCCAAAAGTTTCAGTATAAATACTGCAAAAAAAAATTTCACATGTGATTTTCCCTTCTATTGTCTTACTCTAGTGAGCTGCTTAAAAGATAATTACTTTCCTCTCTGAATCTGCATATGTTGCTATTTCTACTTACTCATCCTTACACGCATCTTGTAATGTCATTACTTTGAATCTCTTCTCTCTGGAATTTGTTCATGGAAATCTTTTGAGTGTGGATAAGTACTTTCTAGAACTGATCTTCATTTGCCTCTGCCAAGATGAGTCTGGGTAAAGGAAGCACCAGGCCTATTTTAGAACATATTCTCAAAATTGGGAATTTTTAGACACACATGTTCATGAAATCCATCAGCTGTCACAGTTGGGACTAGCAGTTTACATGTGAATGTGCTTAGAGAAAAGTATTTTCTCTTCTACATACAAGCAAGTTGATCATAATAACCTTATCTTTCATGTTTTCATTGGATTTCTGACAAGGATCATGTAGAGTAGGTCCAAACTTCAAAAGAAGGGGAAGCAAGCCCAGGTTGTAGCACAGAAACGCCCAAAGCTAGTATCGTCATCACTCCAACCAGTTGGTGTGAAGCTAATCAGACTCTAACAATGCCCAGAAACAGAGGAAGAGAGCTAAGAAATTCATGCAAGCACCTGAGGCCTATGTTAGGTTTCTGTGGTGAATCCAATACAAGAGTCAGTCAGAGTCAGTCAGAGTCAGTCGAGTAACTCATTACACAAAAACTACAACCCACATTGCTCCTGCTTTCATATTTAGCTGTTTGGGTACATGTTACATTAGTACATGCTTGGTACTGAAATGCTTTAGGTTCCTTTAACGTGTGTGTGTTTGTGTTTGTGTGTGTGTGTGTACATGTGAGGCTGGGATTTGAGCCCAGAGCCTCACACATGTCAGGCAAGTGTTGCACCAAATGAACTATATCTTCAAACCCTACGTTAAAATTCTTATTTAAAACTTTTGACATAAAGTCTTTCTATGCATTCCTGGCTATTATGAACTTACTATGAAGACCAGGCAGACCTACAGACCACAAAGCTCTGCCTGCCTTGACTACCAGAGTGCTGGGATTAAATGTGCATGCCACCATGCTCTGGCCATGTTGAGATTCCTTCGTCTCCTTTACCTCACCTGATTTAGATGTTCTGAATTTTTTTAATTCAAGTGTAAGTTATTAATATATTCATTATCAAGTAGAGAAGATAAAAATTGAGAAGACAAATATTGTTTTATAGAAAACTAATCAAGAAATAATGCTTATGTGGGCATGTGGTAATTTTATGGTTAATGGTTAAAATATTTAATAGTAAAAGTACACAGGAAAATTGTAATAATCGCAACCTGTATCTTTAAATGAGCTAGGAATGTAATTCAGTCTCAGAGCATTCAATATCATCATGATGAACAAACAACACAATAAATGCACAACTTTTAGGGCTAGGAACGTAGCTAAAATGAATTTGTGCTTAATGAACATGAGACCCGGGTTCAATCTCTAGGACAGCAATAATAATAATAACAAACATTCTTTTTCTTTTTTTCCTCAATTTTATTAGTTCTTTAAGAATTTCATGCAATGTATTTTGATTGTATTTTCACTACACCTCCCAGACCCACCCCCATTCCCTACCCATCCAACTTAGTGCTCTCTTTTTTAATTTAAACTCATCAAGTAAAAAATATCCTGATTACAGTTTTCCCTCCCTCTAACTCCTCCCACCTCCTCTCCACTTCCCCTCCCATCCAGATCCACACTCTTTCTGTCTCACATTAGAAAATAATAGGCTTCTAGGAGATAATAATAAAAACATAACAAGATAAAATATAAGATAAAACAAAAACCATCATATCAGTGTTGGACAAGGCAAAGCAACAGAAAGAAAAAATGTCCCCAAGATAAGGCACTGGAATTGGAAACCCACTCGTTCACACATTAGGGAGTCCCATAAAAATACGAAACTGAGAGCTATAATACATACTCAGAGGATCTGGCGCAGACCCATGTCGGCCCTGAGCTTGCTTCTTCCATCTCTGAGATCATATGAGCTTTGTTCGTGCTGATTCAGAGGTCCTTGTTATCCTGGTACCCTCCACCCTTACTCTCTTTCCACCTCCTCTTCCATTGGGTTCCCTGAGCTCTGAGGGGAGGGGTTTGATGGAGACATCTCATTTAGAGCCATGTGTGGCAAGGTCTCTATTTCTCTCTCTGCACACTGTCTGGCTGTGAGTCTCTGTATTTTGTTCCCATCTGTGCAGAATGAAGCTTCTCTGATGATAGCTGAATAAGGCACTGATCTATGAATATAGCAGAATATCTTTAGGAGCAATTTTATTGTTAATTTTTTTAGACCAGCAGTATTTGGTGGATGAACAAAAACAGGAGACCAGATAGCTCAGAGAACAAACTATTTTTTTTAATTGATGGATTTTATCACTTTTCTAAATATTCTTTTACAAAGTGCTTTTTTTTAAACCAGAAGCATTTTTTTATTCTTTGAAAATTTCATACATGCGTACAATGTACTTTGATCGAATCTACCCCTCACTCTTCCTTCCAATTCCCCCTAGAAGTAATTTTGTACTTTGAATTTGTTCTTCCCTTTCTCTTTGTAAATGAAGTTCTGTATTTCATACTAGAATTTACATATTTAAAAATGGAAATTTGCATGTTCTGAAGCTTGAAAAGTTCTCAGATTTCCACCCACCAGCCAGAAGCAGTGCATAACAAAACACTGAGATTCTCTGTTCTTTTGTAGCACACATATTAGACTGTATGCTAAGCCCAATATCACATTTGTCATATGATAAAACAACATACAAACCCAATTCTTTATGACATTTCCCATCTCTATCAGGAGATAGATGTGTGAGATCTGATCACTTGGTTTTCTAAAGATATGCACTAACTCATATTCCCTTCCAGTACTATTAAGAAGAAACTTTAGGTAATTATTTCCTTCATCAATCTGAATCTCACATTCACCAGGTTTTAGAGGCACTCGTAATCTTGGTTTTGATGTCTTCTAGCAGGCTGCAGATGCTTTCTGCAATAGCCCCCTTGGTGTTTTGGTTGTCCCATCAGCCTTCCCCACATTCTAAGAATACACAAAGGAGTCTGCTCTCAGGATGGCTTTCTTCTTACTGAGACTTATTCATCAGGTCTCAGCCATAAGCACTCTAAATCAGTGGTGGTGCGGGGTTTCCCAGTATGTGCATGGATTTCCCATTAATGACCTAAAAGCTATATCTCTCATTCAGGTTTTATTTTTTAACAATTGGTCATAACTTTTCTTCCTCTCAGCATTTTATGTCCTGTACTTCTGACTTTATGTATAGATATAAATTTATAGTTTTACATATATTCATATAAAATTTTGAGAAATAAACCATGGATACATTTGCATATCTGCAACAAGAAAGTTGAATTCAAATGAGCTTATGTTATGCATTTATAAGTTTCCTCTATCATATCTCAGCAAAAGATCATTAAATCTCTTCTGAAAGACCCCTAAAGATGTAGAATTTATTATCATATTTAATGTCCATAGCAAACTTAACTCCTTCTCCATGTAATATTCATTTCAATTGTTCTACATCTTCCTTCCAGAAATACACACAGCATGTTTAACCCAACACACTAATAATCTAAGGTTTTGTAGAGCAACTATTTTATGTGCATTTTTTCCATATAAGCCAATGACAAATTTTGACAGAAAATATTCATCCCACCACTCAGTGAAAGTGCCCATTTTATAACTATCCAACCAATAGCATCTGAGAATGTTTGTGAAGAACATAATAATGCCAACAGGGTTACTTTTAGTATCAAAAGTGAACATAGGGAATGGTCTTTGATTAAAGAAGGGTAGATGAGTAGCAGCTTTGCTTAAGAAAATGAAAACAATAAAATGAAATCTGAAGAAGTCAAATCCTTAAGAAGAAGGAAAGCTTTTTTAAAAAAAGACAATAATCCTACAACATAATATGTAACGATAGTAGTGACTTTCGAAAGATGCTTTAAAGGCACATTGAACATTTGCACAACTTCTTTGATGACATGAATGCTAAGAAATATCTATCTAGAACCTGTGACAGACTTTACTACAAAATAAATTCCCAAATTATTGTTTACCTGAGAGAATGTGTAACAGAAAAAAGAATACCATGTGTTCTTATACTACCTGAGGACACATAAAAATGTGAGGAGTAGGTAGGTATGCTAACTACAAAATAAACATACCAGTGGAATAGATATAATTAGTACGGACAAGCTCACATCAGTGGGGTAGGTATAACAAGTAAGAGATGGACTCACATCAATCAGACATACTCCTGTTGAAGAGTCTCAAGCACATGGATAATGAAATAGAGCGAACCTCTATTTGTACTTAGCATGGTGACTAAAGCAACATGATATAGAATAACTCTTAACATAAATTTTGGAGTCAGACCAGTAGAGATTTAAACCATAGATGATTTGAATCCTTACTGCTTGGTAACATCATTACAAAAAGACTCTAAAGTTACATTCAAACATTCATCATCTCCATGACCACAAAGATGCCTCTGACCTTCCTAAAAACCATATTCTTCCATCCATGCAGTGTGGATGAAGGTTCAATACATTAATAGAGTCAATGTCTCCAGAACGTGAAAGTCACTTCTGCTCCCATATGTTTTGCTGAAGAGCTATCCACAATACAATTTTTAAAAATAATGATAAATTTAACTGTTACAAGTTCGAGGCTAAAATTGTATATTTATAAAAAATGTAAAGTTGGCACTTAGTATCAAAATGGGAAATAAGGAGGGGAAGGAGATAGACAGGGGCAAAATTAGAGATGGAAAGGAATTATAGGGAAGGGAGAGAAGAGGAATAGAAGGGAAAGAACAGAGGAGAAAAATCTGTTCAAAGTCTAGTGCCCAAGGGAGCTCTTCCCTGTGCCCTAAATGACAGAGTGGCAAAGGCATTCTGACAGGTACCACAACACTTTGCCCATTTCATTAGCCCAGAGTCAAAAGTCCTGAAAGATGAAAAGAGCAGATCTTCACTGGATTGACATTTTCAAAGTTATGGAGAACCATCTTCAGCCTGAGAGCAGCAAATGAATAAACGCAATTACTACAGGCATATTAAAGCTCTTCAGAATTTGCTTCAAAAATTTGGCAAATTGACCTACCACCAATTTATAACCACTTACAGATGAAAATTTACATTTCTCCAGGGCAGATTCACTGGGGAAGCAAACCACTTTTGAAGTTAGGCTTTGTGCCCAGTAGTAAATGGGCAACAGAGAATGAACCCAATGGCGTCTTTGGAGGTTCCTTTTCTCATGATGTCCTGTCAGGGCTTTTAAAGAATACTTTTTTAAGTGTTTATTTTTATTTTCTTTGCATACTTTTCTTTTGGCCCTACAGGTTCTTTGCACATATCTTATGGATTCCAGTTTTTTGTTTGTTTTTATGGATTTTCTGACTGTGTTAACAAGCGAGTTTCTGTGCCTACAGCTGTTTCTTGTGCCTTTTCTTGGGCTCTTTTGCTTCTGTATGTTTGCGTTGCCCTATTGTCACGTTAGTTTTGTTTGGTCCTACTGTATTTTATTTTATTATTATCCCTCGGAAGCCTGTTTCTTTTCTAATGAGAAACAGGAAGGGGGTGGATCTGGAAGGGAGGAGAGGTAGAGGAGAACTGAGAGGAGTAGAGCGAAGGGAAACTGTAATCAGAATATATTTGTGTGGGGGAAAACTTATTTTCAATTTTAAAAAAGAAAAAATAGCAAACTCTTCAACACTGGGCTCTTTTCTTCACATGACTTCATATCTCTGCGCCATTAAGATACAAAATAGTTGTCGTCCTACTTCGAGTAGATGCTGAGTTGTAGCTTGAATGTAGATATGAAGTGAACATGAATATGTGTTGGACACTTTCATTCTTTCTACCATACCCCTTGGAGCTGTTCTGCTTTCACTAATAGCCATAGGGACCTGGCACACACTATGTGCCCTCCACAGGCTTCCATGGAATCCTCTGAAAAGACACAGTCCATCAGGACAGTAGATAAATCTCCTTAAAAACAGCCTCAGTCCACAAGACATACATGCCAGTCAATGAATTCTTCAGATTCCATTCTCTGGTGAAGCAAACATTTCTAGGGTTCCTTCCACATGGTCCCTGGAAGATTCCGAATGGAATGGAGCCCAGATGACTCAATGAAAATCCCTCCTTGCAGTCTGCTTTCAGCTACCTTCCCATCTGGTTCTGTCTAGTTCTGCTCATTCCTTCTAATATTCTGTCTTCACCTCCCTAGGAGCTGTTATTAAATCCAGGTTTAGGGTATGATTTTGACAGAACTCAAACTACGACAAGAATCGTATTACATGAAAACTGTTCTCTCTTCATTTTTAAAGTAAACTGAAAACTAGCTTTTTAAAAAAAAAAAACTGAGTGGTTATCACACCAATTGGTCTTTCGACATGTCAATAATCCTAATAAGTTTTCAGACTTACTATTTTCTTTGCTTATAACGGAATCCTAAGACTAATGTGCAAATAATATATATATATATATATATATATATATATATATATATATATATGTATACATATGACAGTTTTGAACACGATGTCTGATTCTCCCCTCACCGACAGGAGAGTCTTTCAAGTGACATCTATTTAAGTGTCCTGTTATGAAAAGCAACTCAATATTAATGACACTCAAGTAATTCCTGATTTCAAAAGAAATATATCTCAGTAATAACAAAAGATTTTTATTTACTGCTAGAAATGTGGCCTTCTCATATCTCCTCTGCCTTTATTATTAATCAATAAAGCTCAGGCAACATTTTTCTCAAGATTTATTCAACAAAATAGATATTTCTTGAAAAACACATTTTCATTTCTCCCTGTCAGACTGACTGTTGCCACACTGGTGAATTGTTTATAAAATGAATGCTATATCTTCCTTTCGGATGACAGGTCTCTGTGGTTTGCTGTTTATGAGTTTTGTTTGTTGTGACTTAAAATGCAGGATCTACTTTTCCCTGGTGTTTTTCTGTTTTGTTTTGTTTTTTTCTTAGTGAGCTGGAAGAAGATAAACAGAACATTCACATTTACAAGCAGCAGCTGAGATGTCCTTCAAACCTTCTATGCATTTCTATAACTTGTCTGTGAACTCCTCAAATCTTGAGAATATAAAACATTCTAATGCACAATTTAAGACAAGTTTTTAGCTCTTTGTGTAGAAGTTGAATTGTAAAGTATATAAATTTGTTTCTTGGGTCAAAGGAGTAATATCATGAAGTATCTTTAAACTGTCGACATTGAGATAAGAGTGAGGGTAATGTCATCTTAAAGCAATGTTTTTAAAGAAGCAGGTTTGTAGAATTCATCTGTTCAGTCATTCATTCATCCGTTCACAGTTGTATCAAGCATCTAATATGGCAGGCACTGAGTTAGATGGCAGAATTAGCAGAAATTAGTAGCTCGGCCCCTGCTGTTGATAACTTCAGTTTACTTGAGTGAGAAAGCTTAAATGCAAAAAGATGGAATTTTAATGTGGAAAATATTTTAGAGTAAGGTCTCAATGTAATGAAGGCAAACAGGGTATGTAGCCAAGGATGAACTTGAACTTCTGATCCTCCTGTCTCGACCTCTGTGAGTGGTGTTGCAGATCCAACTCAGGACACCAATGCACACTAGCCCACTGAGCTACATCCCCAGCCATGAACCATTTTAATGGAGGGTTTTTTTTTAATCATGTGTAAGGGATACAGATAGGAACATAAGAAAAAGTCCACTTCCCTCAGGAAATTTTCACTGGGGATATGAACCTATATGGGTGTTAGCCAGACAATGAGGGAAGACAGGCATCTCAGGCATGTGAAAAGGCAGCGATAAATACACAATTTTAATTCATTTTTACTGTCATTTCATGTCGTTGCTCAAACTGTTCTGATGTATATAAATATGTTCACCTTCTTAATCAGAAAGAGTGAGAAAGAATCCATGCTAGTACAAAAGGCAGCAGTGAATAATACCCTGAAGGAAATTGGATTGGGTACCATAAATAATTGGAGTCACTCAGTAAACTTTAGCACTTTATTAAAGTTTGTGTTTGGGGAGGTTACATTGTAACCAGGAGAAGGGATGACGAGGTAATAACAGAAGACCAAAGCCCCTACTCATCTTCCCATTTTTACCAGGTAGGATATCACTGTCTCAGGACACTGCTGCAAAATCCAAGCCTCTGACTCAGTCACTGGTGTATCACAGGCTCTCCACAGTGGCTTTTCTGAAATAACATAAACATAATGAGGAACGAAAGTAATAAAAACTTGAAACACAGGATGCCTGAATGGAAAGGAATAAGAAGACGTTTAAGGACTTTAAATATAGAACCTGTGATTTGTGATACATTCAAAGAAAAATATTTTTAATGGGAACACATTTTTTCATGAAAATTCAGTCTACCCTGGTTATAAGTACAACGATTAGACTATGGTTACAACAATCTGTGAAATATACCACCACTGAAGAAAAATACACTGGCATATTGGCTGGATTCTGGAAGCTTTGCTACTGGGGAGGCTGGAGTTGGGGGATCACAAAGTGAGGTTCTGCCTGGGCTACAGAAGGAGCATTGTGCCAACCTGGACAACTGAGCAAGGCTCTAGATCATACACACAGGCTATATTTACAAATAAATCATATATGAGGATATGTTGTAGAATTATAGATAGAGACTAAAAGGTAATGTCTTAAACTTGAAGTTACTTCAGTGTGCCAGATATGTATGTTACATTCAGCAATGCTCCTCTTAACATTTATACAAATAAGGCAAAGGCATACTTAACTAGAAAAAAAAAAGAAACATAGGACCACAAAATAACTGGGTGGACTTTTCTATTAATAAAACCTTTAGCACCACATAACCAAATAAAAATTGAAAATATTTCCTCAAAGTATACTCATTCCCCAATAAAATAAAGATAACATACATATCACATTGAGCAACCATTTCTAATTATATTTATATAAGAACATTTTTTTCTCATTATAGCTTGAAAATACAATTGCCCATAGCATAGGGACCTTCAATCAGCAATTTGACAATGTGCTGCTCATACAAATACAAAATAAATAACCCATGTAACTTTGTCATGCAGTTTTTCCTCTGTTGATATTTTCCTGTCTTACTTAAGAGCATAGCTATTGCTGTTCATCAAGCACTCAACATGCAATGCATTCTATGATCCACATTCATCTGACGTGATCCTTCAAGGTGACTGATTAAACGATCGGTTAATGATCGCATGATGTATACCTACAGCTGTCCTTAAAATGGAGGCCCTTTTAAAGAGTCTGTATTTTTGATCATTATGCAAATGCTAACGCTACTTAAACAGAGCATCTCTCTATAAAAGGAAGCCTTACTCTCACTCCAACTTACGATCATAAATGGAAAGCTCGTTTGCCCTCCATGGTTCCTGTGCCTGCCAACTACTGAGAACTTTCGAAGCCCAATAGTACCAATTCTCTAAGAAAGAATGAGAAGTGAGGAGTCGTGTGTGAGTGTGTGTGTGTGTGTGTGTGAGTGTGTGTGTGTGTGTGTGTGTGTGTGTGTGTGTGTGTGAGTGTGTGTGTGTGTGAGTGTGTGTGTGTGTGTGTGTGAGTGTGTGTGTGTGAGTGTGTGTGTGTGAGTGTGTGTGTGTGTGTGTGTGTGTGTGAGTGTGTGTGTGTGATGTTGGATTTCAGCAAAGTTTAATGAAGTCAAGAATCTTTTTACATGTCTGCTGAACATTATTTTTATTTGTCGTGGGAAAATGCATGTAAACTTCTCACTCCACGTCATAATTGGTAGTTGTTTCATGTTCTGTTAGTTACATTTCCTCTTTCCTTTCCTTTATTTTTTATTTTCTCTGTTCGTTGAAGCAGGGGGTCTCACCAAGTAGCCCAAATGAACTATTTATTCACAATTTTCCTGTCTTAGCTTCCCAAGAAGCTAAGTAACCATAGCTACAGTTACAGTCAAGTTCACCAACCCTAGCTTTATGCTGTGTTTTTTATAGATTTTCATTAGTGAATTTCCTATTAGATATGCCCTTATCAGATGTGTAATGCGAATTATAAGTTTTGGCTTTTGTTTCATAGATTTTTTTTTTCTGTGCAGTGCAGAAGCCTTCCAGTTTGATATAATTCTGCAAGTTTAGTTTTGTTGCCTGAGCTTTTGTGATACAAAAATGACAAAATGTTACCACCAAATAGCTTCTCTCCTGGTTCTTGGTTTGATTCTTTGTTTGTTTGGGTTGGTTGGTATTATTTTATCTTTATCATTTCAGGACCTATTTTCAGGTCTTAAAAATCAGTTTGAGGTTTTTGGCTGGGGGGTTGATTTACTATAAGGATTCAGTCTCTTTTAACTCTAGATATTAATTTTCCCTACCCCATTTATTGAAAATGTGACACACATTATTATACATTTTCAGTGGCCTTATTGAAAATTAGTTGATTTGTCTATGCTTTGGTTTACCTGTGGATTCTCTCTGTACCATACTATGAAGTTTGCCATCGTTAATTTTCCAATAGGTGAATACAGGACATGGTCCCAGTTTGATGTGTCCATCAGTCTATTTACTGAGCACGACATATCCAGAGAAGAAGACATCAACCTTTTGTAGAGATGTATGCCTTCTTTTGTTTATTACTTTAGTCACACAACCCAAGAAAAGGAAATAACATAAATGTCCATCAGAAATAGATTAAAAAAGATAATTACACACAACACACCCCAATGTTATTCAGTCACTTAAAAGGAAAAAAAAACCCATTTCCAACAATACAAATTAATTTGCAAGATACAATACTAAAAGACACAAATTAGGCATAAAAAGAAAATTATTGTATGATTTCACCCATATGTGGAATCTAATAGAGGGAGTAAAATAGATAAAATGAAGTAGAAGAGTGATTGCCAAGGGTGGGAAGGGGGAGGAAAGATCAAGGAGTACACACTGTAGTTTGCACAATTAACAAGTAGGTAGCGTTACTTTGCAACATTTGAGCTATAGTTAATACTGCATTGCATCTAGAAAATGTGCTTTAAAAAAAAAGTAGATTTCAGAACTCTTAATACAAACAGAGGTCACTATGGAAGCTGATGGGATAATTTTCTTGACTATGGTAAATTATTCCATAGTGTGTGGATAGATATCAAAACATAATATACCACACACATAATGAATTAATGTTTAATCCTTAATGTTCAGGGGCTTGAGAGATGATCAGCAGTTAAAAGTACTTGCTGCTCCTGCAGAGGACCACCGTTTTGTCCCCAGCATCCATGCTAGGAGAACCCAGCTCATAATCAGCTGTAACTTCAGTTCCAGGTGTATCTGGCCTACATTGGCACAAGTATGCATGTGCATATACTAACAAGCAGACACATGCACATAAGTGGAAATTTAAAAATAAATCTAAAAGAAAGCTTCCTGCTCCACAAACAGACTCCATATGATGGCTTTTATTCTTTAAGTTTCCTTGGGTGTAGGAGAGGTAAGAAATAAAACCATAGTTCTCATTTTATAATCATATCACAAAAAAAGATTGAGCCAGCAATTTACACAGCCTGTGTTTTTCCTGTGTGCAAAACTGCTTATGAGGCTGTTTTTACCATATAGAGACAGCCTCAAATGACATGATAAGCGCTGGATGATTTTAACCTTGGCTCCAATTTGGAAACAGGAATGCGTGCAAAGTAAGTTAAACATCCAACTCCCATTCCAGCCATTTATAGTAGTTCTGGGTTTTCTAAAAATAATAATAATAGCAACAATCATATAGTTTTTGCTCCTGGAATAAATGAGAGCTCAAGTAGACAGAGCTAAAGTGCAATGGTGCCCGGTGTTAATAGTCTTTCTATCTCCTGTTTGTTGGCTGGTGGACTCCCAGCATGAAGAAGCCTGCAAGCTGTTCTGGATTTCAAGAGAAAATGAAAAGAACTATGACCTGTGTTCTAGAAAGAAGAGGCAGCAAGCATCCCTCCATCTACCTCCATGCAGCTGCTTCACAGCAATCCTTACTCAGGAACTTGACTGATAACCATCGGAGGTTCAAGTCTCAGATGTACACAGCATTACTAAGTCCAAAGAGAGGCTGAAAATGGAGGACAGTAATTTATCTCTGTCCTGAAAAAAAAATCTTAAAACCCAGAACATGAATCCTGAAAGAAAAGAGTCATCCCATGTAGGAGCATTAACCTATATATTGAAGGGTAAAATTCTTCAAAAAGGCAACAGTTTTTCCAACATTGTGAAAATTATTTTCACTATATGATACCTTTGTACCTTCCTTAAATCTTACAAAACATGGACATTTTATTCCTCTGTGAGTTTTAGTACACTCCTTTTGCCATACCCTATAGTCTGAGTACCCTGACAATGCCCCCATATCATCTGTCCCAATCTTGTCCCCATAAAAAATGAAATAATAATTATATGATTAATATCAATGTATACAAATGAGTTCATTTAACAATTAGCAAAGTAGGATTTATCAAACAAGACATAAATAGACCCATAAATTCCACTAGATAGAAGTCCGTACTGAGACCAGGAAGAAAACAGTATTTTTTTCTTCTTATTCCCTTCTTGACTTATTGATGACAAGTACTAAAATAATCATGAACAATTTTTTAAGTAGTAATTAAAAAAATCAAAAGTCTTCCTCAAGGAAGAGCATACCAATTGACTGTCCAATAGCAAATGTTCAGCCCTGAAAACATATATACACTCAATGTTATACAGACTGAGCAGGTTGTACTTGGGTACTTAGGAATTCAGATCTTAATATTGTATGTTATATATACTTATATATACATTCATATATGTATGTAACAACAATTAGTGAAAAAAGAGGCCATCATTTTGAAAAAGAACAAGGAAGGGTATAAGAGAGGATTTGGAGATGTGAAAGGGAAGGGGAAAATTAAGTAAGTATTCAAAAAATAAAATAAATATTTTTAAACCACTCACCAAAATGTTTGTTATTGCAATGATTTTTTAATAATAAACCTTAAATAGAATATTTGCAGAATTCAAGTACTGGTATCCTAAGAAAATTAACTTAATAATGTATTTTATAGATATTAGTCTAGCATATTACCTTGCAATTTATATTCCACAAGTGAATTTACTTGGGCTTTTCTAAGGATTTATTCCATAAACTCTCACAAAGACTAGTTTCTTTACACACCTATGATTTAGGCAGCAGAAAGTATAAACTGGAAAAAAAAAGGCATTTGATTATAAAATTTATATACATACAGATTTTCATTATAATTTCTTCTGTGTATTTCTGATCTTAACTATATACAATAAAAAAATAGTTCTCCCTACAAAACACAAGCAACCTTCAGCTCCATGTCAGGCAGAGCAATTTTATAGATTACTCATTCCCCAATCCAAAACTACAAACTTAGCTATAATGTTTTAAAGCAGGATAAGTGTCCATTAATTCATATTCCTTTGGGGATTAAAAACATCTGATAACTGTAGATCAGGCATGTTAATTTTCTCTTGCCTTAAGCATAAATCACTGTATAGACAGATAAATACTTTGTTAACTATCCTTATATATGTGAAATCTCTGCCCCAACGTTACACACTGTTGACTGAAAAAGAGATAGGAATAGTTAGCGATCAGTTCTGATCACTATCATGAGCTAAGAAATATTATATCCATATGAAAGCTTTGCAATATTTTAACAAGGCATTTTCTTGGAGAAAACTTAAAAACAAAACTGATTGGGAATTGAAGGTTTAAAGGCCTCTTGACGGGATGAGTTATAGGTTGGGCGTTAAATTGACTATAATCCGACAGATCAATGGCGGTTAGAACTCAGATAAGAATATCAAAGATTCTATGCATCTGGAATACTTACATAGTAAATAATTAATATAACTCATATGATTAAACACTAAACACATAAATGAGAGGGTGGGAGACATGGCTCAGAGGTTAAGAGCACCTCTTGCTCTTGCAAAGAACCTAGGTTCAATTTGCAGCACCTGGGTTCACAAATATCCATAACTCCAATTCCAGAGGACTATAGTTTCCTATGCTCTCTTCTGACCTCCATGGGCACCAAGTACCCACACCATGCACATACATGCATGTGAGGAAAATGCTCCATATAAAGTAAAATGAACAAATCTAATTTAAAGCACATATATGAACATACACTAGGGCATAATATGAACTAGACCAAATTTTAATTTCTTTCTAGATTTCATACCTCTCCCCTTTCTCTTTGGAAAATTCATTTTTTGAAAATCTGCAAAGACCCATATAACACCAATGTTATTTATTAGAGACAAATGCCCATTTTATAAATCCTCTCTAATTAGAAGATAACTTAATGAAGCTTTAATTAGCCTAAAGTTATACAGAATGGGCTTTGGGAACCTTTTCTGGAGAAACAAGTTTAAGCACAGTATTCCTTTTATGTCAACATGATTGCATTATCCATGTCAAAATAAACCAAATTTGTGGGCGTGTCTGCAACAGAGTATTGAAAAAAATAGTTCTGGACTTGTTGGTCCGAGAAAACCATTAGCTCACCTCACTGTGGGTGGGCACTATCCATTGAACACCTTCATGAAATGGACTCAAAGGAGGAATATGCCCCTATTTTGCAATTTTTCTGCCTCAGGTCCTGAGCAGAACTCTACCATTGTCTGTCCTAGGACTCTAGTACGTGCTATGGCCTTCTGTTTCTCAGTCTTCAGACCTACAGTTGTACCAATGTTCCAGGGATTCCAGATTTCAGACACCAACAACTTTCCAGGCCCCAGGAATATGTGAGCAGTTTCTCAGAAGAAAGCCACTCAAATTTTTCAATGTGCCTGACACCAACACCCACTACTTTAAGCACAAGAAATATGTTCAGAGGGAATGTTAGTCCAGAAATACAAGGATGCAAAAAGGATTGAATTGGAGAAGTGGATGAATGAGGAAGCAATGCGTTCCATATCAGAGACTCAAACACTTGGTCACTGATTGGGAAACTTACATTGAACATCTATGGTCCAGATAAATGTGATGACCTTGTTAAAAGAACAAAACTGGACATACATACTATGGGCAATGAGATTTAAGAAGCAAAGGACACAATCCTTCTTCTCCCATATCTTCCTTCCCTCTTACACCATCAGGTGTGGGAAATATAATACATAATATATAATAATATATAATATATACCAAGCAACTGTCGAGAGCTCTAGACTTGACTGTCCACGTTTAACTCTTTCTGTTGTTCTGGATGGTGAGGAAGCAAGTTTCCAACTCCAGGTTTTGACCTTTGCCTTCCCACTCTAATAGAGCAGAATGTGTCTTTTTGGAGGCTCATTAGACTGAGGACCACAAGAGACAATGTTGTTCCCTTCAGAAAGAACAGAAATTGAAAAGAATAATACTCTTTTCTTCAATAACCCATGCATCTTGTATCTATCATCTTGATAAGTTTACTTTCTCTTGCTATGTTCTCTACATTATAGAACACTAGATCTCTGATGAGGTAATGGCTTCCATTGTAAAGTTATGCAAATGAATTCCAAGCGTACTGTCAGATGATGAAAGGAAAAATGATGACAATTTATTCTACTTGTTCTAGAGTAAACATTGGTAAACTAATTACAAAACACACCTTTACACAGTATCTGTGAATGGAGGAAGAGTCTCTGATTACTGGTTCTGTCTTTATTTCTTTTGATAAATTATGTGTAATTGCAGTGCAATTAGGTAACACCTTTAGCATTAAAGAAAAATAAGCCATGTAATAAGGTATAATTTCTGATAACAGCAAAATTCTCATGCTTGTAAATAAAGAAACCACATGATAACTCTGGAATTCATTAGGACAGTTTGGCTTATGTGTACTTTTTAAGAGTGATTTTTATAGAGAGAACTATACTCACTGTATCAATTCTGAAATCCCCAATGAAAAGGAAACTGAAGTAATTCATCTTTTATGTAAGTATACTTAGTAGTAGATTAAAAACACACACACACACACACACACACACACACAATGTAGCCTTGGAAACTTCAAAAATTATTTACTCAGTTATTCTCAGTAATTGAAGCAACAACTGATTAAATCAACCTCATAACTAGCTAATCGCAACTAAACAATAAATTTGAAACACTCTACCAGGTTAGATTCAGGCAGGAATCGCCTCTATCTCTCTCCATTCCCCTTGAATATTAAAACCCTCATGCATTACACAACCAAGGATGAAAGGTTTGGAACTGCCTGCAGCAATGCCTGTTTGTTTAATGATATTTTAATATTAAGTTTTACGAAATTAAGTAATGATATCAAAAATATAAAAAAAAATGCCAGTAATTAATATTTATACTCACTACTACATTCTGTTATACAAAATGTCTTGCGACGCTACCAGGTTGAGGCTAAGAGGAGAGAGAAGGGAAAGGTGTCTCAGTGTCTGTCTCCCAGTTACTTCCTATGTTCTACTTCTGTCTCTTTCTCTTTTCTATTAGTAAATGAAGATAAATGCTGTGTGTCAAGGTAACATCTGGGGACAAGTGACAAGATTTCCAGACTATATCATAGCAAGCACATTCAAAGATTACTTACTTTAATGATCTTGTATCTACACATTTCCCCCTGGTATCACACCTCAAAGAGTCATCTATAACAAATTTGTTCTCCAGGCCAATGAGATGACTATGCAGGCTAAAGCACTAGCTGCCAAGCCTGAGTCCATGTGACTCATACAAGCTGTCCTCTGACTCTCATATTCGCACATGCGTGCACACACACGAATAATGAAACAAACAAATAAATATAAAAGACTTCAATAATTTGTTTTCTTAGATCCCATTGTTCTATGCCCATTTGCATCTCTACCAAAAACGGCATTTAAAATCTGCTTGCCACCACCACTTGTAATATTTGCCTTGTTAAGTCAAGGGTTGTGTCATTTAGGTATCCACTTGAACCCTTGTGCTGGTCTGAGAAGACCTGTTAGTGTTGATGAAAAAAATCATATAATACCAATCTTCCATCATGCTCTCATGGTGTCCACAAGTCTATTCTACATCATGCAACAATGCCTTTTGACATTGTCATCTACAAAAACTTCTCAGCTTTGAACATTAAGCTCCAACACTGTCCCATCAAGGACGGTGGTACATGCTTATAATCCAACAGTCAGAAGGAAGAGCCAGGAAGATCATAAAGTGTGAGGCTAGCTTGAACTACAGAGTGAAACCCAGTCTCAGAAAACCAAGGGTATTTAAAGCAGGATGTGCAAATAATCAAATAACATATTAACAAATAAACAAATAAAATATTCAAGAATCACCCTCCTCCACCCCCATCTCATATCTAAACCACTTCTGCTACATCTATTTTCTTGCCTGCGTAGTACTATCAATTCACCAAGCTTCCTCCTTTCTTCCTAACTATTGAACCCCCTCCATTTAGCAGTACTCATAGAAAAGAAAATGCTATGGTAGAGTCATGGTGCATATTTTAACAGGACCCCCAACAGAAGCATCTCCAGTGACCAAGAGGAATCTACAAGAAATATGGAAGATACAGAAGAATAAACATAAAATGTAAGCCTCAGTTTCTTCATCTCCCACCCCGTCACTGGTGAACACTTTTGTTTTGAAGAAACCAGCCTCATGTATGAATACATTTCATAGTAGACAAACTCTAACCAGTCGATGAGGCATTTCTGTGAAAGAAAAGATGAAATTGACACTCTTTGAGTTGTAGAAGAATATCCATGATAACAACTGTGACCTTTAAGTTAATAGAATAATGCCTCTTAAGGGGATTATTTAGAATAAGAGAAAAGATATAGTTGCATTACAGTCTCAGATATAAAAGAAAAAAACTTTTAAAAAACTTAAGATACATATTTTCAGTTTGAATACCCTGTGTTCTTCCAGTCTAGCAAGTAGATTCCATGATCTATTCTTGCTAATGGTGTGATCAGAGTGTCCCTACTGCCCTTTAGTTCTAGCTCAACCAGCCCCTCAACCAGGGTCCGCTTTCCTTTGTGAAACTGTTGCGTGAACAGGAAAAGCCACATGCCTGAGATGATCCAAATCATGACCATTAACCTGGTGACTCCACTATGCCCAGGAGCCTTCCAAGGCTCTCCGACTTCCTCTGCTTGCTTTTTCATCCTTGCCTTTTCTCTTGTTCTGAAAGAACAGAAAACAACACAGAATTTCACAGAATGTGAAAAAACAAGTACCTCATGTTCTCACTCATTTATGGAAACTAAAAGGTCAATCTTAGAAAAAAAAATCGGAATGGAATACTGGCCTTTAAGGGGTAGGAAGTGTGGGAGGTGCGAAGAAGTCATTAAGAGACACAAAAACAGAAGCAGAGAGGAGGGATTGCTCTTTCTTCTACTGTGCCCCAGAAAGGTAACTGGGGACTGAAACAATTCATAAAATATTCTAAATGATATAGAAGATGGCCTTCCCAACACATAATAATCATTTATGTTTGACAAATAGATACACATATATCCTGATTTAATCGGCACACATAGAATATATGTGTCAAATTGCTACAATGTCACCCATAGACATGTACAAATATTATGTACTTTAATTAAAATTTAAAAAAATACTTTCATGACATCAAAGAAATCCTCTAAATGCCAACCTAGCTTCTCCTCTTCACAGGCTGAGCTACCTTAGACTAAAGGGCATTTTGTATGAAAGTTTTCACGTCTTTATCTTCTTCTCCTAAATGTGCTATAGCCTGAAAAAATCTATCCTACACAGGTGATAGCATCTTTATGCTTCTAAACTTCTAAACTTCAGTCTAAGGCAAATGAGAAAAGCATCAGTCTCTACTCTGGCAGATACCTCTGCCCTACCACCCGAGGTGAGCAGCTGACTTGGGAAGCAGACCTGGAAAACCAGAGGGCACTAATGCACAGCAACAAGGAAAGCCCTCCCCCTCACTTTCACCTATCCTGTCTCCAGCCTCCTCATCACTTAACTCCTAGAAAGCCTACTTTGTCCTACAGAAGAACCTTCCTGCTTCTATGTAACTCCTCAGCAAGATGACTTTTCTTCCTTACATGTTCTTGCAGTGATAGAAAAGCAAGTCTTGACAGATTCCCAGAGCAGTTCAGCTTTACACTTGGTGGAGATGCACTGACTGGCTAGCCTTTTCCTCTTTAAAAAAAAAAATAGGAACATTATCCTATAAACATGCATGTCAAATCAATCTCATCATACATTAAATATATTAATATTTTTTTTAAGTTCTGTATTTGCCACCATAGATGTCATCTCTCACAGAGTTTCCTGTTTAAGAAGTGTAGTAGTTAGCTACTGTGGCGGCTCAGCAAACAGGACAAGGAGGCACTTTCATATGTGCAAACCCTTCCAGACCTCAGCAGAGGGAACCACCATCGTGGCAAGCATCATCCTGGACAGTGGAACCCTGAGCATTCCAGCTCAGGTATTTTTATTGATTCAGAAATCCTCAGGCGCTCTACTTGACAGCACATGTAGATCATGAACAATCAAAGATCCCCCACATAAAGCTAACACCTGCAGACAATACAAAATGCCAGGGCCTAGGCAGCCCTTTCCCCAACAGTGCACATTTATTTTATACATAACTAAAAATAAACTTCCACTAATGAATATATTTTTAAGCCCAGAAGGAAGTGTTATTTCATCACCTTCCTGGTTTCATAGAGAGATTAGATAGGAATTATTGTCCATATTTGTATATAAACCTTCATCTCAGCCCTCTCCATTCAGGCTCCATCCTCTACTCTTTCAGTTTGACTATTAAATATGGAAGTTTACAACACTCCAGGCTAAACCTCATTTTTTTCACTATATTGTCTCTGTCCAAGGGACTTCATTCAGCACTCAAGATTTTATCTTATATAACCATTGAACATACTCAAATGTTTTATCAATAAGCCATATAATTCTTCTCAGTTCAGGTGTGAGTTGAGATATCTAGTTTTAAATAACCAACATCAAACCACAATTTCACTCATCTATCTATCATCCACTCTATCTGTTTCTCTGGATTTCATACAGCCCTGGATAGTCTCATAGCTCCAAACTAGCCAAGGTTGGCATTGAATGCCAAATCCTCCTGTCTCCTCCCACATTGTGAGATTAGAGGTGTCACCACCCCAGGCTACCAGGCTACCATTTTCCTTTATTTCAGGATATGACACTGACTTTTAGCAAATTGGGAAGAGTGTCCTAGACATTGAAGCCAGGGCCTTGTCCATCCTAGCCAGCACTCAACCACTAATACATGTACTATACCTCTTCTGTTTAGGACAAGTTCTCACTAAGTTGGCTAGGCTGGCTTGAACTCAGTCTGTGCCCCAGATAGGTCTTGAACATAGCAGGCCAAGTCACCAGGATCAACTGACTCTCTCTTACCAATTCTTAACTCATCCATTGAAGGGATCCTATTTTACAAATACATACAATATAAATCATATGAATGATATTCTAATGAGCATTACATTCAGAAAATATGACAAGCAAATTTCACAAGAGTTGCTAAAGAAATAAGCTGACAAAGTAACTATCCTAATAAGAGCAATTATACGAACTATGGTCCCTGCCATCACTCTTATCTGCTATCTCATTTGCTTAACTTTATCACCAACTCTGTTTCTGTTTCCTAAATTCATCTTTACCCCCTAACTCTCTTGCAACCTCAACAAGCCGATTCTAAGCTACCACGTCTCTCCCACGCCTCTTATAATGGGAGCATCTTAGATGTTCTGATTTCCTCCTTAGGTTTTTCTGAGGACTTCAAGCTGACTTCTTCATGAAGCAAATTTGATCATGCCTTCCCCCAATACTGGTGATCTTGAGAAATGTTGTGACCATGGTCTGAATGGCCTTGAGTCACAAGCACATAGACTTCCCTCATACTCTTCAACCCTTTTTGTTTTTTGTACCTGGAACACAATTGTTCCCAGTTCCCAGCCCTACCTCTTCCCCAACATTTTTCTTTAATTATTTCCTTATTCACGGGGTGGTGATGGCACCCACCTTTAATCCCAGAACTTGGGAGGTAGAAGCAAGTGGATCGCTGTGAGTTCAAGGCCAGCCTGGTCTACAGAGTGAGTTCCAGGACATCCAGAGTTACAACAGAAAAACCCTATCTAGAAAAAAAAGATATTTCCTTGTTCTACCTTCACAGCTTACAGTACACACGTCCCTAGAAGCACTGCCTGATAATACCTAGTCAGTAATTTATAAACCGCAAGTCACGAACCGCCATGTGTTATTAAGTCAATGCTACGTCCATAATGAGTTATGTTATACTCTTGTGAAAGAAGGCCACAGTCTGGCATTTAATTGGAATGAAAATGAACTGAATCAAATCAAATAGAATAGAATACAAAGAATCATTAGACAAGAATGTTCTTTCAGTACACGCAGCTACGTTTTATAATAATTTTAGTACTAGTGTGTGTGTATGTGTGTGTGTGTGTGAGTAAGTGTGTGTGTTGGGAATGAAAGTAGATTTTCTCACTACTGTCATATTTAAAAATAAGTATGAAAACACAAGTTGGAAAAAAACACCATTTAAACAACATGGACCATTTGCTCCCTTTCACAACTCTAGTACTCTAGTACTAGACTCTAGCACTGTCTTTTAGCAAAATAAACACACTCAAATATTTTCTGAATACCCAACTCAGAAGTATTTGTCTTATAAAAATTAAGAGCTACAACATAGCAAATAACAAATAATAATGTCAAAACAGACTTCAGTTTAAGATGTTTTTCACAACTTATGTGACTCCTGGAAGTTCCTGTTCTCTTCTTGGCTTGTAAATGACGCTTTTCTATTTCACTGGGTTATGCATATTATCACAATACTTAGCACTGTGCCTATAAAGTGCCAGGTATTTAAAAAAACACTGTCTCTTCTTCTTCTCTACTCTGTTTTCCCCAATTCCCACATAGATTTTCTTACTCTATAAAGATGCACCCTGGGTTCCCTGATTGGTCTCTTGTCAGAGGTTTTTATGGAATCAAATGAAATATAATTATATTTCATATTCACTATGTAATATAACTATAATATAATCAAATATAATATAATATAAGCAAATTTTATTGCACTATGATTTTTCTTTGAACTTTCTTCTTCTTGGTCAGTTTTCTTAGTTCTCCCATTTGTACTTGAGTAAACCATCTGTTTGAACCATTCTTTTTTAATTGAAAATAGATTCTTCTCTCATACAATACATCCTGACCTCAGTTTCCCCTCCCTCTACTCCTCCAAGCTCCCCAACCCCCAACCCATTTTCCCCAGTTCCACTTCCTTCAGAAAAGAGCAGGGCCTCCAAGAGATAGCAGTCAAACATGACACAACAAGAAACAATAAGAAAAAGTGCAAACCCTTTTTATCAAGGCTGGGCAAGGCAACCCAGTAGAAAGAAGAGTCCCTATAGCAGGCAAAAGAGTCAGGATACTCCAGCTCCCACCATTAGGAGTCTACAAAAAACATCAAGCTAACAGCCCTGATATAATACTCAGAGGGCCTGGTGCACATCCATGTAGACTCCATGCTTGCCATTTTAATCTTTCTGAGTTCATTTGAGTCTGCTTATTTGATTCAGTAGGCCATGTTCTCCTGTCTCCTCAAACCCTTCTGACTCCTAAAATCTTTCCTCCCCCTCTTCCATGGGGTTCCCCGAGCCCCAAGGGTAGGGACCAAATGGTGACCTCCAATTTAGACTCTGTCTCCACGTAATGTATGGCTGTGGGTCTTTGTACCTGCTCCCATCTGCTGACAGAAGGCTCTCTGATGACAACTGGGCAAAGCATTGATTCTAGGTCTCTGAGCTATCAACTCTTCAGTTTCTAGATCCCCACGGACAATTCTTAATAATGCTAGGATGCACACGGAAATATTCCAAGTCAGGTTTAGAAGCATGAACTTAAAACTGTGTCACTGAGTTGGTTTATTAGTCAATGTAGGATGCTGTCAACTTCCAGCAAAGTGTATTCATACAGAGAACAAAAGTATAGCTTAATATCGAATTATGGTTTCATCAAAATGTAGAATAGCTAGAGTTAATATCATGGCTCGATTGACCAGGCACAACTCCACTGTTTTCCTCTGTCCAAGATTTATGAGTCTGTAGTCATCATTTCTTAGATGTGTATGTAGAATATCTTGGATGTTACATTGAAGAAATGAGTGGAGAAATAAAGTAATCAGTGCCCAAACCACTCAAAGGAAGTTATAAGACAAGAAATACTCCAAATACTAATATAAGTCTCATTGCTTAAGCACAAATAACTATAATCAACACAAAATGAATCAGAGTTATATTATCCTCTGCATACCTGCACCCATTGATTTTACATCTGTTAGTGTGGAAGACCTCTAAAGGTAATTTAAAAGGTGCCCTAATATAACTAATACTTTAATGTTGCTTTTTCTTTCTTTATAAACCATTTTTACACCCAGATGTCCCTCCATTTCTGACTGTTCAAAAGGAAAGAAAAACTGAGCACAACAGTTTTGAGAGTGAGAAATTTAAGGACATCCCCTTCAGAGTAAACTAGTCTCAATTTTCAACATCCCAGATTGTCTAATCTGCATATCTCATAACCTGTTAACCGTTTGTAAATTCTGCCAGTAATGTCCCAGTGTTTTCTTTATTTCAAAAAAAGTGTTCATTTGCTCCTGAACGTGGGCACATATTATAAATCTGTTGTGTTTTTGTGTGTGTGTGTGTGTGTGTGTGTTTGTTTTGTTTTGTTTGTCTGGTTGGTTGATTGGTTGGATTTGGTTTTTCAAAACAGGATTTCTCTGTTGTAACTCTGGCTGTCCTGGAACTCTCTCTGTAGACCAGGCTGGTCTTGAACTCACAGCAATCCACCTGCCTCTGCCTCCCTAGTGCTGGGATTAAAGGTGTGCACCACCACTACCCAACAAATCTGGAAATCTGGTTTGGTTTTGTTTTGTTTTTTAGTGACAGCTACAAGCATCATTACTCTTTAAAAATTAGAACACTTCATACCTTAAAGTATTCTTACTTTCGTACTAATTTTAGAATAGGCTGTTACCAACACAGATATATTCTCTCTTAACAATGAAGTCATGATATTTGGATGATTTATTCCCACACACTAAATCCTGACTTGATTCTCAGGTCCTCAGCTGTCTTCCCTGGGAAGTGAATCCAGAATTCAAGCACATGTAAACTGAAGGTTGGGTCTGAGTTGCAGAATCAAATGTTTATGGCATTATTTTCAGTTGTCTTTTAAGTCATTGTCACCATTTATCTGCACCTACCTCACCGCCAATGGGTACTCTATATTAATGGAAGTCTCTGGGCTATGCTTCTGATGGAGATCAGAGTGCCATGAACTCATTCTCCCAGATAGAAAGTTCACAAAATTCCCACTTAGGTTTATTCTCTGATCCTAAACATAAAATGTTCATTGAAATTTTTCTTAATTTGTGAAATATTATATCTGATTACAATATATATATATATATATATACATTTATATAATCACTAAAATTCTTTATAGTTTGTTGAAATTTTATTTAAATGTTTCTATTAAAATTAAGCTAATAAAAGGCGTATTTTAATAACTTTTATCACAATTTTTCATTTGGGAACAAAATATCAGATCTCTCAAGTTTGCCTTAAAAAATACATTTTAAAACTTACGTCCAAGTGGCATTTTTTGTTTCCTAGACTCTATTGAATGGCTTTGATACCTCTTCTTGGGTTCATCTATTTTACATAACCTTTGTCCCAGACAAATATTCTTCTCCCTGTGTGTTAGGGATGAAGGATTGTTAAAATCAAAGACAAAAGCATTCACATGATTTGAGTTTATAGCCATGGAATGAGCATCATGCTGGATACATTATAATTCTTATCATATCCATGCTTCTGAGACAATAGAAACGAATCTGACAATATGTGCAGCAATATTTATAACCATTGCAAAAAAAGAAAAAAGCATCATCCTTGATTTCTTAGAGTCACTCTTTCCACATCATCTCCATCACTGATGACATGTTTTGGTGTTATGCCTAGATTATGTCATATAAGTCATTTTAATTTTGAGTCTTCAATAGCATGGAAACGTGTGTATTCTAAATTAATTATATTTCAATTAATTTTGATTTGTGGCTTCATTTCAATCACAACGAATTTAGAAAAACTAATTAACTACAAATAAGATACAAAAACATGATTATATGAAAGGTCCATATCTAAGAGCACATAAGAAATGAAATGTCATCTGTCACTTTAATTTACGGTCCCTGTATCACTTAACTATCAAGTGGTATTGTTCTGACATTTAGAAGGAAGATGCTGTGAATAATGAATGTCATTTTTTTTCTAAATACAACTTTATTTTCCAAAAGCATAATAACAAAAGTGCATGTATCATGTAATTTGTTCTTCTTTTCACACCATAAGATTTGCCTGGAAACACACATCAGCAGAACCTGGTATCTGTTGCCTAGCAACCATTGGACTATTGTATGCCTTAGATGACCTGGATATATATCTGATGGTTAACTCTTATACGACTGAGTTAATTAAATACTTAGAATCTATTAGACTTTCTCCATAAAGCAATATTTGAGTTGAATTTAATTTCAATATTAGATAACTGAAAGAGGTCAATTTTCTTATCTTACTAAAGAAATTTAATAATTGGAAACAAATATGGTAAACAGTTTTAAAAATAACAATGAGGTCTTAAAAATGGAATAATGGTTTGCATTTCCTCATCTGATGGGCTTAAGAATAAAAAGTGCACATTCTTGTAATTGCAGTTAGAACTTCTTCCTTTGTCATCTAATTTATGTGCAGGCATGTCTTGTCACATTCTGAATATCATAATAATCAGAAAATAAGGACAGTAGTTCACTTACGTCTATGACAGGCTTTGGCAGTGCTTAAAACAAAAATCATAAAGCTAAACAATTATGCTCATCTGCCAAGCATTCAGGCAAGCACGTTAAGCTGTAATGTAAATGCAGAGCAATAAAATTAAGAACTACATCTGTTGAAAGTAGTTATACTCCCAGAAAACTTATTTACTGGATAGATTATGTAAACGTTGACAAATGAAGGATAAAAATTTACAGAGGAGAAAGACAAAAGGTTTTTACTAAAAGTAATATTTAAATGCATATTTTTCTGCTTCCTGAAGCTAAAATAATCTAATACTGTGCTGCCCTGATAGTCATTGTTTTCTTAAAGTGTCAATTTCCATTCCTAAGAACCAAGTGTTTAAGATTCTCTGAAAAGCTAATCATAAATAGAGTAATTTTCTTCATCTCACTAGTTAAACTACAAAGTAACTTGATATTGGTTAAAGTGGGAAGGATAGTGTGTGTGTGTGTGTGTGTGTGTGTGTGTGTGTGTGTGTGTGTGTAAATAGATGCATGTGTCTTTGTGTGCATACATATGGTAACTAAGAACATATAAAGAGCAAAAATAACTGGACATCCTTTTTCTGTTTCCATTTCCAAATGGAAATGTTTCCATTTCCTTTTTATTGTTTGAGAATTCAGCACATGTATACAATGTGTTTTATCCAATACATTTCTGCCTCCAACACCTCTCAAATTCCCCTACCACTCACCTCCCACACATACACATTTTCATGTACACTTTTTTTTAACCCACTTTTCCCATTTAGTGCTGACAGTATGTATGTGGGTGCTGAAACATACATAGCAGTGTATGGGCACCCTACCATGGACAGCATCCCTAAAGAAAACTAACTCTTCCTCCCCGAGTAACTATCAACTGCTGATAGCTCCTTAGGGAAGGAATTTCAGGAGCCTACTCCTATTCATGCTGGAATTTGGGCTAGCTTTATCTTATACAAGTCTAGTACATGCACACACAGTATATGTAAGTATGTCTGGAAAATACTGTTTTGATTATTAACATTTTTCATTAAAAATATCCCTCCACTATAATTAAAATTACCATGAACAGCAACTTAATAAGTCTTGTGTAATAAATCAGACCAAATTATAAATAAACCAACAATTTACAATATTACAAAAAAAAGACCCTATTATTTATGAAAAAGTTAATCCTATAGAGGTAAAATATAACAAGATAGCATGTAAGGGCTTCTGAGAATATTTAGAGTATCAGTTTTAAATAGTGAAAGCCATCTCTACCATTAGGTTAATTTTAGGAAAAGCCCTTTAATTGTCCTAGCCACATCCCCTTTAATGTGGCAACTGTGTGCAAACCCAAAGGCCAAAAAATGGAAGAATCTGATCCTATGGGATAAGAGGGAGAAATATATTACCTTTTTAATAGATACAAGGTAAATTATGGGTGTTTAAAATTGTACAATATTATGCTCACTGGATTTTTAGATCAGATAAACCCAGAAGCCAGCATAGGCTTTGAAAGGTCATAGCTATATGAGCTTAGAAAAAATTTGTTATTTTTATGCGACTAGATTTCTCTCCTCAGTTGAGCAAAGTGATACCTTATTAAGATGGTGTGCGGCTTAGTTTTATCAACTTGACACTAACTAGAGTCTCCAGGGAAGAGGAAATCTCAGTTGAAGAATTTACTTCCATCAGATTGGCCTGTGGACCGATTTCTTGATTTCTTGATTGATGTGGCAAGACTCAGCCCACCATGGGTGGTGCCACCCCTAGGCCAGTATGGAGGGGCAGGAGTGTCCTGGGTTGTACAGGAAACTGAGCTAAGCAGCCAATAAGCACCTTCCTTCTGCTTTGGTTCCTGCAACAGGGCTTCTGCCTTGGCTTCCCTTGATGTTGGACTATAACCTGGAAGTCAAATAAATCCTTATCTCCACAAAGGCAGTTTGATTCATGGTGTTCGTTATAGCAGCAAGAAGAAAACTAGGGAAATTAAAGTAAAATTATGTATATAAAAACAAAACATAGGGATTGGAGAGATGGTTTAGCCAATAAGAGCTGGCTGTTCTTCCAGAGGACCTGGGTTCGATTCCCAGCACTCACATGGCGGCTCACACCTGTCTGTGACTGACGTTCCAGTGGATGCATCTTCCTCAAATTGTAGGCCAAACACCAATAAATAAGTTTTTGAAATTAATTTTTAAAAGAAGATACCTGACATAGCAGAAGCAATTAAAAACAAATAGAAAAAACACATGACCAGGGTTTGAAGGACATTTGCAGACATTCTGATACTATGATATAGGTCAAATTTTACATCTACTCTGTCATCAGATTGATACATCAAGTCATCTATACTCATTTAAAACCTTTTGTAAAGACAGTTACACTCACATACAAAATAGCTTCATGTGACTCAAATAATTTTAAGCCATATCAAGATTCACCTGTCAAGCAGTTTCTGAAACATATTTGTCTCAGGTGGTTTTCTCTACAGCAGGCAGTAACTAAGGTCAAAGACAGCCAATGCCAGCTTTCTAATCTGAGCTGGTTTTATTGGAAGCGTCTTTTGCTTTCATATTCTACTTTCTAATTTGAAACAGCTAAATTGAACATCCTTTTCCCTCATGGAAAGCCACAAAGAGAATTCTAACAAGGTAGCCACAGCTTTAATCAGCATAAAATATCCAAACCTTGAATTGAGCAGGTTTAGTGTATAAATCCCAGAGGAAAGTTAATGAAACCCGAATGTTGAATATTGTTACATATATATTCAAAGGTAATTGGCCAGGAGTAAATGTTGGCTTTACACAAGCAATCAAGCCAAAATAATTATATTGTTTAATGTTAGTAAGAATTCTAGCTAAAGGTTAATGGAACAGCTCATGCATACGATGAACACTTATCGAACACCTTCTAAGTGCCAAGGCATAACTTCTAGATTAGGAATTACAGGGTCAGGAAGGAGCAAGACAAACAGAAGTTGGGTGTAGAGTCTTACATAAGAGATAAGGAGGTGGACATATACTCTGGGAGCATGTAGACCACTAAGAAGGCATCTCAAATCCTCAGGATTTGAGAGTGATATAATTTTTTTTTCTAGAGAAGGGAGCATTCATAACATAACTAGGAGGCTATGATAGTTCTGTCTGTCCACATTGGTGGACCATGTTGTATTCATATTGTTTGTTTCGACATTGTATCTGCATGTTTCTGCTCTCTGGATAAGATGAACATTTGAACAGCAGACTGAATAAAGCCTATGGGCCTCCCCACTGTGATGACCCTGATCGAGTGAATAAAACAAACAGTGAGCAAGAAAGCACCCATGCCTGAGCATTTTCTACCTGAAATATCAGTTTCCTCATTTGTTTGAACTTGAGTTTGTGCTGCACATTACATCATCAGCTGAACTGCTTGAGCCCTTTAGACTTTCGCTGGATTGATATCATCTGTGCCCCACCTTGTTGCTTCAGAACATGAAATTCTCAGTGTCTATAATCACATAATCCACATCTTTATATCATGCCTCTTCCTGCATGCATGCACATACACACACACTCTTGGTACTATTCCTCTGAAGAGTCCTAATAACAAGGAAAAATTACACAGATGGAATAGAAAGATGTGTCTCCAGTAAGAGTGTGATTAAGATATTCCAGAAACTGGAAGAAGTCCGATGCAGCTACAGCAAAGGATGATGGGGAGACAGCACAGACATGGAAGTCTTAGAAGAAACTGGAGCCAGGTGAAGGTAACACTAACTTGTGTGTCTGAACACACTTTCTACTGCTAAACAGAAGACTATAGACTAAGTGATTCACAGATGAGATACATTTCCCACAATAATGGGAGCTGCAAAGTCCAAGAGAAAATTACATCTATTGGGGACCTTCTTGCTGCATTATAACATGACTACAGGTACCACATAATAAGAAAGCATGTGAAGGAGAGTTTGGGGACTGGACCAAAGACACACAGCATGCCAACATCACCCACTTCTGAGACAATGGCATGAGTCTATGCAGGAGGGTTGATCCTTTATGATCTAACTGACTCTTAAAGGTCCTGCATCCCAGAAAACACTACATTTACAATTTGATTTCAATCACATAGCTCTGTGACAGACAATTTTATCCTTTGTTTTAGGGTAGAGAGGATCCATTCATACAATTATCTTCAAGAACATGTTATGATATAAATAGCTCTCCACCTGACATCACAGTTAGGAATACAACGTCAAAGAAATCAAATATGATAGCTTGGGTTTTAAATGTCCCCATGGGACCTACATGATGAAGGCCAAAATAAACTATTCTTTCTTTACTTTGAAAGCCACCAGCAGTTACAGAACCTAGCCAAGAAAGGGACCAAGCAGCCTACTGCCAGCAATGTCTCAGAGACAGCGTTTTGAATGCTGTTTAGACCTTGCATGGTACCACCGAGTATCTCAAATGCCAAATACAGAGCTATAGTGGCTAATGTTTGTTCAGCTAGCTTTTGGTCTAGTTTGGTCTATTCCTCTTGTACTGTTCTCCTATTCCCCACACTTACAAAGGGAGGGCCATACCCATGCCCCTGTACCCTCACATTATTTAAGTTGGATTTTCACTTTTCAGGGGCCTGTGACTAAGGTTTCTTTAGCCTTTACAGAAGTCTTTGCACTTGGACTTTTGAGCAATACTGAGACAGTTGACTTAGGAAACTCATAGAGAGAATCTAAATGCATTTTAAACTGTGAGATGGACAAAAGCCTTTGAAAACCAAAAACAAATATTATTTAGATTTTAAGCATACTCAAAAGGCCCGTGTGATAAATGCGTTCAGCAGCCGATGAACAATTGGAAAGTGGTAGAACTTTCATGGGAAAGGGCCCTACGGGAGAAAGTTTATTGAGGTGTGAACTTTGATGAGGATATTAGAACTCTGGATCTTTTCTCTCTGCTTCCGGATCACCATGAGGTAGGTGTATATCATGACACTGCGTCTCACCTCTGTCCCAGAACAACCAAGCCAAGTACCTATGGACTTAAGCATCTGAAACTGTCACCAAAATGACACTTTCTCCTGTAAGTTGTGTACCTTAAGGATTTGGGCACAGCAACGTGAAGCTAAACAATACACTCTGAATTGTACCAATGACTTAAACAATGGGTACAGAACAAGAAATGACATCAGTTAAGGAGATAGGATTCCTAGCACACAGTGACTTCTGAGGACACTACTCACAAAGAAGGTATTAGATTATTCCAAATAAGAAAATAAACAAGTATGAATATGCAGAAGGGTCAGTGATGAAAACTGTATGTCTACTCTCCACCATTAATACAATATTGATGATCAGAAGATTTTTTAATAGACAGGAAATACTTTGCAGCAACAGTTGATAGCACTGATGTAATAGGACATGAGTAATTATTGTGACAAATATTGCTTAAGGCAGATGCTGGGGAATGATCTCAAATAGCACTCATTTGCAAAGAAACTACCTGTTATTTTTTGCATCATTTAAATGCAGCACAAATGAATGTTTTATTCCATTCCCTTCCAAATGTATTTGCAAAATACAGCTAGCCACTTGTATTGAAACATCATTGTAACTTTATCTCAAGGTAAGATCTGAAGTTCTCATTTCAAAGCACTTCATATCATTCATAAAATAAATTTTCATCTTGAGGGTAATCACAGAGTAGATTTCATGCATCATATTACATTCAATTATTGTTAAATTGGCTGAACATCAGTGTGTACTATTAATATAATGGATTAGAGTCAAAAGGCCAGAGAGTGAATCTAAAAAATATCAATATCATAACAATTCATTATGGACTGCGTATCTCTATACAAAATTTTTCTTAAATTCTATCAAAATAGGCAAGAAAAACGTCAGTCCTTCCGATCTAACTTTTCCATATTATACAATGCAGTTTTTTCCTTCATCTTACTCTGCCCCCCTATAAAGGCTAGCTCATCCATAAGAATGCTCTCAGCACATATTTAATGGGAGGATTAAATGTATTTTCTATTTTAAACAAAAAACTTTGTGGAAAAAGGAATAAGAAAAGATGTGAAAATGTAAAATCAACAATTTTAGTACTGACTATGTTTGTCAAATGGCACTGTACAACAGACACACTGTCAGATACTTGATATTTTAAAAAGTTTTAAATAATAACAGAGCGATACAGATGGAACAATGGTCAGGTGCATAAAGAAGGGAAATAACATTTTCTGAATGTCAACACTGCTCCAGCATCTGAGCATATATTGTTAAATTTATCTCAAAGTCCTTAGCCAGTGAAAGTTGGATCCTAGAACAAATTTGTTTATAAATACACACACACACACACATGCACACACACACACACACTTTGTGCTTTTCCTAAATTGTATTGCTTTGTCACCAGTGCTCTGTAGCTTTATGGGAATGGGGGAGATATTAGTCCTAAGATAGCTCAAAGTCATAATTCTGGGAAAGCTATAAAGAGACAAAAGACAGAATTTAATTTTTAATTTACTTTTAAAATATTTTCCTTTAATCATGTATATGTGTCTCTGTGTGAGAATGTGCATACCAGTGCAGGTGCCCGCAAAAGCCAGAGGCATTGTGGGTTGGGTTCTATTCAAGACTATTCCATGCACATAACCACTGAGCTGATGGACTGGACTGATGAGGAATTTTCAACGATAAGACATGAGGTGCTGGCACCTTGAACACTGGAGCAAATATACTTATATGACATGGGGCAGGAAATAAGAAACAAAAGACAGGCACCAAGAACACTCACATAATGGCCATGTTCCTTTTTGTTGGCTAGTTTACTTTCCTTTCACTTTTATGGAAAATAAAATCTTTTTCTCTCACATAATATATCTTGATTATGGTGCCCCCTCCTCCCAGTTCTTCCCTAACACTCCCCTAACATCCAGATCCACTCCCGTTCTGTTTGTTATTAGAAAAGAGGAGACCACTAAAGGATTATAATATAATAATATAATATAACATAATATAATAGCTAAAACAAAAACTAACACATCCAAAATGGATAAAACAAACAAAAGCAAAAGATCTAAAGAGAAAGCACAAGAAACACACTCAGAAATCCCATGAAAATAATACTAAACTGGAAGCCATAATATTTGTGCAGAGTACCTGGCGCAGACCTATGCAGGCCCTGCTCATGTTGCTTGAGTCTCCATGAGTTCGTACAAGCTTTGCTCCTGTTGATTAAGGGGTCTTGTAAGTTGGTGTCCTCCATCTGGCTCTTCCACTCTTTCTATCCCCTGTTTTGCAGAGTACCATCATCTCTGAGGAGAGGAATTTGATGGAGATATCCTATTTAGGATCAACCGCATTCTAAATGAGTAAAAATGTTAATGCTAGGGAACACTACACACTTCAAGGAAGTCTTCCCTGAATCTTTAATTCTTGAGGTTTAGTTTAAAATGTAATGTACAAATACAGACTGCTTCTTTGTAGCAGACTTAACGTAAATAGTTGGTAACTTGGAATAAATATAATTTTATTTGTTAATGATAGATCAAGTCTTGACTTATCCTGGGAGTGAGCACATAGCTGTAATTCCAGGGTCCTGGGGGAACAGAACAGGTCAGAAGGTCATTAACCAACTTTTGTTCTGGGGATGAAGAAAAAAAAAACCCACCCCTGAAGTTCGCTGTGTTTGCAAAAGATCTTTTCAGAGAAGACATCACTCTTTTAGTGAACGTCGTTAGGTTTTAAGGATCTTTAAGGCTACAAAAGTAAGCTACAATGTACAGAAGCTGAATATGGTGGTGGTGATGTTAGCATCAACGCTAGGGAAAAAGATCTCGTAAGTGACAGATAAGTAGGTCCAAAGCTTTCGATAGGGTAAGGTCTGTCATTGAAAGGATAACTAGAAAAACATCGAAGCTCTAATGACTCATTATTCTTTCATTCCAAGGGGATGGGAAATAAATTATAACACTAAACTGTATGCTTCTCACTCCAAACAAAGCAGGATTGCATTTGTGTTTAATTTTAGAGAAATAGAACTTGACAGATCAAACTATGAGGTGAGAAATTGTGCTTGACTCCTCTCTGCCCTCATCTAGAGCAAAGTAATAAAGAGAAATCAAAACATAGGGTTGGTTTGAGCTGATTTTTCTCCACTATTTCGTTAGTAAATATGAAAATCATATGCATTTGACAATATGCTGCCTAAGACACACCAATTCGATTTTTTAAAGGTCATTAAGTTGTAATGTACTCTTTCATTACTCCATTAATTTCTCTGAAATTGTAAGTTTAATTTAGCTACCCTTAAGTTAACTATCTCACTGAATAGAAAAGACTTTTTAATGCAAAAATAATATACCTACATTTTGACAAGATTACTACTTACCTTTTTTTTTTCTTTAAAAAAAAGTTACGAAGACAAACAGCCAGATTTATCTGCATGCGCTAATGTTGAGACCTGCATACATTTTATGTAATGAACTGATATTCACCTTGGCTCTTTAATTTCAGTGCCTCACATGTTTCTTCCCCATCAGCTAATTCAAATGTCTAGGGTGTTACTGATTTTGAAGACAAGATCTCTTGATACTGTGCTTTTGACTGAATGACATACAGGGCGTACGCCTTCCACACACATAAACGATGTCAAAGAACATGACACGAAAAATCAAAGTTTAATATCTTTTGGACAACTTCAAATTTTTAAAATCCATGGACTTTACTGTGTCATGTGTAACCTTATAAACCACAGCACGTTCTTTTCTTTCCATTTTTATTATGGAAATCTTCAACTACAGGCAAACATAGAGAAAGCAGCACAGTGGATATCAATTTTATATACTACTTACTAACAATCATTTAATAAATTTATCCTTTAAAGACATATGTCCTCATGAAAGAAACTGTGAATGGTAGTATAATAAAACACCACTGAATTTTATATCATTATTTTAACTTAAATTGAATCCCATAATCCTGAACTTAATAAAGAAAAATTTGTACATACACGTAATACACATACACAGATATTCTACCTTCTCTCTTATAGCTCACCTTATTTTTATTTTTTAGCTATAGTTATGCCAGTCCTACCAAAAAAAAAATAATATCAGCATGCAAAGAGGATTCTTGTACAACCATGCTTACTGTGCTACAATTTATGATATCCAGGTGTGGGAAACTACAAGGTACCTGTGAACAGACCAACGAATAAAGACAACATGAACTGAATGTTATTTGCATAGAAATATGTGTAACTAGAGGTTATTGTGTTAAGTGAACTAAGTCAGGTGCAGAAAGGCAGGTAACCCAAGCTCTCATTTATAGAAGCTAAATCAGGGATGAAGAGTGAGGAAACAGCTCAGACAATAAACTGTCTGCCTTGCAAATACATGACCTAAATTTGATTCTAGAACCCTTTAAAAATATCAGGCATGGTGGTAGGTGCTTATAATCCCAGCACCAGAAATGTGGCCAACAAGCTTAGCCTACTTAGCTTACCTCCAGGCAAGCAAGAGATTGTGTCTCAAAAACAAGTGGAAAAAAAATTGGGGACAAGGCTTGTGAAACAACATTTGAAGTTATCCTCTGACCTCTATATGCATGTTTACACATAAATGTAAACATGCTTGTTCCTTCACACACAGAGACACACACACCCTCTAGAAGCAGAGTTTGGATGTCCAGTACCCATGTAAAAGCCAGGTGTGGAGCTTCTGAAGGAAGGAGACAGGTGAGTCCTTGAAGCTAGCCAGTCTAGATGAAATTGTGTGCTCCAGGTTCACTGAGAGACTCTGTCTCAAAATAAGATGGAAAACAATAGAACAAGATGCCTAATGTTAACATCCACAGCCATCAATGAGTACACCTGCAAACACAAAAGCACACATGCACACACACACACATCTCTAAAGAAAACAAGTGATTTCCGATAGTACTAACATCTATATAAAAAAACAAGGAGGCACTGGGGAGATGGCTTAGCAGTTAAAAGCACTTGCTTCAAGGGATTCTATGGCCTCCTTTAGCCTCTAGGGGCATGCACATACACTTACGCAAACATTTGCACACACATGTAAATATAATAAAATCCTAAAGACAGATTAAACTACCACAATGAAACCATTATTACCATTGACTTTAAAAAGAAACAGTAGAGTAAAATTAATATTGTCATCGTAAGGACATTATAAGTGTTTCTTCTTTTCTCTTGACTAATTTGAAAAGAAATTGTATAGCGTAATATACAGTATAATTGCATCAATGGTTCTATAAAACATGGAACTATAACATTTGAAAACAAAGGGCATATGTGTATGGAAGCCACATAGAAGACCTTTACTTTGTACACTAAATTTTAAAATATTTTTAAAAAATACTTTGAAAATACCATGCATGGCAGATAAAGTCAATCCCAGAAGTTAAGGATTATTAAACAATTATCCTAATGCTAGGTATGGGACACTTACATAAGAGTTGTTTACCAGGAAGCTTCCCAGAAGCCTGCAAACCATTCAGCCACTGTCATTGGTTACCCACAAAAACTGGATGGTAAGACCCTGTTGCTGAAGAGATCACATACCACAGTTTCAGAATTCAAAGAAACCATGCTGAAACTAAGCTGGAAGCTACCTCCCTGCTCAAAGGCCTTCCTAGACCTAAATGTTGCTATTCAGACAGACAGGGAGGAAAGCCAGCAATGGTCTTTCTCAGCTTTAGACTTTGAAGCTACAAGACCAGTTTGCCAGACAACAGGTGATTAGTGGTACAATAGTGGCACAGCAGTTATGGGAGTAACCAATTGGTTTCTGATTGGCTCTGAATCCCACTCCATAAGAGGGAGGTCATGCCTGATACTGTGCATCTGGTAAAAAGCCCATGGCTTGGAGGTCATAAGCAATAGGAATGAATCTACTACTTTTGTTTTCCTAAGTGAACATTTTGTCAAATTTCCTCCTTAATATCTACCCAGCCCTATAAAATACCATAGACAAGTGCTGTCCTCAGTCTTGGTCAGGAAGCTTATCTATGTAGTGAATGACAGTATAAAAACTCATGACTGTTCAAAGTGTTAAGCACCAGTGAGTGTTCAGTGTTAAACAAGGCACCCACATCAACTCCTCCAGGGTGAAGGGAACATCTGAGAGGAGGGCAGAAAGAATAAAGAGCCAAAAGATAGGGAGGAAAGCCACGAAACACTGTCTTATTGGCATGGCATGACAATGGCACTCAAACTCACAATAGTTGCCTCTGCAAGACTGAGCAAGTAAACATTCAGTTGTAGATACAGGCAGGGCTCATGGGACCCCACCTGACCCAAGTGGGCTAATGCAAGATTAGGACTATTAGAGTAAAGGAGGTCATGGTCTTCAATGGTGTACACAACCATGAATTACACATGTTCTGGTTGATAACATCATGCCCGTGACCAAGCCCACACACCCACACATACGTTGCCCTAATTAAACCCACTGTGATACTAAGCAAAAGCAAAATAAAAAAAGACATGAAAAGTGGGAGGTTTGGAGGAAGGAAGAGATTCTTGTAGGTAGAAAGAAAGAGAACATAGACCAATGAGGATGAACAAAAGCATTATATACATGTATCAAAATGTAAAACATGTATGTTTTTTTAAAAAATATTCAAAGTATATTGAATAATATGCAATAATGAATATATTATGAATAATATATGCAGTAATTATGAATAATAAATAATAATGCAAAGGACACATATTGGAGTAAAGCTTTATCAGAGTAACAAAATGACAACCAACAGCAACCCAAATCTGCAGGGGGAAATGGAAAGAATAAAACATTTTGATAGTTTTAAGATTACAGACTGTGTAACTATGTATGTTGCCTCATTTTTCTCTTAGCTTTCATAATCAATGAGTTATAACACATTTAAACATAACTTATATAATAATAGTGCTAAGATTTCTGTATAAAAATGAAGGAGATTCTGATGGAAGGTACATGTTAAGTTCCTGAGCAAGCGATAATACAGGAGTATTAAGATTATTACAGGAATTAAAAAGATACGCTAAAGTATTCATCTAATGCCAAAGAAATTAGCGCAAGAAAAAAGACATAAAAATTGTGAAATAACACAGACATAAAAACCCAGTATACTAAAAATACATTAAATGTGAATATCAAACAATCCGAGCAAAATGCAAACTATTTTCAGATAGTATGATCATATATACAGAGAATTCTAAGAAAACCGTAAAAAATATTAGAACTAGCAAATCATGCATCAAGTTTTACAGAACAGGATCAAAATTTACGTTTTATTGCTGTAGACCAGCAACAGATAGCTCAAGAATAGAATTTAGAGAGCATTTCATTGAGAACAAAAATGAAATATTTATGAATAAGTCTCAAAATTCATTTTCTTTAAGGAATAAAACATAGTATAAAAAATTGAAAATGGTATAAATGGACATTTATTTTTAAGAATTTGAAAGATGACTTACTATTATTAAATGCCTATGCTCCCCAGTTTGATCACTGGCATAATATGCACCAAAATGCCTGCTCATGAATTTTGCAGAAATTGACAAATTGATCCTGAAATTCCTGTAAGACACTCAAAGGATTAAAAAGTGGGTAAAACTCATGCTTCAAAATTTTATTATCTTCTAAAGCTTCAGTTGCACTAGAACTTTCAAAATGGGGAGATACAAATAAACGGAAAAGATTTCATGTTCAGAAATAAACTCTAGCATTTGTGTCACTTACTACTTTTAAAAGTTGTCAAAATGATTCATTGGGTCTTTAGAACAAATAGTATTTGCATAGGCATATGCAAAGGAATGATCTCCTCAAACAGTTTACAAAAATAGGTAACTCAAGGCTGGAGAGATGTTTGAATGGATAAGAACACGTTCTGCATAAGCATGAGGAACTTAGTTGATCCAGGATTGTGTTCTAGTCCGTCCGCTCCTAGGACTCACCCACCACAGACAGGATATGTTTATGGATGTTGAGGCCACAGCTACATGGCATCCGATGAAATTCTAAAGACACGAGTTTATTTGGGACTGATAAAAATGTTTTAAAAGTAGATCACAGTGACCATGGTGTATTTGCTGAAATATATTTTGTTGCATACTTCAAACAACTGAATTATTTGGTGTGTGGATTACAACTTATTAAAATTATTTAAGGTGGTCTACCACAAATTTATGTCGGATATATAAATGTGAAATGGAAGAAATCATGACACCCTCACCTCATTCCTCACTTTAAAAGGTTTGTAATGGGTCACTTGGAAGAAGGTTTTGTTATTTTGGTTTCTTTAAAAACACAAAATGGCATTTGGATTAGGTTTATGTTTCCACCCCAGGTGTGGTAGATGTTCATGAGTTGGATTTGGAATGCTTGATGCAGGTGCCTATAATTTGGTTAGATGCAGCCATTCTGGCACCTGTAGCTTGTTTTGGGGATTATGTGCATATGGGTTTATGGGAACTTTTGACTTAGGGCATAAAAAGCCCGAGGCCCAAAGAATTGGTGTGGGCGTTGGTTGGTGGTTCCATTGGTTGGGTTGCTGTCATTAGTGTGTTGATTCTTAAAAGAACAAAGGTTGGAGGGATTGAGTTTATAGACCATGAGCTGAGACGCTAGTCTGACTCACAGTCAGCTAGTCGTCTCCAAGCTTAGAACGGCCTAAGAGAGGATGTGAAAATTTCTACCTTTCTCTCATTCTATATCAAGGCTGCTTGCAAAAGCTGTGAAGATTTCCTTCTACCCATTCTTTCTCTTTCTTTAAATTGAGGGTAAATGATTGTAGCGTACTGCTACAGAGGTTTCTTTCATATATTCATTATGTATTATATGTGACACAACATAATAACTAACGGAGACATTCAGCTCATTTATTGCATCCTCTTTAAAAGAAGCTGCAGGTGGACCACGCCCCTTGAAGCATGTCTTCCTCTTCAAATGCCTTCGGTGTTTACCTGCTTCTTTGTGTTCTAGCATTATTTAAGATTAAACAACCTTCCGAGAGTAAACACAATGTTATTACAACACCCTGACCTCACAGCATAGAATGAACTATTTTCCCTACGAATACCCAAGCTAGTTGTTAGGCGTGTACCACATAACAGGTTAAAACAGCCTTTTCATAGTCAGCTATTTATATCTGATGCACCTTCTTCAAATACATGCTATTTTTCTGATTAAGTTCCTAGGGATACTGAACTGTATTTATTTGCATTTCTGTGAAGTTTTATGCATAGTGACCAGCCAAATCAATGTAATATGATCCCTTCAAGGCCTTAACTAATGTCACTCCTCCTGAGATATAAATTGTCTACTGCTCTCTTTGCTCCGGTTTCATAAAGGAATGTTAAATCACTAGCACTGGCTGAGTCTGTAGGAACTGAGGATAAGAGATTCTGCTGCATTTCTTAATTTACAGATGCAAAGTTCGTGCAAAAAAAATGAGCAGGACATCAGTCTGTCTGGGATTCAGAAAAGCCTTACACCTATTGTTTTCTCTCTCTCTCTCCCTCTCTTTCTATTTTCTTCCAACTTGACCATCCTGTTCTATTGGAGACCTACTTCACCTTCAATTTTGTGTAACCACAGAATTAATGCAATTTAGGAAAAATGTTCTTAAGGCCTATATTTCTCATTTTGGAGGAGAACGAAGAAAAATAATCTCCAAGTTGCTGTCCTGAGCCTATGCTCCTACTGTAGTCAGTCTTTCGTAATTGTATCCTACCCATCGGCCAACTGGACTACGAGCACCTGTTCCGGGTTCCTCTCACAGCCTCAACTTCCCACTCCCATTAGCCGGTTGTTGGGCAACTGCCATTCCTTGGACTGCTAATTTTAAAATATCCAGGCTTTATCAATAAGAATTATGGAGTCAGACCTGCTTCGAGTCTGCTGCTGTCATCATAAAAATGTGAATAACATCCTTAGATCAAACAGTACATAAAAGAAACTTTAGCAATAAAAATTAATAGTGTATCCATTCGCCGCCTTATGGTCTGCTGCTTATTGAATTAGACCAGTTGCTCAGGATAAAAATCATAAAGCCTACTAAAGAAAAATAACATAAAAATGCATTTGTTTATGATCTTCCAATATCAGGAGAGGAATCAAATCTGTAATTTGAAAACCATTTCTCAAGAATATAACTCAGTGCAGAATAGAAAAAGAAAAAAATTACCTTTACTCCATAGGATATGTTAAAACTGCAGGTATAAGGCAAAGAAACCGCCTACCATGTGTGGTTTTTCAATGTGAAAGACGATCCTTGTCATATCCCAGCAGTGGAAGGAAATAAAGAAGGAAGATTAATGACTCTAGTGCAGGACAAAATAAACCTTGGAGTCTCAACAACCTTCATCACACAGCAAGCATGTGAAAGCATCATTACCACTGCATTTTAATTGTCAGCTTCTCATCTCCTGACTATAGTGGAAGTCTTGAAATGTGCAAATGCTTCTAGCATTAAAGCAGAGTTAAAGAAATTGTGATCTGTAGGAATATGAGCTGTCTCTCACTGCTCAAACACATGTAAATCTTTAAGCTTCCCTTGCAGTCATTTAGCAATCCTGACTCAACATTGCTTGCACTCTGTGCTGTACAGTCAAAGGTTTGGGGAAAGTTTCTAGCTGCATAAACTAAATGTCAGTGCTACTCAGAATGCCTGTTCTGTGGCTTTGCTTGGATTACTGTGCTGATCCTTTAGCCAAACAGCCAGACAATGGTAAACAGCCTCCCATGGAGCCATTCACCTAACTGGATTCTTGGATTTGTTTTATTTGGTGTTGGTTGTATTTTGTTTTGTTGTTTTTGAGACAAGGTCTCATGTAAAACAGGCTGGACTGGAACTCACTATGTGATTGATGCTGGCTTTTAACTCCTGATCCCCCTGCTTCTACCACCCAAGTATTGTGCTTACAGGCATTCACCTAACAATCTCTTAGGTATTGTATTTCTTCCCTTTTTAACCTTAGATTTATAAGTTTGGGAAACTATAACCGGTTTTCTTTCTGAAATGCTTCAAGTTGATGTTTATCAAATGTGAACATTAATTTTTCCTAATAGTAAAGTTATAGTCATTTTAGGAAATAATTCTATCCTGTTCCATGTACAAATTGAGGTAACACTAGTAGTTGTTAATAATTTATCCCCACGATCCAAAGGTATTAGATTGTCTTCAATTTAACATCACTGAGCAGGTACTCATGCTGGCAGAGCAAGTCTTTTGAACAGTAATGAAGAGACCAGGTCTCATAGCGACTCTGTAGTCTCTAAGGTCCAGCCTGAGTGTGGTGCGGGATGATCACAGAGGCTCATGAATCAAAGGTTGTTAGGAACCAAGACTAAAGGTGGCATCCAGAGTTTTTAGGTTATCCTGGCTGAAGTTCAGTCACAGAGTTACAAAAACAAGGGGCAACAAAGGTGCTCTTATAGCGACACTTGAGTTTATAAAGCCACAGATTATAGGATCAGTATAGAACAGCCCATTCCTGTCATATACCCAGTCATTCTGTGGTGTCCTTGGAACCCTACACCAACATCTTCCAGGGTTCAAGTCCTTTATCTAAAGTGGCAGTGTTTGCATATGACCAAAGCAGATCCATCTGTTAACGTTAATCTACCTCTGGTTGACTCATTTACCTAAATCAATGTAAAGACTGTCTTATACTATATTATTTAGAGAATAGTGGTGTGAATAAAATTACAAGTTCGGTGCAGGTGCAATTTTTCTGGGTATCTTAGTTATAGTTGGCTGAATTTACTGATAAAGACCCCATGGGGATGGAGGGATGACTGTACTAGCAATCAATAACTGGAAATGATGTTTAAAAATCAATATATTTATAATAATATTAAACAAATGCATAGGAATATATTTAAGAAAATGTGCGAAAGATCTGTATGAGACACACATAACACAGCATCTTGAGAGGCGGTTCAGCAGGTAAAGCACTTGTCTCACAAATATAAGGACCTGACTTTAGATGCCCAGAACCCACGTCAAGATGGACAGAGCAGTAGATGCATCTGTAAACCCAACATTCCTGTGACAAAAAGGAACGTAGAGGCAAGAGTTTCCTCAGAAGCTCACAGGCCCTGCCATACGCACCAAGGTGGAAGGCCAGACCAATACTTGAGATTGTTTTCTGCTCTCTATACAAAATTCATGGTGTGTTGTGCCATACACATGAAAGTGAATATGATCACACATAGACACATACATGCACACACAGACAGACAGACAGAAAGAAAGAGGCAGAGAGGGATTCAAAGAACACTAATGAAAACAGTCAAGGAAGTCCTAAATAAAAATAATGACATGTTCATAAATTCTAATACTTTATATGATAATACTTTATATAATAATAACTTATTTCTCCAAGTATATTCATAGATTTGATGGGATGTCAATTACAGTTTAATTAGAATGAACTAAAAGCAGGCTAGTTCTAAATTTTGTGCGGGAAGATAAAATAATTAGAAACATCACAAACTATTTTTAAAAGAAAAAAAAATCTAAGTTAAAATGCCCACACCTGTAATTTGAAGACTTCATGGAAAACTGCACTAATCATTGAAAGAACCACACTGTACAGAAGACTGAAATGGATCTACTGATCTACATTGTGTTGCTAGAGCTACTTTGAGTGTCATATCTAAGAAACTGCTAGGATGAATGTAATCCAGTGTAATCCAGTGCTCAATCTCTCTCCCTCCCTCTCCCTCACCTCCCTCTCCCTTTCTCTCTCCTTCTCTCTCTCTCTTCCTGTGCATTTATACTTGTGTGAAGCATCCAACCCTGATTACCTTACTACATTTCCAGATGCCCCTACAATGTAATAGTAGTTATTTCATCATAAACCTTTAATATAGAATATTCCCCTCGAATTCACCCATTTATAGGAACATTAACTGAAATCTGAGGCAGGAAATCTTCAGTTTTCCTGTCTTGTTCCTTCTTCCACGCAATTAGGTAATCTGTGATCATGACAATCGTCCTCTTTTTGCTCTGCACTATACCAAAAGATGGCTAGAACCTGGGATTTGAATCTTCTGCCATTACTTAGATATTTTTAAACTCAAAATATTTAGGTTTGGGAAATAGTTCTGTCACTAAAGCCGTTTTCTCTTCCATAGCCAGGTGATTCCAGTTCCTATGGTTGGCTGTTGAGTTACCGCCATGCCGGTCTTTCTGACTTCAGTTTTATTCCCACACTTTGTCTAAAATCCCACTTGACCACAGCCAAGTTGCTCATTCCAGACTATGGATGATCTTTAGTAAATGCTCCACTGCAAAACATGGCCAGTGGAGACATGCTCAGCCATGCCTATAAAGCGAGAGGCACAGAGGACTCCAGTCGCCACACATTACCTCCCAGGAAAGAGGCGCTTGGTAATCAGAATATATTTCTCTATTGATTATACTTGATATTAAAGGAGAAGGTTGAAATGCAAGAGACATTTACTACATTCCACATAGAGAGGACAATCAGAAGCAGCTTTTAAAATACATCCAGTTATGATCTAGGGAGGTCGCTAGAAAACCGAATGGTTCTTTTATCAACTTTAGCACTAACTTCCTCATTTGCATGGTTTGGTTTCATCTAAATCTTTTATTTTCCCATAGATGCAAATATTTCCTCTAAATTTCTAACCCATGCTGTAATATTTCACATAGATCAACATCATAGCTTTTAAAAAGATGTTTAGATTTATTTTATGTGGATGGATGTTTTGCCTGTGTGTATGCGTGTGTACCACACACGTGCTTGGGACTTGCAGAGGTCATAAAAGGACATTGGATTCCCTGGAACTGGAGTCACCGATGGTTGTGAGCTGCCATGTGAGGGATGAGACCACAACCTAGGTTTTCTGCAGGAGCAACACATGCTCTTAATTCCTGAGATATCTCCCTACAGCTCTATCATAGCTCTTTAAAGTAGATACAAACATGAATAAGCTGACATACAAACAAGAATACATATAATATATGGTTAGAAAGTAAAGTTTAAAAACATAAAAAAATAGTTCCATGGTATTTTAAGATATGGATTCCTTCAAATTCAAGGAGTAGAAGCTGCTTTCATGGCTTTACTTTTTCAGGATAAATTAGACAACTGAAATCCCCCTTTAAAAATTCAAAGTGTCTAAAAGTTGAACCACAGAAATATGACTCTAAACCAGTTAGTCTATTGTGCGCTTTAATAATTCCCAAAGGAAATTAGAAAGCCAATTACTTCGGTATATAAATCCCTACTGCAAAAAAAAAAATTCAAAACAGCTTGTCTCAAGCATAAGACAGGGAAAACAATAATAGTGCATAGCAAGATTCAAGTGTGCCCTTTTAATCCTTTTCTTCAGTTTCCATTGCTAGAGTTATACCAGCCATCCATGATAGCTACGGAATGTTAGCTCTTCAGCCAGCGATGTCTATTTTTGTAAAGGAGAATGAGTTCTGTACAAGGTCAAAAACAGTGTGAATTGTTCTATAAGGAAAAATTCTTTGGGAAAAAAAAAAGGTTCGTTTAAGAGCATTTACTACCACAGGGGCAGAAACGGTTTCTGTTATCCACATGAGCCAGCACATCTACCATAAGTATGGAGTACAGGTGCCCAGAGTGATAGGAGTCATTACGCTTTGAACAGACTCTAAGCCTCCAAAGGTCCAGGGTGCTGTGCACTGTTCCAGGATACTGCAGCCCATAACATCTAAGCAATCAAAGGTCAAACGAGGCAAGCACGAGTCTACTATTATGGAAGATTATTTGGCACACACTCTCAATTTCACTGCCTTCCCCTGGTGGTCAATAACATTAACCTGAAATGCTATAAATTTTATATAGAACTTGTCACAGAAAACATGATTCCTTTAGATAAACTTGAAAGTGAATTGCCTCTAACACAAATACCTTGCAGTTGCATGCCAATTTACTCCTTTTGGGTGGCCATAATGCCTACTGTGCGTGAAAAGTAACCTTGCAATTTAACTAGTTCCAATTTTACTTCACCAACTCTGATCTCTACAGAGTCAAAGCCAAGAGAAAAGTTCCAGCAGAGAAGAAGCACAGAAACTCAGCTAATCTCCAATGCACAGCCAGCTCAGATTGCTTTTGCAAGCTGCATCTTAAATAGAAACCAGAAGAATGAGTACTTCTTGCTCAGATATTCAAAGAAAATATTTAAGGGTTAAGAGTAATAACAGGAATAGAGAGATGGGTATACTAAAATCCATAGATATCTGATAGCTTCTGATATCCTTTCTGCCTCTGTATGTGTTAATTACTGCTCTGTTTAAAATCAATTTTCAGCCCATGCCTGTCTCTCTGTCTCTAGCATTCAAATTCCTCCTTCCCCTTTGTGTTTCCATCCCTTACTGCTCTCTCTTGACTTCCTTCCTTCTGTCAGTCAAAAGAGTTAAAGCCAGTTTCCCAGTGGGACCTATTCTTCCATCCTTGGCCTTTAGAAACGCTCATCTGTGTTTCACAGGGCTCCTGTGCTCACCTTCGTTTCTTAACTAACCCTTATTCTAATCATTTCCTCCAGAGCAATTACAGGTTGAACAACCTCAATTCAAAATTTCAAAATACAAAATGTTCCAAAAACCAAAACCTTCTGAGTGTCAGTGTGACGGCAAAAAAGCTTCCCGCCTGGCTTCCTATGAGAGACAGAGACAAGGATATGTTGAACATAAGCCAAATATGAAATACAACCAAGATTTTAGAGTCTGGACATATTCTTTTAAAATGTGATTTAAATATCTTTGAAGTAACTTATTTCAATATTCATAAAAAACATTGAGTTTTGAGAGGTAATTTCCTTAAAAGCAATAAATCATTAAGTTTTTACAGTTCTTTTTGAAAAATCAAAAGAAATCTAGAGGTTTTTTTCTTGTTTTGCTTTTTTTTTCCCTTTAATTTAAAACATCTACTGACTTATAGTTAGGAAAATAAGCCAAAAAAGGGAAAATAAAACATCTCTACATTTTAAAGAAAAAAATGTTGTTTCATTTTTTTCTATTTCTGATATAAACTCATACAAAGAGCAAAATTTTTCTATACTCACAAAAATATATTTTCTAGCCACATCATCAAGAAGGAATAAAAAAGCTAAGAGAAAGTGAAAATGGAGAGTAAATGAGATAAAAATAAGCCTGTCATATAAAGACATGAAACAAAGCTTCTCAGATGTGTGTTCCCATTTCCCTTTGAAATCCTAAAGAGAAAGACTGATCTTCACCCAAATGAGAAAAAAATACTTATTTATACAGAGAATGCATACAACTTAAGTTCATAGAGTCTATAAAGCAAATTCATACCGTTAAATTTTAAAAACTCATTAACTCCTGTTAAAACACAGGAAGGCAGACTTTCTTCAGGTTCATCATGACTGTAAAGGAAATACCTGAACAGTGTTAACATAGGAGCGAGATTCATCTCGACTTCAAATACAGTCTAGCCACGTGGGAACTGACAGCCAAAAAGTAGGATGGAGAAGAATGGGTGAAAAATCACCAAGAGAACATCAAAAGAAAATGTCACTAAACTGACCTAGCATGCCAGGTCATCCAGAGAAGTGGTAGAGTTCATCAAACATTTACAGAGATAACATACACACAGCCTGGATATCAGATTTTTTTACCCTTTGCTACAAACTGTAAAACCAGGAAACACTTAACAAACTTAAACAAGAGTTGAAAATAGCAGTTCTTACCACTTACTTTTAAAAATGCTTTTTTTTTTCTTAAAAAGATGAGGAAAGGAAAATCCTAGATGAAGGTGCAAAGATTCCTATGGGAATCCCTGAGTGTGCTTTGACTGCTACAGAAGAAAAAGTACACGTTAAAAATACCAGGTTACATTCTTTGAACAGAATATCATCCGACTACCAAAAGCTGTGAAAGGAGAATGTGCAAGGAAGGATGCAGAAAAGACAGAGAAATAGAGAAAACAGTTCATCCTATAGCAGAAAAATGAAGAATTTGGCAAGGTATTGATGAGTAAACTTGAATCACGTAGATCTGAAGTGTAATTGGTAATTTTTATTCATATTATAGCCCAGAGAACTAAAATATTGTTAAACAAATGACAAATATTCATATATTTTAAATAATACATGACTTTGGCTGTAACTAACCTGTCTTTCCTCCTGGGGTTGACCACTGCTGCAAGTAAATACCTAATTTTATCTAAGCTTGGCTGCTGTTTAGAAAAAATTTGGGATAGTTCTATACTAAATAAGAGCCCTCAGTCTTACAGATAGCTTCTAGCTGTTTTTCCTTAGATGGGGCCAGCTGAGCTGCCTGTATGCTCTGACAAGAGGCAGCAGAGAGAACCTCTCTAGTGTCTTAGTGCAGATTTCCAACCGTTCTATTGCTGGGCCTCTGTTCTCTAAGTCACAGATCATCATCTGTGGGTGTTGGTAAAGAGCCCTTTATTAGATAAATCAAACAAGGTAAGCATTCCTTAACAAGGAATCAAACCTATAGACCATATTAACAAAAAAGGATAGACATGATTCCTGCCTCTGCCCCAGCCTCTGCTTCCAGCAATGTACGCTGGGATGGCTCCAGTGCACTGCAAAAGTGAAGTTTATTCCTTCTCCTCAAACATTCAGTTAGCTGCTTTCCATCTGTCTCAGCTCTTGGGGAAGATTCCACAGAGTTGTTGAGTCTCGGAGCATCACCTTGACTGGCAGTTGGGGAACAATTAGCACCATTTGAATTAGCCACAGCCGATGCACAAAACTACATAGTTCTCCCAAAGACTGACCATCAGAGCAGAGCCAGTCTTATAGCCCTCTCTTCCCAAAGCCCTTAGAGTTGAATTCTTTCTGAGATTCAAGAAGTGAGTATTCCACTTGTCTATTAAAGCAACTCCTTTATCTTTCTTAGAAAGGCAAGTTTGATAAATCAGAACATTCCCGCACCTGAATCCTGTCTACCAATACCAGCTTATATTTAATTCATGAGTGTTAGGTATCATCTTAACTTTGATCCATAGCATGGCCTTAACTCTCTTTCTTTTACTCTCAAAAGGGAATTTTCCACTGACAAATTAAAATCTTGTTTCACTCTTTTATTCCAACTCTTTAGTTAGTATCTTCATAGTCAGAGACTTTAGAACATGAGAGATGATAAGTAGATTCTCAGTGGAAAAAAGAAAAAAGAGGACAAGCTGGCTTTCCTAACAATCCTGGGAAGACCAGGTACTTGGGAAGGCTCTACATTGAAAGACAAGTGCAAATGAATAACACTTTGCAGGTGCTGGGGGGTAGTAGCAGGGAGATGATCTTATACGCAAAGACTATGGAGTCACTAGAGGTAGAGGTAAGACGCATCCCTGTCACTGTATGGCGGGCAAGACTCAGCGTGCGTTTAGAGAATGGAGATTAATTTTCAAGTTTTATCACTGTACCAAGACATAGCTGTATGCAGAAAGATGTACTTTTTATTTTCTGCAGGCAATTTTTTATCTTTATGTAGACAAATGAACCAATTAGTTTTACTGTACTGCTTTATTATGGATCATGGGGAGGTGGAGATCTAACTTCTAATAATCAGCAATGTTTTTAGCATTGCTATCGCAATCGTTATTTTGCTACTGGTTTCAAACCTCATCCGAGCATACATTAATCTGGTTACACCGAAAACTGCTTCTGACTTTTTTACTCAACTCTAGTAATACCAGCATATTGAGATCTGATGCTAGTCAAATCCTGTTTTGATTATCAGTGCACTACTTAATATTAAGTATCTGGTAGTACCCTTAAGACTTTTGCATCCTGTTAAAAAAAAAAAAAGTAAAAAAACGTTATTTTCCTGATTATCATTCCAGTAAACATTTTTATAAGTTGAAGTTGTATGAAGTTTTGGAAAATGATCTAACGGACTTGATTTGGGAAAGGGACCTAACGGATTTGACTTTAGGAAGACATCTAATATATTTGATTTTGGTTTAAATTCTTGAGAAGAATGAAATGTACATATTTCTAATACCAATGCTTTCCATCTGGAAACATCATGTGTGTTCATTTAATTGGTGCTTTCTTTGTGTCTCAAGTGCTGAGTTTTGTCTCTATCTCGGGATAGATCCTTATCTATTTTTATTCATGCTTACTCATCCTGAAAATATTTAAGAGCTTCTATGAACTAGTCAATCTCTGATAATTTTGCACAATTTTTTTTAAATTTTAAAAACACATTTTCTTATTCTTTAAAAATTTCACACATGTATACAATGTATCTTGATCATATCTACCCCCAATTCTCCCCTACCTCCCCCAAACTCCTCCCACCACATCCCCTCCCATCCTTATAACCCACTGAGTCCAATTAGTGCTGCCTGCTGGAATATTGCCTGGTCTTGCTGGATTGACCTTGTGCATGTCTTGCAGGTAATGATATCTGTGGTGATTTCCTGTGCAAGCCATGGCATGTTCAGAGGACAGGATTTCACAGCACTCCTGCTCTTGCATTCCTTCTGTTCCCTCTTCCACGATGTTCCCTGAGCCTTGCTAGGGTAGGAGGGATGCCTCATTAGGACTGAGCATTAAACACTCCCTTCTTCTCAGCGCTTTTAACAGTTATGAGTCTCTGCATTAATTGCTGCCCACTGTAGAAAAAAATAAAATAAGGTTTTCTGGTCAAAATTGCTAACAGTACTAACATATAGATATAAACATAAATATTTGCAAAGCAGTGTGGCAAGGTTTCCTTTTAGAAAAGCAACTGTAGTAGGTTTCCAGGCCATGACCTCCTAAACCAGGGGCTTTTGACCAGGTTTTCAGTACCAGGCATGGGTTCCTTCCTGTGGAGCAGGACTCAAATCTGATTTTTTAAAAGTCATTGATTATACCTGTAAGCAATCTTACCAGCATTGCACCATGGCACATCACAGCACTGCAGCACCCAATGGTCAACTGAACCATAGCACTGATAACTTGTTTCCAATAAAGTTCTGCACAGCATCCGCCACCATTGTGTAGGCTAGCTAGCAGGTAGAAAGTTTTAGGTCAGTTCTAGCTTAATTTCTTTATAGTCTGCAACCAACATGTGTCATGTCTTCATCAATAGGTCTTACAGTCTAGTTATGCTGGAGAATCAAAAGCTATGGCAATAGCCTATAGTAATTTGGAGGCCCCTGGGAAATCCTGACCAATAACTCATAGGTAATATTCTATGCCTCCTATTGAGATTTTCACTTAGTGACCTATAAGTCTTCTGGAGTAATCAACCATCATCCACCCATGCAGGTTATGGGTGTTCAAACTCTGCTATTAATTATATTTTAATTACTTTATAAAGTAGTGAGTTCCATCAGAACTTTTCATACATCTTTAATTTTGGTTAACACACTCCACCCCCTTATTTCTTTGTCACCTCCACCCCTTCCCCACCCAGTTTAAACTTTTAACCGTAGTACCCACCACACTTCCGCATCAACACACGTTCTATCATCTCCTCACACATTACGGCCTCTTCTACTCCCTCCTCGTGGTCTCTTCCTAACTTCCGGACCTCCACAAACACTCCGAATTAAACACACAAATCTAAACTTCAGAACCTAGTATCCATGTATGAGAGAGAATGTAAACATTTGTCTTTCTGGACCTGGGTTAACTAATTTATAATGTTTCTCACTTTTCCTGCAAATTTCTTAATTTCATTCTTCCTTTGCAGCTGAATACAATTCCATTGTGTGTATGTAGCACATTTTTATAACCCATTCACCCAGTTGACAGACGTCTAGGCTGATTCTGCTCCCTAGCTGTTGTAAGTAGGGCAGCAATGAGCACATTCACAGAGAGTTGTTCTGTTATAGTAGGGCATGGAGTCCTCGAGTGCTTGCCCTGCAGCCAGTGGTATAAGGCTGGATCCTACAGTGGTTCTCTTTTCGGGTTTTCAAGGAATTTCCACCCAGATTTCCATAGCGGCTGAACTAGTTTATCCTCCTACCAGCAATAAGTGAGGGTTTTCCACATCAGCAGCAGCATTTGTTATTTTGTTTTCGTGACGATATCCATTCTGACTGGGGTGGGATGAAATCTCAAAGTACCTTTAATTTACTTTTCCCTGATGGCTAATGATGTTGAACACTTTTAAAAGTATGTCTTAGTCTTTTGGATTTCTTTTCTGAGAATTCTCTGTTCAATTCCATGACTTGTTTTTCTTTATAATGTTTAGTCACAAATCTAGCATCATATCAAACATTATTAGTGACCCTAGATGTAACCATAGGAAAATTTCTTCCTAGAATTGACTTTGCTTCTTCACTGGATATGTGTGTTTCATTTTACTTGATTTTTGGTTATGGATCTTTATCAGCCTTTGAATTCATTGAATCAGCCTATACAATTGATTCTTATAAAAAAAATCTCAATTACTCTCAAATTATTAAACTCAGCTTTTACATTATAAGTTACCTATATTTTCATTGATTTTCATTTCCTGAATGCTTTACGGAAATATTTTGAATAGAATTCCTGGCCATTTTTTCTGTCCTTAGACGATTTTTAAGTCATGATTTGTTTACAAAATTAGATGAGTGGATACATCTTCTTAGGCTGGATATTTAAAACATTATTTTATTTTAATAAAGCGATAGATCTTGTTTCTGTCTGTAAGTTACTGATCTGCCTGACATACTCTCACAAATTTCTTTGTGTGCTGGACATCACACTAGTGGTTCCTAAAGAGAATGCTCCCACTTACTCTGTTTAAGGTGTTTCTCTCCCACACTGATCCTTCACTTGGGTGTAGGACTTGCTTGGCCATGGATTACCAAACATGACACAAGCAGAGGTTTAATAAGCTCTTGTATTGAGTCTTATTCTCTTAGAACTCAATCTCTAAGCTGTAAAGAGCTGCAAGAGAGTCTCCTAGACAGAGAACTTGTGGAAAGACTATAGGAAAAGACTCTAGGTAAGATCAAGTTGTCCAGGACATGTTCTCAGCCCACTGCACAGATTGAGTAACCCTTGGACAGAGCTGAAGATATACTCGGCCAATACAAGATCACAAAATATGTCAAATGATGTATTTTCAGTCTAGTGTTAAGAATTTTCACTTGGCAAGAATAGAAAACTAATTTTTTTCCTGTTTAAACTTGATGGCATTCATTATTTTTCCTGTTTCTCCATGTCTCGGAGAAGGCTATTGAACAAGAACATATTAAATTCCCCATATATCAAATATACCCACATGAAAGCTAAAATGGTGGGAATTCATCAGGTGGGAATTGAAATAGAATCTTTTTTTTTTTCCTTTCCTTTGAAAATCAAGAAACCTTGCATCATCCCAGTATCGTTTCATTAGCTATCCAACAGAAGCACACAGGATGATCTGTCAGCAATCAGCAGTTTCAAAGCCCTGGAGCATCATTTCTAAATCATACATCCTTTAGAAAACTCAGGCTGTCGTACACAGCCCTTGACCAGTTCTGCCTAATTTATCATAAACTACTTTAATAAATGAGAAACATGGTGTGTGTCCTATACTCAAAAATACATATATGTGTGTGTATATATGTGTGTGTCTGTGTGTGTGTGTGTGTGTGTGTGTGTGTGTGTGTGTGTGTGTGTGTGTGTGTATGGAAACATATTTCACATACAGTTTCACAAATCATTTGAAGCCAAGTCACTGACTCACTAACAAAAAAAAATGCAACAAGTTTCTAATACATTTTAGCCAACTTCTTTGCTCTCAGAAAAAGCTAACAACAAATAAATTCAATAGAAAGAAAATGGAGCTTCCATAATTGAAGCAAAGATGGTTTGTGGCAACCCAGCTGTGCCTCCAGCCCTCAACTTACCAATTCCCACAGCACACCGCTTCACAGGGAATCATCTACAAAGCACTGCTTTTATATGACATGGTAAAATAATATACACAGATAAGAGAAGTGGAGAAAAGCCAAGACTTGGGGTAAGAGACATGAGTGTTGAGCAAAGCTAAGAGCAGATATTGAACAAGAGACTGGATTCAGTTCAGAGAAGGTAAAGGAAACTGTGCATTGCTATGGACAGAGCTCAAATGTGAGACAGTCAGTGAGCTGCTCTTCTGAAGGAACTAACTGACCACATGCAGTGTATCCAGAAAGACCTGAGCACACCTGTGGTCTAACCGTAATGAGCCATTTCTCTCAAAAGGATCCCGGTGTAGAAATGAACTCATCTGAACACAGCTCAGGTTGGATTTGAGACCCATTAGTGTTGACATGTCCTTGTCTATCCTGCAGTTGGACTATCACGCCTCAATCAGTTTCTGCAGCACCTGACGGAGTAAACCACCAGTGTGACGATGTAGGCTATTTAAACAGCAAGGAAAATGGATTGGATCAGGAGGAGAGTTCTTTTTGAACTGACAAAATTCTCAAAAAATATTTCTTTCTCCGTGTTACCACAATGGCTTAATGGAAATGCTGCAGCGGAGGTAGATGGGGGAAAAAATAAGATTTCACACTTACCTTTATTTTTTCTTTCACAAAAGTAAATCGAAAGTTCTAATGCCTTGGAATATATCACCATTTTAAGTTCCATCCTATAGGATTATGTCTTCACACTTTGGTTCTTTTTCCAATTAATGGTCCATTTGCGGAATGCATATGTAGTTATTTCAGTTCTGCATGGCTCATTGGAGAGCCTTCTCAGTGCTGGCTTCATTCCCCTTGGTCTGATATGAATGTATTCATTTAGGGACACACTATAAAATAACTAATAAAGTAAATTTTGAACATTTAGAAAGAAGCAATAAAGCCCAACTTACCTTCCTTGAAAAATAATTTCATCTGTTGTGGCTGTTTTAAAGATTTGAAATCAGGAAGGCATTTTTTTCTTATAAGTGTTTTTTATTATAACCTGGAACCTGACTCCTCATTTAAATGTGCATATTAATGTGCAATGCATATCAGAGTAACTCCTGTGGGAAGGATAAATGTGTTAGATTGTGCAAGTATAAAGAATGTGAGAATAAACAGGAAAGCTGGCAGCCAGTCAGATGGGAGGGGCTGCTATTCTGTTTCTCATTGCTGGGTAATCTCTCAGTCTGCATGAAGCTTTTGTTCCCTTTAAATACTCAAACTGACTGTGATTTCATCTGGCTGTGGACTGATTCTACCTAAATGTGCTGGATTTCTTGTTTGTTTGTTTTTGGGTATTTTGTTTTCTTTTTGTTTTGCCACTCTACTTATTTTTTTAACTTGCTCTTTTGATAATTTCAATGATAAAAATGTCTTCCTGATGAAAAAGTATCTTCAAAAATCTACTCAAGACATTTTGACAAGTTTCTGTTAAAGACAAAAATCCCAGATATTTCCACTGGCAAGCAACAATTAGACTTTGTCTCTGTGCTACTCACTTAACGGATTAAGAATATTTATCAGGAAAATACTGATTAGAAAATGCAAACATGCATGGTAAATGCAACTTGCAAATACGAGTTATATATGGCTTATATGCGATACAAGACTAAGTGAACGGTCACTTGACAGGTTGTGAGGATGTTCATTTGACCAATTAAAAGTATCAGTCCAAGTAATTCTACTGTACATGGCAGTCTGGATCTGCTCCTCACTGGATTAGCCCATAGTATTATGACCCAGAAGGCTAGTTCCCTTTGCATGGATTTATCTCCTAGATTCACACATAAGTTTCATTTTAACCTTGAGCTGTAATCATATTTAATATTTAACTCACTCACAACCATAGACAATAATAAAAAACAAGACCAAAAAGCAAGCAAACAGAACCATCTGCGCTCTCCTTCACTGGCAATGGTAACAAAGTTTTGTAGAGACTCTATTTTTAGCTTTTTTCTCATTGACTGACATGCTGAAAGGAGGCAACATTACCAAAGCAAGTGCTTCACTATTGGTGGCAGAACACTTAGTGGCTCTGCAGTTTGATGTGGTTGTTCAGAAACTCAAACACTTCAAGAAGACATGAAATGTGATTATACCACAATTGCATTATTCTCAGTCACATATGAGAACTGTATATGCCTGCAAAAAATAAAATAGAAAAAATTATTTTAAATTGCATGATTTTTATGAACTATGCATCAATACTCACACTTCAGAAAGGCTGAAGCAGACTATAAAGAAATGACATAAAACAGTTTTCAGTAGGAGCATTTAAATGTGCTTCAGAGAACTTGGGTCTCTGGCTTGCAGGACTTTGGAGTCATAAAGTCAATTTAAGAGGAAGTAAGACAGCTATTTGAGATGTTTTTTACACTACTGAAGCTCTGAGCTTGTGAGCTTTTTCTATCTTGCCTCTTCCATCTTCTCTTCTGGATATTTACAGTAGACACGCAGCCTTTAAACAGACTGGATCGTGATAAGTCACACTCCTAGAAATGTTTAGCTCTCACGATGAGGCATGTTTGCTAAGCATTTAAGATAGTAACACTCTTTTCTGGCAAGAAGGCTAGTGCAGGGATGTAGAGCTCAGGGTGGCTAGCCACCTGCAGCACACAATAGATACAGAAGGCTTTTGTTTAAAGATAAAGATAATGCTCACCAGAATGTTTTGTTTGAAGAACTGGGGAGAGAGTTGATAAAGAAAAGAGGAGAGAAGAGGAAGAGACAGCAGGAAGGAGAGAAGAAAAAATTGATCAAAGAACTGTGGTTTTTAACTAACCATACCCAGTCTCTCAAATCACTTCGCTGACTACAAACTATACAAATTCTCAAAGTTCTGTGAGCTTGATTTTTCTCTTGGTTGGCCTGAGGGGCCTTCTACATACAAGGAGAACAGAATTTCTCACGGGAGAAATGCAAGGAGTAATGAAATATTCATATTTTATTTCCAGAAGACAGATTTTTCTTGGCAAGATTTTGAGTCTTGCAGGTCAGTCTGTTTTTCCCTACCCAGTATCCTTGTGGCCCCTTGTCTTGCTTAGCACCTAAAAGTCCAAGGCAGACATGTCAAGCTACAGGTTTAAGTAGATCCTTAAAAGGATGGCTTATCCTTCCACCTAGGGCCTAGAATGCATAGAATATTGCTTCACAGCAGAAGGTTGCACAAAGGACTCAAAGGCATAGTTTGCCCCCGTATGTCACAAAGCTTGTACACCAGCTCAGTCAACTGAGTGCCCCAGACCCCAGCCTGCACTACCCAGACTCAGATCGGGCCTCACCTGCATACGCAACCACTGGTAAGCTGCCCTAGGAAGGGAGGGGAAGCCCTTATCAGGATATATTATGTGGTGGAGGGAACTAATTTTCAGTAAAAGGGAGGAAAAGACATTGATTTCACAGAAAAGTTTATGGAATAAAAGGTATTTGTTTTCTTTTAAAAAATCTAAATTCCATCCTGAGATTCCCAACCTCTCAATTGATTTTTAAGACATTAATCTTTATATTTTGTGCTATAAAATTTTATAACATTTTGACAAATACATATTATTCCGTATGTATCACTACAGACCATTTTATAATGCTAGCTTATAGAGTTTAACTTATTAAAGTAGAGGATGATAGATAGATAGATAGATAGATAGATAGATAGATAGATAGATGATAGATAGATGATAGATAGAGACCCTAACAAGCTGGGCATGGTGGCTCACACCTGAAACCACAACAGTTGGCTGAGGCAAAATAATGTACATAATTCAAATCCATACTGGGCTAGAGAGTCAGATGCTATCTCAAAAACCAAAAAGACAAAAAACAAAAACAGACACTGTTAAGATCATCACAGAGTGTAATATAAAACTGTAAAACCACGTGAACATACCACATGTGCCTAACAACTGAAGTAAAAAATGAGTAAAATATGAATGACACATCTGAAATAATTTACTGGCTCTAATTACAAAGTTCTTCTGTTACCCGAGTTTTTGTTAGTTTTCTTCCAATTAGTTTATACACACACACACACACAAACACACACACACACACACACACACACATATACATACATACATATATATATATATATGGATTTCATGTATATATACAAGGATTTCAATTATTACAAAGCTTAAAAAATCCACCACATTTCCTCTTTTACTAATAATGTTCTCTGTCCTGTAGGGCCATGCTTAGATAACTATAAAGAGGAATTATAATGTATACACATTTTCAATAATCATAATCACTATTTGGTCCAATGGAAAGCTTAGCACTTTGAGAACTTCATACAATAGAGACCAAAACACAGGTGTCAGACAACACTGCGTGCCATCACTTGCATTGCTATTGCCTTCATCTCTGTGAGTGCTAATGCTTTCTGGTAAGTAAATATTTTTCAACTATTCCATACTGGGTCACCCTTCTGACACTGTCTGTAATGAAGGTACACAGTTTGTTTCTGGCCCCAGGACACGCTACTAGACACAAAATGTTCACTCTCCACTATGCCTTGGGGAAGCACTTAGTCATCTTCAATTTCACATTGTCTTCTCGCGTTGCCATGGAAAGCATCATCTCCTTTGGCTAGGATCGTACATGGGACTGGTTGGTACAGAGTTATGGAATGCCAACTGGAGACACCTCAAGAAAGGATTCTCAAATATCATTCTCTTCCTTTGAAATGAGGAGTATCAGTTCTAAAATGCAATTTAATTATCCACTTAGATAAAATGTCATCATCCTAGTACACTTGACATTTTAATACACATTCTATTCCTGTCATCAGTATCAATGACAAATGACAGAATAAAGGCCTTGTTAAAATTATAACATCTAAGAAATTTTATATAATTATGGGCAATTAGAATTTGTAAAACATTTAAATGAATTTAGCTTTTCTTTTTATGCCTGAAAAGCTCATAAGAAAGTTTAAGCAAGAACTGGATGAATATTCAATCTTGCAGCCAGGAGGGGTGGTATAGACAGTCAGGCACTGGATTGCCATAGTACCCCTGACCTCCCTATGAACTTGAATGAGCCCTTCATCTTCCCCAAGTTCTTCAGCACAGAAATTATCATACTAAATTTAAAAGTCCTAAAGTTATTTCAAGCAAAAGATTCATAACCCTTTAATAATGACTATCTCCAGAGCTTTCTGGATGCTAGAGTATCTAGAGACAGTTGCTAACCCTAAAGAACTTATAGTAAAAACACATAGAACATAATAAACACTGATTCATAAGCACCAGCTTCATTACCAGAGATGCGGTGTTATAGAACTTAGAACATGGGAAATAAATAATGGAAATCTTGACACTTAACAAGCATCCGGATTTTCTTGAAGCTGCTACAATCCAATTTCCTTAGAAGCTCTGCCAGCATGTGAAGGTGTCCTGTGGTAGACTTCCACATAACGAACATGAAACCATCTGGTTTTCTTCTTCTGGTTTTTTGCATTCACCTCAACTCTTCTACACAGTTCTGACTCCTCAAACATGCTGGAGTCGTTTCTGAATCCTTGGCACAGCCACAGTGGTAGAAGAATGCTAGAATGTGGGTACAAAGGACGCTGCTTCACCCCACGCCCCGCACTTAGGACTACACTTGAGAGAGCTGCCTGTTGGCACTACTCGGTCCACACAAGACAGGCTGAGCTGCCAGACGTCGCTTCTTACTGGGACACTGCAGATCACATATCCAGAAAGAAGCCTAGGCTATCATTTAGTCCTGTTCCTCTATATCACCGCAGACAAACCCATCAGCAAGTGCAATGATGCTGGCATGATTTGTCCCCAAATTAGGTTAGTTCTCACAACATTCAACATCAATTCCTTCAGCTATAAAACTGAATCATAAGTCCTACCTTAAGGGATGTCAGGAAAATAAACAAGATAAATTCTGTCCCTGGATTTTATACTAAATGTGTAATACTCCCCTAGACAAGCCAATTTTTTTTTCTGCATTTTGATTCTTTGGCCATCTGTGTCTCATTGACTCAGGAGGAAAATGACTACTCCTGCTTGGGTCAGCATATGCCCACTAATAAGTAGAAAACTAATTGCAAGTAAAGGATTTACCTTTCATATGCAAGTCAACCAATTCAGAGGCCACACCGACAGCCCTCCTTAATGACTTCTCAGATTCTATTTTTATTGAAATATTTTTTGAAAATAGACTCTTTTCTCACACAATATATTTTGATTATAGTTTCCCCTCCCTCTACTCCTCCAAGTGCTTCCCCCACCCCCCACCTTCCCATCCAGATCCACTTCCTTTCTGTCTCATTAGAAAAGAATAGTCTTGTAAGAGATAACAACCAAACATAACAAAATAAAATACAATAAGATGAAGCAAAAACTATCATATCAAATTGGACATGGCAACCCAACAGGAGGGAAAAAAATTCCAAGAGCAAGCAACAGAGTCAAGAGACCCACTCATTCTCATAGTCAGGAGTTCCATAAAAATACTAAGCTAATAGCTATAATATAGCTGTAATATGTACACAGAGGACCTGGTACATACGTGGGCCCCTGCTTTCTGCGTCAGTCTCTGTGAGCTCCCATGTGACTTGCTTAGTTCATTCAGAGAGCTGTAGTCTCCTGGTGTCCTCCATCCTCACCGATGCTCAGGTGAAATGAATGAGTGAATGAACTGTCACCTTCTCCATGAGTCCTCCCTTGGCACCAAAATCATTCTCATCTCTACTCGTGTAAACTGCTACCCATTAGGACTCGTCTGGTTTTTCACATGAAAGATGTGTCCTGAAAGTGAGAGTGTGAGAGCTTACCAGATTGACTCCCACTGCATCCCCAGTGCCCAGATAAAAGCAAGAACTCAGGGGGAAAAATCCCACACTGTGTTAAAAAAAAAAAAAAAAGAGCAGCTGAGTCAATGACCAGCCCATTTCACAAATGTAAAAAAAAAAAAAAGAGGCCCTAGAAGTTCAATGAATTTCCCACATATATGAGTGGCTGAGAAATGATTCAAAGCAGAACTCATTGGGCCCTGAATTCCACTTTGTTTTGTATATTCTCTAGCCTACAGCAATATGAGATGTGGAGAGAGAGAGCTTGAGACCCCTTCCCTTTCAACATAACTCTCGAATGGAAATAAAGCCAGAACAGTAAAAGTGAAAATTTAAAGTAGTTTGAGACTCAAATACAAGACAAATACACCAGAAGATGTTTTCCATGCCCTCCCTTTCCCCCAAACAGTACAAGGAAAACTCTGTATCCTAAAATTCACTGGGCAAGAGAAGACTCATGGCTCCCCGAGAAGGACTAGCATCCCTCTTAACTTCACAATGGGATCAGCACCACTGGTAAGACAGATGGACAGATAATGCCCTAAAAAACAGTCAGTGGAGGTGTTCTCCCTCCACTCAGATCCTACAGCTCTGTGAGCCATTGAGATACAGATGGTTCAGTGACATAGGCAAGAAGAATCTCATCCCAGACCCTAGTAGCCTGGTAAGCCTCATAGTACTCCTTGTCTGAGATTCCCTCCCACTGAGAGACCCTGGTTCCCCAGCTTCTCTGCTCTTTGAGGTTCACTAGTAATAGCAGAGCCCAGTAATAGCAGAGACATTGACACCTCATAGGCCAAGGAGACCTAAATAACATTGTACAAGCTCAAAGTACCAGTGCAAATTCTCAGCCGAAACAGGGCAACTATTTACTAAGTAAAGATTTAAAAGGATACCTAGTCCCTTACCAAAATAGAAGAAATGTCTAGAGTGCAATAAAAAAAATAACAAATTGTGCCCCCAAGCCACAAAACTATAAACTAAATGAGAAATGTTTACATCAGCTGATGAATTACAAATTACCTTGAATGGACTTTAAAGTAGCCACCATAAAATGTTTTAACAACCATTTACGAATTCTCTTTACATAAATAGAAAGTATCAGCAAAGAAATAGAATTGGAGAAAAAATAAACTGTGAATTGTAGAGCTAAAACTTACACAAACAGGAATCATAAACTTCCTGGGTGATCTTAGAAGTGGAGTAACAGAATTGGGTTAGCAAAAGAACAGGTGAATATACTCAGTTAAAAAAAAATGGAAACTAGATGAGGGGATAATGAAAAGACCAACAAGGTGATAACAAACAGGTCCAAAATGAATGTATTTGTCAAGCCTTGGAAGGTGACGAGACAGGGTAGTAAGTTCAAACACACGTTAAGTTTGTCAGAGTCAAGAAGGTAAATGCACCTTAAACAGGAAAAACCCATCAATATCCTTGCCAGTGTTCCCTGTTATTAAATCAAAACTGAAAAGGAGAAAATGTTTTGAGCCCTCAGAGATTTGTTGCATCTCTAATAGAGAAATAGACTTCTAGGGACATTGTTCTTCTACAAATCTCAGAAACCGGGAGGAGTCGGTGAATGTCAATATTATTCTTTTTCTATTAAGCATGCTGGGTGGTACTTAGCTGGAAGGAAACTGGACTAAGTTGTTGCTCTAAATTTATATCTGTGTGGATGGATAACTTCATTCCACTGGAGGCAGAGGCCTCACCAGTCATCCGAGTTTCTTACGGGACACACAGCCTACATCTTTCACCCAATGATCTTAAGCTGGCTTTCTAAATTTGGGATCATCTACTAAGCCATTTACATGAGATGCGGTAGCCATCAGAGAGAAAATTTACTCATAGGAATCAGCAGAGGAACAAATGTTTGTTACGTTGATGTCTTATAGATGCATACTCAATTTTCGTGGGAGTGCTCAAATCTTAAGACTGGACTTGCCTTAATGGCTTCTACAAAGAGGGGTGGAGGGATTCATGTTAAAGCACGCACAGTGTTTATTTTTGTGGATATACATCAATTATACCTTCCAGGCTTTCTTATAAGATCAGAAGCAACGCTGATAGCTACAGATGCTCAGTGTTCAAACAGTAAGGAGTGTGAAGAGAGACGGAGAAAAGAATAAAGTCACCAATCATAAATTCTTTGCATCTTGCTGCCATCATTTGACCTGGGAACTTCATTTTATTTAAAATTTGCCCTATATTATACCCAAAACCTGTTCTGAAATGAGTATCAGGAAGTCAATAAGTCTTTTGAGGACCAAAGGCAATCTTTAAACTAGTAAGGTATTTTCACTTTTGCCTCTGTAGTGTATCTTCCATGCACTGTAACTCGAAAATGGATTTTCTTATCATCCATGAAAAAGTTTAAACTTAATCTAGTTTCTATTTCTTTATCTCAATACCCTTTTAATTGACACGTTGCCTCCTCTAATGAAAAACCACCCTCTGCAATCACAGCCATTAGAATCTTATTTTGGCCTTGACAAGACTGTCAGGAAGTTGAAGCTTAGACACTGATAGTTGAAAATCTTCTAATCCAAAAGCCACTAAAACTCTTCAGTATCCTGACTGCATACATATCTATTATTCTTTATACCTCACTTCAAGAGGATTTAGGATGACAGATAACAAGTTTCAAGAAAGCTTTAATGCACTTTAATTCTAGCTTCAAAGGTATTAGGCACTATGCTTTCCCCCCTCAAAGAAATGTTCAAATATAGAAAGAAGCTAAAGGCAATTATGCAGGCTTCTTTAAACATGAAATCCACTCCACTTTTAAAAATAATTCAATTTGTACAGTGTCCATGGAAAGAAATGCAAGCTAAAATCTATGATTTGATGTAACAAAATCCCAAATCACTGTTTGTACTCAGAATATAAAATATCTCGATTTGGATGCAGCTGACGAAGATTCTACAAGTAGCATCCAAAAGCAAAGTTAAAAGCCAACAATGAACCCTAGTGACTAGATGTTCAGCCCCACTTATTAAAGAGTGGAAAAACTGTGACACACTGATAGGTTCTGTAACAATGCATTCATAGGGGTCACTGGGCTTGTTTCCTGTCGTAGATAAAAAAAATTGAACGAATGGGAAAGACAGAAGACCAAGCCACTGAGAAAAAGAAGAAACAGCATATCTCTTTGGGGATAAGGAGGCGTTGGTAGGACCCCTGGGGCTAAGAATCTATTAAATAGATGCTAACTTAGGTATTTTATAGAGCCTCTGGCTCCTCCCCTTTCCCTTATTGGTCCTGTTTAGATACTGCCTCCATGCCTTCCCATCATTTCTTCTCATAATGTCTTCATGGAAAGAGAAGCCACCATCTCAAGAAGACTGCTTTAACTTCCCTTGGCTACCATACGTCCCCCCTAACTCTCTTTCAGTTCTCTTAGTGATGAGAGCACTAAGCAATGCGTGACTCATTCATGGAGGATATATGAAGAGTCATAGGTCAGAGTGCCATGGTATACAAAATGGTAGGGTAGAGTTTACCCTATTTCTGGCATAGGAAGCAGATTATGAAAGTTTAAACCCAAGAAAATACACCCAGCTGATTTTAGTCCATGGAACCAAGAATACATAAGGGCAAAAAGGCCAATCTCTTCCATAAATGGTGCTGAGAAACTGGATTCCCATATTTGAGGAATGAAACCAGATCCTTATCTTACACACATTACACAAAGATTAGTGCCAAAGGGATAAATGCCTTAAATGCAATCTGAAGCCACAAAATTCCTAGGAAAAATTATTGGGTAACATTCAAAATTTTGTAAAGAATTCATACAACTTAATAGCAGAAAAGCAGATGAATTAGCTAAAAGCTGAGGAATCCAGTGGGTATCCATATATCCACACTATATAGAAAGATGCTTCACATATGTAGTTAGCAAGAAAATACAAATCAGTCACACAATGAGACATCACTTTGCCCCTGCTCAGAAGTCATCATCAAAAAGACAGAGCAAATGTCAATGAGGATGTGAAAAAGGGGAACACTGCTGGTCAGATCAGAGACAAGTGTAATTGGGTAGAGAACATCACAGAAAATGGTATGAAGACAGTTCACCGTTAAGAACATGCACTCCTCTTTCAGATCTCCTGGGTTCTGTTTCCAGCACATGTGAGGAATCCAGCTCCAGAGAATCTAATGCCCTCTGCTGGCCTTCCCAGGCACCTGCACGCTTGTGCACCTGCCCACAGAGAGATACACAATTAAAAATTGAATAAATTTTAAAGGAAAAAAAAATAAGAGTGTAAATACCACATAATCCAGCAACCCTGCCACTGGATGAATGTCCAAAGGAAATGAAACTATCTAATAGACACATCTGTATTCCATGGTCATTGCGTCAGTGTTCACAGCAAACATGATAAGGAAACAAGCACAATGTCCATTTGAAGATGAACAGATAAGAACAGTGCATACCTGCGGAGAATACAATAGAATACAGTAAGCAGTTGAATACAGTTGAAGAAGGGGACCTAGCCATTTGCCTAAGCATGTGTGAGGCTAGGAAACATTAAGAAAACTGAAGCAAGCCAGACACAAGAATAAAAACACTTCTTGATCTCAGGTATGACAATACAAAAATACAGCTCTCCAAAGAGACTAAGAAAGAGTAGATTTTGGAGCCAAATATGAATGAACATGACCCAGGCACAGAGAGTCTGCTTAGCACAAATAACATATTCCAGTTCAAAAACAGTTACAAAGTTCTTATAGTTACGGAAAAAAGAAATGTATAGATCACAAAAACTTTAAACACATTGGTGGGAACCACAGGTTGCTTGCAATAAAGCAGGAGATTTTCCGTTATAAGCATCAGATGTTATCTGATGACACGCTGAGCCTTTGAGTCAGTGGAAACTAATGATCATTTGTCCAATTCAAGAGAATTTACCTAAAAGTCACAAAGATGGATTTTTAAGAAATGGACAATAAATGGCTATTCAAAGTGGTTAAAGATGTTAGACCTCAAGTCTCCAAAATCATAGTAGTTCTAATTAGTCAATTGGCCTTGTAGAATATTTAACATAAGAAGTTTTTTGCTCCGAACTTCAGTTCATGTATATATGCAAAATTTTTAAGAAGCAAAAAGGCCGAGGAGATGACTCTGTCAGTAAAGTGCTGTCACACAAGCATGAAGACCTGTGTTTGATTCTAAGAACTTACCGTGAGATGCTGGGTGTACATCTGTAATCCCAGCACTTAAGAAACAGACGTGAGGATCCCAAGGGCTTGCTGACCAGTCAAGATAGCCAAAATGGTGAGGTGTAGGTCAGTAAGAGACCTTGTCTCAAAAAACCAAGGTAGAGAGGGATTAAAACACTCAACACCAGCCAGGTGAGTCGTACCTTTAATCCCAGCACTAGAGAGGCAGTGGCAGGTGGATCTCTGTGAGTTTGAGCCCAGCCTGGTCTACAGAGTGAGTTCCAAGACAGACAGGGTTGCAACAGAGAAACCCTGTCTTGGAAAAAAAAAAAAGAAAAAAGAAAGAAAGAAAGAAAAAAAAAAGGACACTCAACACTGACCTCTGTTTCCACACACTGTAACAATCATATTCACATACACACAGAGGGATACGTACACAAGCAAACACACACACTCACTCACATGAAAACACACATACATCTCCACATGTGCACGTGCGTACACACACATATATACATTGTCACACACACACACACACAAAGCAAACAAAATGTTGACTACGTACACAAAGACTAAAACGGTGAGATGAGTAGGAGTTAAGAGTAAGCAGTGGGAGACACAGGGTCACAGATCCCAGAGGTGAGCGAATCTGGGAGCCTGGTTGCTAAAATAGTCCTCGCTTCACCATATTATCATTCTATGCAATATTTTGCCAAAATAGTACATTTTTGGTATACTCACCACAAAAATAATTGTTCCTCTACCAGCTAATGGTCATTAATTCATCTGCTGAAACAGCCATTTCACTATTCACAAGCATATTTAAATATCATATTGTATATCTTAAATGCATACAATAATTGTTTTTTAAATGCATTGCAGAGATGGGTGGTAGTGATGGCTGTACAGTGTGATGAATATGTTTAATATCACTGAACTCCATGCCTACATGTGGTTATGATGCTAAAGTTTAGAGTATAAATATTTTAACAAGATAAATAAATTGTGTTTCTCAGCAACATAGGGATGTACTGTTTTGCACTCATACAATATCTATGTAGAGCAGCATAAGCTCAAATAATGCGTCACAGCTGAGCTTTCACCTATTTGTACAAATTATAAGCTGTCTCATTTTTGCTGAGCTTGTCCAGTATGCTGTAACCCCTAGGTGTGGTTAATCGTCTTCAGTCAGTTAGAAGAACACATATCCCTGTGATAACAGAAGAATAGGTTCTTGTGGTTGCGTATGAATAAACCAGAGAATCACTTGGTATGCAGTTGGTACTTAAAGTTCAAGATCTCCAAAGAAATGTAGAGACTTCCTAGACCCTCCGTCATTTCAGACCACATGTGCTAAAATTACCTGAAGTGACATGGAAATAAGAGCCTTGCTCTTGTTGATGGGATAAAATGTGGTCCGAAACAACTTGGGTTCTTGACTGGGAATTTAACTTAGGACCCCACTTGTCTGAGGCAAGTACGCTACCACTGAGCCGTATTCCCAGCCTGGAAGTTTGGATTCTTATGGAAGGATTGGCACTGCTACGGTGAACGTGGCTTGGCCATGCACATTCAGGACCTCATCTAGTGCCAAGATTACACATTAGAAGGTCAAGTTCACAAGATCTACATAAATAGCTCAATGCTCAAGTCTGGCTGAAGGCATAGCACAGATACCACAACAACTAGAAGTGCTGTCCGTTTCAAATAACGCTATTAGTTTAAAAAAAGTGGAGAAGCTAACGCCTATCTGACAGTAAACAGTATCATCTTTTTTAAATGCTCCAAACATACATCTTGAATGCTTTCTGACTCCCACATTGCCCTGTAAATCAAGTCTCACATGCCACTATGCTGCTCCATCTCAGACAACATAACTCTACTCTTTTTCTTCCCCAACTAGCTGTCTCCACTTCTGAAACATGCTTATGGTCTCTCCTAGCATTTCTCCACACACTGTTAAAAAATATGCTAAATAAAACAGTATCACTCACTTCTTACCTACACAATTTTTATTTAAGCTTATTAAAAATTCTTGTAAAACCCTGGAACATTTAACTTACCCACTGCCCAGCACTCTTTCCTCTTGTCTATTATTCTCCAACACTTTTTTTGTGGCGCCCCAAATGTTCCAAGTTCACCTTTCAACATAAAGCCTTTGCTCTAAGCAGCTCTTTCCTAGAATGTTCTTAAATTTACCCAGTTGTCTCTGCTCAAGGAATGCTGTGCTTCCTTGTTACTTTTTCAGAGAGACTTTGCACAGCCCCTAGTACAGGAAAACAACACAGTAATCCTATTGCATCATTTTATCAACTTTGTAGTATTTTTCATCTGTCTTAATATTAACATTTATTTAATGAATTATTGATTGATTATTGACTACCTGCCTCCCACCAGTATGAATCTAACCCAGATAAGCAAAGACCTTCACTCATGTAATCACACCTGCATCATTAGAAGAATCTGATAAAGTACAAGTGACCTGCATATTATTGTTGTGGGAATCAATGACCCTCACTACCTTTGAACAACAATGTGTTCTTTTCTTTTCACCCACAATCCTCTACAAACATTCTGACTTCAGAGGCAACGCTTTCTGATTTCATTTTTTTTTAAATCTGTCAGCCAAACTACAATAGCTTTATCTCTTTTTAGCAATTTAGTAATTTCTGTTCTTTATTTGTTTAGGAAATCCATTTAATTCTTAATAAAGGAAGACCATACATCATTTATGAAGAACAGTCAGTTGATGACAGAAAAATATATATATCTATATAGATATAGATATATAGATAGATATATAGATATATATCTATCTATATAGATAGATAGATAGATATACATCCAGTAATATAAGTTCATAAGTTAATAAGTAGTAGCTGAAAACAGTAATGAACCTGAGAGTAGGAAAAGTAAACATGGAAGATGACTTTGGGCACAACAGATATCAATATGGTAACATTTCATCAGAATCAAAATAATTAAACTCAATGTCTATCAGGCCAAATGCAAAATTGTGATATGGGAGACAAAAATGTTGATAGATACTATGCAAACTCTCAGATATAAATGAAAACAAGCCAATGAAGCCACAGGGTAGAGTCTGTACATGTGGATATGTCTATAGCCAACATTCAGATCCACTTCTTTCTCAATCAGTACCACTCTGGAAGCGTTTTAGAAATGCACAGACTCAGAACGGAGTGTCTGAGATGTCAAAAGAAAAGAACATAGACTTTGAATCTATATTTCTAAAAAGTATATCATGCTGTTCTAATTGCCATAGATAAATACTGTAATGACCATTTCTACAGATAAGGAAGCAAAGACACACAATTTTTTAAAAAATTTCAAACCCAATAAGCAGCAAAGTCCCATGGACTTTGTGGATACTAAAATATCCCATTAAAAGAACTTTAAATACATTAGAAAAATATGAGCAAACTGGGCTGGCTGTGCAATTAAGGCTTCAATGTATCAAATGCACCTGGTCTCGCAGGAATATTTATATCATCTGTGAGCATCCCACTTTAAGAAAGAGCCATTCTGATACTAAAATTGTTGATTCCTTTACATGAGTTTAAACTGGAGCAGGAAGAAGAAGCGACTCACTGAAACTAGTTATTGAGCTATTATGGAAAGTGGACCAGAAGAGAAGAAGGATTCTTGAGGCTGCTATGTGGGGCACAATGATTGAACTCACCCTAGCTCCTGGAGGCTTCAGGAGCATTGCTCTCAGTATGTGCCAGAAAAGACACAGTGACACAACCCTGTGAACTAGGCTGGTGAGTAAAAAGAAGAAATGCAGGAAAGAGAGAGAAAGGAAAGTGAAGAGAAGGGTTAAATAAAAACCATTGACCAACATTAAAATATACACAGAGAGAATATAAGTGCAAATAATTTATTTATATGCACAAGTGCATCATGATTTTTTCTGTGAATTTTTAGTTCCATGGTTCCCAAACCCATGCCTATGTGGTTTTCTTAGAACTATATTTTATGGCTTCCCATTTAATTTCTCCGTTAACCTTTATACAAATCATATACAGTAATACCGGACCCAAATAATAGAAGCAAAAAAGGAAGGAAATCTACTTATTAAAAGAATTTATGTTCCTTTTAAAATAAATGTTCTCCTACATATTTTCCAAATATTTCTATAGAAATAAAGATGACCAAATAAATCTATATCTTACTATCTCAAACTTGAAACTAAACCCAAAAGATTTAATAATGTAACCACTCTATCAATACCCAATGACTAAAGAATATTATCAATATTTTAGGGAAAAAGATCTTACTAAAACCTTCTTAAAGGAATTATTTACTACCTACTCTTTTCTTAATTCCAAATCTCTGAGCATTTCTACTGAAAGGGATCTTAAAAATAAACACAGACTAATAGTATGAATGACAGCCTCTCTTATAAAACACACTTGAGTGAAGCATCAGTATCCAGAAAGACAGAAAGCAAGAAATTAACTTCATTGTCTTGAAGCCAACGCCATTACTTTTTAAACAATCCCTCTGTTAATGTATACCACCTAAAGAAAAGGCTCCAAATTTAGCATACCAAAGCAGTCTGCAGTCCTTAATTTAGCATCTCTAGGAAAAACAGCAATAGGAATTTGCATGCATTGATTTTTTTTTCCCCAGTAGAATCCCATGTAGTTTATTGTTCTTGAATTAATTATCCATAGTTCTATAACTTTAATAAAACCTAACTCAATTAAGGAAGTTTAAATTTATTCCAATTCAGTTTGCAACATTTACAACAAGGAGTTTAATAGTAAAACAGCTACTAGGGCAAAAGTTACCTGCCTGGCTGCTTGTTTAAAATTCCAGAGTAAATCAGAAGTCATTTGTAAAATAAATGATCAAGTAAAATTTGATGCTTGTGAGAACATGCAAGTGTTATTATAAGCAAGGAGTTTCTTATGAAAATTACTCAGAGCAGAATGGATTAAGTTCATATGAAATATTAAGAAAAGCATGTTGAGTCGCCCAACCAAGCTATAGTTTTGACAGTATTTATCATCCACACAGCCTGCCACAAATCAGTCAAGGACATGGACCCATGACAGGAGCTTTGGTGGGACTGGCCTTATGAAGACACAAAATACTCCCAATCCTGACCTCAAAAAACTTCTGGAACATGTACTGACCTTCCGTATCCCCAGGTGCTGAATGCACCAGGTGGTTAACAAAATTCACACAGTTGGTGCCCTGAATATCAGGAATTAATTTACTCATAATGTTGAGGGCAATAAATCCAAGGTCAGGGTGTCTGTGGGTAGCCTTCCTTCTGTAATCTCTTTTCCTTGGCCTGTAGATAATGATCTTCTTCTGGTGTTGATGAACAAGTCTCCCTCCATTGTAGGCTTAAAAGCCACCTTATAGTGAAGACAAATTGGCTCATTCCTGTGTATGATTAAACCTGTTTCTCAAGGATCAGGCTATGCCCCACCTGTAACCTTAATTACAAATGGTTCCGTACTACCTGTTCCAGGAAATGGTAACCATGCCTTTGTTTCAAAAGGTGTAATAACCATCTTGCAACCTACCTTTGTTTCAAAAGATTATTTTGACCACTTATGATAACCTTGTTATGACTACCTTGCTTTGCCCACCTTGGAACCATGCCTCTGTTTCAGGAGATCGTTATGACTAACTCGTTATACTCATGTTTCGCTCCTTTAACTCCACCTATTTTGCCCTGCAAATCCTTCATTTGGAAACCCCCTATCCCCAAGCTATAAAAACTTTGTCTTCTCATGTTCAATGCTGATTGGCAGGCCATATACATGAATTTTAAAAAACACTTACTTTAATTAATTGCTTGCTTTAATTAATTTGATCATGGTGGTTTGGGTCAGTGATCTTTCTCTCCTCCCCTCTTTGTGATGAAAAGTCTTCACATGACCCTAATGCATGTGCTTTGTGCTGCTTTCTCCTCTGTGTTTCTTTTCAGAACCTTTAGACAACAGGGTCACTATAGTCAATAATAATATAGTGCATCTGTCACAATAGTTAATGCATCACCATAATGGGATGATAAATGGAATGATAAAATGTTTGAAGTGATTGACATGCGGAGTATACCGACTTGGCGATTATACAAGGTAAAGGTTTATTCCAACCTCACTTTGTCCTCTGTAACTTGTATAACTGTTAGTTCAAAATATGATGAATAAATAAATAATTTTTGAGTGTTGTACCTTTCACAAGATCATGCCCTTCATGGAAGCAAAGACTCTTCTTTGGTGCTCTATTCTTGCCCAAAACAGTGTCAGAAACATGAGCTCCTGTAGGCACGTGTGTTCAATAAATGAATGAAATACATATGTACATCTATCTGTCTTCTTCCTGGGGCCACGAGCTGGCTTGACTGTTGCTGTAGCTGCAGCTGCTGTTTTCCTCTTCTGTCACCCTAACTGCAGTGCACTGAAGACACACTCTTGCAGACGGAGCTTGAGCCTCAGCATCAGACCGGCAGGGAAGCGGGGTGAGTGGTCATTCAGCGTCACGGACCTGTAGACATGCTGAGGGCAGGTGAGAATTTGATCACTGAACTGAAACTGGAGGGCTGAAGTAAAGGGAATTGTATTTTTCCTCTGACTCCTTCTTGTAAGATGTGTCTGGAGATAAGATAAATCACTGTGTGTCCTGCAGTCCAGAAACAGCAACTGTTGACGTCATAAACACTCACACGCACGAAAGGGCTGTAATAAAATCCATTACTTTGGTCACTACTGTAAAACATTAATAAAAGTGAAAAGAGTACCTAAAAACAGGATTTTAAATGTTCTACCACAAAGAAATGAAAAATGCTTGGACATGCCAATTACAGTAGTTTGGTCACATTTGTGTTCATACTCAGCTACAAGGGGCAGTAAACAAGAAAAATAATGACAAACCCATGATAGTAGAAACTCATTTGTTATTCTTGCATGAAAGTCTGGGCAGGTGGTTCTGTACTTGTTGTGCTCTCCAGTGTCACCCAGTCTCGGCCTATCCAGTTGCTATAGTACGGTTGACCTCTGCACCATGATCTAAAGAACAGAATCTGCAACAGTTTACCATGCACACCGTTCTATGTAGCCATCATAATATTATTCTTCTTGGTGGCTTCACTGGAGACCCAAGACTTGAAGCAGTGTGCCATTAATCACCATTAGAGTTTACTCTTAGTTTTTCACTATCATCAACAATCAGCAACTCTTATCCTTGCATGATTGTCTCCTTGGGATAAAGTCCTGAGAACAGCATCTCTAGGCTTCATTTTTCTTAATGAGAAATGCATTAATGCATTAATCAGTTAATGCATCCTCAATATTGCTCTTGAATTTGTTTCCCAAACAATATTGAAACTGAAAATAAAAGTTCCAGAATGTCAGATTCACTGATGGTCGACAGAGAGCTCTAGGCCTTTCTGGAATGTACACTACAACTCCTCGCACTACCAGATCTCCACTTTCTTCCTGTTCAGGTCCCAGTCCTATTGGATTGGACTCTCTTATATGACATCATGTAGCCATAGCTCTGTCTCCGGCCAGGCAATGGTAGCTGTGTGCCTTTAATCCCAACACTTGGCAGGTAGAGATACATGTATCTGGTCAGTCTGGTCTACATAGCAAATTTCAGACCAGAGAGCCAGGGCCACATAGTAAGACCCTGTCTTCAAGAGTGAAAAAACAAAAAATGAATAAAAACTGTCTCCAATGCAGTCATAGCCACAAGTGTTATGAATGAGGACTGCCACAGGGAGGGACACACCTCAGGTCATGGGGCTTCCTGATGTCCTCCACAATGCCACTTCCACAGTCCTTGTACAAATAGGTTTCTTCATAATTCCATGCCCACTATAAGCTTCTCCCCTCGGCCCTCCATGCTGCCCTCATTCCTGCCTCGTCTCTACCATAACCTGAAAGTAAAATAAAATACTGAGCCCTTAAAATCTATTTCCCAAGGGTAAGCTCCTGCCTGGAAAATAAATAGGTTGATAAACTATCCTATGAAAGCCTTTAAGGTCCACCAGCCCAAACAAAACAAAACCTTTAGCACTGGGTGTTTAGGAAAACATGATAAATTCACTTTTATTAGCTATAGTTAAGTCACGAGAAAGATTTTGTAAGTACCGAGACCACACCTCTCTCCCCAAGCGCTTCTGTTCTTACTTCATAGTCAATAAACGTCGTTTCTCTTATCTACCAAATTTGTGCAAATTTTACTTGTTATAGCAAAGAATACAGGTCTCATATTTGTTACTATTTCATTCTAGGATCCAGAATCAACAGAAACTTGCCAAGCACACACGTTTCTGACAGGAGTGGTGATGATAGAGCCCTCTGGAAACTAATTTCCTCACATAAAAATTCAAAGCTTTACAACTGTTTACTGAGATATTTAAGTCCAATGGGATTTTAACCTAAGGATATTATTCTAAATATGGAAAGCTTTTTACAAAGATATTTATTGCTGCAGATCAACATAAACCTAAAGAGAATCTGCATGTATTTATAAGCAGGTCAGAGCATGGATAAAATAACAGTAAATATAGTAACTTAACGCACTGGAGCTATTCCCCAGGGCTTGGACATGACCGTGCCCATGTTGAAGCAGAGTGACTCAGCAGTGATGACCCATAGGAGATCCCCAGGACGTCATAATGTTTGTCCATCCTGGAGGGAGGGGGACACTGAGGAGGCTCAAAAGACTGTCAACTGGCCTTCAGAAGATCCTTGCTAGACCCCTTCCCTCCTGAGATATGAATCACCATTTTATAAGGAGTAAATGTTTGATTGGTGAAACTTCTGAGTGGTGCAGCTTCTGGGAGCTGCCTGGGTCCTGTAAGTGATCTCATTGGATCACTAAATTAGACTGGACAGAATCTTTTCTCTGGTCTCTACTTGAGGTGAGTAAATATTTCTCTGTATCTTCCCAGGAAGTGTTACACAACATTTAACAGTGGTCCACTGTCTTTGCCAGATATTAAGCATTTTACATATATTAACTGATTTAGTCAACAGGATGACATCATGAACTGAATATTGTTATTCCTCAAACCGGGAATTAAAACTTTGTAAAGAGAAAGGTAGGGGTCAAAGTTTAAACCATCATTAAATGTTGGAGTTAATAGGTAGTCTACATCATTGTCAATGGTTTCTTCTCTCCCACAAGGAAGAATTCAAAGACATCTAAAGTTCATCCTAGAAGGTTCAAGAACTTTAATTCTACTTCCAAAAGAGTTTGAACTTAAAAGGAGAGACATAGGGGAAAATTGACTAGCCTGAATCAGTTGTTTTCAGTAGTGGAGTCAAGAAGCCAAAAGAATGTTCAAGATACTTTATATAAATCTGAAATGGCAATGCTTATATCTAATAAAATTATACAAATAGTGACTGTTTTATCATGCTTTTTCCTTTATGCATGTAGCATTTTAAACTGTAATGGAAAAGCCAATACAAGAATCTAGCTTCCTTCTAGTAAGCAAGATGTAAGATTCACAAAAATTTAATGTTGTTATTTTGAATTTTAATATGGCAATTTCAATGTAGATATAATTTAAATAAGCAATAAGTAGCTGGTGTCCTAAGCTGTTTTTAAAAATGGAAAAGATTCTGAGGTTAAAAAGATTTAAGTGTCACCAGCCTAAATACATGTTCAGTGATGATGGAGATCATCAATAGCTTCAGGTCAATAAAGAGCACCTTCTGGAGCCTGTAACTCTTCTATCAGCCTCCATGTGTTCACTCCACTGCAGCATCTAGTCAGCCTGAGTCTGCTTTCAAGTCCTTGCCACTGTCTCAAGATTTTAAACAAATCATAGATCAGAAGACTAAAGCTATAGCCAAGACCAGCAATGAGGGTCTAACAACACATTTGTCATTTAATCTGCCAGCCATCTGTTGAGCACTCACATAAATCATGAATTTATTATAATCAGTATCATCAGTAGGCATGACAGTAATCCCAGTTTTCTTGTTCTTTGGCCATCGTCCTTTTCACTATACTGACATTAAATTATGGTTTAAAACAATCTGTCAAAGAATCCCCAATCAGGAACATCACCATTCACTATACCACTACCACCTTGCTCCTGTCCTTCTCCCTCTCTCCCTCCCCAACCCCCCCCTCTCTCTCTCTCACACACACACACACACACACACACACAAACACACACACACTTTTCCAGTAGAAGAAACCGATAGTAGTATTCTGCTACATCTTTTAAAGAGAAATCAGTTTATCCTTTGCTCTCTTAAGGAAAAATAATTTCTGATTACAGCATGATGGGAAAAAGTCTTTGTTTGGTTTCCAGTGGTAATAACATTACTGGGCTATTACATTAATATTACATTAATGCCCTCTGCTACTTACTATTCTTCACGGTCTTCATTCTGTGCCATGCAATGCTCACAGCAACCTGGGAATAATGTTTTACTGTCCCTGTCGTACAAATGAGAAACTAAGCTCAAAGCAACTTGTCCCTTATCACACAGCTACTAGATCAGAGCGTTGATATTCACACCCAGATTCCCCCAGAGGCAATGCTTCATATTCCCAATACTATCACAACTCCCTGTGTGATTTTTGCCGTTGATAATTTTGCAAGCACTACGTGCAATGGAAGCATCTGCTTGGTGTTTGATGATCTCCTTGCCCACTGTAAAGAGACACTTAGATGTGACAAGGGAGACAGATGTGTTTTATTCCAGTTAGCTCCTCTCTGACTTTTCTTTAAAGGTAATTCTACCTCCTGCTGTGTGCTATGGCTCCCTAGAAGTTTATGTAACAGGTCACAAAGCCAATGAAATGATTAGTAGCAGGATTGCTTCACCAGCTATTTTGTATTCAGTAAAAATAATGAATGGAGTCTCCTTTTAATGCTAACTCAGCCACCAGATAGACCTCGTGTGATCTGGAGCAAAAGGGAAGAAATACGGATGGTGACAAGGACAGTTAATTGGACATTTTATAGAACATCGAGAGAGTTCATGAAAAGTGCATTTCCCATTTTTTTATCTTCCCATGTTTAATGAAAACCTGCCCATTATGACCGCATAGGAAAAAGAAGGAATAAAAGAGAATTATCATTTTTATTTCTACTTAGGAACTCATCTGAGCTCAGAGCTTGCAGGTCTAGAGGAAAAGCATGGAAAGCTGGTTGAATGAGGTAGAAGGGAACTAAGAATCTGCTTCTTTCTGTTCTGCCCATTAAAACCTCCTATGCTCTTGCTACAAATCATAATCTTTAAAGTATAGTCAGAGATAGGCAAAGACTGTCTTGAGTTCCTCTAAGTCCTGCTTGGTGATTTATCTCTTCTGTCATTTTGGTGAGGACCCCTATTCCATTCTTCCTGGTTATTTAGAGCCCCATACAGACCAAAAGAAAAAAAAGTACTTGATCAGTTTTGATAAAATGTGATCCTAGGTGAAACCACTTATATTTCATAATGATAGGTTAAGGGAACAAGGATTTCAGGATTCAATTTCAAGGATAATCATCATTCATTAATAGCTGGGTTTTAAAAAGCATGTCTAGCTATAACTGCTACCTTTTAACTCAATCACTGCATTTTTAAACCAAACCATCAGTGCAGATGTATATATGCATCTTATCACTGATTCCCTTTTCTATGTGCTTACTTTCTGATAAATATCTAATTCCCAGAAGCCTTCTAGAGAGCATTTTACTTATACTATTTTGTAGCTTGTAGCAATTGTACCATAAATGAGCATATTAACAAGGAAAAAAGAAACAAGAAACATGAAACCATGGCGGTGAGACTTTGAAACGATGGAGAAAGCTTTCAAGGGATTTCACATTTAAAACATCCAAATAAAACTCACCAGAAAACCTGGGTCCTGGTGTAATAACAAAGGTTAAAAAAAAAAAGTTAGAGCCTGTAACTGCTTTATTATTTTCCATTTGTCAGACCACAGAAAGTACAAATTTAAAATTATGAAAATAGGAGTTTGGTTGACAAGACTCAGGCAATAAACTTGCATGAAATGCTTGTCATGGAACTAATTTAGGAGAGGCTCATGCTAAACACTCATACTGCAAGAAAGGAAACATGAGAAGGGAGAGGTCTGCAAATGGATTAGTGGTGCACACTGTGGTGCACACTGTATCACTCCTGCAAGGATCACATGTTCCTAGCATATTTTAACATGATTTTTATTTACAAAAGCCTACAATATATTACCAAGTGATTATCATGAGAAAAAAGGTGTCAACATAAAATATCACCATATTTCAATTTACTAGAGCCTGGCTCTTTTTCATTCAGAGTACCAGTGTCTACAGATTAATTCAGACTAAATAAATACCTGAGCATTGGGTTAAGTTCTGCTCTGGAGAGCTTGCTTCCTGAGCTTCCCTTTAAAACGCTGGAGGTTCATGACCCTAGGTTTAGGAAGGAGTTAGGTGTTCTAGAATGGTGAGGTCCAGGAAGGGGGTGTTCTAGAACAGTGAGGTCCAGGAATGGCGTGTTCTAGAACAGTGAGGTCCAGGAATGGCGTGTTCTAGAAGGGTGGGGTCCAGGAAGGGGCTATTTTAGGAGGATGAGGGCCAGGAAGGGGGTGTTCTGGAATGCTGAGGGACAGAAAGGAGGTGTTCTGAAAGAGTTATGACCCTGAGAAGTTGAGGAGCAAAGATGAAATCCTAGACTAGATTCAGGGCTTGACATTACAACTGTTCTTTCCCTTATTCTGTGAAGAACACCATGGGGGAGCTATAGCTGAAAGTATTTGCTTCCCGTTACAGTAAACCATTAGTAACCCCACGTTTCAGTAAAGTTTAATAAATGTTCACTAATTTAGTAAAAACTGGGGAAGACGATAGGGCCAGGAGCTGTATAGGAAGTACAGACTACTCTCCTTTATCTCTTCTGACCCTGCTGTGCAGTCGACAGTGACTGTCCTCAATTGAGGAGAAGCTATCCGAGAACGCTGAGCAGAGAGCACTGAGAAAGGAGCACCACAGAGGTTGAATGGGTCAAAGCAGGGCTGTACTGCTCAGGTGTTTTTGTTTGTTTTTATTTTTGTTTTCTGTCAACTTGACACAACCTACGGTCAGCTGGGAAGAAAAAAAATTCTCAATAAGGAGAATGTGCATATCAGATTTGCCTGTGGGAAAGTCTGAGGATCATTCTCTTGATTAATGCTTGATGTGGAAGGGACCAACCCACTGTTGGTGGTGTCACCACTGAGCAGTTCCTGGGCTGTATAAAATGGCAGGCTGAGAAACAGCGAGCCAGTAAGCACCACTCCTTTGACAATCTCTGCTTCGATTTCGTGGCTTTCTTCAATAAACCCTTTCATTCCCAAGATACTTTTGGCCATGGTGTTTTATCACAACAGTAGAAACCTAACTAGAAACAAGGACTTAGGACTCCAGGCCAGAAGCCTCCATGGGAAAGATAGATTTGTCCTTGAAAGCAAGATTCCTGTTACCAAGTGTCCACTAAGGCCAAGTTACCTGTGGAAGTTTGGGGTGAATAGAAGAGGAAATGAGAGAGATGGGAGAGAAAGAATGGAATGGAAATACATGTTTTATTATATTTATGCATAAACATTGACAGAATTATATTTTTATGTACCGGACAACTGATGATTTTCCATGCAAATATTTGTAAATAGAATATTTTAGGTGTAATGAATGATCGTAAAATTGAAATGTATTATTTTATAAATTAACTTAAAGATTAATAATAGAGAAAAATCTACTGTATTTCTCTCATCACAAAAATAGAGATATGCATACTTGAGATAAACTCAAAGAGGAAAGAGCCACAGCTTGTAGAGAACACTGGTCCAGAAAGGGAGATATCTTAACCTTGTAATGGTCAAGAAGTCTGTGGAGACGTGCAAAGCTGGATGTCTCTCCAATTTTTTTTTCTTTTCTTTCTTTCAAGAGTTCTTAGCATTATACTCTGTGAATGTTTTTAAGGTTTGAGATCACACATATCACAATATGACTTTTGTGAATCAACTTAACTTCCTGGTGAAATCGTACTAAGTCAAACTTCCAGTTTTCAAATATAAGATCTAAATGTATTTTGTATTGCTTTCATCTGCCTATTAATAGTTAAATAGTAAAAACACTGATTTTTATTTCTTATTTCTTCATTTGCCCTTCTAAGGCTTATAACTTTATAAATCATTTTCAAACAGAAAGAAGCAATGCTAGAAATATCAAAGCTGACATATAACAAATAACAGGCATGTGGAGATGTTTATGACAATGAAGAAGTCAGTCATTACCTGAAGGAACTCAGTAGCAAACAAGATGATAACAATTCTAACCCAGTCACAATTAGTAAATTAGCAGCAAGTAAATTTAAGCTCACTTGAATATCTTTCGGTGCTCTGTATAACATTCATTTTATTATCAAGCAAAGCCCAACGAGCCTCATCCTTTCACACGAAGGCCTGCTACTTAATACCATCCCTTTAAAATCCAGTATCAAGGAAATACTGACCACTGAATTGATGAATGAAGAGTTACGGAATTGAAGGGTATAAGCGAGAAAAATATAATGAAAACTTCAATCAAGTAAATCATTAAAACAGTTTAATTTCCTTCCATAATCAACTTCTCTAATGGAAAGTCTATGTAATAAGAGGGTGAAGAACTACACTGAACAATGCTCAATTCTAGAGGTCATAATATCTTGTGTCTAGTAACAGTGTCCATTAAACTATAATATCTTGTGACATTGTCTATTAAAATGTAAACATTTTAAAGTGATTGAAAGTAACAATTATTGAACAAGTTATCATCAGTCCATCTGAAGCCATCTATAAGAAGGAATCCTATTGGCTAGGAGAGTCAATGAATGAATAGGTAAGTGTGAATAAAGGCAAACTTTCTCAAGCACAACCACAGGGAAGTTAGCTTCTATCCAATTAAGTCGGCACGCTACAACAGCGAACTGAGAGACTAAGAACCAGGAACCACGATCTCGAGTGATTTGCTTCTAGGTCATTTCAATGTGTTCAGTAAAGTATTACAGGTGGTAAATGTGGCAGGAAAAAGAACCATTTTAAATACACTACAACTGCTCATCTATAAAACATAATCTCATGAATGATGACGATGAAGGATAGTTCTACTGCACAGATTTTCCTTATGGCTTCAGAAGTCAGTGATGAGAGGCTTATAATTCATTGTTGAAGTACATTATTCTTTTTGTGGAGGAAACAAAAAAAATGACAAAGTACCTGCTGCACTTATATCCTTGATAATAGAGTAATTCATAAAGTTAGTGTATAGAGCAGACATTCTTCTAAGGCTGGATGCATAACTGTAGCTATGCAAAATTATGAATATGTTTACCGTAAAAATACATGATACAGTGACAATAAAGTCTGGGAGTTTGACAAAGAAAGCCAACTGTAGACATTACTAATTGTTTGAGTCATATTAATGCTAAAATTAAGAATAATATTCTTGGGGGAAAGTCCCTTGACAATAACTTTCTGGAGACAGTAAAAGATAAAGCTTCAGTTCACATATGAAAAGGTGATTTTTCTGATTCAACAAGGTGAGAAGGATGTAGAAATCTCCATCAGCATTAGCTTAAATCCTCTTCACTGTGTCATTTTGTGACAGAATTCTAAGCAGCTCTCTTCAGTGACTGAAAGCTGACCTGTATTATTATTTGTATGTATGCTATCATAGGAGCCTGGGGTAATAGAAAAGATAAATTGTCACACTGCTGAATTTAAAGCATGAATTCACCTCTTGAAATTCAGACTAACAATCACAGTGTGATAGATTCACCATTGAGTACAGCCTGTACAGTCAATTATCAGGGCCAGGCAAAATATTATTTATTTTAAACGAGAATAATAGACTGCTGTTTTACATTAAGACATATATGAACATATACTAGGGTAAAGCCAAACAGAAAACCTTATTGCAGAATGAAATATTTTCAATTGCAAATAGCTCCTTGATTAGAGGTGGGACCCCAGATTTACTTCCCCTTCCCAGTGCTAGGACTCCATCTGGCTTGAACCTCTACAGGGTTTGTGCATGCTCCAACAAGGTACCGTCGATTAATACTGTACTGGCATTCAGTTATTTAGGCAAAGCCTGTGGACACTACCCTTCACAGATTTTTCATTAGCCATAAGGAAATGTTTTGGTCAAAGTTTTTAAATAATGCCAAAGATATCAATTTGAATTAATCAATGTTTTATGTTACCAGCTAATTCTGTAATTTTGAAGTCTTAATTTTTCTGAGTATAAATGCCTTTGTCTAACTCACAGGGTTATTTTAATGATTAAATATAGGGAATGATATAAAAATTAAAAAAGACATGTTTCCTGCCCTTATCTACTGTGAAAGCAAGCAGAGTTGAGGAATGGTGCCTGTAGAATATGGTGTATCAGAATAACTTCAAAAGTAGGAACATGCCTTGTAGAGACTGACAAGCCATTCCCCAGAGAGCAATGCATGGAAGAATGATGTGAACAATGACTCAGAGTGATGTCCTAAGAGGGACCAGTGAAGAGACCAAGCTGCACCGCATGAATGGTGAGCCAGTCTGCAAGAGGCAGCAAAGACACATGGCTGATCCAAACTATGGACCAGGCACAGGGACAACATCCAGACAACCTGTCTGCCTTCTTCTAAATCATATCAAGTAGAGTCAGTGAGATAGTTTTATTAGGAAAGCTGAAAACTGTGGGTTTTTTTTTAAGATATTCCAATTTAGTTTCTCCAAGGGAGTCTCCCTGGGGAACCAAACTACTCTTAAGGGTAGATTGCATGCCCAGCAGTACATGGCCAACAGAAAATGAACTCAACCAAGTCTTTGGAGGTTTCTTGTCTCATAAAGTATGTCAGGGTTTTTTATCTTATTTTTATTTTTATTTTATTTTTCTTTCGCTTTTTACCCTATAGGTCCTTTGTGTCTATTTGATGGCCTCCTGAGTGTGTAACAGTAGGTCTCTGCATCTATATCTGTGTCTTGTGCCTTTCCTTGGGCTCTTGTCCTTTTGTTTGTTTGTTTTATTCTATTCTTGTAGTAGTACTACATTGCTGCTGGGACAGTTCAGCAAGGAAGACAAGAGGCATTATTTCATAACTGCAAACCCTGCCAGACCTCAGCAGAGGGAACCACCGTCATGGCCAGTGCCATGTTCACAGTGAAACCTCATGCATCTGAGCTCAGGTATTTTTATTGATTCAGAACTCCTCAGGTGCAGATCATAAGCAATCAAACGTCCCCCCACAGAAATCCAACACTTGCAGACAATACAAAATGCCAAGGCCTATTCATCCCTTTTTCCAACAATACATAAAAACAGCTATTTTAAAAACAACTAAAAATATATTTCTATGACAATTTCCTTTTTCTGTATAAAAAAATTGCTCTATATTTGCAACACAATTTAACACTAAACCAGCAAAATCATTTACAAGAGGAACAATTATAAAGCTTCTAACTCATGAGACCAAATGATACCAAACATCTATCAAGCTTTTTACAATGTCTTTGGACAGCAGAACATGTTATCAATGTCCAATTATCTGGAATTCATTCACGATCTCCTAAGTTCCACCAAAGGGCTTAGATCTCTTCTCTGTCTCTGACCTCTGCAGCACACACAGCTTGTCCTCCATGCTTTGGCTGGCTCATTCCACTGCTGCTGCTGTTCTTGGTGCTCATCCCTGGGTACTAGCATCTCAAAATCTGCTGGGATTCCTTGCTGCAATTGAACTGCACTTTCACCAATAGCCTCTCGTAGGTTTCTTCATGGTACCAAGCCGCAACTTCTTTACATGACCCCTTAACTCTGGGCTTTCAATTCTCATTGAGACTGCACCTTCACTAATAGCCTCTCCTGGGTGCTCTTCATGGTGCCAAGCCTCAACTTCTTTATACAACCCCTTCACCTGGGCCTTCAACTACTACCAAGACTGTACTTTCATCAGTGGCCTCTCCTGGCCTCCCATAGAACCAAGCCTCAGTTGCTCTCCATGACCCCTTCATACCTTTAAAACCAGCAACAGCTGGGTGACTCTTACAGTACCAAGTTCAGCTACACGAGATACAACCTCGGCCAATTCTGGGAGAGAGATTCTATGTGCTGACCCTATTAGGAAATACCTTCCGGGTTTTAATATAGAGTGTGGTTTTCTGGGGGGAAAAAACTGGTCACTTTATCTGTAGGAAGGTCCTCTCGTGGGTGGAGTTCTCATCATCATCACCAGTGCCTGGACCACTTGTAGCTGGCAGTAAAATCAATGGAGTTGCTGGTTTCCAGCCTAGATTAGGTTCAGCGAGAGACTCTGTCCCTAGGGAAAGTGGAGATTGTTAAATCAGGACACCTGACACCTTCTACCCTCTGCACACAAAGTACATGCACACACACACATACACAAATACATCACATGTATTATACACACCTAACACACATACCAAATAAATTTTAAGAGTGTTTTTGAACAACAATCCCAGAATTTGGGAAACTAACACACAAAAGTCACAGTTCAAGGCCAGACTGGGCTGTGTAGCAAAACCTGCCTCCTAAAACAAAATATAATGTGAAGAAATATTCTGAGAATAAATGAGGCATTAAATATAATGGTAATACTGGAGAAAACAAAAAATCTTTTTAAAAAACCGAATAAATTCTAGGCAAGAAAAATCTAAAATCTATGAAAATACTAATTTTTGGAAGTTTTACAGACAAGCTGTCATAGCATGAGGCTCCTAATAATTCTTAAGGTAACATTGAATTTCAGTTGTTACTAAAAGTTCATCCAATTGATGGATGAGATGAAAATATGAAAATCAGTGAGCACCATATAAATAACAAGCAGTTGAAAATTCAATGAAGAAAAAAAAATCATTTATAATAGCTAGCGAAAACAGCATAAAATGTATAAGAACAATCTTAACAAATATACCGTCACTTTCTGAAAAGTGCACACTCAAAAACTTTCCGATATGTTATCAAAGACTTTAGTAAATGATTCTTAAATCTAGTAGGATGCGGGGCAACAAGGAATAGACAAACTTTGTCCAATCCAACAAGACCAAAAAATAGTATATGATATCTATAAATTATTGAAAAGGAGGAAATTATTGGAAATCATGATGTATAATATTTCTGTAATGCTAGTTCTGTGCCGTAGCAACACTACGTAGAAAGCCTACACGGTTCTCGTGTCTACCCAATGGGAAGTAAATTGCTTTTCCACATTTTTTTTGCCGCAAGAAATGAAAGCTGAGAAAAGGAACTTTGTCAAAGATGACAGAGCTAGCAGATTTTCCAAGTAAAACTCAAATCAAAATCATGACTACAAAATCTGAACTTCTACTACTGTCATATTTACCTCCTCATTCCCGGGCATACTAATAGCAGAGAGAAGTGCACATGTACATGTTCGGGGAAGCGGGAAGTGGGAAGTGGTTGAACACACTGCTAAGTAAGAAGCACAGATAAAGCATTATAAATCACATCACCTCGATCCATTGTTTTGTCTTGGTGTTTGCAGGTTGATAGAAAGAAGGCATCTATCAGAAGATAGAAGACATGGACAGACATACACCGCAGAACTAGTTGTCATTTCAGACATGTATATTTATGTGTATCTTTTTTGTATATATGCGTAATGTAGAATGTATAAATAGAATGTACAGATGTATAAAAAGAATGTATAAAATAATATTAAAATGGGTGCTTTTATTTTCTTATACATTCTAAAGATTCTAAAAGGATCAAATACCATAATAAGCAAATAAACAATAAAGCTCTTTTAGAAAGTAAACATTAGTTAAGTTAGTGACCATAACATAAAAAGTTATCCTTAAAACGATTTTGCTGAACTGAGATATTCAGAATGGAAAGTGTTCTGCCTTTAACTTTTAAATAAATAAGGACAGCGAAGAGCCAATCTTGAAACAAAGCTTTAAGTCCCACCTTCCTGAGGCAACACCTCTCTATATCCTCGCCCATGCCCAAGTATAAACGAAACTGCAAGCTAACGGGAATTCAACTTGACATTAAAAGATTGTATTTGCAGACAAATCCCAGAACGCCACCTATTTACACAAGTCAAGTGGCGTGAAAAGTTTATTTTTGTTTTTTTATTATTATTCAATTAGTATACAGCGATCAAACTGTGCTGCAATCTGCCCAAGTTTAAATGGAGTCATCGCAGGCTCCATCGCAGGCCTCAGTCTGGCTTATTGCTATAAATTTTTTTAAAGTATGTTAAAAATTGTATATTTGCCACATTTAAGAATATGGTTTCTACCTAAATGAGAATAATACATAAACTAATTTGTCCTCTGCTCCAACAGTGACTGAACGTTTTTTTTAATTGTCTCTTTAGAACTCCCCAGCCTCTGAAGAGACAGCCTCCTCAGAAAGAAAGAAAGAAAGAAAGAAAGGGAAGGAAGGAAGGAAGGAAGGAAGGAAGGAAGGGAGGGAGGGAGGGAGGGAGGGAGGGAGGGAGGGAGGGAGGAAGGAAAGAAAGAAAGAAAGAAAGAAAGAAAGAAAGAAAGAGAGAGAGAGAGAGAGAGAGAGAGAGAGAGAGAGAGAGAGAGAGAGAGAGAGAGAAGAGAAAGAAAGAAAGAAAGAAAGAAAGAAAGAAAGAAAGAAAGAAAGAAAGAAAGAAAGAAAGAAAGAAAGAAAGAAAGAAAGAAAGAAAGAAAAGAAAAGACAAAGAAAAAAGAAAGAAAGAAAAAGCGCTAACTGCTCGACCGAGCAGTTAACTGCGTTTGTCTGGGCTTCTGCTGAAGTCCATCGCTACTAACGTACAGGTCTCAGGTTAGACCCATGCGCCACAAACAGCACTGCAGTGATAGAAGCCCTCCATGATGAATGTGCCGGCGCCAGCCTCTATCCGCAACCACAGCCACTTTCAGCATTCGGTTTTTATTTAAAAGCCTTAATTGGAAGTTTTTATTACTCCCAATTAGGCTTTTTAATTAAAAGGAAAAGTTGAGAGAGGCTGCAGGCAAATACTCCTGCAACCCATATCAGCATAAAATCAAAGGAAATAAAAACAAAATTACGCTACTGTAAAACAGCAGTGGCAGGCACAGCTTCCCCTAACGTTTACCTCTGGTCATATTTAATGTTATGGTAGCACACTGGCAGTGACAAAGTGGACATGATTGGGAAAACCAGACTGTATCTAATGTAACAATAAAATTCATCACAGTGATACTTAAAAGACCATATTAGCATTCAAGACGAAAACCTACCAACATGCACGGTTGAAGATTCAAACAGTTAGCAACTCTTAATTCACCTACACAGCGTGAACTCCACACATTGATGCAGACGCCAAGGCTCTTCAGAATGCCACACATAAACAATGTGGGCAAGTGTTTATTGTTGCAAGATGATTGGCTTTTTAATTCCTCGAAGAATTTTTTTTTTCTACATAAAACCTTAACTTGTCATTATTGTCAAGTTTTGCACTGGTGATGGGTTTTTAATTCAAATGAAATTAGAAGTTGCATTCACTACAATTTTTTGGCATCTTTGAAATTCCCTGTAATGCCTTCAGAGAAAAATAAAGCTTCTTATACAAAGGTGGACATTTTATCAAAGTGAGGAGGAGAAACATACAGAGATATTAGATCCTCGCCGGAGACAATTTTATATCCGATCAGCTTGGCTATTTACCCTGAGTAGTATAAATCACACTAAAAGTCTGAAGAAATATAAGATGGCTCACATGTACAAACTATGACTTTAAAGAGGCTGTTCCAGGTCAGAGGTTAGATTAATATCTGCCTCCAATTTACATTATCAGATTTTGGATGAAAACATACAACTATCCATGCAGAAAGACTATATTTCCATTTGACCACAAGACTGCAAAAGTCTTTATTCTCTATGTCCAGCCCTTGCAGGAGCTTAGCTTTTCTATCTGAACTCTGGACTAGAAGAACCTGCCAGAATAAGGCAATCCTTCTGTCTTTTCTTCAGGATGAGAATCTGACATCATCTCCTTCCCCTAAGCAGGTGAGCCTGTGCTGGCTGGGAACCATCTGAATTGACCAGAGGATTATATCCCTCAACTTTTGCTCTCCACAACTCTTCTGCTATAGAACAAATTTCCTTGAGGCATTACTCACCTTCATCTTTTCTGGTTTTTGTTTTTTTCCCATTCTCATCCTTTGCTGTCTTCTGGCTTCCTGTTATGGCTGGAGGAGGATACAAACTCCTAAGCAAAAGTCGGTCAAAGCCCTGTCTGATCTGGCTCTTTAGTTCCAAAGTTGTCCCAAGTCTCCCCTTGGCTCCCCTTCCTCCAGTTCTGGGATATTTGCCCAGTTCTGTAGACACAGCAACACACCCTTGCCTTCCTTGGGGCATGAGTGTAACTCTTATTCTCTGCCTAGCTCTCTATACTTTCCCAGAACATTTTCTTTGTCTTAATTTCAACATAGTCTCAATGTAAACATGGATTTTTCAGAGCCTTCTTTAACTATTTAATGAGCCATCACATTTCTATCCCATTCATTAATTTATATAACCTATCACACTTACTAAAATTGTGATTATGATACTGGCTTGACTATTGTTTTATTTAAATGTCTTCAAAACATAATGCCCCTCGAAAAGCACCAGTCATGACCATTGTATTTTATCAAGCTCTACCACCTATCAAACGCAGGCCAATGCTTGGTCTAAAATAAGCACTCAATAAGTATTTTACATGGAGACATTTAAATAGCTTTAATTTTCTAATAACAAAACCACTTCATATGGTTTAGTATTGTTATAAGATAATAGGAACTTTTAAAAAACTAGTCTATCATCATCAACTAAGGAGTAATTAATGGCTTGATAGCCAGACACATTTCTGTCTTAACAAGAACTTATCTCCTTGATCTTTGTTATGGATTTGAGGATTTCTTTTACCATTTATTTTCTGACCCAAGAATTTTTCCTCCGCCCCCACCCCACTTTGCTTAAAATTCAGCACATGGTTTTACTTCAAACATTAGGTATAAGTTGTTATTTAAGATCAAGCATACACATTCCACAGGAGAATAAAGCAGAACCTCGTATGTCAAAGCTAATTTCCCACCACTTTACATTGTAAGGCTTGAAACAGAGTAAGAGTTAAAAAATATACAAAGGGCAAATGTGGAAAGAATGGAAATTGAAGGAGGAGGGTGAGCTGGTTCAATTCAGTAACAATTAGGAGAAGCAATGGAGGTGAGGGCATTAGGGATGAGTTCCCAATAACTATCCTCATTTAGGAATGACTTAACAGAAAGGAAACGACAAGATTCTTGGCACCACCAGCCTGTGCTTCCGTCCCACAGACTGGAGGAGAAGAGAATTACTCCAGTTATATCTGAGCACCTGCATCTCAGGAAGGAACGTTTGCCCAGAGTGAGGAAATGAACCGGAACTAACTCTGGAGATCCAGAGATGGACAGACTAAGCACCACCTGAGACAATGGTAGAAGCACCCTCATACCTCAGAAGAAGAAATTGGGGGTGAGGGGAACACACAGCCAGGTAAACAGAACATCCCTGTGGTTCATTGCATCAAAGCCACATGGCAACATCTGTGCCATTTGCTACATTTTACGAAGAGTGGGATCAGATAACAGAAATGATTAACTACAAGTAAGACAGTTTAGAGGGGTCATGGCCAAAATGCAGGCAGATACCTCTCTCTGTCTCTCTCTCTCTCTCTCTCTCTCTCTCTCTCTCTCTCTCTCTCTCTCTCTCTCTCTTCTCTCGCTCTCGCTCTCGCCCTCTCTCTCTCGCTCTTGCTCTCTCTCTCGCTCTCTCTCTCTCTCTCTCTCCAAAGCAAATGAGTTATTTTTAACTCAAACTGATAGAACTTTTCCATCATTTACTTTTTATTTCTTCCTTTAAATTCTTCCTTTGGGTTTTGGTGTTTTGTTTTCTGCATTGTTGGTTTGGTTGTTTAGTTTGGTTTGGGTTTGGATTTGAAAGAAATATACCCATAGTGCCTATTTTAGAATACTAACAGAATTTTTCAGAACCAATCCTTAACATCATTGAGTTTTTAAAGCAGCAGTTCTCAATCTTTGGGTCAAAACCCCTTTGAGAGCCCAACAACCATTTCACAGGGTTCACCTAAGAACAATCTGCATATCAGACATTACATTATGATTCATAACAATAGCAAAATTGCAGTTATGAAGTAGCAACAAAAATAATTTTATGGTCAGAGCTCACCACAACATGAGGAACTATATTAAAGGGCCACAGCATTAGAAAGGTTGAGAACCACTGGTTTAAAGAGACCTGGAGTTAAAGTTCAATGGTAATGGGCTTACACAGCATGCACAAGACCCTGAGTTTCAGCATCATGGGACAAAATAGGAATCTGCGATCTTTCTTCCATCGTACATCCTAAGCTACTGTCAGAAGAGCCAGTAGTCTTTATCAATTTCACAAGAAACAAAAACTATATGCAGATTAAAACCTTCAGCTCCTGGCTGAGATAAATCTGAGTTTTAATCTTATCTCTATTAACTGGTGGCTTTATGAACAAGACTATTACTACATTCATCAGATATTGTCGTAACAGATTACCTGAACTGACATGTCTGAAACACAAACTTAGTATCTCACAGTTCTAGAAATCAGAAGCTTGATGTAGGTCTCAGTCTTCAAAACTGAGGTGAGGTACTTCCCCACCTTGTTATTTTCTAAAGACTAAAACAAAAGCCATTCTCAGCAGGCCCAACTACCTCACCTGCCTAACAGGAGAAATAAGAGTATCAGCACTGTGTAATCAGGAGGGGGAAAAAAAAATGTGAGCCCACACACGTGTTTACCTTTGCATCTACCACGTGTTGATATTCCTAATATGTCACTGCCATAAGTGGTCACCTGTTTCTGATGTGCACATTCACTTCCAGAAAAATCCACCATTTACTTCCACGGTCACTGGGGTTATTGGTCTTCAGCTTTCACCTATTCCAGAGTCATCTTTATCATTCTCTATAAATAGAGGGCAAAAATGATCTCTTCTGTAAGTTAACCTTGAACCTTTGATAGCAATTTGTCCAGAAACCAAGAGAGGTGATACCTGGAATTAGAGCTACATAAAATGACTTCGAAATTACCTCTCCCTAATGAGCCCAAACCCCTTGCAAGCCCCCTCTCTGCTCTGTCAGGGCGGCTTTGCACTCTAAATAAAGCTCATCTTGAGACTTCACTAGCACACCTTTCCACAGGGGTTATGCCTGAAAAGTCCAGGCAGCTGGCTAGTCACCTGCTGCTTCCAGACATCCCACTGTGGCAGAGCAACCAGATTGGCAGGGTCCACCTGGAGGATTACCTTCTAAATCATAAGTTTAAAGAAAACAATTTGGAGTTACCCAAGAGGAAACAACACACTTGCTTATCTCCAGCCTCTCCAGACAGACTGTATTAAATTTTCCATAAACGAATTTACTGCGGGGCTAAGGACATGCATAGTTTCTACTCAAACTTTTTGATATTTGAAACTGCCTTTTAGAAGCTTGGGGCCTCAAAGCAATCCCTCTACCTTTTTGGTAAAACTCATTCCTTCCATTTGAGAACATGGATTAGCCATCTAATTGTTCCAGAATAGAAGATAAAAGTCAGTACGAAGCACAGTCATAAATTAAACTGGATAATGGCCTTTCATTGTCAAGATTTTGGAAATTTATTTGATATCGCCAAGCTAACCAATGGGGATCTTCTATCACCAATTTCTGTGATAACTTTAAATCTCATGACACAAGTGATCAGACTAGAAGAGGAAAAAGAAACAGAAAATGGCATAAAAGTCACTTTCCTAACAATGTCTGAATGAAATGTGTATTTGAGCATAGGAGTTCCAGAGCCAACAGGAAATGAAGCAAGTTGAGAAGCATCCTGCAATTTCTCAGCATTGGGCAGCCACCACTAGATAATGAGCATGTGCAGTTAGGAAACAAATAGAATTTCATCAAATATATTTGGTATAGTCACCATTCACAGTTAGAGAGAAAGAGAGAGAGAGAGAGAGAGAGAGAGAGAGAGAGAGAGAGATAGAGGGAGGGAGGGAGGGAGAAAGAAGAGTTGGAGGGACAGAAAACATGTTTTGTTTGAAAAGGGCACCTCAATTCCCATCCTTGCCCATCAAGTGAAGAAGGGGAAAATATACGAGAATATCCGCTGTGAAATGTCAGCGTGCTAAATAGGGTACACAGCACGTGTTTCTTGATATGAAGTGGAGAGCTCTCAGTGAATGCTATTTGAAAGTCCATCTGCCACAGAGCATGCTGTACACCTACACCGTCTGGTGTTCTCTGAAGCTGCTCGGCTGGCATGGACAAAGTGCTGAAGCACTACCTCAAAACATCCCCATCACGGCCCACAGCTGTTCCGGGGAGAGCCACAGAGAGTCCTCTGTACCAAAGAAAATGCCTTGGGAATAAGGACAAGCTTCTGAATTCAGACACAAAAAAGGGAAAGAACTGAAGAAAAAGAAAGAAAGAAACACAGCTACCTTATCCCATGAGACAAGCACGCATGAATGAATGTTATAAAATTGTTTACTAAGGCTACACATGAGTGTGAGCTATATTTTCCAAAGGATCTACATCTTTTGTTGTCAAAATCAAAGGGAAGGAAGAGAGCAGCCCAGGGTGGCAGTGCCGGAGGCAGATAATAAAAGCTCCAAATTGAAATGGTGATAAACTCTGTACAGGTCCTTCAGACTGAATGAATATTTAATAAAGCTGCGTTTCACATTCTGCTAAAGAGCGCATAGCATCTTAGAGAATAACTTTAACAGCCCTTATCTCTTCAATTCAAAAAATGAAAAAGAGGGTGTCATTTACATGAGTAAATCCACGAATGGTCATTGTCTCGGCATTTTAACATGTGTCCCCCCAATCAGTTCCCAGTTTTAACAAGCGGTATCACGTGACAGACAGGATCATTTCACACACAATGCCACTGCGGCACATTGGATGAGAGTATGCAGTAACGCGCCACAATTTAAGAGGCAACATGTTACCAAACTGCCCAGAGTATGAAACGAACACAGAGAGATTAATAATGTGTGAAATTTAGTCAAAACCCTGCTGCCCAGAGCAGGTATTTCAGCTTCCTTTGAATGCTAGGAAGCCTGGAAACTTTTAAAAACAAGATATTGCCATTTGAAAGAGAGTCTGCCTTTTAAAGATGGTTTTGATATATGGCTGCGTGGCTTCAAAAGTGAACGGGTATCCAAGTGCGACGAGGGTTCTAGGGAAGGCACACTGGAACACCAACTTGGCAGAGCACAAGACTGGGCAAAAGATGAGAAGGTCTCATTTGAACATTATCTCAGAAAAAGAACAAAAGAGCAAAAATAGGTCCTCTCCAAACAACAATAAGTGCACTTTTGCATTGATTGGTATTTTTGCTGATGTCTCCTTGATCTCTTTTATTAGACCAGCGATAATTTGGAGCACAGTGAAGTCTGTAAATGCAGTGATTTGAGACAGTGTTTTTTTTAATCTACCTAGTTAATAAAATCTGGGACTTTAGTTGCTTTCTTTTAATCATCCAGATAATTTGTCAAAAATAGTGCCCTTACTATACCTTTATACATAAGTGTTATGGAATAAGCGGTGATTTATCTTCCAACTGTGCCTTCTGCACCATCGCATATTAACCTAGAATGTTACCCTTCCAAAGAGACATGATAATCATGTTTCCTATTTTAATAGTATAATGTGACATCAGTAGGAAGACATCAGGAGGTAAAACGGCCTTTTTGTCGTTCGTTCTTTCCTTCCTCTCACACAGCTAATAGAAAGAAAATGAAAAACAGAAAGAATAAAAAAACTGTCTGACTTGAGCTTTTAATTACTTAATCTCCCAGGCAGGTGAGTCAGTGCTGTTAAGTGCTGCTCTGGTTTCAAATAATCAGCGAAAATGAATGCCTGGGGTGGGATTAACTATCGCCTCATTAACATTCATCACTACCGCCATAGTGTGAAGAGAAAGAGAATGAAAAGAGAAAATAAAACAAAATATACACCATTCTTTTACATTCTTGCCACTGTCCACATCCCCCCAGATATTATCTGACTGTGCACATTGCGATGGTAACATCATTGCCAAATTGTCAACATATATATTCACCGGGCACAGCTTTTACTCTCTCAGCAGAGATTTTCTTGCTTACTGGGCACCAGAAACACCTAGGGAGCTTAGGAGCAGCCGTGAACTTCAATGCAAGAGATTCTGTTGTAGCATCATCTGAGATCTAGAAATAGCCCTTCAAGCCAAGATAACATACATTCAGGAGGTCAATGGATGGACTTGGAGAGACATCATGAATGGAGGCTATGCCTTCCATCCTCTTCCACATATCCAAGGAAGGCGAGATCTCCTTCACATCCCCTAGGCTCCAGCAAAGGAGAAGTTCAACCAAAATTTGATCTCACTGAGCATTTTAAGTCACTAGAGACCTTCTGGTGACGGATTCTCACTGTATCTAGAAGGGATTGCTTCCATCTTAAATAGACCACTCCTTTCGTCCTGTGTTCGCTGTGTGGCTTTGTTGTAGCCATTGAAACCATGTTCTGCAACACCTGCTTTGCATTAACCACTCTACGTAGTAACAACGATGACACAGTGCTGATGGTCCCACCTGAAGATCGATGAGGAAATAAACCTTAAAAACTATCCTGGAAGTCAGGTTCTGAGAGCAGATAGGACTGGCAATTGAAGCTATTTGAGAATACGTTTGCAAAAGGTGTAGACAATAAGAATACAGGCAGGAAACACTTAAGGAACTGTCTTTCTGTCCTGAAGATATTGGACACACACAATATAAGCACATGCACAAGGACCTGTATAAACACACACTCACACACACACAGATCAAACAACATGGAAGCCAAACAATAAAAGATAAAGTCCATTCCCAGAACAAAATAGAAAGTTGGCTCTCTTTCTATTTTCCTAAAAAACAGATATTTCAGCAGCTTTTATATATTATTACCATACTGCTTACCCTCACCACTATGGGCATGTGTGTATGTGTGTGTGTGTGTGTGTGCGCGTGTGTGTGTGTGTTGCACAATTGGGTAAGAGTGCAGTTTGTCATCAAGAGACAAGATAAAGGAGGAGTCTGTATGCATATTCTGCCCTCTCATCTTCTCCCCTCCACCTTGAATCAATAAGTTGGGTTGTCCTAGTGGCTGCCTTGTGATCTTCAACTACACAGTTAAGCTTTGAGTTCTAAAAATACTATAAAAATAAAGAAATGAGAGCACTTATTCTTCAAAAAGGAAGTCTATGAAAAATATTTTCTTAAGCACTACCTTATGCATTAGGTGACTTCCCTAAGGCAAAACAATAAAAATCACTCTTCTTGTCCCAGGAAACAGCATTGTTGACATGTTTACAAAGACTGTCGCAAAGCTTATGTGCGCTTACATTTGATATAAATACGAGTTTGCAGAACACACGTAAACAGACCAACTCTGTCCAACCAACACCCTAACCTCTGTATAACTTCGATCCACTCATGATGTTAACTCATATGACAAGACTGTAATTTCTCCCTGAAGAATTATGTTCTACCCTCAGGCTTCTTGGATGTTATGGTCAATTTTAGCATCATAAATACTCTTTAAGATTTGACAGAGTCTTTGATTTTTAACCAAGTTTAATCAATATCAACCATTTTATTAAATGTACATTATTTTTTAATGAAAGACAAGAAAAGAAAAAGTCACCAACTAGTTCTAGAGGGGAAAAAGAAACTAGGCAATCAGCTGTGAAAAAAGTGACATATCTACATGACTTTACCAGGGTAGTCTCAGCTGGAGAAAAAAAATGACATAAAAAGCTACTCAAAAAAAGAATATATGATGAATGAAATGGCAAAGCTATATGCAGGTAATTAATAAATCACAGCAATAAATGGTACACTATGTTACCAAACAACAAAGGCCAAGTCATTTTTCAATCACATCACCACTATGCCCATGGGTAGTAGGTTACTGTTTGAACTATCAAGATACAGGATATCTGAATCTAAAGAAAACACAACCATAGCTACAAACAAAAAAAATCAACTTTGTGGGGCTTTCTATGTTATGTGCAAGCAGAAATGCAACAGGTACTCTTTCAACCCCATTCCTACTACATGAATAATGATTCCTATTGCCCTCCTGTGGTTGTCAGACATATCCAGCCCTCAGCTGGTACTGGTAGCCAAGAATAGCTGTAAATAAAAGCTAACACAAAACCATAAGCTCACCTAAACATTATGAGAATTTTTATTTGTGTGTGTGTGTATGTGTGTGTATGTGTGTGTGGGGGGGTCTCGATTATTCATTTCTGGAACGTGAATTCTCAAAACAACAATATTGTATCCCAACATCAAAAGACTGGACATGCCTAAAAGCCAAGATTGTATTTATGTGGCATTCATTCTTTAATTTTTTTAATAGTGAGTGACTGTCACTTAGAAATCAGATGAATTTACTAAATTATCAAGTATCCTTACAGAATATAAAGTAAAGGTATTTTGGAAAATGTCTTATATTATTTTTAAATGTTTATAAAAATATGCATTTAATAAATGCACCCTATAAGAGCAGGCATTTCATTCCAGAGTAATGATTAGAGAATAAACATATATATGATACGATAGTATCATAACGTAGATGTGCTTACTGAAAAATAAAAAGCTGGGGAAGACTGTATCTCCCATTCTCAGCAGGGAAGAACACACTAATTGGTTGTCCAGTGCCAAGTGGTCAACCCTGAAAGCATATCCATACAAGTATCATTTTGAAGATTGTTCAGGTTGTATTTATGTCTGTACATATACATGTATATAACAATTGATAAAAAGAGAGGTTATGAATTGAAAAAAGTGGGGGTATGTGGGAGGGCTTGGAGAAAGGAAAGGTAAGGTGATAATGGTGTAACTGTTTCACAGTCACAAAAAATAAATTATTTTTAAGTAGACATGAAAAATATATATATATATATTAAAACAGAAAAAATAGTGAAAGAGTATTAAATTTTTAAAAGAATGTTTATATGTTAAGTGAAAACTATATTAGAGTATGACTTTTACTCTCTATTGTATTTAAATTTTCTTCTCTTTTCTAACATTGCAATAAAGAACTTTTAATATAAAAAAAAGACTTGTCTATTTGAAACAAATGTTCTGACAAAAAAGTCAGCCATTCTCAACCTCCCTAGTGCTGGGATCCTTAATCCTCAATACAGTTCCTAGTATTGTGATGAATCCAACCATAAGATTATTTTTGTTTCTACTTCATAATTTTTTTCTACTTCATAAGAATTGTAATGCAAATTTCTGATATGTAGATGGTCTTAGGCTGTAAGGGAACATTTAATCTTTTAATCTAACAGTATGGCTGCTCTAATAAAGGATCACATTGAAAGGCATGTGTAAAAGTTAGGAAAAGATCATATTCAGAGGCCTGTGTAATCCAGATGGAGTGCAGAAAGAATGTTAGTCAGACTAATCCTGTCCTTGGTTTGTGCTAACACTAGGTGAAAAGTGTAAACACTGATTCAGGGCAAACGACAGTTTATTCTTCGACTAATTCAATCCATGGTCCTGGAGGGTTTTCAGACTTTGTACAATCTAATCTTAACCCTAGAACTAGAAAGCTTCAGCCTCCATACAATCTAGAACATTTAAGCTTCAGAGACTTACTGCTGACTGAGCTACTCTGACTAGCTGCTTTTGTACTCAGAGCTATACTGAACTCAACTGACTCTTCTGGTTCAACTGATTTGCTGTTCTGGCTCAAACTCTTCTCTAATGCTGGTTCAAACTGACCTGAGCTGGCTGATTGTTTCTGACTGAACTCTTCTGACTCTGGCTGACTCTCTGACGGCCTACTTCAGTCTGCCTCAGACTGTCTCCTACTGCCTCTGGCTTCTTTACCTGCCTCTCTGTCTGACTGTCTGAGCTTAGAGCCTGCTTTTATATCCTGAGAATTGGTTGTATTCTCACTCTGACTTACTCTGCTAACTCTTCATTCTAATTCATTACTTTGCCTACTCTTTACTCTGATTCATCTCAAAAGTCACTTCCTGTCTGACACTGACTCTTACTAAGCTCTACTTTCTGTCTCTGCTTCTACTTGCTTCTGTCTTTGGATTAAAGGTGTGTGCTACCATTGCCTCCTGAATACTTGGATTAAAGGTGTATACTAACATTCTTTCTACCCTAGAGCAGCCATGTTGCCAGATTAAATGTTCCTCTACAGAAAGGGATTTCTGTGGTTAAAGTAACATAATACAAACCTTTTTAATCCCAACTCAGAAGGAAGTAGTGGCACACACCTTTAATCCCAATTCAGAAGGCAGGGCTCAGTGGAGAAAAGCAGGGAGTAGAAGCAGAACGTGAAGCAGAGCTGAGAAGGAAGTGAGGTGGAAGCAGACAGGAATAAGACAAAAGGTAGACTTAGAAACAGAAGCAGAGAGTTTGTTGAGTCAGGCAGTTTGAGTGCAGTCAGCTCACAGGGAGTTCAGTTCAGAAGAAGAAGCCAAGAAGAGCAGAGTCAGTCCGGAATATGCAGAGAGAATGCAGAAAGTCAGAAGCAAATGGTTTACAATTTACAGTTCAGAGTTCACAGTACAGCTCAGAGTGAAAAGAGGTAGTTCAGAAGACAGCTAGTCAGAATGAGCTCAGTCAGCAGTAAGTCTCAGAGGCTGAAACATTATAGGCTTGCAGATTAGATTTTATGGAGGCTGAAACCCTCTAGGACTATGGATTGAATTAACAAAAAATAAACTGCCTTTTGCCATGAATCCACAAGAATAATTTTAAAAAATCAAATCACACATCTATATCTATATCTATATCTATATCTATATCTATATCTATATCTATATCTATATCTACATCTACATCTACATTAGGTGACCTCTGTGAAAGGGTCATTCCACCCCCAAAGAAGCCATGACTCACAGGTTAAGAATCACTGTTCTAAATGCATTATGATGAAAAGAAGAAAAACCTTAGAGTAAACAAACCACCAACACATATCTTGGTGAAAAAACAGAAGCAAAATACAATGAATAACAGAATCACTTCCAAATCCACCTACGTTATATGAAAAATGTAAAATCTTTTATACATATTAGTAAATAATACCACTGAATGTATGATTTAATGCTAAGCAAAACAGAAATATTGAAGCAGGCTTAAAGTATTTTATAAATTTGGGGGTAAGAAGTTACTATTTTAATAACTACACTTTTAAAAGTCAAATAATAGCAATGCTTTAATTTAGTTTTTTATTACATGATAAACACCATGATGAAAACAACTAGGGCAGGAAAGAGTTTATTTTAGCTTACAGGTCACACTCTGTCATTGAGGGTAGCCAGGGCAGGAGCTGAAGGCAGAAACCTGAAGGCAAGAATTTAAGCAAAGACCATGAAGGAGCATTGCTTACTTGCTCGTTCTCCATAGCTTGCTTTCTTATACAACCCAGGACCACCTGACAGGAGTTAACACTGCCTAGAGTGGGCTGTGTCCTCCTGTAAGAATTAACAATTAAGAAAATACTCCACAGACATGGTGGCCACAGGCAGCCTGGTCTAAACAATTATTCAGTTGAGGTTGCCTCTTCATTGGTGATTCTAGAACTGTGTCAAGTTAATAACCAAGTATGAAAGTAATTTTAAAGGTGACAACTCAGTATATATAAAATATATATAATATGTGATATTATATAGTATATATTATATGTGAAATATAATGCTATATACTATTATATTATTAGCATTGTAAATATTATATATTATATATACTATGTTGTATTTGTTACATATGTTATATATTATGTAATATATTTACATATATTGCGCACATATTATATAATGTATTATAAATATTATGTAATGGATTGCCATTGTATATTTAGTTAGTTATGTTATATATAAATATATGTTTATATTTATACATATTTATTTTTATATATTGTATATTTAGTATACATATTTATAAATATACTTATATATTTATATATAGTAATAGTTTAGTGTCAGCCTCACATAAAGAAGAATGTCACAATTATGCAATAGAAGCTATTAAATTCTGAATTTGTCTTGAGATATAGATTTCCCAAGTTGAATGAAAATGACAAGTAATAGAAGAAAATTTCCAATCCTAACTATCTTTTCACCTCTCTGTCAACTAACCCATGGATCAGAAATCTGTTCCAATTTTTTTCCCCTGTAAATGCTACCCTGTTCAGGGACTGTTTTATATAATGGTTTTTCATTATTCATAGCACAAGCAGAGACCAATTGGTAAGGAATTCCACAGTTGCATATGTTGTTATCAGAAAATACCGAGCACTCACAGTTCATAAATATTAATGATTGTGGCTGAATCAACACTTACCAGACCAATTATTACAAATGCAAAAGTGTGAAGAATCCCCTAGTGTACCATAGTGAACTGTACACTGGCCCCTGGTGTAAAGCATTTAACTTTTTAGATGCTAATATTCTTGGGGTCAGCAATTTTACTGCATATTCTATATATTGTTAACTTGCATGAGACACTTGGAAACTGTAACTACCTTTGAGTGTGATTTAACACTAAACATTAAGCTAGAGTAACCACTTGGCAGGACCATAAATGTTCTTAGGTGGATATTATTTAAGGGTTACTCATAATTGCTTCATGGGGTGTAAACTAGCAAGTACAACTCATTTTTTCAATCCTTTTTGAGACAGGGTTTCTCTGTTGTAACTATGGCTTTCCTGGAACTCACTCTGTAGAACAGACTGGCCTCGAACTCACAGAAATCCCCCTGCCTCTGCCTCCAGAATGCTGGGATTAAAGACATGCACCACATCTTCCCAGCTCCATTTTCAGTACTTTGATATAAAGGACAGGAAAACAAGAAGCTCCAGAGAAGAGGAAGGGAAGGGGAGGATTATTGTGATAATAAAGAAGAGAAACTGATTCTTCATTCTAACACTGAAGATCCAACACATACAAATCTATGTGAATACTCAAGAATCAGGACTAGTGTGGTAGATGCCTATAATCTCAGTACTTGGGCAGAGTCAGGAAAACTGGGAGTTACAGGCCAGCCTGAGCTGTATTCTAAATGTTTGGCTAGCCTAGCTTACATGTTGAAATTTTCTCTCAAAAATAAAAATCAAAAGGTTGATGTTGTGATGTGAAATGTGCCCCTATCTCTGAGAATCCACAAAATCCTCAGATACAGCATCATTTTTGCTAAAGGTATTTCTTTTCTGATCCACAGCCAATCAAATGGTATTCATTTTTTATGGGTCAAAGGGTATCTGAGTTCTATTAAATTCTTGTTGATTATTTAAACTATTGATGCTTTTCCCTTTGAATATTTGTTTTAATTAAGTTAAATTTACTCTTAGCCAATAGATTAAAAACCTAAAAATGTACACATTTGTAGGAAAATATGTAATGTCCCAATATATGTACAAATCACATAATGTTTAAATAAGGCTAAATATACCCATTTCTTTGACCATTTATCAGTTCTTTACAGTGAAACATTCAAAATCTTGTCTGGTAGCTCTTGAGTATTCAGCGAATTGTGATCTACAGTTCCTCCACTGTGCAGCAGCACATGAGAAGGTGTTTCTCCTAACACTCAGTACATATGGAGCAATCTCACAACCCTCCGACAGTCCCAGCCTCTGCCTCATACCATCCTATGCTCAGTTTCTATGAGACCAACATTTTAGACTCCACAGTTGAGTGAGATCATCCAGTACCTGTCCTTCTGTACTTGGTTCATCTAACATAACGCTCCTTAGCTGGGGGTGGGGGGGACGACAAATGACAGGATTTCACGCTTTCTATGACTGCATATTCTTTTATTCATTTACCTATTAAAATATTCTTAAGTTGTTTCCATTTCTTGGTTATTGTGAATAGCGCTGCAAAACACATGTGGACATCTTTTTACACATCTTTTAAACCTACTAATTTCATTACTCACACACACATAGGCTTTTAAACATTCTGACTTCCTCAGAAAAACAGAATTGGATATCTGCAGACCTTATAGAGGGCATTATCTATTCCACAGTGTGTACATACTTTATAGATTTAACAGGATTTTAATAACGAGCCCCCACATAGAGTGTACAGTGGAGACTTCTTAGCAGGTCCTGGATCTCACTACTACTAGGAACTCTTTCTAATCAGTTAGCAGGCTCTTGGAGTAATCAAAGAAAATAGCCTTCTTTTAGCAATTACAGATCCATGAGGCTTTTCACAACATTATGGCATTATATGTGGATGGTAGCCACAGAATCCCTTTGGTCCAGTAGAAGCTACAGCATGCTCTAATGGTGACATTTTCCTCCAAATATCACTAACTTTCACAGAAGCCAGCAGCTTCAAAGTGCTGGAGGCAGCAAGCTTGGAATCAGGAGCCATCTATTCTCTCCTCTGTCACTATATTTCTGCTCACTTAGTCTCGCTTCATTTTGCCCATGCACAAAAAAGGAAAAAGCAGCTTTTATTTTTTTCTCAAGAGTAATGGGAAGAAAATAAATAGGTGTCTATATATGGATGCTTTAATTTGAGATTCTTATGAACAAAGAAAAATACAACTCCGGTATTCAGCATGTTCTCACCATAATTAACTAAGCAGTCCATGCATTTGGTCCATACCATTTGTCTTTGTTCCTTAATTGAACAGGATCTTAATATGTGACATTTTCCTCCAAATATCACTGACTTTCACAAAAGATAGTCACTTGAAGGTGCTAGAGGTCGAGTCTTTATCAAAATGGCAGAAGAGCATACTCTTTGTGTCTGGGAGCAAGGCTGGCCTTTTCCATTTGACAAGGGAAACACCACCCCTGAAATCCTCTCTCTTCAATCAAGAAATGAAAAATCACTTACATATGGAAGGTTAATCAAATAATAGTGAAGAATGCCAGTTCTAGACAAAGACATTTTGATGTATTTAGAGAATGAAAAGAGATGCCGGCCTCATTCGCCAGTGGATGATCTGGATTACTCACAGGAGGATGCTCACAAAGGGGGGGGGTGCATTAATGTCAGGGAAATGAACACACAATCATCCACAGGATTTTGCAAAGGACAGAAAAGCACACTCCATCCAGACCATGAAGATTACTGACATCTGAAGACAGATGAAAATTAAGGTCAAAGAAAAAAACTGGTGTGTGTGTGTGTGTGTGTGTGTGTGTGTGTGTGTGTGTGTAGTTTTCTTTAATCTAAAAACACTCAAATTAGTAAGGAAACAGAAAATTCCTCTCCAACCTGTCAAAGAGCTACACACATCCACATAGCCGGAAAAGGTCATCTTAAATAGCTGCTCTCCCAGTGCTTTGTCTTGTTTTTTTTAAAAACTGAATTAACGAGTTGGATTTTGGTGCCCTTTTAAAAAGTAGGCAAAGAAAATAAGCTACTGTTGACAAACACCAAATTAAAAATTGTTGAAATGGTCTGCAGTACTGTTGCTTGAAGCCTGCAGCTACACCCAGCTGTGGGCTTTGGGTGACAGCTGCAAAAAGTACGCGGGGCTAAAAGTATCATTTGGAATTGGGGTGATTGGTTTTGAGGGTTTGTGTTCTATTTTTGGCACAATTGCATCAGAGGCTTGAAGGAGATCAAAAGCTCCAGATGATGTAACCTGCGTGACTGGAAAGATGTCTAATTGAATCAGACACAGACTGAATGTGCTTCCCTCAAAAAGTCCAGAGTCTCTGCTCAAAGCGCAGAGCTGCAACATCCAGAAGGCTCCAAGCCCTCTACTGTCTCGTTGGCGAGAGAGAGGGCTCTGATTTAGACATCTACATCCTTTGGAGGACTCCAGCACTTCCTGTTTAGGATGACAGAATGGAACATCAGGAAAATTCACAGGGACCTTTCCTTTACTTTCATTTTTATGTGAAAATTATATTCGCATTTAAAGGAACTAGGTCTGTATGAACACATGGTTACAATGGACAGGGATAAACATGGCTTCTAGCATGAAATCCTGATGGAGCATTGGGCAGATCGGGCAAAGTCTTATCCCCGACACCACAAGGCGGAAGGGCATCTCACAGACAGAAACTCAGAATTCAAAAACGAATACCTTTCTCTGGATATTTTTAAGCAACACATCTATATATTTGTTCTTTGCATATTGTCCAGTGCGTGCCAGACAACTTCTGTGCTCCAATTTTAACACACAAAATGATAGAGCAATTGAGATGTTTACTTCCAACTCAGTATTGACAGTCAGTCAGTCCATCAGAAAATGCTCCATCATGCTGTCAGGGCACATAATGTTGCTACGGGTCAATGGAAATACATATTAAAGAACAGATCATATCATTGAACCCTAACAATGATTTCAGAACACGGGGTGTGTATGCTAGGGGTCTCAAACTAGATTCTAGCAATAGAGAGAACCCAAACTCAGACAATACAAAAACACATTTCTGAAAGGGAACTCTTTTCTTTTCCCCCCTTCACTTTTTGGTAATCTGCACAAGAACTATGCAGCCACCCTCTCCTTGCTACACACTGCCACCTAAAGGACAGTGAGCAGCTGGTAGATAACAACTTGTTTTCCTTCCCACCGCTGAAAATAAATGTCCTAATTAATTTCATGATGTCCCTGTTTTTCATGCAGCATTAAAGTTAAGTATGCAAGTGCCCACTGGGTCTGTGTCTATAATCATAAGCTAAAAGTGCTGCCTAGAGTTTGAGATTAGTTGAGGGAAGGCGAAATGTCCTCCTGGGCATGCAACATTTCACAGCAAGGCATACAGGGCATATTTTTTTGTCCCTGTTGTATTTCATTTCAGGAAGTAAGCATCATGGTCAGGAGACTCCAAACAGTGATCCCACCTCTGCCGAGGGTGCTGAATGCGATGTCCAGGTGCAGCAGTCGGTGAGCGCTTGCAGCGAGGGTAGAGTATGGCGGTGCGCTTCAGTCACTGTGATACAGTTAGCCACCTTTGTCCAAAGAAAGTCCTATGAATATTTACATTTTTTTAAAGATTTGGATTATTTGAGATCATATTTTGAGAAGCGCAGAGAAAGGAGTTAAAATTAAAAAAAGTTATTTAGTAGCATGCATTAAAATAAATTCAAGTCTTAGTTTTCTGCCGAGTGTAAATAAAATGATCAAAATATGGCTATTAGGAGGCCATTATGAGCTAAAAGAAATCATTTGCTTCTTTCAATTTGGTAGCAAGAACATTATGACATTTTCTCTTTGGAAAGAATTATCAAATTACTTGCTTGAAAAAAAAAAATTGATGAAATCAGGCCAGAAGAGCAGCTTCCATGGCAACGGATGCATTAGGAGATCATAGATGGCCTATATCCTCATTTAGCATCTTGACGATATAATTCAGAAAAACTCCATGGGCTCCGGATGAACTAAAAGACAAGTGTGATCACACTGATTGAAGAAATCTGTGACAAGATTACTGTTGAAAAATAATCAAGATTTCCAAAGAAGAATTGAGGTATTTGTCAAATAGTTTAAATGGACCCTGAATACAAATTAATCAGAAACAAACTTATATGGGGAAAAAAAAAAAAAAAAAAAACCTCACTCCCTTTTTGTTCCACAATAAGAGCGTGACTGGAAACTGCACACAGCGCACATCTGCTATTCAGCCCACATTCTCAAGTGCACTGGAGGAGTTCCCTGTCTTCAGGAACCACGCAGTACATCATTTTGTAAAATGAAATCTTCTATCGTACAAATAGTAACCATTTTTTTCCTCCTCCATGTGTTTGGTAAATAATGATCCTCAGATACTGAATTTTCTTAAAGCAATACGACCCTTCTTTGCAAATAACAAAATGCCAAGAGACACTTTCAGAAATTACTCCTTGAGAATTCCGAATTCAAAAGTACAACGCTGCACGAAAGAATTGGTGCAATACGACTCTAGTTTCTTTCTCTGTAATAAAAGTGATAAGCATTTGTGAATTAGCCAGGTCTGCCATCAGGTAATGAACTTCCTTCAGCCTTAGGGCAAGTTTAGGATTGCAAGAAGTCTCTGTAGGGCAGTGTGACTTGGCATGCTTGGGAACAGAATGCTTCAAGTCCCATCTCCCCCACTGAAGACATTAGTTTGCACAATTTGAAAACCTGAAATGGATACATGGACTTTGTGCCAGCATTCCTTCTGTCTTGACAAAACTAGCCCATGATTAAACTATAACACACCCAATTGTTACTCACTTGCATAGGGCTAAATCTCAAACACTGAATGAAACATTCTAAAGACTTCATGTAAAAAAAAAAAAAAAAAAAAAGCTAATCTTGACTAGTCTCTCTGTGGAGCAACAGCAGTCATTCACATTAATCTTGGAAAATGATGAGAGAAACTGAGGCAAAAATTAGGATGCAGTTTAGATCAGTGTCTGAAGATGAAGGTATTCAAAGAATGACAATTCTGTAATAAGTATTGGAAATCAGAAGGCATAGAAAGGTTAATAACCCTAATCCCTTATCTCAACTTTATTCAATGCAGTAAAAATAGATAATCCTTAGGAACACCCTAATGTGCTCCCATGTGAAGGTTTAGATGGTGCCGTAGTTAGCTTTAACTGTCAATTTGACACAGCCTAGAGCCATCCCAGAATGTAGTCTCAACTGAAGGATTCCCAAGGTCAGATTGCTCTGTGGGAATATCTGAGGTGGAGGGGGTTATCCTGGTTTTTCATTGATGTAGAAGGGTTCAGTCCATTGTGAGTGGCTCCATTCCCTGGGCAGGTAATTCTGGTCTGCAGAAGAAAGCTAACTAAGCATAAGCCTGCAAGCCAGCCTGAAAGTAGCATTCCTTCATGTATTTATTTCAAGCTCCTACTTGAGTTCCTGCCCTGACTTTCTTCAGTGATGGGCTGTAATCTAGAAGTGTGAGCCAAATGAATTCTTTCTTCCCCTAAGTTGCTTTGGTTAGTGCTTCATTGTTTCACAGCAATAGAAATTAAACTAGAACAATGGGATGCTGACAGCTCTTTGCCAACCACCCTCAAGCAGCCACTGTGCTCCAAGCTCCCTGGTTTCATTTCCTTGTTTTGTCCTTTCCTACTCTGTTTTGGGGGACAGTGTGTGTGACCTGCACTTCATGACAGTCACTTGTGAGGTCAGGTTCCTTGTGTCTGCTTCTTAGTTCCCAGGTACCAGTTCACCTACACTCTCAAACTAAAAGACAACAGGGAACCACTGCTTCTAAAAGCTACCTGAGCTATCTTGGAAATGACTCTGCAGCAGCACTAGAAATTCAAACTTGCCCAAAACTAGGCACTGGCCTCCTATTCCTGAGTCCTCCATCTAAGAAGCTCTCAGAATCTATGTGAGATGATGGGACAGTGAGTGCTTGTGTTAACCTGCTGTTTAGAAATCATTTTACTTACACACACACACACACACACACACAATGCTAACTGATACCAGTGGAGAATTAGGTCTAAATTTTGTATTCCTTACCATTTGAAGAATATGGCTATAGAAGTCAAAACAAAAATCACAGAAGCAAACATCAACTTATATAAATAATGATGAGCAGGATTAGGTTGCCCAAGATTGGTGATTCCTAAGCAAAGGATTTGCAAATCTAAACACTTCATGGTATAAGAAATAAAGGAGATAATTGACATGTGAGGTCATTGCAGCACTCTTGCTAGAGGAGAGACTTGAGGAATACCAGATACCTGCACAGTGTTGAAAGGACCCCTTAGATGCATTCTGGGCTTGCTGTGTCATACCAGAAGGTCTGGGAGAAATTATTGGAAGAGAAATTATAGCCTAAATACTCCCCAACACTTAGCAATGCGTAATAAGAGGCTTGGTTGTAGAGGGGTAAGCCCTTTCTCAAGAAACATCCGATCAAATGTGAGCTTGGAAGAAACAGTAGACAGAATCTGCTGCTGGCGTAACATTGTGCTAGAGTGTTTAAGTGTATGTACTCGGGAATATAAAATCGGAATTAAAATGTCTCGCTCCTACTTTTTATCCTATGGGCAAGAACTATCAATCCCTCAGTCCATAAAGCAAGATTTGTACTTTAAGTTCCATGGGGAAATGCATAATATTTCAAGAACTACCATAATATAGGCAGCACATCTATGTTAACAAAAAGACGGTTCCCTGTTAAGAGCTGAATTCCTGCTTGCCGTGTCTAACGTGCTCCATAAAACACGCTATTAGAAAAGATATAATGAACAGAACTACGCGCAAGAACCTTAAAACGTTAGCATGAATTTAGGATTACTTGGCCCTGTGTTTGTATATGAAATTGAAAGATATTTTGCCATCTAAGAAACCTAGTCTTTTTGTTTCAGTCTTTTCTGAAGTCCTTTCAGAAGGTTTTTTTTTTTTTTTTTTGCACAAGTAGACCCTTTTTATCTTGTGCTCTGATTCTTAATACTGCCTGAGTTATAGGACGGTGACTGAAATCTCTTTTGAGGTTAGTTCAAACACCCTTTCAGGGGATCAGAAACACAAATTCTAAGAAATTTATTACTCACCCCCCACCACGTGCTTCTGTGAAAGGACCTAAAACCTTCAAAATACATGACTTATTTCTCCGCAATCAAACACATTACTTTGAACCCTGTTTTATAAGAGACACGAGCCCATTTGCCTCTAGTACAATATAACCGTATTACAGAATAGATAAAAGAACACCACCCTAAGTCATCTAAAATGAAGCTTAAATTAGCTAATTAATTTTAAAATAGTTAAATAATGTGTTTGTCAGTTTGACCTTTAAGATCACATTGTACATAGTGTCTCCTGTAGTTGTTAGCTGCTGGGGTGGCTCAGCAAGAATGTGACACAGGAGGCATATTCATATGTGGAAACTCTGCCAGGTGGTACCAGAGGGAACCACCATCATTGCCAATGTGTACTCACAGTGGAACCCAAGCATCTGCGCTCAGATGTTTTTATTCATTCAGAAATCCTCGGGTGCGGATCATAAGCAATCAAGCATCCCCTCAACAGAAATCTAACACTTGCAAACAATACAAAACACAAGACGTAGGCAGACCCTCACCCAACAGTTCATAAAACAATTTCAAACATAACTAAAAATAGACTTCCCCGACAGTCTCCGTCAACTGTGAAGTGTCTTTGACAATCTATGTTCATTCTGTCTCTGAGAACTTTCTCACATAGACCCTATGTGAGAAATCATAGGATTTCATAACATCAAATCCTACCTCACCATTGGCATATTTACGTATTGCTGAGAAGCCAGGAGGAATAGATGGCAAATCAGAAGTCAATCGTCCTTCTTAAAAACACAAGCATTTAAGGTTAAATTACATGGCTGTCCCTTAAATTAGCAAGATTTGCTTTCTGTAATCCAGTCTCCTGCCAAATAGCAGGCACAAATACCAGGAAGCCCTCTGCAAGGCTCAACTGTGATTAAAATACCTGTGGAAAATTGTCAGTACTTCCGCTAGACAAATGTTCCTCCATGGTCCTCCTGTGGTCCATGGGTGACAGGCATCAAAATCCACTGAGGTGCCCTTGCTAACAATGGGTTCTTGTGACCTACCCAGTATCTGCTAATCTGCTAAGTCAGACTCTCCCTGGGTCACCCTGACACAACCTATTGGGTACCTCACTCTATTTTTATCAAGCTGCACTACCGAATTGCTACAGGAAGAAAATTAAAACAAATAAATGCAGCATTATGTTTGTTTAAACTGTTATTGGTGAACATTGACCGCTGTGCTACAGAATTGCCTTACCATTATATTAAAGAAAGTTTAGCATTCAGGATAAAATGCATTTTTTTCTGCAGAATAATAACTTTTGGCCGTAATTATTATTTTTTCTGAGCAATAGATAGGTTAGAAACAAATTTTAAATTTAGATCTTAAGATATAGCAGCATATAACGGGGAACTGTTTATCGTTTACATAAATATAATCTTTGGGAGGGTCCCCAAAACTAGAGTTCTGCACATTTCTTTTGAGTTTCAGTAGCCTGTGGGGCATCCTCCCTTCCCAAGTTAAGTCTTAAAGAGACTTTCTCTATGTTTTCCCAAAAATTATTAGAAATCATTTTGATGTTTGCATTCTTTAGTCCTCACAACTGGTATAACAGTACAAATGAAAAGGGTGGGGTGAGAAGTATAGGAAGGAGCTGAGACTGTGCCTTAGATGTAAAATAGTGTCAAGAAAGAGGGTCAATAGTAGTACACCGCTGTGGCGGCTTACCAAGAAGACAAGGAGGCATTCTTAAACATGGAAACCCTGCCAGAACTCAGCAGAGGGAACCACCATCCTGGCAAGCACTATCCCATACAGTAGAACCCCAAGCATCTGAGCTCAGGTGTTTTATTGATTCAGAACTCCTCAGGTGCAGATCATGAGCAATCAAGCACACACACACACACACACACACACACACACACACACACACACCCACACAAATCCAACAGCTGCAGACAATACAAAATGCCAGGACTTAGGATAGTCCCTCCCCCAACAGTGCATAAAACAATTTCAAACATAACTAAAAATAAACTTCCACAACAAGTGTCTAGCGGGACAACTAGAGGATAGGCATTGATGTTACATCGGTGCTCTACATGGGGTCACTTAATCTGTAATCTACCCAATGTTGCTGGTACCCAGCACACATATTAACTCTTCTTCCAAGATAAGCATGTTACAAGAAAGCATATCAAATCTGTAAAATTCCATATGCAATAAAATAGTGTGCTTTCCAAATATTAGTAGATTTTTCAATCATTTAAAAGGAAATCCACTGTTGCCTCTTGTTAGCTGTTTCTTTTCTGTACCAACCCATGCTGATTCCCAAGGATCACTTGCCTTATTCCTTTGGAAGTGTTCAAGCCACTACTTCCCAAATGATTTATCATAACTAACTGGCTTTTTCCAATCTATCAAGGATGGATAGAGACTTTCATAGAATATAATAAAAATAATTTGAGAGAAACTAAATGAATAGAGAGACAAGACAGAAAATATAGCTGTGTTTTTTATTGATTTTAATTTAAATAAAGACTGAAATTTATCATTAGATCCAACAGACAAGAAATTCTTTGTCAAGTATTGAAAGGTTTGTAAATACCTCTTCTGCCCTTACCACATGGAGAAGCAATAAACAGTTACAGATTCCTACAGACTTCTCATAGCTTTCCATAAACAACCCTTCAGCACATCACTGGTTCAGAGTATGCCAACTTCACTTCCTGTAAACTTCCAGAAATGGATTACACTTGGCTTCTCAATTTTCTTAACCTCTTCTACTGTGCACAATTACTCAATAATCACTGAAAATGGATTAACAATCCCAGTGGCAAATCCTTTTAGTGCCTGTGTCGTATAATTAGATCATAGCTAATCAGAATAGCTAAAAGCATTTTCTCTAAAACATGGAAAAGCTTCATTTCCTTCTGACCGTCGCTTTTCCTAATGTTTGAAATTCAAAGATGATTATCATTGTTGTGGTGCTGTTTTTTAATAAGAATGGCACCCACAGACTCATATATTTGAACGCTTAGTCACCAGAGAGCAGAACTCTTCGAAAAGATTAGAAGGATTGTTGGAAGAAGTGTGTCACTGGGAAGGGTGAGGTTTCAAAAGCCACACCAGGCCCAGTCTCTCTCTTTCTCTCTCTCTCTCTCTCTCTCTCTCTCTCTCTCTCTCTCTCTCTCTCTCTCTCTCTCTCCCTCTCAACTCAGGATGTAGCTCTCAGCTTCTGCTCCCAGGCCATGACTGTCTGTTTTCTGCCATGCTGATAATGAACCAAGCTTTTGAAACTGTAAGCAAGCCTCCAATTAAATGCTTTCTTTTATAAGAATTGCCTTGGTCATGGTGTCTCTTCACAGCAATAGAACAGTGACTAAGACAATTGTTCATCAATATCAGGCCCTGTAGTATGGATGTGACCTCGAATGGTGTGTGGGAAATGGGATCTCCAGTGTTGGGAATCTGGTATCAGACTCTAGGTGTGAGGTCACAAGGCTTGTGCCCTTGTGAACGGACTAATGTAACTTATGTGAGAATAGGCTTGTTACAAAAGAAAGTTCAGCCATTCCTGAACTCTCTCGACCTTTTGCCTTCCACCATGGGACAGCACAGCAGGAAAGTCTTCACTAGATGCCAACACACTGACCTTGGACTTTCCGGCCCACAGAACTATAAGAAATAAATCCTGTTCTTTACAAATTACCTAGCATTAGCATTCAGTTATAACCACAGAAAGCAGACTGAGATATCAGGTTGACCTTCTTTCTGGGCACATGGAAAGCTGCATTTCTGCATGCCATTTCAATTGAGCAGAGGTATGTGAGCAGTCCTAGGCAAGAGACATCAATAAGACCTTGGGCAGTTTTTCAGCAATCTCTCTTCCCTTGAAAAAGTAACCAAAACAGAAAACAACAATAATAACAAAAAGTACCAACCCAAAGGAAGGAACACTTGCTCTAGCAAGTATATCTGCAACACGCAGAAGTCTGCCCTAATTTTCTAGTCCTCAATGATTGTGCAACACTAAACACACTCCTGGCCTTCACTAAAATCAAAGCATGAGCAAGAAACAAAATTTACTGTTTTATGTACTTGAGATTTCAGACTCGGGCATTGCTAAAGCATAGCCTAACCTAACTAGATTAATAAAATCCTTTTTACAAGGATAATGAGGTAGGAACAGTACATAACAAGTAATTATTTAAACATAGATGAACTGTAGTTCACTGAACAATATGAGAAGATAAAGGTGGAGTTCCTACATATAAGGAGTGTATAACTTAGTGAAATGTTTAGTGGAGGCTTAAGAAAGACCGGAGGAGCCGGGTGGTGGTGTCACACGCCTTTAATACCAGCACTCGAGGCAGGCAGATTACTGTGAGCTCAAGGCCAGCCTGGTCTACAGAGTGAGGACAGCCAGAGTTAAAACAGAAAAACCCTATCTCGAAAAAACAAAACAAAAACAAACAAAAGAAAAGAAAAGAAAAGAAAAGAAAAAAGAAAAAAGCCAGAGGATGTGAAACCAGAGTTATGATACCAAATCATTTGGGGAAATGAAGAAAATATGTGTTTAAGGCAGAAGGGGTTTCTGAAAGAAAGGAAGCTTCAAAGTTTTCAGAAAGAAGCTTCAAAGGGTAGTGACTTAACTGTAGAATGAAAGGCAGCTTCTAGAAGCTTGATGCAGGCCAATTACAATTCCTGCCTTGACACAACTTTTTTTCCTCTTGATCCTGGGTTGTGCTATAGAATCTTCTCCACACCGTGGTTCTCTGAAGATAACCCATCAATGCACTGGGCAGCACCAGCTTTGTAGAACTTCCAAATTCACCCACACCTGAAAGGTGTTCATTGCATACAAACGCCCAGTACAGAATTTACAACTGGCCAAATGAACCAACAATACAGGCAGAGTTCAAGAAAACACATGGTCTGCATAGTTTGTTACCAGACAAAAGCAAAAGCCAAACCCATCTAAATTTTATGATTTTATAAATTGGATTCATATTGCTTCTCTTCCAAGCATAAAAGGAAACTAAATTGATTCTAATCAAATATGGAAAAATCCAACAGGAATTAATGAGAAAAAAAAAACTTAATTTCTGGAGCATAAAAGAAATGCCGTTTCATTACTTACAAATATAATAACAAATTAACAGAATATCAACAAAGCTGTGGAGAAATTTTTAATATCTCCTTCTTAATGCATCAGTCTTCCAACAAGCATTTATCAGGTACCACCTTCAGAGTCTGAGCTGCAAACTGTGAGGAACACAGAAGTAAAAGAAACCGCTGCCCTAACATAAATAGTTGAGTAGACAAGAAGTTACTGGAGATTATCAGAGTCGAAGTATACACTAAGTAATGTGAACATATTTGCTGTCTTCACCCATTGCGTAACTATAACAAGATACCATGAGTGAGTGGCTAGTTAACAGAAATTCGGTTCAGTTGTGGAGGCTGGAAACCAGGACAGGCATTGGCAAGCCCAACACCTGCTGAGGATTGCTTCCTGGTTCACTGGTAGTATCATTTTGCTCTGTCTTCAAATAGTGTGGGGATAAACGAGCTCTCTCTGGTATTTTTATGTGCTTGTTATGTTAGCTTTTCTTTTTTCTTGGTTGTTTGGTTGGTTGGTTGGTTTCGTTTTCTGAGTCAGGGTCTAGATAGTCCAAATTCATATCCCCCTTGCCTCTGTCTCCCACATGCTGGGATCAAAGGCAGGCCCCCACAAAGAGCTTTTGAATCTGCTTCATGACATCACAACTTCCATTAGTAAAGGCTCTACTCTCATGGCCTAACCATCTCCCAAGGGCCTCACCTCCTCCAGCCTTAGAGCTTCTTATTTCAACATGAGACTATCCAGGACATACAACACATAGGTTTTCAGTTTATCTCAATTGCAGTAAAATCTTCATTTAGTTCATTAAAATACACATAAAATTAATTAAAAATCCTTTTTTTTTCTGAAAGGCACATGTTTTCTTCCAAAAATTTGTATACTTCAATTCCTATTTCAAGTGTTCTCTTTGCACAACAGTCGGACAATCAGCTTAACTTAGATCTGAGCATGGCTCCACGGAGAGCAGAAGGAACTTGAAAAATTAGGAAGCAAAAGAAGTAGAATCTTTTTGCTAAAGGTGCTTTAAGGTTCCGTTCTCACATTGCAGTCACTACGACTCCAGATTCCCTTACAGTCCCTTACAGTCACTGCACTGTAAGGATGACTGGAAGAGCTATGTTCGCCTTACATCCACGCCTAACTGAAGAGCCCTCTGCAGCTTAAGGCAGATGCAAAATAGAGACCACAGAACAGACTCTAACCGCGTTGCACATGCCATTCAAAACGATGCTTTTGTTTTCTCTCCTTTTGATTTTGTTTTTGGATGGATACCCAACCATATATTCTGCTTTCAATCTTTGAAAAGTAAATCATTCAATTTTGACATTTACCCTAGATGTTATTTTCCAATCCCGATTGCTGATAATTAATAAAGTTACCTGCATGATTAGATTGTGCCTTGATTTACTTCATATTTCACCTTAATGAAAAGCCATCCTTAGTCCATGCCAATTGTTCACAATCAGTAGCAGGTTAATAGTTTATACAATTGCCAATGCCGCTGCAACACCTAATGTACTATAAAAATGTTTCTGCAATATGGAAATAATTGTAATTACTGTATCTGTTTTTATCAAAAGCCAAATGAATTTACCCTTCTGCTTGACAGTTTCCATGATGCTAAATCATATTATGATTAATTATTCTAAACCTGTCTACCTTGCTCTGCATGGCTGGATCTGAGGTGCATAAAGACAAAGATAGATTTATGTATTCTTCAGCATGAAATATGTGAGGAGTCCATGAAAATACTCTATACAATACCCTTTAAAACCAAGTCACTGCTTGCCAGGATAGACTAGAGAATCAAACATATTGATTATCCTTCTGTCTTTTGACTCCTCTGTTCCCTCTCCTAACACTAACTACCTACAGAATTGCCTCAGAAAATACAGCTTAAAACCTACCAGAATTTGATTGCTAAAAATCTGCCATATCGATAGCGGGGCATTTATCTTTTCTAATAATGGGAATTTATAACATGTCTGGATTCAGGGTCCAACATTTAAAATCAGCCAGTATAACTGAATTCTCAAAGCAATGCAATTTATTTATTTTTTTTATAATTCTACTCTTTCTAAAAGAAAAATCCTTAGATGTTAGAAGAGAGAGTTAATGAAAAGATCATAAGAACTCGCCATACAAAAGAATGACTTTCACTCTGTCCTCCAGGGCCTTTCTACCTTCCGTATGGATGACAATTTAAGCTGATAAATAGACAGCTTCTGTCCCAGCTTGAAAGCCTATAATTTACTTCTGTGTAGAGAAGTTTAAAGGAATTTTTCTTTAACTTAAACAACAACACTTTTCCCCGTTACCTTCTCCTCGCAGTATTTACTCATTGATAATGTAAAATGACGGAGGGTGGCAAGGTACCCTCTGCCTTTGACAATGGATTAGATGTATACTAATTAAGAAGGGAGTGTGGCCTAGTGGGTATTGTGCTTGCTGTGCAACTGTGAAGACCTGAGTTTGAATCTCCAAAGCCTATACGCATCCAAGTAAGGTAGCATACATCTGTAATCCCAATGCTTCTACGGCGAGATGGAAAGTAGAGACAGATTGCCCGGAAGCTCCCAGGTCAAGAAGCCTGGAATTCACCACAGAGAACAATGAAGAGACCCTGTCTCAAACAAGGTGAAAAGCAAAGACAAACATGCTATGCTTTCCTTTGACCTCTACACATGCGTCATGGCATACATGCACACACAAGGACATGTACATACGCACACACACACACACACACACAAAGTACAGAAATATCACACACACATGCATCTCTCTCTCTCTCGTTCACTCACTCCTGCTCTCCCTCTCTCCCTCCCTCCCTTTTATACACACACGTATACAAACATAGTAGGTCACCAGTGCTGGGGAAGTAGCTTAGTCAGTAAAGATGAGTTGTGTAAGCGGGGACCTGGGTTCAGCACACATGTAAAACTCAAGGAATAGTGGCCTGCACCTTGAATCCTAGTGCTGACCGTGCAAAGACAAGAGGATCACTGGGCCTGGTTGGTCAGTTACCAAATCAATTAGCTCCAGATTCAGTGAAAGACCCTGTGTCAAAAAGTAGAGAGCAACTGAAGAAGATACCTAATCTCTACTTTTGGCTTCAATGCTTGTATAAATGCACACACACATGTGTACAACCTCTCTCTCTCTCTCTCTCTCTCTCTCCCTATACAACACACATGTACTCTTTCTCTGCCATGAAAGCTTCCAAAAGGAGTCATCCAACAGTTTTACCCAGCTATGATGACTATGAACCACATCGATGACCAGCATAACACAATAACTCTAAGGATGCAGTAGTGGCACACATACCCTGGTGGTAACCAACAGCTCTCTAATTGGACTTAAGACCCACTCAACCAAAGTGAAATCATGCCTGTTGCTGTAAACTTAGCTAACTACTCAGTGCTAATGGATAGTGGAGGAGAACCTATAACCAGTACTTTACTAAACCAGCATAATTCCAGACAACAATCTAAACATTGGTACTTATACCCACAGATAAGTATAGTCTTCACCCCTCATAAAGGAAACTTGTCTTTGCAACAGATAGAGACCATTACAGACCATTACAGCTGGGACAGAAGCTGTCTATTTATCAGCTTAAATTGTCATCCATACGGAAAGTAGAAGGCCCTTGAGGACAGAGTGAAAGTCATTCTTTTGTATGGCGAGTTCTTATGATCTTTTCATTAACTCTCTCTTCTAATATCTAAGGATTTTCCTTTTAGGAAGAGTAGAATTATAAAAAAAATAAACAATGCTTTGAGAATCCAGTTATATCAGATGATTTTAAATATTGTATAAACAACCAAAATTCAGAGTTCTAGAGCCCAGTCTCAAAAGATACATCTACAGAACAACTCCCTCACCTAAGGATCAGGGAATATTGTGGAAGGCAGGGTAGAATGATTCTAAGAGCCTGAGGATCAGGAGTTTGCTGTGTCTCCTAATATATCAGAAGCTACACCTATAAAATTTCACGAACATGACATCCTAAACATGAGTTGGACAAGGGCAATAATAATAGATGTGCCAAAGTGGAAGGGGAAAAGCCTATGAGCCCTCAACCCTACTCAAAGAATTAGAGGTAGCTAAGTAATGCTGGGAGTCTTCTCCAGGGATGAATACACCAAGTGTTACTCAACACCAAATGATGAGATCTGAAAATATGCAAGTAATGTTATACAAACTGAGCAGGTTATATTTATGAATATATTTATATGTGTATGTACATATACACGCATATGTGTATATAATAAAAGCTAATGATAAAAGAGGTCACAAATTTGAAAGAGATCAAGGAGAGTTATATGGGAGTGTTTGGAATGAAGAAAGGGAAGGGAGAAAATGTTTAATTTTATTATAATCTCAAAAACTGAAAAAAAGAAATTAAACAGTAAGCTATTTGTTATCTTTCCCAAAAGTATTTAATCTAAAATGTTGACTTTAATGGCTATTTTGGCACACATAAAACAGTTTGGGAATCTTATTTATCCATAATTGCCACTTTAAGACCTAGAATTCAGGTGCTTTCTGTAGCACAAAGAAGCTCACATTTTGTCTCAAGACATATCCTGGAAGCTTTTACATCAAACTTGAGGCCAGGAAGAATTCTAGGAATGCTTTGTTATTTTGTACCATTTCTACTGAGCAAAAGATTTCATCACAAGTAAACTGTATCTCTATCCTTTCTAAATCTATAGGTTTTTAAAAAAGAGAAGAAATTGAATTTTTGAATACTTTATTTTAAATTAGATAAAACGTTAAAAACTACACAGTGACTTTAAAAGTGATTTACTATATATAGTTCACCAAAAAAAAATGGATTCAAAACATTTATTAACACAGATGCAAAAGTTTCAATGAGCAGTTTGATTTTCCCAGATATTTTGTTGAATCATGAGAAAATGACTAACAGAAAATCAGTACCAAGAAGTAGGGCCGTGGTTCTGAATACCTGAGTGTGCAGCTGACAAGCCTTTGGAACTGGTTTATAGAAACATGAAAGGAGATAAAGAAGCCTTCAAATCTAAGCAGAGCTTGATGGGTAGTTTTGGTGGGAATTCACAGCTTATCTGCATTTTTGTATGCCCTGAGACACTGAGTATGGTTGACTTAAAAAGGGGAAAATTAATCCAGTAGAGGAAAATCTCAAGCAGCATAGTATTCAGTCTGTGGCATGGATACTGCTCTCTATTTTTAACCAGACGAACAGTGAAAACCTGGGACAAAAAATTGAAAAGCCTTCAGGTGAGCTAAAACCAAAGCACACTTAAACTAGAGGCCAATGATAAATTTGCTAAAAACATTAGCACTGTTTGAAAGGATCTAGGGACTTGCAATAAAACTATAAGAAATGACTTGTGGAAGTCTCCGGGTTGGCCAGACCTCATGGTGGGATCAACAATGATATAAAAGTACGAACTCATTTAAAAGGCTTTCCTTTGAGAAGAAAAACTGTAGGTTCCCTGCTCACAGCAAATCATTGTTCTGTAGGGGCCGGAGAATGACCTACAATAGCTGTACTTTCCGTTTTGAATGAATGAGTTTATTTACTGTACAGAAGACAAACAAAAGTAAAATAAATAAATAAATAAATAAATAAATAAATAAATAGCCATTAGCAAATAGACACAACAAATAGATAGTAAAGCATCATTAAATCTACACACACCTACCAGGAGTTAATTGGAAAGCTTCATTGACGCAGTCAGCTGGAATTCTCAACTGAAAAGGATTCTCAGGTAGAGCAGAAGATGCTTCAGGTGAGACTTCCAAATAAAAGAGCAAATAGCAGATAACATCAACTTGGGCACTTAGAAAGCAGAAGATGGAGCTAGAGTTCCCAATGAAGGTTGTTTTTTTTTTCTATGAACGAGCTTCCAATAGGTTCTGACTTCCCATTCCTGCAGGAGGCACTTTTATGTGATGAGATAAGCAACAGTAACCTCAGTTAGAAATAGTTTGCTGCTAGCTGTTCACAAGAGCATAATACTTTTAAGGCCCTTAGCTGACTATTATTCTCCTTTCTGCTTATTATAGAATGAGTGCAGGCTGATCCAAGAATAGGGGTGGGGGACACTTGAAAGAATAAGCTGGAATCAGGCACAGGAGAGCCTTCCTCACTACCAGAGTCTGCTTTCAACAAGCAGAACTCTATAGGCTATCACTTATAACAAAATAAATAAGACTAGAGAGTATTATGTTAAGTGAAGTAAGCTAGGCCCAGTAGAACAAATACCATAGTATCTCACTTTATAAGTAAGAGATAAGGCGCTAGAGAGGTACCAGTCATAAGATACACAATTTCAGTTAAATAGAGGAATGAGTCCGATTTGTCTATGGTACAACATGGTTACCAGAGTTAACAAAGTGCATTGGTGTTTGTTTCCACAGATTTCACACTTGTAGATTCAACTGTAAATTGAAAATATTCTTTTAAAAAAATGTATCTGTACTTTTTGTATACCATTATTCCCTAAAATATATAATGTGATAACTACTTACATAATGTTCACAATATGTTAAATATTTAAAGCACATGGAAAATCCAAGAGGGTCATATGCAAACACTGTGTTACTTTATATTAAGGACTTTGAACATGCCCAGATTTTAGCACAAGGGGAGAGACCTAGAACTAATCCCCATGGAGATCAGAGGACAACTACTGCATTTTGAAAACCACAAAGAGAATAAATTTTAGGTGTTTTCATAATACACACACATTTGGGCACACGCGTGCACACACACAAAACTGAGTGTATGCATGTGCACACATACCACACAAATGTTAGTCCTGTTAAGGCATTCCATAATTTAATATATCTTAAAGCATCTGGACATAAACAACAAATACATCCTTTGCATGTCAATAAAAATATGTCATTTGTATATCAGACATTTTTAAAGTTTTTTTTAAAGGCATGATATTTTTAAAAACGTACTCTGAGGTTTAGTTGAAAAACCTGGCATTTTAGATTAAAAACAAGACAAGACTAAGAAGAAACAGTAAGTGAATTTAAATGCAAAGAGAGGTATGTTTATTTTTACATTGACAGAGCCAAGGGTGCATCTCAAGGACATAGTGCTTGCATGGCCCTGGATTCAATCTCTGATACCTGAAAAAAATAAAAAGAATGTTAAAAAATTATGACCAATAAGTGGAAATTTATTAAACAGCAGTATGCTTTGGCTTGGTAGATGACATTTTTTTTCAAGACAGTATTTCTCTGTTGTAACCCTGGCTTTCCTGGAACTCACTCTGTAGACCAGGCTGGCCTCGAACTCACAGAGATCCTCCTGTGTCTGCCTCCCCAGTGCTGGAATTAAAGGTGTGTGCCACCACTACCTTGCTGGTAGATGACATTTCCACCAAAAAGAATTAGATTTTCCTCTAGCAACATCAGAGAAGTCACATTGTGAAGTCTTCAGTTGGATACAGGCCTTTGTCCAGTCTTTATCTCCATGGCTTTGGGACCCCCTCACCACCCATAGCCATGCACACACATTTCCCTCCACATTTATTCTATTCTGATCACCCATTCTCTCCCACCATGTTCTGGGCATGCTACTTCTTCTGACTTTGAACCCTGGAAATCAATCACTATCCAACCCAAGTATCAGCAAGTGTCTTCTGCATAGACTGTAGACGATGTGCTTTCTACCTGACCAGCTATGGGGTCATGGTCACAGCTACAAACCTCTGCTGCTTTGTATGTAGTTGGTAAGTAGCTTTAGCCATGCCACATTCTTAGCATGCTGAACTCACAGAGAAGCCAGCATTGGCCAACAGGCTATTGAATTCAAAGTCCTACTTTAGATTCAGTTACAGACATTATCTTTTCTAGATCCTCTCATTTGGCTTTCTTACCATCTCCCCAACCAAGCTAATATCTCTTCTCATGCCTCAACTCCTCTCATTTTGCTACATGTATTATTTGCATGTTCAGTGCTCTCTCTAAACAGTGAACCCATCTGAGATAAATGCTCTATTTTATTAATCAGATCTAACAAAACAGTTAGTACGCTATAGGTATTCAATCAATGTTGACTCTTGAATGAATAAGTAAATGAATAAACAGATGATGGATACAGATGTTAATGTGAGGCAGATCTTGATTAATGAATGGGTTTTAACAGATGACCTTTGAAATATAACTGTGAAGTACTTTTAATTCTAAGTGGAAACAGTTTGTTTTTCTTATTGAACAACCTCCTCCGTTCATTGTAGAGATATAGATTGAGGAGTACCTACCAAGGGCAAAGCCCTTGAGAATTCACATTCAGTCAAGCAGTGCTTCCCAGAGCTGAAGACTGTAAAGTACTCTTAAGGCACTGCACCTACGGAATCTGCTTATTATCATCTGTGCATGAAAGTCCTTTTAAAAGTTAATGGGATCCAAATGCATAGAGCAGAATAGAAGAGAGGAATACTCAGACCAAATTACACAAGAATTTATGACACTCTGTCCCTGTGTGTTGAATCAAGAGATTTGGGTTATTGAAGATAGCATCCTAATGAAGTCTTTTCATCTGTCCTGCCCATCACTGTCCCTCAATTAGCTACACATTGGGACGGAGAGCATGGCACAGCATCAACATGCTAATTCTTTGTTTGAGAGGGTCCCATGGTCTTTATGTCCCCTTCATGTGCCCTTAATCTACTTTAATTAACTATGAGTTTCTTAATTTGTATTGTTTATTATTCTGTCCAATTGGCTCTCCTCGTGGCCATCTGCTCTAATGTATATTTTATAAGTGATCTTCATATTTTTGATGCCATACCACTTTAGGCAATGGTTTATGCAATTGTTGCTAATATGACAGAATATCAATTAAGACTGCCTGGAAATTTAATATTTAAATTATGTAAATCAAAAGATTTTCTCCAAACATGAGTGTCTGTCACTAAGCTTTAAACAAACATATTTTATTGCATTGAATTCAAAGCACCAGGTTTTTAGAAAGTAAGCTTTTTCTATGTCTGTATACCCTGAGATTTCACTGTGTTGTAGTGGGGTCTGGTTACCTATGAAAACTGAAATTTTACTGGCTTTGAGACAATCTTCCAAGGCTGAACTTCTGCCCCTTGAAAAACTACCCTCCTTTGGTCTCAAATATTTGAAGAGTTTTCATATTTTAAGGTTTATTTATTCTTGTTTTATGAGTATAGGTGAGTGTCTGAATGTATGAATGTATACCATGTACATGCCTGGTTCTTAAGGAGGTCATAAGGTGTCAGGTTCCCTGCATTTGGAGTAAAAGACAGTTGTAAGCTGCCATATGGGTGCTGGGAAACATACCTGGATCTGCTGGCAGAGCAGCCAGTGTCCTTAACTGCTGAGCCACTGCTTCAACCCTACATGTTCTTAAAGGGGAAATCTACTGCCACATGTTCATCACTCTGGAATTTCCAGTTAGACCTCAAAGCCCAAACAAAGGGTACTCAAAGTCCACTCCAAAGTGGTAGGAGGGAAGAATGCTGATCGTACCCCTCGATAGTTTATATTTATGTAAAAGCAAAAGCATCTGCTTTATTCCAGTGACTTTTATTCTTTATCTCCTTTCTCAGGACTAGGATGGAGTCGCCGGTCTTTTGCATGTCAGGTAAGTGCTCTACCTGACAGAGTCTCCCATCCATTTATTTGATTGTTGATGCACAAGGAACAGAATAATAGAGTCCTGTGAAAACTCATGAACTACTTTCAAAGCAAATCTTTTCCCCTAATGACAAATGTTTTATTCCTGGGAGAAGTTTGTTTCCCTGATACAATCCACTGAACCAAGGTCTTTGGTAAGAATCACTTTAGTCTCTCAATTAACATAATACACTACCTAGCTCTGTGGTTCCTGTCATCCTGGCTATTTCCCATACCGAAATATCAGCTGGGCTGAAGTAAAACTTCTTGCCAATTAATAATGCTAGCATCCTAAATGCCTTCTTTATTTAGCAATTAAAGCTTATAAAAATTAACAAAGTATGCAGTTAATTTGTTTTTTTTTTCTGAAATAAAAATCACAAAACTAAAAAGCACCACATCATTCCTGATATCTAATCAGAATGAACTGCCTCACGTGGATAAGACATAGATTATTTGGTCACTTTACTTTAAAATTGAGAAAGATTCTCCACCATGGCAATGTGATCAGCCATAATGTTCTACAAATTCCAATGTCTGTGTCCAGGGGGATAAAAATTGAAAATTGTTAAAGGACACAAAACACAGAATTTCTGTTCACTCAGAAAGCCTAGGGAAAGGAAAACATTGAAGAATGAGCTATGGGGAAGTCTATCATAAGCTTCACAGTCCTAAGAAAGACCAGCAGAGGTCCCCTGACTTAGACAAGCCAAAGACAATGAGAACTAAGCACAAAATAAGAGGCTTGGAGGGAGCAAATGTTGCCCCCCAAAATTATACTAGATCTACCAGGCTCCAGGCACCAAATTTAAAAGACTTCGAGGCCACAGACTTAATGCCATTCAGCATTTCTTTATGTACTCCCTCCCTTCTCTCCAAAATGTGACCTTAAAGAAGAGTTTTTATCTCCTTTCTATATTTATTGTACAGTGAAAAGACAGGTTAAAGGACATCTCAGAAATTCCCGTGGGCTAAGGAAAGAGAATATATTTCAGTGTCTTCTAAAAACAAAAGGACTCTGGGAGTGGAGGCAATGAATCTAGGCTCTGACAGCAACTCCGTCTGTGATGGTTATTGGTTACAGGGCTTCACTGCTACCTAGACGTGTAAATTGCACCCCTGAGATTGTTCTGCGTGTAACCTTTAACTCACACTCAATAGCAAACAAATGAAAGAGAGGCAATACCATCAGATGGGATGATTTATTTTTAAAGCACGAGTTTTTTGTTTAATATAAATGTAAAAACATAACTTTCCCTTCAAGCCAGCCAGGTAGTTTAGGCAATTTATCAAACCAAAAGCACTGGAGCTCTGCAGTGAGAGAGGAGGAAAATGCATTTGTGCCAAGTAATTGTCTTTCTCTACCTGAAATCTAGTAAGATAGATTCGGGGCATACATGATTCCAAATCATGATTACAGTCAAACAAAGAAACTCCTTGAAGCAATTAGTGCGGTTTCATTTCAGCTCTACATTTCACAGGTGCGACCACACAACTTGTGTTAGATTTTCTTTTTGCTCTTTGAACAGTTTGGGGAATTTTTATTTCTTCAGGAAGACATTTTGGAAAAAAAAAAAAAAGGATTATCAGCAACTCATTAGGTTAGTGAGTACAGTCCTTCAAATGCCATTTGTGTGCCTGTGTGTGTGTGTGTGTGTGTGTGTGTGTGTGTGTGTGCTCTCTGATGCAAGATACAACCTTTGTACAAATCCTGTTCAGGTAGGTATAAACATGATTCAAGGAGCCACTATGTGGGACCTGAGGAAATGGGCATGTGGGTAAAGCAACAAAGTGCTTGCCAGGCATGAGGATCTGAGTTCAGAGCCCTAACACAGACATTAAAAAGCCAGGTCTAGCTTAGTGGCACATACCTATAAACCCAGCATTCGGGAGGCAGAAACAGGAAGATGCTGGCCTGAGACTTGTGGCCAGCTATTCTTGCTGAATTAGTGAGCTCCGGGTTCAATGAGAGAACCTGTCTCAAAGCCTAAAGTGGAAAGCAATAGAGAAAACTACCTCACATCAACCTCAGGCCTATACACACACACGCACACACACACACACATATATAAACACATACACACACGCACACACATACACACACACACATGCGCACACACACACAAACACACACACACACGAAGCCACTATATGAAAAGTATAAGCTGTGTTGTGACTATTCACCCATTCCAGGATCTATTCAGTAGTATGTCACGAAGTACACTGGAAGCTAATATATGCAATAATTAGGGAAGATTACAAGACCCTTGACCTCAGAGACGTTAAAACACAGTGGAAGATAAGAGTTGGGACATTCAAACTGGACATTTTATGTGCATGAGGTGATCAGGTGTAAGGATGGGAGGATTTTTTGTTTTTAACTCACTAGAGCTTTAAATACAGCCTCTCTGATAAAGGAATGTCGGAGCTGAAATCTGGATACGAAGAAGGACTAGGCACAAGATGACCAAATGAACAAGTGAACATACCTAGATAAAGGGAATAGTAAGCGCCAAGACCCTGAGTCCGGAAAGACCTTGCAGTGTTTAGGACCACAAATCGGTATGGATGGTTGAGTATATCTTGCACTGGGGAAAGCATAGGTAGCGGGCTCTAAAGAGCCACACATCAACCTCCCAGGTCAAACATACCAAAGGGCTAGGTACCAAGGTACAGTGGGCAGAGAGGAGAAGATGTTCAACCTAAGATGTGACATGGAGGTCATCAGGGAGAGGAAAAGGGAAAGGATGTAATAATTTTACTACACAGTTATGCCTACGAGTTCGCTTTTTTTTTTAGGGGGGGGATAATTTAAAGCTTCAGAATTTAACAAGATTGCATAACATACCCTTTCTACAGATTGACTGATTTCTTCCTGTTTGTTGCTGATTAAGCTCATTAAATGCTCTCATGTCGAAGGTTCATAAACTGGCGAGAGCAAGGCTGCCTGATGAGACCGACATTGAGCATGAGTAAAGATGCTCACGGGAACTGACAGTGAATAGAAGAGGTGAAACAAGGACATGCATTGGGAGACCAGAGGACAGCAGGAGTCAGTGACGCAGAGGCTGGCAGATAGCCTGAATCATTAGGGAAACAACTTGGTAAGTAGGACTCCTGCTCCCTGGCTGGGACAGAAGCCTACAGGGGAATCTTCATCAGCCCCTTAACCTTTCAGAACAATCCCACCTTATGCTGTCTTGCCTTTTATGCTCCTAATGCATATTCAAAAACAAAAATAAAAATTTTGAGAAGAGGAAGGAAGAGAAAGTCAAGTGATAGAAGCATTATATTTGAACTAAAATATGACATCTCATACCTCAAGATCTGAAATTGCTTCAGAGCATAAAAATATTAAGCAAATAGACAATGCCTTCAATGTTTTCATCTGTTAACTTCTGCACCATTTTCCACTTATTCTCAGAACAGTAAGGAAAAATTCACAAGCAATTCTTACCAGAATAAGAAAACAAAATTTCCATGTTTTATAAGAAATACAATATTATTTTATAATAAATTAAAAGAACAAATTTTAGTGCACAATGCTGTACATCTTAAAAATAATGATCCTAGTGCCACTGGAGTGTCTAAGAAACTCTGAGACACATTTCTGAAGATGAAGAAAAACTTCTAGTTGAAGAGGTAGCTGACCTGATCTGTATTTTGAATGTCAGTTGTATCCAATGGAATAATAGAATACAATAGTCCAAGTAGGTAAGATCATTTTACTTAACATTATATAGCACAGCTCTACAAATGTGACACCAGGAAATGTCTTTTAAAAGGACTGAAAACTCAGCTCACCTGACTTCCTTTGACAAACCTTCACACCCGGCTTATACTGAGAATAGAATGAATGCCTTTTTTTTTTTTTCTACATTGGATCTTTTCAACATGAAGAGTCAAAGATTTTAGATTTCTTGTCATTCTACTGTGGCTGGTGTAATCAGGCTTGGAAGGGACTGGCCTTGTGGATTCTCTTTCTAATATTACATTAGGTTTTGGTTTTCAAACTGAATGATCAGAGGTGAAAAGAAGCAAAGCCAAAGCAAACATTGGAAGCATCCAAGAATACCACGATAGCTTGATCTTTGGTTCTATTCAGGGATTAATAAATTTGAAATAAATCTAAATTTTATTGACTACTATAATAAATAAATATACAAATATATAATTACTATGTCACAGGTAGGAAAAATCAATACAAGGTAATTTAAGATTTTTTTCTTCTTTCAAACATTTATCGCTAGTTTAGTATTAATTATTATCTGCCTTTAAACAATCAGGAGGTAGAGACAGGAGGATTGCCAAAAGTTTGAGATCAAGATGCTACACATATCAAGTTTTAGACCAGCCAGGGATACATAGTGAAATGTCATTAACACACAAAACAACCTCATCTCACTCCCTCTGAAATTCAGCTCATCTTTTGATCTTTTGAAGTGTTTCTCAGGTAAGTGCTGTTGGATTCTTCCTAGAAATAGAGAATAGCATAAGATCTATAAATATCATGTTTATATCTCTCTGGGGAAAAAAGAGTAATTAAAATAGGGAACCCATCGGTTAGGAAGTGGGGGAGAAGTATAGATGCTCAGCATGCAGAATTTGGAGGCAAGTCTCCTGAACTTGATTCTGGCTCTTCTTCATAATCATCAACTTTCATTGCTGCTTTCTTATTTGTAAAAATGAGAAAATAGTGTCTACATCATAGGTTTATGGATAACTAATCTAAAGGACATATTTCAAGTGTTTTCCTGTGTCACAAATATACACACATATGAATTTATTGAGAGACATATATATGGCATTATTTTTCAATAAGTAATTTAGTTTACAAATGAACACAGGATATGCAACATGTTCAAAATCAATATGTAGAGTCTATATTTTAGCCATGGATAGGTTTGACTGAGAATGTATCCCATAAACTCAGATGTTTGAAAACTCTGTATATCTGAAAACAGTCTTCAGTAACCACTATATATTAGATACCAAGGAACTTAATTAAATTTTCTCACTTGTGCACTTTTAGTTTGAAGTCACCAAGTTAAAGCCAGTCTTACCATGACCTGAGAAAGCTGGATGGGCAACCAGACAACTGGACAACCCAAGGAAAACATTCACTGTTCCAAATATTTATTTTATTAGATAAAAGCAGGAGGAATAAATGTTGATTCCAAATATGAGAAGGAACTAAGATTTTCCTCTTCAGGGCCTCATATTTTTATTGTCAAGATCACACAGATTCGTGTAACTTGCCCAAGATTCAAAGTTCAGTGAAATGTGATGGCCCTTAGCAGACTCAAGAGTCCTCAAGGATTATCACAGACCTCAAATGCATTGAGCTGAGACAGAACTGGCAAGACAGAGCAACCACGGGCCAATTAAAAATGAATCAGTGGGTCTTTTGAACATGCTGGAACAGCTGCCTCTCCTTCCCGTGTGTCATTTTGCCTGGTTCATGAAAGCCAGTATATGTTGGTGTTTACTTCAGGCAGATGCCTCTGCTTTTCTACCTAATGGCATGGGGAGGGGTCACTGGAGTAAAAGAGTGGGAGGACATTCAAATCCCAACAAGCACGGCATTTCACAGAAGAAAAGGCCAAAGAAAATCTGGAAGTTAGAATCTTCATAGTCCTGCTCATTTTTGCAACTCTTTGCAAAAATGTTTAACCTAGAGCAAGTTATTCTGCAAAAATATGTAATCAGTGTGTCAAATTGGATACTTTTTCTAGTAGCTATCTTTAAAATAAACTAATGAAGTAATTCAGCCTATGTTTTATTTAACTCAATATTTTGAAAATATTTCATGATGTAATCAATATAGACAAAATATCTAACGGATTTTTTGCATCAATGTTATAATCCAATGTATATATTATAAACAGCATATCTTAGTTCAGATTAGCTGCATTTGGTTAGAGGCTAACTTTTGAGCTCAGAATCAGAGAGTCAAGATGAAATAATAGCAAGCTAGATCTTACTGTTCACTTTTAATGAAGATATGCAAGTTACATTGTATATAAAATCCCTGTCATGTGTTTCTTGGGTCAAGTTTTCATCTGTTTAAAGTCTTAGGAACAACCTACATGGCCTATCTGACTTCAACTGCCTTAGCTGATAATTTAAGTAGTGAGCTACAAGGGGAACTCAGAAGGACATGGTCAGAATTAACACTGACTGTCTTTCAAAGACAGTCTGCAATATTTCACACATGCTAACTATGAATGCATAAGGATATTTGCCAAGTTTATGGCAAATGGATGCTGATAAAACATCAAAGTCATTATGATCTCTATTCTTGTTAGTAAAGATGGATAGTGTTACATTAATTCCTGTAGAATTTTATACCTGTAAAAATGTGGATAAATGATAGATAGATGAGAGAGAGAAAGAGATGATAGATTACCATGAGTTATCTAAATCTCCTCTTTCAGATAAAAGTGATTATTCACTGAAATTTACAGTTACTTCTAAACCATTCAATTAAGAGTAGTGACTTCTGGATCATCACAAACAGAAGTATAAAATAAAGGCATCTGGGATGAATAATTTTAGTTGAAAATTAAAATCCAAAATTCAGATTTTAAGTCTTTTGAAAGGTTGTCTAAGTCTGTATTCTTTCTAATTAATTAAACTTTGAAGGGGAAAACAGTGTTTTTAATTTTGATGGTATTCTTAGGATAACCATTAAACGTTTTATGATTATATGTCCATGCTATCCAGTACATTATTGATACATCCTTCTTCCCCAGTCAGCTTATCCAAGGTGCTACATCAAGGTCTCATTATAAGACTGTTTTCATTTCAGTTTTCTCATAGTCAAGGACTTCATCTCCACTAGCAGATTACCTCCAAACTCTTTGCATCTTAAATCTTCCATCAGTTGCCCGTTTCTAATAATGTCTCCTGACTTGCTCTCCTGTCAGCCACTCCTCTTTCTATTGCTGCACATTCTGTACCTAATAAATTATTTATGTCCAGAGTCTCCAAGAAATGATGGAGAGAGGCATGCCAAAGTGCTCTATGAAATTTCATTCTGTCCTCTCTAAGGTTAGCATGGGTGGCCATGAATCAGCAGGAACAGACATTTACCCAAACTTGGCTAAGGAACAGCCATAAATGTGAATGACGAAATTACGAGTTCAAAAACACAGGTATGGGCAATCTGATTTTATGAATTCTAAAACACGAAGTGAAAAGTCTGACCAGCAGACGTGTTAGGAACTCTTGCAAAATTTAATAATAGCTAATCCTGAAATCCTGAGGAGTAACCCAATCTTAAGGACTTCCAATAGTGTTTGTAAGTCTGTTTTGTCAAAGTAACAGAACTATGTTGAAAAATTAAAAAAAATAAAAATCAAACAGGTTTGGTTGATTAATATGAAAAGTTTCTTTATTCCAGAAAACTTGTTTTTAAAAAAACATTTTCAAAGTCTTAAGACTAATTAATGTGCTAAGAAATAACATTTAATTTGGCATATTTCTGTTGAATTTTTCTTTCTTTTGAAAATACTGAAAATCTCTTGTTTGTTGAGGTTAATAATATGGAAAGCTATGTAAGTTTTATTGTATTCCAGTATTACTCCTACCCAATATAATTTTTTTATAAAAAATAATTGTTCTTTTACAAATATATAATTTATAACAATGAGACCTTTGGGGAAAAATTTCAAATGAAACAAAGTCCTACTAGAAAGTAATCACATTCCAGTCTCATAAGCATTAGTATGTGGCTGGTTTATTTTAAAATATGCCAAGCATCGATGTAAATATTTTTCTCCAGAATTTCCATTTCCTTAGTACAGATTACTAGTCAACTCCTCCAGGATTATAAGATATTTATGAAAGTCAAATTGATGTACTAGCCAAAATAATGTAATAAATATCCTGCCTCATTCTCTTACATACAAACATTTCCTCATGAAAAGTAGAAATTCCCTGGCCTAGACTCATTCCTAATATAATAAACCATATGTTGTCCTGAGTACTATTTCATTAACTATTCACATAGAAAGTAAAAGTTCCTTAAGATAGAGAAAGTGAATTTTGGACACATATGTTTATGCAGAGGTCATAGTCTGATATCTGGATACAGTTGTCCTCTATAAGATTTAACATTCTAGTCTATGACCCTTTGCCATACATATACTCTGAAATATTTTAGGACATCACAGTGTCTTCTCAAAAGACTCTGACACAGAACCCCCCCTCTCTCTCTCTCTCTCTCTCTCTCTCTCTCTCTCACACACACACACACACACACACACACACACACAGAGGTTTTAAAATTAAAACATCTAATCACCTGTTATACATCTTTCTTTGTTCATCTGTGATGAAATACAAATGAGCAGCTAAATTGAGAGAGGCCTGGGAGGTGTGCTGGTTACAAATATATTTAAAGTCAGAGCCCTGATTCCTCCTTAGGCGAACCATTCTTTCTATCAGCCTCAGATTCCTTGCCTATAAGATGGGTATCCCCTTTTTCAGGCTGTTACACAGAGCTCTAAGCTCAGAGCCTCTCAGCAAGTTCAAAGGTAAATAATGAACTACGTTTGCCGCCCTGTAAAACTACTGTCTAATTTTTGAAGGTACACTCCACACCACTCACTGTGAATTGTTTCTGAAAAGTGGACTTTATAGGTTTTTACAATGAGAAGTAATTAACTTGCATGCTGTGCCACTACATTTTAGCCATTGAGAGAGCTGTGTAGTGGAAGAAGTTAAGTTGGCAAAGTTCAAAAGGCAAGTTCTTCAGCAGAGCTGCATAATAGAAGAAACAGACACCTTTGACAGACTTCTGCTCTTAACTATCAAAGGTGAATTGATTTTCAGAGCATACAGCCCTGCGTTTTAACAGCCCTCTGATGGATGCTTCTGATGGAAGGTGGGAAGAAAACATTAAAGAAGTGAAATGTCTAAATGAAGCTTTCTCTACACAAGTTGTCTTCTATTGTAGCTACTTCCGGATCCACCACAGTACACTCTGAAAAGAGACCCCTTTAAAAAGCTAAAACTACAAACAAAGAATAAAAATAAGTATTTTATATTTATTTGGAAGTTTCTGCAAACATGTAGAGACCCACAACGAGATTATACAGGAAGGGTACTCCAAAGACTAAGTTAATATCGACAAATACACCTCTGAATAGCAGGGCTCAACTGAACAGGAATGCAGAGTCTTTCCAGTTTATTTTCTGCAACTTTCAGATTCATGGAATTTGGAAGTTAAATAATGTACAAGCAGAAAGATGTGTGCAAAGCTATACACCAAAGCAGTATCTAAATGAAGCAATTATAACCACCTGCCACGGAAGGTATAAAATGTCAAAAACAGTGTTAGTATCCATGGAACAAAATAAAACTTTGATAGTTTTTTTCCTGACCTTAATAAGTCAATCAATTGTTTCCTTATCTTTTGGAAAATCAAAAGAGACAAAGAACATGATATCTAAAGAATTATTAATTAGAAAACAGGTGTAAAAATCTTAGAACTCAGATATCTAACTAGGACATAGATGTTAATGCTTAAATTCATCTATTCAAGAAGAAATGCATGCAGCCCCAGAAGCTTCTTAATACATGTTTAAAAATTAGACCTCAATTTAATAGTTTGTGTTTTGCAGCTCTTCATTTAGAGAGACGGCACTTGCAAAATGCCATCAACAGATAACATAGTCAGAATCCCTTTTCCAAAACAGCAAGTTACCTCCTCTCAACAAGAAGTAGGGGGGCACAGAATTACAGTGTGGTGAATGCCACTCTCAATTCTTCATTTGGATCTTCTCATAAACATTATGAATGTTACCACAGATCAAAGTGCAGAAAATAAGTGACTGGTGTGCTCAGTCCTAAACAGGACATCTAATTCATATACCCCTTGTCCCAAAGCTCAGGGAACTCCTCAGAAGAGCACACAGAAATGCTATAAGACCCAGAAGCCTATGAGGGCTGTTGTGAATCAGCGTCTTCTGAAAACCACAGGATCGCTGCACTCATAAATTCACAGCATCTATGGTTGCCTGCACAAGACCAAGCTAGTCAACACTCCTAAATGGAGTGGGGTTCTCGAGAGCACCCCATTTCTAGCTGAGGAGCTATTAGCAATTGATGGCTCCTAGAGGGAGGAGAATCAGTTTTCTCTAGTATTTCTTATACCGTGGTAAGCTGCCTGAACTCCAGTGGACCTCCCTACACCCTTGCACATACACTGTATACATGTATGAAGTTAAAGAGAATAAATTATTTAAATTAATAATCTATCCCCTTAGCCAGGTGATTTCCAAGTCTTTCCCATGATGTGATGCTTTCTTATGTCATAGGCATTAGGCTCAGCCTCAACTGACATTAAAATATGTGTGGCTATCACATGGACAAAAACACTGGACATTTCCAGTGACCATGATAAAAGCAACACCTTGTGCACCCAAAGGGTAATGCACCGGCAAACTCAAACCCAATCCTGACTGGACTCAAACCCTACTTTTAGGCTGATCTATAGGCTAAGGCAGAGCAACCACAGCAGAATTACAAATTCAGGAATAAGGGAAAAAATACATTTATCATCAAAATCCTCTGATTTTTTTTCTATGATTCGCTATGCAGCATTCTTAAAGTAACAGCTGCCTTAATGTGTGTTAAAAAAAAATAGACCTAAAGCCAAAGAGATCTAGACTTAAATGTACACTCTGCAAACTACCTGTTCTGAATTTTCTCACTTACAAATAAGAAACGGTGAAATTATAGAATGACTGCTTCAGTGTTGGTATAAAACTACATAATGTAGAATGACAGTGTTTGCATAGCATTAACATTGTATGGGGTGATGCAATAGCTAGGGTTACTATTACTGTGATGAAACACCATACTCAAAAGCAACTTGGGGAGGAAAGGGTTTACTGTGCTTACACTCTCATATCACAGTTCATCACTGATGCAAGTTCATCATTGAAGGACACAAACTCAATCAAGAGAAGAACCTGGACCCAGGAGCTAATGCCAAGGCTGTAGAGGAATGTAGCTTACTGACTTGCTCCCTCCTGACTTGCTTTCTTATGGAAGTTAAGACTACCAGCTCAGGGATGTCCCCATGCACAATGGGCTGGCCCCCTCCTCATCGAGCCCTAATTAAGAAAATTCTCTACATGCTTGTCTACAGCCCAATCTTATGGAAGCTATTTCCTTAATCAAGGTTCCGTCATCTCCAATGACTTCAGATATGCCAAGTTGAAGTAAAACTAGAAGTAATCTAGAAAGTGTTTAAACAATAGAAGAAAGTTTTCTTATGTCACCTACAAACGACACACTATTTTACATAAGATATTTGCTCATCCCTGCATGTCGGGAGTGGAGTCCCAACACCAACCAATCCAGTGCCCACCACCAATACTAAGAAGAGGGCTGCATCTGTTCAGATCTCATTTTCTCAGCACTACTAGTCGGCTTCCCCAGGCATGATCCAACTCCACATCCCCCTCACTCCGATCCACGTCTTTAAGCATTTTCTAAAGCCCCTATCAACACTTATCCGAGTAATAACTATTCATTTACTGCTTTTATCTTTTGACTCCCCTTCCCTCAACATTTCTATTAGAATGTGACTTTCAGAGGGAAAGAGGTTTTATTTTGTTCATTCACCATTGCTGGGCGCATAGATGAACACATATTTGAGAAAATGTACACTATTTTGTACATTGGTCTTATTTCAATCAAATAATGTTTTCCATAATTGCAAAGGCATGAATAGTCTTTAAGCAAAACATGTCTTCTTCAGTTCTAGAGCTCTTTTTAAGTATTCTATATTCACATCATTATTTCATGTTGACCCATGTTGTAATTATTTTATCCATTCAATGTTTTCCAGACACAGGCTCCACATTTGTTGACACTCAACCTCTCTTGATTTGTAAATGTAAATTAGTCTAAATGGTTACAACCGAACATAATTTTTAGTGTCAGGAAAAATTTGAAACAGCTAATATAAGAATGCACAGATGGTGTAAAAGTAAAAGATACTTTTGAACAACTAGAATGAATGCTGTGTGTCAGCTTCATAAATGTGCTTTATTTACATCCCTCAAACACAGCATGTGTTTCTTCAGGATCACACAAATATTTTCAATGCACAACAACATGTTAAAAAGCAAAAGGTGTCTCTCCCAATTTTCCAAACTTTTTCCTTTCATAGAAGAAAAATGGCAACAATATTTACCCAGGTATTTGGTCATCTTCCATCCAATATATAGCAGAAAACAAGTCCTAGTCGATTTTGCTTTGGAAACATTTTTCAAGACAGTTCCTTTCACAGTGATGTTACTGTATATCCATGTCATCATAGCCAGCCACCATGCCTGCCTCATTACCTGAGGACATTCCTAATGTAGATGCTGTTTAAGTCTTATTTTTCTTAAGTCTTCCTGCACAATGTAGATGGGATCAGGTCTTTCTGTAGCTGGAGACTCCTTCAGTAATTGACTTCTATTTTCACAATCAAATAAAAGCAAATCTTATGTCTCACGATCCACAATAACTAAGAAATTGGACCAGTCTGATGTCCACCAACAAATGAATAGTTACAGAAAACACATATACAGTGGGATTTTATTAAGCTGTAAAGAGAAGCAAAGTCATGACATCTGCAGGGACAATGGATGACACTGAAGATCATTGCGTTAAGCAAAATAAGCCACACTCAGAAAAACAAATGCATGTCCTTGCTCACGTGCAAACTCAGGATATTTATACGTGTGTGTGTGTGTGTGTGTGTGTGTGTGTGTGTGTGTGTGTTTATTACTACATTTGTAGGGGGCTACAAAGTTAGAAAGAGGACTGAAAAAGGGAAGAATATTTCTAAGGGTAGGGGAGAGAGGGATGTATATGGACTGTGTGAGTTTTCCTGAAGAGATGTGAATAAATGAATAAATGTCTCTTCACTTTAGACAAAGAAGCAGTTCCTCCCAAGTCCAGCTGGTGTACCAGCGGCTTCATCTGTGTTACTTACAGGAGCGTGGATGACTCAAAGTCAGCCACATCAGCAAAAGCCACTTCAATGAGGTGATATTTCACAGAAGCTGTGTGCCTGGACCTCCCTATACAACTTGCTGGCAACCCCAGCAAAGCATTTCGACCCCTTCAAAATGGTTCACTGTTTATATGAGTTTGTCAGTCATGTAACTCTTGGAACTTGTAAGTCTTAAGCTTCATGAGCTTCTTGAGTCCACGAGCCACTTTTTACTTCCAAGAAGAAATTTTTTTTTCAATTAAAAAAAAGGGGGAGGGGACATCATTGTGACATAATAACAGAAGAGGGAATTAATTAGGGGTCAGAGAGTAACATTAGGGACAGGTAGAAAGGATGAAGGGAGAGGATGAATTAGAACATAATGATACATATGAAAATGTAACAGTGGAACCCGTTACTTTGTAAGCTTATTCTTTAAGCAAAATGTAAAAGAAAAGAAAAACCTTAACTTGGCTAAAAAGCTCTGATATCTTAATATTGCTGGCTCTAAAAATCCATAGAAAGGAAGTACTGCTGAGTGAAAAGGTCACAGTGTGGTAGTCTAAGGGGGTAATTTGAGTTGTGTTTCTCCAGAAGCAAGCCACGATTAAGATTTCAATGTAAATAAATTATACAGAAGTTCACTCAAAAATATTAGATGGAGAAAGCCTCAGCCAGAAATTACAGGTACAGCATGGGAACCTGCAATAAATGGAAACTGTAAGTGCCTCAGGGACCCAGGAGGTCCCAGCAACCTGCACTGTGGGATTATAAACACAATGAGTCTTTCAGGAAAAAATAACCAGGGCGATGAAAAATCCTGACACTATTTAGCATGAATGATGGCTGAAGGAATGACAAATGCTTCACCCAGATAAAAAGTAATACGGAATCAGAAATTCACTTTCCATCTAAAAACACACTTAACCTTGCGTGATTGAAGGGAAATTGAAAAACAAATCACTTGGACATAAAGCTTTTTTTCCATTCACTCAGTTTCTATATTACAATTATTTTCCCTTCTGCTGATAAAAGGAAAGATGAGATCTAGAATACTTATGACCTAGGAAGCTACACAAAGGACGTATTTGCTAACTAATAAATTCTTGTAAATTCTAAAAAGAAGCCAAAGTTCAAACGTGATATTTTCATACTGAGTGGGAAAAAAAAATCTCAGACGTATTTTTGTGTCATTCAGTGTAAGATATTATAAAATCCTTTGTGGCTTGTGATATTTAAATCTATGCGATTAAAAACTAAACTTGAATTTTTTAATGATGTCTCATGCATTTTAATTAATTCTAAAATATAACAAAACGTTTCTAATGTAGGCAATAAATCCTATTCCTTAATTTATATATTTTGATGGTTTCAGGTATGTATGAGCATTTACTGAACATTAATGGAAGTTTCTGGAATTAAAGTTGGGTCCCCTATCTGTCCCATAGCCACCAAGAGCTTAAGTAGCTGGGGTGACTGGGTTCTGAGGTGCTCCTGCTATTCAATCTTCTTCCTGGGGAAGTTTGCACCATGTGTGATTAGAAGCAGTAGTGTCCCTGGCCGGTTTCTGAATCCTAGCTTTTATGCTTCGACACAGATAAATACCTCCAACCCTGACCTGTGGATGAGGACAGGGACTTACTATAAGGCTCTGGGTGGGGGTGGGGAGACAAGAGAATGGGGATTTCAGCTCAAAAAATGGGATAAGAGGAAAGGATAAAGGATAAAATATTATAAAATACCAAGATCACTTTCAAAGTGAGGCTAGCAGTATAGTTTTTTCTTATATATTTTGGATATTTTTTGGTTTTGTTCTTTTGTTTTTGCTTTAAGAGAGTGCCTCACACTGTGGACCAGGTTGGTCTGTAACTCACTACACAGCTCAGGTTGATCTCAAACTTATTGGTAACTCTCTGCTTCGCTCACCATTCACCCTGCACTAAGAGTTGTGTGACAAAACTTTTTCCACGGAGATGCAACACACATGTCACATCTGGGGTAGCCCCTGATGGGGAGCCCATGACAGATCAAAGTAAGGATACCATCAAAGTTCAACTTGGTGTACCATGAATCTGATTTGGTGTTACAGAAATATGGGTGATGGGCAGAAATGACTCAAAAAGAGGAGCATCAGCAAGGACCAGGTGACAGCTCACAAAGATGGAAACTGGGATCACACTGCACAGCCCGCAAGTAGCTCAATAGGTTGGTGAGTGTCTTTCCAGTTCTTTCAGTTGGTCAGAACCTCTTTCAGGAAACGTGGCTGCTTTCTACTTGATCTGGTCCTATAGTCTTTGCATTTTGAGTTGTCTTGAGAGTCTTTTTATAACTCAGCTCCTCTCTTCTGAAAGGGACTCTCAGCTTTTATTGCTTACTATGCACGGTGTGTGTGTGTGTGTGTGTGTGTGTGTGTGTGTGTGTGTGTGTGTGTGTGTGTATGAGAGAGACGGAGAGAGAGAGACAGAGAGAGAGAGAGAGAGAGAGAGAGAGAGAGAGAGAGAATCTGGTCAGTTTCAGAGAGAGAGAATCTGGTCAGTTTCAGGGACTTCCTGAAGCTATTTTGAGTTTTTTTTATCTTTCTGCTTAACAAGCTTCCTGATGGGATGGAATGTTTCCATCTCAGAGGAAACAATTATAAAACACCAAGAGAGGGTACTGCAGCTGAGCTCTACCACACCCAGTGTAGTTCTTCAAGAACGTATTTATCCTGGCAATACAGAGAACTAAGTATCCAGTTGATTGAATATATATCCCTTTAAAGTCTTTTTTCAAATTCTGAGATGTATGATCCTAAGAGTGCAGGATTATTTTCTGGCAAAAAAAAAAAAAAATATATATATATATATATATATATATATATATATATATATATATATATATATATATATATATAATAGATTAGAGGAAAACTTGTAGGTAAGAAAATCAGCTAAGAAATTTACCAATAATGCAGTTATATCATAAAGCAAATAAATATTTAAAAATCTGAAGTATTTCATCAGACCAGGAGTGCAAGAGAAAGGACTGAAAGATAGCAAAATGGGTGGGAAGCTATGTGTTAAGGCAGGGAGTAACCAAGAAAACAAAGAACAGACAGGGTAAATGCCATCCACAGTGAGTCTAAGGTAGCTCAAGTTAATGCAGTTAGGTGTGATCAGCAAATCATATGGGAAAATATGGCCCAGAAGATCAACACTAGGACACGTGACATGGAAGCCATCTGGACATTATTAATTGTCAAAGTTGTGACATTATATAAGTTTCCAATGCATTATTAAAGAAAACGAGCTATGTTATGTCTAATCTTAAGAAACACAGAGAAGCAAGAAGGAAGGAAAATGAATCTTACCTCAGGACAAAAGTCAAAATTAATGAGTCAATCTGTGGCTTATATAAAGGAGGAACACGTCTGTGTGTAACTAACAAATAAATAACTGAAATATTATTCGTATTGTAACTGAGTATTGTTCTGGTAAATTTCTCTGTCTTTCATACTAAGTGCTTCTACAGTTGCTAGTAATAGAAACGAACAATATACCTACAAGGCTTGCCACTCCCTTCTGTATGAACACACTCTGCTCCCTGTTTCAAGTTAGAATAAGATAACAGCTCAAAACACTCTTCTTGCCATTCTTGTTTATTTATTTGATTGATTCTTGGGCTTCGTAACCACACTGCTCCATTTTGTCTTGTGACACCAGAAGACAATTACAGTTTTGTGATTCAAATGAGTTTTGCATGCTTCTGGAACAGACTATGAGGCAGCAGTGGGAACTCTAATTACTGACTGATGAAGTTCCTTGCCCCAGTAAGTAGATCAAAAGCCAGTCCTCTGGTCTTTCCCACCTTGACCCTCTGCTTTCCATTGTGTGCTCTCATTTGCACTTAGATAATAGCACAATTACAGGGCTCCTTTCTGAATACTCATATCCATAGAAACGGAGGATGCTATAGCAGTCTACCTGATAGCACCTGAATTGGCCTCTCAATTAGCAGATGAAAAAGTAACACTATAGAAATATAGAGATGTTCCATTATGAACTGCAAGATGTAGGTTATAAATACTTACCTGTTTTCTATTTATAAGAAAAACATGAAACAACTTTGGTTCTCTATGCACAAAAATAGATCACCTGGTGGTAACAATGAATACAACTACAAATAATTTTCCAGAATATCATTACATATTTTTAATTAAAACTAAGTAATAAAATTAAGTCTTTCCCTCCCTCTTTACCTCATTTTATACCTCACTCCTGTTCCTTTCCTTGTCATAAAAATAATGACCTAATGACCTTGGCCTAATGCTCATGAATCATTGAGGAACAGGGTCGAGGAGTTTGCTGTGAGATCATGTCTCCTACTAACATGAGAAGCAATACCCATAAAGCCTCACCAACACAACTTGGACACCAATGGACATGCCAATATGAATGATGAAACGCCCACAAGGCATCAGCCGCACAAAGCCACACAAATTACAGGCAACTGAAGAAAGCTGGGAGCAGGAGAGGTGGTCTTTCCCAGCAAAGAGCACACCAACTACTTGTCCGGTGCCAAACAGTCAGCCCTGAAAACATACATACAAGTAGCATTACATGAACCAAGCAGGCTGTGTTTAAGAATGTATGTGTATATACCTATACACATATGCATGCAATAGCAATTAATGAAAAAAGAAAGGCCATGAATTTGAAGGAGAGTGGAGATGGGTATATGAGAGAGTTTGGAGAGAGGAAACGGAAGAGAGAAATGTAATTACATTATAATATAAAAAACGAAATTAAAATGAAACCTTGGACTGGAGAACCTAACATGTACATTAATCTACTTTCTAGGTCTAATTTTAATATTTGCATGAATAGCTCATTTCTGTTTTTTAAATGCTATAGGATCACTCCATTATTCTTCAAAAGAACTTGCATCTCTGAATTTTTGCTGATCTCCTCTTCTATCGAAATAATTTCAGTATAAATTTTTATGGGAAAGTAGCTATCCACAGGCATCTGAAAACAGACATAAGCAAGTGAAGTAATTCTCAACCCCCAGTTGCCATCAACACACCAGTGAGTCACTAACAGCCAGTTAGGCTTACTTTTGGTGATGGCTAATTGTAATTGTCAACTTGACACTCTTGGGGAGAGGAACCTCAACTGAAGAACTGCCTCTGTCATATCGTTTGTGAGGCATTTTCTTAATAGCTAATTGACATAGCAGGGCATAGTCCACTGTGGGCAGTACCATCCCTAAGCAAGTGGGCCTGAACTGTATAAAATATTAGCTGAGCAAGCCAGAGAAATTAAGCCAACAAGCAGTGTTCCACCACGCTCTCTGCTTCAGTTCCTATCTCCAGATTCCTGCCCTGAGTTTCTACCCTGGCTTCCCTCTATGTAACCTGTAGGCTAAAATAAACCTTTTCCTCACCAACTTGCTTTTGGTAAGGAAACTAAAACACCTTCTGAAATTAAATTACATCCAAAGTTACATCTAAAACATTGTATTTCTTTTTGTGTGTGTGTGTGTGTGTGTGTGTGTGTGTGTGTGTGTGTGTGTGTGTGTTGTTGTTGTTGTTGTTGTTTTATATGCAGGTGTGGGGTTTATGCCCTTGTGTATACACATGAATGCCAGAGGAGGATGTTTGATATCCTGTTGAAGGTCTCATATTGAAACCTAAGAGTTAGACTGCCAAATCAGCAAGTCTCAGCACTCCTCCTTTCCCCAGATCCAACAGCACTGGATTTATAGGTACATTACAGCAACATTAAATTTTTTCACTTGGGTACTGGGGATTTGAAGTAAGCTCCTCATGCTTGCACAACACAGGCTCTTACATACTGAGCAATCTCTCCAGTCTAAATGTTTCAGCCTTAATGTTCTTGCATAATGACAATAATTTTCTAAAGTAAGAGACAAAATAGTAGACCCTTAAGGGAAAAATTGCAAAGATTATATTACTATTATGAAGTCAGTGTCTGCTCTGAACCATACACAATGGAGACAAGATGGTCTGGTAAATAATCATTAATCTGTGCTTCAATCTCTCGTGAAATTTAACAGGTCTGGGGATTTTTGTTTGTCTGTTTTTGTTTCATTGTTGTTTGATTTTGTTGGATTGGATTGGATTGGGTTGGATTGGGTTGGGTTGAGTTGGGTTGGGTTGGGTTGAGTTGGGTTGGGTTGGGTTGGGTTGGATTGGATTTAGTTTTTGTCTATTCAGAAAAGGCACTGAATATCAAACATTTGTAACGACTAAAGCTTTATTGTAGCCTTGCAATCCAGGTCTTATGAATGACACTTTATCATTGAGAAAGCAGATTACATAACATGTTGGTCAGACAAGATCACAGAGTTCATTTACAGAGCTTAAGTCATCAAGTCTATCTTCCTCTAAAGTTCATGTTCATTTTACAAGAATACTATCTTGGCAACAAGCTATCTTTCAGAACCACAGGGAAACTCAAAACCATTCTCGTCCCTCAATCTCTGCTCAAAAACCAACCAATTCAGTGTCAGACTGACTAAGCCAAGAGTCGAAGTTAGAAATGTTGAAATAAAGAGAGCAAGAATAGGAAAAGAAAAATGGAAGGTGGAAGGGAAAGATTGGAAGAGCAATGGAGAGTGCCTGGTAGGTACTGCATCTGCAGATCAGCAATTTCTTCCCTTCTCTCCTCTTCTATCTACCCTTGGTGCATTTCAAGTTCAAAATAACTCCAAGGTGGCAGCGATTAAGTTCTAACAACTAGGCAGGTGTGCTCTGTTCCGGTAAGTGTAGAGCTGGGAGCCAATCTAACAGTTCAATCTCTCTGCCACTTTATCAGATGTGGCATGCTGTGCACATCACAGTTCCTTAAGACAAATGCATTTCAAAATGAAAATTAGTCTTGAACATTGAAACTTGCAACTGTGTATATTTTACCAAATGTCAATCGCTATTTGCTAGGTAATTTGAGTTAGTCTGATTCATTATGTGGTTCTATGTCTGAGAAAGTTATTTCAAATTGAAAAAAAAAAAAACCTAAAAATGGCTTGTCCCAAATCTTAGACTACATGCGGTTTCCAAAAGTGCAATTTAAGCCATTACCCATCATTGGGTTATAATTTTGCTTTCTACTCCTTTGCTGCCAGCTAGGTTACAACCTCCTGACCATAAGGAAAATTGCTTCAAGTCTCACCTTAATTCTTCCATTTAAAGATAATTTCAGATAACAGTACAAATTTTTTTCAAGAGTCTACTGGTCCATTCTCATTTTTTCTTATTAAATTCTAGACAGGGCTCTTTTCTATCTCAAGTTTCTCTGCAGAATTTTGTCGCTCTTCATTAATGCTCAACTGCAGCATTGTTCCTATAATAAAGGATTTTTCTACATATAGAAACATCTCAAATTGTATATATCTTTTTGGCATGATTGTCAAATTATCATCTGGGAAGATTATTTTATGATTATATAATTGAGTGAATTAAGTTTGATAGTCTCTATAGAGCAATATTCTAAATGCCTGCTCCTGGAAGCAGTGACTTTGATATTGATTCATAGCTCATAATTGTGTAATAATAAACATCTTTGTTTTCTGTACGTTGTGTGTGTGTCTGTGTGTGTGTGTGTATGTGTGTGTTTGTGTGTGTGTGAATGTATATATAAGAGAATGAAGTAGTTCAGATGAATTATCTCATTTAGTCATCAAAATACCCCAAGGAAGAATTATTTATTCCATATTGAACATTATTCTCTTCTCTCAAAGTCCAATGTTAGGGATTGGTTGATCACTCAGAACAATCTGCAAATTCGATAAACAATTGTATTCACAAATATTACGCTGGCTTCTGGTTCCTTCAATGCATAAAAAACTTCTTTTATTCTTTACTTTTACTAGTGTTGCATAGTCTGCAATTCTCTGCAGAAAAAAATCTCATAGTTTGACAACCACAGTAACGAAACCTCCCCTTGCTGAATTTCGTTTCCTAGTTGTCTGTTAACATCTCACTCTGGCAGCAGTGAGGCTCCACTCGTGCTATTGTTCTCAGCCTGGATGAACTCTCTAAGCGCCGAGATGGCTAGACCGTCACATTCATTATGAGCAGCTGTGCCTATTTTAATTTCTGAGGACTGCAGCCTTATCTATCCAAATAATTGAATCTTTTTATCTCAATCTTCATAAAGTGATTTTATGATTGTTCCACTGATTGTTCTTTTCACTTACTGATTTCTTGGTCTTTCAATGTCACACTTAGCCACCATAACGGATAAGACCTACCTTGATCTTTTGTACTTTCCTAACCTCCATCCCTGTAATCTAATCTCACTAAATCCTCTTCATAAAAAATCAACTTTCTTTTCCCATCTCCTTCTTTTCTTTAGTTCCCCGCCCACCCAAATCCCACCAGGCCCTTATCCATCCTATTCACCTGACTAACTCATCCTTCAGCCAAGACTCCTTGCTTTTCCTAAATCACCATGACAGCGGTAACAGGATCCTTTGGTCCTCATGTCATTCCAGCCTCACCTCTTCTGAACATCTCACAATCATACACTGACTCCTTTACCGCTAGATGCTCCATTCTCTGTGCAGCTCAGACCAGCATGCGTGCATCCCTACATGATTTGAAATGTAGATGTCAGTAAATGTTATGAATAAATAGATTAATGAAAAAAAACCTGATGGTCAAAGATATAAACAGATTCCTAAAACAAATGAAAAAGTGTGAAAAGAAATAATTTGGGAGAAAATAAAATGACTTACAAGTGCTTTTTACTGTCTAAAATATTGCCTGGGATCCAACCAACATCTGATTTTATTTAACTACCATTCCACAAGATGGAACTCATCCCTGACACTGCTCAGGTGGCCAAGAACCTGAGACTAGAGAGATCAGGGGCTAGGGGGAAACAAATAATACTTTTCTGCCAAAATAGCAAAGCAACATAACAATAAAATGACTCCTAGTGGCATTCCGCTATACTCATAGATCAGTGCCTTACTCAGCCATCGTCAGAGAAGCTTCTCCTGCAGTAGATGGGACTGAATACAGGGACCCACAGCTGGACAATGCGCAGAGAGTGAAAGACCTTGGAACACTCAGCCCTAAAAGGGATGGCTATATCAGTTTCCTTGCCTTGGAGCTCAGGAAACCCTGCAGAAGAGAAGGTGGAAAGATTTAAGAGCAAGAGGGGATGGAGGACACCAGGAAACTAGGCTTTCTGAACACAGAAAGATGAATGCACATATACATTCCCAAAGACTTTGGCAGCATAAATAGGGCCAGCATGAGTCTGCACCAGATGGGGGTCTCAGTGCTGAGAGGGGAAGTAGACACACACTCACACACCCTAAGCCAGAAGGTGTCTCCAATTAGCAACCACCTGTGAAGGAAAAATTTGTTTTCTCCAACAGAATTTCAATGGATATACAAACCAATCTTAAGGGCAGGCCCCGAGCCCAGCAATAGACAGCCAACACCAAACAAAATCACTGGAATTTCTGGAAGTTCTTTGACTTGTACTGCTTTGTCAGGGCATTTTTATCCTTACAGGTTTTTGTGTATGTATTTCTTGTATTTTTGTGATAATATTTAAGCTCCTTAGGTTGGACTTTTCCTTCTAGTACCCTCTGTAGAGCTGGATTTGTAGATAAATATTGCTTAAATTTTATTTTATTATGGAATATATTGTTTTTTTCCATCGATGACCTGGCATCTATGGTCTCTTAGAGTCTATTGGACACCTGCCCAGGCCCTTCTGGCTTTCAGAGTCTCCACTGAGAAGTCAGGGGTAATTCTGATAGGTCTGCTTTTATATGTTATTTGGTCTTTTTTCCCTTGCAGCTTTTAATATTCTTTCTTTGTTCTTTATGTTTAGTGTTTTGATTATATGTTGAGGAGTCTTCGTTTTCTGGTCCAATCTATTGGTGTTCTGTATGCTTCTTGTACCTTTATAGGCATCTCCTTTAGTTTAGAGACATTTTCTTCTATGATTTTTTTGAAAATATTTTCTGGGACTTTGAGCTGGGGTTCTTTTCCTTCCTCTATTTCTATTATTCTTAGACTTGGTCTTTTCATAGTGTCTCAGATTTCCTGGACGTTTTGTGTCAGGAAATTTTTAGATTTAACATTTTCTTTGACCCATGTATCCATTTTTGGATGTCTTTAAGGGATTTATTCATTCCATCTTAAAAAGGCCTCTATCATCTTCATACAGGCTGTTTTAAGGTCTTTGTCTTGGGCTTTAGCTTGTTGGAATATTCAGTGCCTGCTGTGATAGGGCTGCTGGGTTCCAGTGGGGGAATATTGTCCTGGCTGTTATTGATTGTATTTTTACACTGACATCTAAGCATCTGGGATTGGGATGTAGTTATAGGTCTGGGTGACAGCATCTACTTTTGTCTCTGTTGGGTGTTTTGTTCCTTGGTTTCTGCTTCCTCCCTGGACTTTAGGGGAGTGTGGACTGTAGGTGGCTGTGTGCGGCCTGATAAGAAATTTTCTGTGGACCTGTTTCCCTGGCCTGCTCAGCTGGCATGTTCCCAGCTGGTGTTGGAGTCTGGGATAATGGGATGCATTGGAGAAGGAAGGATGGAGGAGATCTTTGTGATCTGTTGGGAATAGGATCAGAGAGGAAAGGGAAACCACTGGGGATGAAACAGGGGGATTTGATGTGGAAGAGCAGAAGGAGAGGTGTGTGTGCAAAATTTATTTTCAATAAAATAAAAATACTTCCTGGGAAAGACACAAAAGGGAATGGGGAGTGCTATGTCAAAAGTAATATAAATAAAATATAACAGTGTTTTTAAGCCACTGGCTACCTAGTTAAAATAGCAATATAAAAGTTGTTTATTATAATAGCTAGAATATATGCTTTTCTCCTATCTTTCTCTCCTATGTTTCCCCATTTTGCTTAACTCCAAGAAAACCCTAAGTAGGACATAAATGCTACAGGACAGATTAAGAAGATAACCCTACAATAAACACTTCTATGGGAATAGTGAAAGCAGACCTCAGGTAGTTGAAAGGAAATTTCAGTTGTCAAATAATCTTCAAGTAAATTAGAATAAGTCAAGCAAGGTTCTGTTGCATTAGTCACGCAAACTATTTTCAGAGTAAAGGCCACAGGTTAAAGCTGCCCATCGTCTCCCTTACTGCCAACCAAAACCATGACTAGGATTTCTCCAGTCTGCTTCATGAATTCCACCAAGATAAAAACTTTAATTGAATCTCGGAGTTCATTAACAAACCATGAACTTGAACCCTATGGTGGATGGGAGTGACTCTGAGAGAAAGAACATAGCTTCCCTATCCTGAAGTTTCAGGTTCTAATAAAGTACTTTGTCAAAAATTAATGTTACCACCCTAAAGAATAGAAGGGCCATCACATAAAGAAAGTATTGATCTCATCTCAATGGAGAGAGTACAAAATGAAATAAGCGTTTGTGTTATAGTTCTAAAGACAAACATGGGATTTCCTTAGTGTTTCAGTAAAATGTGTCTCTGCAAATAATAGAGCAGAGATTAATTCCACAAACCTTTTTGAAAATGAATTCAATTTAACAGAGCAGGGTACCAACACGTCTCAACAAATACTTCTCTCCATGTCTCTCTGACTTGTTTAACCAAAAATCCCTTGCTCATTTTTTCCATTTAACATAAATATGAGGTCTTTGAGCTGAATAACACTCTATTGTGAATTAAAATAAAATCATTGATATAACTTAGTAAGACATATAGTTTCTGTAAGGAGCCTGTAATTTAACAAATATATCAAAGTAATAGGAACCTTAACTTCACAATCACAGTGGGCAAGAACTTCAAGAACACCATAATCTTACTGTGTTTAATGTTTCAAAAATAATTCTTTGGCTCAATGTTAAGACTTTCAAGTGCTTTTGGGGATCAAACTTGGGGCCTTAGGTATGCTGGATAAGTACACTACCACTGAACTATACCTCAGCTCTGCAAAGTCTTACTTTATAGCAGACTCTCAACCCCAGAAGACCCTCAGTCTGAGGTTCTTTTCTAGGTCACTCTAAGGAATGAAATGAATGCAGTGGGTGACACTGAACCATAGAAGGGCTGAAATTCAAATTACACACATTAGTGCTCACACACCCACTGGAGCAGCATGTGATTTATTAGATCAGTTGTCACAGTCTGCCGGTACGGGGTTCAAGTCACCTGTGTTTTACCTAGTAATGACCTCAAAGCACAAGAGCAGAATGCAAAATAAGACAGTAGGACATAAATCATGGAGAGACTCATACACTGTAAATGTATTCCGACACTGTGGGCACACAGGAAATAGTACTATGTATCTGGGGACCATTTCTGACCAAAACAAGATGATGGGGATACCTGAGGACGAGGGTACTGTTATGATGTTTATCTTTCTAGCTTCTATTTCTCTACTATGCTGGCCAATTCTATGTACTCTTCATCTAATATGATGTCTCTAACTATTAAGTATAGTGTTTGTGGATGGAAACAAAACTCACTGAAAAAAATCATTATAAACACATACTCCTCATTTACACCAGCAGCAAAGGCCTACAGTACTGAACAGTACCACGGTATCAGTGAGAAGGCATGTCGTCAGATAGCCCTTACCATGCTTAATCCAGTCCAACAAACAACTTACTGTCTGATTTATTACCACCTGACTTTTTTTTTCCTGAAATCAAATATGTTGCTTTAAATAGCAGATTTCTACAGTCAAACTCTTGTTACTGCAACAGCCTGGTTCAATCTAAATATCATTTACAAGATCATTTGTGTCTATTTTACAAAGGAGCTGCAATGCTTTCTCCATCAGTTTCTACTGAAAATTGGAAATGAGGCTAAAGTCATCTGTCCTTTTATCTATCATAATGTTGTCTATTGATTAGACTAATGTTTTTTCATTTCATAATCACAGCCTCCCATTAAACTAAACTATGAAGCTTAAAATCATTTGGATTTTAGTAAAGGCAATTACTAAAGGTATTCAGCAGATCCTCTTAGAATAAATTTTATTACCTCCAATGTATATAAATCAGTCCATCAGAAGAGGCATACACTTGCTCATTGGCTCTTTCCTTCTTGAAGCAAAATAAGGAACCAGTGAAGCTCTGTGTTATGGCTCTGCCTTCCTTCAGAGCAAGTCTCTTAGGTTCGTGGATGCAGCTGGGGAGTGTGCTACAACATGAGTTTTATCTGGTGAGTCCCATTTTGAGCACTAAGTGAGCAATTGTTTGGCTACTGCTTCAAATGGGGTCCGATGGTCATGTGAGTGGAAAAATATTTCTGCACAGTTTATTCATCATTATAGACCATGATAGTTAAGAACATAAGTTCAAATCATGATGTTGTCAACCAGCAAGACCTAGAGTCTCCAAGTAACTCTTATCTCCCCTAAACCTAGAGTTTCTCATGGCAGGATGAGGTTAACAACGTCCATCCCAAGGTGTTACAGCGATGATGTAAGAAGATAATACAGACTGGGCCCAGCTTAGAGTAGCCATGTAACTCATCTTAAGTAGGAACTGGTTGTTGACCTAGGATTAGCTCCATTATGAAAAATGTAGTTTTTAATTTTAGGGAGTAGTCTATAACACAATTTTTATTGGAGTATGTTCCGTATATGTATTTTTGGAATAAACACAATGAATCATGCTCAAAAAGCAAATATTTAGAGATATTTTATTTACAACATCGCCAAAGAAACAAATAAATATACTAAGAATAAATTAATTCACATGCTTTATTTTCCCTTTCCATTGGTGTTAGATAAACTCATCCTAATGAACAAGCATTGCTGGAAAATAGTTTTGCCATAACGTCCCAGGCTTCTTTCTTTCATATTCTATGAGACAGAGCACCCCGAAAGGTCTAATGCACATTTTCTTTCATACTGATTCTATAAGATTTCATCTTTGGGGGAAAGTAGTGAGTAAGCAGAATAATAAATCTTTCCTACTTGCTCCAGAAACTACCAATTTTGTTTAACAGAGAGTCTGACTACCTCTGCAGCACATCTGGCTCCTGCTCTGAATGGAGGCATTGAACTGCCTTTCACAACAAAGGCTGTTGATGTTGTGAACAGCCTCCAGATGAAATTTCCCACCTTGGTCCTGAGCACTCCCCAAAAGCCATCTCCCATTCTCTGTCACTCCATTATTTCATCTGTGTCTACATGAATCTTAATTTGGCCACAGCCAATTCACTTTGCATTTTGCTGCCTCTCTTCCTACTCTACTCTTTTCTACTCTACGTACATTACACAGTGATGTCATATTGGGCTTTGCTGGTGTATTTGGTGTCCTCTATAAACACAACAAATAAACATTTAAAAGTACCGATAGTATTCATTGTCAGCTTGAGAGAACTGATTCTCACTTAGGAAATACACCTGTGGGCATGTCTGTGAGACTTTCCAGAGAGGTTTAACTTAGGAGGAAAGCCTTGCACAATGTGGACAAGAATATTGCCTAAGTTGGAGTTCTAGACTGAATTTAAAAAGAGAATACAAACTGAGGACAGCACCCATCAATCTCCACATTCTGACTATAAATGCTATGGACCATCATGAGAGAATCTCAGACTGTGAGCCAAAACAAACCTTTCCTTTTATTACTTTTTTGTGTCACATATTATGACACAGCAATGAGAAATAACTAATACAAGGACATATGTGTATACACATTCTATATATTAAATAACAGCTCCTGGGACAAAGAAGTATTACCCCCAACTATATATGGCAAAGTAAGTATATAACAAAACTAGCATTTGTAATATGCTCTCCTTAGTATTTAATACAATGCAACAGATAATTTCCCATATAAACATTTGAGATTGTTATCCTAAATGTCATAATTACACTTTCTTGCTCATCTGAGATGAGACACATATAAAGAGGGATACATAAACTGATGATTCACACTGAGTCCAGTTCCTCTGATTTTTATAAAATGTTGCATGAAAATCCTAACATACACACACTGGCTACTGTACATGTTAATAATAGCAACGCACAATGCATATCAAGACTATGTGCAAAGTTAATCTGCATTCATGGTAAAAGCAAAGTCTTGACATCACTCAATGTAAGTACTGAGAGCTGCTGTAATGTTTTGTTTATGTCTTCAGGAAGGTGCAAACTATTTATTTAAGACTTAAGTCAGAGGACTGGCTGCTCTTCCAGAAGACCTAGACTCCAGAGGACCTGGTTTCAATTCCCAGTATCCACATGGCAACTCAAAACCATCTGTAACTCCAGTTCCAAGGAATTTGATGCCTTTTTTCTGGAATCTTTTGAGCACTAGGCATGCAAGTGGTGCACAGATATACATGCAGGCAAAACACTGTATATATTTTTTTAATTCTTTTAGAAAAGACTTTGAAAGTCAAATATAGTTTTATCTAAATGGTTTTCTTAATCTTTCAACTCCCTCTTTCAAAAGCAATAATAAGTTTGAGATCAAGACATGAGATATGTCTCTAAGTTTACTTTGTTTGAACTCTCATTAAAAAGTTACAGCAAAGAGCTCGGGTACACTGGGTCACTGCTTCTGAGTCCCAGAGTCCAACTCTGGCAGACAGTCCCTCCCATTAAAGACAACTTAGGAGTTCAGCACCTATACCTTTAATCACTCCAAACTAAAATTCCTAAACGCCAGCTTAAGAACACAACTAACAGCAACCAGGGCTATATGTCACCTTCAGAGTCCAAATACTCTACTACGCTGATCCCTGAACATTCCAGCACAGCTGAAGCACAAGAAAAAGATCTTAAAACCAACTTTATGAAGATATAGAGGGCTTTAAGGAGGGAATGAATAAATTCCTCAAAGAAATCAATAAAAGGCAAACAAACAACGGAAGGAAATGAGTGAACTAAAGAAATCCAGGAAAACACGGGCACTTCTAATTGTTTAATTAGAAGAAATGAGTCAATCCTTTAAATAAACTCAAGCACAAACAAGCAGACAATTGAAGGAAACGAACAAAACTTCAAGACCTGAAAATAGAAACAGAAGCCATAAGGAAAATACAGGCTGAGGGAATTCTGGGAATGAAAAACCTAGAAAAGTGATCATGAACTACAGATGCAAGCTATAGCAATAGAATACAAGAGATGGAAGAGAGAATCTCAGGAGTTGAGGATACTGTGGAAGAAAGAGATGCATCAATAAAAGAAAAAAAATCAAATTCAAAAACTACTAACACAAAACATCCAGGAAATCTGGGACGCTATGAAAAGACCAAACCTAAGAATAATAGTAGAGGAAGAATAAGAATTCCAGGTCAAAATCCCAGAAAATATTTTCAATAAAATCATAGAAGAAATTTTCCAAACATCAAGCAGGAGATCTTTATAAAGGTACAAGAAGCATACAGAACAACAAATAGAATAGACAGGAAAAAAATTCCCCCCACTGCATAATAATCAAAACACTAAACATATGAAATAAGGAAAGACTACTAAAAGCTACAAGAGAAAAACAGCAAGTAACATATAAAGGCAAACCAATTAGAATTCCACCGACTTCTCAATGGAGACTCTAAAAGCCAGAAGTTCATGGACTGATGATAAGACAACACAGATGCCAGCCCAGACTTCTGTACCCAGCAAAACTTTCCATCACCATAGATGGAGAAAACAAAATATTCCACGACAAACCCAAATTCAAACAATATCTATCTATAAATCTAGCCCTACAGAGGATTCTAGAAGAAAAATTCTAACCCAAGAAGCTTAACTACATTTATAAAAACACAGCAAATATATAACCACATACCATCAAAACCAACTGAAAGGAAACACACACACACACACACACACACACACACACACACACCAAATCCAACTAAAGCTTACTAAAGCTTAATGTTGACTCACACACATTGATAATGGGAGACTTCAGTATCCCATTTCACCAACTGATAGGTTATCCAGACAAAAACTAAACAGAGAAAATGCTAAAGGAAACAGATGTTATAAAACAAATAGACCTAAGAGATATCTAGAGAACATTTCACCCACACATAGAATAATATGCCTTCTTCTCACCACCTCATGGAACTTTCCCCAAAATTGACCACACACTTGGACACAAAGCAAGCCTCAATATATAAAAGAAAATCGAAATAACCCCGCCACAGATTAAATCTGCATTTCAACAACAACAGTGACAACAGAAGGCCCACAAATTCATGGAAATTGAACAACTATCCATTGAATGATGACTAGGTCAGGACAGAAATAAAGAAAGAAATTAAGACTTTCTAGAATTCAATGAAAATGAATCGACAACATATCCAAACTTATGGGGCACAATGAAAGCTGTGCTAAAGGGAAAATTTATAGCACTAAGCACTAAATGCTATGAATTTCTCCCCAAAAAAATGAATGGAGAGATCATATACTAGCAAATTAACAGCATGTTTGAAAGTCCTAGAACAAAAAAAAAAAAAAAAAAAATCAAGCACACCCAAGAGAAGTAGACAGCAAGAAATAATCAAACTGAGGGCTGAAGTCAAAAAATAGAAACAAAGAGAATAATACAATCAATGAAACAAAGAGAAAATCAACAAGATAGACAAATCCTTATCTAAACTAATTAAAAGACTGATAGAGAATATCCAAATCAATAAAATCAGAAACTAAAATGAGGATATAACCTCAGATACCAGGGAAACTCAAAGAATCATTAGGTCATACTTTAAAAACCTGTACTCCACAAAATTGGAAAATCTAAAAGAAATGGATAATTTTCTTGGAAATACCACCTACAAATGTTAAATCGAGATCAGATAAACAATTTAAACAAACCTATATACCCAAGGAAATAGAAGAGGTCATTAAAAGCCTCCCAATCAAAAAAAAAAAAAAAAGAAAGAAAGAAAAAGAAAAATATCTCAGAGCCAGATGATGATTTTAGTGAAGAATTCTACCAGACATTCAAAGAAGAGTTAACACCAATACTCCTCAAATTATCCCACAAAATAGAAGCAGAAGGAACACTGCCAAACTCATTCTATGAGGTCACAGTCACTCTGATACCAAACCAAGCAAAGATTCAACAAAGAAAGATATTTACAGACCAATTTCCCTCATGAACATATATGCAAAAATACTCAATAAAATACTCACAAACCACATCCAAGAACATATCAAAAAAATCATCCACCATGATCAAGTAGGCTTCATCGCAGACATGGAGGGATGGTTCAACATACAAAAATCAGTCAATGTAATCTACTATATAATCAAACCAAAAGAAAAGGAACACACGATCATTTCACTAGATGCCATGAAAGCTTTTGACAAAATCCAACACCCTTTCATGATAAAAGTCTTAGAGAGACTAGGGATACACAGGAAATACCTAAACATAATAAAGACAACTTACAGCAAGTCTACTGCCAACATTAAATTAAATAGAGAGAAACTCAAAGCAATTCCACTAAAATCAGGAACAAGGCAGGATTGCCCTCTCTCTCTCCATACCTATTTAATATAGTACTTGAAGTTTTAGCCAGAGCAATAAGACAACAGGAGATCAAGGCGATACAAATTGGAAAGGAAGAAGTCAAAGCATTCTTATTTACAGATGACATGATAGTAGTGAATATAAGCAGCCAAAAAAAAATCTACCATGGAACTCCTACACCTGATAAACAACTTCAGTGAAGTATCTGGCTACAAGATCAATTCAAAAATATCAGTAGTCATCCTATATACAAAAGACAAATGGACTGAGAAAGAAATCAGGGAAGCAAACCCTTCACAATAGCCACAAACAACATAAACATTGGAGTGATTCTAACCAAACAAGTGAAAGATTTATTTCACAAAAACTTTAAGTCTTTGAATAAAGATTTCTCATGCTCCTGGATCAGTAGGATTAACATAGTAAAAATGGCCATCTTACAAAAAACAATCTACAGATTCAACGCAATCCCTATCAAAATCCCAAAACAATTCTTAATAGACCTTGCAAAGACAATTTTATATTAAAAAAAATCAAAAACCCAAGTAGCTAAAATAATACTGAAAAATAAAAGAACTACCAGAAGTATCACCATTCCTGATCTCAAGTTTTACTACAGAGTTATAGTAACAAAAACCACATGGTATTGGCAATAGAAATAGATTCAGATATAAATACACACACTTATGGACACCTGATCTTTGATAAAGAAACTAGAAATACACACTGAAAAAAAGACAGCATCTTCACCAAATGATGTTGGTCAAACTTGGTGTCTGCATGTAGAAGAATGAAAATAGACCCATATTTGTCACCCTACACAAAACTGAACCTGATAGAAGAGAAAGTGAGGATTAGTCTTGAATGTATTGGCACAGAAAATAACTTCCTGAACAGAACACTAATAGCTCAGGCACTAAGATCAACAATTAACAAATGGGATCTCATGAAATTGAAAAGCTTCTGTAAGGCAAAAGGCATGGTCAATAAGACAAAACAGCAGCCCACAGAATGGGAAAAGATTTTGACCAACTCTACTTCTAATAGAGGGCTAATATCCAAAATATATAAAGAACTCAAGAATCTAGACATCAACAAACAAAATAATCAAATTTTTAAAATGGGGTACAGATCTAAATAAAGAATTCTCAAAAGAAGAATCTTGAACCTCTGAGAAACACTTAAAGAAATGTTTGACATCCTTAGCCATCAGGGAAATGCAAATCAAAACTACTCTAAGATTTCATCTTACACCTGTGGGAATGGCTAAGATCAATAACACAAATGACAGCTCATGCTGGGGATGCTGTGGAGCAAGAGAAACACTCCTTCATTGCTGGTGCAAACTTGTACAGTCATTATGGAAATCAGTATGGCAATTCCTCAGGAAATTGGAACCTGACATACCTCAAGACCCAGCCATTCCACTCCGAATCCAAAGGCGGTTCCATCCTACCAGAAGAACACTTGCTCAACTATGATTACAGTAGCTTTAGCCAGAAATTGAAAACAACCTAGATGCCAGTCAACTGAGGAATGGATAAAGTGTGGTACATTTATACAATGCAGTACTACTCATCTATTTAAAAAATGACTACATGAATGTTGCAGGCAAATGGATGGAACTATAAAAAAATCATTATGAGTGAGATAACCCAGTCCCAGAAAGACAAGTTCAACATGTACTCATTTATATGTGGTTGTTAACTGTTAACGCGAAGGATGAAGGTGCTCCAATCCACAGACCCAGAGAACCAATCAACAAGAAAGGGCCTAGGTGGGGACACAGGGATCTCCCTTATGAAGGGGAAATGGAACAAATAATGCTGGTGGGCTGGGAGAGGATAGGAATGGGAAGAGAAGAGACCAGGTATGGAGAGAGGGATGGAGGGAAAAAATATATGGAGAGACAACCAGAATCGGAGGACATTAAGAAAGAGATCTGGAGACTGAGGGCAAGGGAAACTCACTGGAGTCTAAGATGCAGACCTTGGTGAGGACCTCTAGCAATGGGGAATGTGGAGCCTGAACAAGCCATTTCTTGTAACCAGCAAGGCTTCCTGTGGAGGAACTGGGACACCACCCCAGCCATAAAACCTTCCACCTATTACCCATCCTCCCAACAGAACCCACTGGGACAATGGAAGGGCAGAACTCCATGCCAAAAGAGAGAACCTATGCCTGATTCTGCAGGATCAGGAACTAGAGACTGGATAGCCAGGAGACGATTTCTAATGATATCTTGCTCTACTCACAGATAGTTACTTAGTCCGGTCTTCATCAGTGAGGCTTTTTCCTGCAGCTGATGGGAATAGATGCAGAGGCCCAGAGCCAAACATCATGCAGAGCTCCAGAAAACTCGTAGAAGAAGGGAAGGAGAGATTTCCGGGCGGGGGTATATGTGTCAGAGACATCAGGAGAACAAGCCCCACAGAGTCAACTGACCAGCACTTTTGGAATCCCTTAGAGCCTGAAGCAGCCAAGAACCTGCAGGGTCTTCTAGATATGTCATGTGGCTGTCTGACTTGATGTTCTTGTAGAGAACCTACAGGTTAGATTGTATGTGTGGGTTCTCTGACCCATGTTCTCCTGCTGGGTTGCCTATTTCACCCTCTCTGTAGTGACTAGTGCCGAGCTTGGTCCCATCTCTTTTGCCCTGTTTGAACAGCAACCCTGGGAGGACTGCTCTCTTTTATGGCAAGAAGTGGGAGTGTGGATGAGTGCACAGGGTAGGGAGGGTATATAATAGGAAAGGGAAGTTGAGGGGAGCTGGGAGGAATGGAGGAAGGTTAGGAGGAGTGTTGATATGTATTATACGAGAGAAGAAAAATAAAAGAAAGAAAAAAAAAGTAACTTAGTGGGAGAGCGTTTGGCTAACATGTACAACATTTTGGCTTCCATCTTCAGCTCTAGGAGAAGACAAGCAAATGTTATAATGGGAAGCTTTGACCATTTACTTAGGAGACTCATGTCTATAACAATGGTATCTCTTGTTATCTGACATATAGCTGGTTTGTTGAAATATTTTTAAAAAAACTAAAACACAATTTTAAAATTGAATGATTTTTCTCTTGAAAAGAAGAGCAAGATTAACAGGCTACAATCTGAAGTGTCTTAAATTTTTAATGTTATAAGATTCAGTGTACAAGAACAACCAGGTACACATGGGATTTTCCATTCTCATTGATTTTTAGACTTCAGTAAAATTATATTTGGAGTGATAACCACTTGAGTCTTGCACTTCTGCTTGAGCAATCTTGGAGACTAGTCTTAAAAGAAACTGAAGGTAGGTGCTGAAGAGCCTGATGCCTCTGCACACTGCTGATGTAAGCAGATCAGAACTATGTATCTTGAAATTCTTTTCTTGTGTAGTTCCAGCTGAGGTTTGCCAAGGAGGGGTGGGGGGACGAGTACTAGAAAGTAACAAAGATGTGCTGCCTCATTCCTTCTCATCTCTCCACCCCTTCCCTTTCTCACTCCTTCCTTTTTCTTGCCTCTGTTTGCCTTTCTTCCCGTGTTTCTTTTAATCCTGTATCGGAAGTCAGCGCAATGTGCCTTACTGCCCATCTACTGCAAAGTCACCCTTCAGGAAGAGTGACAGCAGAGGCCCCGCCCTTCCAGCTTCCACTGGCACTTCTGCCTCGATAACCTGAACCTAGCATGGGTACAGATATTTGGCAAAGAGTATCAGGTGTATTTGAAAATTTCCCCTAAAATCAGAATTAGAGATAATAAGGCAGACTCGATTTCCACCTTCTTGTTTGGGGCCACTTACTCTCATTCGAACACTACCCTGGCTGACTGATGAGGACTCCAAGGACAACACCAGTCTCAAGGTTTGGGGGCAGACATCTCTACTACGGCCCTTAATTACATAAGATCTTGTCCCTTTAACAAGTCCTCAGTTCTATGTCAGTCAAGATTTTCTTGACACTAACGGTTTGCATTCCATCTTGAAATTCAAAATGAGCCAGCTTGTATGATCTCCACTTCTTTTCCTTCTTCTGTTAGTAAAACCATTATTTAAATGAAATCTTAATTGCAGTGCTAAATGGCATATTTCTCTTAATCCGTAAAAAAAAGGTCATATGCTATAATGTCCTTTTGAAACACACACATGTGTCTTTGGCCCTACCATCCTGCACATGTACAGCCTTTCTGAAATGCACATACATACAAACTAAAACTCAGTTGAAAACCTCAACCTGTTTTCCATAGAGAAATGTCAGTGCGTTGATATAAAATCTAGCATACAGCACTGACCGCTGCACTTGTGTGAGGTTCCACAAGCACATATTGTAGATTCAAACAGCCTGCTGATAACCCTCAACCCTCTTCATACTTCCTGTGAGCCCTGAGCACTTAGCTCTCTCCATCTCTTCAATTGTAAAATGGGACTAAGAAGAATCCCTAAGCTATAACTTACCGTGAATTATTAATATAAATCTCTTAGAGCACTCCTTGGCCCAGAGACAAGACCTTAGAAGCATCAATTAATTTATTAAGATATGTTTCAAATTCAGAAAGCAACCAGTGAGCAACAGGTCCAAGTTCTTTGTATCCAACATATTATCATTATAATAAACATCTCTCACATTCATTTTCTCACATACAAACTTCAAGCATATCCCAATCTCACTATGGATTGCTACCATGTGCTACACTTACATTTCTTTTCTGTTTGACTTTATTAGCATGCTGGTCACATACCTCTTCCCTCTAGGGAATCATACAGACTGTTTGACTTAGGCTCGGGAGCCTAAAACAATTATACTGGTAATTCTGGAGAGAGCTACAAAGTATTATTCAAATCAATCAGTTTCTACCCCTGGAGCTACAATAAATCCCTCAAATTGCACAGTGCTTTACAGTGGAGGAGCAATTGAGTAGATGTGGGGGAGACTAGCCCAATCCCCACTATGTTACCACACACTCGGGAGCTAATACTGCAGGGAATCTTTTTCTGAGGATGGACCTTTATCGGTACGGATTACATATTTTGAACAAGCGTTCTAATACCATGCAAGTCCCCATTCTCATACGGCTTATAATTCCTTAAATTGATTTCCTAACTGCTTAATCATAGCGTGCATATGAGCAATAGCACACAAGGTATAGACTTAAAATGAAAACTTGCCTTTGTTTCTCTTAACTTTGTGAGCACAGATGAGGTTGTTGTCTACCACAATGAACCTCAGTTTTTCCTCTTGAAAAAATAAGGTTAACAGCAATTTATATAAAACCGGAAAGAAATAAGATGAACTATAGAAAATATGCAAAAGAACTTGGTATATATTAAGCACAGTTGTTGCTTAAAAACTGCCTTGTGGAGCAGGAGAGATGGCTCCATGGTTAAGAGCACTTGATGATCTTCCAGAAGACAGGAGTTCAATTCCCAGCACTCACACTGGACAGCTCAAACTTCTTGTAACTGCATGTCCAGAAAATACAATGATTCCTTTTGGCTTTCTTAAGCATTAGCACATGTGTGGCAGGCGCATACATAGGCTCACACACATATACATAAATTAAAAACAAATCTTTAAAATGCCAGCCTTGTATAATATGGCAAACTAATTGCTCATTGGCCCAAATGACCACATACAGTGTCGACTGCATGGGGTACTAGAACTCTAACACTGAAACAAGGAATCTAACCACAGGTTGTAAAGGGCCATCAGCTGTCAAAGATGGAAGTGTTTTCTAGTGGCAGAGTGCTCTTCACCTGTCCTGAGAGCACGCTAATGAAATATCTGACTGTTCACACCAAGAAAAAGGAGAAGGAGGAGGAGGAGGAGGAGGGGGAGGATGGGGAGGGGGAGGAGGAGGAGGGGGAGGGGGAGAAGGAGGAGGAGGAGGACGGGGAGGGGGAGGAGGAGGAGGGAGAAGGGGAGGAGGAGGACGGGGAAGGGGAGGAGGGGGAGGAGGAGGAGGGGGAGAAGGAGGAGGAGGAGGGGGAGAAGGAGGAGGAGGAGGGGGAGGGGGAGGAGGAGGAGGGGGAAGGGGAGGAGGAGGACGGGGAAGGGGAGGAGGGGGAGGAGGAGGGGGGGAGAAGGAGGAGGAGGAGGGGGAGAAGGAGGAGGAGGAGGGGGAGGGGGAGGAGGAGGAGGGGGAAGGGGAGGAGGAGGGGGGGGGAGGGGGGGAGGAGGGGGAGGGGGAGGAGGAGGACGGGGAGGGGGAGGAGGAGGGGGAAGGGGAGGAGGAGGAGGAGGGGGAGGAGGAGGGGGAAGGGGGGGAGAGGAGGAGGAGGAGGAGGACGAGGAAGGGGAGGAGGAGGAGGGGGGGGGGGGGGAGGAGGAGGAGGGGGGAGGAGGAGGAGGGGGAGAAGGAGGAGGAGGAGGAGGGGAGGGGGAGGAGGAGGGGGAGGGGGAGGAGGAGGAGAATTCTCCAATGCTAACATTGGAGAATAATTCCCTTTGCTAACATAATCTCTGTTTATCTCTTACTTAGCCTGAAAATGTTTCCAAGTTGGAACCAAAAAGAAAAATTATCTATCCTATTTTTAACACTAATATTTTAGAAAAACAGACCTTGGGAAATGATTGCACGTTAAGCTGTCTTGGAAAACAAGTCAAGGAATGAATTAGCTGAATGGAAGCTATTTTTAGAACCATTAACAATCTGCATGACCCCCAACCTTTCCCCAATGAATCTTCCAATTTGCCACATGCTATTTTATACTTTTGTTAAAATCTCTTTATGCATCCACATTACTTATTCACAGCCAGGAGATCAGAGCCCTAAAACAGAATCACATTAAATGCCGCAGACAGAACGTGGCAAGGCTGTAAAATTACCCATCCATAGTTATGGAGCTGTTATTAACCCTGTGGCAACAGGCCAATTTAGAGAAGTTATTTAAAGTTGTCACTCAGGGAGTGTTAACACTCTGTGGTCCCATGTTTTCCACATCAATTACACTTGATTTATACATTTTCACTTCTGTAATGCCCAACATTTGGCCATTGATAGTTCAGCCTTTTGTAGTTATATTTAAACCGAAATAGTACTTTATATTTTGGCAGTAAATGCATGGAGTACTTTTATGTTCTTGTGTTGAATTTTACATTGTTCCTCAATAGCTATATTCTCTAGAAATTACCTTCAATGACCTCAGCTTCTTCTTCTATAAGCTTGATTAGGTTAAGAAAAGAAAGAAGCATTCTCTGTAGGGATTAGAGAGAAGAGGTGGAGAGGGAAAGCATGAACTATTTCTATATATTCTGTCAACATACTTATTATAATATATTCAAATATATTCAAGAGATGGTAAAATGTCTTAGCAGGTTTGCCACACAAGCTTGACAACCTGAATTCCATCTACAGAGGCCTCAGCAGAAGACAACGACTGAGTCCTGACATTGTTCTCTGATCTCCATGTGTGAACTCCATGATATACTCATACATGGGCGTATGCGCACACACACACACATGAACACATGAACACATGCACATGTATACACACAAATACACACACACAAAGAAAATTAGAATGTTAACACAACAAATGTTAAAACAACATAATATCTTTATATATTTCTTAAGATTACTTTGCGTCATAAGATAATTGGATAAATTTCTGTAGAAAAAAAGTTCAAAAAGGTAAAGAATGTTATGTATATATTCAATGTATATACTCTTTCACGACTGATTCATACTGTATCAAAATGAAAAGTAAAAAAAATAAGAAACACAAAGATGCAAGGAAATGATCACTACTAATTAGTTTATATCATAAATAAGAACAACTCTTAAAATTCCTTTTATAATTTTTCTTGGTGTCATGGTAATTCTTACCAAAGTACAATATAATTTTAGAATTTCGAAAACATAGTTAAATGGCATGATATTTATCATAAATATATTCCATATATTTATGTTTTTAAATCAAATAAATGTCACCCATTGAGTTATACTCAATCATGAGTACAAAATACAAGTATGACTCGGGATTGTCTGAAGACGAGACAGGGTCAAACAGAGAGATGAAAGGAGAAAGGAGGACACACTAGGCTAGTGTTCCAGACCAGGTGCTGCAAGGTATGCTATGCAGGCCACATTTTCTAATCCTCAGACTTAAGGGGTAATTGTTTAGTCAACATAATATTACACACAAAATAGAAGGAGAGTCAATCAATTTTAGAAGATCAAGCTGTGTTAGACTGTCCTTCAACAGAAAGAAAATAAAAGACTAGAAAATAAAGGATTTGCTGTGGACCAATGAAAGGAAAGGCTTTCTTGTTTCTAGATTCCTCGAATGGTTTTCCAAACATCCAATGAAACAAACTCCCTGTGACCAAAAATAATTTAGGGAAAGTAATGGGAAACTATGCATCATCCTATAGATCACAAAGAATTTTCTAGTAAGACATCAGTAAAATTATACAACCTGTCAGTCTTTGTAAAGTTACTTGTATGTATATGTTTTCAAGGCTGACGGTTTGGCATTAGGTAACAGTTGGTGTGCTTTTACCCCAGGAAGACGGTTTCTTCCACTCTCAACATTAGTTGGTAACTGTAATTTTTTATATAGGTCTGAGGCCTCCTGAGATTTCCCCCTGCCACATAAACATGTCAGTTGGTAATTCTTGCTCAGCTCATGTTTAGGCATTTAAGTCAGTGAGACACAGAACTTTATATAAGAGGCTTCTGACATTGCCAGAATTACTTTAATGTTCAGCTATCCTGTACACGTTCCCAGAATGTTTAGGTTATATATAGACCAATGGTTCTCAGTGAGGTACATTGAGAAGGTACCTTCTCACCACTGAAAGTTGGCATTTGGCTATATCTGAAGACACGGGGTATAGTAGTAGATGTCAAATGTTGATGTAGACTCACCAGATATAGACATGATTCAGGGCAGAGGACAGTTTGTTCTTTCATCTAATTAAATCACTGGTTCTAAGCCTGGAGCCTAGGAGCTTTAGAGCATTTTGTCCTCTTAATCTTTGAACTGGAAGGTTTCAGCCTTCATACAATCTAGAACATTTAAACTGCTAACCCAGACCTAGAAGTCTGCAGCCTTAGCCTTCCGAGACCTACTGCTAACTGAGCCACTCTGACTAGCTCCTTCTGAACTCTGACTCTTCTGGTCACTCTCTGTTCTGGGCTTCTTCTGTAGAGCACTGCTGTGTCTCTGTGTGTCTCTCTCTGAGCTCTCACTGCTCCATCTGTTAGGCCAGACAGAAGGAGACCCCCGAGAAATCACCAGGACTTGAGATTGATGCAAAAGCAGGAGGTTTATTTCCAACGCACTGGGGTCCGCTCCCACAGATTCCTCAAGCGAGGCAGGTAGGAGTGACCATCAGCACACTTCGAGCATGCTTTATATATGCTTTTCAAAGGCAGAGCTCAGCAACAGAGTACCAGGCACATTCTATTAGCTACACAGTCATGTGGGTACAGACCCTCAAACTGATTGGTGCTGGCATGCAGCAAGGTTGTTGGCTCCTAGAAAATGCAAGCTCAGGGTTTTAGTCAGTGCTAGTGGGGGAAACTTCTAGCCCAAGACCATCAGTCAGCAGTCCATATCTTGTTCATGTCCCAGAAACTGTCTTTTTTATCTTAATTCCGGAAACTGTTCTGAGTTACCTTGCCCCTGACTTGGGCCTACAGAGTTTTGGTGCTCTTAGAAGCCTGACTAAAGTTTGGCTGTTTTGTTCTTGTCCTTACACATCCTGCCTCTGTAACAGACTGTGCTGCAACTGCCTGTTCTGTAACTCACTCCAGCCTCAGCTTCAGTAACTCCCTGTAACTGACTCTTCAACTTATTCTGTTAACAGCTCCTCAACTGATGCTTCAACTGACTCACTCTGTCTACTCCTGTTAACTGACTCTTCTTAACTGACTCTGTTAACTGAATCCTCTGTCTGCTCCTGTTAACTGACTCTATTCTAACTGACTTTAACTCCTCTGTAACTCTCCTCAACTGTTGAAAGCCCATGTTTTTTCATGAAAGTTGGGCATGTCCTTATTTTGCTAACTCTTCCTCTTATTAGTCACTTTGCCATTCACTCTGACTCATCTCAGATGTCACTTCCTGTGTGACACTGACTTCTTCTGAGTTCTGCTTCCTGTGTCAGCTTCCACTGTTTTTCTATGGATTAAAGGTGTCTACATTCCATCCAGACCACACAGGCCTCTGACTGCAATCCCTTCATATAGATCCCTGGAATATAGACCCTTCCTAGCTTTCACACAGGCCTATTCCTTTACAATGGGGTTTTAGCCACAGAGAGGGCCTCATAATCAGGATCTCATGGTTGGTGTACAAGACTGTTGCTAAGCAAGTTAGAGTACATATGTCAGCACAGCACTGTCCAATTAGACTAAGACTGAGAAAGCCTAATATAGACTCTTAGACTGAGCATATAGCCATTAAAACAGGGAATGTGGTGATAAGATCAAACCCCAAGAATTATTCTTTTATTATTTCTTCAATATTTAATAAACATGATAGCTATGCTGACATGTGTGAAAATTCACCCTATATATTCTAACACACACAATCTATATAACAAGAAAACTCCAAGTCAAACGTCCACAATTCAAACTATTTGAATACATACTTCTTCAAGTTAAGATAGCATTTAGTCTGAATTACTCATATAAATAGCCTTAGTTCTTTAATTAATCTGCAAACAAGGAGACAGCACCCAGACATAATTTTTAAAGTATGTTCTTGCTAGGGCATTATCATTTTATCTAGATAATTGACAATCTTTCAGAAATGTGAATCGGAAAAGGACATTTCCATGAGGTTTCGTGTTTGTCATGGAGCATTAGTGGGACATCAGCATCTGTACACACCCTGGATCACATCCAAATGATATTATTGATCAAACCAACAATAGCATCTGGAAAATTAGATGGCACAAACTAAAACAGTCTGGATTTTGCAACCAGTCTGGGGATGCTTCACAAATGTTCCAGATGTGTTGTAGTGATATATATATATATATATATATATATATATATATATATATATATATATATATATATATTAAAGCCTTTGTATCTGGCTTTATAGTGAAGTGTATACTAAGGCCTGTGTGTCTGACTTTGTAGTGAAATGTTTCAGTAAAGCCTTTGCTATGTCTGGTTAATTCAATAGAGGCTGAGAGTTGTTTTGAGACTGTTTGAACCTTGAAGAATTGCTGATTCTCTGTAATGCTTGCAGTTGGTGCTAAGTGAGAGTTTACAGTTTCACAGACCTTGGTCCTAAGATACTCCGGCAAACTTGGAGTTCTTACTTTTGATCATGGCTGGCCATAGTCAAAAGGACTGAGATTTGCGTGGGCTGTTTACTCTTTCAGGCTGCAAGTGTAATACGACCTATGGTAATTGGAACTTTTCCCAGCCCTAATTGACCCCATGCAATTACTGAATAAAAATACTTGGAGCAAGCAAAAGCATCAGTCTGCAAAAGGCTGTTCCCTCTGCTCCTTGATTTCAAGGCTTAGCATCTTGATGAGTTTCTTTCTCTTCTGTGGCACCTTCAACCAACATCATTCAATAGTATCTCATGAAGGTTGTGAACATTTTCATTGAAATCAGGAATCTACTTTATAATTAGTATTCCATATGTAACTATTCCCTTCCCAAGTTTAGTGAATTAATGGGTATTTCTAATCTTCACAGGAGAATAGAAGACAACTTTGTTGTTCATTAACTCTCATTAATAGTATCTATAAAAATAGGCTTCTAAACAACTAAAATTAGTAAATGTTAATAGACAATTCTGAACTTAAATCCATGCTGGGATATTGATAATCAGGGCCATCATGTTTATCATTACTTATTTATAGATGTCATTAGTAAAAGGCTAGTAAAATGTCTATTAAGAAAAGTTAGCTCCTGTCCTTTGAAATAAATTCATCAATGTGTTTCACTGTGTGGTCTTCTATAAATTTCAAAAATATTAGAGTTTAAAGATATGCCTTAAATTGCAGAGTTCATCAAGTAAATATGAGACATGCCTGGAATCTTTTTTCTGGTACTTCCGTTGTCCTTGCCAGAAGTAATATGAAACGAAGAGCATATTCAGCTTAGCTTGATTTCTACTAAATATATTTAGACTCCCAAAGGCCTTTTAATTTCATTTTATTCTGTTTTCAACTCACTCCAATCCTTCCTGTATAGGTTTTTTTTTTTTATTCTTCCATTAGCGCAGTTCTCTTAAACATATTATGTGATTCATTCTATTAGACAAAAAAAAAAATGTATCTAAAACTCTAGTCAGGTTAATTCCATCTCCTTTAGAGTGAGCTGTAAAGCTGCTGTGGGTCTATGTCCTTAAAACATCCAGGTGTTTCTAGGCAAGATTTTTTTTAAGATTTTTAAGATTCTCAATAAAGCATGTTTCCTACACAGGGAAGCATTTAAATCTCACACTGTATGTGAAATAGCAAAATACTGAGTTTAGATATAGTGTGCAAAAAAGTAAGTATGTGGTGTGATTTCAATGGTAGGCACCTAAAAGTAAAACAGAAAGATGTGGTTAAGATTTTAGAAGATGAGTTTTTTAAACAGGGTTTTAACAGACACACAGATAGTCAGAGGATGGCAGAAAAGGGGAATAGAGCAACTGAGAACAAGTGAAGAATCGAAAAATAAAGTGATACAATAAATCCAGCAATGTCCAAATTAAAATTAAATAGCAGTGGACCACAAGCATCAATTAGCAGACCTCAGTTATCAATTTTAATTTAAAAACAAGAGTATACTTATTCTCATATAAATGTGTTTTTTTAAAAAAAAGGACAGACAGTATTGAAAGTAAACAAATAGGAAAACATTCTATGATGGCAGTGGATATCAGAGGGCCAGACTCGTACCTCGATCACAGACAGAATAGGCTCCAGAAAAGACAGATACCCTATCTATGCCCTTAATAAAAAGATGACACATGAAACATCTAGGGTGATGCTGAAAGATGCACACAGAGGAATGTCTGACTGTAAATATTTATATTAGAAAATAAAAATGATTAAATCCAATTGACCTACCTGAAAAAACTAGAAAAAAATGAAATCCATAATAAATAAAAGTAAGGAAAAAATAATGGCAAATGCAGAAATATACACAGGAATCTGACGGTTGAGTAAAGTTGAAAAGCCAAAAGTTATTTCTTTGAAAAGAACAACAGAATTAGTAAATATATATATATATATATATATATATATATATATATATATATATATATACATATATATGCATATGTATACATGTATGTACATATATATGCATACATGTGTATATACATAAAGTTCTTTTTTCTTTTCTTTTTGGGGGTTTGGTGGCAGTATTGGGAATTCAACTTAGGTCTTCAGACATATGAAGCAAGCACTCTATCACTAAGTTACAGCCACAGTTTTATGGGCTTCTATTCACATTAGAAAGTTCATTTCAGTGCTTACAGGTAAGCAAAGGTGGGTAATAGAAAGCTTTGGAACATGAAAATCAGTAAACTCTTTCAGGCTTTCAAAACAAAGAAGCCCAGGGTGACAATTGCAAAGCAGTTTGACCTGGTCCAAACAAGGAAAGATAGACAGTAGACTCCAAGAAGAAGTTCTGCATAAGGAGTTTCAGAAACAACACAAAGCACAAATGAAACACTTAAATTCCACACACAAAACATGTCACAGCATGCCATGATTTAGGACAATTGATGAACACAAAGGTAACATTTTGCCCTTAATTTTGCTGAGATTCTTCCACCACTATCCTAGAATTTTAGGAAAGGAATTCTGTAGGCAAGGCACTTGGGTAAGCTAGAGACATAAAATAATCAAATAGTCTTGAGAAGTCCTGAGGTCCAAAGTGGACCAAAAGACCCAGCCAGTTCTGAAACTAACATTGTCAAAATAATAATACAAGTTATTAAAAGTTGATCTAGATTTTGAAAAATTTATCCAAATGCAGATAAATCATGGGATAGCTACATACAGAAGAACATAAATAATGTATAAGGTACTATATCAAGTCAGCCTGTAGGTTAATAACAAAAGGAAAAGCAATTACAGAATCAAATATGAGTGGGGTTGACACCAATAATGTGAAAATAAAATTATAGCTCATTTATTTTGAAAAGGAATGGTAACCATGCCAACACTGGTACAAAGTCAAAAGGTAATCTCTGAACTAATATAAATGTATTCCATATACATATACTAAATATAATATTATAGGAATTATATGTGAAGATTTGATATAGGTTTAAAGGAACAACAGACCTAAACAGCTAATAATGCTGATTCCAATAATAACTGAAAAGAGAAAAAGATTGAATAGTGTGAGTTATATGTACATCTTCATAATAGAGGCAATTTTGATATTTCTAAAGTGATATTTTGAGAAATAGACTATTATATAGAGGTAGGGGATTAGTCAACCAAAGCTCTCATAACATGTGAAAATGATTCTTCCTGACAAGTGAGCAGTCAAAGTGGAACTTTTTATTATAAGTTCTTCTGTACTACTTAGACCCATAGCATGCTCATTCTGTTTTGATAGAAATTGAATGGTTTTAAATAAAATATGAGCAAGTATTTCACATGTAATGATATAGATCCTTGACAATGAATACTTTGAAAAGTTTGTCATTGGTACAAGAAAAAGGTTTGACCTAAAACTAAGACTAAAATATTTTCTTAGAGATAAACCAGTTCATATACATAGATAAAAAATAATCTATGTATTTCTTTATCAAAAAATAAAAAGATAATTGTATTCCAAAATGTTCTGTAAGAAATCCTCTTGTATAAGCCAAAATATGTGCAAAAATCAGCACGAGTAATAACAATGTCCAGCCACCACTGAAAGTATCCAGAATCAGTAAATCAAATACTTTAACAAAATTCTTCAAAGCATATTATGTTAGCTTCCTTTTTTGTTTTCTAGTATCTTTAATGTCTGTGTGTAGGTTTTTGCATGTGCTTGCTGTAGTACACATGTGTCACAACAGTGTGTGTGTGAAGGTCAGAGGACATTTCAGGAATCAGTTCTCTCCTTGTCCAGGGTCTGGCTCTCTCCCATTGCTTCTGCTGACACAATGCATTCCTGTCAGTGTGCTGTGTACTCCAGGTTAGCTGGCCTGCCATTTTCTGGCCAATTTTCCTGTCTCCACTTCCAACTCACTGTAGGAGAGCTGGGATTGCAGGTATGAACTATAGTGACTTTTATAGGATTCTAGGCATCAAACTCAGGTTGCCAGGCTCGTACAAGAATCATGCTTACCTGGTGAGCTTTCTTCACTGGACTTTATGTTCGTTTTCTAACAAAGGAACAGAAAATATCCTAGATAATAAACTTATAAGGAGGAAAGTTTTATTTGGCTCATGATTTCAGTCCGCACTCTCTGGCCACGGTTTTTTGGTCCTGTGGCAGCACAGTCCACCATAATGGGAGCACCTGACAAAGACAGCTTGCTCACCTCCTGGCATCCTAGAAACAAAGAGACATAAACAAAAGGCCAGGGTGCTAAAAGTCCTTTCAGGTTACATCCCCAAGGACCTACTTTCTAACCACCAGGCCCCACTCCCTGAAGAATGCAATGTCTCCTAATAGATCCACTGTGATGTGTCAACACATAAGCCTTTCGGGAACACTCCAGATCCAAAATGCAGCATATAAAAATGTTTAACTGTATTTCAGCAATCAGAAAAAAATAAATGAATAATGAAAAGTACTGTCATATTGCTCATCATCTTCAACAGAATTACTGAACCATTCACAATGAGTCAGTTAAATTTTATCAGCCCCAATTAAGATAATAAGGACCATGTCTCCCTCCAAGATAGTACATTAAGATTAATAAGGCTTTCTCTCTGTTTATTGTCTCTCTTCCTCTATGCCATATAAAACTACGACTCCTTCAAGATAGTTTTAGAAATTTCACACTTCAAACCCTGAAAGAATCATGTAATTTAAAAGTTTACAATTTTAAAATGCTCAGTGAGCTTAAGTCCTGAAAACCCAACTGTCTTGTAATGTCTCAGCTTTGTCCCTCCTGCTAGCAGACTGGATTTATCTGGATTAGATTCATGAATCTCTAGGTACTTGCCAGTACACCTGCATTCATCTGTATCCTGAGTGCCCTACATCTGAACTCATAGTAACTACTTGATATCTTACAGAAGTGTGACCAAAGAACCTTTTTCTTTGTGTATACTGTTTATGAAAAAAATAGAACTGTAGCTTGTATATCATGATTCTACAATCTTGGGAAGCCGTATACTTCTAAAATTACTAAAAAAGAGACCACTGGAAGCCATATATAGTCAACTGGCAGGCTCGATTAAGAGACAAAAACAATAGCTCATGGTGACTCAAGAGTGTTTCCTGACTTCATTGTAAGTAGATTTACAATCTAGATCAACTGATTCCAGAGCTTACTTGCTTCAGCCGCGGGTTGCTCAGCTCCAGATAAAGATCCACACACAAAATGTAAGAGTATGAAGTCACAGCCGCTGTGGGTGTGTGTGCAACCATGAACATTCAACTAACATCTAAATTTCTCGTTGATATCTGTTCTGATAATTTCAATTAAAATTTTCTTATTTGTTGAATTTTGAATCAGGTTTCAGAAAAGAATAATGATTTTCCAATCCTGGTCTGCTTTGGAAGGAGAATTTTAGGACCATTTGAAACTAAAGGACATAGTTTTGAATATTTTTGGTTTTAAGATCTGGAGAGACATCTCAGCTGTTAAAGGCACTAGCTGTTCTTCCAAGGTCCTGAGTTCAATTTCAAGCATCCACATGGCAGCTCATAACCATCTGTAACTCCAGTTCCAAGAAATATTATACCTTTTTCTGGCCTCTGTGGGCACTAAAGCACACAGGTGGTGCACAGACAAATATGTAAGCCAAACACTCTTACACACAAAATGAAATTAAATTTTTTAAAAAAGATCTGTGAATAAACTTAAAGATTTACAGATGAATAGATAGACTCTAATGTAGGTAGACAGATAAAATACACAAATTGTTAGATAACAGATAATAAATAGTTACTATTGATAGAAAGATATTGGGCATTTAAATGACAGACTATAGAAAGATTATGACCAGATAGATATGACCGAGTTATTGATTGATAGAGGAAACAGATGATAGCAACTAGATAAAGATAGATATCCTTTTCTGAAAACTTAAGAATATGCAACATAACCCATGCTGTCAAAAGCTTAATGTAATACAATGGAAGAATTAGATCCAAAACTCTCTCCAAAATAATATGCTTTTGAGATTTTTATCAATCAATTATTTGGCTGACATATAGGTCAAATGTAATGCTCTATGTTTGTAGAATATTTTATGCCTGGTAACCTTCACATGTAAAAGCAATGTCTTAACTGACATTACTATTCTCTGATAGCTCAGGTTTTTAGACATTTCTCTCTGATACAGCCATCTGATGGAGTGGGATTGCTACATGTAAAATAACATGAAAAGACTGCCCATTAACTTGCTCTCTAAAATACCCTTAAGTAACTGACTTAATGCAATATTTAGAACGGTGCAGTCGGCTGGGAAGTCTTGTTCTTAGATATAGTGGCTGCTGGGCATGAAGATTGTAGGAGTTTCCTGCCAGCCTTTGTCTGTAAGCTCTCAGTGGTCATTTGTTCTCCTGAAATCAATTGTTCCAAACCAAATTAAAGTTTTTAAAACAATGATTTCTTCTTTGGAGAACAGATTTTAAAATATAATGAAGAGAGTTTTTTCTGCTTGCTTAACTATGTGTCTATGATAATATTCATTATATACTAGCCCTCCAGTTACTCAACTCTAAAATTTATTCAGAACATTAAAATTAACAAGGCTGATAGCTCTTTATTTCGGAGGGATTTTCTACCTGTTACTTTTCCAGGCTTCAACTTTTCTTTCTACACTCAGAGTGCAATTGCAGAATCCAGCATTAAACTACATTTTTCTAGCAACAATTCGAAGAACCAATGTCCCCCAAAGAGACCATAAATGTTTACCTCTTTCTAATACAACTCTCTCTTAAAGCAGAGGCTCCTAGGAAGAGGTTTTTCAAATGTAAATTTCATAGTTATTAGCCAGATTTACTGAATCAGAATCTTTAAAAGTAAAGAAAACTGCATTTTGAAAACTTTCCTCAAAACTCTTTGGGAATATACTTTTAAGTGTACCCATAATAGATTACATAAGTCCTCACCTGGAATCCCAGACCTAGTCCTTGAAGCTTTATGAAGAAGGGAAAAATAAATGTATTTCCATTACATAGATATGTACATAAAAATAACGAACAGTGGGGCTGTGGTGGCACATGCCTATAATCCCAGCACTCAGGAGGGAGAGGCAGGAGGATCTCTGTGAGACTGATATCATCCTGGTCTACAGAGCCAGAGTTACAACAGAGAAGCCCTGTCTTGAAAAAAAAAAAAAGTAGACAAATAACAAATATATTGTCAAATACATTTAGGCTTTAAGCTTAAGTTCAATAGCTATACAATAATGTCTACTAACATTAAGAGAATGTGCATGAAGATGGATCTAGCACAGAAACACAATCAGATCAATAAGACCATTTGCTTATTCATTCGGAAACTGACCTGTGTGAACCCTTCTACCCACACTGGAGAAGCAAGCATGATTTAGACACCCTCTTTCTGATAAACATCGTCTCTCTGGCAGACATATTCTTTATGATAGACATATTTTTGCCTAAAAGAAACTAGTAGCCTTTCACTGCCTGTGCAGGTGAGTGTAGTTGAAGCCATTTAGCAGGGCTGACATTAAGCCAGTAAAGAAAGTGAAGGAGAATCAATAGCAAGTTCGTGAGTTACTTAGTGAATGAAAGAAGGAAGGAGACTTGACTAGAGTGAGACTAAGAAGAGGTAAGGGTCAAAACACTGAGTTTAGCCGGGCAGTGGTGGCGTACACCTTTGGTCCCAGCACTCAGGAGGCAAAGGCAGGTGGATTTTTGTGAGTTCGAGGCTAGCCTGGTCTGCAGAGTGAGTTTCAGGACAGCCAGAGTTACAACAGAGAAACCCTGTCTCTAAAAACAAAACAAACAAAACACTTTGTTTACTTTATAAAAATTATATTTTTATACACCAAAGAGAAGAGTTTAAAAATTCAAGAGATAGAAAAGAAAAAAAAAAAAAAAAACCAAGGGAATCAAGTTTCTAGAGGACTCAAACCAGGATGTAATTAAAAACACAGAATTCTTCTACTGAGTCATGACTCCTCCTTCCTGTCAGAAAGGAGATAGGAATAAGCATTGGCGGCCACGAAGAAGCAAAGCTCTATGCAGTGTTCTGTGGTTTTCAGAGCAGTGGCAGGGGTCTGATCTAAGGTTAGGATGCCATAGGGTTTGAGAGAAAAGATAAATATAAAAACTGTAGATGTAGATTCACATCAAATGTAGACATTGATTCTGGGCAGAGGACAGTTTTGGGGGGTTGGGGGGAGTATTGTTTTGTTTTGGTGTTTGTTTGGTTGGTTGGTTTTTGGTTTTGTGAGACAGGGTTTCTCTGTTGTAACTCTGGCAACCCTGGGACTCTATAGACAAGGCTGCAATCCACTCATACTCAAAGCAATTCACCTGCCTCTCCTCAAGTGCTGAGATTAAAAGTATTCGTCACCACCGGCTGGCTAGACAAGTTTGTTCTTTTCCTAATTAAATCACTGGTTCTTAGCCTGGAGCCCTGGAGCATTTCAGTCTCCATACAATCTACTCTTAAGCCTAGAGATGGAAGGCTTCAGCCTCCATACAGTCTAGAACATTTAAGCCTCCACTCCCAACTAGGTCATTCTGAACCCAGACTTTTCAGACTGCTTCTTTGTCTCTGTGAGCTCTCACTGCCCCACACTGCTTCAGTCAGCCTCTCTGCTTCTCTGCCCTAACCTCAGTCAGACCGCTTCATTGTCTCTGTGTCTTCTCCCCATCTGCCTGCTTCTGTGGCTCTCCCTTAGTAACTGACTCTGCCGTAACAGACTATTTGACTGACTCCTCTCACTGATAACTCTTTAACTCTCAGCCCACCTTTTTCTCCTAAGAGTGGGGCATATCCTCACTCTAACTCTTAACTCTCCCTCTGATTAGTTACTTTGCCTGTCCTTCACTCTGACTCATCTCAGCGCTCACTTCCTATGACCTCACCTTCTTGTCTCCCAAGTGCTGGGACCAGCAGCAAGGACCACCACTTGCCTTCTGAATACTGGGCTTAAAGATGTTTACCAACATTCTTTCTATCCTAGAGCAGCCATGCTGATGGACTAAAGAATTAAATACTCCTCTACACACCACATCTGATCTGGTTTAAAATCCTTAATTTCATCATCACCTTTTACCTAAATATTCCTCTACAAAAGATATTAGAAACAGAGTATTGTAGAGGTTTATTTTTAATTGTGTTTATGCACTGTTGGAAAGGGGGTGTTCATAGGCCTTGGCTTTTTGTATTGTCCACAGGTGTTAGATTTTGTTAGGGTATGTTTGATTTCTTATGATCTGCACCTGTGGAGTTCTGAATCAATAAAAACACCTGAGCTCAGATGCTCGCGGTTCCACCGTCTACTAAGTATGGCGCTAGCCAGGATGGTGGTTCCCCCTGCTGAGGTCTAGAAGGGCTTACACCTATGAAAAATACCTCCTTGTCATCTTTGGTGACCCTCCCAGTAGGCATATTACATCATCAGAGAGCAAGGGCCTTATGTGAGGACATGATCTTTATCCAGACCTTTCGACAATGACTAAGGCAACACTCAAGGTACCATCATTGATGGTCTTGGTGTCAATTCAAGTCACACATACAATTGACAACATCCACATAAGAGCTAACATGGGGGTACTACTTATAATTATGGTGACTAAAATAAATTCCCTGATGCACCAACCACACCACATGGTCCCTTCAAAACTGTACTCTGGCTTCCAGGTAAGCTCCTTTGTGGCAGTACCCAGATATCAGCCTTCTCTTAGCCAAGGAAAGCCCTTTCTTTCCCCAAGGCCTTGATTCTCTTCCAACTATGTACACTCTGTGCCCAATGGCTGCTCAATGGAAGGATATGGAATTCTAGCTCCTGAGCCATTTTGCAATGAAGCTGAAAAGCATTTCAATTTCCTCGTTCCCAAAGGGTCACCTCATCCCCTTCCTCCATCCACTCCCTCTGCCTCACCTCTGTCCAGATAGTTTTCACATGAAATTCAGGACACCCAGTCAAATTTAAGTTTTAGACAATTACGTTCCATATATTATTTTCATATTAAAGTCATCCATTGTTCACCAGCAATATAATTTTAACAATTCATTCTATGTTTGTCCAGTATGGTCATCCTATCCACAGGTATAAATTCAGAAAGTACCCTGCAGTACATTTCTAGAGGATCCCTGGAATTTCTCCTCCAGCTCTTATCCAGAGGTTAACTAAGGTCATAGCAAAAAGCACCACAGCTCCAAATTTCCAGAACAGAATTCCTGGCCCTCAATCACACTGTCTCTCCCTGGAGTTACAGCAAGAAAGGATTCATTGCAAAGCAAAGATATTATAATATATCGATTAAAGACACTTGGTGTAAAGAGTCCCTCTTCCATAGAAGCACTTGGAGCTACTTTTCATTTTTCATAACTTTGTATCTGAGTGATTTCTAACTTCCTCAAAGATATCATAGTAGTGTGTTCAAATAGCTGGTTTGTAGGTTCGGAGTTCACGCCTGTTTTTCTTTTCCACTGTCAGAGTCATTCTTCAGTGTCTCCTGACTACTGTTTCCTGTTATCATGCCCTCTTTCTCCAGGGGCTCAGGCCAAATAAACAGTTTCTGATTAGGCTGCTCACCATCCTGTTCTGGGCTTTCAATTAGGTATCATCTGGCAACCTGGAAACTTCGCGAAACAGGCAGGCACTAGTTCAACTTCTGCCTTTTATCTCTTAACTTTCATTAAAGGGAATCCATTCTAAGGCCACTGCAGAAATGAGACCTCCAAATATTTCACATGGTTTGATACCTTGCCAAATCCACAAAAACCTGAATTCTGCTTAAAAGGATTCAGCCCTAAGAAAAGACCATTTGCTAAATTAAGTATATTTAACTAATTTCCTGGCTGTTCTCATCTAATCCAATGAGTCACATTGGAGTCCTTGTATTTTGGACATATCCCAATCCCTACTAATATTTCACAATTAACATTTTTTCAGGAAAGATTTAAGGCAAAAGAAATGTTTCATAGAATGTTAACAATGAATTTATCCCTATTTTCATATAAATACTCATGCATATTTTAAAGGCTTAGAGTAAATGAAGCATAATAAGACTTTATTATCTCAAAATGCAAAAGTTTTGTGTTTGATTTGGTGTAGCTTTTGCATACCTAGCAAGATTCTGGAAGCTGTAATAAGAGGTCTAAGCAAATAATAAGGTTTCTGAAGTCAAAGACCCTGAGTTTGAATCTTGAACCCATTCTTGAATATTAGAGCATACATTACTTTAGCATCACTGTGACCAAATACATGACAACTCCGGGGAAGAACGTTTGTTTGGTTCAGGAGGTAAAAGAGATTTCAGTTTATTATGACGAGAAAGGAAGACAGCTGCAGGAATGGTTCCATCCCTGGCACCAGGAGCACGAGGCAGTGCTTGTTCACACAGCAGCAGACCACAAAGCAGAGAAGGCTGGCTAGACCCAGTGCTGGGCTGTTTCATGGATCTCCTGGTGATCTACGTCTACCAGCCAGGCCATATCTCTTGTAGCTTCTATTACCTTTGAAACAATACATGAAACAGAACTGAGCACTCAAAATGTGAGTCTATGGAGACATTTTATTTCAACCAGAGCAGACCATTATTTAATTCATATATGCCTTATTTTCTCCATCTAAAACAAAATATACTTGCTTTTATTATTGTCATAATAATCAAACGAGCTGATACTGGCAAATCGGAATATGGCACGCAAACAAACTAGCACAAATTAATAAATACCACAGAGCCCAAAGCTGAATAAAATTTTGGATGTTATTCATTTTAGATAATTATAACATTTATGTCATCTTGGAACTTCCCTTTAGAACTTATGTATTTGGAATGAGACAACAGCAAGGAAATTCTAAATAAATGTTTACTTAAAACTAGCCCTCAGTGGAATTTACATTAAAGGGGTAATTTCATTAGAAACTGATATTGTGATCATTCTGACATTGTTATATTAAAGCTGTGAACAGGGACATATAAACATTATCTTACTGACTTTAACAGTAAATTAGCTTATCCCACCAATACAACTTTATCATTTCTCTTTCAGACACTTGTTACATATGGGCAATTATCAACAAAGAAGTTTTATGGTACTTACTACAGTAAAGGATGAAGAGAAAAATAAAATAAATCACATAAATGTAAAAAGTAACCTGGTATGCATTTGGGCACATTAACTGAGTGATTTGGCTCAGTCAAATAGCTCAAACGATTTTCTCTAAAGAAGACACTGGACTGAATCCTAAGAGGTAAGAGAAGGTAAATGCATAAAGGATTGTTCCTTCAAAAGTATTAGCATGAGCCAAAAAGCCTGGTGAAGAGACTAACATAAAGGGTCCTCACTAAATACTGCATGGGATGAGACATATGGCAACCACAGGCCATGCTGTGGAGTTTCACCCACATTCTACAGCCACAAGAAGTCACTGAGGAAGACTTGACAAGGTAATGCAAGAATAGAAAACATGGACAGGTTTACTTTTGACAGAAAATATATGACTTAAATGAAAAGACAGATTGATAGAGAAGAAGGAAAATGTTGAGTACATTGTGTGGGAGGCCATTTCAACTTGAGAAATTTCCCTAACAAGTGAGTGATGGAGATAGAATGATAATCAAATTCAAGGCTACTCAGGGTTTTCATGATGCTCAATATGAGACAGGTGAGGAATGTGAAGATGTTGAAGTATCTCCAAGTCAGTGGCATTTACAAATGGGCCAGATTTAGAAATGAAAGGCCAGTTTTTTTCTCAGACGTGTTGCATTTAGAATGCTATCAAAATGTTCAAGTAAAGACATTAAGCTGGCAATGAGAAAACTGATTTCAAATACAAAAAGCATCCCTCCCATGGTAACTAACCATAAAACCAGGCAAAATAGAGAGGGCAACATTATAATATATTGTTCAAAAGGAAGTATTCAACCATGACCCCTCTGGGGGAAAAAATAATGTGAAAATCGAGCCTATAATTTCCCTGAACTTCTGCCTGGAAAATTTTCCAAACTCCAAAAGAGTGAGTCAAATGGGTTTTAAAAGAGCACAGCTTTATGGCTGGCCTTGGGAGACAACAATGAAGTAAAATTGGTGATGAGGCTAAAGTCTGTGCCACTGGATGCTAAAGATGGGGAAACGTCATGGACTCAAAAGTCTTTATGGAGATATTCTCAAGATTTTGGCTACAAATCCTGAGCCTAGATGCATGCACATTGTGAAACCAAAAGAGCCTGTTAAAGATCAACCGGTGCATCTTTGTGAAACAAAATGAGATGCTTATAGTTTCATACTTTTGGAAGTAATTAATCTTAACCAGGTGCAAAGAAAAAAGGCTCATTAATCTCCACCAGAAGCCAGAGTTGACTTTTGGAAAGACTATCTCTTAAGAGTTGAGTTTCCCAAACTGAAGAAGGTGTGTATAAAACCCTTAATAAAGTTTATTAAGATTAAAGACAGCATGCAAAGGAACATGATGTTCCAGCAGTAAATTACATACCAGCCAAACCAAAACTCAATACTTACTAAGCTAGAATAATGAAAATTTAAATTTAGGAAGATATAGTTCTGTACATCTAGCATTTAAAATAAAAATGTATAAAATGTGAAGAAACAAGACTGTAATAGGAGAAACTATTGCCAAATTCAATATAGCATTTGATCTGTCTGAGATTACCCAGTAGCTTAGTAAGGGACCAAGAGTAAATAAAAAGAAAAGTACATCTAAGATAAGGCAAAAATAAATGAATGCGTGAGTAATAAATATAAAGTGAAGATGAAAGAAAAACGTGAACTTTCACAACATCAAAACTATTAAAATAGGAGGTAGAATCCAGAAATAATAACTAACATACCTCTGACTCAATTCATTAAGAACAGATTTGGCTTTCTGCCTATAGCAGGAATAAAGGAGGTGGTGCCCAGCTTTGATCCTGGGTTGCAGGCTTTGGTGCTGTGATGCGATGTTCCACGAATTTTTAGCTGAGGGAGACCTGGTTTCTCTTAAGAACACTTTAAGGCTAATGGAAGGAAATGGAAATAATAATATCACCGTGAAAAGTTCCTGGATGATAACTACACATAATAAAACATATGCTGTGGAAGAAAAGCAAACTCCAGAACCGTGATTTTGAAGATCCTTTTTCATTCTTGGGATCCACTGGATCAATTGTCTACAGCTAACTGATTGCTCTTTCCCATCAGATGTCCTGATGGAGATGTGATTGGACTTGACATGGGTGACCGTGCATGTACAACATAGTGAAAACTAAGGAGAGTTGACCTACTTCGGTTATAAACATCTGAAAGTAAATGCCACTTATCTCACATTTCTATTGTGTCAGATTTTCTCCAGGAATTAAAAATGTTTGGGACTAAAGCAATTAAGAAAGCAGGTGTGGGAACTGAAGGAGATCAGTGAAAATGTCTCCATGACTTTGACATCAAATTGGAGACTTCTCTCAGAGCTAACAGATGCTACCAGTAAGAAACTGAATAGCGAGAGACATGATGTATCAATGATATAGACTCCTGTTGTGTAGACAGATTTTTAAAAGGCAAACCTTCCCATTGTAGCATTTGTAGTACTTTTCTCTTCACTGGAGAACAGGAACCAAATGCAGCTATTGATGCCAATGCTGGACTCCTTATTAACTAAAAACTAGAGTTTAGCAGTGATGCCATGTGTAAATGTTTGCTGCTACGAGAAGAAATCTCATCTAGTGAAATGAAGAGACAGTTGACCTCAGTCTCCTAAGAACGGACAGAACTAACTAGGCATTTCCCTAACACAGAAAACTGGTAAGGCCACAGATGTTTTGCATGTAGTTGAAGAATATTTAAGAAAACCTATATTTGCTGAGGGAAGTTGACTTCACTGAGGCCCAGCGGTACCTTCATCGGAAGATTCGAATGCTGGTGAAAAGCAACAGAAATAAATTGGAGAACATTACTAAAGTTGAATAACAAGCCCAGAACAACACCACTCAATAATTCAGTTAAACACAATGGGCGTGACATATTCAGAAGTAAAGTGAGACAAGAAGGTGGATTTAAAGAGGGAACCAACGGCAACAAATCTGAGGGCTGGAAAGAAAGGGCTGAATTGAAATGAAGGTGTTGGCGAGGAAATCCTTTGGCGGATAATTCATCCAGACCCCAAAGTACCACAAACTTTTCTCATCCTGTTTAGCAGATCTTGAGACTAAGTCGGCAGTAGGGAGTGTTTGGAATGCATGTTGCCGTCTAGATGACGCTGGTTCTAGAATTCCTGTGTTTTGGGCGAGTCGTGCGGCTCTGGCTCTGGTGTCGGGAGGACTTTTTTATCTCTGTGTGTTATCAAACTGCCTCCCTCACTTCTTTTTAAATTCAATCCATTGTTTGAGGATTTCATACATGAGTACTGTATTTTACTCACCATTTCCATTCTCTTTCTCACTTCGACCTCTCTCATGCTCCCTTCTAATTCATGGCCTCTTCCCTACTGTTGTTAAACATGCACACACTCTCTCTCTCACACATACACACAGACACACTCACACACACATATTATGTAAAAGTGTACATCAACATGTATACATCCCCCCACATACATACATTAAACAAATGAATAAAAAAGTAAAATACAATATATTCTGGTTTTTTTTTTCCTAATCACTCAGGAGATTGATAATAATCATCACTGAAAATTTTGTCTTCAGCTTGCTGTTCTAAAATTTGGAGATTATAGCTCATAATCTGTGAGTATTCAGTGGCATTAAATATGTTCTTGTCTCTATTTCTTTAACTTTGTTGTCTTTTTAAAAGCGTGTGTGTGCTTGTGTGCATTTACTTTTAAAACAAAAAAAAAAACCTTACTTTGAAGATTTATTTTTATTAATTTTATATGCATATGTGCATCTAAGTGAATGAATGTGACCTGTTCACAGGTGCACAAGGAGGCCAGAAAAGGGTGTCAGACTCCTTGGGGCTGGAGTTATGGACACTTGTGAGTCATTCATGTGGGTGCTGGGAACCACAGTTGTGTCCTATAGAAAAACAAGCACTCTTACCTATGAAACTTTATACTCTGGCCTCTAGAACTATGAAAGAGCATATTTCTTTTGTTTAATCCATTCAGTTTATGGTGAGCATGATTACCACAGGAATACAACACAGACACATAAAGAGAAAATTGTACTCACCTCCACACATCAAGACCAAGGTACTAAACAAGTAAGAAAGAATAAAAATAGTTCCATAAAAGATATAAAATGCAATCACACAGCAACATACATGTAGTTCAGCAGTCAAAATATTCTAAATATTGATAGTGAGCCCCTAACGTTGTGATGAAGCCATATTGTGAGGCAGACAATAGAAAACTTTATTTAGGTAAGATACATCTTTAACAAGCCAATCAAATGTACCATGAATAAAATAAAAGCTAACAGTAGATACAGCTTCAGTATAAATATTAAGGGGTCAGACAGATGGATTAGGGGACAATGATACTTGCTAACAAGCCTGATAACCTGAGTTTAACCCCAGTGACCCACATGATAGACAACACCCCACACACAAACACACATACACACACAAGTTTTCTACTGACCAACACACAATTGGCATGTAAATACACACACACACACACACACATATATATATCACATACTCACAATAAGTATATTTTTGTACATAAGTACAAAAATCTTTAAATTTTATGAAAAATATTGTAGAAAACAAATATAAAGAAGTAAATACGGCGGGATTCATCGTGGAGAGGTTTTGGAAAATGGTATATCATAAATTATTAATTTGATTGATTTTAAGCTATGTGCCAGTATTAAACGATTAGGATTCAAACATAATAATACAACCACGCTGAATAAAGAGAATCTACCGTATTCTTAATCCTTAATGCGATTGAAGCCTCTCGTCACCCTGGTGTTGTCTAGAAGGAAATAAATCAAAGAGGTATAGCATCAGCCACTAACATCAACCTGGGGAGGTTCTGGTGCTGTGCTAACAGATAAGAATCCTGGGGAAGGGAGAGAAAAATACATTCCAATAGGTCAGAGCTGCTACACATAGTAGCATCCATCCTCCAAATTCAGCCCTCTCCTGCCACTCCCAGGACTGGAAGGTGGGGACCCAGGTACTCAGCCTGGATGGGTCCTGCACGCTGGACTGCCCAAGCTAGTCTATCTGTAAGGATTAAACATTGCCATTGAAGATTTTCTGCTCTAAAGGCAGCAGGGAGTGAATAGAGCGTGAAAAAGTACTCTTAGCTTTTGCTATTTTGGACATGTTCCCACTACGTAGGTTTCTTTATAGTTCGTTTAAGTGCACAGTGTTAAAGGGGTATTGATCTACTGGAACTAGGCAAGTAGACCAGGATGCAGTGGCATAAGCGATGACTAATCAATAAAATCAGCCCTCAGAAGCTGTGCTGAAACACTCCAAACTCGCTGCATGTGTTGTTCACAAAGTCACACTTGAGACTCTCAGCTTCTAATGCCGTCCTTACCCGGCTTTTTAAAGACCCAGAATACTCTTAGAGCAATAGTTCTGTCAATCTTCTAAGTGTGGCCATTCAAACATATTCTATAGGCCTCATTGAAAGAAGACACCAAACAACTGGCTTCATCCCTTAGATCAAGAGAGAGATTTGTTTCAGCTGGAACAAACGCTGTACCGAGGAAGACATCTCTGTGCTCTCGAAGTTAAGGTTAATAGTTCAAAATACACTCTACGAAGCACAGAAAAACAAGAAATAAAATGTCCTGCCACATATAACAGCAAATACATCTAACACTTTGTACCTATATTGATGCTTGCACATTATCTGTGTTGAATCGTTTTATTCTAAAAACTATGCGAAATAGTGAATTCCATTATCATCATTAAAGACGCATGAAAATTGAAGCTGGAGGTTTAGATCAGTGATTTAGAGCATATTTGTCTCTGTCTCTTACAGAAGATCCAGATTCCATTCCCAGTGTCCACATGAGCGCTCACAACGATTCGTAACTTCACTTCCAAGTCATCCGAATCCCTCTTCTGACCTCCTCAGGCACCTGGCATATGGTATGCATGCAGACAAAGCACTTGTATGCAAAAAGTAAAAATAAATAAATATTTTGAAAAGACATATGGACATTAATGGATAGGAAAGTTAAATAGTCCACCCAAGGTTACACATCTCATAATTAAGGAGGTTTAAACAAAGGCAGTATGGCTCTAGAGTCTGTGTTATTAATCCAACATGATGCCCCACTCAAACAATGGAAAGTCCTTCCAGATGGAGGTCATGCTTGGTTTCTCTACAGCGGTCCCTGAGATATTGTGAAAACACAATGTGTTCATACATAGAAATGTCTCAATGGTAACTGACGCAGGTACGGCTTAGGCCCTCAAACGTCTTTAGACATTCCCAGGACCAGTGAAGTCTAGTTGTGAGAGCAACTCAAGGGGCAAGATCATCATTCAGTGTCCTGCTGCATCTTTATACTTCCTCAAAATACAAAACTAATCTGAGAGCTGACAGCCTTTTACCTAAGTTCTCACTGGTATAATTCTGACTCAAAGACAAGGAAGTTTAAGTTTAAAGTTTAAGTTTAAGTTAAATATATCTATTTAACTTATATATAAATATATATAAACATATATATATGTATATGTATATACATATGTATATACTTATACATATATATGTATGTGTGTGTATATATATATATGTGTGTGTGTATGTATGTATATGTCTCTGTGGGGCCAGGGAGATGATAATTTGCCTTGATTTGCTGACTAAAAGAATTCAAAATGAGGAAATGGTGAAGTGACTCTGGGATTATGTACACAGAGAAGATGACACAGTGTTTATGACTAAGGGTGACAGCAAGCAAGATGATAAAACTCATAGACAAAGGTGTTTCTGCAATATTGAGACTGTCAACAAAGACATCTGTTAGCTGAGATGCTCTGTGTGCCATGAGTCAAGTACTTATTGACTGCTTCTGGGGCAGATGCTTGGTGGCAAACATCACGTGAAGGCGAACAAATAATATGCATGCTGTCAAACACGGGTGGAGAGATGTCCAGCTCCCATAAACCCTGTCTAAGTAAATATAAACAGCTCATTAGCATCCAGGCCTTAAAGGCCAGTCATCTTAAACCCTCCAACACAAAGGCGGTTGGAGGTTATAAAAATAACCCAAAATAAAATGTTTCTTATTTTGATAAATCAGTGGTGTTCTTCACAGACATCTGATTCTAGCCTGAGTTTGAACAAATTTGGCAACAATAGTTTATTTCACTTTAGGGTATTCATTGTTTTCCTATTTAAAAACTTCCTAGTTTGCTTAATTATTAAGTAATCAGGAATATCATGCTGATGTAGTTTACCTTTCTCTCCTATGCCAATTTCTTGAGACTTATGAATTAGTTGTGAACAATCATTTGGGTTTATATGTGGAATTTTGTATGCATAACATTTGCTCTTCTCAAACATAGCCCATGTTACCATTTGTATTCTAATGCTGACTTACATTATTCAATAAGATAATGATTCTCAAACAGCTTTTCCAGTGGCCCAGGTTTGGGGATGTAGAAGGGGGCTTGGGTGAATAAAGGAAAGGCAATTAAAAGGTCAAGGGAATTGTACTCAGGGCCTTCGTAACTAAGTTTCTTATTGCTATAACAAAATACTTAAGACAATTAAGATGAAAAAGTTTCAGCCAGGCAATGGTGGTACACACCTTTAATCCTAGCACTTGGAAAGCAGAGGCAGGAGGATGTCTGTGAGATTGAGGCCAGCCTGGTCTACAGAGTGAGTTCCAGGACAGCCAGAGTTACAGCAGAGAAACCCTGTCTCAGGAGGAAAAAAAAAAAAAAGGAAGAGAAGTCTTATTTCAGTTCACAATTTCAGAACTTTCCATCTATGCTCAATTTGGTCCATTTTTATTTTTTGTGGGTAGGGGAGTGGTAACTGGCTGTACTAAGGATCGCAGTACATCAGAAAGGGAACAGGGCATGGAGTGCCAGCGTCCCATTACCCCTGGGCATACTCCATTAGCCTCATATCTTTGCACCAGGTCCCAACAACCATCAGTGCCTGGCAGATGAGCCTTTATATTTAAGCCTTTAGGAGACACTTTAAACACAAATAATAGTACCATGTTACAGTGTTTTTTCGTTGTGAGGGAGGGGTGTGGGAATTCTCTTGGGTTACCAATCAAACGCACATGTATGGAGTTGTGCTCTTCAACAGAAAATTTTCAATCTTGCTATCTCCAGGCCGCTTACATATTACCCACAATTCCCTTTTCTTTCTTTCTCTCTCTTCCAGTGGAGCAAGATGCCCAAAGGAAAGAAGGCCAAAGTGAAGAAGGTGGCACCGGCCCCCATGGTTGGTCGTGAAGAAACAGGAGGCCAAAAAGGTGATGAATCCTCTGTTTGAGAAAAGGCCTAAGAACTCCGGCATTGGGCAGGAAATCCAACCCAAAAGAGGTCTCACAGGCTTTGTCAAATGGCCCCACTACATCAGGCTGCAGAGGCAAAGGGCCATCCTCTGTAAATCACTCCAAGTACCACCGGCCATTAACCAGTTCACCCAGGCCCTGGACCAGCCAACAGCTGCCCAGCTGCTTAAGCTTGACCACAAGTACAGACCAGAGACAAAGCAGCAGAAGCAAAGGTTGCTGGCCTGCGCAGGGGAGAAAGCTGCTGACAAAGGGGACGTCCCAACTAAGAGACCACCTGTACTTAGAACAGGGCTCAATACAGTCATCACCTTGGTGGAGAACAAGGCTGAGCTGGTGGCAATTGCCCTTAAGACATAGTTTTTCCATTGAACTGGTGGGCTTCCTGCCTGCCCTGTGTCACAAGATAGGGATCCCGTACTGCATCATCAAGGGGAAGGCCAGGCTGGGGTGGTGTTGGGGAAGTTTATTTTTAGTTGTGTTTAAAATGTTTTTATGCACTGTTGAGTGAGGGGCTACCCTAGGTCTTGGTGGTTTGTATTGTCTGAAGGTGTTGGGTTTGTGTGAGGGATGTTAATTGGTAATGATCTGCGTATGGCATCAGTAGAACACATGAGGCGTTCTGAATCAATAAAAACACCTGAGCTCAGATGCTCGGGTTTCCACTGTGGAGCACCTCACTTGCCATTATCGTGGTTCCTGCTGCTGAGGTCTGGAAGGGTTTGCACCTATGAAAGTGCCTCCTTGTCTCTTGGCTGAACCACCACGGCAATGTACTACTACAGGGTGGCTAGTTCACAGGAAGACATGCACCACTATTGCCTTCATACAAGTTAACTGGGAAGACAAGGGTACTCTGTCCAAGCTGGTGGAAGCTATTACGACCAATTACAATGACAGATATGATGAGATCAGTTGTCACTGGGGAGGAAACGTCCTGAGTCCCAAGTCTGTGGCTCAAATTGCCAAGCTGGAAAAGGCAAAGGCCAAAGATAGTCACTAAACTGGGTTAGATATATACTGCTAAGTTTTCTGTACATAAGTATAATTACAAAATTATCATCCAAAAAAAGAGAGAGAGAGAGAAATTTTAAAAAAAACTTCAACATCTACTCTTCACCCTACTTCGTGTTTTTGTGGGACTCTTAACAGTGGGAGTGGGGGTGTCTCTGACTCTTTTGCCTGCTCTCGGGACCTTTTCCTTCCTACTGGGTTGCATGAGGGTTTAAGCCTTGTCTTATTGAATTTTGTTATGACCTGTCTGGCTAATGTCTTTTGGAGACCTGCTCTTTTCTAAAGGGAAAAGGAAGAGGAATGAATCTAGGGGGTTTGGGGGTGGAGAGCTGGGAGGAGAAACTGAGGACAGGAATGCATTGTATGAGAGAATAATTTATCTTCAGTAAAAAAGGAAAGACAAAAGCATTCTGCTCCTAAAATAATGTGTTTTGACTACTCTCAGCTACTGATTCATGTAACAAATTATTGAATGAAATCTCAAATGTAGCCAAATATTGCCAAACATTTAAGCCACAACTTAATGTAACACACTCTCTATCTGGAAAAGATTTAACTATTTAGATATCTTTTATATCCTAAAACAACTATTATATTCTGTGCATCCTACTACATTCTTATTTTTGCTAAAACTGACAATTTTCTTTTCAAGGTAATCTATAAGCTTTATGAGTTTGTTTTTCTGTTCTGAAACATGAATAGAAATGAAACATTTGAATCAAACAGTAAAATTAATTTATGTCTTATTTCTGGAGTTCAAGGATAATTTAATTTCAATTTGTTCATTTGTGGTATTTCTAAGTTCATTCCAAGAACAATGTTGCTGTTCAGGAATTTATCTACCTTCATAATAAAAACTGCCTCAGTAATCTCATGAAAATTCTCTGAAATCTATTTAAGGTCATATAGATAAGAAATAGTCAAAACTTCTTAATATAAGTTCTTTGTAAATGTCAGTTTGTGACCAAGTAGAAAGTAGATATTCGTGAGAATCATTCTGTACAAAATGAAATTGTAGATCTCTTATTAGTCTTTATTTCCTCCTTAAATTAAGGAAAACTAATAATTTCATAACACTGGACAGAAATTCGAAATTATTTTATCTAGCATGCCTATCTATAATTTAGTATCAGGAAGCTAAAGGCCAAGAAAAGAGAAATAGCTTCTTATCAAATAGGGAAATCAGTACTAACAGAATCTTCTACCTAAGGCCTTTTCTATTACATCATATTGGACATAATTTATAAGTGTGGGCAGGAGGGTATGAGTATGTCTACACGCAGTCGGGAGTGTGTGTATGCCTTTGAATGAAAAATAAGGAACCGGGAGGGTTTTCATTGGCAAATAAACTGCATGTATTGATTTGGTACCGTGTGATATTTTGAGAAAGGTGTACAGACACACACACACACACACCAGGAAATGGTGAAGTAAGGACAATTAGAATTTTTCATTTCTCTCTCCTCAAACAAAATTTCTGTGTAGTTAAATTCTGTAAGCTCCTCTCTCTAGTCTCTATGAAATATATAGCAAACTGCTGTGGACTATCTTCAACCCTACACTGGGATAGAACATTAGAACCTTCTCCTCCTTCTAGCTGTATTTTGATGCTCATTATCTGATCTTCCTCTAACATCACTTCCTAATCTCTATGGCAGTGATAGGATGTGGCTGTGTAGGCTGATCACATAGCATGCAAGTAGCAGATATGGAAAAGAAAGGTCTGCAGCAAGGCACACCCTCTGTGACCACATTTCTACAATAGGCACCACCTCTTGAAGTCCATTCAGCTTTGCGCTTGTCAATTGATGAGTCCATTTATAAAGTTTTCATCCTCATGATTCACATCCTCTCAATGGCACCACCAGATAGGAACCAAGACTTCAACTCATGGGCTTTGGGGGAACCATCCAAATTCTATCCCATAACTAGATACATATAGTATCTAGTCAATCTAATCAATTCCCTTAGTTTCCAAACATAAGCAAGGAAATAGCATTTGTCTCTCTATGACTGATTTATTTTACTTAATATTATCCAGTTCCACCCATGTTCCCATGAGTGACAGGATTTAATTCTGTTTTATGGTTTAATATCCCATTGTGTATATATAGTCGTTATCTGTACATCCATCAACAGATGCTCCATTGGCTCCATACTTTGCTTTTATGAATAGTGCTAAAGTACTCGTGGGAGTGAATGGACCTCTTATTATAACAATTTTATTTCTTTGGGATGAACACTCAGTAATGGGATAATGCAATCATAGGATAGTTTTATTTTTAGTTTCTTGGTTTTGCTTAGTTGTTTTAAGACCATCCATCGTGTGTTTGAAATGGCTGTATCATCTCACAGTCCCACCAACAGTGCATGAGTTCCTCTTCCTTGGCATTTGCTATTTTCTGTCATTTTTTACTATAGCTGTGCTAACGACGACGAGATTGTAACCTCAGGTCAAGATTGCCTTCTTTGAGTCATCTTCTCTAGAAATTATAGCAATAAGTAAAACACATTAGACACGTTCTATTTAAATGTATTTATGAGATTACAGGAATAAATTTTACTAACATCACAGTTAAAACTTGCAAATACTGTCAGTAAAAGGCACATGAAACTATGGTTGCTTCTGCTGTTTAAAATCCATCCTCCTGGAATCTCCTTCATTTCAGTCAAAAATAGAGAGGTAGACAGTCCTCTTAAAGCCTTCTTCCCCACTAACCTGTCTATGGCTCTGAGAGCTTTCTCAGTCTGCTGGGCATAGAAGTTGTTTCTGAGAACGTACACCAGTGGCTTGCTTGACTTCCTCTACTCTATTCCAAAACCTTAAGATTACACATTTTTTGCATGATGTTGAGTTATGCTGTTCTGTAACAGTCATAAATGTCCTCAATTTAAGTATGTGTCTGTTACTATAGCTTATCAACTTTTTCAACAAATGACATATGCAATGATAAAGTCTAATTTAGTAAATAGACAAGTTGGGAAACACAAATTTACCTAGGCCTGTGAGCCAAGAGCATGAGAAATAATCACTCGGGAAGCAACATGGAGATTCATCGTGTTCCAATGCAAAGGACACGACTCCTGGAGGAGGTGTTCTTACAGCTAGAAGGGATGTGTTCTTAAAGATATTTGAGAAGCGTTCAAGAAGAAGGACTTTTGAGATCACAAGAAACCAACAGTTATCAAAATCTATTATGACGCCAGAAGAAGTGGAAAATTCCTGCTGGTGGGCAGCAGTGACTGAGATTAGGTACAACAACTAAAATCTTATTGGAAGAAAATACAGTGTCAACTAAACCTGTCAATTAAGCTAGCAGTGGTGTAAAATAGATACATTCCACCACCACTACATGAGCAGGAAAACAAACTATTTCCGTGAGCCACCCTCAACTGAGTAACGGGGAGATTTAAACTTTCCTATAACTATCACCAATAGCCACTTTATTGAACCACTCTCCACCTGCAGCATTATCTTTGAATTAAGAATGCTCTGAGATTTGACTTTGTACTTTCTGAAAATTACTAGAGCATCATCTTATATTTCACTCCCTCTTGTACAGAGTGAACTTCCCACCATCCAACACCATCAGCATCCAGATGTTCCTCAAAGTTAGTTTAATTTTTTTAATAGCAGATACATAAAAATATGAAAGCATATATATATATATATATATATATATATATATATATATATGTAATATCTAAGTCTAGAAGGGCTTGTAATTGCTCTAATATAGAGCACAGAGAAAAAAAACTTCCAAATGTTCCATGAAGGACAATACAGCTTCCATCTAGACCACTGGCCCATTTTTCTAGACTACTGAGTCACCATAGAAGGCATAGTATTGAGGTGGATTTTTATTGTGAGACCATCTAGCACAGCTCTCCTGAAACTTCCATGTTCTGAACAACAGGCCATGTGTAAAGCATGGATAGGTGCTCTACTTATCAGGCTTGATTTAGGAATTAACAGCCCAAATCACACACCTCCAGATTATTCCAGCCCCAAACATCAATTCACTTTCTCCTCAGTCAAGAAACAATTACTACAAAAACAGTAACAGTGTGTTTATCACAAACTGGTCTTCCTACGAGAATTTTTAACACAATAAACTTCGCTGATATGTGCTTTTGAATAAATTCAGAGATAAACATGAATATTTCACTTTCAATCTCATTTAATTTATACTGCCATGTCAAGCATATGAGATACAAAGGAAAAAAATAATTTAAACTTCGCTTATATCTGTTAAGACACTAGACAAAAGAGACTCCGTGTGTCTTTCATCTTTGTATTTCTCGTGGTAGCATCTAGCATACAAACCTACTCCAAACCTTTTATTTCTCCACTGAAGAAATCATGACCCAGAAAGGTAATATGTCTTCTCCTTTCACTCAGTAAAACCAATTAAAAGGCTATTAAAACTAGTCTGTACCCAGGATGAGTGTTTCACTTAAAATGCACAGAGAGACACACACATATTTTTAATCAGCTATACATGCAAGATTAATATTCTCCCTATTTAGTTTAACATTTTGGAGGCACACTGGTCTACATCTAGGACATTTTTGTAAAGCAAAAAAGAAGGAACAACTGAATATAATTCTTAGAAGGCATTCAATCAATTTGGGGATTATGACTTTGATACACCCCTTGCTACAACTTTTCTCTGTAGCTGTGATATTAGAGACATTTGTGTATGATCATGTAATTCAAATATTTTAGCATATTATAGGTTTTGGGGGAAAAGCTGAAAAGTAAACCTTTCATGATATTGAATTTTAAATTGTAGAGCTAGGGAGATGGCTCAGTGGATGAAGCCCGGGGATCAGAAATTGATAATTTACAAAATCTAGACAAAGAAATCTTAGAGTTTTTGTTCAAACTCTCATGTACCAACGTAAATTTGCCTACTCTCATTGGTGTTCGTAATTGAAAGGAACAGGGGTGGAAAAGATAAATTGCAATCAAATAGTGTTGCAGTAGATCTACCTGTAAAAGGTTTTAAGAGTAAATACCAGAAATGACTCATTCTTCCTGAGAAAATCCTGGAAGCTCTTTGAGAGGACATTATTTTGAGCCAGACTTATAAGAATATTGAGAAAAGAAGAAAATAAGAACAAGAAATAAAACTCGAAGTCTGATGGGAATACCCATAATCTAAGTGAGAAACAACTCACGGCAAGCGCGCTTCTCATCCCTTTACTCAGTGCGCCTAGGACACGGGCACACGTCAAAGGAGTTTATCAGTAAGAGTCCCGCTGAGGTTCGGTTCACCTTACGAAGGTCTTTGTGTACCATGATAGTTTCAACTCTCTTTACAGATAGGTAATGGGAAGCAGTTTCTGAGGAAGAGTATAATATAATTTGATTTATAAATCATAAAAGGAACCAATTGCAGTGATGAAGAGAAGGAATGAAGGAAATTCCGGGAGCTGAGGTGGCTGGAATAGGTAAAACGAGACAAGAACAGCATCAGAGGAATGGGATGAAGGTCAGAGACCCTCGACATCTGAAGAGGGCTTTCTTTTAGATCAAATGACTAACTGTGGGCAGTGAAGGAAAGGAATAAATCAGACTCGCTAAGCTGAGTGGCTGCATGGATTCTGACAGTTTTAATAAGCAATGGAATGCACTCAAAGCAATAATTGGGAGGCCATAGCATTTATAAGACACAACAGCAATCGTTTCAATTTTAAAAACTTCAATAATTGATGACATTTTATTCCACTGCCTAAGTCACTTCAGACGTGTTTTCTCATGACTAAACATTCTGAGCCAGTATCGAGGCCTCCTCAACACTCAATTACTGGAAATTTTGCAGTACATATCTTTATGTAGATGTATTTAAAGTATTCTGAAGGTCATATATTTACTGTTATTTACTTGACTTGATTTGAAGTCATCTAGAAATTAAGATGCAACTTAGGTGTATCTGTAAGGTATTTCAGAGGGGATCCACTGAGAGGGGGCCCTCCCTGAATGTGGGTAGCATCATCCCATGATCTGGAGGCTCAGAAATAATAAAAGCAGAAAGAGAAAGCCAAACAGGCTCTGGCCTTCCCTTTGCTCTGCTTTTGGCCCTGCCATGAGTGAAGGGAGTCTCTCCACCCGACCTCCCTGTCATGATGCTGAACACTTGGAAACTGTGAGCCTGAATTAATCACCCACCCCTTTTAGGTTGTTCTGCCAGAATTTTGTCACAGTGATGAAAAGCTAATTCATATAAATAGCCAGGTTCTCCTAATGAAATCGTAGAGCAGACGAATTCTGTCCTAACTATGATGTAATCTACCATGTAGAGGAACTTTCATTACTTCACACATTTGCTTATTTTCTCCTTACTTGGTCCTAGGAGGGAGGGGTGGAATCTAACAGCCTGGTAAGTCTAGAGTAACTGCTAGCCGGAGTTCCCTGAGAAGGAGGTAAAGATGGGGTTAGATATGAAAAATGTAGCTGGGGAAATACAAATGAAAGGGAGAGAAAACTTTCAGAGTCCAATCCTCTTTGAGAACGGAGTAAGAAGAACCTCTTTCTACAGAGTCATTCCAAAAGAGGTTTTAGAAAACCAATTGAGAACCATGACCGAAGTTGCCTGTGGGAACAGTCTTTAGAAACTAACCAGCACCCAGCACACCATCGGTGCTTAGTCACTACCCCAAAGCAGCTCCCAGGGAACACGAACTGCAGAGCAGTTGAGCAGATGGACCCAGAGCACAGAGACTGAAATGACCAGCCCATCTCACTCCCCACTGTAAAGATGTGCCTGTGGCTGCTACAGCACAAACTGGGCATGTGCTATCCAACTCCTTCTCTCTCTCCTTTTTTGGGGGCAGGGCAAACTCCCTCAAAAGATTTGCTTTGGATGGTTCAAGGCCAGAATGTAAGGTTTACCCTATGGAGGACAAAGAAACTTGTGATTATTTTTACAAGAGGAAATGGGAGGGGTGGCATGTCTGATAATAGACATAGCACAAGGGCCTTTCAGCAGAAACTACAAGTTAGGATACTGGCACATATATGTAGAAACTGAGGCTTCCTGAGCATGTATGGCACATAGCTTCAGTTTTCACTTTATCCATGTATAGAAATTTACATCTGTGTATGTAGAAATTTGCAGTGGTGCTGTTTTTGTTTTGTTCCTCTGAACTGCTCTGAAATACTTTAAGGCTTGAACTTCATGGTATTTTTTTTCATGGTCATGACCACAGGTTACAGCAGCTTTCGCTGTGGACGGTATCATGTACATATACCAAGACTACATCATGCCAAATGTAAGAAATAGGAGGTTGTGAGCACCTCCAAGGGATTGGTCTAAAGCTTACCTGACAAATACTGGGGCAGGCTCAGGGTGCAGTCTTTGCTTCTGAGCCTGAGTTTACCCAGATATAGCTTACTATCCAGATGTAGCTGAGGCAAAGGCCCAAGGATTAGAAATCACTTTACATGGAGGCCTATCAGGCATGAAATAGCACAATTGTTGTTATTACACTAAGGTTCTGGCAGCCACTTCTGAAATGCTACACTTTGAAGTGTCTGGTCTTACATGACTGGTATCAGCCAAAGACAAACCCTACAAAGGAGAAATGCAAAAGCAAGAAGCTATGAATATGGGATGCCAAAGGACCTTCTTTGAAGGATGCTTCCTGAAGCTTCCACCAACCATTAATAGCTTCTGAACTTTGCAGCAGTGTTTCAAATGCCACAATCTTGAAGAGAAGCCAGCTTGCAGGTGAGTTCCCCCTCACACACCTGGTGTAAAAATTAACCTTTTACTCTTTGCTCCCACTGGGTTTATGAGGTCAAGACAACTGGCATAAACCTACTAGTATTTTAACAAGCTAACCAAGACTGTGCCCTCAGTCCAAGCGCCCTCATTTAGACACCACTGAGTTTGTACTGTGCTCTGCAGGAGTAACATTTGATTAGACTTGATTTTGGCTGGTTCTGGCTTCTGGATTTCTTGCCTTCTAGAACTGTTCCAGAGACAGGCTGATTTCAAAATGAGTTAGACCTAGAGCTGCAGTCATCTCTGTGCCCAATTTATCATATGGACTCTTTAAAAAAGTGTATCTCGCAAATCATTTGGCGTTAGGTTAAGACAGCTAAGGGCCCAAAGGATCTACAACCATTCAGGAAGAGATTAGCCATCCTGCGACTTTCAAACCCAGTTCTACCAAGCACTCAGAACCCCTCCAGCTGCCTCTGAGCAGAACATTTTACGTTAAAAAGAATGGATTTCTTTAGCATTTTCTACCACAAGAGCAAGAGAATTTGAATGCGGACTTTATTTCCTCCCTGCCTCCCATTAAACTTGAATGTATGCTCTGGTTCTTTCCTGCCTGCTCCTCCGGACCTGCTCCCCTCCTGTCTGCTGACCCGTGTACTGCATGAAGCCCTGTTCATCTTACTGGATTCACCCAGAGAAGCAACAAAACTAGAAGAGAAAATAGGCCAGGCTAGCATTTTTCCTTCAACATGTCAGCTGCATTTCTCTATTGAAAGTGTCCCTGTTCTTTGGGAGCATGGATGCTGGTAGATTGTTCATGCTCCAGCAGATGGCCACACATCCATGCATGTATGAGCAACACTTGCTGAACTCAGGAGCTCATTAACAAAAATTTTACAGCTAAGTGAAGGTCATGATTTGCAAAAGGGCATACCATGAGAGTGATTTAAAATCCACAAATGGATCCTCTGAAGACACGCAGAATATTCGGTCAAATTACTTGTGACATTTTTGAGGTACCGCTTTAGTGTTACAATTCTGTTTCATTAAATGTAGACCATTTTATCAAAAATATTTAGACATTCTGTTACAATATATTGCATTTGCCCTCAGCAGCTACCTATTTAAAATTTGGCTCCAGCTGCCTAAAATGTATAAATGCACTCAATGTAAATGCTGGAATTTGAAGTGTCGCTTGGCCAATGTGCAAAATAATGACGTGGTAAAATTCAATATGACTACAGCACAGGATACACTGCAACTTGTGCATAAATATGTCCACAGCATGTATTCCATGATAATCTCTATGATTAACAAAGACAGAGTTCCCTTCTACAACTGTGGCAAGAACAAGATGACCGAGTTCCACAAGTGTAGAATGTGTATCAATAAAGGGTTAATCAGGTTCACTGGTTATGGAGGATCCGACTGCACATCCTCTTGGTTGTCTAGACTTTGGGGATACATACAGTTAGTGCAGTATCTTGGTTCCAGAAGTCCTTATTCTTAATAGGATAAGTAAATGTTGATGTGCCTAATTTTTATGCAGAACTGCTTATTAAACAAAAGCTTCTTTGCCAAAGTCCTTATCTACAGGGGCCATTTTGGTAGAGAAGGCTATCAGGAATTCTGGAGTGGTGCCTGTGAGATGATGAGAAAGATGTAAAGGATATAAAGAAGCACCTTTTTTGTTTCTTTTTTTCTGCTAATTGGCTGGTGTTCTCTGATGGATAAACAGCCACCATTTGTACCTACCTTTAGATCATGGCAACATGTTAGTAATGATAAGAATTTACCTCTGTAGCACCTATACTGACTCCACCTTGAGAACCAAGCTGCAGAAGATAAGCTATTTTTTTTTTTGAGACAGGGTCTCACTATGGAGCCCTGACTGGCCTTGAACTCACAGAGATCCTCCTGCCTCTGACTGAGTGCTGACTTAAGCTACCACACATGGCCAATAACAAATTTTTAAAAATAGAACATGAAGTAGGGAGGGAGATGGGGTGGGGGACACTAGAGGAGCTGTGAGGATATAATAGCAGTGGATGGATATGATTAATATGCATTTTTATGTATGTACACACACATATATATACACATGTTCACAGATAAATATGCATATGTATACATAAACATAAAATGAATACACACAAATGTAAACATACACATACACACAGATACATATAAATATACATACATAAACATACACATTTACATGCCATAAGCATATACAGGCACAAACCTAAATATAGACATGTACACACTAACATAAGTATATACATGTACACATGCATAAACATACACACATACACAGATATAAATATATATATGTACACTCACAAACATAAATATACACATGCACCCACACATATAGACATACACACAAGTGTAAATACACATGTGTATGCACACATAAATTCACACATGTACTCACTTAAATATACACAGTTCAGCACATATAAATTCACACGAGTTCAAACATATAATCATGCACACATGTGTACACACGTAAGTGTACACACGTATACTCAATTTTTGACCACTTGTCACACACAATTCTCTACAGTCTTACATGGACTAACATTTTTCCTTCCTCAAGCGTCACCGTGAAGGAGACTCTATTGCTAGTTATTTTTCAGTCGTAACACTTAGATGCTTGGCTAAATTAATTAACTTACCCAAGGAACACATCAAGGGGTGACAGAGCAAAAATAAAACAGGTAGCCTGGCCCCTGAACCATGCCCTTGCCTGTTAGAGAATCATGAAAAGCATATTTGGGTGATGCGTTTGGTGAGAGGGGAGCTGAGATAAAATAGACAGGATGGATCAAAGGGTCTGTATTGCCCCGGTGCACTGTTTGTCCTTCACCCTTTAGTTTGGAGCTAATGGAAGATTTTGAGGAATTGGCTAGAGCAAAGCTTTTTTCGTAAGGCTACAGAAGGAATCTGAATTAGACTGATGAGGCTGATTTACTAGCACTGCTTTATTACCGCAGATTTATTTTACAGCCCCTGCACAAGAACGTGCGTCAATGACAGCTCGAGACATTGTAACTAACACTTGTGGAAACAAGGTTAACAGCGGGAATGCAGAGCAGGGAGTGGGAGAGAAGTTGGGGAGCTATGTGTCCCTCATGCTCACAGATACTTTTTGTTTAGAGATAGGTTTTTAAAAGCAGAACCCCACATGGGGTGTGAGAAGACTGCTGAGGTGGAAGGAGAAGGAATGGCGGGGCTACGGATGGAGATCATCACAGGAAACGCACGCCTGCTGTTTATTAGGAAGATGCGGCCCTGTGTGTAGAGAATCTGAAGCTTTGACTCAAAGCAACGAAGAGTCTTCCTTAATTGCAACATAGAGCACATTGATGATTTGATTCTGAGTGTTTAATCGTAAATGCCTTCTTGAGGACTACATCTTGCCCTGACCACGTTTATCCTTACTCTTTGCCTCCTGGCGGCCAAGAGGAGAACAGCTTCTCTGCACTGGGCTGTCCCTTCTCATCCTGCCACACGGCCACGGACCCACACCCTGAAAACAAGTGCCAAAGAAAACCCCTCCTTCTTTACGTTGTTCTCTCCGACATTTGGTCATGACAATGAAAAGTCAGCATGCTCACGTTTAGCAAAAGGAAGGGTCTAAATTACTGCGCGTAGATTGGTGAGAAGCAGATGGGCAGAACAGATTCACACATAACTGGATAGGTGGATACACGGACAGACAGGTAAGTGCTATTACACGTTTAGTCAATTTCCCAGTTTCTAAAATGTGAAAGTTGCAATCGTGTTAAGATTCTGCGAGTTGAAAGCTAGACTTGAATCATGATTTACATGGTCCATGTACCAGTCAATGGGGAAAGGAAAATGACTGAAGGCCTTGGTAATTGTCTCTAACATCTGAGTTTGGAGTATTAATAGGTGTTCTTGAGGCTAAAATTGTGTGTTATTTCACATCATTAAGAAGTCTAGTGAGAACTGGACTTTGGGACAGCTTTTTCACTAAACCATGAAACCAAATACTCAGACATGTTCCTTCTGCTGGTACTAATAGGCTGTGCTTCCTTCACAAGCAACAGTATTTAGGACGGTTTCCATCCTATGTATGGGATTTTGTTTTATGCTCTTTTGTTTTATGCACTCAGATTTTCTGTTTGTGTTAGCATGGTGTGCTGGGTAGTTTCATATCAGCTAGACACAAGCTAGAGTCACTAAAGAAGAAGGAGCCTCAGTTGAGAAAATTCCTCTGTATGATCAGATTGTAGGCAAGCCTGTAAGACACTTTCTTAAATAGTGATTGATGGGGGAGGGGAGCAGGCAGCCCATTGAAGGGGGTTCCATCCCCGGGTTGGTGTCTGGGTTCTATAAGGAAGCAGTTTGAGCAAGCCATAAAGCAGCACTCCTCCATGGCCTCTGCGTCAGCTCCTGCCTCTACGTTCCTTCCGCATTTGAGTTCCTATCCTGATTTCCTTTGAGGGTGAACAGTGATATGAACTTGTAAGCCAAATAAACCTTTCCCTTCCCACACTGGAGTTTTATCACAGCAATGGTGACCCTAAGTACAACTCTTGGTATAAAAAAGTGACACTATAGCCCTTGAAAATATTTAAACCATACTGAATTGTAAATTTTAAAAAAATTCATTGAAATTTCAATGAAAATAAATCAAAATACAAACATTTATTTATTGTATGCAATAAATAGAACCTCACAACTCTTGTCCAGATGATTTATATTTTATTGTAGCATAAATGGAAATTCCAATAAGGAAATTTTTTTTCTACTGCTTAGACAGTATTTTGAGACAAAAGCTAATTCTGCAGATGTACTCTAAAAATGTTTTCACATTTAAATCATTTGTTGCAGAAAAAAAAAAAACTAAAGAGTTTTTTAACTTATATTTTTAGACTGTATAATGAGATCATTATTTCCAGAGAATAATTTCTCTTTCCAATTGCCTGAAAGCACTACCATAATAATTTGATTTAGATTGGGGGAAAAAAAACAATCACGGTCTCTTTCCAATTAAAAGACATATTTCATTTTCCAATACCTTCATTCTTTTTTTTTTTTTCTCAAACTCATTACGAACTGAACAATTTCAGTCAGGACAAGCAACTTGTATAAAAACAACTAAGAGTTACCATGACATTGTGATGTGGTAATGTTGTCTAACTTTGGGCAGAGGAATGTTTGTATGAGCAGGTAGATACTCAGCTTTTTAAAATCATTTCTTATTACAGTGTATCAGCTGTGGAAAGAAAAAAAAAAACTAGAGCATGTCTTTGTGATTCGCATGATATAGCACTGTCAAAATATTTCTGTAAGACTCAAGTATGTCAATAAATGCAACGGTTGTTGTTCTATGGCTGAATAGAGAAATCTAAATGGAGCTTAAAGTGACTACATGAAAGTAAAGAGCTTGTTAGGGCTACAAAATCAAAACCCATCCTTCCAGGTGTATTTTTTAATCGAAAGTATAATTTCAGAAGAAATTTGAAACTATTTTCTTTTGAAATACGCTAGTCAAGCAGAATTTTGTAGCAAGGTTTCTATTCTAAAAGTAACATGTTTTAATATAGACTTAATGAAGAAAAGCAAAGTTAATTCAACAAGTAATTTTCATTTCTAAGAATTTCATCCAAATATATATATATATGTAGTTATTTCTTTTACTCTTTTCAACAATCCTGAAAAGCTGCCATTTTGTGTTTCATAAATGGACAATCAGAAGCAGAAAAGGAAAAATATTAACCCAAGACCACACCACTGATCATGAGAAGCATAAAAATGCTGAGCCAGATGTCAATCAACAGCCCTTCTTTCATTGAAATGGAAATTTTTTACCTTCTGTGCAACAGTTTCCTCTGCTTAGTTACAACAATGTTAACTTTGGCAAGGATGGAGGAACAAATGGAAAGAATATAGCCTTATCATAGCTAAAAATGATTAACCCCTGTCCAGGAAGTTTATTTCTAGTTATGTTTATAATAATTGTTTTGTACATTGTTAGGGGAAGGACTACCTAGTCCTTGGCAGTTTTTATAATCTGCAGATGTTGGATTTGTGTAAATCTGTGAGTAGGACGTTTGCTTCCTCATGACACACACCTGCTCACTGCTCTCTGGCAGAGCCATTGTAAAAGAGCAAAGTTCCTGTGAAGGAATTCTTTCGGACTTCTCTCCCACAGTCTCTAGCGACAAGAAGAGAACACTTCCCTTAGGCCTTGCGTTCCTCCAGCATAAAGGTACCATAGCTCAGCTGCTAAAGGATTGTGCCCTGAAACTAGGCTGCAGGTTTCCTTCATTATGCAAATACGCCTTTGGATGAGGAGCCGGAATTTTTGTATCAGTAGAAGCTTCTGAAGAGCTTCTGCATCAATAAAAACACCTGAGGTCAGGTGTCCAGTGTAGTACTTGCCATGACAGGTGGTTTGCCTTGCTAAGGTCTAGCAGGGTTTGTGTCTATGAAAATGTAGTCTGTCTTCTTTGCAGAACTACACAGTAGCAAACTGCTACAAACCCCTTTTTCCTAATAATTCACTTTTAGGAATCCATGCTATAAAAAAATTTTTTCAGTTTTTTAGGTTAGCATGCAAGGTTTTCTCATTGCATCTTCATTTACATGTGTCAGTACAGTTATTCTTACATTCTTTCTCTCTCACAGCCCTCCCTTCAGTCCCTCTTAGCTCTGTCTACTTCTCTTTCCTTCTCCAATTATCGCTGTCATCTGCTTTTTCATTACACAATTTCATTACCCTATTTTCTACTCTCTCTTTTTTTTATTTTCACGTTGTTGTTGCTGCTGCTTCTGCTGCTGCTGCTGTTTGAGGCAAGATCTTACACATCCTAGGCTGGCATTGAATTTCCTTTGTATCTCAGGATAGTCTTGAATTTCCAGTCCTCTTTCCTCTGCCTCTTGAGTGCTGGGGTTGTGGGCCTTTGCCATGACACCTAGTTGATGTGATGCCAGAGCCAGAACCCAGGGCTTTATGCATGCTGGGTGAACACTCTGCCAGCTGAGCTATCTTTCCAGTCCCCTGAAGCTTTTCCAGTCACAGAAGAGAGGAAAGTAATGGATCAAGGCATTTTCTGATTATATTAGTGAGAACATCAGGTGAGGTAGGTTTCGCAGCAAAGCCAAGCCGGGAAATCTCTGCTGTAGATGCTATCTAGTGACATTCTTAGCTTTAGATTGGTGAATGCTAGCAGTAAGTTAATATATTTTTTATAATACTTTTATTAATAATTTGAGTTTTTATACAATGTGTCTCAATAACACCCTCTTCCTCCCACCTCTATGCCAACACACACACACACACACACACACACACACACACATACACATACAAGGACCTTAAGCCCAGTTTGTATGGCAGGAGCATGGATCATGGGCATCACCATGGTCTTTGGAGGTAGCAGGCTGCTCTGACTACGGATATTCACCTGACCCAAAGTTGGGCCTCACTGCCCAAACCCTCAGCCACCCGGGCCTCCAGCAAGCACCTGGAAATCACGCAGGCACCCAGACACCAAGCAGCCACCCCAATATCCTGCAAATTCCAAGGCATCCCACAGATGCCCCGGGCTTTACTCAGGCACTGAGCTAAATTTTCTACTCTTAAGATCTCCTTACCCTATAATAATCCCCTTTCTAGTTGTATAACTTAGACACACACACACACACACACACCACACACATACACACACATTTTTAAATCAAGCTTCTGCGAATGAAAGAAAACACGTAATGTCTTTCTGAGACCAACTTTACTGAACATAATTTCCATTGTATCCATTTTCCAAAAAATGTCGTAATTTCGGTTTTCATTGCGGCTGTCTAAAAATCTCATTGAATAAGTACCCTGTTTTCTTTACCCACTTATCTGTTGCTAGACAGCTAGACTAGTTCCTGTCCTTGACAATTGCGCCTAGCACAGCAATAAACATAGTTATGCAAGTACCTCCATGTCCGCTGTACACAGCAAGAGTGGTATAAATGAGTCCTTGAGTCGTTCTATTTTCAGCTCTTTGTGGAACCTCCAGACTTATTTCTGTAGTGGCTGAGCTAATTTACATTCCAACCAGCAGTGGGGAAGGGCTCCTCTTTCTGTACACCCTTATCAACAGCCATCTGCTTTCTTCCTTCATTGCTTTGAGAATTTCACCCGTGCATATAATATGTATTGATCAAACACCTCATCCCTCCCCATCCAATTCTTCTCCTGTCCCTGCCACTACTCACTATTGCCTCTCAGTAGTATGTGTTCTTTCTTTTAAACCAATTAAATGCATTTCATGCTGCCAGTACATACATGGATAGCCTTTCAGCATCCCTTAAAAAAAAAAAAAAAAAAAAACTGACTCTCTTTCCCCCATCAATTGCCAATAGCTCTCAGCCAAGGTGGGACTTTGTGACTCCCTCCCCCATCTATGCTGGGATTTTAACTGGCTTGATCTTGTGCAGATCTTGTGCATGCAGTCACAGCCACTGTGAGTTCATATGCGCAACTGCCTTGTTGTATTTTAAATGGAAAGCATTGTTTTGCTGCAGCCATCTGCTACCTCTGGCTCTTCCCATAATCCTTCCTCCCCATCTTTCACAATGATCCCTCAGCAATGGGGACGAGGGAGGATAGAGATGTCCCATTTAGGTTTGAGCAGTCAGCAGTCTCTTATTTGCTGCACACTGGGTAGTTGTGGGTTTCTTTCATTGCCATCTACTGTGAAAAGAAGCTTTTCTGTTGAGGGTTTGGTGAGGCATCAATATAGGGGAATAAAGATAATAAAGATAATGTCTTGCTGTGAAGAGACACCATGACCAAGGCAACTCCTATAAAAGAAACCTTTTTTTTCTTCTTTTTTTTTTTTTTCAAGACAAGGTTTCTCTGTTGTAATTCTGGCTGTCCTGGAACTCACTCTGTAGACCAGGCTGGCCTTGAACTCACAGAGATCCACCTGCCTCTTCCTCCTGAGTGCTGGGATTGAAGGTGTGTACCACCACCATCCAGCTTAAAAGAAAGCTTTTAACTGGGACTTGCTTATGGTTTTGGAGCTTTAGTCCATTTTCATCATGGCGGACGGTATGAAGGCACACAGGCAGACACAGTGCTAGAGAAGTGATTTGAGTTCTGGATCTGGATCCACAGACAGCAGGAAGAGAAAGAGTCACTGGGTCTGGTTTGGGCATTTGAAACCCCAAAGCCCACCCCAAGTGACAAACTTCCTCCAACAAGGCCACAGTTCCTAATCCTTCTATGTAGTGCCATTTTCTGATGACTAAGCATTCAAACACATGAGCCTATAAGAGCCATTCTTAAATCAAACTACGACAGGTCAGTACTGTTTTCCTGATGGAAGCCATTCTGATTGGGTGAGATGGAATCTTAAAACAGCTCTAATTCACATTTCCCTCATGGCTACAGGCGTCAAACCATGTTTCAAGTATTTATGGATATCTCTATTTCTTCTTTCAAGACTTGTCCATTTAGCCCATTTGTTGATTAGATTTTTGGCACTTAATCTTTGTGATTCTTCATGTATCCTCCATATTGATCCCGTCTGGTATGTGGATTTCCCTTTCCATTATATGGGCTGTCTGTTCACTCTGGCCATTTTTTGTTCTGCTGTGCACTGACTTTTTAATTTAATAAAATCCTATTTGTCAGTTCTTTGGGTTATTTTCTGTACTAGGAGTCCTATTCAAAACTCCTTGCCTATACCTACATCTCAAAGTATTTTCCATATGTTTTCTTTGATTCTTGCTGTGCATAATTATTTTATTGGAGCATATATGCTCCAAGTGCCAATGCCAGGAAAGGAGGAGTGTCACCAGATGCTGAGGAAGTCACAGGAGTCACAGAAAGAGAAGACATACTTAGTTTACTCTGGGTAAAGGCTGTGAACCAGAACACTAGGCAGGCAAATGCTGTCAGGCAGCCAAGCACACACTGGCACACATAGACCACACGTAGGCAAACTGAGTCACATGTGTAACCACACAGAAGTAAGCACACAGGCCTACAGAAAGATACACACTGACAGAGAGGCAACGCTAAAGACAAAGACTCTGGCTCAACGCCATATTTATACACAACCTACACAAAAGTGGCATTCTGCCAGAAATAGTTGTGTAACAGATTTCATCACGGTTTACATTTGAGTTCCCTGAATATCCAGTGTCAGCCACTTTGTGCTGCCTCATAGCTGCCACCTTGACCGGATGTCCAGCATTATCCGTCTTGACCCATGCTAGATATTCATGTCAGCACTGTTGTCTGAACAAAAAGTGGCCCTTACTGACCTCTGTTCCTAACAGGATATTATTCAAGATTTAAAAAAAAATGTGAGCAACCTGGGCTATTTCAATATAATATAGTGTGTCACATCACAATAAAATACATGATGTGGTTACATAGAAAGGTCCCAAAGATGTATCTGTAAGAGTAAAAGCAGCAAAAGCAAACATGAATGCTAAAAGTGACAGGGTCTTTTATGTGGCTAATTAAAGATGATAAATAATAAAAGAATAATAGAAGGGAATTGGCCTGTAGACATTCCTGTGTCGTCCCTGGTATTGTAGAATTAGAACCTACAAAAAGATAAGGTGGAAGACCAGGAAGGAAGAAAGAAGAAAAAAAGGAAAGAAGGGAAGGAAGGAGGAGTGGGTGGAGGGAGGGAAGGAGAAGGGAGGGAGGGGACTCTATCTCCCAATGCTATTTTATTTTTATTTCTGTAAGCATGGCTTTTGTGTTTATTCATAAAATACTAGACTATGTTACAGGCCAGAGAACAAGTATTAAAATCTCTGTATCTTTCTCATAGGTCCATAAGAGCTGCAGCACTGCCATGCCAGTCACAGAGCGCATGTGATACTGTTTTCAAGCCCTTCCCCTGTAAACACCTAAACTCACTCTCCCTGTGCTACTAAACTTCACCTGTGCACTAAGCTGAAACTGTGCTGCTCTGGGCAACCCAGCAGTGACAGTCGCTCTCCTCCACTATTGATTTCAGTATGACATCAGCTTAGTCACTGGACAAGCATTCATCGACTGTCTATGATCGAGAGACTCTCATCAGTGTTGTCGGTATAAAAAAAAATAAACTAAATCAAAGATCCTCCTGAAGTAAAGCAGCCAGTATGTGTGTGTATGTAAGGGGAGGTGGTGAATATCAGCAAATGTGCAAAAAAAAATGTTTAAATAAAATTGATTCATGTGATTCGAATAGTACAAAAACCAAGGTAAAAATTCATTAAATTAGTTCTAAGTTCTGGACTGTAGAAGTCTTCAGTAATAAACTCTGAAATCAGTTTGTGCATTTAATCACCTTTGCTTATTTTTCAAGGTTTTTTTTTTTAATCTCACTGGCTTTAACACATTCTTGCATGCTCTATAATCAAGTAGCAAACACATAAAACACAGAAGCCTTATATCTGCTTGCTGGCCAGGGCTAGACATATAAGCGCTGAGCCATCTAGTGATCACAGACTCTTCCTTCAAGTCTTCCAGCCAAGGTCACCAATTCTAAGGTCATCCCTGTCTTAATTACTGACCGACAAAATCCATAAGCACCGAAAATGACATTTGTAAGGACGATTCAGTAAAATCAGAATAAAGGCAATGTTAGGAGGGTTGTTTTGAAGATTAACTGATAGACAATTACAAGGTGTTTGGTAGACTTTCCAAGGCACACTGCAGATTCTAAATAAGCAGGCTACATTCCCATGATACTCCATCTTAAAGGTGGTCTTCTATGAGAGGACAGCCAACACCTTTTTCCCACCACCCATTTGCATGTCTATGGTAGGAAAGTCTAGCTCCAACAGATACCTGTGATCTTAACACATGCACAAGTGAACCAAGAAGATGAAGAATTAAAAAACAGTCTGGGCTACAGAATAAGAACTTGTCTAAAAGAAAAACATAGTCCAACAACGTTCTGAAACTGCACCCCTTGAAGAGCAACATAATTAAAGATTATAGAATTAAACAAGCTCTCATTTTACCAGTAGGCAGAGAGAGATTTTAATAAACATCCATACATCACTATTTCTTTAAACAAGCTTTAACTCTGAAGATAAGACAGAGATGATGGAAATAGACACAGTAGCCACAAGTAGACAAAAAGGACAATTTTCTAATAAGCCCGCTGTTTCCTATTATCATTTAAGCCAATTCAGGACTCACACACACACACACACACACACACACACGCACACACACACGAGTCATCATTTGCAAGATCCGTGTATGTGATCAGAAATCTTGCTGGTTGATATTTGGAATAGGAGCTTGAACGTTTCCCTCTCTATGCATGGCTCCATTCCTCCCACTTTCCATCCCTCCCTCCCTCTATTTCCCCATCTATCCACTCTATCCCTCTATCCCTCTATTCTCTCATCCCTTTCCTTCCTTTACAGAACATTTACTTAATACTTTGTCCATAATACTTAGCTGTGAATACTAATCACCCATTGCACATTCTTCGTAGTCAGTGGCCTTGACAATAGAGGAATACATGGTTTGTGTCAGTTAACATAAGCTGTGTCTTAGTCACTGTTTGATTGCTGTGAAGAGACACCATGAACACAGCAACTCTTATAAGAAAACATTCAGTGGGGCCTGGCTTACAGGCTCAGAGCTTTAGTCCATTATCATCATGGAGGGAAACATGGTGACATGCAGGCAGACATGGTACTGAAGAAGGAGCTGAGAGTTCTACATCTGGAATGGCAGGAAGAGAGAGAGAGACACTGGGCCTTTAGCATATGAAACCTCAAATCCCACCCCAGTGACACAGTTCCTCAAGTGAGGCCACACCTACTCCAACAAGGCCACACCTCCCAGTAGTGCCACTCCTTACGAGCCTCTGAGGGCCATTTGCATTCAAACTACCACAGGCTGCATAGAAAGAAAAAAACGTTTAAGTAAATATCTAACCAATGCCATGTATAAGCAGAAATACGCACTTTGTTCCACTTCAGTCATTAGCTTTGCAACAAGTCAAATCTTTGTAACTATTTTTATTTTTAAAATGGAGTCTCACTACGTTGCCCAAACTAGCCCAGAACTCTTAGCTTCAGGGTATCCTCAGCCTGTTGAACAGTTGGAACTTCAGTTGTATCCCACCGTCCCTGGCTAAAACCATCCTTTTTAAAAAAGATTTATTTGTAGAAGTATAAATGTTCTGCTTTCATATGTGTATGTGTACCATGTGCATGCCTCATGCCCTCACCAGAAGAAGGCATCAGATCCCCTGGAACTGGAGTTAGTAAGAGTTGTGGCCACCATGTGGGTGCTGGGAACCAAGCAAGAACAGTAAACATTCTTAACTGCTGAGACATCTCTCCTGCTCAATCCCATCTTTTAATTAATAAATTAAAATATTTCAACTCATCTCCTCGCTTCTACTGCTTCAAGTTTTTCTTGTTTCTAATCTATTCTCTGTATAGAGACAAAAGGAAATCTATTTTTAGTAAATTGGAAAATCAAAAATGAGGCTTTTCATCCAGGAAAAAGAGGTAAATGCACTTTTCCTTATTTTTCCTGTTAAATAAACAAAAATCCCTGGACATTAGGAAACAAATACAGGAAAGATCAAAGGTGGGGAGGAGAACACTGAGACACAAGGAATGAGTCAGAAGTAATGGTCCCCACTTTTCTATATGATTTACATACCCTGCTAAGTTGAATAAGCAGGAGCCATCTGAGCCATCTCCAAACTTCAAATTCCAGCATCACAAACTTCAGCCTAACTTAGGAATACAACAAATAATTGAGCTTTGGCCGATCGTAGACAGCAACAGACCACACAATGCCCAAATACGGCAGAGAGGGCTAGCTGGGACCAGTCAGTGGATGTGTTACTCTTGCTTCTGTATGTGAACTGTGAGACGCCTGCTGCACACACTGCTGGGAAGAGTTCTCTGAACGTCCTTTGGTTCCGAATACTGTCTGATTATTAATCATTTTTGGCTCAAATTATTTTAGCCAGGCTTAATTTTTCTAAAAGCCCTTTTCTAGCAATCCAAGATTTGGGATTGATTGAGCTGGCAACCCAGGAATGCCATCAGCCACGGATAAAATTTGAGGAGCCGAGATGAAGAAATGAGGAAGCGCGAGAGGGAAGGGATGGAGGCAAAGCATCTTCTGATGAATCTTCAGCGTGCCGTGGAGAAGGAAGCCAGAGTCGCCCAAATGTGCAGCCACTCAACCTCAGTCCCAGAGTGTGCTAAGTTGCAAATTCAAATAATGAGATTTTTTTTTTTGAAATATATGGCATTTGGAGATTGAAAGAATTTAATGGATTGCCAAGTTATTAGAAATAAAACTAGGAAACATTGTGTGGGTGCCTTTGTAATAGTTACATCAAAAAAGGAAATTTGATAGTCTTGGTTATTGACACATGTTTATAATATGCTTCATGAGACGTATCCAACTATATTTAAGCTTCACTGAAATTAAATACAATATGAAGAAAAATCAAATCCAGTAGACCTTTGGAACTTTAATTGTTAAGGTCCAATCAGCTACAAAACTGGTAGTTGTGTAAAAGAACAGAGGCTTTGGCCCCAAAATTGTAAACTCAACACTTAATGCATTATCTCCTGCGTGTTTTAATCTGGACATTTGGAATTCTCAATGAATGCCTTTGAATAGTATTTGCTGATGTTAAAGCAGGTCTGTGATCCCAGCTACTCGAAAGACTGTGACAAGGTTGGAATTCAAGCCAGCCTGCGAAAGCTGTTGAGACTCTGTCTCAAATCATTTTTCAATGGAGATCAAGAGCCAGAGCTGTGTTTGTGGCTCGGCGGTTGAGTGCTTTTCTAGCATATGCCAGCCCCTGATTTGATGCCCACCACCACAAAACAGCAGCAACAATAACATAATCATATTTCATACTATTAGATTAATGTAAAAGATACATTATATATAAAGATAATAATGTAGTCCAGTAATCATATTGTATGGTTGTTATACAACATTAATACATTTTACTTTTATTGTCCAGTTGATTTCTTTTAGAGTGGTTTTATTTTTTTTAAATGCTACATTTTGCCACTAGGTGGCTCTTATTACAGTCTATCATGTGAACAGCTCAAACAAATTTTTGCCATAGAGAATATCATGATTGCTCTAACGTTCTTTTAAAATAAATAGTAGTGGAATGAAGTCAGTTTGAGAAAATGGGGGAAACTAAGTTTCAGGTGTGTGTGTGTGTGTGTATGTGTGTGTGCATGTGTGCTCGTGTGTGTGTAAGAGAGATGGAGGCTCTTATCATAACTCTTCTCTTAGATGCCTGTGCTCTCACAAAAGCAGAACTATTATAAAAAGGAAAGGGACCAACAGAGGGATAGAAGAGGGAACTAGGGAAGGAGGGCAGATAAGAACAAAGTATGGAAATACCATCATAAACCCCATTACCTTATATGCTAATTTATTTAAGAAGACTACTCAAGAGAAAAGAAACCTGCACACTCTGAATAACTAATGCAATACATGGCTAAAGCAACTCCACCACAGGAGCCATCAAGAACAGGGTCTTTCAGCACTTATCTGGAAAACCAGGATTTCTCCTTCAGTTCACAAAACCATTCGATGTCTGAAGCAGGGTGGCATTTGAAATCATACAATAAAGAATCACCTTTGCTAGCGTTTGAGGAAACTGAAAGAATAAAACGTCCATTCATTCCATCAGGGGATACTTCCCCAGACCTTATTTCATACCACAACAGTCAGTATAGCACAGAGGGTAATCATTTAAACCCAGCTCCCACTAGGTGTGATGGGACATGCCTTTGATCCCAACACTCAAGAGGCAGAGGCAGGAGGATCTCTGTGAGCTCAAGGCTGGTCTACAGAGTGAGTTCCAGGACAGCCAAGACTGTGTAGGAAGACCCTGTCTTGAAAGTAAAATAAAATAAGATGAATAAACACAGCACCCATACTGGCTAGGCCCCAGGAGCAGCTGGGCTTATTGCTGTGTCTTCATAGCAATAAACTATAGCTTCCCATAGCAATGGGAAGACTACTTAATTTGCCTAGATTTCCCCAAAAGTGAAGTAAACATAATAATATAAGATCACTATGAAGAAAAAAGTTGTCAACATAGAGCATTTTGCTATATATAAGTACTTTATAAGTATTATTATTATTATTATTATTATTATTATTATTATTATTATTTCCACAGTGGTGAATTTAATCTCATTGATGAATTCCTTGACATTCCTTCCATCAAGAATCTGACTCTCTAGCTAGGAATTGTAGTGTATCCCATTAATCCCAGAGTTCAAGGCCAGCCTGCTCTAAAAAGCAAGTTCATCAGGGCTACCAAGTAAGACCTTGTCTCAGGAAAAGAAAGAAAGAAAGAAAGAAAGAGAGAGAGAGAGAGAGAGAGAAAGGGAGAAAGGGAGGAAGGGAGGAAGGAAGAGAGATACAGAGAGGGGCAGGGAGGGAGGAAGGAAGGAAGGAAAGAAAGGGAAGGAAAAAGAAGGAAAGTTTAATTCTCTTTTCTTCCAATATGGGCTGGTTTTGGTGAGGCATATGTGTTAATTGCACATAACTTAATGCAATCTTTCTAGGGACTTTAAATCACCTCTAAATTACTTATGTCTAATAAATATTTGTGACATTAAAACGCCTAGGAAATGATAACAAGGGAGAAAGTCAGTTCAGAATGACTGCAAGCATTTTTTTTAGGTTGGTTGAATCTATGAATGAAAATCATGTAGGAAGACTGGCTGAGGAAATACCTGCTGTCTGGTGGTGGCTGCTGACCCTCATAAGCCACCTCTCTGCCTTCAGTTTCACCTCCTTCCGGTTTCATCTGGACACTAGAGACAAAGCAAGGCTGTCTGAAATGCTAGTCTGACTCTAGCTTCTTGCCCTTGTTTTCTTTTTCTTGGTCTTGGTTTGGGGTTTGGGTTTCTTCAGGGTCTCATGCCAATGTGATTAAACTCACCACAGTGGATTTAGTAATAATAAGCAAACACTTGGCTCTGAGCTACAGCTCTGAGCTCCTCTCTCTGTCTTCCTACCACCCATAAGTAGCAGGTCATTTCTACACCCTTCAGAGCTTCTGATGGCCTGACCTCTTGCTCCATCCTGAGCCTCCATCCCCACCAGATAAGCTGTTAACTCTTCCTGCTTCATTTAACATTTGCTTCTGAAATTCAAGTAATCGCCACGGCCCCTCAGAAGCCGGTCTCTGTTGGTATCCCAGGCACAGTTCATGAATCCGTCTCTGAAAGTTTGACCATATAGAGTAGCTCTGAAAAGCCAGATTCTTAAAGATAGTATTGGATGGTACGCGGAGTCCCTGAGGAAGCTTCCTAAGTGTCTCCATCTAATTTCCTCTGCCCAACGGCTTCCCATCCTAAGTAGTTCACAAAAAGTCTGGTTTTCACTATCTGTTCATGAAGGTAGCTCCCTCCTCCATGCAAAACCCATGGACAACAGGTTCCAAATCAAGCCTGAAGTTCAAGTCAATCTACTCTAGAGTGATCCAGAAGAGACAGACAATCAGCAGATTCAGGATCTGGACTTCCACATGTTATTAAGAGGAAAGCACACTGAGAACTTCCTGGGGAAGATGGTATCACTCCAAATCTGTTAATGAAAAGAAAAAAATAGGAGGAAGGGACAGGGGGAGGAAATGAAGAGAGAGAGAGTGAGTGAGAGAGAGAGAGAGAAAGAGAGAGAGAGAGATCCACTGAATACTAGATTATACAAAAGTCCTAATCAACAAAATGAATCTTTGACCTTAAAGTCAAGGATATACAGAAAAATTATATGCATTTGTGTCTACATAATGTGTTTGCCTCTAAAGCACCTGGTTCTGCCATACTATTTACCACTTCCAGACTTGGAAATACTATGTATACACACACACACACACACACACACACACACTTCCTTCACCTGCCTAACTCCTCATCCTTCAGGGAGATTTTAGATGTCATTTCCTTCTAGAAGTTTCTGCTGCCTTCACACTCCTCAGCCTGGGTTGGCAGCCCTCTGTGGGAGTTGCTTATAATTTACCAGTTATGGTCAGGGCCTGCCTGGTCTGTCTCTTCCCAACCCTACTATGAGTAGCATGAAGGTAACAATTCTATCTAGGTCACCACTCTTTCACTTACAGTATGATAGCCATTTGTGTTCTGTAAATGCTGCTGGTGAGAAAATGAACAAGGTAACATATACAGAGTGACAAGCGCTGATCCTGACATAATGCCTCACCCTGTGTAAGATTGTCCCTGTCTTCTTTGTGCGGATCAGGTACTCTGTGGCAAGATTCATCCTAGAACCCAGAATGCTTTCATATTTATTAACTTAGGTGCCTATCTCTACATACACTGAAGCCAGCAAATATAAGATATTCATTTTCATGCAGCTGGAGCCTCTATACACACACATAAAGTATTCAAGAAGTGTAGGCTGACTAAATGAATGGGGAGAGAAACAGGGAAACTATTTCATTACAGTATGAAAAAGGCCAAAAACACACAAAGGACAACAGAAGCTATTGAGGAAGAAATGCCAGATAAGCTAGATGGACAAAAAAAAAACCCATAAAATTAAAAATGTGAGCATTAGAGCATTAGGTCGACAAGATGACTCAATGGGCAAGCAAAGCTTTGCAATGCAAGACTTGGACCTGAGTTCCTTAAAAGTCGCATGAAAGTGGAAGCTGATAATCTGGTGTGTGTGTGTGTGTGTGTGTGTGTGTGTGTGTGTGTGGTGTGTGAATGTGTGTGTGGTGTGTGTATGTGGTGTGTGTGTGTGTGTGTGTGTGAGTGTATGTTTTATTAGTACCACAACATATATTTGGAAGATCTCTCCTCCCACCATGTCAGTCCGTGGGATGGAATCCAGGGTGGTAGGCTTGTCAGCAATTGCTTTAAGCCATCGAAACATCTTCCTGGCCCTCATTGTCTATCCTCTTGTCTGCATCTAGGCCTATCTCCATTTATATAGCCAGAGCTATACTAAAGTCTCCATGTATCTCCATATATATACCAATCTATAATTATCCCTATCCACATATGCCTATAAACAAGTGTGCACATGCAGCTGCATAAATAATACCTTTATTAGGTTTATCATAGTGATAAAGTTATTAACACATTGGTGTTCAATTAATATTTGCTGAATGACTGAAAAGAAATTGCTGCAACCTTTTAAGTTCTGGGAAAGGCTAGGTGTTATTTCTTGTATTTACTTGTAGTAAAGCTAATATCAACAGAAAATCCAGCATTAAACTTGCTTATGAAGAGGAAATGCATCATCTCAGGCAATTTCAAGTTCAGTAATAAACTACACTTGACTCTCGATGGTGTCATCCAAAGGTTTTGTCCGGCTTCACTCTGTCATCCTGGTACTGGCTTCATTTCAAAGTGACTCCCGAAGGCAATCAGAATCTGTGGTTCCTTGTTTATGTGTCCCCAGGGAGCCAATGTCTCTTCTCTTAGCCTTTCTCTTGGCTTGTTTCTTCACATCACTAAGGTAAGCTCTGTCCAATTTAAGAGCTTAATTTTAATAAGTATACTAACTAGCTCACATGAATTCTAGAAAGCTTGGGACAATGTAGCCAGGAGCAACCCTTAGGGCAAACCTCAAAGCTCCTAAGCATCAATCCCTGTATCCCAGAGACCTATGAAGCAGGCATCCTCAACTGCTCATCTAATCAAAAGTACTCATAAGGCCTGAGAAGGCAAGCACATGGCCTTTGGGATGTTTGGCTGTGGGCTCAGACTGCTTGTGACTCATAGGGCAGCAATGCCCTAGACACAAAGAGATTCAGAGAGTGGGCATCCAGTAAGGCCCACTGTGCAAGACCTTTTTTCACATGAGCTACCCACGAGGCACGCAGTTCCCTAAAGAACAAAACTGAAAGCATTGACTCACCACTCTGCTGATGCTTTAGGACTCCAGCTAAAAAGAAAAAAGAAAAAGAAAGAGCCTTCTTCATTTATAATTATCAGCTGCCTGCTGCTCCATGCATCTGCCTGATCACAGGGGTCTGGTAGCATTGCCGAGAGAGCTTGAGCTTGCTGCTTTGTCCAGGTTGAAGTCAAGAGACAGTGCACGTCTAATTTCTATTAAGGCAAAGGCCACTGTAGCGCTGTCAAGGCAAGCATGACTCAGCCAGCAGCAAACAGGGTGACAGCAGCTCATGCAACAACAGTGGCAGGGAGCAGTAACCAGAAGAGTTTCCCCAGAGCATTGAAGGCACGCCGCCCACCCCACCACCCCCCACAGAGATGCTGTAAATACTCTAGAAAGGGAAAATTCACCAGCGACCAGGATTTCTTAACAGGGAAGTGAGGATTTGGAAGCAGCGGGAGTAGGGTATTAATGTTAAAAAGCCTGATCTCATGGGGGCATGCAGACCACAGTTGTGATTAGGGCAACACCTGTCATCTTTCCTGGACTAGAAATGGCACTTGGAGGGAAATCAGAGGGTCTTGCTAATTAGCTCGTTTCCTTTCTTCTCCTAGGGAATGTGTGTGACTGCTTGCCTGGGAGGCTTGACCTCCAGATTTTTGCAAGACTTGCGTTGGCACTCCGACAGAGAACAGTTTTACTTCCTCTGCCTCTGCCACTTCTCCTACATTACTGTTTTATTATCTCCAAAGAATACGAGCCTAGCTAAATTCTTAAAACTTGTTTCATGCATCTATTGACTACCCCTGCACACACAACCACCAGAATGTGGTTTTCATGAGCACAAGGACCTTGCATATCTTGTTAGTGAATTCCTGTAGGCTAAGAGCAATATCTGTTACATATGGCAGACGCTCAACAAATATTGTTAGATGGATATTAAGACATGGCTCCTCACAGAGCTGGGACCCTTTTATATGCTCAGATGAAAATTCAGGCAGGATGACAAATGCCTATAATCCTAGCACTCAGGCGATTAAGGCAGGAGGATATGGAGTTTGAGAGCAGCCTTGGCTACATATTGAGACCTCATATCTCTCTCTCTCTCTCTCTCTCTCTCTCTCTCTCTCTCTCTCACATACACACACACACACACACACATCAAATATCAGGTCTTTAAGCCTTCATATGAATTATAGCCATATTATGTCACATTTTAAGGAATTTTCTGTATAATCTCCTTTGCCTACTCCTGCCCAGGATAGTTCTCTATGTAACTAAACCCTTAAACTCTACTCCAAAATCGCTTTTTGCCTGGTCAACCACTTCCCAATCTTCCAGTCTTCCTTGTTCAAGAAGAAAACTGAAAGGAGAGTCGGTCAGATAAAAGCAAAGGACTGAGGATGGAGCAGGCACTGAATAAGAGTGGGCTGTCGGGTCAAATACTTTTAGGGGCCATACCTGGGATGAGTAAATTATGTTAGAACTAGCTAATGGTCCATGATAAAGAAAAGAGAAGCAAAGTCAGTTTTTCCTAGATATCATGTAGATTATATGATTACACAACTTATGTAACAAAATTGAGTTAATTTTCAATCAATATGTGGCCAGTGTAGTGTTTGAAAGTCAGGTTCCATCCCAAACTCCTGCAGCGACATAAAAACATAGTTCAGCGGAAATCTGAGAATAAGAGCTGGAGACAGAATTAGGTGTAAAGACCAACATACCAACAGGTTCACCTGTAGAATAACTTTTGCAACACACACACACACTCACACACACACACACACACTGGGGGGGGGCTGTAAAATGCCATCTACAGTAACAATGGTGTCTAAGAAAATATTGTGAGAATTAGGGAAATTAATGCAATGTGTTCACTAGCTTTATTGAGGCAAGTATTTCCTAATACATACATATCAAATCATCACATTGTATACTTTAAATATATACAGTTTGTCAACCTTATATCAATAAAGAGAGATAGAGAGAGAGAGAGGTGGAAGTAACTAAAGTAACTATAAGTCAATAAAGAAAAAAAAAAACACAGAGAAAACACAAAAACATTGATTCATGTACATGAAGCCACCAACAGCAGTTCTCGGTAGAGGTGCCCAATATCCATTCATTCAGCATGTACCTACACGCATTACTACTGCTGTTCACACATTTGAAAAGCAACCGCCCAATACTCTGCAAACAGCAGTAGGAGCTACTGTTCCTCTTTTCAGTAGTAAGCCCTTCGAAGGCATGATCATTTCAACTGTCACAGTAACCGTGTCGAGGACTGATGGTGCACAGTACTGTACATAAGAGAGTGAGGAGAACCTAACAAAAGACTCCCTGAGAAGGTGTCAGCCTCCCTAGGAGATAAGCAACAATTACAGCATTGATAGGCAGGAACCAGGCTGCCTTCCCGAGTCTTAGCTTTTTACCTGGCAGGAGATTTTCATCCCCCTTTTGGAAGATTGTTTTGCAAATTGAGATGGTGAAAATGCTGACACTTGTGAGGAACTTAGAGATTTCATTATTTAGTCATATGCCAGGAGCATTTCTCAAACTGACTTAAGACAAAGCCTTAAGATGTACAATATAGTCTGATTCATTGGTCTGTTTAAATTCAGAACTTTGGCTTCTCGGTTTTCAATTTGTTTTTGCTCTCCTAAGGCTTTTCCTGGATCTTAGTGCTGCTAACTAGACTATGGTGTTTGTTTTGATACACAGATCTGACTTCCAGTAACATAAACTCAAAGTATCAGATCTGAAAGCAGAACTTACAAGTCTCTTGGCTAGCCCAGTGGCTTACAAATAACTCTCAGTAATTAATGATATTCATTCTCCATAACCACAGTTAACTCTGTTTTGTTTTGTATTTTTCTTATAGCTTCCATATGTTTCTTCAAAACAAAATTCCATTGAAAAGGTTTGGGTGTTGGAATCACTAAACAGGAAAAAAAATGAAAATTTCATTCATTCATTTCATTCATGTATTTGTTCAACCTAGCCCTACCGAACTTAGCCAGAGGTTCTGTCAACCAACAGAGAAGGAAAACTCACCCTTCCTGGCTTCATGGTATTACATTTTTTGTCCAAGAGGCAGACCCAGAGATCATCACATCTGATGGAGATCAGAATAAAGCCACACAGGGGTTTGTCAAAAGCAATGTGGGCACTAGTTTATGGAGTCTGACCTAAGGCTCTGCCCCTTAACTGGGATGCAGGACATAGGAAAATCACAGGCAAACTCATCAACACATCATAGAAAGAGAAAAACTTGAGAGCTCAGAGTGGCAATCTTCCCAATCATCCAGTCTAGAGTCTTCCAATCTTCCAGATCGTGCTATACCTGGACTTTGAGGTACATTTCCTATGGCAGGTCCCCAGTAAGTAGCTGAGTTTGCTTTGCAAATTAGAACTAGAAAGTACAAATATCTAAAATGATCTCATAGGAAATGCAAATGCATAAGATGGGCCAGGTATTTTTTAAAAAATGTAATTATGGGGATTATGCCTTATTTGGTGGTAAGGTTCTCTGGGTAGATAGATACCTAATACATAATCCAGTCCCTGAGGCTTGACAAGTACAAACTTACAATATAATATGATGTCAGACTCCATTCACGAACCAAGAACAATAGGCTAATTGAGGGTGAACCCTTAATTCCATCTAAGGTGAGCAGGAAGGCATCACTGATAAGATCATATTTGAGATAGTCCAAAAGGCAATCAGAAGCTCATCTCTATGTCCAGTAACACACTACAAACACCTTTCAGTTCCACTGGGCTGCCTCCAGACCCTCCCTCAATGCCCCACACTTTATGCTACGCCCTCTCTCAAGCCTTTCACTATGTGTAGAGAGGCCAGCCTCCCTCCTTTAACCATCCAATTCCTACAAACCCCTAAAGGCCCAGTGCAGACAATCCTGATACATAAGATTTATGGAAACATCCCAAATGTCAGATACTAGTTGAAAATGGAGCAGAAGCTAAACATCAGAAAGCCAAGCCAAAGACACAAAGAACAGGAGAGAATGTAGCTGCACTGACTCTCTAAGATCAAGAAAATGGTCAGGGTCCTTCTCAGTAAAACAGAGACTCTCCTTATGGATAGGATGCATCCTCTCAAGTCTGAGATAATGAATCTGATTTTGAGGAAAACTTTTATCGCTTCAGTACTTTCCCAGGAGGATTTCCACACAGTGAAAACCAGTGAATGGCAGCAGTAGTCTCTGTACAAGTAGCAAACGACTCTCACACGGAACGTAAGAAGGCGGAGAGGTCACAGAGTCATGGGGACGGATTCAGGGGTCGTGTTAGCACGCCCTTGCTTTGCTCACCTCCCTCCACTGCAGAAATAGGTCACCTGAGGTTCTTTTCCTACACTCACAATGTCATGGTGGTGAGGAAAGGGAACAGGGGGAGTACAGGTCCCAAACAGCAAGATTACAGGAGCACCACCTATGGAGAATCTGCGTGAATCTGGGGATTCATTTTTTAAAACTTAATGGGGCCATTAGTTACAATTACCAAGGAATTGTTTTCTTACATCATAAACATCAGATTACTATACAGAGGTATGAAAGGGAGGGACTAATAATGTTCCATTATGAGATACCACACTTTTATTTTTAAATCATTCATTTAAGTTATTATCTGTATATGTTTGTGTGTGGTGTGCATGCTTGAGCTCACACATATGTGGGCTCATGAAGATGCTTGCACACATGTGTGAAGATCAGGCAGGTATCATCCTTTCATCCTTGATTGCTCTTAACTTTTAGTGAGAGAAGATCTGTCACTACCCTGGAACTGATCAGCTAGTCTAGGTAGCCAATTTGCTCCAGGGATCCCCTCTCACTCCTCAAGAACTGGGATTAAACACACACACACACACACACACACACCTGGCTGTTTTACGAGGGTACTGGGGATCTGAACTCACACTTGTCCGGCAAATGCTTTACCCATTAAGCCATCTCTTCAGCCCGATGTAAATGTTTATAAGGGTTTTCTCTGAGTCTGCTACTCATTTTCAGTTTTCCAGTACTACTTGCACTATTGATTTTACACTAAAGAGTTAACTTTGACTAGATTAGGCAAAAGCTAATATGTTGGGAAAAAAATAACCTTCATTAGATTATTTCATAGAGTCCAAAGAAAAGTCAAGAAGGGGGGAGGAATTGATCAATTTTTGAGAATTTAACAGTGAGACTCCCAGAGACTTCTCACCACAGATACTCTTTTGACATTAATTCCTGTGACATCAACCTTACGTCTTTCCTCAACACCACCCCATTTTAATTCTTTGGAAAGAAGAATTGTGTCCTGTTAGACACAAGTTGGATCAAATATTCTACTTGAAAATGTGTATTAACAGAGATAGAAACCTAGCCACCAGGGAAGCCGAAATGTATAGAAGAGATAGCAATTCCTTAGAAAGGAGAAACTCAAGTAACTAGTAAGCCTCTTCAAAAGATACCGTCTCATTTGAAATACCTCTGCTCTGCTGTAGTTTATACGTCTACTTCCCTCTCACTCCACTCCCACCTCAGGCTGATAATAGCTATGCATCTTGTTTAAAGATATCCTAGGTGAGCGCAAATGTCCTTTCATTATACATACATACATATACAATAACAAAAGTCAGAAAAGAATCTTATTCTTTAAGTTGTGTAAACAATCCAGTTTGATTGTGGACACCATATAGAGGCATCCAAGGTATAAACTAAAAGTTCTATAGGTAGGAATTGGCCAGTATACACAGTCTACAATAATGTAGTAGTTTTTATCCTGACTATACACAGGATGTTTCTTCTTGATTACTGTCTTGGTTAGGGTTTCTATTGCTGTGAAGAGACACCATGACCACAGCAACTCTCATAAGGGGAAACATTTAATTGGGGCTGGCTCTTTCTTGAAAGTACAATCTAGATATTTATCAGCACCAGAAAAATATATATCCTGTTATACTCCATTCAATAATCTGTTTTAAAAAAAAAATTCTTGGGAAATTCCAACAGCCTTTTCAAAATCTTCATATTTCTTCCAATTATGGTATCTGTACTCTCTTATTTATTGAAATTTTTGTTTTCCTTGGACCTTTAGCCCTGTCTATATTGAGAAAAATATTCCAAGGGTCATTTTTATTTGCTTTACTTTTTTCTTTCCTTATTCAATGACGTTATTCAAGGACAAGACTGCCAATTTCATCCTGAAAACTACCTTCTAAAATCTACAAATCCCATTGAGAATAAGACCACCACAACTGAGCCAAATTTGAAGCAATCAAGCTTTAATTAAATTAATTAGATGCTGGCCAGGAAGATGGACTCTAACCAGGTCCATTCTGAGGTATCCAAGGAGTGAATATGTCACCTCCAGACTGCCCACAGAATGGCACCGAGTCATGTGGCACAGGTTCTTAAAAAGGTAGACCCCGTAAGGCTACATACGTTCCACCAGTCGAATTAGTGGCAAGCATCTGTCCTGATGTACTTCCTGTCTTGTTTATCTCCTGCCTACAAGCAACCAAGCACATCTGGTGCATTTGGAGCACATCCGATGCAGTAGGACCAACTAAATGGAATCTAGGCACTCCTTACCCAACATTCCAAGAGGTTATGTCCTTGGGAAAGGGAGATTCAGGACTATCTCACCTGAACAGCCCCACCTAGCATTCCAAGAAGTTATGTCCTTGTTCCATAGATTTCTTAGGTAGAGTAATTAAAATTTAAAGCATAACTTTTGCTCTTAACTTCTTGTTTCAAAAAGTTCTGTTTCACTCGTATTTAAAGTATAGTTATTTCTCCAATAAAAGTTAAATTGTTCCAGATATCATATAAGCATCATTTTGGAATTACCATTATCAATTTTTCCCTTCTTGGCATTGCTCCAAAGCCCTAGAAATCATGGAATGATCTTTAAATCAGATTGCACAATTCTACTAATAAATGGTTCTGTAAAATTTTACATATAACCATCAAATAATAGTGTTACTGACATTATATGCTTTCAAATGAGCAAATCTAATCACCCTAATATTTTTATCACATGAGATAAATTACTAACACCACCAGAAATCTTTACCAGAGAAAGTCCTAAGTTACATTGGACGAATAGACAACAAAATAGCGTTCTATCTATCCATCCTTCAAATCAATTTTATCCATCAAAGAGCTAATTACGGAAAATGACTAATAACCTTTCAAAACCCCTAACCAATGATAACTACAAGTCCCATGATGCAACGCTCCAGACTGGACCTATGTTACCCTCAGTGCCTCCTGGGAATTGAAGTCTTGTCGTCACCTGCTTGGTAAACTAGATATCGTAGCTCCATTTCTAGGGAAAAATATCATTTTTAGTAATAAATTCTGTGAAAAACTGTCGATTCCCTGTGAGGGAATTAGATTTGTTCCGGCTACAGCAGAGATAGGGACCAACAACAATTGGCGTGAGTCTCCGGGGGGCGGCGCCGAGGTGTGACGTCACTTCCGGGAGAGCCGATCCAGGCCATCCCCCTCCCTCCGGTTCGCGGGAACCGGGTTAGGTGGCCGAGCAGAGACAGGGAGCTGCTGCGACGTGAGGCGTCCCGGTGCCCGGGAAGGAGGCGACCCGCCGCAGTCGAAGAGGAGCAGCCGCCTTCTTTCACCCGAAAGCGTGAGGTCGCGGAGCCCGCCGAGGTAGGACGCGGCGACACCTGCCGCCTCGACGGCGGGCGGGCGCACGGGAGGGTCCGGGACGCTGGGGAGCCGGGACCCCGCCGCGCCCCTTGCCCGCCCCGGACCTGCTGTCGCCCCAGAGGGCTGGAGGCCCCGAGCGGGACCGGAGGGGTCGCGGCCCGCGCCGCCCACGCCACGCCGCCTTGTCCCCTGGGCCTGGGTTCCGCCACCGTGCAGCCGCCCACCTCACCTGCCCCAGAGCCTCCCCGTGAGGGACGGGAGCCCGGCGCCCCGAGGACCGGCACGCCCTCCGCCCGCGCGGCGGCTCCCGCGGCGAGTTCCCGGGTGCACGGGGCCGCCTCTGGCCGCCCGGGGCCTCAGGTGGCGGATGTCAGAGGCCAGCCCGCCGGCGGGGAGAAGTCATGCCCAGTTATTCTTTATTTATTTATTGGGGTGTAGGAGGGGTTGGGGGTGTGTGAAGGTGAATCAGCAGCTCAAGTTGTCTTGAACGTTCGACGGTAAGAAAGGTTGCACTGAGCCAGGTGGTGGTGTCTCGGCAGAGGCAGGAAGATCTCTCTGAGTTCGAGGCCAGCCTGGTCAGCGAGAGTTCCAGTGAGAGCAAGAGTTACAACAGAGAAACTGTATCGAGAAAACAAAAAAGAAAGGTTGCACTGGCCACGTGCAGTTAAAAACCCTTGTTTCAGCATCTCCCCGCAGTCCAGGGGACTGCTTGGCCCCAGCGGAGTTGACCTAATAAACTACGGCTGGCAGATCCTCTGTTGCTGTGCATAGACCTGTCATTTCTCCTGGTCGGTACTTAAATTTTCCGAGTTTATTACTTAATGTAGTGGTAAATCAGCAGAATTATTCTGATGCAAAATACAGCTATCTTTTGGACCCGAGATTATTAAGAATTAATAATCTAGAAACTTAAACAAATTTTTAATCATTTTGTTGACTGTAAATCTGACAACTTTTTTTTCCCATTAGCTTGATCACGTTTACTTTTGAAATATATTTGATTCTGAGTTTTATAAAATGTTGCTTTCAGAGCAGTTGTTGCTAGCCTGGTGGTTCAGGCGTGTATCCCATTGACTGTGAGGCTGCAACAATAGGATCCTAAGTTCAAGCCTACCTGGGCAACTTAGCAAGTTCGCAGACAGCACTTTGGTAAGTTAGCAAGACCGGTCTAAAAATTGAAAACGATTATTTTAAAGGAGAAGAGGGTAGAATACTTGCCTAGTGTTTGCAAGTCTCTACCAAAATAGAAGAGCGTTCCTTAATACATACTATCTAAGCTTCTGGTTGACTATGATTAGCCTGTATAAGTTCTCAGAGTTTCAGTAAATATATAAAAAGGCAACGTGAATGATTGTTCCCTTCTTCTGCTCCTCTACTGCATATTGTACTATCAGTTTAACAAAACTCTTATTTTTCCCTTTTTTTGGAGGGTTGGGGAGGTTTGGGTTGTTGTTTGTATGTTGGGATCAAGTCCATTTAAAATGAATATTGCAAAAATAAAGGAATTGAAGTAGGCAAAAAAGATGCCATCTCCTATGAGGGTCAATAAAAGAGATGTAAAATAAATTTGTTCTCTTTACCTTACAAACGAGTCCACAGAAATAATTCAGATTAAAGGAATGTGTTAGAAGTATGTCTCCACCAGGAGGTGGTAGTGCACTCCTTTAATCCCACTGCATTCAGAGGCAGAGGCAGGCAGATCTCTCTTGAGTTCAAGGCCAGCCTGGTCTTCAGAGTGAGTTCCAGGACAGCCGGAGTTACAACAGAGAAACCTTGGGGGGTGGGGTGGGGGGGAGAATATGTCTTCAAAAATTGAATGTCACAAATTAAAAACATTTTATTTTCTTTTGGATTATGTTTTAGATTGAAGCCTAATCCTTCAATATGTCCTTCTCATTTTTAGATAGTGAATTCCTAAGAAGAAAATAATGAACTGCATATTGGCTGTTCTTTAAAGTGTTTGGACTCAAAGGTGTACAGGTTTGTTGCCAAGGCCAGGGAAGATGGCAACCCCGTATGTCCCAGTTCCTATGCCAATAGGAAACTCTGCTTCCAGTTTTACAACCAACAGAAATCAAAGGAGCTCTTCTTTTGGCAGTGTCTCAACAAGCTCAAACTCTTCCAAAGGCCAGTTAGAAGACTCAAATATGGGTAATTTTAAGCAGACGAATGTTCAGGATCAGATGGACAATACATCATCCGTCTGTAGCAGTCCTCTCATTAGGACTAAGTTTACAGGTGCAGATTCATCCATTGAGTATTCTACCAGACCAAGAGACACTGAAGAGCAGCATCCCGATGCAGTGAACTGGGAAGATAGACCTTCCACACCTACGATTCTTGGTTATGAAGTTATGGAAGAGCGAGCCAAATTCACTGTAAGTATTTCTGCTGCACAGCAGTAATAAGTAAAAGAGTGGCTTACATGTGTGTTTAAGTGAGGGCTGATAAAGGCAAGCCTGTACTTTAAATTCTTGACCGTAAAATTCTTTGGCTTTCACCCAGTGAGTTCTGCCATGCTTTTGCAAACTCTTGCACCAGACATACCTCTGCAACTAGCACATAGATGAAGAAAGAGAACGCCATTAGCACACTTAGAATACCCCGTGCTCCCCAACAGTCAAAACCCACTTACCCAGGATTTTTCTGGTAGCCTCAATTACTTCTGACTCTTTTTGTACATGATATAAATTTGAATATTGAGCTTATACTCTTTGGGATCCAGTTTTGCTTCAACATTATGCTTGTAAGAGTCACCCTTAATCTTGCATAAATTGTAGGTAGCTCATTTTTATTGCCAGTAATACTTGTTTTTTGATGTTCTTTCAGACACTACTGCTATGATCATTTAGTACTGGTCACTTGGGAAACACATGTGCACATTTCCATTTTCAATGTACTTAAGAGTAAAACTGCTGGTTCAGCAGCCAGCATTGGAAGATGCTGGTGAGCCATGCTCTGTAGGGGTCATTCTACTGTAGTATGTGAGATTTCCTCTCATTCCACATCTCCCTAGAGTGTTGCTACCTTTTTATGTATCCTATTTTATATAAAATGTGAATTTTTCTTAATTATTACTTACATTAAAACATTCAGAACCTTTCTGGCTGTTTGGATAGTCTCATACATTCTTGTACATCTCCATTTTGCAGTTTCCTGCATTCTGGACACAAGTCCTTTTTCAGATATGTGTGTTGTGACTTTCCTTACCCTTCTCTGTTGTTCTCTTTCCCTAGTGCATGTGATAAACATGGCTTTAACATAGCACAGTTTATTTCTTTTATTGCTAACACTCTTTTCTTGTTTCTTCTTTTAAGGTAGTGTCTCACTGTGTAGCCCAGGCTGTTCTCGGACTTGCCATTCTCCGGCCTCTGCTTCTGATGCTAGTGTTAAGGCATGCCTACTGCACCTGTCTCTGGCAAGCACTTTTTTATAATCTTTGCCTCCTCCAATGCTGTTAATATTGCCCATGTCTTGATCTAAACATTTGTTAGACCTTTCACATTTATATCTACAGACCGTCCAGGGGTGATTCTTATGTCCATATTATGATAAAAGGCCAAGCCATTCATATTTCTCTGTGAAATGAGTTAATCGGGCTTTGATTTTAAAGAACTCTTCATTTCCGGTGTTTCCTATGACATAAATCATAAAGATGGATCTCCTTCTGTGCTCCACTTCTCTATCTTTTACCAGCTCCGCTATCCTAGTTAGTAAAGTGTCTAATAGATCTTCCTAGCCAGTAGTTCCAGCGCTCCAGCCCTGTTGCTTCTCAGGGTGCTCTTTGCTTTGCTCTGCCCCGTGCATTGGGGTTTTGTTAGATTTATAAATTAGCTGGAGAGAGCCATCATCTTCACAGTACTATACTCAAATGTCTGATGAGCCCTTGACTTAAATCTTTAATCCTCCTAATAATGTTTTGCTGATGTCCGTGCAGAGGTCTTGTGGTCAGATTTATTTCTGGTATAGCTGTTTGATTCTATTTTTATTTATATTTATTTGTTTTTTATTTTTTAACTACTATTTTTTAAATCTGTCCAGCTTTAATATCTTTGGGTTTTGTGTTTGTTTTTTGGTATTTTTGGGTTTTTTTTGTAATTCGAGACAGGATTGTGTAGACCAGGATAGCCTTGCTCTCATACACATCTGTCTGCCTCTGCCTCCCAAGTGTTGGGCTTATAGACGTGGGCCCCCACACCTGGCTTGGTTTATATACTTTAATATTGTATGTTTATGCGTGGTGGCCTGTATATGTTCATCATTAACTCTGTTACATTCACATTAGGTCAAAGAGTTTGTTTTTGGATTTTCTTAAAGTTTTTATTTTTACTCTGACGCTTCTGCTCTTAAATTATGCCCGGAGGAAAGGCCCTCCGACAAAAACTGTTGACATGATTTTTGAAGAAACAATTTAGGATAGGCTGCATTTATCATACAGCTGGGATAGGATGAGAATCTGCATGGAATTATCATTGGGAACATTTTACCAATTATAACCTGGTGGCTGTTTCTTTACATCGACCTACTCATCTTCTGAAAGAATGTCTACTCGTTACGAATGTGCTAGGATATGGATGTTTGTGTGGACCTAGATTCCTATGTTGAAGCCTAACTTCCAAGCGATGCTTCTGAGAGATAGCACTGAGCTGGTGAGATGGCTCTGTGAATAGAAGTGCTTGCCTCCAAGCCCGATGATCTTAGGTATTCCCCGGGCACATGGCAGAAGGAGAGAACAGTTCGTGGATGCTGCTCTCTGACCTCCACACGTATGCTATGGCATTTTGTCTTGGTCATGCTTTAGAAGTTTATTTCGGTGTCTCCATCTCCATATATTTGGTTATCTTAATGATTTCATATTTGTTGCATAAAAAATACTTGATATTTCAAGTAAAGTTTTCTAGAAATACTTGATCTCTCTCTTTCCCCTCTCTTTCCCCCTCTCTCCTCTCTCAATATCCCTTTCCCTGTCTCTCCCTTTCTCTCTTTCTAGGTATATAAAATACTAGTAAAGAAAACCCAAGAGGAAAGCTGGGTAGTTTTCAGAAGATACACCGACTTCTCTAGGCTTAATGACAAAGTAAGTAGTCAATACATCCCAAGCTGCCTTTCAACTGTGAATTATGTATCTGTTCCCTGCATCTTTATTATGTTTATCTTCCTTATCAAATCTTTGTGGGTTCATAGCAAAATCATGTACTTCATTTCACTATAATAATCTTTAGTGTCATCTGCGCAGTTAGCTGCATAGTTATGAGAAATGCTCTAATATAACTATGAAATGCTTAATAGTTCATATATGATTGTATAACCTCAAAAGTTTGATGAGAAAATACTTAACAACACTTATTAAATTAAAAGAAAGTTAACAAAAGCATGCAATGTTAATATTAGTGCCTTTGCTGCCTACACTGCCACAACTCTTAATAGCAGTTTAGGATAGGGATGTGGGTGCTTTTTAGGACCAGATAGATTCACTGTCAAGCCTTTGGCCAGGCTGGACTCTTATCTGTTGTCTGTGGGGAAGAATCAGCTTCCAAGCTCATTCAGGTTTTGGGCAGAGCTTAGTTTCTTGATGCTGTAAGGGCAGGATTCTTATTTGATTGCTGTCTGTCAGCCAGAGACCATTCTTAGGATGGAGATCCATTTTTGTATGTGATTCCTCCATCTTGAAAGCTGCAGCCAACTTTTTTAAGTGGGCTGGTCAAAAGTTAAATAGATAATGCTCAGAGAAGATACACAGATAGCAGGGTCTGGCAATATTTAACAGAATTTAGCTGGGCGATGGTGCACACCTTTTATCCCAGCACGCGGGAGGCAGAGGCAGGCAGATCTCTGAGAGTTCAAGGCCAGCCTGGTCTATGGAGTAAGTTCCAGGACAGCCAGGGTTACAACAGAGAAACCCTGTCTCAAAAAAAAAACCACTATTTTTTATATGTGACATAGAAAATTACAAGCACTGTGAACCTACTCCTTACCCAGCAAGATGACTAAGGAGAAAGTGGAAAGTGCCGTGTGCAGGCGTGGTGTGGAGCAACTGGAATACCTGCATCGGTAACTCTAAGAGACATCAAGAAGCAAAAGCAGAAAGAGGCTCATCTGATTTAATTATCTTAAGCTTATTTGGTTAATAATTTCACATAGTGATATACAATATTCAATTCATGAAATTGAGTTAAACATTTTCTCTCTCTTTATTTTTCATTTTTCAGTTAAAAGAAATGTTTCCAGGCTTTCGATTAGCACTTCCTCCAAAACGCTGGTTTAAAGATAATTATAATGCCGACTTTTTAGAAGATAGACAATTAGGATTACAAGCATTTCTTCAAAACTTAGTAGCTCACAAGGACATTGCTAACTGGTATGTAACAAATTGAAATAAGAGATTATAAAAATCATTCCAACAACCAGTTTAAACTGAATAATTCTGGAACTGAATTCGTATCAGCATATAGTAGAGGATGATGATGTAATTACTTTTCTCAAAGCTCTACATCAGTGGTTCTCAACCTGTGGGTCATTACTTGGGGGTTTTGAATGACCCTTTCCCAGGGGTCGCTCAAGACCATCTGCATGTCGGATATTTACATTACGATTCATAGCAGTAGCAAAATCACGGTTATGAAGTAGCAACAGAAATAATTTTATGGTTGGGGGCGGTCACCATAACATAAGGAACTGTATTAGAGGGTTGTAGCATTAGGAAGGCTGAGAACCACTGCTCTACATGGAATTTCCTTGCTTTCTTTGAGCTACAGATTTTATTTAACATTTTCTTTTTATTAGAACTTTTAACATGAACGGAAAATCTCAGTGTATGATGTCCTCAAGCTACACAGCTGTAAATTTGATTTTAGTAACCAGCATGTTAGCAATCATTTAGACAAAATGGCTCACATAATAGTCAATTTTGGGTTAATATGCAATAATTTTGAGGCTATATTTTTATATCTCTCCAAACTAATATAAAAATTAGGAAGTTAGACTAATTCATGTAGTAAAGTAAAATTTCTGGAAACATTGAACAGTATGAAAAGAATCAGAGATATATTTTTGTTATAAATATGAGAAAATCCCTTAATGAATTACCTTGTTTGAAGAATTTGCATCATTAGAAAATTTAGAACTGTTTTGAAAAGCTTCAGAGAGTATTTACAGTGAGTAGTAGCATATGGTGCATATCTCCAGCTGTTTGCAGTTTTTCCAATAAAGATAGAAAGTAACTAAAAAATCCTCTCTTTCTCCCTTTTTCACTCCATCTTTATGCACATCTCCTTCAGCCTTGCATGAGACCTGCATACTCTACAAGAAGACTTGCTCTTCAGTGTGTGCTGCCCCAGCTTGAAGAGTAGACTCCAGACATCTTTCCCCTAATTTTTAGCATCACATCTACCCAGACCTGCAAGTCATCTTTCACACATCCCTCACTACATTAATCTCTTCCTTTATATTTTAGGACCCACTCCAGCTTGTATACATCCTCTGTCGCTGCCATCTCCATCCTAGGGCAAGCAGGTGTCTGCCTTAGTTGTTGTAGTCTTCCCTGCTTACCTGCCTCTCCTCAGTCACTCTTATGGAGCTCATCGTAGCCTCTGACCTCGTGATGCAGTTTGATGAGATCATTCTGGTCCCAGCCTACTTGTTTGTCCTACCAGCCATGGATTTGTTATTCCTCCATTCACCCATTCTCTGTACATCTGCCATGTCCATCTCCTCTTCCTCTAATGCCATCATGCTTCTTGGTCTTCATGTATATTGTCACCTAGAAAGGCAGCGTTTCAAACTACTGCTCCACGTCCCAAACATTTCAACACAGACTTGACTTCATTAGGTAACTGGCCTTCTTGATTGGCCTCTTGCCCATCCACCACTAAAAACAAGGTCTCTTCTTTCTCCTAGTATTTGTAGGAGCCCTTTGCTGGTTTGAAAGTTGTCTCCTAGTACTTTAAGACACCTGTGGCATGTAGTGAACTTCTATACTTTTTGGTAGGATGATACTAGCTTTGTACCACTCTTAAGAATTGAGAAGATAATATAAGTCAGTATGGTTCCAGTGTCTCTTGAATGAATGAATGGCAACTGTTAGCACCCTATTAGAAAAGAGAAGTTTGTGCAAATGAGACAGAATGTGTGTGTGTGTGTGTGTGTGTGTGTGTATGTGTGTATTTACATTTCTCAGTATACAAAAAGAGATTATCATTAATGCCTGCACAAAAAGAAAAGCAGTACTAAAATCATAGAGAAGGCCTTTGAAGTTTACCTTACTTTATACCATAAAGGAACACTGTAAAATAAGAAATGTGGTACACGCCTTTAATCCCAGCACAGGCAGAGAGGCAGGCGGATCTCTGAATTCAAGGCTACTTAGCCTTAGAAAAGGAAAAAAAGAAAGGTAGAGAACATCTGCCTTACGTGCACAGGGCTTTGACTTTGAACCCCAGAGTTATAAATTTTAAAATAGTAGACTTAAGCTAGGTGTGGGAGAGCACACCTTTAATCCCAGCACTTGAGGAAAAAGCAGGCATATATTTGTAAATTTGAAGCCAGCTTATTCTATACAATGACTTCCAGGATAGCCAGGGCTATGTAGAGAGAGCCTGTCTCAAAAAAAAAAAAAAAAAAAAAAAAAGAGAGAGAGAGAGAGAGAGAGAGAGAGAGAAAGAAAGAAAGAAAGAAAGGGAAAGGAAAGAAAAGAAAAGGAAAAAGAAAAAGAAAAAGGTAGACTTCGCTAGAGACATTCAAGATGCCTGAACTGGAGAGTTGGCTCAGTGGTTAAGAGCACTTGTTCCTCTTGCAGGGGACCTGGGTTCAGTTCCCAGCACTCACATGTGGTTTACAACCATCTGTTATTTCTGTTCCAGGTGGCACATGCAAACAAAACACACACACAAATCTAAAAATGCTTTTTTTAATGATTGCTGAAACAGTGCACCTTAGATGGTAGTAGCTTTGTTCAATTCATGAATGTGCATTTCAGGAAAATGAAAGTTTCTTAGCCAAGTAAACTGGTGAAAGTTTTCATTTCCTTAGCATCTTAGAGTATTACAACTTACGAAGTATATGGTTTACCTCAACATTTAATGGTCTATATCTATTACTACTTTTGTCTTACATCATCAGACATTTAGGGTTTTTAACATTTAGTTAAGAACTTAAATTGGGTTGAAAATAGAATATGTATGCTTTGTGATAAAGTATACATTATTTTTTCTGGGTGATATGTAACGTGCATCTTACAGTGAAAATGGTTAAGTTGCTAAGTATGAGGTGAAGAGAAGGGTTATTCATCTGTCACAATGGTTAGCTCTGTAGCTCATTGGTTTCATGTCAGGTAGAGAAATTGGGCTTCTGTTTGAATAAAAGAAAGAAGTTTGTAAAGTGCTGCTCTGTGTGATGTAAATTATTATTAAAGTAGAGGCACTGAAAGGGAGGAGCAGTACTGGAAGTAGGGTGTGTCTAGAAGGTATGGTTGAGATTAGGGGCAGGAAAATGTATGAATCAGAAAGGAGGAACTAGAAGATATGTAGTTCATCTGGGGCTGCCAATGAGATACTTACAAATTCAAGGTGAGCTTCTTAAGACTGGCATAGTATTTCCCTACTTTATTTTTGAATTGTCTGCCTACCTTTCAGGACTGTTCTTCTGTAAACAAATGCCTACTTCTCTGCCTGTCAGAGGCTGAACTACTTGCAGCAATTCTGCTGTCAGTGATCCTGTTCCTGCTGCACTGTATGTGCAGGATTTTGGTGGGCTCTTCAATCTCAAGTCACATAGTAGAGGGAAGAAGAAAATTCACTGTTCATTTGTATTTTAAAATGTAGAAGAGTCCTTCATTTTTTATGCTGGAAAGGGAACCGAGGAAATTTCCTTCTAAGGGTAGAACAACAGACAAAGCCTCTACGCTTCTTTATGAAACTGCGCGTATAGATCACTATAGAGAAATGCATGGTGGTGTGCCGTATACTCCCAGCACTCAGGAAGTGAGGCAGGAGGATCTCAGTTTCCAGACCAGCCTGGCCTACAGAAGAGACCCTGTCTGTCTGTCTGTCTGTCTGTGGATGAGGCTGGAATGTTGGCTTAGTGGTTAACAGCACTGACTGCCCTTTTCAAGGACCCAATTTCAAATTCCAGCCCCTATAGGGCAGCTGACAACCATGTATAACTCTAGTTCCAAGTTCTCTTCTCCAGTGTACATTTAGTTAGCACACAGACATACATACACACAGGCAAAAAACCCATACACATCAAAATACCAAAAGAAAAAAATAAATAAAAATAAATTTTAATGTTATATTTATATATCCAAATAATTATTCATGTATCAAAGTGTTCTTTCAGTTTCCTTTCTGATTGCCTCTGCTCATTACAGCACAGCTGTTGTCATTAAACAGCTGGCAGCTCTCAGTGACCAAAGGGTGGAAGAAAGCAGAAACAGGAAATTACAAAATCCTAAAGTACTGAGGATATTGTTTTCAGCTCTATAAAACACAAAGCAGAAAACATGTTTAAAATAAATAATATTTCCACGATAGCATGACTTACTAGAAATTTTACCTGTTCAACAAATATTTATTTAGAGCTTATTGTATGAAGTATGGCTACACAAAGATGAATTAGGTGCTGGTCCTGTATTAAGTCCAAGTCAGAAGATATGCCCCTAAAAGTGACAATGGAAAGAAAGGTATCTCTTAGTGAAGGAAATGTCAGAGCTTAGACTGGATGACAGTCGAGCTGGTCTCTAAAGAATTAATGATATTTGAACCTTCTTAGAGAGGAGAGGATTTTCCAGATGAAAGAGAATTTTCTAATCAAACCGCAAAAGTAACATAGGTCGTGTGCTTGGAATAGCATGAAACATGGTTTGTCCAAGTGAAGTGTGGTTATTTGCAGTCTCATAGTTAAAGCATGGCTGTTTTATGCTGTCTCCTACACTGACATCATTTCACTATTAAACACCATAGCAATATTTTACTGTTCTCTGTTTTTACATCCCATTTCCAGTATTTTCTTCTTTTAAACTCTTTAATGTACCAGTTAAACCTTAAGTCTTGTGAAAAGGAGCTTTCAGACCCTTACACCAGAACTTGGCAGGTGCTAATGAGAAGCTCCCATGGGTAATAACAAGATAAACTGAACCATGCATGAAGCATAAGAATCAGGTTAGAGAGATGACTCAGCGGTTAAGAGCACCTCCAGAGGACCAGAGTTCCGTCTCCAGCACCCACATGGCAGTTCCTGGCTGTCTGTAACTCCTGTTCCAGGGGATCTGACACCCTTACACAGACATGAATGCAGGCAAAAACATCAATGCACATAAAATAAAAATAGGTTGTGGTGGGAGGCTGTTCCAGGGCAACAGCCAGCATGAGTAGACGCTGGTGACATGCAACACAGCTCTACACACCGAGTGTCCTGTAAGAAAATTAACACGGCTGTAGGTAGTTGCTTTATACCAGCTCTGAGAACTAAGCTGTACTCCCTCTAGCTAGAGGAGCTGTAGATGGGATTGTGAAATATACTGAGTCACAAGAGATCAAGGTAATCAGTAGAAGCTCTAGTGGGCTAACGTATCCAGGCGGAAGGTGATGAGAATCTAAGCTCCTGCACCAGACTTCAGAGACTTCCCTTCCCTGCACAATGATTGCCTCTCACCTGTCGGACTCCTCAGTCTTCACCCAAGGTTATGTTTAGTAGCATTGTGTGTATCTTTTTACCTATTTTTATGAAGTGACTTCTGTGTCAAATTTGGTTATTACTATTTCTTGTATACTTTCGATTTGTTTCTGGTTTTGTTTTTTTTTTTTTTTTTTTTTAGAGGCAAGGTTTTGCTCTACAGGCCAGACTGACCTAGAACTTCTAATCCTCCTGCCTTGACTTTTTTTTTTTTTTTTTTTAATAAATTTAGACCTTAATTTTATGGTTGTTTTTTATTTTTTAAAGTACAAAACGAAATATAAAGCCCATTTAGCTATTAAACTACTAGTCTATCAAAAACTGGTAAAGCCTAAAGAAATAAATTCTGTATGAAAGGAAAAAAGAGACAAATAACAGTAAGCATAAGGTGGAAGTTTAACAGTGGTGTACTTAGTGGGAACATAGTATAAATCTACAGTTTACTAATTTATTCTTTTAGAGAACACTTTTGGTTTGGTTTGGTTTGGTTTTGGAGACTGGGTTTCTCTGTTGCAACTCTGACTGTCCTGGAACTCACTCTGTAGACCAGGTTGGCAGAGATCCGCCTCCCTCTGCCTCCCAAGTGCTGGGATTAAAGGCGTGCCCCACCACCGCCCACCTAGAGTACACCTTTTTAAGGTTATAGTACATATTTTCCCTGGAAGTAAAGACAGTGCTAAACTATACCAACAGTAGCCTTCTCTTGAGGGAGAATAAATAGCAGGTCTCAATTTTAAACTAGTTTTCCCACATACTAACTGATAGTCTGCCATGAGACAGGGATAAAATGTTCCCTTGTTTTTCAATCCCTGATTTTTAGAATTTTTTTTCCTCTTTCATAGATTTCTCTTGATGTTTCTGTTATTGCCATAGTTAAAAAAGCAGAGACTGGGACAGAAACAGAATGAAGTTCCATTGAACCTTTCCATGAACAACTTAAAAAAATAAGAATAAGGCTTTATTTTCAAAACTATACCAGCGGAGAGTGATGGCACACACTTCCAGCACTTGGGAGGGTAGAAGGGAAGATGCCACAAATTTGAGATCAGCCTGGACTACTGAGTGACTTCACACCAGCCTTTGTACATGCAAGATCTTGTTGCTAAAAACCTAACAAAAGAGACTGAGTGTATATGTATTATTTATTAAGACCACCTGATCATAAATCATACATTAACAGCGTTAGGAAAACTGAGCGGACCCATAGCATACATTAACAATGGGTGCATATTTACTAATTTTGAAGATTTAGAGTTCTGTGGTCAGTGATTCCCAGGTAGATGTAACAAATTCCTTTCCTAAAGGAAAAAAAAAAAATGTATTGAAATTTCTTGATTTTCTCAAATATTACCGTATCTCGAAGATTCTTGTTTGTCCACCCCTCAGAGTGCATTCCATTTGAGGACACTGAATGTCTTATTCCTCCAGCTGAGTTCTCTTAAAGGAGAAGAAAGAGAGGACCCTGTTAAAGTTGGAGCCAGTTTGAAATTGCGTTAGTGTTGCAGATTTTAAAGAGCATGCTATGGAATAAAACTATATTAGAAAAAACTTAGGGGATCCATTGAATTCAAGTCGTGAGCCATAAATCATAAAAATAAAAAAATTTAGAGGAAAATTAAATAAAATTATCATCCCCCCCAAAAAAAATCCTTCAGTGGGGTGCAGTGTCAACTTCAGTATTGATCCCAAAGTAATTTCTGCTGTAAACCTAGCGGGACAAAGAGGGTGAGTACCCTTCTTAACCACGTCTCCTTCCCAAGTAGCAGCATTCCAAATACGTGTTACAGAAGTATGAGGAAATCTTGGATATAAGCCTTTTAAAAAATATGTTAAGGTGTCATTGACTGAAAGCATTAAACAACTGGTATGCTCCCATTTGCTTCTAAGCAATCTCCTTTTAATCTTTTGTTTTTAATCAGCATGCAAAGTGATGAGTTTCAGTGTGACATTTTCATATGTAGTTTGTTTTTGTCGATCTCTCCCTGTGGCCCTCCGTGTTCTGTCCCCTTTGTGCTCATCCCTTCCTCCACTCCTCTGCCTCTCCTGCATTCATGTCACATGTATTCTGTTGTCTTCTTTTCTCCTTCACTAACTTTCCCCTTTTTCCTCTCATGATTCCTTTTGTAGAGTCATGACCTAGACACATACACATGCATACACTCCCATATTAGAGTTCTCATATGAAAGGAAACTTGGTATTTTTTGAGTCTGAGATACTTCGCTTAACATGGTAATTTCCAGTCGTGATTTCATTTTTTTTTTAAAGCTGAATAAAATTCCTCTGTATATATGGACCACATTTTCATTATCCAGTCCACGTCTTTTGTTAGTGGATATCTAGCTATTTCTAAGCTATTACGAATAGTAATGGACATGATTGTGCAAATATTTCTGGTATCGGATTCCTTTAGCTATGTACCCAAGTGTGGGATAACTGGTAGTTCTGTCGTGGGTGCTTTGAGAAGTTCCCATACAGATTTGCATAGTGGCTGCACCAGTTTACATTCCCATCAGCAGTAAATGAGAATGCCTCTTTCCCCACGTCCTCCCCTGGCGTTGGCTGCTTTCTTGAAGAAGCCATTCTAAGTGGGGTGAGATGGAATCTCAAAAACAGTTCTAATTTGCATTTCACTAATGGCTGAGGAAGTTGAACATTTTTTAAACAATTACTAGACATTTGTATTTCTTGTGAACTCTTGGTTCAGTTTTCTAACCCATTATCAATTAGATTTAATACTTGTTTTTATTTTTTTAACTGCTATTTAATACTTGTTTTTATTTTTTTAACTGCTATATTCTGTATTTCATCCACACTGTCCTGTCGAGCCCAAGAGCAGTTTCTTTTCCTGTGACTCACTTGTATCTAACTGTAGGTACTTCCTAGAAGGAATGGGCTGGTAGGGTTAGAATTCCTACACCAGAAAACTGGTGGTCCTGCTCTACTTTGTGCTGTTAAACCAGCTGCAGCCAAATGCCAGAACTTGAGAGTGGTACATACAAAGTAAATGTATTCAGAGAGAAGTGGCCTACAAAGAAGTTTTCAACTTAACCAAGACAAGACAAAGTAATTCTTCGGACAAAGGAGCACAGATTTATACTGAGAAGACAAATTTAAGGACTTGTCTCTACAAAATGAACTGTGTAACACTGGAAAGGTCATTTTTCTGTCTGTACTTTGGTATCATTTCTGAGGCAGAGAAATGAGTACCTTGCCTTCCAGAGCTGCTGTCAGTGTGAAAGTGGTGTGATGCAGTTTGAAAGTGTTAGTGCATTGGTATTATTTCTAGGAGATGATGCAGTAGAGGAGGTGGGGTAACATCCTTAATGCTTGGTGGTGTTATGTAAAGACTTGGGTTACCCTGAGTGGTCGAAAGATCTGAAGACTCCTGAGTAGAAGACATGAGTAAAGGAAATAACCGATTCACCCACAGGGTGGTTTCTGTAAAAAAACAGAAGTAGAGCATCCCTCGATGTTGCCTGTAGCTTTAAAGGGACAAAAAAGTGTAGCAGCTTGTTCGGCTACATCACATTGGAGCTCTTCCATGATCATGGACATTTGTCTTTTCTCAGCCTCCCTGAACATGTGTCCTTTTCCCTATATTTTAAAGATTTAACAGTCCAGTATTTTCTTACCATCAACTTCTTGCTCTGTCTTTGGACTTTGTGATATTTTCTTAATACTACCTTTTTTATTCCTTTTTTTTTTTTAAAGATCTCACTTGGTGTCCAACTTATCTCTTCATGATTACACAGCCTTGTTGTCATTATAAGCCTCTCTAACCTAGTATGACCCCAAAGCCCCATTCTCTTTTCAACATAGGGTAACATCTCCTTTATGTAGTGTATCAGTTAGTCATACTGTCTTTCACAAGTAAGAAAAAGTTAAGTTGCATGTATATGTCGAGTTATTTCTCAGTCCTAAAATTGCTGTTTGGAAGAGAGAGCATTTTTATTGTGAGGGAGTTTGATGATCCACCTGCGTAACCCACTGCAAGCATATCCATGGGAATAATATTTCATTATGTAAAACATTTGGTAATTAAGAGATGTTCAGAATTTTTTCTCTTAGTACTTGGAGGAAATATGTACTTAAATTAATAAATATAGCAAGGGCAGCAGTCTTTAAGGTATTCCAGAGTAAAGCCTTTTTAGACCTTTAGAAGCATTCAGTGGAGGAGAGTATAAAAAGTTACATCCCTTCATAACAAGGTAACAACTGTTCAGCTGTTGGTACTGATGTTTCTTTGAAAGTCACAGTAAAGCTGTTCACTACTCAGGGTGCTGTCCTCTGCTGTCTTTCTGAATTGTGTTTATTGTGTCTTATGGTTCCTATACAACAGTAAACTTGTGTTTTTTATTTATATTTGTAAGATCCTAGAAAATAGCATAATGCTTCTGTATCTTTTGTAGTTTGATACTTGCATGTGGCTACTTTATGTGGTGACACATAAACAAATTGCTTATTTTGATATTATCTACAGAATTGTTTGCCTCACACACTGTACAGCTTCAATGTGCCTTTTGCTTTCTGCTGTCTTTTGTAAACTTATTTGTATGCTGCCAGCTAATTTTTTTACCTTTGAAAAGCCTTGCAGTGAGAGAATTTCTTTGTCTGGATGATCCACCAGGGCCATTTGATAGCCTAGAAGAAAGCAGGGTAAGTGCTGTATTATATGTCACGTGAAAGAGGAATAAATAATACAGTACAATTAGTACATTGTTTCTTGGATGGATTAGCAAGCCCCAAAATATTATCAGTTCAAACTACAGTGGTTTTATACAGACAGCTTTTAATGTTTGAATCAAAGGTTTCTTTTATTTAAATACATGGACCTAGTTCAGTGAAAAGATAAAAATTCATGCATTTCATGTAATGAATAAAAATCTAAAATTAAATCCATTCTACTTTATTTTTACTGTTTCAAATAATATATATAAATAAACTGCTCCAGGAAATTAGATTTACTTTTTTTGGCAGTATTATTTTATGATGATCATTTCTTCATCTAAGGTATCCAAGTGAGGAACCTACTGTTACATTCAAATGAACTGATTTCAGTGGTTGTCAATTGTCTTGTTAGCCATTCAGCTCATGTTTGATGGTTCTCAAATTACGATAATTGACGCATTAAAGTGGCCCATTTCTTGAAGCAATAGGCTAGATTCACTAAACAGATTTGGTAATAATAGATTAGCTGGAATTTTATGCAAGTTTACCCCCAAATGTTTAATGGCATTTAAATGCAACAGATTTAATTGGTAGGCTTGTAGTTTTGTGCAGTTAAACTGCAGCACTTATTTGTGCTGAAGTAAATGTGGTAGCTTTTTAAAAACAGCTTTATTGAAGTAAAACCTTCAAAAGCTTTATTCATTCGTTACTTTGTTATTTCATTGTAAATGTACAGCTTAGTAGTTTTTAGTATTTATAGAGCTGTGGTACCATCAGGATAATCTAGTTTTAGAATATTTACATACCTCAAAAAATTTTTCTTAAAGTATTTTACAGTCTGTACCCACAGCCGAAGACAATCAGTAATCTGCTTTGATTCCCTATAAATTTGCCTTTTCTGTTTGTTTCATAGAGAGAGACTCTTGGCAATAACATGGACTGTGTTCATGCAATTCACGACAATGTACATAAGCTTTCGTGTGTATGATGTGCATGATAGTTTACATATTTTAATCTTTTCTACCTTCTTTCACTTAGCAGGGTTTAAGGTTTAAATACCCTGATTGCAGGGTATTCATTTTTTAGCTTCTATCACCAATTTTTTTGCTTCTATCATTTTTTTATGCATGCACCAAGTTGCATTTTTCTGGACACCAGCTGAATGATACATCATACATTGTTTGCAGTTTTGTGCATCATAAGTCACACCATGGACAATTTCTTTTAAACACTGGTGCATGGGTGCTTTCCTTTCTCTTGAGTTGTTCCTGGGAAAGGAACTATTTTCTTGTAAAGTATCCTAATGTTTAACTTTTTAAAGAAATTGATAAACCTTTCCAAACTAAAGGACTGTTTCTCATGAATGGTTTCCCACTGGTATCTTAGGAGAGTTCTCCATGCCCTGACAAGCATTTGAAATTATACAACTTCCATTTTCCCCCAGATAACTTTTCTTCTAGCCCCTTGGATGGGTCATTTCACTGCCCTCTATCAATCTAGATAAAAAGTCAGCCTTTAGTTTTATTGTCATTTCCAGGTGTATGATGGATACTTTTCTCTGTTTGGACTATCTCTGACTTTGAATTTTCATAATCTGATTGTGTTGCATCAACATGTGGCCTCTGTTCATCACAGGTGTCTTCACTGAGCATCCTGGGCCTGGCGGCTGATGCTCTACCTCAGATACAGACGTTTCCTGGCCATTATCTCCTCAAGTAGTTTTCAGTCCCTACTCCCTCCTCTCTGTCTCCTTGTAATTTTCATTCTGCTGCTTAACTCTGAAAGTATTCTTGTTTTCTCTCCAATCAGTTTTATTCAATTTTTCTTTTTTTCTTTGTTTGCAAGATTGGATTATTTTTGTTGGTTTGTCTTTGAGTTCAGTAATTCACTGTTCTGTCCTGTTGGGTCTGCCATTGAGTATCTCTTACTGGCTTTTATTTTAGTCCTTGTATTTTTTTTTGTTTCAAATTTTTCATTTGCTTCTACTCGTCATTCTTTCACATTATTAAGAGTCTCTGTTTACTGAGAAACAAATACATTTTGTGGGGATGGGGGGTTAGGTTAGTACATCTAACTCACAAGCTGCTTCAGAAATCATTATTCTGTATACCATTATTTGAGGTCATTTACAGATAGCTTCTATTAACTGTTTTTCCCTGATTGTGCCTGGTTGTTGTTGTTGTTGTTTTATTGTTTGGTTGTTGCTGTTTCATATTTCCTATCCTTTTGTTAAATACTAGACACTTCAGGAGATGCATTTAGCAGCTCTCGATGTGGTTTCTTTTGTTTCTGGTCTCCTCACTTAGTAAAGGTGATATTTGTCTCTGCAGTATATATAGTCACTGGGTTTTGATTCATTTGTTACTTTGACCTAGAATGTGTTTGGAAAGTTAAAGTTCTATTTTAGGTGGATACACTGTATTATAGAACAGTTGGCTTAATTACTTTTTCAGCTCCTAGAGCTGATGATTTCCATTCCTTTCAAGTAGAGTGTTCTATCTTTCTGCAAAACAGCTCTTAAACAAATTTTAATTTTTACATTTTTCCCTTTTACAAAAGGAAATCTTTTAAATATTTTGAACTCAAAATATGCACTGGCTGAGTTGAGAAAAAGTTGGAGTTGGCTTGAGTTAGTATTTTTGAAACTCCATATTATTGCATTAGGGACTGGATAATACTTTGGCAAGAGGAGCAGACCAGCTCATTGCCAAATTGGTTGGAATAATTAGTTTAAATAAATCACCAAAGCCATATAAAACCTATACATTCAATAAGGAAATGGAGAGTGTAGCTCCTAGAATTTTCCTGTAAGATAAATGTAGTTTCTCATAACTGTATTTGAAAATGAATGTTTGTTTAGATAAGAAACTTGAAAAATTCCCCAATTGGCTCTTCTATTTCAAAACAGAAGTGACTACGGTGTCATACAACATTGGCTTGCAGACTTCCTCCAGCAGCCTCTTATTTAAGAAAATGTATAAAATGACAGTCATCAACATCTTTTCAGTATACGTTGAAATTATTCAAAAGATAAGAGGCCTTAATCAGTAAACCTTTCCTACTCTTTCGACCTGCACCATATTAAAGGGAAACATTTCTACCCCCCAAGTACCTGTAGTAAAGAGGAATTATTTCCTATTTCCTCAGTCATAAGACTGGGGATATTAACTTGGACTGCCACCTTCGGGGAACTTGAGAGCTATACTTTGTGGAAATAACACCTGTTGAAGAAATGAGGTTGGGGCATAGTAACAGTAAACAGATTGTGATTGGAAGTGAGTGACGAGAGTCGGGTGCAGTACATCACACCCACTGGTGATCTCAGCACCGCTGAGTAGATCAGTGGTGGGTTTGGATCATATGAAGACCCTGTCTCAACACTCAAAGAAATATATTATGGATTCAAAAAAATTGAGGAAATTATGACTAATAATAAAAACCTAACTCCTTAGACTTTCTGCTCCCACTTAAATTTTACAATCTTGAGGTATTCCAGAGCTTAGAAACTTAATTTTTCTTGTTCCCAGGTTTGAGAAAACCAGAAAGGCAGGGAAGGATGCCTCCAAGTCATGCTCAGTTGTGAGACATGTTTTCTACTCAGAAGATATGTACATCACCTCTACCGCTGTTTTAACAAATCACTCAGAGCAGTGCTGGCGTGGCTGTTTTCTAAGAACACAAAGCATGTTCTATCAGCATCTTTTCCTAATGATTATTCTGAAAATGTAGTCTCTAGGGTACATCCTTCCTAAGATAATGCTCCTTTGTTGAGGTAGATTTTAATCTTGGAAGAAACCCAAGGGTTTTTAGAAAGCTTATTTGTAGGGTGGGGTTACTTGATTATTTTACTCTTCAGCTTCACCTCATCCGTCTGTCAGTTGACACAGCAGCAGTGTTTTCCCATGCTCTCTTTCCTCATTCACCTGTAGTACAATTAGCCCTGTAGTTCTAGGCTGGTTCTCGGTTACCAGCTCACTTTTCTATTTGAATGGCTGCATAGGGCTCTTCTGTAGTTGCCTTGTGATTCTTTTATTTTACTGTGATTATTTTATTTTCTGTGATTTTTTTTTTTATTTTACTACACTCCAGGACACAAATGTAATCTTTAAATTATTTTCTGATAATAAAACTTGTTCTTCACGCCAGTGCTTTAATTGACTTATCTTTTCCATATGGGTGACCACTCATCCTAGTACCATTTTATTAAAGTGTTCGACTTCCTTCACTAGTTAATAGTTTTCTTCTTCTATAAATCATTCATATTGCCTGTTTGTAGCCAGTTGGTTCTGTTTCAGTTATCTTCTGACGTTTATATACAGTTAATTATTGTAGCTTTGGGAGCTTAAAGTCCACAGAGCAAAGGTTCTCGTCCATGTTTTTTGGCTTTTTTTTTTTTTTTTTTTTTTTGATGATTTTTTTTTTTTTTCCAAGTTTGGCTATTTATTCTTCCATGTGAATTTTACAAACAATTAACTTGTCAATTCCTTGAAAATCCTATTGCATTTTTTTTGGGAATATCTTTTATAAAGATTTTATTTCTTTTTCTCCTTAAAACTTCTAAGACAAGATTCATTCTTAATCATTCTATTTATAATTGCTCTTTTATAATCGAAACTTTTGCCATCTAATCATTGGATTTTATGTGTTTATTTCACACCTCTACTGTATCTTTGTAAATCCTTTTGAATTGTACCTCAGTACTAATACCCACAGTTTTTCCCTCCTGGTCCTAATGTCATGCATGTCATTTTCTTGGATTGTTGTGCCTGCTAATATCCTTGGAGATAAATTGAAACTATCACAGTGGGCATACTTTGCCCTTCTTCCTAACCTTAAAGAAGCCCTATGTCATCATTAGATGTTTTCTGTAAGCGACTGGTAATAACCCATGGTTTGTCCTTGTTCCTTTTTGTGAGTTAAGGAAGTTATCCCCTATTCCTAGTTTGCCATGTTGTAGGGTGTATGTGTCTGTGTGCTCTTGATGGTTTTATTTACTTGCATAAGGATAACTTTGTGAGGCTTCTTTTCTTTAATTAGCACAAATTATATTCATAAACTTTCAAATTATAAAGAATTATTTATGAGAAAAAAATTTTAATTGCTGAATTTAGATGATAATGACTTTGTATCCAATTCCTGAGTATATTGTTTTCCTTTCTATCATTTGTTGAATCTGGTGTCAAAATTATTCCAGTTCCCAAGCTCAGGGATAGTTCTTTTTCTTTTCTCCAGAGCTACTTAAATACTGTTAATGGCTTTTGTTACTTCAGTCTTCTTAGAACTTGCCTGTAAGAGAAATTTGACTGATAATTCCTTTAGTTTATCTAACTTTAAATAACCGACTCTATTGTTTTTAATAAATGACTAGTTTATTCAAATTATCTATTCTGGGGAAAAGCAGTTTTGTATTTTTTTAATAGAAATTGACAGTTTTTATAGTTTTAAAAATATAGCCATAAAATACTATTCTTCGTTTTCTTACATGATATTCTATTACTTTATCTGTAATTATATATTCACATTCAGTCTTTACTGAAGTTATTTTCAAGGAAGAGAATTTACAGGTACCCCTGGTGCATGGGAACTGAGTGCCAAAATAACCATAATTTAAAAAGATGTGTGTGGAGAACAAATTGTTTGGGGTTTACACTCACTACTTTGATATCTGTGTTCCTGACTCTTTAGTTTTGAGAAATGTGTTTGAGAATGGTACTGCTTGATCCCTAATTGTATTCTTTACTACATGTTCTTTGTAAAGGCTTTCTGTGAGACTTTAGAAGAGACTAACTACCATTTACAGAGAGAACTGCTTGAAAAGCAAAAAGAGGTGGAATCCCTGAAGAAGCTGCTCGGGGAGAAGCAGCTCCGCATAGACGCCTTAGAGAAGAGAGTCAGGTGCGTCTTGACAATTCTGAAGTCCAGCAAACTGATCCTAACACTCTAGGCTCCATGCCTAAGAAATGTCTGACTGAAAGTCCTTGTAAACTGATTGAATATAGGATGCTGGACATTTAAGGATGAGACACCTCGGGAAGATAAAGCTCTAGTTGATTACAAAGTTGTTTTCATGTTACCGACGTAAATGATATACTAACTTCTGACTACAAGAGCTGGAGTTTGCCCTCCCATCCAGATATACTAAATGCACGTGGGGAAGAGTCTAAATTATCACAGCTGCTGATTTTGCTGTAGATTCCCTCATTTAGTTAGTTTCATAGCCGCATGACTGCATAGGCCAGTGGTTCTCAACCTTCCCAATGCTGTGACCCTTTGATAGAGTTCCTCATGTTGTGGTGTCCTCCAACCATAGAATTATTTTCGTTGCTACTTCATAACTGTAATTGACTACTGTTAAGATTCATGGTGTAAATATCTGATATGCAGATGGTCTTAGGCAGTCCCTTTGGAAGGGTTGTCCTACCCACAAACGGTTGTGACCCACATGTAGAGAATCTCACATAGGCTCAGCATCTGGAGGCTAGGAATGTTGCATGTTTTCATGACACTGAAGGCACACCTGTCTTACTCAGAAGAAATAACTCTCTATTGCAACATACTCTCAGAACATTGTCCTTAGAACCTGAAGCATCGCTGTATGTGTCAGCAGCAGAAGGTGGACAGATCCTGAGGGTGGAGTCCTCTGTACTTCAAGTCAATCGGGATGTCTTGGATGAAGAATCTAGGTAAATAATTGCCTTCGGGTTACTGTGGCTCTGGTGAAAAAAACAACTTGGGGAGAAAAGAGTTTATTTGGCTTACATGTTCATCATCTAAGGGAGTGGGGACAGAAACTCAAAACAGGTCAGGAACCTGGAGGCAGAGCTAATGCAGAGTTCATAGAGGGGTGCTGCTTACTGGCTTGCTTTCTCTGGCTTGCTCAGCCTGCTTTATAGATTCCAGGGCCACCAGCCCAGGGATGACACCACCCACAATGGGCTGAGTCCTCCCCCATTGATCACTAAGCATACAATGCCCTGCAGGCTTTCCCACAGCTTGATCCTATGGAGGCATTTTCTTATTTGAGTTTCCCTCTTCTCAGATGACTTTAGCTTGCGTCAAGTTGACATAAAACTAGCCAGCACAATAATATTTAGTTTATTACAGCCTGATCATTTAAATCCAAAGAGTATTCTTTATGGACTTTGTGTTGCTATTTCATGAATCTGCTCAAAAAAAAAAAAGGAAAGATGTTAACGTATCCTAGTTTCTCCCTCAGAAGAGTTTGTTGGCCAGTCAGCTTTGCCTAATTGGCAAACTCCAGGCCAATAAAAGACCTTGTCTTGGAAAATTAGGTGGGGGACAGAAAGATGGCTCACTGAAGCTTTTTGCCACCAAGCCTAACAACTGACATCTAATTGCTTGGTCTAACCCTATGGGAGAAGACAACCAACTCCCTTAAGTTTTCCTCTGACTCGCACACACATGCCAGGGTGTGGACACACACACACCCTAAATAAATGAACGTAATTTTAAGTGGAAAGCATCTAAGGAATGAAACTTAAAGTTGACCTCTGATCACATTAAGCATGCACATAAATGTACGTCCACACACAAGCATACATACAAATATGTAATTTCTGGTTGAGCATATGATTATATTAAATATGTGAGTAGCCTGTTTGTGAGATGATGACAGTAAAGTGAGCACACATACCCAACTTCACTGACATGATCCTCTCTTCACAGAGCTGCTAAGCCACACTTCAACTCCAGAGAAGCTGACAGTGTGATAGCGGGCATAGAAGTTGCACAGCTAGCATATAATGCTGAAGATGACTAACACACTGGTGGCAGCTCCCTCATTTCGGCATTGCAGCAGACTTGCAGCAGAGTGGCAAATGCCATTTAAAAAGACTGAATCAGAAGAGAGCAAGAATGCACGTGTATAAAGTTTACATAAAGTTGTTTTTTTTTTAAGTTATTTGAATAGGAAATATATTCACTGCTGCTTTTAACTGTCTTTTATCCAGCATTGTATTTACTACACTGAAAACAAAAAACAAAAAAAACTAAAATTGTTAGCAGGGCCCATATTCTTAAATACTTTACATAAATTATTACATTGTCTTGCCTGTATATTGCTCCAAACTACTGTGTGTGCGTGTGTGTATGCGCGTGCTTGTCTCAAATCTCCAGTTATATTAGGTGAAAATTAATTGCATGTTAGAATCTGGGTAATACGTACTTCTATATCTCAGACATGATATAGTCTCACTAATGGTTTAAATCAGTGAACACCACAGGGAAGATAAAGGTGAATCCAGTTTGAAATGTTGATATTTCTATCATCTCTAAATGAAATTGCTTATTTGAAATGTTAATACTATTTACAAAAAGATGACTTTCTAGAACCAAAGATAATGTGTTTTGAAGAGCTTAATTAGACAGGCAAAGCAATAAAATAGCCTTGATTTAAATGATGATTAATTAATGTCAAGATACTTACTGTAAGTGTCTTGGTTTATTAGTATGTTATACTGGGGTATTTTCTGCATAATCTTCAACTCAAATCACTACCCATAGATTCAGTGGGGGTTGCCTCATTTAGAACACTACCTCTTTTTGCTAATCAAGGCATATTCTTTTCAAAATATATTATGGTTTTGAGGCAAGTGAGTTACAGAAAAAGAAAACAAAATAACCATATATACTGGAAAGTTCCCAAGTAGCTGGACTCCTGGTGTTCCATTTGTATTTATATATATGTGCAGATGTTATGCTGTATTGTGGCTGATTTTGTTTATAATATATTTAGCCAACTGATGCACTTTATGATAATTAAACTCCTTTGTGCCAAGTTCAATTGGTGAGTTTCTTTAGTAAGTGGAGTTAGCTGGAAGAATGATGTAGGGCCTTTACCTGGGGTTTTTGAGCCAGCCTTGTGAAATGTTTATGCTTACTTCGGCTCTGTGTACAGTTGTGAAATAAAACACAATGATCATTGCTGAATGCATCCATTATGTTAAAGTACTACAAGTCTGTTTTAAAGGGAACCACATACTTAAACTCCAGCTTCTTACATTATGTTTAAAGTTCTAAATGGCTGACAAAGTCTACTTATCAGGTAAACTACTGTTATTTAATTTAGAGGTTGCTTTTTTTTTTTTTTTTTTACTTTTATAAGACATTTTACTCCCAGGTATTATCCCCGCTTAATAAATGAATTTTCCATTACAACAGTAGCTGTGTTACTCAGATGTCGGCTACCATTCCTCCCCTTTGCTTTATTCTCCCTGTGCCCTGCTGCTTTCTGTTTAAGAGCTGCACTTCACAGGAATGGAATAGCTTGATTCTTTTGAGTTTATACTTTTTATTCTTGGAAGTCTATAAAGTCTTTGTGAATAGGTGCCATGTCCTCTAAATTAACCAGTATTCACTTTAAAAATGGAGTGTAGATGAAACAAAAGATATTTGTGAATAATCTTAAAACTTCAACTTAAGATTTATGCCAGTGATTGCAAAAAGTTAAATTGCTCTCCCTTAGAAACATTTCTTGAGGTTAGAACAGAGTTTGGATTGCACATTTAAAATACTGGCAATTAGTAGGCTATTGAAGGGCTTTTGGCCAAAGTACAATATGTTAGGAGTATGGGTTGACTACAGTTGAAAATGGGACATACATAACCTGCCACTTGTTTTTGTCATACAAATATATGTGTCATTATCTCTATGCAAAACAGCCAGTGTATGCACCTGAAGTGAAATGGAATGCTTTGCAATAGATACTAGCGAGGATAAATTGAGTCTTCACAGCCTTATTACAGTGTTTGTAGCTGAAGTCATTGAACTCAAAGAAGTAGTAGACCCTTGCCTGACACAGTACCAGAGTCCTTTGAAAAAGTGCAGCAAAAGTCCCTTCATGGACTTCTTAGTTGGTCTTCCCATCCAAGCTTCTTGCTTTAGACATCAACCACTGTTTATGAGTTAAGTCAAAATGAAGCACATTTATTTGTACCCCTTACTGCTTTTCAGAGATAGGAATTGGGAGAACTGTTTCTCAACTCCCAAGAGGTAGATCATAGAGCCTGTGCCCTTCCTGTGACTGAGACAAGTAGGAAGCAACTGGTTGACTATGGGAATGTGTTCCTGTAAGAAGGTAAGCACTGTGTACACAGCAGTCTCACCTTGTTACAGATTGAGATGAATCCATTTCTCCAGACCTCAGATGGGGTACTAGGATATGAAGCAGGATTTGAATCTCAGACAAGGGCCATTTGTCAAGCCACTACAAGTTGAGGGTTTTATTCATTATCCCGAGATTAAAATCTATCTGAAATTTGGATTGTATAAACTTGAAAGAGGAAAGCCTTTCAAAATAGAAGGCTTTTCTGTCTATAATGTCATGAGTGCCTATCCTGCAACCCAAGCAGATGCCATCTTAGCTCATTTGTGTCCCCTCCTTGCAAAAGATTATACCAGCTGGACTGGTTAACAGTTTACCCCTGCATAGAGAGCCAGCATGACATTCTCACGTGAGTACCCAGATGTTTGCCACCGTCTGGCCTTGGGGAGGAGCTACAGTTTATAGAGGCTGTATGGTTACTGGAGAAGCTCTCTTACCTGCTGGGTAAAGCTTTTCATGCGCTGCTGGTTAGGGGATGAGTATCCACATGACTCTAAGTAACTCTTACCTAGGCTAGGTAAGGAAGCCCAATACAATCATTGGTTCCCCAAAATTAACTTTGTAGTAGTCCAGCTCAGCAAGAAGACATTTTCATAGACTCAAACCTTGCCAGACCTCAGCAGAGGGAACCACCATCACAGAAAGCCGTCCTTGACAGTGGAACCCCAAGCATCTGAGCTCAGGTATTTTATTGATTCAGAACTCCTTAGCTGTTCTCCTGATACCACGTGCAGATCATGAGCAATTAAACAACCCCCACATAAATCCAACACCTGCAAACAATACAGAAGGCCAAGACCTAGGCTAGCCCCTCACCCAACAGTGCATAAAACGTTTTATACATAACTAACCTTCCATAACAGAATTTGGGTGGAATCATTCCTCAATTTGCTGTGGGGACCTTGGGAGGAGGGGTAAACATTGCTTTATGTCTCCCCCAGAAAGAAATTTTAGTATGGTGTTGCTGTGATAGGCCTAACTGTGCTGTTTGTTGGAGGAATATGAAAGATTTGGGGACTTTGAACTAGAAAAGCAGTTGGACACATTAATAGGTCATCCTAGGCAGTGCTGAGGGGGGATTTCACCTGTGGGGGCCCAGCACAAGGAGTTTCAGAGAGGAAGAATATTAGCAAGTAGCCTAAAGATAATTGTGATATTTTTGGCAAAGAATATGGCTGCTTTTTGCCCTAGCCCTAAATATCTTCCTGAAGCTAAATTGGAAAGTTTGGGATTAATGGCTTTAGCAGAGGAGATTTCAAGACAACCTGGTATTGACTCTGTTCTGGTTATTAGTAATCATTCTTATGCAGATCTATAATGAAAAGGAGCAAGCTGGATACCAAGAGAAATACAAAATATATAGTTTGGGGAGAAAAGGAGCACGGGGAAGTGTAATGATGCTGAGCAGCATGCTCGGAAAGATAAGTTTAAAGAAAAGCCTGATGCTACGTGGAATAAAGGGAGGGGAGACCTCAGGGGAAGACCCCACCCTGATAACCTTCCAGCTTGTGCACAGGAACTAAAGGAAAGCTTAAAGCAGTGAGGGGAAGCACTGAATTACGGTGTAAATTCCATTTACACTGGTGCAAATGTAATTGAAAACAAGGATCTATGTTCCAGCCCCAGAGAGCAGCAGAACTTGGCTGCTTAGATTTGACCATGTGGTTCTGTTTTTAGACTCAAGAGTACAAGAAAGGGGTCGTGGAACCTCCCTCCCTAACTAAAGAAAGCTGCTGAAGCCAGGTATTGGAGCTAAGAAGAGCATTTTGACATCAGACATGGAGATGCAGAATTTGAAGTTCAGCCTGCAGGTTTTTGGTCTTGCTTTGGTCCAATATTTTCTCATGGTGCTCCCTTTCCTCCGTTTTGGAATGCCATTGTTTGTTGAGAGTATCTGATCTGCTTTTTCATTTTAATTTTACAAAGGGAGTTAAGAGATTGCCATGAGTCTCAGAAGAGACTTTGAACTTCGGACTTTTAAACAATGTTGAGACTGTGAGGGGAACTTTTGAAGTTGGACTGAATGCGTTTTTTGCACTATGATGTGACTACAAGCTGTGGGGGCCAGGGAGTGGAATGTGGTTGTTTAAATAAAAATGGCCCCCATAGGCTCATATATTTGAATGCTTCCTCACCAGGGAGTGGGACTCTTTGATAGGATTAGAAGGATTAGGAGGTGTGGCCTTGTTGGAGGAAGTGTGTCATTGGGGTGGACTTAGAGGTTTCAAAAGCCAAGCCCAGTCCCATGCCATCCCCCAGCCCCATGTCCACCCCCCCCTCACCCCCCCCCCACACAACTTGTGGATCAGGGTGAAGCTCTCAGCTCCTGTTCCAGCACCATGCTTCCAGTGTTCCCTATCATGGCAATAACGTACTGACCCTCTGAAACTGTAAGCAAAGCCCCCAATTAAATGCTTTCTTTTATAAGAGTTGGTCACGATGTCTCTTCTCAGCAATAGAACAGAGACTCAGACCTTCCTTTTTCCAGACAAAGTATGTCTGAAATAAAAGTGTATATATAAACCAACTCAGGTCGGTATGGTAAAATGCCACAAACAGGTTGGCTTAAAAAATACGTTTGTCTTCTCATAGGTATGGGGGCAAGATAGATGTCCAAGATCGAGGTGCTGGCGAGGCAGGTTTGGTGTATGTTCAAGTGCTCACTTGTTTTGCTCAAGCCCTGAGGGTGCACCCTTATGCCTCTTTTTAAGTTGTTTTTGACCAGGTCACATGTGTGTACAATATATATGATCATACTCACCTCCTTATCCCTCTCCATCCATCAATGGCCCCCTTCTTCCTAACTTGTCAACTAGTCTCCAGTCTACCATCTACTTCCATGGCTTTTGTTTGTTTTTGTCTTTCTCTCCTGGTTGCTTCTGGTCATGGTCTTTATCACAGCAATGGAAACCTAACGAGAACGCTTGCCAACTGTTCACATGTTGCCCACCTGCTCTCCAGACTGTCAGACCCTGGTGGCTCCCAACCTTCTTGCCACATCCCTGGACCACAACGAAGGACCGAAGCTCCATGCGGGTGGCTCCTTCTCAAATCTAATCCAATCATTGCTCTTAAAGCATCCTTACAGGCTCCCGAATCCCAGGTTTCCTATCTACTTTCTAATTGTCTGTTTCACCAGCCTTCCTCCACAGTTGCTCCAGAAAGCGAGGCTCTTTGTTTCCCGCTATCCTTTGCCTTGTACCTTGTACTTAGAAAAATATCTGTCATACAGAGTATATTCAGTCGTTATGGAATGGTTGACGTCATAAAAACCGAAACTGGATTATCAGAGAAATCAAGTCAATAGTGAGGGGTATTTAAAAAGAAATTTTCAATCTTGAGGGCTAGTAGTCTTTTGGTCTCATACTGTGTTACTGACTGAGAGGGAGGTGGCAGCTCAGACCCTCAGTCTTGGTTCACTGGAGCATGCTAGATATTGTTACTGGGCAGTCCAGGTGAGGCACCCTAATAGGCAGTTAGATACAGTTGTTTCGAATAAAGAGGAAAGGCTCGACTTCATAGAACTGAGCTCGGATTTATTGAGAGATACTCGACCTTTCCTCTGTATCTCTCACCCATGCAACACTGATCTAGAGAGTATTAGAGACCCATGCATCAGCAGAACTGAAAAGAAGAAGGTCAGAAAGACAAGACTCCACAATCGCCGTGGTGACAGTGTCATGGAAATATGCCTACAGGGCCCAGCTGTCTCATCCAGCTAATTTGTTTTCCTTTCCTCAAGTAATTTATTATCACAGGAGATCTTGTTTTCCTTCCAAAGAAATGCAATAATAGCACACTGCCACATGGTTTCATCTTTGCTTGTTTTAATAAAACTTAGTGTGTAAAACAAAGTGTAAGGAGAAAAAAAAATTCAAATACAGTAAGTTTGTTCTCCTAAGAAGTCAGAAGTGCAAGACAGCCAGGCTCTGTGAAGGTGCTCCCCCTGCAGTGTGTGGGCGTGAGTGCTGCACGGCTGCTAGAGCTCATTTAAGAACATCCAACTGCCAGAGATGTTTATAGCAGTCACTCCACTTTGAAAGCTGAAGTCGTATGCACAGCATGTAAGGTCTGCCTCAAAGGATGCACACCACATCGTTCACAAATCCTCAGCTCAGCGTTTCCATACGGACAGGACTGTCAGGTTGCTGCCGACACACAGGCTCCTGCGCTGACACCTTTGGAGAAGGGACACCGCGAAAGAGGAGGAAAGGTGCTGGTGGTTTCGGAAAACGCAGGCTCCAGACCGCGGGATCTCACGGCGGAGGCTGAAAGCCACCTGCGCATCTCCACGGGAAGAGCGAACAGCTGCGGTTTTCTCCATGAACTCTGAAGAAATCTTTCTTCCCCCTCGTTCACACACCTATATTATCTCACTTTTCCTAAAGTAAGCATATATTAATTTGTAACTTTTAAAAAAACTTTTATGTGTAGAAATGTGTTTTGCCTGTGTGCCATGTGCATGCCTGGTGCCTGTAGAGGTCGGATCCCCTGGAACTGGAGTTACTCACAGCCATAAGCCACCACGTGGGTGCTGGGAACCGAACCCGGGTCCTCTGAAGGAGCAGAAAGTGCTCTTAATCACAGAGCCATCACTCCAGCCCCTGTTGCACTGTAACTTTAAAAAATTATTTTTAAACATAATAAAATTATTAATTTTAAGCTAATTATATATGTATATTTACATGTATTTGTATGTATATATACATATATACACATATATATATATTTTATATATATCCCACCCCACCATCTGTTTCATTTATATCAAATTCAACTTGTCTCCTGAATGAGGAAGAGAATGCCACCCAGTTTACAGTATTGACCAGTCTAAATGAATTATAAGCAAACTACCCACCAGGCTACAATATGGCAGCTGCTTCTGCACAAGTCAATGCAGTGTCCATTCTCCTGTACTGAACCTCCACCCTCACTGGCCACTCAGAAACATTTTGATGAACATAAAATACAATAAAACTTTACTGAACCAGTTTTGGTGATCAGACCTAATGCTAGTCATTAGCCATGTTATTCCAGTCATTTACCCTGCATTTTTTAATTTCAGGGTTTGAATAAGAACTACCCAGTATACAAGTAGTTTTTGTTCTAACTGTATTCCAAACTACACATTCAATAAGTGGTAGTTATCAAATTAAAATGATTTTTAAATCTATAAGATATTGGATGTTTGTGCATTGTTTGAAATGGAATAAAAACAACATTGAGCTAGTAATTTACAAGAAGAATGCAGTCATATTTTTATCTGGAAACGTGGGGTTTGAAGGAGATAGTTTAGTTGGAGCCAAAAGGTAAGTGGGCACTTGGAAATAATCTGATGAATCTCAGAGTGACTCAGCCCAAGCACAGAGCATTGATATAGGCTTCAAATCTGCTAAAAGTTGGACAACTAACCACCTGGACTAAAGGCACCAGTAAACGTGGCAGAAGATTAAGGGGGCAAGTTTGTTCACGCTTCTGAGGACACAAATCAATGAGGACGGAGCTATATGGATCTTCTATGGATCCTCATTAGAGGTCTGCTCAGGGTTGGTGGTATTTGCAGTGCATATTGGGTAATAGCATACCAATGTCACCAAAAAAACCTCTGGCTCCTTTCCTACCATATGTACCATTAGACTAGGGAAGGCAATCACAGCCCTCAGGGGCCTGTCTACTGCACATATGGGAACTGTTCAGTTGTTTAGACTCTCAACACTTGCTCTGATAGCTGTTTTGTTTTGTTCGTTTTGAGACAGGGTCTCAGTATGCAGCCTGGGCTGACCTGAAACTCCCTATGTAGTCCAAACTGGCCTAGAGCCTGTGGTGAGCCTCCTGCCTCTGCCTCCCAAGTGCTGGAGTTACAGGTGTGTGCCACCACACCCAGCCTGAAATTGGAAAAAGGTTTTCTTGGAGTGGCTGACGAAAGAAGGAATACGAACTTGCCTCTACTTGAATTAACTGAAGAATGTACGGTAAGCTAAAGGAAGAAAATGTCACAACATGTTGGACTCCAGCCTCTCAGAGGACATTTGATGACCAGGGAACAAAGGCAGCTAGAGCCAAACCGGAGGTACACAGTCTGGCATGTTCTTGTTTTGTCACATGCCAGGTCTCTGTTTTTCAAATGTGTCTGACATTTGCTACGATCTTGGAGGGTTGTTTTCATAATATATGAACAACTTTAGGGCCAAAGCAAGACCTTTGCTGTCTGCACTGAAAGACATAAACTCGGGAGGACAGCGAGAACTATCTTTCCTCTCTCATCAGGGTGACAACCGCTCACCTGAGGGCTGACTTTACCTACACGGATACGTAGCTGCAAGGTTTGTCCATACGGTTGAGTTTACTCTCCCCAGTGCTTTGTGTCTGCAAAATGTTTCCGTTTGCAACAGGTCTTAGGGTCTCAGAGGATCGTGCTTAATCTTACCACATAATCTAGTCTTGTTAAGAATATACTTCAAAGTTTTAGAGACCGTTACTCACATTTAGATTCTGCTTCTTCTCAAAGGGTGCAAGTTCGTTCACTTCTCTGAGCATCAATGATCATGTGAAAAGGAGGACTTGACAGAGTATGCACAAGCCCAGCAGAGTGCTTACTATCCTTACAATAGTCTCAGGACCCAGCATCACTGCCCCGGGGAAGCGTGTACATGCTGAGCAGTGCTCTGCTTTCCGTGTCGGGTAAAGATGCCATTATCCTGGTCAGACATTTGTGCTGCCCCAGAGCCTGCTACACTGTGCCTCAGGAAGATAACAGTTGCCTGACAGTGCAGAGCCAAGCAAAGGATGCCACCTGCAGAGATGAGCCGGCCATTCTACCTTTGTGCTCCTGCTTAGAGATGCTGGAACCTCAGGCATTTCACAGAATGTTTTCGAAGCACCCAACTAGACACTAAATGGGAGCTCAACCTTTTTAACCTGGTCTCCCATTTCCGTTCAGCTGTCCCATTCCTGTTTCTTGAGTGTTCTGAACACCCACCCTTACCTCCAAACCTTCAAGCGGTGTTTTCTCCACATTTCTTCTCTATAGGGAAAGAATGCCTAGACACAGCCGAGGAAATCCCAAATCCACACCTCCCTGCCTTCATGGCTCATTATATGGTACTTCCAGATTTGTTTTTATAAGCACTGAAAATTAAAATAAAACATTCCACATAAACAATCAAACAAATCGGGGTATTATTTATGGGCACAAAGAAATCAGAAAATAAAAGTGGACCTATTCAGGATCAAGTTTCAGATTGCTTTAAGCTTTTTTTGGAAGCTTTCTCTTCCTTTTGGTTCAGTCCTATCTTTCAACTATGTCAAAGGAATAATAGTAATTCTGTTTGCTGTCAAGACAAAGATCAGAAACAGAAGGCACTTCTAAGTTTTAAAGGTACAAAATGTCACCATGGTAAAGCAGTGTGCATTAATCGCATAATTACATAGGTTTTAATTTAAGATGGTTACAAGTGAACATTAAAAGTCAGACGGGTGGTGCACACCCTTAATCCTGTGGTGAGCCCCCCCCCTCCCAGATTTCGGGCCTAGATTCTGCTGTGAGCCTCTGGCGATATGCCTATTTTGTTATTGGAAAATATTCTGGGCAAAACTGAGTCACAAAACAAGTTGCCTGTGAGGGGCTAGTTTTGAGGAAGTCAAAGAAACATTCCTTCTCTGGCTAGGATCTAACTCCACCGAGAGAGGTTATTTCCCCTGGGTAAGCATCCTGCCCCAGCAGGGAAGATGTTTTGTTCTGTTACTTATCTTGGCTTTAGGATGTTTTCACCTGTGTACCCTGTAATTAACACCTTTTTCATAACCCCTGTAGCTGCACGTAGCCCCCTGATGAAAGGGGTACAAGATTGGAGAAAAAAATAAAATTTCTTCCACCTGAGCTCATGATACTGTGTGTGTCTGGTCTATTCCCTTCCCTTCGGGTCTCTTCCCCTCTCCTCATAAGGCCCTTCAGTCCCACCCCCCATTCAGGTACTTTCTGACTTGTCAGGCCCGGCCTGACACAATCCCAGAGCTCAGGAGGCAGAGGCAGGCAGATCTCTGTGAGTTAGAGGCCAGCCTGGTCTACAGAGTGAGTTCCAGGACAGCCAGAGTTCCAACAGAGAGACCTTGTCTCGAAAAAACAAAAACAACAAAAAAGTGAACAGTATTTGAATCACCTTTCCATACTTTCCTTCACCAGCTTCTACTCAAATGGGAGAGTACTCTTTTAGGAAGTTAACATGAATCATGAATAAGAATTCCCTCCCATTCACCTCTCCATTCTGAGATTCCCCACGTTTTTCCACAGAGTTCTGGAAAAGTGAGGACAAGCGAAGCACTATGTTCACCGGCATGTGTTCCTGATCCTGTGTGTGAACACAGGTGTGTATGTAGCTCAGTGGAAGTCAGAGGACAACTTCACATGTCAGTCCTCACCTTCCACCATGTTCGAGACAGTCCCCTCGTTACACATGCTGCCTGAGGCGGGCCAGCTGCCCTATAGGCTTCCAGGAATTCTGTTTCTGCCTCGTGGTCTCACCACAGGAACACAGGGATTACAGGCGCATACCACCGAAACCTGCTTCACTTGAATTCTGGATATTTCAATGCAGGTTCTCACACTTTTACAGCAAGCACTTTATCCAGGGGACCACCTACCCCAGCTCTGTAGCCCAGTACAGTTAAATCTGTAATCCGCAAGGAGTTCTGGCTGTTTGTGTGGCAGGGTGTGTTTTTGACATGTGTTACAATGAACAAAGACCTTGATGAACACTAAAACGTCTCCAGCCTCCCTCTGCATATCAAAGATCACTACCAGCCCTCCACTCTAAACCTGCTTTGTCCCAGCTGTCATGTGCTGTTTTTCCCAGAATGCCCAGGAAGCTAGCCCTACAGAACCAAGCTCTTTCTTCTTGCAGCCTACTTACCACTTTGGGTTGCATTCACTCATCTAAGTCTAGTCACAATCGTGGACTCTAAGGAGCCCTTCATTGCCTGTGCTAGTAACAGGTCAGGATATACTCTGCAGGAGCTCAATACATATTTGTTGTATATGAACTATCCGGAAAAAGAGCACTTAGAAATAGACAGTTTGGAGCCAAATGTAAGAGTGCATGCCTGTAAGCTCTACATTCAGGAATCTGAGGCAGAAGGGTCACAAGTGCATGGCTAGTCTGGGCTACATAGTAAGTCTCTGACTTAGATAGATAGATAGATAGATAGATAGATAGATAGATAGATGATAGAATTTTGTGACCCTTAGGCCCCAGGCAATCAATAGTTTACAATAGACTCACAAGAAACAGGGATCTAGAAGCTTAATAACCAAAAGTACTCCAGAAAGCTGTTGAACCAACTGACCTTAGCACATAGCTCCTTCCCCAGAAGCCGTCACTTCCATGGATGTATTTCCGGAAGCTCTCCGGTGTCCACTATAGGGTGGCAGTTTGCAGATCAACTCCACCTAGTTTGACTCAAGCCTAATACCTTTGTGCTGGAGGGAGCCTTCCAAATCTTCCACTCCAAACTGCTCACTTTACAAACAAAAACCTCAAACCAGGACAATGGTGTGAGGACAGAGAGCAAGAGACCCAGCCTGACGGAAAACAAGACTCCTTGGCTGCCCGCCCAATCATTCTTTATTCCCTGAGCATCTCTCCTGCATTTGGTCATGTCTGCAAAGCTATCATGGAAGATGGATCATCACTGTGATCCATGAAAAGCGCTTTCACCACAGCCAGGGGACAGAGCTCTTCATCTTGTCCCTGATCCTTGGATTCATGTTTTCCTCATAGGCTAAATGGAGAGTGTTTTGAATCATGTTTTAAGGCCATCAACCAAGATAACAACATTCACCTGAGGTAGCTATAGACGTATGTGCTACCTACCTCCTTACCCACCGAAAATACTGCCTCACCCAATATAATTATTCATGGAAACCCTGGCCCCACAGCCACTGAAAGAAATACCTGAGCTCCTGGAGCAAGTGCTAGCTCCTTAAATTAGGAACACACCACAGATGCTAAGCTTGGCTTGAAAAGGTTGGGAGCCCCTCAGACGGCCTGTCAGCAAAGCAGGACGTCCACCGTTACAGGAATTCAGTCAAGACAGGCTCCCCTGAAGGAATCATGGCTCCTTTGTAAGTTTCTCTCCTGTGCTGGCAATTTGATGTCCACTTGACACAGGCTAGAGTCATCAGAGAGGAAGGAACATCAATTGAGAAAATGCCTCCATAAGATCTGACTGTAGGCAAGCCTGTAGGGCCTGTTCTTAATTAGTGAGTGATGAAGGAGGGCCTAGCCCATTGTGGGTGGGGATATCCCTGGGCCACTGTTCCTGGGTTCTATAAGAAAGCAAGCTGAGCAAGCTAGTAAGCAGCACCCCTCCGTTGCTTCTGCATCAGCTTCTGCCTCCTCCAGGTTCCTGTCCTCTTTAAGTTCCTACCCTGACTTCCTTCCATGATGAATGGTGATGTGAAAGTATAAGCAAATAAACGCCTTCCTCCCAAAGCTGCTCTGGCCATGGTGTTTCATCAGAGCAATAGTGACCCTAACTACGGCATCTCCCTTAGGGTTCCGTGAAGGACGGTGCTCTTTGCTTCCTTAGCTTCAGCAGCTAAGAGTGAATGTTCATCTTCATTCTCTGTGTCCCAGGACATGGAGGAGTGAAAAGCCAACCCAGAGTTTGCCCCCTCTAGACAGGAGGAACCCACCAGATACAAACTCAGGGAGGCACAGTATCATGAATCCTGACACATGGTGACAGCCAAAATGAACTTCTTCACCCATCAAACCTTCACAGTCCCTCCGAGTTCAGGGCTGCCCAGAGCCCTTGCGATCAGAGCAGAAGCAGAGCAGCCAACAGTCATAACTTACTTAGTGTGGTGCTCTCTACTCTAAAGGGAACGTTTTCCTCCACCTCACAGAATCCATAGTGAGAAGAAAAAGGACATACGGAATGCATGGCTGCTTTAGAAATCCCAGAGCATTGGTTTTAAACTTCCCCTCCCTGTAGCCTTCCCAGTGCCGTTTCCTCCTCAGGGTCAGTGTGACTCTGCTATACTTATCTGTTTCTGTAACTCCCCTCTGTCCACTGTGAAGAGAGAAGAGCTCCGCTTTTTACTGCTGCATAGCTACCACCTAACAGGATGTCTGGCAAACGCGAGGAGTGCTTTGGTAACCCCCGTTTAGAGAGGCTCAGAGATATTTCTGTATAGATCGTTTCATGCTTTAATGACAAGAAATCCCCCACACTCGTGACAAACTCAAAATACTGAACAGAATTATACATGAACTGACTGATAAAGCAAGTTCTGTCTCGGCCCAACTCCCAAATGCCCTCATCCTTTTTGAATGTCTCTGCAGAAAGGATGAAGTGAAAGGCCTTGGGGTGGGGAGACAGCCCTGGGTAGCACTGTGTAACCTCTTTTGAAGCAGAGCGCCATCTGCTTAGCCATGGTCGTGAGCTGCAACGTGGTGGCTTAGAAGACAGAGAAAGGGGCGAAAATAGGCAGGAGACGACTCTCAGGATCGCAGCCCTGCTCACGCCTTCATTGTAGCCTCCTGAGAGCCTTGAGTGTATGGCCTCTGGCCTGTGAAATATAAGGTGTCGCACTGCAAACCCTACATCCCGTGATCAGCAAGAAACATGCAGAGCCCCAATCCCCGGCCATTCACAAGCCAGAGTGGAGCTCCCTGAACCGCCACGTCCCCGGTTACAGGAAAAGACAATGGACGCTCGCCTGAGTGGATTCCTCCGCGGATGAAAGGGAGGACTGCGGATCACGGTGCAGTGTCTGGACCCTCTCTGCACCGAGGCCGGTGGTTCAGCAGCCAAGGCTCCAGTCACGAGGTCCTGCCCCTTCGGCAAAGAGGAGCCGAGCCCTGGCGTCTGGGGCAGCTGGTTAGGGTAACCTCTAATCTGATCAAGGTTACTGGGTCGTCCATAAATTCCTTCCCTACGCATAGGCATTATATCCCGGCTGCTACAGTCCCAGTCGTCTGTGGTGGAAGGTGGGGACGCCCTCCCAAGCGTCATCGCCACCTGTAGCCTGACCCCAGCCGGTCTGCGGTGACGAGAGAAGAGAGAAGGCAAGCAACAACCTATTCAAAGACCGAAAGTTCTCGGAGACTCCGTTAAACCATATGGTCTGCTCCGTTACCTCGTTTTGAAACGACTATTTTCATTTACAAGCTCCAATTAATAAAACGCCAACTGTTAGCTATTTCCCACAATTGGAGACAGATTTTAGCCAGTGCGGCTCCCTCGCATTTACAACGGGCTTAGAGTGCCGCCTCGTGGCTCCTATGAGTAACAGCACAAGATGACATTGCAAAAAGAAAACAACTCCCAAGGAAGAATCGGGCTGGCTAAGGATTAAAAATACCAAGGTCTCAGATGACTGACCAGCTCATGTTTCATGGATTTGCCTGACCTAAGGGAGATACACCCCAAGATTTATCCTAAATGACTGAATAGCCCAGCTAAGAACGGAGCCGGTTAAATCAGTGCGTTCGTTCCATTTACCTCTCAAATACTTTCAACGGTGGATTTCATTTACTGTGACAAATCTCCTGGCAAATTCTTCTCTTTGACACACATCAAAATTGTGTGTCAGTTAACAAAATACCCTAAGGGAAATTTTAAAGGAAGAACTACTTATTTTGGCTCCTGGTCTCAGAGCTTTCAGATGAAAGTCCTTGGCTCGGTTGATTCGGGGCTGGTGATGAAGAGAACAGCAAGAAAGCCAGAGCATGCGCAGGAGGAGGCAATTCATCTGGTGAGGAAAGAAGGAACCAGGCAGGACTGAACCCCCAAAAGTCCAAGCCCTGCCATCTGTTTCCTACAAGTAGTCCCCACCTAACTTTTCCAGAACCTTCCTGAGAACCAAGAGTGCAACTGAAGAAGGATATCTCATATCCAAACCATAATATTTTTTGCCCTTGCTGATTTTATAAGTATTTAATATACACAATTCGGAGTTGTTACGTGTGCTTTTAACTTTAATATACATTCAATTTACTCGTTTCTATTATTCTACCTGTTGTATTAGCTACTTTTATTGTAGAAGTGTCAAATACCTGACAAAGACCTTACTCTGGCTCAGTCTGAGAGTCCAGTACTCTGTGGAGGAGAAGTCACAGTAGCAGGGGTGTGATGTACTGGTCACACTGTAGCTACAGTCAGATGCAGAAAGGGATGGATGGATGGATGCTGGTGCTCTGCTTGCTTTCTCCTCTGCATGTAGTCCACAGTCCTACCCCACAGAATGGTGTGTCCACATCCAGGGCTGGGTTCTCCCACCTTAATTAGCCCAGACTAGAGAGTCCTTCACAGATATGCCCACCCTTTCAAGGTGACACTCTGCATCACTCATATTTCCCATGGAATACCAGCCAAGGGATTTTGATGTGTCTTTCTAACAAGTTTATTCTGTCCCAGAATTACTCCCATATTGTCTTGGTTATTTTCTCACATTCTCTTTGTTCCTTTGCAAAACTTTACTTATTCTTTAACTTTCTTTTTATACTTCAGATAGTGCTTTAAGAATTTTAAGAATTTGATAACCATTTTTTGTCACCTTATTCTGAAAAAGTACAATTTCCCCGAGTTACCCCTTATCTTCTTTTGGAAGTGGGGGTTTGATGTGCTGCTATATTCAAAGATCTTAAAGACAGCAAGCCGCTGTGTGACTAGCAGGGCATGGGACAGTGCATCTATATTGTCACAAACATGACAGCAATGAGAAACCTCCTGGATTTTCTTCTTTCCTACTCTTCTTCAGTGGTCATCCACACTCACTAGACGTTGACCAGGTCTCCTCCCCTCCTCTTTGCAGCCATGATTTGATGTCTCTGAACTGGACCTTGGCCATTCCCAATGCTCTAGTTCTATCGAATGTCTTGAAGAGTCTCAACTTTGATCTTCAAAACCAAACTTCTTCCATCAAGTATCTTCTCCCCCGTCAAAATGTCTCTCGCTGTAATGGTGTCACCTGCTGGGCCATCTGAACCAGAAACTCCTCCCTCTGCCCTGCTTCAAACCCCACTACTACTCTGTTCCCCTTTTATCACCACATCCCAATGATCCTACGTAGAGTTTACCTTTCTCATATCTGAGGTGTCTCATATTTCATATCTGTTCTCTATTTGTGCAATGCTTTTAATGTTATAAAATGGAAATCGATCATTTAATAATATTTCATTGGCTAAGGAAACATATATCATACAAATGGAAATAAAGAACTAAATAGTAGCAACTATAATCGTATCATATAGAGTAACATTTAAATTTAAAAAAAAAACTGTTAAGCAATTCAAAGAACACGATTCATTGATGAAAGAGTCAGTTCAAAATAGATTCAACAATTGAAAGCATGTGTAGCCCAACCCAAGACCTTGCAAATACATAAAACAAATGTTATATATAAAAGGGTCAATAAACACCAGTGCAGTAGTAATGGGGACCTTCCACACCCCACTTTCCTTGATGGACAGATGACCAAGACAGGAAAATTGAATGAAGAAACATGTGAATTGACCCACAGTTTACAGCCCAGGGATCTAAAAGACATTTATACAATATTCTATCCATCAACTACCAAATAAGCTTTCTACTCACTGGGAGATGACTCTGTGTGAGATCTCAGTATCCAATCGAGGTCCTTTGTCAGGCCTCAGATCAATTTGATAAGTGTTTAAAATGAAGTCATTCCATGCTTAGCCACAGTGGTTTGGAATGACAAGTCAATAACAATAAAAAAGAAGAGCATATAATCAAGGGGGGGAAGATATGTCCCAACTGATTGTTCAAGCATGGAAGACATTAAAAGGGAAATTTAAAAACTGAAATTAAAGCCAACAGTAACACAGCACACCATGTTGTGCCATATGCCACAGCGGCACCAAGAGATAGAGCTTTACAGCAAAAAGCTCCAGGATCTCAAGTCAGTAACAGTATAATTCAAAGACGGAACGTCAAAAAAGCAAACCGGATTCCAAGTGACAAGACAGAGTGAATCACAGACAAAAGCAGAAGTGCGCTGTCCTTAGTAAACGCCCACTTGCTTCAAGAAAAGCAGAAATCAAACCCTTAAAGCATTACAGGTCAATGACAAAAAAAAAAGTTTTTTTGACAGGAAAAGCAAAATTGATAAACCTGTACCTAGACTAAGCAACAATAAAATTAGAGAAACCCCTAGAAGAGCACAGTTGACTGTGCCTGCATCTGTTCCTTGCGCCTTCTCTTGGGCTCTTTTCCTATTGCTTTGTCCTATTCTGACTTGTTTGTCCTTGTTTTATCTTCTCATATTATAGTTTTGTTTATTTTATCATTATTCCTTAGAAGCCTGTTTGCTTTATGAGAGACAGAAGTGGGTGGATCCGCATGGGAGGTGGGGCAGGAATCGGAAGGAGTAGAGGGAGGGGAAACTGTAATCAGAATATATTGTATGGTTAAAAAAAAAAAAAACTATTTTCAATAAAATAAAAAAAGAGCAGAGTTGAAAAAGGAGACATTACAACCAGCATTACAGAAATAACAAAGATCAAAGGGAGCTACTATAAACTAAGTAACTAGATTCTTTTTAAAAACAAACAAACAAACAAACAAACAAACTGGGAAATCTAGGACAAATGGAGAAAATCCTGAATGTTCACAACCTGCTAATATTAATTGGAAAAAAAAAAAAAGAAAATCTAAATTGGTCAATTATGTGTAAAGTAATTAAAAATCTCTCAAGAAAAAAGGAAAAGCCAGAGTCTTTGTAGGTAAAAGGACATGGCAGAGCAGGGACACACAACATTCTCCTACTGCTGTAGTTACTTGTCTCATTGCTGCCACTACACCTGACAAAAGCTGCTTAAGGGAGGAAGATCTGCTCTCAGCTCACAGTTTGAAGGTAGTGTCTGCCATGGTGGTGAAGTCCTTGTGGCGGGAGCATGGAACATCTGGATGCTGCTGCCCCGTTCACTTCGCTAGTCCCAGCCTCCATGAAACGGTGCTGCCCACAGTTAGAGTGGGTTTTCCCACCTCAAGTAACCTAATCTAGAAACTCCCTCACAGACTTGCCCAGAGGTTTGTTTCCAGGATGATCTGTAGCAGTACATTGCTGTGATGGCTCAGCAAGGAAGACAAGAAGGCATATTTCAGAACTGCAAACCCCGCCAGACCTCAGCAGAAGGAACCACCTTCATGGCAAGCAGCATCCTTGACAGTGGAACTCCGAGCATCTGAGCTCAGGTGTTTTATTGATTCAGAACTCCTTAGGTGCTCTACGGATACCACGTGCAGATCATAAGCAATTAAACAACCCCCACAGAAACCTAACACCTGCAAACAATACAAAACACCCTAGCCAGTCCCTCACCCAACAGTGCATAAAACAATTATTTATATATAACTAAAAATAAACTTCTGCAACAGTGATCCTCAATTCCCATCAATCAAGAGTAGTTACCATATCTCCTGTCCCCAGGAATCCAAAGAACACACTGGTTCTCCTGCTCAGGAGAGAGGATGTAAGTCTGGGAAGACAGTGGAGGGTCCTCATAAACAGCCGACCAAGAGACAACACACAGAAATAGGAACGCTATGTACTCTAACCCACAGCACTGAACAAAGTAGCAGGGATGGGAAGAATCCTCCCTCTCCGGTGCAAGATTTAAACACACTGGAAAAGGGAAGCAAATCCAACATCAGTGCTATTTTGGAAATCCGAGCCAAAGGCTTCATGGAATAGATGCTGGGAACCACTGGGGCCTGCCAGTCTACATCACTTGCCTTAACAGTTACACTGGGGCAAAAGGGGAGCAGATCCTGAAACTCTGTAACTAGAGTAGTTCTGCAGGAGGCATAGCCAAGAGACCTGGGAAACCACAGAACCAGGTGAACAACTCACAGGAGCCGACAGGCAGCTCCGGTACTGGAAAGACCAGCACTTCCACCCCCGAAAGGCAAATATAAACATGGGACTGGCTACACAGAGAACCTAGATGCTAAAACTCACGTAGGGGAAGCTGACCTCGTACAGCATAGAAAGAAAACTGGTGGAAAAGACCTTGGAACAGCACTCCGGTTGAGGATTAGGTAACTATTACAGAGGGCTGACCCCACTGACCTCTGGGCAGAAATTCAGTCTATCAGGAAAAGGGCTCCTAGTTTGAACCCCTCTGAGACACCACACATATAAGGAATCTGATCCAACAGGTTGGACTGGAGACACCAACAGCTCTCCCATTAGCTCAGGAACACCTCTCAAGAGAAGGAGGAATCCAGTACCCATCTCAGAAAGGATCTCCTTTATCATTTTTTTTTCAATCTTTCAATCTTTGCTCTTGCATAACTATATTTTTTTTAGCTTTTGTATTGCTTCATTCTGCATCTGTCCCTATTCTATTGTGTCCTCTCTACTATTTCTTACCTAAAACCCATATAGTTTCTCACTCATATCTACAAGGTATGCACTTCCCCATCGCCTAGTAAATCCCACAGATGTGAGGAGAAAAACACCAACCCGAATCATGGCCAAATTAATTAAAGCAAGCTTTACTCACGGACATGGGCTGTCTCTCCACAAGGTGGGGTTCAAGAGATCCTCAGTAGACACGGGGAAGGGAAGGTCTTTGTCAGGAGTAGGGAGTTTCCAAATGGGGGAATTCCAAAGGCAAATAAGCGGGGATCACAGAAGCAGAATATAAGCATAACAAGTCAGTCAAAACAACCTTCTGAAACAAAGGCATAGTCACAAGGTGGTCACAACAAGGTAGTCGCAACCAGATGGTCATGATAACCGCTTGAAACAAAAGCACGGTTGCCTTTTCCCGGAGCAGGCAGTACAGAACCGTTTGTAGTTAAGGTTACAGGTGGGCATAGCCTAATCATTGAGACACAGATTTAATCATAAACAGGAATGAACCAGTTTGTCTTAGCTATAAAACAGCTTTCAGGCCCCAGAGTTGAGGGAGTCATACGACTTGGATCTGCCTGTCACAGGTCATATGGATTCCAGATAAGTACTTCTGTCGATTCTATCCATCAACAGCTTAAGTTTCCCCATCTGCATGGTCTCCTACGGCAGTGGTTCTCAACCTGTGAGTTGCAGCCCCTTTAGGGGTCCAACAACCCTTCACAGGGGTCACCAAAAGACCATCCTGCGTTATCAAATATTTACATTATGACTCATAACAGTGGCGAAATAAAATAGTAGCAATAAAATAATTTTATAGTTGGAAGTCACCACACATGAGGATTAAAGTATTAAAGGGTCGGTCGCAGCATTAGAAAGGTTGAGAGCCACTGTCCTGAAGTCTCAGGGTATAGTAGGTATTTTGTAACTATTGATTGGATAAATAAATGTATATGTAAGCTCTAAATAATTCCCATCAATGTGATCGTTACGGTAAGAGCTGTAGGAGCTACGAAAGAGTAAGAGAGCAAGTGACGAAAATCGTGGCAAATACGGGAACCTCCCATGAGGGAGCCAAGAAAAGGGAAAGTAAGTTAGGCCTAAGAAAACACAAGAAAGTAAACACTAAGGACAAGAAGGGGGAGGTTTTCGAAAGCATGCCCACCACACACATGTAATCTAGAGTATGTATAATCTGTGTTTAACATATACGTCTTACTTGTAACATATCCTCAAGGAATATAACCCAAAACCTTTAGAGGATATCTGAAGTCATGGACAGACCAAACCTATACATATTGTTCTTTCTTCCGTATACATGTATGCCTAATATATATGTATATTAGGCATAGTAAGGACTAAACTGAAACATTCCAGCAATATAATTACATGTACTACTATTCTAGCCTTTTGAGTACATTTTTAGGTAAAATAATGGTTACTTGCTCACAAGCACTGTAATACTGTGACAATCTTATCATCAAACATGCCATTCAATAGCTCTTAGGCAGGTAGCACATACAGTGTGGACACACAGGACAAAACACAAGTCACATTCCAAGCCAGATATACAAGGGATCACAGGATTTCATCAACAGACTGAGAACAGCACACAGTTTACCATCCCGCATTCTGAATTTTTTCCTTTAATGTATTCAGTTGGTAGGGATCCACAGGTAACGGAAGCCATGGAAATCAACGCTGAGGGTGAGGTTGTACTTCTGTAACCAAAACAGTAACTAGATGTGGGTCAGCATTCCACAGAGAAGCCTGAATGCATTTCCTTGCTACCAAAAGGGACTGGTTACTCTTCTGCATCATAAAAGATGTGTCTCTAGCCTCCAATAGTATGTCAGCACCAGAAGCAGTGTTCAGAGGATTCCCGTGTGCATGGAATTGGAGCGTGTGTCTTCTCGGTAACAGTCTCCTGCTTTGTCCTAGATTCCCACTCTGCGTGTTTCCTAGCTCATTTTCTTCTGAAAAAAAAAAAATATATATATATATATATGTATGTATATATCAAGTGCTCTGTATATAGTGCAATAAAACTTCTAGTAAAGCCAAAAAACAAATGATATAAAGTGAGTCTGAAGTTGGAGGAGGATTCCAGCTATTTTAAGATGCTTTTCTCCAACAGAACCATCAATGTCTGTCGCAAATTAAGGAGATGGGAGAAAGTAAGTGGAGAGATGAGACAGAAATCGACTAACACATCATCCATTTCTTTCCCGGGCTTGTAATGTAATGCTTCTTATTAGTCTTAGCATCTTGGTTTTTGTTTGTCTGTTCGCTTGGTTCTTGCTAGGCTCGCTAGCTTTACCATATCATCCAATTTGTTTACTAAGACAGATGCCATTGTGGCGTTTAAACTGTTTGCTTCTTCAATTTCCACTAAATAAGCCAGGGCTCTGAGTCTGTTTTCCAAGGCAGAAAATGCTGTAGTTAGGACTGAAGCTTCTCCACTGGAGACTAGTCAACCATGGTGGTAGGTGGCATGGTGAAGTTTTCAATGGGCAGTGGAGTTCTCTCTTTGGCAGGTAAGGGTCACCTGGACTCCAGCACTTTATCACCCCCCATTTTGCTTTTCAGTTTGTGGGAGTACAGAGGGCTGACCCAGGGGTACTTACATGAGCTGAGTTTGGCTGGTCCAATGTTCTGACACTGGAGTATGACTCCCGAGAGAACATTTGCTCAGAGGATGACAGTCCCTGCCGTTGGCCGCTCTGAGAAGTCTTTCTCAGTAATGGTTACCCTGGGCTCCAGGGCTTCCCTGCTTTCGAAGGCTAATTCCTTAAGAATTTCCTTAGATTCTCATCAGTAGCCTGGGCTTGTGTGATCCTTGATGAAGGGTGGAGGGTGCTTTTTAGTAAATGTCCCAGAATGTGTACCTCTAAAAAGAGCTTTGCCATGCTAAGAATGCTTTGCCCCAGAAGTCTAATCAGAACCTCTGCTTTATCCTGCCATCATTTGTTTATTTCCGTATTGTCAACAGGGGGCAGCATTAGGATTCGTTTCAAAGCATTTTTATTTCTTTTCAGGGTAGTATCGTTTGTGATTTTTTTTTTTAAAGGCCCTTTTTAAAATTTTTTTGAACTTAGCATTTTAGTGCATCACCTCATATATTTCCTGTACAATGACAGAGAAGAGAGCTGGTCTTGCCCAGAACTAACCAATGGAAATGTCATGAGAACCATATTCATAGTTTTAAGTTTCTCAGAAACTACATGTTTAAAAATAAATAAATAAAAAGAAATAGGTAAGATAAGATTTCCAATAATGTATTTTATTTAACGCGATGCATTTAAAATGGTATTTCTACATACTATCAATATGCAATTACTGGTGAAATATATTACAGTTTTATACACCACGTCTTTGAAATCCGGTGTGTATTTTACAAACTGGAGTGCATCTCAGAATGTCGGTAAATTTCCACCCAGTGCTGGTTACAGTGATGCAAGCCTGTAATTCCAGGGCTTTGGAGGCTAAAGCAAGAGGTTTGAAGTTCAAGGTTAGCTTCAGGTATAAAGTGAACTCATGTGCTCCATAGTGAGGCTATGTCTCAAAACCTTAGAGAGAGCGGACAATGTGTAGAGGCAGACAGAAAGACAGAGACAGAAACAGAGACACAAAGAGAAACTACTGGCCCGTATGTAGACTTTACAAATTTAACAGTTGAGAAGGCAGAACCCAGTTGTTGAAATACTTCAATGTCGCTTTGGTCTACTATTGCTTCACAGGCTTCGTCCAATTTTATAATTATTGAAGGGCAGAAGGTTAACCCTGTCAGTCTATCGGCGTGCATCGAGTAAATACTGACAGACTGCCTGCTGCACACGAGCGGTTTGGAAGAGCCCTAGAAACAGACTCTTAAAGACAGGTAGTCTCATCCCTCACCTTACCACAGCGCGGCAGGGGAAAGCACTCAGGTTAAGTGCGTGGTAGAGAGCATGAAAAACGCCAAGAGAGAAAGCAGACTGCTATAAGATCAAGCATACAGTGGGAAAGCCTAATTTAGATTGGGAAAGGGAAGGGGGAAAAAAAAAGTTTCCCAAGATGGAATATTTTAGCCAGGATTTAAAGAATGAGGAGAATTCGGTGTGTGTGTGAGATACAGGGCAGGAAGACCGCCAAGAAAAACAGAAGATGCCAAGTACCCGGGGCAGAATGGGACCGCTGGGGACCATCCAACCCAACACTTAGATTCCAAAAGCCTTGTTTCACAAGGGTTCCGAAGCTGCTCTGCCGGAGCAGAGCCGGCACTGAAACCCACGATTCCTACTTCAGGCCTGCTGCTCTTCCTGTTCCAGTGTCGCTCTGACGAGTGTAGAGGACACCAGGGCATCCTGCATCCTGCTGCACGATATCTGACATGTTACCGTCTATGATATGGTACCCGTGATACCTAATTTTAAAATTGATCTTCATTTAAAGATAATTGTGGGCAAAATTTTACTCAGGATATATTTTTAATTGTCAGTATTTTAACATATTTACAAAACGTGAATAAATACTGTGAAGTATTTGGGTTTTTTTTTATTTGTTTTGTTTTTTCGTTTTGATTTCTGTTAAAAGCATAAGGAAGCACAAAACAGAAAAGAATGAGCATTTCTGTGAAGCCCAAACAGTATCATAATGGCCTGCTAATAATATAACATAACCATATAGCATATATATGTTTGTGTTATAGATATATATATAACACACATATAACATAATCATGTGTGTGTGTTCCTGAGTGGCTGAATCACACCCGGGAAAATCCTGCTCAGCAGGCTAAGCTGTTAGTGCTCTCAGACATTTGAGGAGATGCATGCACTGCCCCACTCAAAGCTCTATCAGCATAATTGTCAATTAAAAGCTCCCTAAAGATTTTCAACTGTGAAACTCAATTGAAACCCTATATATATAAACTCGCTGAATACTTCTCTTCAAGTCTGTCCTAGAAGTGTATTTACATTTACCCTGGGTGACCTGGATACATACAGCACTGTATTTGCATAGACATTTCCCCCAGTTACCCAAGGTATCCCTCAGGGATGGTTTATAAGCTGGAATATGTATTATATGTCAGTAAAATTCAATTTGCTTTCAATACATATATACAAAAAAAAACCAACTATGTACCAGGACTAGAAATACAGTAGTGAGTGAAGCAGAAAGATGAGTCCAGACTCCATCGATCTGGATGGGTCTTTTGTGATGCTTCCAGCCCCTTTCCATTCATGACTGTGTGTGCACTTGACTTAAAGGACAATAAGTCATATAAAACATAGCAGGGTCGCTGCTAACTTCTAAGCTTTGCAAATGCATTTAGGTCTTACATATAGTTCAATAATTCATGTGGCAAGTTTTTTCATTTTAGCTTAAGTAGCCCAAGCTGCGAGATGCTTGAAGTCATCATCTTCTTCCTTGGTCCTCCTAGAAGACGCTGGAATATAAAAAGTGAGGAAAATCTGTCACTGGTGCAATTTTTACCTTTCAGCATAGAAACTGGTAGAAATTATATATACATTTTTTTAATGTACGAATCAGATATAAGTAAGACCCGAAAGCAACAGGCCTGGCTACTGCTTTGGGAACCTGTGTGAACACGGGTCATGGGGCGGGTAACAGACCTGCTCGAGATCTGTGTACCGAGGAAGGCACGTTGAGCTTCCTGCTGGGCTGGGCTGGGAGGGAAGAAGAAGGCACATTTGGAAGTTCCAGGCTTGTCATCTTCTTATTTAATTCTTCCTGCTCCAGTTCCTCAAGTTCTGCCAGCAGCTCCTCCTGAACATGGGAGAAAGAAGGAATTACGGAGTTAATGTTTCAAGGGGTGGGTTTCCCTAAACACAAGGAGAAGAACATCTGCTACCCGATTGATATGTGGGAACCCAGTGAAATGGAATATTTATTTTAAAACTAAGCTTTTTTTTGCAACACTGAGCAATGATTAGAAATGAATATTTTGGGTTGTACAATTTTGTTGTAGTTAATCTTATAATACTTCAGTAAACAGCCATTCAAGTAAATTGTGTTGAATACATAATCTCCTCAGGTCCTGGAAATTTACACCTTGACTGTTATTTTTCCAATTATGTTCTTTTTTCCCCCCTCTCCTATTGAGAATCTCTGAAACTTTAATTAGAGGAAATAAATATTTTTCTTTGAGTTAATGCTATTGAAAATAAAATAAGCATAGAAAAATATTCTGCACAGAAAGTTAGAGGGGAAAAAAAGACACCATAGTTCCCCTATCAAATCACCAAAGTCAATATAAATTGTGTGTTCACAGTGCTGGGGGTGGAGCCCAGGTCTTCTGCAGGGGCAGCAAGTGTTCTTGAACTCTGAGCCATCTAGCTCTCCAGCCCCAGGCCCACGGTGCCTCTGAATATTGCTAGCAGCAAACTCATTACCTAGGATTTCATGGGCCACGTCTTCATCTGCTAGACTCATCGTCTGTCATACAACATAGAAACAGGAAGCTGTGCCTACGAATGCCCTCATCCTGGACATGTGTAGCCTGAATGGAACCTCTGAAATTTTCATTGTGGGCACCACCAATGTAACTAGTCTTCCCGGACTACAGGGCTGATGACTATGAACGGAATGGGAGTGTAAAGAATGCCACTCTACAATTAGTTGTTTTATAGACTGAGTAATGAACAGCCTAACTCCTAATTTAACAGCCACAGAGCATAATCCATCTGCTGCTTACGGAGTGACACGGTCTGCTCTACTTAGCCAGATGTGAGAGCACATGATCCCTTATAATGGGACAATTTATACTCCGACCATTAAAAGTCACTAGCGTTGCATAACCACGTGCTGTTTTCTTCTTTCCTTAATAGCCAAAAGCCTAATTAAGAAGCTGATTGCCAAACTACAGTCATCTTTCCTTGAAATCAGCTACCGACACCTCATTTCCCTCTTAGAAAACTACAGTTCCAATAAGTATCATTAATTTGTTAACAATAAGCAATTATATATATATTACATATATTATAATATATAATATATATATTATATAGTATAGTATTATACTTAGTATTGCACCTACCTCATCAAAGCCATCGGCAAACTGAACCCGTTGAGAAAATGCTTCTGAGATTTCTTGCGCTATGTCCTGCTGCTCTGTGATATCTTGCATCAAGTCATCGATTTTGTTCAGATCCCTGGGAAACATTTTGTTGGGATTTTAGAATTTCATCTTACAATTATGAATCTAGACTTAATTCCATATGGAGACAAGTTAATTTCAGATACATTCTTTAGTTACTTCAGCACTGTAATAAAAATTCATGGTCCAATGTCCATCAAAATGTCCAATGTCCAAAAAAATAATTTGCACGTTGAAAGAAATCAGCCAATCTGTACAATCACACATGTTTTCAACATCGCCTTCTAACTTGGAGGATCACTTGACAGAAGATAACTGTGTGGTTAACACTACTTGTAGATCAATTTAGGAAGTGCACGTGGTCAAGAGTGTGTATTGCATGTGTATTGTTTGTGTATTGCCTGGCAGTTCACCGAGAACCAATATACCCAATAGAGACAGCAAGGCAACTCTCAGCCGCCGTTCCTGAAGCAACTATCTACAGAAACTAAACTTGGGACCGGAGAATCGCTTTCTATAACATAGCAGCTCTGAAATGCTGACTCCTTGAGTATTTTCCCTCATAGATAATGTGTAGGAGGGGGCCAAACACAACAGGATTTGACCCAGCAGGCCCTCGTGGGAGCCACAACTGCAGCAAAGGAACTTCGGCAGGTCCAGGTTCTGGACAACTGCTTGCGTCAGCGTCTGAGGGCACAGGCCAGGTTCCATCCTGTTTTTGTAACGGTGTTTCTAAATCATTCTTCCAACTCTGAAACTAGGCCACGATGGCTCGATAGAAGAGAATTACAGTGTCCTTCATTATTAAGTAACCTCACCACTGAAAGCTTGAGCCCAGTGGAACTCATCTTTTTTTCAGTTTCTCAGACTCTACTACAACAAAAACTGAGAACTTCAACATATTTTCCTATGTAACCAAAAAGAATTTTTTATCATTTTCCTACCACACTCTATGCTCAGTCCTTATTAGAGTTGTAGTAAATGTATTTATTAAAAGAGATACAAGACATATATGACCAAAGTTTGGGACTGCGACTGATTTTCTCTCCAAAGGAGCACAATTGTTTTATGTTACTAAGGGACCTGGAGACAAAGCCTGTGGCTTTGCAATCCATTTCAGCACTCAGCTCACAACTGCCATGGTGGGTTGGGAGTCCAATCGTGTACATACTGATCTCTGACATGCCAGAGCTGGCATGCTGGTTGATGAGTTACCAAGGCAAACAGATGTTCTTCTTTCTTTGTTTATTGTGTTTTGTTTTTTCAAGATAAGGTTTCTCTGTTGTAACTCTGGCTGTCCTGGAACGTACTCTGTAGACCAGGCTGGCCTTGAACTCACAGAGGCTGACCTTCCTCTGCCTTCCGAGTGTTGGGATTAAAGGCATGCACCACCACCTCCAGGCTGAAGATGTTCTTAAGGAGGTCTTCACAACCATAGCCGCTACCTTTGCCTCTTCCCATCATCTGGAATCATGTCTATATCCCCCAGCATGTAATGCTCTTACAATCCCTTGGCCAGGAGTCTACTCTCACTGTCCCTAATCAGCAAAGGACCTAGGTCTACATTCCTCACTGTGAATGCTGACCAAATGCACCTTATCAAGTCTAAGAGTGTTGATTGCTGAGCACTTGCTTTGTAGCAAAAGCTGTGCTGGGTATATATAGCATCTCACTGAGTTAGTTTCACAACAACCAGAGGAAGTAAACAAGAACTTACAGATGAGGAAACTGAGGCGGGGAGAGAGGAAGTCATTTGCCAGGGTATAGTCAACTGTAGGAATCGGATTACAGCCAGAAAACTACAAACCCTGGTCCCTATAATGAATACTTTATATCAGAGCTTTTCAAATACTAGGTAGTCTCAGTCCCAGCCTGAGGAACTTGATTAAAAACAAAAGTTCCAATCTCTGTCTTAGTTCAAGGAGGCTGGGTATCTGCAAGCTCTTGAACAGCTTTATCTAGGTGATTCTGATACCCACCAGTTTGGCAACCACTATTCTACACTTCTAACACCTTCACTGATTTTGGCATTTTTTTTCCTTCAATTACTTTTATTGTCACTATAAGTTTGAAACTACCTCTGAGAGAGAGAGCATTGCATTCTATTGAATGCTGGGTCACTGAGCAGTGACCCAGCCCTACCAAAATCATCACATGATTTCAAAGGCTCTTCCCAACATGAAGCACAAGGAGTCTGGGTCACTCACATGTTTTCATGAACTGCTTTCATTGCTTTGGCTGCGAAGCCCATGTTCCGTAAGACCTCAGTGTTGGTGTGTGAGTTCTCTAGCGCTTCTCTCTGGAACTCAATGGTCGAAAGGGTGCCATCAATCTGAGTGAGCTGCTTCTCAAACCTCTTCTTTCTTTTCAGTGCCTGCAAGGCAGCTAAATAAGGAAAAAAGCAATATATCAAGAGAAACAGCTATTCTCATGTAAGAGGCTCAGACCATGTATGGGTTCAGAACTGCTGAAACCTGAAGACAAAGAGCACATTAAACAACCCCGAGACACTTACAGGGAACATTTGTCACTCCATCTCTATACCAGCTATTCTCTCTCAAACACTCTTTCTTTCTTCTAAAGATCTGGCGAGCGTAAGAGGATGGGAAGTCAACTTTCATATTCACAAAATATGCCACAGAAATATTTGCGCTAATGCTGCATCTGGGAGAAAAGTATAAGTTGCATACATTAAGAAAAGCTATACCAAAAAAAAAAAAAATCTTTACAGGAGGAAAGGACCTTATTGGCCGTCAAATCAAGTCTCATTTTCTTGAAGGCAAATTTGCTAAAACCCAGAGAAACAAAGAGACTTGCTTAGAAGCAGACAGCTTACGGCAGCCAGAACCTAAAGTTCTGAGCTGAACACCTTGAGTTGAACAGAGATGGCTCTTAAGGTTGCGTCTAAGGTAAGTGTCCATGAAATCAGTGCAGCTGGAGTCCTGCTCAGGGGGTAGATGGCACTCAGGAGAGAGGACAGAGCACTGCCTACTAAGAAACAAGATCTGGCTAATCCTCCCGCTGGCTGGTTACCTGCTCCACCTGGAAGCCACAAAACCAAGAGTATTCTTTTTACTGTGGCACCCTGTAAGATACTCCCACAAAGGGGCTCAAAACATCCACTTTGCCAAGGCACTTGGGGAAAATGCAAGAAAAGAACAGAAGAAGTAGGCTATAATATGCCCAATACATAAAACAAAAAATAAATGATAATGAAACGGGTTTGGCAAAAGAAGTCAAGTAGTTTGGGGATTCAGAAGGAAGCGGGTAAGTTATCACAACAAATTTCTAAGAAGACGTCTAAATCTTCTCTGGTGAATCTGTTTTTGTAGATCCAATGGATTCAGGTATTTATTCCAATGGTTTTTTCACTATGCACAGACTCTCACACTGCTATGACCTTTGGAGTGGTCTTTACTAGAGATTGATATAGCTCTTTTTCTCCCCCCTGGCTGCCCCTCAGCGAAGCCAGGATCGTGAATAAACACCATTAGTGCCCAAACCATTGACTTGAGCGAAAACAAATGGTCGCTTACTGAAATCCTCCACCTTGAGAGCAACAGAATCTAAGGTAGAAACCCAAGAAAATGGAACAAGGTCACCTCCACACACCATGCGCCATCTTTGCATCTGAATTCAGAATCCATCTTGATGGCAGCAAGATGGCTGGCTTTGGCATGGTTTGTGAAAGGAAAATTAATCCAGATGCAAGCTGGCAAGCCATGGCATATCATGAAAAGGAAAAAGCCAAGTGAACAGTGAAAGGAATACAAGAACCAAATGAAGGCACCTCAGGACTCAGGACTGCGGGAGCCAGCATTCACGTCTGGCAAAATGCAGGAGAGACTTTCAATGACTTTATTTGTGGTAATTGGCAATTGTGTGTGTGTACGTGTGCGTGTGTGTGTGTGTGTGTGTGTGTGTAAGACTGATAAACTGCAAAAACTGTTTGAAAACACGTATTAAAAAAATGTTCCATTCCATTTCATCCCCTTTGTCTTGAATTCCATGTTACTTTATGTTAAATTAGCATCTTGACCTTTTTCTCATTATAGTCTGACTGCAATACTTTTTATTTGGATTTATTTGAAACACGGTTTGTGAGCTTGTCCGGTTGTTTTTGAGACAGAATCTCAGTATGTGACCCAGGCTGTCCTCAAACTCGTGAATGTCTTGCCTCAACTTCTAGAGTCCTAGGATTTCAGGCATGTACCGTAAGGCCTGGCTCAGAAATGGAATGCCTGTGAGAAATAGCCTATAATTGACGACTTACTCAGGACTCACTATCTTAACATATATCTCCGTTTCATTTACTGCAATGACTGATGTTTTTGCCTAATATGATATTTTATGCATTTCTGATTATTATGCTTTGTCCTCCTTTTTCCCCTTTATATGGGATGATAAATATCTTTGTTCGTTTTTTACTTTGACTAATTGTATATACTAAATTTATTCCTCCGATGCAAATACTTGCATTTATTTACACTTACATATATATTTGTGAAGTTTTATAATCGTGTTGAAAATCAATTAATATCTCCATGTCATTGCTTGGAAATTAGATTCTCTTGTCATCACAGTCTATAGTATCTAATTAAAATAATCAAAAAATCTTACTTTTATACTCCCATCTTTTCAGAGGCTGAGACAAGAGGGTCACAAATTTGAGGACAGCCTGGGGCATCACAGCCAGTTCAACACAGCCTGGTCCATACAATGAGACCCTTTTTTTCATTAAAATACATTATTATTATTAATGATAATCAGCGGTTTTGTTAGTTGATGAGTATTAATCTTTTTTTGTTTGCCTTTTCAAGACAGCGTTTCTCTGTTGTAACTCTGGTCGTTCTGGAACTCACTCTGTAGACCACGCTGGCCTGGAACTCACAGAGATTTGCCTGCCTCTGCCTCCCCAGTGCTGGGATTAAAGGCATGTACAACTACCGCTCAGCTGATTTTTAACTTTCCCAACATTCTCTTTCTTCTCCTGGGCTCATTGCTTGCTTTATGTATTATGATACTTTCGTTCATGCAGCTCTGCCATCTCTTAAAATTCTTATCTTCCTCTACACATTCATATTTGTATATTAAAGACTAGAGAATGGTGTGTAGTATGTATTGCTATATAAGATAGCTCACAGAGAAGGCCATGGTCCTGTGAAGGACTGGTATCCGGAGCACGGACACCCTTGGCAGGGCATAATACCCAGCTGGTCATTCCTGTGCTTGCTACTAAAGGCTTTCCTGTGGGTTTGGGATGTTTACACTTCCTTTGCGAATGCTGACATTCCTTCCTGCCCTTCCTGCCCACGTGGAGGCTGAGATCTACCTAGGGTCTGTTCTCTCTCTCTCTCCTTCTTCGGGTACAACATCCACAGTTGGAGCCGTTGATAAACAGCATCTACATTTTAATTACAGAACAGGTTTTACTTATGTGACCTGTCCTTTCAGACTGCCTAAAACCATTTTTTTTTAAAGTTACTGGTCTAAAATCCTTGTCATAATATCACACTTAGGTAAGGCTGAGCACATTAATGAACAGGCTGGTGAGAGACTCTCAATGCACGGGTAGAATGGCTAGATGACCCTCCTTTTGTTACTCTGCCCATGGATTCAGAGCTACTGCTGGTCTATGACACTAGTCTGTGATTACTTACAAAGTCTGTTCCATGCCATCTCACTTGTGCCTAATTATAAAAAAGATAGAGCCCCTTACAGTCCAATTTCCTTGGTACCTGCTCCTGTTGCTGGCTCATAGTCAATAAAATATGCAATAAAAACTAAGTATTTTCTACACATTTCAGTGTGGTGGTTTGAATAAGAATAGAACTCATATATTTGAATGCTTAGTCACCACAGAGTGGAACTGTTTGAAAGGATTAGAAGGATCAGGAGGCATGGGCTTGTTGGAGGAAGTGTGTCACTGGGGATGGGCTTTGAGGTTTCAAAAGCCCACAACAGGCCTAGTCTCTCATCTCTGCCTGAGGATGTAGAGCTCTCAGCTACTTCTCTAGCATCATGTCTGCCTTCGAGCTTCTATACTCCCCACCATAATAATAATGGACTAAGCCTCCATTATTGTAAGCAATTGTAAGCAAGCCCCCAATTAGATGCTTTATTTTATAAGAGTTGCCTTGGTCATGGTGTCTCTTCACAGCAATAGAACAGTGATTACAATAGCCAGACTGGGACTAAGTAATTTATGAGATATATGGCATTTAATCCTAAAGAATACCAAAATAAGGCAATATTATTAGCCATTTTACAGGAGGTACAATGAATAAGTATTAAACTGAAAAATGCCACAACTCTCTGGATCTGTATAATAGCATGATACCATGGAAAACATACGGAGTGTGAGTCTTCTGTGACTTAACAAATACCTGCTCTTGAGAAAGACACTTCCTCATTTCAAACTTCAGTTTGTTATTATAGGAATTTATATTAAATGAGACCACCTTATATACTTCTTGTGTTTTATTTAGTAACTAAATGTTACTATAAATAATAGTCACCTATGTAACACTCCCAATTAATGAGTTTGTACATCTTCTTTGTAATTACCACTGACAAACTGCCCGTTGCTTTCAGGATAACTTCCAACATGAACACAATGATATAAATCATCTACATATTTCCACGGGAACAACAAATAGTGTTCTTCAGCAGAGTATCCCAAGAAGTTAAACTTCAAATATACATCTCTAGCTGACATTCTGGTAGTAGAATGTCAGTATATTGTCCCTGTCTTGTCCAGGGTCTATGCTTATTAAAAACTCAGCAACACGTATGGTCCCAAAAGTATTCTTCTTTTAAAAAAAAAATTAAGCTCTCCATTAATAAATATGACATGTTTACTATTTTTAAAAAGTCTATAGGTGACTTTTGAAAATAAAGAAACATAATTTGGTTCAAGAGAAGCTTTGTGGTCTATGCCTGTGATTTAATCCTATCTCAACCACTAAATAACCCACGTGTATATTGACCTAGATGTGTGTGACCTTCTCTCTTCTTGCTAATGTTCCTCTCCCAGATAATAAGAACCACACCCAGAGGACAATAGAACACTGTGCTCTGGAGCTTGTTCTTTCAAATCTCTGGATTTATATAAATTGTGTAGTTTTGTGGAAAAAGACCTCAAGTTGTTAAACATTCAGCTAAATAAATATGGAAAATGTCCACTGAAGTGTCTAAACATTAAGATTTAGATGACCATGCTCCTTTCCTTCACAGGTAGCTGGAATCCCACAGATAGAGCTTACAAGATACAACACCCAACCTTGCACGTGTTATTTATCAGACATTATTTTATTTGCATGTACATTCATGTGTACATGTTGCAGAGTGACACTGCACGCATGTGGCAGTCGGAGGTCAGCTCTCAAGAGTCGGTTCTCATTTTCCTCCTTGTGAGGCCAGCTCTCTATGATCCTGCCACTATGCAGCCGAGTAATGCAGGCTAGCTGGCTCCCGGATTCTCCTGTCCCTGCTTCACAGTGCAATGAAGAAGCAGCCACAGTTGTAAATGCCCAAGCCAACATATGATTTCTTGCTTTCAGAACAGTTGGGAGAAAGGTCAAAAATTCATCTAGAGTTAGCATCTCAACTCTAATTGTCTAAGTCTAATCTCAACTATCATTCTTGACTCTGCAAACTTCAGATTGGCCTAAGCCAGAGAGAGAGGGTCCCAAACTCAGAGGTCAACAGGGAGTGAAAATGAGTGAAGCAGAGAGAAAGTCATTGAAGAGGCCGGCTTTGTTTTCTCTCCCGTGAGAGAGTAAAAGGATTCTGTGTGATGGTGATGGTAGTAGAAGCCGTAGCAGTGACAGTAGTGCAGGGCGGCAGGAGATGGCACCGGACACAGCCCTCCATCTCAGAACATCACGAAGAAGAGGCTATACTCCCAGTGGCGTGGGAGATGTAGCATAGTTGGCTCCATTCACTGAAGCCACATAGCCACATGGTCCAAAGAAGCAAGGCGTCCAGGTGCTCGTTTGTAACTGAAATGTGAATCGCTTATCTTAATCCTGCGTGAATAAAGACAACAACTTCCACATGGTTGAATCTGATCCCAAGATAATTGAAAACCACTGTGACTTTTTCGTGGCACCCTAGATCTCCCCACCCCACCATGTCATTAAGACAAGAGCTGTCCCGTTCCTAAAAGCCAAGAAGTCCATGTGGGTCTCTCCGTGAGCAGCTTTTACATGGATTGACGATGCCACAGATACAGCCTGAGTGGCCTTGATTTTGGTTCCCAGTGAGCAATTCGAGAGAGAAACAGTTGTCTTTCTTTCAGAGGCAAACAAGCGCTGCAAATCAAGCATTGCTCTGATTTGGCAAAGGAGACTTTTAGAATCATGTAATTTAACTGACTTTGAAGGTATAATTGAATATTCCAACCTCCTGCCTATGCTGCTGAGCAGCTGGTGAGACCTGGACAACATTCTTTCTGCAACAAAGGCATCTTTTGTATTCTCTTCTGGGTGAGAAACAGGCAGAGGTTTGTCTCCTCCCATAATAAGTGATATGCCCTCAGCTGGGGAGCTGCAGAGCAGTGCCCTGTACTAACAGGACACCTGCCAGAACCTTCCAACCACTCACTGGGGACTCAGGCTGAAATGTAAGAATTATCCACTCAATCCAAAATTAAGCCAGACCTATATACTTCCAGTCTACCATGTCGCCAAAGGGGGAAGGTTTTCCATAATCACTGTCACATAATTCAAGACAGCAAAAAGAGTTGCCACTTCATTGTTCATACTGTAAGTCGGACACCTTGGCTTTAAAGGTTAGTCTATTCTGCTTCATCCGAGGTGTGTAAAATGGGCCATTGTTAAACCATGAGAACCTCTGAGGAGCCGACAAATGCAGCAAATGTAGATAAAGCTGTTTGTGAACGATGCAGCTGAATGTGATTGCTCTTTTTTGCCCAGGGGGTGGATGATGAAGTCTAGAAAAGAACTAAATAATAAGGCTCCAAAAACTCAGCCAAGTCAGGAGAGTGCTTAAGAGTTAGAATGGTTATATTAAAAAAAAAAAAAACAAAAATCTGCTGTTTTTTACTGAAAAGTCTTGTGATCATGTTTTTATTGGGGAATTTTAGTATAAGCCTTGCTCTTACACATATGCAAATTATCCATTAGGAAATGCCTTCATGAATGGCACACAGCTATAGTTCCTATAATACAATTTAAAGAGTTCTGTCCGAGGTCATGGGTTATATTCAGAACACCCGAGGAAACGATATAAAATTTTAAGACTTTTGCCCAGGACCCTCTTATTATGAATTTCCCTGAACTTCTACACTTTCAAAAAAAAATGTTCTTTATTCATTCATTTCATTCTTTTGAGCTCGTACTGAGTATCTACTACATGCCTGGCACTGTTAGGCTCTGAAGGACAAAGAAATAGGGTGATGATTTCAGGAAGGCAAGACATAGAACAGGCACTTAATCATATTTTTCTCATTCCATAGCCATATGTATTTATTATGGATGGGGTGGGGCTCTGTGGGAGAGGATTTATGAAGTACTCTCGAGGCCCTATGGGAAAAACAAAGGATGAGGTATTTATTACTACTATGTAACGGGCAAAATGCCCATGATACTAACATGCATAAATTGCATTTGGTCTCTAGTGGTAGAGAAGAAGTAGAGGAGGAAAATAGAAGAGATCTGCAAGGTACAGTGGGCACACAGATATTTCACACAGTTATGAACTTTCTGGTTGGATATATGGGAAACCAGGAACTACATACCTTGAAAATAACAGCAAATCACACCAGCTGGTTCCTATGTATAACCTTCACATTTTCAGAAGTCTCCCCAGTAGTATGTGTCATAAAGAGGATAAGGCAAAGCTAGACCACAACAGTGATATATGGGATCACGTAAGATAACGGATGGCAGACATGAGGTGGTAAAAAAGAATAAAACTGGAAAAATAAATGAAAAGCATTCTCAAGAAGGCACACTTCAAGTGGTATATTCTATAAGCAAGTCACTAATTCTGAACCAGATTTTGTGTTTTAAAATATAGGTGATTGATTAATATCACATAATAGAAATGATTAGAAAGCCACACTGATCAGTACACTCTTCCTTCTCCAGAGAGAGAGAGAGAGAGCAAATGGACCAAGAAAATTGAAATTATTTTTCTGATAAAAAATGAAGCTTCTGTTCTCATTTTAGAGATGAGATCACTTTGCACCAGAGTATCATAGAAGATAATATTAGAAGAGGGAAATCTAAGAAAGTAAGTTCGTGATACAAAAAATCCTATCGACATCTAGTTGTCAATAATGTAAACACAAAAGACAAATTTCAAATGCCCAGTAAGGGTCTCATTTCTTATAATTAATTTCTTCAGAGGTCAACTGCCAAGCAGGTGAAGTACTCAGTTACCGGAGCAACATATAAATATATTCATTAAAATCTACTTGATATTCCTTGTAAAAATACAATTAATTGTGCGACTCCAGGCAGAATACGTAGCTGATTGAAAGTGTTTATTTTCATTTGATACTAGTGTTATCCATAACCTCACAAATTAGTAAACTTAATGGATCGGTTATGACAAAATGTAGGGGAGATGTTTGGGTATGAAACTAGAGAATAGTAACAGAACATCTCAGAAATAGCTATGGTGCTCAATTCCACAGGCAAGATGTGCCTACAGATGTAATTTATTTGGCATATACAACATGTTTTTATATATAATTTTTATACACATTTAATGTGGTTCTATATTACAATTGTAAAAAGTATTACCAGGAATTAGAGTTTTAAGTCCAAAATTTATCTAGTACTTGATTCAATAATTTTTATCAATAGGAGCTGGAGAGATGGCTCAGTGGTTAAAAGTGCTGGCTCCTCTTCCAGAGGACCAGGGTTCAATTCCCAGCACCCACACGGCAGCTCACAACTGTCTGTAGCTTGAGTTCTGGAGGATTCAACACCATCTTCTGGCCTCTGTGCACATGTTGTATACAGTCAAAATACCCATACATATAAAACTAAAATAAGTTATGACAATCATAATGATTTTACTGTCCTAAATTTCTCTTCAAGTCTAGCATAAATATGTACACTTTATTTCATTTAAGACAGATACTAAATTTTAATTTTTTAAATCAAGAATTTAACTTCTATGCAATAGTTTCAACTCTAACAAAGAACGCTTTCCCTTTCCTTGCCTGTAACTTTAAAACTCGCTCTTCTTGTTTGCCTGCTTGCTTGAGTGTTTTCTTTCCTGGCTAGTGATGAACTGTGTTGGCCTTTTAAGCCAATAGCAGGCTAGATTGAGGAAGAGATGAGGGAGGTTCCACAGATCTCTGGAAATAAAGGCTTCTCCCATCCTAAAGCATCAGTCTTCCAGCTGCTCAGTGGAAATGCCTACAAGTCAGAAGTGCCTGGGAAGGTACTTAGCAGTGAGCATCAGAGTCAGTGGTGCAGATGTTCGAACCATCACATCGAACCATGATTGTCACATCGAACCATGACCATATAGCTTTAGAATGGGTCTTATGTACATCCTTTCAAAGATTTCCCTGTGCACACCAGTTGCCTGAGGGACACAGTCAAAATCTGTGGTGTAAGAAAACCAATCAGGAATTGGCTTATTTATGTATTACTCTTGCTTTCTCCCATCTCTTCTCTTATTTCAAACTTTGAAACCAATTGCGTGTTTCTTGAACTTCTACAAAATAATAATCAGCGAAAGGGAAACGAAAACAACCAGCTTGTACTAAACATACAGAACCAGCTAACTTTATTAAGGCGAAGATCTCAGGAATAAGATTTTTTTTTTAAAAATCCCTAATATTATACATTATTTTAAGCATATGTGTAAATTTACCCCTTAAAAGTAGATTTCATATACTTAGGACAACTAAAAAGAAGAAAAGAAGAAAAAGAGGAAGAAGAAGGAGGAGGAGGAGAAAGGGAAGGGGAACAAATAAAGAAGAAAGAAAAGAAGGAAGGAAGGAAGGAAGGAAGGAAGGAAGGAAGGAAGGAAGGAAGGAAGGAAGGAAACCTGTGGTGGTTTGAATAAGAAAGGCCCTCTTAGGCTCCTATATTTGAATGCTTGGTTCCCAGTTGGTAGAACTGTTTAGGATTAGAAGTGTGGCCTTGTTAAAGGAGGTGTCTTACTGGGAGTAGCTTTGAGGTTTCAAAAGCCCAACCAGGCCCTCCCTGTCTTACCCTTTCTGCGTCTTTACTGTGAATCCAGACCTAAGGTCTCAGTTACTGGTCCAGCACCCTGCCTGCCCGCCTGCCTGCCTGCCTGCCTGCCTGCTGCCATGTTCCTCATCATGATACCCTCTGAAACAGTAAACAAGCCCCCAATTAAATGATTCCTTCTATATGTCGCCTTGTCAATAGGACAGTAACTAAGACAAACAGCAAAGTAGGTCACTCGTGCCCGCTTCAAAACTGATCTACAAAGCAAGAATCATAATGTTGTAGAAGTTTATTTTCAGTTGTGTTCAAAATAATTATTTTTGTGTACTGTTGGAAAAAGGGATCATAGGCCTTGGCATTTTATAGTCTCTGCAGGTGTTGGGTTTACGTGGTGGATGTTTGATTGCTAATGATCTGCACATGGTATTGATAGGATACCTAAGGAGTTCTGAATCAATAAAAATAAATAAATAACAAAAACTCCTTCCAAGTGTTCCTTTACATCATAAACTAGAAAAAAGAAAACCTGAATATTAGGTACCTTGCCTTAAAGGTTATTGATTAGAACATACTTTTGTTAAGAAATTGTCTGAAATAAGTAGTTCTGAATACCAACAAACACAATGGCAACTCCAAGTACACCCATGAGCAAGCTCCCAGTACCCTGCGCCATAGCTTCTCAAAAGAGTTTAGGGCTTATGATTATGGTACAGTCACAGAGTCAATACTAAATTTTCTACCCACTTCTAACTTACTTTGGCTAAATCAGAAAAACTAAGAATAATATAAATCAAAGAAAACTACAAAAATTCACATCACACATATTTGAAGGATTCAAAAGTCTACTCTCTAGTTTCTGAGAGATTGGAAAAAAAACATGGCAATTCTTAGAAGCCAGGGTTACTTCCTACAAAGATGAAGACTACTAAACCCATCCCATGGCTTTGTGTCTTGGTGGCATACTGGTGCAAGGGAAAGCCACAGGCCACCCATGGGCCTTCTAACATAACCCGCAGCAGAATCATCCAGAAACAACTGAGCACTTCAGTCCCGTCACATGCTCAGTCTCTCGGAACAGCATCTTCTGGTGTGTTGTTGTAGAAAGCGGACCTGATGACACTCACACATTATCAGCCCATAAGCCAGCATCTGTGAACCACAGGTGTGCGGTGATATCTTAGGTTTAGAAATACAATTAACAAAGTATATAGGATGTGATTAAAGAAAAGAAAAAATACAGAAATGAGATGACAAGGATTAGAAATACAGGTTAGTTGCTTCATATCTAGATAAATAAAAAATCTCATAAAGTATTGATTTGTCAAAAGGTCATCAAGAGGCTTGGCTGAATCTCAGATGAAACATGCTGCTAGTCCGCAGTGGCCATCTCAGAATGAGGTCTCTGGCAGCATGCCACAGGGCCTTATCCTTGCATCCGCCTTATCGGATATTATAATAAATATTTATGTAACAACGAAAAAATCTGATTATAGCTGATTCAGCTACATGAAACAGTTCACATAAAATAGGAACTAAACATTTTAATTCTAAGACAACTGGAGATGTTCTTTAATAAAAGTAAATGTAAAATTCAAGACATAAGCCAGGCAGTGGTGCAAGCCTTTAATCCCAGCAGAGGCAGCAGATCTCTGTGAGTGCAAGGGCAGCCTGGTCTACAGAGTTCCCGGACAGCCAAGGTTACAACAGGTCTTGAAAAACCAAAATAATAATAATAATAATAATTATAGTAATAATAATAAATACAAGACATAAGCTTAATATACTGATGTAAACAAAGTGAGATGATGTTAGTATGAGAATTTTAAATTTTTATTATTCTCTCTTCCCCTCACCCCTCTCTCTGTGTGTGTGTGTGTGTGTGTGTGTGTGTGTGTGTGTGTGTGTGTGTGTGTGTGTGTGTGTGTGTGTGTGTGTGTGTGTATGTGTGTGTGTGTAGGTGTGTGTGTGTGTAGGTGTGTGTGTGTGTGTAGGTGTGTGTGTGTAGGTGTGTGTGTGTGTAGGTGTGTGTGTGTGTGTGTAGGTGTGTGTGTGTATGTGTGTGTGTAGGTGTGTGTGTGTGTGTAGGTGTGTGTGTGTGTGTGTGTGTGTAGGTGTGTGTGTATGTGTGTGTGTGTGTGTAGGTGTGTGTGTGTAGTGTGTGTGTGTGTGTGTGTGTGTGTGTACGATATATGAGTATACAATGTATATGTGGAAGTCAGACAACAACTTTTGCAAGTTGCTTCTCTCTCCCTTCCAGTCATGTGACACCTTCTATTTACTCCGGGAAAAACAAAAACAAAAACAAGAACAAAAAAACAAACAAAAAACACTGAAGCCAAGCCAAAAAAACTTAACAGCCAAGAAAACAGCCAAAAAAAAAAAAAAAAAAAACCAAGAACAACAAATGCACAGCACCCAAGCATATGGCTGAGAGTATAAGTTTTGGAGAGCTCTTGTCAGGGACCAGAGGGACATTCATGGAGGGAAGGGAAAGCTAGAAGTTTCTAAATGGCAGCTTAAGTGGGTGGGGTTCTTAGGGCTAATGTAGATACTTGAGGTTAGTCCATATCAGAGAGCTTCTGGCGTGAAGAGGGAGGTTTTCTTATTTTCCATCAATTTATTCTGAAGAAGAGAGGGAGACAATTGATTGGAAAATAACACCTGGCATGGATACAAATTAATGTTCTAGTTATAAAACTCCATTTTCTCCAGGAGCTAGCATGCTGAGAATTGCCCAAAACAATCAGATAAGCAAAAGCCAAGAAAACAATGTGATAACAGGCTGGTTGTAACTTGAGTTGGGGACAAGCCCGAGACCTTCTATAGTCTGAGGGAGTCCTAGAACCATAAGAACTAGACACTACCCGTGCAAGCCAAGCCATGGAGTCAACAGATGCCCACCAACAGATCACTAGATAGAGCAAATGTCGCATGCATCCTGTGCCGGTCTGCACCCCATCGCTCTGATGAAAGTACCTTAGAAAACCAACCTAGAAGAGGAAAGGAAGCTTCTAGCTCACAGTTTCAAATGTTGTTCCTGCTCCACAGTCTCCATTACTTAGGACCAAGGGCAAGGCTGAACATCATGGCAGAGGGGAGGGTGACCAAGAGTCTCCTCACTTCATGACAACCAATAACCAGGGGAGGAAGGGGAGAGGTACAGAGACAAGATAGAATTCCCAAAGGTGAACCCCCAAGAATCCACTCTCTCCAACGATGCCCCACCTACCGAGTTTCTATCGTCTCCCAACAGCCAATCAAATGATGTCCCACCAGTACATAAATCCACTGATAAGGTCAGAGAACTAATGATAAAATAAAAATCCCCAAAGCCCACTTCTGCACATTGCTAAACTGGGGACCAAGCCTTTAACATGTGGCCTTTGGGGAATATTCTAAATATAAACAAAATATACATTGTAGATTGTTGACATGCAGAAGACTGAGATCCTATCGAATGCAGGCAAAACAAACGGATTGAACTAAAAGATTTCGTGTTAAGCAAAATAAGCCATACACAGAAAAAAAAATACCTCATGTTTTACTCATATGTGGAAACCAAACAAATGAATTGAAAGAAGGAAGGAGGAGACTCTTAAGGATAGGGAGAGAAACTGGGGATAAGAAAATAAAAAGACGGACTCGTCAGAACTGATATATGTATTTAAATGTATCTATGTACATAGAAACGCTACAGTGAACCCTATTAATTTGCACAACTAATATGCATTATCATTGATAATTAAAAATATAAGAACTATCTGAACTTCCTTAAGAGGCTATCTCAGGATGCTAGTGAGGTCCATGTTTACTTCTTCTGGAGTAAACAGAGGAAATGGAAAGTAGATATTTCTCCTCCAGGTTTCAGAATGACAACGGAAGGAGAAATAATGGGAAGAAAACAACAGCAGCTAGTCCCTCCAGTTTAGTGGCTCTCTGAATAACAGGTCATAAGTTCTTAAGTTTAATGCAGAGCAGAATAACTGAGCGTGTTCCAAGTTCGGAGAGCGGAACCAACCAAGCAGTCCCTAAATTAGAATCTCCGGGGGGCACCTGGGAACGAGCATTTTAATAAGCATCCAGAATGTCAATGCCATGGTCCAAGAGCCACATACTTTCTCTTCAGAAAGGAGGTCATCAGGTAAACTACCTCTCCCAGGAGACCTTCTCCATTGTCCTGCAATTTCTGGCTGTCTCACTTTACCTGAGCTGTGAGTTTGTCCTCACTGGCCTGACATTCAACAGGCTGCCTCTTTGGCATCTCTCTTTACACCGCAGTCCCCAGGCTCCCTAGTGTCTGAGGTGGAAGAATTCAGATAAGACAACTATACTAAAAAGTTAAACCCACAGCACAGAGAGCTCCTCCCGCTGAGATAGGAGCGGGCTGTGAACATGGTTCCCACTCCCACACATACAACCCCAGTTGCGCTAGAACACAGCTCCATTCCACACACACACACAACCTTGGCCGACCATGCCTGTGTTAAGATTCCCAAAGAAAATGCAACCTTGTCCATTCACACTTTAGGCTCCAAAGTGAAACGGCTTGTTTCCATAGAGGACTCTGCCTTGGAGACTCTTCTTCCCGAACAGACTCCTGCTGAGGACGGCCAATGGCTCCACCACCATATTTCACTGGAATCCTGTATAATGCTTCAAAAGAGAGTTTTTGCCCAAATCTGCTTAGCCTGTCTTGACCTTTGCTATCAACATGTTCAATGCCTGTGGCCTACGATAACCCCCGACTGGATTCACACCTTCTCACATAATTACATACTTGGAGTTCCTGCTTCAAATGTATGATTTGGGGCCTTGGAAGACAAGCAGCAGGGCCAGCGCTAGACAGGAAGAGCTACAAAGGCATTAAGCCAGGGCAGCACTCACTCAGAAGGTCACAGTTCCCTGTCGCAGGCATTTCACCAGCCTCTCTCGAGGCCCAGCATAGTAAGCCAGCTTTAGCACAAGAAAGGTCTTCGAGGCAACAAGATAGGGAAATTGAGGAAAGGGAGATTTGGAGAAAGGACTACTGTCAAGTATATGAAAGGAGATGGGCGATTTATCCAATGCTGTTCTGGAAGACAAATATGAGGCAATTTCAACTTCAAAAAAAAAAAGTTACAGACCAGCCAGCGGCTGATATTTATAAAACACTGAATGCTTTCTACAGTGATGTCGCTCCACACAGCTGAGTGTCATCATTTGTACATGAGAAGTAACAAGACAGGCCAACCAACTGGCCTGAGGACAACAGAGCTGCAAAGTTACAGTGAGGACTGTAAGTCAACACAGGGCTGACTGCTCTAACGCCCAAACTCTGAACTACAACACCAAGCGCTCTGTGTCAACTTGAAACAATTGAATTAGAACGTTACATTTTAGCAAACTCCCCAGCCACCCATCTGGAATGTTATTTTAAAAAAAAAAAAAAAAAAAAAAAAAAGACCTCCAAGGGGAAAAAAAAAAAAAAAAAACAGTCACCTCTAAGGGGTGTCTCCAAGCCAACCTGTCAGCATGGTTTTGAAGTGTGCTAAGATACCACAAAGTTCAGCTTCTGAGGCCACCAGCCTGGGGCATCAAGAGTTAGGTTGCTTGCCCAATCTCAAGGAAGCATACAAATACTCATTGCCCTTGGGCCCTAAAACAGAAAAAAATCCCAGGAAGCTGGGGAGAGGAAGAGACCTAGTTTTTCAACTTCATTAACATTAGAAAATTTCAATGGACTTAGATCCCCACCAAGAAGTGGGCAACAGGGCGGAATCAGCTGGAAGCCCATTTTTAAAAATCTGATACCTGAGTCCCATTCCAAGCAGCCAGATCAGAATCCCTGGGGTCAGGACCCTGGTGTCCAGGTGACTTCAACAGACAGGCAGGAAGAAACACTGCCCTAGCTGAACAGCAAAGAAGTAGGGAAAGAATTAATGATATATAATGAGTTTGCTTTTTCCCAAAACAGATCACTAGCTGTAAAGCAAGAATTCTAGTAATCTGATTAACCTGCACTTAGATGTCTCTGACCTCTTAAAGTTTTTTATTAAATTATAAATCTCGCTCTAACTGCTTACTCTTTGGGATCATCAGGTCCTTGACTATCATGATACTACGGTGCTGCAGAGCCCATTTGGTTGTGTATGCATATTCATGCTCTTTCTGGTACAAGATGATAATAATTCATAAAGAAGTTTGAGGTCAAAGTTAGCTACTTCTGTATCTCCTGGCTGCTAGGTACAATCCAACCAGTTTTCAGGAAAAACATACACTGTACATCAGCATGTGCATTGTTAAGCAAATATCCAGCAGTAAGTTGGCAAAGCAATGTGTTTATCTGATTTATGAGATCAGTGAAGCTCTAACTCTTCCTTTCAGGTGCTCCAATACACAGTGTTTGAAACACTGAGGCAGGCAGTAACAGTGCCTGACGTGTGTCCTATTGTAGGAATGAACATTCCATCAGCATTCACCTCAACCAGTGACCACGCACCATCCCCAATCCGAGATCAAACATGTACCATGCTGATATTTACTTATGGGTCCGAAGGATTCCTATCACTTGTCCATACATGGAGGACTGAAAAGTACTCCTAAATCATTGTAATCAACCCACATATCTAGAGAATTTGTAATTTTAACAGTGAAATCCATCTTTTGACATATATTACGCTTATATAAAAACTAGCCAGGAGTGGTGATCCATGCCTTTAATCTTAGAACTTGGAGTGCAGGGGCAGGCAGAACTCTTTTTGAGTTCAAGGCCAGCCTGGTCAGCCTGAACTACATTGATGTCCACTAAACTTTAAAACTTATGACTTGATATTCACGGAGCTGGTAGATTGGAGGAACTAATTGCTTTCTTCCTAGTCTCTTTCTGTTGTCATTCGGAAACCTGAATGAGAAATATCTACTTCCCATCCTGTCTGTTTACTCGAGAAGAAACATTTGAGGAGCTTCTCACAGGACCTCATTAGCATCCTGAATTAGCTTCTTAAGGAAGTTCCTATGGTTCTTATGATACAGATTATTTGGCATTGTAGTTGAGAGCTTGAACTTCAGAGCAGTCAGCCCTGGTTTGATTTATTATCTTCACTGTCACATAAAGAATTTCAGGGTCTCAAAAAGAAAATAAATAAAACAAAAGTTACTCATTTCACCAGTAAAGCTCCCTTTGGGTATTCAAAACGTTGTCAGTGCTTCTGCTGCTAGAGAGATTCACATTGAAGAACTTGTGGTTTTTGATGTAAGGCTGCCCAGCCACTCAGCTAGGATGCTTGACATGTCACGAGGGCATCTATAGAAGTGAAGCTTCAACTGAAAACAGAGTGTGTCTCTCTGATTACGGTGTAAACTACTGCTGATTTAGCAGTGTCACTGTGCTGTGCAGGGGGACCTTCTACCGCTCAGTATTATCGAGTCTTTTTTTCCTATATGTCTAAAAGTATTCTTAGTGACTAATGGGAAGAAATGGCTGTGTGTCTATGAAGTTATCTGGTTTATTTGGGAGACACATCGCTATTGATGGTGCTTCTAATGCACCTATGACTGAATTCATTCCATAGCTCATATTAAAGGCGGTCTCGTGCAAACCAGCCTCTGCTTATTCACAGGGCCATTGGAGCTCAGGCCTGAACTGACACCATGAACTCACATACCTAAATGATGACGAATCAGTTTTTGCTTCCAATTAATTACTTGCTCACAAGCGCATCTCTGACTTCCCCGATTTAAGGAAGTTGGATTGGTACTCAGCATTCTCCTCAACTGTTCTGTTTATCCTGTAAGCTTGTGGTACACTTCAGTGCACTGTCAACTTGAGAACATTTCTGGAAACCAGTATGATCCATATACTATGCTACATTTCACTCTCTGAAAGCAAATCTACATTTTTTACAAATTCCCAGAATCAAATGTTTAACTTCTCATGGTATTAAATAGGTATTTACTGAGTTACCACTGGAAACAGGTGCAGACAGTTCCGAATAAAGGACATGCATGGTGTCTGAGCCTTAACAGACAGTAAGCAAGTTCTAAGAGTGCACAACTAATTGAAGAGGGAAAGAGGAGTCACAGCATGACCACTGAGCGTTTAGCCAGGCATAATGGCATGGTCTGTTTAGAAAATGCCACCGAATAAGTTCCCAAAATATTTTTCAACATGGAATAAAAATAGAAACCGGTCCTTAGCTCTAAGCCATATTATACTGTGGCAAAAATTACAGGCAATAGCAGAGAGAGATGAAGCTTGGCCTTTGCATCCTAGGTAACAGGGGCACGTGTATCAGGCCCACTTTTATAAGAAGAGGTGGGCTTTTCAAGGTCAACGCCTTGAGGCACCATGGCTTTCCTGCAGTGAACAAATGAGGCTCAGGATAAGCTAATTCTTCCCAAGGCTTCACTATTACTAACTTGGACTGGGGGTGTGGCCCAGGGTAAAGCGCTTGCCTGGCATACATGAGGCACTGGGTTCTGTCCTTAGTACCCCCAAGACCATAGAAGATGAAAAAGCAAGATGGGGAGAAGAGCATGAGGAGAAGGAAGAAGGTTCCTTCCCCCAAACCATTGTTAGGGTAAAGAAACCAGACATAGGGTCACAAATGTTCAAAGTTCGACAGTAAGCAGAGTCGTTGCCACTTCTAGTGCAGGGTCCTCCACTGACCTGGTATTAAGAGCTAATCCCTTCATCTCCTCCCTGGGCCCTTATGCACACCACTGGTGCTGTCCAGACCTATTCCTACAGAGAGAGCACTAACCAATGAACTCTGAAAAAGAGCAAAAGGTTCAAGGCGTGACAGGCTCACCAAGAGTCATTACTGAGTCAAAGTCCTTTGTGCGTTCTAAGAGTCAGTGATAGGAAACTTAATATTTAATTCCTTGGCTCTGCTTTTTTAAGATTGCAACTGCACATCGGGCAACCAAAGTTTTCAACAGCTGAGGAGCAAGATAAAGCAGAACACATCAGAGCATGCTCCACCAGAGATTTATTTACACATAAGCTTCATGTGTGACCCGAACACACACAAGAGAAAATTGGTGTGGGCTGTAGAGTCAACAGAGCTGGGCTAGAAAGTGGTGAGCCAATGTTAAAATACAAGGAGGTGCCAGAAAACAAGATAAACTTCCCTTGAACACAATATTCTTAAAACTCAAAAATAATACACAAAACTGACGGTGAGCAAAATATCACATAAAAAAAGAATTTCAATAAAGAAGTACCATTAAAGCCTAAGGTAAGAGAGAATGTTCAGCAATATTTATCCTGTCTTTAAAGTTTCAAGTTCGCCATTGATTGATTTCAGACGTTTAAATATTACATACAAATGTTGCTCAAAAAGATTACTGGAGTTTTTTTTTTGGCACAGTACATATTGCCAATCTTGCAGGTGCCTGGCTCAGCTCACCTCAATCATCAGGCCCTGAGGGGGGTCAGGTCTGTTCCTAGAAAGGCACACCAACCAACATGGGGGATCGGGGGCGGGGGGGGGGGCACACAGTTGCCCAGCTGGGGGTTGTCCCCAGGGAAGGGCTGGAACAGGTCAGGCCTAGGGCACAGCCTACCTCGCTTGTTCTGTGAGCCGTGTTTCTTGGCCAGAGCGAGCTCCCTCTGGATTCTGTTCTCCAGGTACTCCTGCTTCTTGGCCAGCATCTCCTCGGTCTCCCGGAGGCGGGCCAGGGCCTCCTGGGCGCTGGGAGCCGCGCGGGCCCGGGAGGAGCGGGACCCTTTGAAGAGCTTGCCCAACTTGCTCATGGCTGGGCAGTGCGGGACGACGGCCCGGGGCGCTGGGGACAGGTGAGCCGCGCACGGAGCAGGCCGAGCTCCGGGAGTCAACAAGTTGTTTCGGCAGGTGACACCCACTCCCGGGCATTTCCTGGCCCGGCTCGCCCCGCCTTCGGATGGTCACCCGGGAGGGGGCAGGGCGGCCGGCGCCACCGCCCCATGGGAGTCAGGGAGCCTGGAAAAGTTGGCCAGAAGCGAGGGACTGCTTTATCTGCACTTTATCCAAAGGCGATGGCTGAGAAAACGGCTCAGATAAAAGCAAATCCACGGTCCAAGGGTCTCTGGCCAGGCCTGAAAGACTGCGGGTTCTGCGCAGGTGGCCCACCTGGGTATGCAAAGTGCTTGAATGAGTTCACAGTGTTCTTGTATCCATAGTCTCTATTCTTAAGAACAAGAATATTCTGCCATGTGCCTCTAAGTGTGTGCCATGACCTCTCCCATCATGAAGGTGTGGGCACAGCAGCTGCTGGGCTAGCTCTAGCTGGCCCCTGCATTTGCACGTCCAGCAAGCTGATGTCTGCTTGATTACCCTCTGGTAGTAAATGATCTTTACAAGACTTAGAGTGGCTGGAAGATGGTGGCAACCTCTCTTCCTAACGGCAGGACTTTTGTACGTGCTCCTTGGTCACATTCACGTCTGTAATCAGGAATACCGAGCTCACTGTGTGATTGCTGTGTGTCTGAACCTTAAATGGGGCTACTTTTGTGTGTGGATCTTTGTCAAACAGCTTTACATGGATATCCAAGTAACAGAAAGTAGAAAGTACCCTGGAGAAAATAAATTGCCTTTACTCCATGGTGGTTCTGTTAGCCCCACCTCTTGGAGGGGCAAGCAAAGTCTTTGGTCAGTTGCTAGAAAATCTGTTTGGACCGTTAATGGCATTTAGTCTATGCTCTGATTTTCAAGGACTCACTTGGTATGCCACGCTGCCATATTTAAACATATTCCGAATCTATGTGTGATCATAAGTAGACTACTGCTAAAGACAGCATCTGTCAATGACAAATCTATCTTGATACCAGTTTTGTAGGCCAGTTTTGTATGCCATTGTGGCAAATTAATCTATTTTTATCCAACATTGGTATGTCTAGCAGAAATTTTGCCAAAAATTGAACATAGAGATTTACTAGTATCTCACACACACACACACACACACACACACACACACACACACAGTGGGGGGGGGGGCAGGCTTGCCATAATATCTACAGGCTCCTGTCATTTCCTTCCATCCATCTAAAGCGTTATGGTCAGTAACATACATTCTGCTCTAATTTGTTATGTAACCAGTGTCTTTGATAGTTATCTAAAAGCTCCTAGAACATGTTTTCAAACTTGTTTCCTTGATCACATTTTATCATGCAGCGGTTGCCGCTGCTGAACACCTTTATAGAGTGTGTTCTATGTGTAAGATGCTGAACTGGTTAGGAACTTACCTTTAAAAGTCAGCAGTGTGGGGGCAGTGGTGGTACACGCCTTTAATACCAGCAGTCAGGAGGCAGAGGCAGGCGAAGTTCAAAGCCAGCCTGGTCTACAGAGTGAGTTCCAGGACAGCCAGAGTTACAACAGAAAAACCCTGTCTCGAACTCCCCCACCCCAAAAAAAAGTTAGTAGTGACAGTTGTAATCTTTTGAGCATTCACTGTGTGTCACATATACGATATTCATCATCATTCATCTGTAAATAAACTCTACAATGTAGCTATTTCTACATGTTTATCGTAAACAGCTTAATAAAAAAAAACAAAAACCCTACCAAGTCATTCATGACTACACAAAGATACCTTTGTGAAGCCACTTCAAGACTACACTTTTAGGGATGAAAATAAGTTTCTTTTTCTCCAACAGATGAAGTATCTTAGACTCAGTTGTTGTTAGCTGGGCCAAATTCATGGTGGCGATCAAAATGGAAGAGATGGTTCAGGCTTAAATCTTTGCTCTTTGGTCTTCCTAGTTAGGTCTGGTGGTGTGCTCCTATAGTCCAAGCAAGCTAGCCTGGGCTTCGCTTCATAGTGAGATTATGTTCTTTCCCTCATTTATTCAACACCCCCTATGTTTGTCCAGAAGAGAAATTCATTAAATATTTGTTTAATTAAATAATGTGAAATGAAGAGGTTGCTATGAGTTCTTGAAAGTAATAGTTCCTAACAGGGGGTTCACTCATGGAAAAGAGTGGTCCTTCTCTCTGCAGCTATTAATAGCCTATAGCACTTCACCTAGGGGTGAGTGTTATCCAATCCCAATCGGCCAGCTCTAAATACATATACAAGCAACACTAAATGGTCTCAGCAGGCTGTGTGTGTGTGTGTGTGTGTGTGTGTGTGTGTGTGTATCTGAGTGTTCATGAACTTGAAAAAAAAGGTGGGGGGGACAAGAGAGAAGTTGAGGGCCAGAAATGATGTTAACATGGTACTCACATATGAAACTCTCAAAATTTTTTGAGTTAAAAATGTGATGACTCCTGTAAGCATTATTGAATTCATGGATGCTTAAGTAGAAATGTATCCAGTATATTATCTGGTGGTTCACCAATTACACACTTTTTTGTTGGTAGTGGTGATGAGAGAACACTGAACAGTAGGAACATGGGAACCAGAAGGGTAATGAGCTTTGTAACCAGCTCCCATCTGTACTTCCATCTCTATGCTCCTCTTCTGTGGTAGAGGTATTAGGGGGATATAATTAAGAACAAATAGAAATGTTTTCTCTTTTCAAAGAGCTTAAAACTTAGAGGAGAACCCAGAAGTTAGATAAATTATCTCACCAATAATAAACTTAGTAAAGGAAAGTTCTAACAATTTCTAAAAAAAAATTTTTAGAGTGAAAATTAAACTGTAATTTGAAAATTTTTTAATAGAACTTACCAAAGTTTGTGCAGGGAAATTAGTGCCCCAGTAAAAGAAATTCATTCAGCCATTTAGTCATCATTTTTCTTGAGGGAATTTTTTAAAGATTTATTTTTATTGTTACTGTCTATGAGTGTGTATGCAAGTGTGCATGCTGGGAGGTATCCTCAGAGGCCAGAAGAGAGAGTCAAAAAGAGTCTCTGGAGCAGGCTTTGTAAGCTACCCAACATGGGTGCTGGGATGCTAACTCTGGTTCTCATAATAGAGCTGTGTGCTGCCTAGTTTTATGTCAACTTGGTATAAGTTGGAATCATCTGAGAAGAGGAAACCTCAATTAAGGAAATGCCTCCACAAGATTGGGCTGTAGGCATACCTGGAGGGCATTTTCTCAATAAATGATTGATGGGGAAACACCTAGCCCATAGTGGGTGGTGCCATCCCCTGGGCTGCTTGTCCTGGGTTCAATAAGAAAGCAGGCTGAGCAAGCATAAGGAGCAAGACAGTAATTACAGAAAAGTGAAACGGAATTAAAGAAAAGCTTAGGTCTTGGCTTGGTGGTACATACCTTTAATCCCAGCACTCAGAAGGCAGAGGCTGGAAGATCTCTGAGTTAGAGGCCAGTCTGGTCTACAGAGCGAGTTCTAGGACAGCCATCAAAATCAGAAAGCTGATGAAGATGTAATTGAATGAGGGAGCCATGTTTTAGCCCCAGCAAGCAGCTGAATTTTGCATAACTACATGGTTATGGCTTTAGATGGAAGAAAAGGGTTATGGAATATCCCTCCACAGCTAAGAAAAGCCACTGAGGCCAGACATGTGTCACAGGTGTCTCTACTTGGAAGCTCACAGAGGCTATTGTGTGAAGATAAAGCCTGGATTCCTTGGAGACCCCAAGGTGTTGGAGATGCCAGAGCTAAAGAAAGCTGCTAATAGTACAAACCAGCCCACACAGAGAAGTGTGCTGCAGTCAACAAAGCTGAAAGGTGTTGGAGATCTGAAGAGCATTTGGACATCAGACATGGAGATGCAAAGTTTGGAATTTTCCCTGTTGATTTTCAATCTTACTTTGGTCCAGGATTTCCTTTCCACGCTCCCTTTCCTCCCTTTTGGAATGGTAATATATATTCTGTGTGCCGTTGTATGTTGGAAGAATGTGATCTGCTTTTTGGTTTTGGTTTTACAGGGAATTACAATTAAGAGACCGTCAAGAGTCTCAGTACAGACTTTGAACTTTGAACTTTTAAACAGTGTTGAGACTCTGATAGACTACAGGAACTTCTGAAGTTGGACTGAATGCATTTTTGCATTATGATATGGCTACAAGACTGTGGAGGCCAGGGAGTGGACCGTAGTGGTTTGAATAACATTGGCCCCCATTGTTTGAATTGTTGGTCATTAGGGAGTGGCACTACTTGCTGAGGAATAGGAGTTGTGGCCTTGATGTAGTAGCTGTGGCCTGGTTGGAGGAATTATGACCCTGGGGGTGGGCTTTAGAGTTTCAGATATTCAGTCTGGCCAGTGTCAGACCTAGTGGCTCACACTTCTTCCTGCTGCCTGCCAATCCAGATGTAGACCTCTCAGCTACCTCTCCAGCACCACATCTGCCTATGTGCAGCCATGCTTCCCACCATGATAATAATGGACTAACAACTGAATTGTAAGCCAACCCCAATTAAATGCTTTCTTTTATAAAAATTATGATCATGGTGTTTCATCACAGCAATAGTAACCCTAACTTAGAGAAGCAGTAAGTGCTCTTGATCATTGAACCAGCTCTACATAACCTTGTGTGTTATTTTATATTCTCAATCTATTCCTGTATTTTTGCAGCCTACATTCTTGTTAAGGGAAGACAGACAACTAAGAAAAGAGTATGTTGAGTTACAATACGGAAAACTGTTAGAATTATAATACAATATACATTATACACAATATGTGCAAATATTGCCAATCTGTAGTATTAGAATTTAAAGAAAGTCCAAAGAAAAGAACTAGGGAGATTTCCTTCAAAGGCACACAGAGTTCAGATCACATGGGGTCTATACTATCTACTAAGGGGCCCATATTTTATCAAGAGTGATAAAAAATCAATCAATAGTTAATATAAAGAATCTAGTCAATGATTTATAATTCAACAGAAAACCATTTCACCCAATGTAGTGTGTAGCACTTCCAGAAACTTATGTGGTATGTAAAGCAAAGCACATTTAAAATTAAAAACCATTCCTTTCCATTAATAAATAAGTTCAGCGGGAGAAAGATAATGCTTGCCAGCCAGTAAACCATCCACACATACATTAGTGTTTAATCCAGCAGTGAGATGTAGAAAAGAAATTTGTAAATCAATGATTCAGAAGCTGAAAATAACACATTAATCTTCATTCAATACTCATCCTACAAATGTGGTTTCATAAAGAGTTCTCAGCGTCTGTAGTATTTTTCATTTTCTAATCTCAATTGATCTCAGCTAATAAGGAGGCTGTTGTTCAAAAGAATGATCTTGTTCAAGATGATTTACCATGGTTAAGATGGCAAAGGAAATTGGAAATTTATAGATCTGTTAAAGAGACCTAGATGTCAGGCTAATTGATACATTTTGGCTACCCTTTGAAATTGCATCTATTCTGAGAGTGTCAAATGCGTTCTGTAAAGCAACAAAGAAGAATCACCCTTTAAACACACTGCAGAGCAGCATCAAATAGTTATCCATTAAGTGGCTCAACAAGCAAGTACACATTTTTTCCATCAGAAGTTCTTGTTTTTAAGATCTAGACACACAAAGCTTGTAACAGTCAAGCACAATACTGAGCACGGGGGTAATCATAATGAAAAGCAACAGTTTTGTAAAACTAAGGGTTTGATTGCCCTAATTCAAAGTCAAAATACATAGTCTCTGTGACTTGTTTTGTCTGAACAGCTCTTTAACCATTTCCTGCTTAGAAAGATGTTAAAGAATTCAAAGGTTCTTATATTTGACTGTAAACCTGACCACCTGTCCCCACCGAAATGGCTAGCACTGTGAATCTCTAGTCACCTCTTAGTATATCAGAAGACTTACAACAGAATGCCCTATAAACACTTGATCTTGCTACAGTCCTCCTACACAGAGCCAGGGTGAGCCTGGGTCATAACCCTCCAGTAGCTTTCTACCTTACTCTAAAGCCAAAGTCTTCAACAAATGTCTTTAAGCCCAGGCAGACAGTAATACCACATGTTATTCAACAGTCTTCCCTGTGCTACTGGAGTTCTTAGAGTCAGTGCCTGGGTCCTAGACTGCCCATTCATCCTCAGTAAGCCAAGTAAACAGGAAAGGCTGAAAGAGGAGAGATATACTCAATGTGCTCACACTGGGAAGAGGAACGAAGAGGTCCAATACCACTCCTAAATTCATGTTGGGTTCGGACAAGAAATTCAGGTTTTAATAGAAGTCAAGAAAAGTGCAACACAGAGTAGGCATGGCCAAAGTGTGGTCTTACCCATTGTTTTATCTGCTCCAGTCTCCCCTGAAAGAGACTGGTCTGATAACTTGTCAGAACTGTGTGGAATCTCCTTCTGGAAGATAGGGTCCTCTCTGGTTGTCATCAGCCTTTGACCTTTTTTAAATCCCAGCTTGAGATTCCTAGGGAAATTCCAATTTTCCAAGGACGATTGTTTCCATAGTCTGATAAGCCACAGGGAGGGGCACAAGGATCTCTTTAGAATATCTTCATTCCTGCCAGGATCATTGTTACCTGCCCAAGCACTCTACCACCCCCAGGCCGCTTGGCTACAGCCTCATGGCCTCTGGGCTCTGGCTGAGATACAGCAGCCCACTCTGGCTACTCCGAGGAGGAGGAGGCCTGCCCCTACAAGTTCCCCCCTCCCTATTCATTCCATCCTCACCACCACCCCAGAACTTAAAATTGTTACCTAACTTCTCAAAGCCTAACACCCACAGGCCTCCCATCCCCAGCACTGTTTCTCCACACCATTTACCACCACCTACTGTGTGCTGGCTTGGTTTTTAGACAGTTTCTTTTTCATCCCTTCAGAATGCATCCCCTCAGAGCAGTGGTTGGTATTTATTTTGTTCTCCAGCGCCTTGCCAGTTTGGAAACTAGATACTCTTATCAACATTTGTTGAAGAAACTGAATGCATAGAGAGAGAGCGTAGCTGATAAAATAGCTAAATCATTTACTAGATTCAACAATCTGCATCATTATTCTGATAATGTAGGAGAGATACCCTTTTTAAAAAAAATTTGGTTATTATCTTTTTTTTTAATTTATTTTTTTCTTCTCTCCTACAATACATCCAGACCCCAGCCTCCTCTCTGCCCAGTTCCTATCTCTCCTCTCCTCCAGAACATCCTCTCGCCCTCCGCCCCCACCCCTTCTCCCCCTCAGAAAAGAGCAAGCCTCCCAGGGTTACCAATCAAACAGGGCATAACAAGATGAAACAGGCCTGCATGAACCCCTAAGTCAAGGCTGGTTGAGGTAGCCCAGCAGGAGGAAAGGGCCAAGGACAGGTAAAAGGGTCAGAGACACCCCTCCTTCCACTTTTAGGAGTTCGACGAGAACACCTCGCCAAACAAACGAGGTACACATGCAGGCTCCGTCTGCCACTTAGCATGCGCAGAAGTTTTGATTCGCTTGGAGGAAGGACACCTTGGGACGCATACGGCGCGTAGCACTAGAGAAGGACACTTGTCCTTGTTCAAAACATTCTTGCTAGAAAATAAATCCTAGTTTAAAAGGTTTCGTTTCTTTTTGATTGGTAGGAATTTCAAGGAGTGATGTTAATAGCAGCTGTTATTACATCATCAAAAATCTCCATAGCTAATTAGACTAATTATACTTGAAGATTCGAATCATGCTAAAATGTAATTTAAGGTGTCATTTCAAAATAATTTTATGTATGCCTGTCAGGACTACTAAAATTATCTCTTTTAAGGGTAATTACTTAGGAAAATTATAAATGTACTGGCTGGTGAAAAACTCTTGATTAAAAGATATTTTTCAAAACACACACAAAACACGAGGGGCCACACATGTGCACACGTTACCATGTGGCCATGGTAACGAGGGGGACAGGCTGTGACAGCAGGTCTTTCTCCGGTATCGGGCCTACCTTCATCTTTATTGCTCAAGCTCTAACCATCATTAACACCCTGAACTTCACATAAGAATGATTTGAGTTTCTTCACCACCCTGACACCTTCTTTTATTATGCCCAGTTTTCCTCTTTCACATTTAGAGTGTGATCCGAGTCAAATGTTGCAGTTATTTTTGGCCAGGCAAGCAGATTGAAACAAATGACTTTGTTTATGTTCCTTGTTCTGGAGTTTATACTTTTTATTACTCCTCATGGAGTCTATAACAGCTGTGTGGCCAATGTTGACTTGTTTGTTCACTAAATAGTAAACAGTTGTTTTTTGTTTTGTTTTCTTTTTTTAAGACATACTGTCTCATGCTCAGTCTGGTCCCCCTGCCTCAGCCCCCTGGGTGCTGCAAGTACAGTGAGAAGCCGCCGGCTTTCACAGATATTTTGAGGCTTTACTCCAACCATCCTCCAAGAACAAATATATTCTGAAGAGTAACTCTTGTACCCCTCCCTCTGGCTATCATACTATTAAAATAATGACCCCAAGGAACTGAATTTCCCTAGGATTTTTATGCTGAATCTCTTGTGCCAGCCAGAGGAGAAATTTGTCTCCCAGGAAGAAATTTCACACAGTTCTGACACCGTAGGGCAGACCAGAAACCAGGACATTGGTGGGTCGGTTTGGGATGAGAACACACCTTGAGTTAGACTGTTTACATGCGCATAACGCTTGACTTTTTTAAAAATATAAACCTCGTATTGGTATCCCCCAACTGGACTTGGGGACATTGGACTTCTTGATTGTTTCTCTTCCCAGTGTGTCTTCTTAATTGGTGTATTGAGAGAAGAGAGCTGAGCCTAGGTTGTTAGGGCTACGAAAGCCCAATCTTTAACTCTAGTAACTCTTGTCACATTAGCTACTTGTCACATAATCCCAATTAAAAACCTGTGCCACTACACCTGGCTATTATAATTTGGAATTAAAAAAATGAAACAATATTGAATTTTTCATGTGAATGCTAATAGGCACCTTCACTTAAAATGTAAATGTCATCAAGCTGTTAGCTTTGGTACTAAGTTTATGTTCTTCTGTAAAATTGAATTGCATGTATGTGTTTGTGTTCCTCTGCAGGTTGTATGCACAAGTATAGGGTGTCCGAGGAGGCCAGAAAGGAGCATCAGATGCCCTGGAGCTGGAGTTACAGGTGGGTGTGAACAACTTGATGTGTGTGCTGGGTACTGAACTTGAGTCCTCTAGAAGAGCAGCGAGTGCACTGCTTCCCATGCCGACCCATGCCGACCTTTCATTCCCAAGTTCGTGTTCTTATGCCCATGTTTAGTCTTGCTAGAGAGTTCAAGCCAGAGTTAATTTCTATTTCAGCCAAGGAAAAACTAAAACAAGACATCAGTGATTAATACTCCGAACATGCTGTGAATGAGTTTTTAAAACTTAGTAGCATGAAGTGGATCCACATGTAACGTCCTGCCCAAATGTGTCAAACACTCAATTTGAACATAATTTTCTGTTCTATGGCATATGACCTTTAAATAAATATTTCTATTGCAAAATATAATAAATCTAAAGAAAAGCGTGTAAACACAAGAGAGAGAAGTTAGTAACGAGTTATACGGAGAACATCAAAGAAATCAGAATAGGGCACCCAGAAGCCCCATTCCCACCTCAAGTATGCTTATCAAACCTTCTCCTTCACCGCCACAGGAACTCACTTTGTGGTACCCAGAAACTGTTTCCTTGATCTTCCTCGCCACACTAGATACCAGTCCTTAAACGATGAGATAATGCCTCTTTGGACTTTATTTAAATGGAATGGCATAGTACACATTCTTTGGCTCTCATTTTTCCATTTACCATTACATTTGTTTGTTTGTTTGTTTGTTTCATGAAAATTCCTACTTGTGGCTGTGGTTAACCGATTTTCCCTGTGGTGATGATGTCTGTCCCGTGATCCACTCATATTGTCCGCTGCTGGTGAATGCTTTTGTTGTTGTTTTGTTTTGTTTTCTAAAGTTGAGCTGTCATTAACCTAACGGCTCAGAATGTTTTTCTGTCTCTGCTTTGTTCACAGTCCCTCCAGTACAGACGGACATTCCTCTTTCAGACGGTTAGACCGTGATCATTTTTCCTTTCTAAAATCTGAGAACAGTGATTCTACCCCGATCCCGCAAAAAGAAAGACATTTACATTTCACTGATAGAGAACGAATATATAACGAATACGACATCAGATGGTAACCACATAGTCTGTCTTGTAAGTGATGAGATAGTTGTAAGAATAACTTTCATAAACTTTGTAAATAACCAAACTTTTAAAGGAGATAATGGCGTGAATGCATTTGAAGGAGAGAGTTTGCAGCAGAAGAGTGAAGGGAAGCCTTGCGGAGATGATGGTGTTGACACGCATGAGGATGGGCAGAAAGATGACTGTATTGTGGAGATGTATCAAAAGACATTCCAAAGCAGAGGGAATGCTGCAAGAATACAAAGGAAAGGAAGGTAGGAGTGGATACAGGAATACGTGCTAAATTCACGTGGGCAAGTGCATAAAAAATATAAAAGAGGGCTTTTTCAGTAATCTATTCAATGAATTTTATTCAAAATCTGAGAAAATAGGCTTAAGGCAATTTTAATACAATAGAGAATAAAGGGAGCCATACCTGACTTCAGGAAGCTTATAAATTAAAGGGGAATGCAACCAACCGGCAGACACATTTTAAAAATGCAAAATAATCTGGACGGTGGTGGTGCACGCTTTTAAGCCCAGCACTTGGGAGGCAGAGGCAGGAGGATCTCTGTGAGTTCGAGGCCAGCCTGGTCTACAGCGTGCGTTTTAGGACAGCCAGAGTTACAAGAGAGAAACCCTGTCTCAAAAACCAAAATAATAAAATAAAATAAATAAAAATAAAACGTGCAAAATAAAGCCTAAGATAAATGCTTTGGAAAACATGCAAAACACATGTTAGAACAGCAAGACTGAGTCTGGTTAAGTAAAAAAAAATATATATAAGATTTCTAAAACAAAAGATTAGTGACAGCAGGAAAGTAGAAATTGACTAGCCACAGGAGAGGGATGAGTACTCCAAATAAAGGGAACAGCCATGCAAAGGGCCTACGGTGACTGGGCGGGGAGTATGAGGAAGCCTTCAGGACATAACAGGGAAAAGGTAGATTGGGCCAAAGTTAGAAAGATTTTAAATGCCAAATGAAGACATTTCAACTTAGACATCCTGAGTTCCCTGTGGTTGTGGAGTATGTTGTTTTTAATTGAGTCAGATATAGAATAGTACCTCAAAGGCAGGAGATGTTCTAATCACTTGCTGAATTGACCCAACTACAGGTTTTATTTTGTAGATAATAAAATCTAAGTTGGGGAGGGGGGGTGCATGAGACATATGGAGGGCGGAGTCAAGTAAATTATAATAGGACCAGGTTAGTGCTGATAAGAAATGTACGTGGTGAGTGCTACTACAGTGGATGTCTGATGTCCTGGAGGATCAGATTGCGCTTGTGCCTTCTAAAAGCCTTACAGATGAAGGAGTGACTGAGTTATATGCTGAAGGTGGAGGAGGAGACAAAGGGATTCCTAAATGCTCTCAATAAGGACGAATGTATAGCCAATTACACAGCTTCCTATAGCGGTCCCCACCTTTATAATCAGACCCAAGGAGAACTATGGCAGCTGCGCGTATTGACAAACATACACATGATTCTTAGTTTGGAGGAAATTTGGGAACCTTCAACATAGAAAACGACATGTGAAATGTACAGACATATCGAAGAGCCCAAAAGTCTACTGGACAGGAGGGAGACCTTGTTAAGGTGATTGCTCAGGCTGAATGAAGACTACAGAGCAAAGGATGATAGTAAAGGGTGCATCCGAAAAGCCGGACTGGACAAACTAAAGAATTCTGTGCCTGATGAGGAACTGGAACTGGGTGATATCTTGGGCAAGACAATGACTTTTTACAGGGAAACATAGTCCAGAGAAAGTGATAGAGAATGGAGATGTGTTTCTAAGAAAGACTCAATGGCGTTTAGTGGTTATTGCCCTGACACACAAGAAAGGGCAGGTGGAAAGTGAAGAGAATTCGAGCTTCCTAGTGTGGTAGGCTGCTTTAGTTAGAGAATAGCTCAGAAGGAAAAAAAAAGCTTTTATTTTGTGCTTAAGTTTTATTGTCAAAAGCACAAATAACAGACCGCTAGAAATGGAGAACGCATGTTTCCAAGAAAGTTGTCACAACTAATTGTAAGGGTAGAGATTTTCTGATTCTAGAAATTCCAGAAACCACTGGAATGTGTGCGGATACAGTTAATGAAGGGGTCCAACACAAATTTATGGAGAAATAGATTTCTGTAAATATGATCTGAAGGAAAATCAGAAAAAAGAGATTCAGAGATAGGCGGAGCCAAACTTCAGTCTGGCTGTTCTGTCTATCTAATGCTCTTTGAGACCTTCAAGAGCAGAAGAAAGAACCTGCTACAATTAGATTTGCGAAATATATATTTATCACCTATTCAGAATATTCAAGCACAGTAAAATTTTAGAAAACCTGCTGTTGACTTCACCAGCTAAAATGAACATTAATAAAAAAATTAGGTAAGCTGCTGAGCCTTAGATTGAAGAAATCTTGAGGGCTATGCAGGTGGCTCAACGAGTAAAGCAGCTGGTGCACAAGCATAAGGACCTATGTTCTAATACCCAGAATGCACTGAAAAAGTATGGTGTGTAGTATCATACAGCCATAGCCCCAGTGTTGTGGAGGAGATAGGTAGAGCCCAGCATGCTCACTCGCCAGTCAGTCTAGCTGAAACTCCAGCTCCGGGTCCAGTGAGAGATCCTATCTCAAAATATGAGGAGGAAGGCTGGGGAGAGGGCTCCGAGGGAACAGTGCTTGCGGCACAAATGTGAGGAATGAGTGGATCCTTGGACCCCATGTAAGCAGAGCCTGCCTGTACTCTCAGCGTGTGGAAGGTAGGGGGAGGGGATCTCTGGAGGAAGCCCACCTGCAAGATCAGCTGATCCCTGAGCTCTGTATTTAAGTGAGAGTCCCTGCCTCAGTAAATGAAGTCAAGAGTGATGGAGGAAGACGCCTGATATCGACCTTTGGCCTCCACTCACATGCTCATGGGTGCCTACACACATGCAGACTCACCCCCCCCCACACACACACCCTCCCTCTGACAGTTTCAGTACTTTACATTTCCTATTAAGGTCTTTGATCTGTTTTGAATTGATATAGAAATAATTATGGATGTTTCTCAAAAAACTATAACTATAACCACCATCTGATCCAACTATAGCACTCCTGTCCACACACCCAAAATACATCCATGTTTATTGCTGTGATATTCATAATTGGTAGGGACTGGGAAAAAAGCCTAAATTTCCATCAACAAATAGATAAAGAAAATATTGTGTGTGTGTATCAGAATTTTATCCAGCTATAAAGAAAAATGAAATCATGACATAGCTGGAAATTATTATATTATGTGAAGTAGTCCAGACTCAAGACAAAATGCTATATTTTCTTTCCCATGAAGATCCTAGATTTTAATTGCATATATGTGTATGTGGATGGCAGGGTTTGCGTCATAAAACACCATGAGGTAAAAAGAGGTGTTGGGGAGGGTTGGGGGGGGGGAAATGACAGCCTATGTATGACATGAAAGCAAAAGGGGGAGAGGAGGGCTGGGACCTGAGGCAGAAGGATACAGAAGCACAGTCGCGAGGGGATTAACAAAGAAAAGTGTTTATGAAAATGCCATAATAAAATGTGGACGAATTTTAAAAACTAAAAAGAATAACAGAAACTCAAATTTCTCCAGAGATCCAGGCAATTCTGGGGTGGAAATCTGAAGTTGTTCAGAGCACATCATGAAATACCTCCTGCTTCCCAATCCTTCCCTCGTTACCCTCCAGGTGAATATTGTTCGGGGAATCTCCTAGATCACATGGGAGGTAGTGAGTTCTTCTCAGGTTCCTGTCAGGAGTGCAGGTGATTGTCACTCTGATTGGTGTCCGGTGTCTTGTCAGTGGAATGACATCCCTTCCTACCCCACCTAGAAGGAAGGGCCTCTCCTTCGTACCAGTGAAGTGGCTCATCAGGCATCAAACAGCTCCCTTCCTCCTGTGTCCTGGCAGCTTGCCTTGGCAGTGTGAAATGAGTTGAGTATGCTCTCTCTACACTGAGAAGCTCTACGCACTTTAATTATACATTTTTTTTTTCCTAGCAGAGTTGAAATTAAGACAAGAAAAAAAAAACTTTACCAAATAAATAAATAAATGCCTAATACTTCCACTGTGAGGACAATTGCTTCAAAATAAACCTTCAAGACAATAGTAACCAGGGTCCAGGCATGGCACTTGATTCTTGCAATATTTTATGCCAGGTCTGTACTAGCTCCTGGGATTATAGTCAGTACGGAAAACAAGAAATCCTCGCGAGGGCGTTCTCGATTATGGTGGCCCCGCATAGGGAACAGCAGGTGCATTTACAAAAGAGGATCTGGGTTTTTCCATATCTCTGAGAGCGAGAGAACTTCGGCCCCACGAACTGAGTTCCACCAGGTCTCCCCTCATTGGGCTGGAACCGCCAGACACTGCACTAGCGTCTTCGCCAGGGCCATTTCCGGGCCTCCCCCAAGCCCCGCCTCGTCCGTAGGCTCCACCCCCGTAGGTCCCGTCCGCCCCACCCCCCATGTGCTGCACGCTACGGATTGGTGGTGTGCGCAGCGCTGCCCCGCCTCCTGCCTTTGCGGCGGTGGAAAGATGGCGGAGCTGGACATCGGGCAGCACTGCCAGGTGCAGCACTGCCGGCAGCGAGGTGACGCTGGCAGCCCCATCCCCGGCCGCGGGAACCCTGGGCCTGGTTCTGACGGCTGGGACGGTGGCGGCGGGTGAGGGAGGACGCGGGCGCGAGCGGCTGTCTGGGGTGGTGGGGGTGGTGCTTTTTGTTGCTGCCCCTCAGTTTAGGGGCGAAACTTGTGGCCCCCCGATTTCCACTCAGATCCTGTAAGCGGACCGTGGAGACTTCTCGGGGTTTCCAGGTCGCCTTGCAAGAAGCCCTGGGCCGCGAAGCGGCGCACATCAGGACTCCAGGTCCCTTCGGACCTTACCACTGCGACCGTGGAGCAGCCACTGTCTCAGACTTTTCACGTAGTCCTTTCCTATTGGAGTTTAGCCGTTTGGCTTTGACTGTCAAGATACATAATGTGGTCAGTCTGATTTACACTATTCTGGCAGAAAGGAGCAGTGGCCGCGGACCAGGAAGCTCAGATACGCAGAGGGCACTGGCAGGAGTAACAAGAGAGACTCTGCCTCAAAAACATGGTGGAAAGATAGAACTGATTCCCCAAAAAGTTATCCTCTGACCTCCACGTGTGTGTCAAAGCACAAGATCATGCACACATAATACAAATAAATCTAAAAAAGATGAATCATTTTGCAGATTATTACAAGTGTCAGTGTCTCATGTTGACACGTACATCTATAATTTAATGGTGTGAAACGGAAGCTCACAATATCATGCTTTATTTAAAACCGAAGTGACAGTTCATCGGGTACTTCTCAGTGGAGGGAAACATTATTCAGGCCCTTAGTCTGCAAGCGTCATCACCTGGGGGTCTCTTTTGTTACATACAAGCTCTTTGCATTTTGGATTAAGATGCTCTGTAGGGTGACATATTTTCTAGGCTATTACAGTTTTCTCTACAGGGGACTGAGCAATACCTTCTGGTTTTCATTGTGAAAGTAGTATAGTATGATCGGGTATATCCAGCTTCATGTAGCTGCTTGCTCTAATTTAATATAAGGTATCTCGAAGTCAGTTTAGGAAGTGATCAAGTCAGGTGTGGTGGCTCACACCTTCCAGCAATGCAGAGTCTGAAAAAAGGTGATCAGAGGACCAGGAGTTTTGAGGCCAGCCTGGCCCATGTGAGAGAGAAACCTTGTGTCAAACAAAAATAAACACACAAAAATTTAGTGATTATGTTTAATAATTTCCATATCTGAGAGTTGATACTTATATGAACTTTTCAAAACACACACACACACACACACACACACATATATATATATATATATATATATACACACACACACACGCACACATACACACATAATATACATATATATAGAGAGACTAATAAGGAATGGTGGCATAGAAAATATAGGTCAGATTGATACACATATACATATGTAAACACATACATACATACAGAGATACACGTATATACAGTATATACCACATCATGTATATCCAAGGCTTTATTATTAGGTAATCTACTTCATATTGCTAGACTGATGTTAAGTGGAGTCTGAGTTAAAACTGAGAATTTTTATGCCAAGTGCAAACTTTCTGCAGTATATAGTCCTCAAAAACAACACATAGGAGATTCAGTCACTTTCTCTTAGAGTTGAAGAATTGAGTTTTTTTTTCACAGGGATTACGTAGTGACTTGCTACACAGGGACATTCAAAAGAAAAATTTTCTTTATAGAGTTGGTCAGCAGATCCTTTTCGCTTAAGAAAACTAAATCAAAACCAGATACTGACCAGTACCTACTGTATTTTCCTCCAATTTTAGATTTTCTTCCGTTTGTATGTGATGGTTGTTCAGGAATATTTTGGTAAGTTTTTATGTAGGATTTGAAAAGAATTTTAGTATTTGTCAACATGGGGTTAGTTACTGAAAATTAAAATAATTTAAAAAATAGTTGTAACTTTAGCCATTGGCAAAAAAGACAAACTAGTCATAGGCGCTAATCACTTAGACATATATGTCATTAATCATTAGGTTTCCAGAAATGTCATAAATGTAGATTTTAAAATTATGCGTCATAATTACAATGAAAAAATAATTCCCACAATATAAAGAATATAGCTTTTAAAAATCCAGTCATTATAATTCTCTGTATTTTAATTAACAAATGAAAAGAGTACAACCTATAACGTTCTTGGAATGGATAGTACATTTTATTTGACTATATCATTTGCAAATATGATCTGTATAGCATTCAGGGATTTGGGAAGACATGCCTTGACGCTGTATTCTTTCATTTAACCGATTCCTTTCAGAAGAAACTGAAAGATCCACTTTGTTTTCATGCACTTTAAAGCACTCTAAGTAAAGATTTTTTGCTCAGTTGCAGATAACATGTATGGTTGAAAATGTTTTGAGGCTGTAGACGCTCCTTCTTCCTGTGGGTTTCAGTCTGTTCTTACATGAAAGTAATATTGTGAGCATTATGCATCTTAAGGATGCAAGATGTTAAAATAGCCTGAGTTGCTTCAGTTATTATTAAGTGCATTAATTGATTGCATTTAAATAAACACATTTTTTTGTAATTATTTAAGCCTTGAACACAGAAGCAAGGACTCTCATGGTTGTCCTGAGGTATGTTTATCTTCTCTTATCTGACTTCGTTTATGTGTTTGTATTCGTGTACTTTCTTCTAGAATTTGATTAGATTTGAAGCTAGTCATTGCCCCATACCTTAAAATTTAGCATGTTAAACTAATTATATAAAGAAACTTTTGCTGCATTTCTAATATTTTTTTCCTCTATTTTGAAGAAAATTTTCTCTGCTTGATATTTACACATTTTTTTTTTTTACCCTCATAATTTTTATTCCTAACATTTCTGTTTAGGAAGCCCATGCGTAGCATCAGGCTGTGTGTTTATGACACAAGTTGTCACCAGTGCCACACATACTGTCCTGCCAGTTCACTGTCCCCTTCATTGTAATGTCATCTTCACTGGAGTCTGGTGATAGGGTTCTGAGACAGTGAAGTTTTTGGACCTAGACATCCTTAGACCACCAAGAACAACCCCTTAGTCTAACAAAATAAAACCCTTATTCTGATTCCAAACAAATGAATATGTTGAGAAGGGAAGTCGTAGATACAAAGCAGGTTAACACTCTTATCACTACCATTGAAGGATGAAGCGCAGTGGAAAGCCAAGTGGGTATCTGAGGAACTCTGGAACACTGTCCAAAGCCGGATGCTCAGACACTACTTGGCATCGCTTCTCTCCCAGGCAGGAGGACAAGGAGTTAATGGAGAATTCCCACATTGAAATGGAAGCACCAGCCTCAGCTTGAGATAACGTTCGGTCACTGTACACCCTGCCAGCATTCACAGAGCTCTGCTGGAAGGCTTTTCACTTCTGTTCTCTCAGTTTTAAAAAACTGAGGTTGCGCGGGCGTTAGTCAAAATCTGACCCTTTTGTGTGATCTATTTGAGGAAAGCAAAAATTACCTAACTTGTTAGTATTATATAAAGTTCAATGGAAAGAAATGAGTATTTAAGGGCATAGTAAAATGTACTTACGTTTCTTATACAACACATAAATCTGGCTTTCCATGCTTTTTTTCTTTTTTCTTATGATAGCACTTGATTTCTATGACTAGCTCTTAGATTATCAGATACATTTTCAAGTGAAAATAACTTTACCTTTAGGTCATTGCAGCAAATTTGAAGAATATTTAGGTTTTTAATTATAATAGATGTTTTTTCTGTGAAAGCAAAGGATTTTCCTATGGTTACAGATTTCATGCAATTATTTTCTAAGATTTACTTAACTCTAAGAATCTAGTTACTCTATGCCCAATAATGTGCTAATCTGTTTTTCCCTCCCTCAAAAAAAAAAATCATGTGTTCTGGTGTTACATTTTCTGATAATAAAATATTCCATATAGCATGGGAAATAGTTTAGGATTTTGAAAACTGTCTCATGATACATATGTGATTTTTAAGGGTTCTGTCCCCTAAACTGTTCTTCATTTCCTAAAACTGGCATAGGAAGTAGTTCCGACTCCCCATTTAAGGGCTGAGGAGTTGACTGCCTGAGCATTTTCTTGTAGAGACATGTTTGTGTGACACTTTTACAAAGCAGAGAATAAAACCGTAGGCAATAAACTAGGTGCAGTGGTATAACCCTGTGATCCCAGCACTCAGGAGTCTGAAATAGAAATACTGCAAATTCAGAGCCGGCTGGGATATTACATAGTAAGACCCAGTCTCAAAAGAAAAGTCATTTTAATTTAACTTAAAACGTAATTATGACACAGTAGAAAAGTTATGACAGTGTAGAAGAATAAGCCTAGTAATCATTTCTCATACAAAATTCTTTGTAATCTTTATGTGAGAATATGTAACTTAATCTAATAAACCAAAATGATACAGATGATGCCTCTGTCACTGGCTTTTGCGTTGTTTTAAGTGGGAACTATAGTGTCATTTCCCCGTTATGATTTTAGGTGAATGTAATCAATGAGAAACCGAAGACGGATGAACACAAACCTTACCCATGCTCATTCAAGGACTGTACTGAAACAGAGCTTGTGGCAGTGATTTGTCCTTATTGTGAGAAGAACTTCTGCCTGAGGTAATCACCTAAACCATTCAAGCTTTGGGCATCTGTTTGGTGGTATATAAGTACACGAACAAGTGTCAACTCCTCTGTTACTTGCAGACATCGTCATCAGTCAGATCATGAGTGTGAAAAACTGGAGATCCCAAAGCCTCGAATGGCTGCCACACAGAAACTTGTCAAAGACATTATTGGTAAGTCCTAGCAAGCTTGTATGGCTGCTTGCTTCCTGTTGGACATCTGTTACTCCACTGCTCCTGCCTCTTACATCTGATCACCAGTTACAGAGATATTTGTTAACAGTTAAGAACTTGAATTCTTTTCTAAAATTTTATTTATTTCAGTGGTTCTCAATTTGTGGGTCATGACCCCGTTTGGGGGTCAAATGCCCCTTTCACAGGGGTGTCCTAAGACCATCTGCATATCAGATATTGCATTACAATTCAAAACAGTAGCAAAATTATAGTCATGAAGTAGCAACAAAAATAATTTTATGGTTGGGAGGATCACCACAATATGGGGAACTGTATTAAAGGGTCGCACACAGCATTAGGAAGGTTGAGAACCGCCGATTTATTTATTTATTTTTAAGTTATGTGTATGGGTGTTTTGCCTACATGTATATCTGAGCACGACTTGTATGTGTGGTATCCTTGGAGGCCCCAGGAATCCCCTGGAGGCCCCAGATCCCCCGGAACTGGAGTTATATACAGATATGAGTCATATGAGTGCTGGGAATTGTACCCAGGTCCTCTGGAAGAGCAGCTAGTGCTTTTCATGGCTGAGCCATCTCTATAGCCCCAAGGACTTGCATTTTGATGACATTCTTGTTAGGGTTTTGGGTACAAAGCTTTCTTGGCCAGGGAAAATCAGGTTCCCATTAGAAGGTCTCTTCTGTTGGGAAGCTGAGATCCAGTGTTAACGACTGTAGCTAGGTGTGTGATGAGGTCGGCATGGTGGACTGCTTGGTCTACAGAATCAATCTACTCAGGCTATTCAGCTGTGCCATGAATGCCGGGGATAATAGGAGCCGCCAGGAAAGAGCATGGCTATGACTTGGCTTCTCTGGCAATATGTTAGTAGAACTTTTATTCCACAGTAAGGTGGCGCCTTTGTTAAAACCTGAAGTGTTTTATAAAAGCACCACTGGCTGCTTTAGATTCCATAGGTTAGCTCAGAAAGAAGCACGTGTCTGTGAGGTTTTTTGATGTAGAAGTTGCTTAGATCGACCATTAGTCATGTAAATATACTTAATAGAGCTGTACCGCTGGGCAATTTATGTATGCTGAAGGCTTTAACGGTAAGGCTGGGCATGGTGGTGTGTGTCTTTAATCCCATCAGAGGCAGGTGGACCTCAGTGAGTTTCAAGCTAGCCAAGGTTACATAGGGAGGCCTTATCTCAAAACAAGAAAAAAAAAAGGAAGAAAGAGAAAGAAAGAGAGAGAGAGAAGAAAAGAAGAAAGAATGAATGAAAGGAAGGAAGAAAGAAAGGAAGAAAGGGAAGGAAGGAAAGAAGGAAGGAAGGAAGGAATGAAGGAAGGAAGGTAGGAAATCGAGATTGCTATAGCAAAGTTCTTATGTGCTTCTTCCTTAGACTCCAAGACCGGTGGGGCAGCAAGCAAAGGACGGAAGGGCGCGAGAACCGGCGGAACAGCCGCCAAGGTGGCGCTGATGAAGCTAAAGATGCATGCTGACGGGGATAAGTCACTGCCGCAGGTGAAAAAGCAAACATGTCAAATGTTCTTGAGTCTCCTTCCTCTTCCTCCCTTCCACTGAATACAACTTAATCCTGCTGTGTATTATTTCTAAAGATCACATGCTCTATCGTCTGCATGAATACTTCATACTTCTGTGTTTTTCCACTTTACAGAGAAGTATTTCCCCCATTGTGCATCGTGTTTTTAATATTGTTCTGTACTCAAGTCACGGTCTAGTTCACTCAGTAGCTCCACATAATTCTGTTGTATGACTGTAGCCCACAACTGTTCTCCAGGGAAGATCCTTGTGTTTAGGGATGGGGAGCTTCTCTAGGTAGTATCTTTAAGATTCCAACACTCAGGAGACTGAGGTAGGAGATCAAGAGTTCAAGCTTAACTTGAGCTACAGAGTGATAGCCAGGACAGCCTAGAGGGAAAAAAACAAAAAACAAAAAACTCAGACTATGCAAGCATAGTTACAAACCTTCATACAGACTTGTTAATTAACATTTAGCCTTTTATATGTGTCCCGGTTTGCTTCTCCATTGCTGTGACAAAACACCAACCGAAAACAGCTTAGGAAGGAAAGGGTTTCTTTCAGCTTCCACGTCATGGACCATCACTGAGGGAAGCCAGGGCATAAAATCAGGCAGGAACCATGGAGGAAGGCTGCTTGTTGGCTTGCTCCCCCTGCCTTGCTCAACCTGCTTTCTCATACAGCACAGGGCAAACCGCTCAGGGATGCTCTGCCCACAGGGGCTTGGGCCCGCCTCTGTCATTTAGCAATCTAGAAGGTGCTACACAGATGTGCCAGCAGACCACTGATGGAGGCAGTTCCTCAGCTGAGGCTTCTTCCCAGGTGTCTCGAGTTTCCAACGTAAAGCATGTTTCAGATGGATCGTGTAGTTGTCTATTTATGCTCCGTTGCTCAGTAGCGAAAAAACCTCAGGTGTGCTACATTCCGTGACATGTGTGATAGGACTTTTGCCATTTTCCTATTGGTGAACATTGATCCTGTCTCCTCTTATGGCCATTGTGTTTGTTTGATTGGTTTCCTTTCTTGAGATGGGTTCTTACGGAGTCTAGGCTGCCCCAGGAATCTATAATTCCTCTTTACACCCCTTCTAGATGACCCTCAAACCCATCATCTCCTTAATTAGGCCTTTTTATTGGGGAGGTTAGAAATTTATCTAGTTTGAGTTTCTTATTTTAGAAGCCACGTTTTTAGCTTTTGTATTCCTTCTTGGATCTTTACATCTTGTTTTACTTCCACTTGTTTTCATTTTATAACGTGTTCCTTTCTATGGGTGGTATTACATAATGTATCTCACTGTGCATCCCAGATAACTTACTTTCATGTCTTTTTGAGATTTCTGTTATCTTCATTACTTTGTTTTCAAATGTAAGTTAATTGATTCCACAGTTCATCTTGACTTTGAGGGGCTTCCTGAACTTCTCTCTCCCCTAACTTCCCAGTCCTGCCCTGGTAGCTCAGTGTTCTCCCTCTTGGTCCCCCACCCAGCATACCAGCTTCACACCTGAGCTTGAGCTGAGAGACGCTTCTCACTAGATTCTGGGTCATTGAGCTGGAAGAGCTGGGTCGCGCAGGCAGGAAGGTATAGAGCACTTTGATGCCTTCCTCTGCTGACGTGGATGAGCAGTTTCCAGGCAACACTCCGCAGTCAGTCCCTTTGCCCGCTTCTGTAGATTCTAGTCTCCCTAAAATCCCTAAGGAAAAATAAAATGTACAGTGGCTGATGGATATGGAACCCAAGCCCCACACCAGCCTCTCCTTGGAGGCAGTGAGCCTCTCAAGAGCTGTGTCTTTATCTCTTTAGTGTTGTTTAGCCACCATTCAGGCTCCACACTGCCCGTTCCAAAGCGTGATAGCGGTTTGTTGCTGTAGTTTTCCTTTCTTCCTGTTTCTTTTTTGTTCCTTGTTATTTATTTAGAGACTGGGTCTCTCCCAGGCTGTTTTTAAACTTACAAACCCACGAACCTGTTTAGTTTGTTTTGGATCCCAAGACATATTTTTTTTTCTCTTAAGAGGCTATAAGTTTTAGTTTCCTCTTTTCTTATTTGTGCTTTTACCACTTTCCTTTTGGAGCATGGACTGGCGGCCATGGAAGTGGACCAAAGCTTAGGCATACAATGATTCTCTTTCTGTGAATGCTTTTTATCTATAATAATACATCCTACTGACCTTCAACAAATCTAAATTCCTTCCTGCTGAGACAGGAGCTGTTTTGACTCTTTTATTTCTTAAGATACCTTTGATTGTTCCCTAATGTTTTTCTAAGAGACATGTTCCCTAAGAGAGGCTCCACTTAGATCAACATTTTTATTGTACAGAAATTAACCTGTGAAAACAGCCTCCCTAGAGCAGTTTTTAGGAATCAGGGAAGATCCTATTTCCTCTATTTTTTTTTTTTAAATAAAGTTAATCGAGTAACAAAATACAACGTAAGAAGATAAGACACAGATTATGTTAGAGAAGCCGTCTCTGAAACCTTGTTTTATTAATAAAGTATTTTTCTGGGGCTTTGTTGTACTTTGATTTTTTACTTTCTTTGTTCTCAAAAGTCTGGCTACCTTTGATATGTAGTAAAGTCTTTCACATAAAAATAAGTGTTTTTTATATTAAGAAGCATTGTCTGACCAGTGACAGAAACTTGATTCCAAGGAGTGCAGCTGAAACCAGTTTCGTTCTTCACAGAACAGAGGGACCATGTTTAGGGATTCTGACGTCGAATGATCCATCAGTTTTCTTAATTTCTCTCTCTTTGTGTTGAACTCATTCATAACTCCAGAGTATCTCAGGGGTATAAGGGAAGCCTACAGTCCAGGTCTGACACTGGAACTCAATACAGGAAAAAGAGAGCTCCTTCTGCCCCCAGCCCCTGAACATAAAAACCCTCACACAACAGTCTTTACACAGATTACCTAGCTGGGGTTTTGTGTCTTTGGGACATTAGCAGTTAGATGAATTGGCTACATGATTGGTTTTCTCACTAAAACTTACATCATTGTAGGGTTACCCTACTCTGAGCAAAAGAAGAGAGGAGAGGATATCACTAGCTGGAAAAGGAATGCCTTATTTCGTGTGTCTGATCTATATGTTAACTTTTGCTTACACAGACGGAAAGAATTTACTTTCAGGTTTACTTACCAAAGGGGAGCAAAGAGAAGAGCAAAGGCATGTTCTTCTGCCTCCGGTGGAGCGTCGGAAAGGTTGTGGACTTCGCAGCCTCTCTAGCCAATCTTAAAAATGAAAACAACAAGTTGGCAGCAAAGGTAGCATCCAGTTACCATTTTCCGTCTGAGTTTTAGCATGTGTCCGTAAGTGCGTGGCTTTGTCACTGTGCGATTTGCTTCTCTCTCAACAGAAGCTGAGGTTGTGTCACGTCCCTTCAGGAGAAGCCTTGCCTTTGGATCACACTTTGGAAACCTGGATTACTAAGGAGGACTACCCTTTATATAATGGAGGAAATGTTATTTTGGAATACCTTAACGATGAAGAACTGTTTTTACAAAACGTTGACTCTTACTTGGAATAGCCACTCCAGGACTCAAGCCAGAATTCACAAGCAGAAATCATTCTGTGTAGATGGTCAGTTTCTTTTACTTCAGATACTTTTTTAAAAATTCTACAAGTTGCTTTTTTATAATTTATTTACATTAGGTCGTAGTTTACATCAGTAGTTTTCTACTAAGTTCCGGGTTTTGTGTTTTAGAGTTTAACTATGTGTCGATAGTTATTGGCGAAGTATTATTTTTATTTGCTATCTTTGGGTTATTCTGTAGAAATATCAGCAAAAGTGTCTTTCCTATTGGGCTACTGCCAGCTGTTGACTGACTGCAATGGAATACTCTGTAGCTCCTTCACTCAAGATCCAGCTCACATAACACCCACCTTTTTGTGATTTTGCCATTCCGATAGCAGAGTAAGATGCAGGTGGCAGGTGCTTCCATGGGGTCTTCCAGTGGTGCTTGTCACTTTTGTTTAAAGCAAGTCCTATGATTAAGCCTAATATTATGGGGCAAGAATGCATAGCCTTGCTGTATGCCTAAATCATGACGTATGAATTGATATATGCACATGAACTGCAGAATCGTAAAGATTCTTTCATTCAGTCTTCCAGGAACTTGGATAAGAAACCTACGAAGGGAAAGGTATTTTCTTGGTATCATGTTTGGATATATTTCTGGTAAAAAATTTTCTTCAATAGGATTCATCTTTTTTTTTTTGTATGACTATATTACAACTGAGAAGAGGGTTTTACCTATTAAAAATCATTGCATTTTACCTGTAAATTGAAGTAAGTCCTCCTGGGGAATGCTTTCTCTCTACATCTAAGGAGGATGAATGTTTTCTGTTTACACCGGATAAAGGACTATAGAAGGAAATAATGTATTTCTAATTGGCCCCCCACCCCTTCTGTGCCAATTTTCACCACTTTAGGTTTAATTAAAGGAATAAACTCAGAATGTTCATTTGGTCTTTCCCAGCTCCATCTGTTTCATGTTTGTGTGATAAACGGTGATAATTTTTAGCTTTTATCAGGTTCTAAATTCATCCCTTTACAGAGTTACTTGTATATCTGCTTGAGACATTAGTGTCTAGTTGCCAAGTAGGTACAATGAGGATATGTATACATATACGTAGAACTCTCATACTAAGTTGTATGTTGCAAATAAGTGAGTAGTCAGTATGGCTACGTTCCAATGTTGTTTTATTGGAAACTATCAAACTAGACCTAGAAATAATCTTTTAAAAACTCACATATCAGAAAATTTTAATACCAACCAGTACTTTAATCACAATTACTTGCACACAGTAGGTGGTCAGCACATGCAATTGAATGAAAACTAAATATGCCAGAAAAATGAGGCTGGCAGGGATTGAAACCTAGGAAGAATGAAAAATAAAATACCTTCTCCCATTGATGAGACAAGGCTAGGTCAGGTTCTAGATGGGGGAGCCCACAGGTCTGCAGGGTGCCAGGGATGAGCATCCTTCATACTAAGGACTGGCAGCTGAAATATGCATAGTCTAAAGAGGACGAGGTGTGAGTGAGAATCTCAGTCCCCCAACACTGTGTCCAAAGTACTCTGAAAGCCGGAAACTCAGGGCTTCAAGTTAAGTCTGCCTAATAAAATGGTAGGGTTACACTGTCCCCACCCTACCCTTGTGTTTTCACTTACTGAGAGAAAATTAACATTGTAGTGGGAAACCCACAAAGCATAGGAGAGGAGAGGAGATGAAGACTTGAAATAATACCTTGATACTAAAGAGTGTCAGTGTAAAGAATGGGACAAGAAACACATGAGGAAGCTGGGCAATAGGGTTCTTCCTAGCTACGTTTATCTGATTTTAGTCCTGAAGTCCTCAGATAGGAAGAAGGTTTGAGAGAACCTGAAAGAGAAAGGAGAAGAAAAAAACTCAAGATAAAATACTTGGGAGGAAAAGCATACATACTTAACATTACTTGGATCTGATTAATCAACATTCTGAATTAAGGTTCTTGTTCATATAATTGTAAAGGTAATTGTCATTTTAAGTTACATTATTTAGTTTTGATGTGTGGGTCACAAACCACAGCATGTGTGTAGGAGGTCAAAGGACAATTTGTGGGAGTTGGTCTTTCCTACTAGAGTTCTAGGGATCAAGCTTAAGTGTTCACCTTGGTAGCAAGCGTCCTTACCCAGTGAGATATCTCACTGGGCTCTTTGTTCATTTTGACAAGCTTTTACTGTGTAGCTCAGATTGGCCTTAAACCTGTGACCCTCCTGCGTTAGCCTTCCCAGCTCAAGTTCCTGGGGAAGGTGAATAAAAGCTCACGCTTTTAATCCCAGCACCCAGGAGGCTGGAGCAGGTGGATCTCTGTGACCAGCCTGATCTACATAGTGAGTTACAGGACAGGCAGAGCTTCATAGTGAGACTCTGACCATTAAAAAAAAAAAATCCTTGGGAATTTAACTGGTGTCACTGAGCAGATTAGTCTTATTCCCTGTCTCGCCATTGGTAAATGTGTCTTGTTTTCCTTAATGCTCTACATGGAAATAAATCCACAATGCCAAAGTCTACCATATTTGAAAGATTAACCTACATGCACAGCCTTTTAAAACTTCTGTCAAACTGTGTGAAAATGCCATAATGAAGCTCATTACTTTGTATTCTAACACACACCAAACAGTAGAATAGACATTTGTAGTAGTCAGGGGGTTTATTGTTTTATTTTTACTGCTTGGCATCCTCTCATTTGAGAAATACACAGTGGAGTCTGTGGATTGCTTTTCCTCATCCACGGAAGCTGAGGCACGGCTGTGTCAGTTGACCACTGCTCTTGCCCTTTGTTCTCATAGTGAATCATGTTACAGAGATGGGGTGTCAGAATTAAGGTCAGTGCTTTTCCACTATCAAATTCCAAATGCCCAGTAGCAGCAGCCATGTAGCCAGGCTATGCCTTTGACCACCTACTTATGTTCTCAAGTTACCTGGTGACCATCCTGGGCATTTTCCTACTTACAGACACCAAGGGTAGTCTAAAGGTTTGTTTTGACTGATAGAATTGCTCTAGAACTCTAGAAAACTATTATCAACAAGCTTACTCTCAAGGCCAGCCAATGTAATCAACGATGGCAGCCAAATGACTAACCTCAAGAGAGCAAAGTTTGTAACTTGCCTGGTTACTGTGGCTCTTAGTTTATGGACCCATTGTTATGAGTATGGATCAGGGTGCATAGGTCACCTGCACTTCCCAATAGTTTGTGTCCTTGAACAAGGAATTAGACTAGGGAATGACATGGTGGTAGGAAAAAAGATAGTTTATTAAGAAACCATTTCCAAAGGTAGAAATAGGCCAGGGCTGGAGAGAAGTTAGAAGTTCGGTGGCACCTGTTCAGAGCAGATTAACCTTTAAACCACACGTTTTTTGTTTTTTTTTTTTGTTGTTTTGTTTTTTCTTTCTGGCAGTCTTGGTAGGAAGGGGCTTCCAGCCTTTCAACTGCCTTCTTTCATATGGCAATTTTCACTAATTCTGTCTATGTCTCTCTCCCTCCCTCCCTCTCCCCACCTCTCTCTCTCCCCGACATGTACTCTCTGTAGATATGCTGTTTGATTTTGACTCAACGAAATACTAATACTGATCTCTGAGCGTCAGTATCCATCTTAGATTTTATTTCCTGGCTGCTTTTATTTTATTAGTTTTCTTAGGACAAAAGAAAACTCAAAAGTTAAACTCCAAGAGTTTATCCTCAGGTAATAAGGAATTCAGGAAGAGAAAGGTCAGATTTGTGTTTGAGATTAAGGACAGCTGTTAAATGCACGGGTTTATTTTTAAGTTTACATAACTACAAGTAGTTAAACTGGTTGTGTCACTCACTGGATAGCTTTATATTAGTTTGAAGTACAGCAGTCCCTCCCCCTGCACCTTGGACTCACTAAATTTCTGTTGCCGAACTCACATTGGTGCCGCCTTCCGTCACTGAAAACCTGTAAGAAGAATGGTCTTTTGTTTTTAGAAAGGAAAAAAAGACAAAAAAACAACAACTGAGTTTCACATATTGTTTGTTTAAACTTTCAAAATGCCTCGAAAGTATTTTGTAATCTTACTTTTGTGGGTGACTCCAGGAGAAGCAAGGAAGTCTTTTCTCAGTTTTCTGAATATACAAAATACAGAAATATTGACGTTTGCAAAGACTGAAGAAACCATCATTATAAGGTCCAGCTATAAAGATAAGCAGCCTAACTCCAGCTACCTCTTCATGAAGTTAGAAGATCCAAAAGTGCTGCAGGTGGTGAATGTGACCAAGACCTCACTGGACATCACAGACTTTACCATCAACCTAATGACTTTCCCAGGAGAGACGAATCTGACCATTCAGCTCTGGGATTCTGAAGGTAGGCAAAAAAGACTCATTGAAGAGATAAAGAATGTCAAAGTCAGAGTGTTCAGGCAGACAGAAGACAGCCTCTTCCAGGCACCAGTGCCTGTCAATGGATACTTCTTCATGCTTCTTTTATCAATGATCCTTTTAAATAAGTGTGCCTTTGGCTGCAAGATTGAACTCCAGGTACTTAAAACAGTATGGAAGAGACCTCTGCCAATACTTCTTGGGGCAGTTACACAGTTTTTTCTTATGCCATTCTGTGGTTTTCTTCTGTCACAGATTTTGGGATTGCCCAAGTCACAAGCTTTTGGATTTGTGATGACCTGCACATGCCCAGGAGGAGGTGGGGGTTATCTTTTTGCTCTCCTTCTGGAAGGAGATGTCACTTTGGCCATTTTGATGACTTGCACATCAACATCACTGGCCCTGATAATGATGCCTGTCAATTCTTACCTATACAGTAGGCTATTAGGGTTGGCAGGTATATTTCATGTTCCTGTTGTAAAGACTGTGTCTACACTCCTTTTCATACTTACACCAATATCAGTTGGTGTAGTCATTAAGCACAGAACACCTGAAAAAGCAATCTTTTTAGAGAGAGTAGTTCGACCTCTGAGTTTGATTTTAATGTGTGCAGGGATCTATTTGGCTTTCAGGATGGGACTGGTGTTTCTGAGAATGGCTAGCGTAGAGGTGATTCTTTTGGCCCTTCTGATTCCTGCACTGGGCTTTTCGTTTGGCTATTCCTTTGCTAAAATCTATATGCTGCCTCTTCCTGTTTGCAAAACGGTTGCTATCGAAAGTGGGATGTTGAATAGCTTCCTAGCCCTGGCCATCATTCAGCTTTCTTTTTCACAGTCCAAGGCATATGAAGCCTCTGTAGCTCCTTTTACAGTAGCCATGTGCTCCGGATGTGAAATGTTACTGCTCCTTCTGGTCTACCAGGCTAAGAAAAGAAGAATGCTCAGCACAGGAAATGAAAATACTCTTGTAGTCTAAAACTTACAGCACACCTAATTCTTGCCCTGGCTGAAGTCCTGGGGGAGATCCAGACTATATGTAAAATACTGCCTGATCTTAAGCCACCTTTTTGTCTGGTTAAAAGCTTGACATGGGAAGTGAGGAGATATATATGTGTGTGTGTGTGTGTGTGTGTGTGTGCACACACGCATATATATATACATATTATATGCATATATATACATATATATATATATACACACATATATATTACATTACCCATACCAAGCAGTACATATTGAGAAGAGGGATTAAGATACCCTTGCCCTGTGTTAGTTTGGTAATCATCCTCATAACCTATTAATGAGGAACAGCAATGGAAATAAGCAGTGAATCTTGTATACCCTAAGTTTTTAAGAAGAGAATGTCCTTATGACAGCGCAGTAAATGCCGACTCAGGGAATGAGCATACAGATCTCTCTCTGGAGTTCCCACTGGCTCATCTGGAAGCCCTGTGTCTGGAATAAGCAGCAGCTGGCTTCTGTAATTCCCACCAAAGGCACTGCCATTCATCTGGAAAAAACATTGCTTCTCCTTCATTCATCACTTTTTTTCTTCTTTAAACAGTCAACCTCATTATTGCCAAATGTTTCATCTGATACACCGGCCTCCTCTCCATTCCCAGTGCGTATTGCTGCTTCCCTAAACCTTTCCAAACTGGCTTTCGCTTCTTTCTTCTAACTCTAGTCAGTCACATTGATCTTATAAAAATCTAACTTGGATGCAGAATTTCCCTGCAAAGAAGCTTTCTTGCTACTTACATAAAGCTACTATCCTTATAAGGCACGGACGACCCTTTACTCTGAATTTAATATGGCTTTCCAGTTTGTTCTATGTCACTTCTTTACATTTAAGTCTTGGTTTTCCATTTTTCTGGTTTTCTTTTAACTCAGATTTTGGCTCTGCCTAAGATACAAGCTTCTGTATTATACAGGTCTTCACTTCTATGTAAAGCAAAGGTTTAGTCTCACAGGATTTTATATATATATATATTGCATAAGCCAGGTTGGCTGCTTTACAGCAATTTCTGTTCTGCTTAATCTCCTCGCTCATCTTTAAGCATGTAATTCATTTTTATTTTTTCCTACCATATCTAGCGCAACACTTTCCATATACTTATTCAAATAAGTTGTCAAGGCATAATCTAGGGCACAAATGAAGTCTGCGCTTCAAAAAGTAATCAATTAGTCTTTGGCCAGCGGTAGTTTAGTAACAGAGTGCTTGGCTGGCATGTTTGAGGCCCTGAATTCTAACACTGTAAAAGTAAATACACATATACACGACCTTTTTGCATCATTGAAAATTTTATTTATCATTTTATTTTTGGTTTTTTGGGACAGGATTTCTCTGTGGTAAATCTGGCTGTCCTGGAACTCACCCTGTAGACCAGGCTGGCCTGGAACTCACAGAGATCCACCTGCCTCTGCCTCCCAAGTGCTGGGACTAGAGGTGTGTGCCACCACTGCCTGGCATATCATCAAAAATTTTATACCTGAAATTTTTTATGCACTTTTTTTAGTACCTAAGACAGGTCTGTATTCTTGTCCAAAAACAATGCAACCATCAAGCACTCCACCTCTCCCCCCCTGCAAAAATATCATGCTTAAGGAAATGCCTTTCCCTATTTGCCTATTTTCCTGTTATTGGAGGCAAAATAATTATCCCACAGTCCAGTTCTCTTATTTTAAAACATGAAGATAATGATGTCAATGCCATTAAAGTATCCTGCGAATTACATGAAACTGTACATCTGCTGTGCTTGCTTAGTAGAGCACAGAGTTAGCTATTATTGCTGCTTTGTCCAAGTTTAAACTATTGACACTGACAGATACATACTGGTGGTTTGATATCAATTTGATAGCTATGTTTGGAGCCTAAATCTTTAACATTTCCCTGTCAGTGGTCTTGTCTATAGTATTGTAGTTTTTTGCTGATAAGATAGCCAAATCTGTTTTATCTTATGTCACTAAGTTCAGTGTATAAATACCAAGATTCACAAAAGACCTGATGGTGTGATGATGGATGACTATTCCAATCTTAAAAACAATGATTGCCTTCCTGGAATATTTGACGCCTTTAAACAGAAATATCCATTCAGAGATTCAAAATATAAGTACACTTACAGAATACAAACTTAGCTATAACGAACATACTTTGCCAATTATAAGACAGGAAACCTGCCTTTTAGCTGTGTTTTATGACAACCTTATGACACTGAGAGTGTCAGTTTTCAAATCTGTAAAACATAGAGATCAACAGAGGCTTAAGATCCAGATGAACTCTATATGTGCCTCATGTTTGTCTTTAGGTTTAAGTTTGTGGTTCTTAGGAGTGCTGACTCCACACCACTACTCAAAGAATAACAATTTTATGATAAGGATATGTATTCTTATAACCTGGAAGCTGTTAACACTACAGAGCGTGTTTGAGGTTTTGACCAGTGTTTACAATTCCTACCTATGTTCCATCAAACATGAAATCATATTAAATAACATGGAGACAGACTCCATTCCTGAAGAGCTCACATGGTATATGTAAACTTGATCATTTAAATCTCAGTCAATAATCATTAATAATTATCAATTATTAATCCTTTAGTAGACTTTGCTCTGTGTATTTAAAATTTCTCTGTCATCTCAAGAGTTTTTCTCTTGTCACTTATGGAGGTCTCTACAACCGTCAGAACTGCTTCCACATACTCAAAAACAGGGTTTTGTATTGTGCGCATGAGCTTGCAGTACTTCTATAATGGAATCAGAACATCAGACACTACTGTGCACTTGACTTTCAGGAGGCTCCTGGCAGCAGAATGGACTGCTTGGGCTTCCCTGACAACAGTTCTGAAGAAGCAGCAGAGGCCACTTTGAAAACTGGTGCTTCTGCTCATCTGATGTAGGAAGCTAGCAATCGTTTTATCGTCAAGGAATCCGGTATTTGTTCCCTTGTCTATCTTACTTCAAAAATGCTTCTATTGATTTCAGCAGCTTTGTCAAATCAGTGGGACAGTTTTCGTAAAAGGTTTGAAGATGGTATTTCTTTAAATGCCTAGAGAATTGGTCACATATCTATGCCTGTCAGCATGTATTTGATAAGATTTTTATTTTAAAATGATTGACAATGGAGAACTCCCCAAAAAACTAGTTCTTGAATACCTGTTTTCACACACACACACACACACACACACACACACACACACACACGAGTATTTAATAAAGGAATCCAAATCAGTTTCTTAAGGCATCATTCTTCAGAAGAGTAAAGACAAGTTTTGTTTCTTCGTGAGGTTTACAAGATGGGTTCAGTATTCCTGCCACTCATCTCTGAGACATGTTGCAAATCGTTAATGATTTCTTGGTTTTTGATTAAATCAAGAAAAGCAACCATTTTACAAGCAACAGTGCAGGGACATTGTGGTCCTCTTGTGGGTAGGACCTCTGTGTAGTTTTTCACTTCCTTTATTGCTTATACAGACTAACTTGGTTGAGTCATGTATATCTCTGCATGTGGACTTTGGAGTCAGGGTGCTGTGCTCTTGCTGTGCGAGCTCAGGACAAATCCCTTAACTTCTCCAAGCCTGTTTCCTCGCCTGTTTAATGAAGGGAATCTTCACGAACTTGTTGCAACACGAAAGTTTAAGCATGGAGGGACACAATTACTGCTTGGTGTGGCGGCACGTACTTGTAACCTGAGAACTCCAGAAGTGAAGGCGTGAGTATCAAAGACTTAAGCCAACCTAGGCTACAGAGACATTGTTAAAAATCCTCGGCTAGGAAAGTAGCTCACTGACAGAGTGCTTGCATACTATGTACAAAGCCCTAGGCTTCATCCTTACTACTGAGGACTGAGGGTGAAAGAATCACTGAGAAGAGAGTTGGTGCTGATGGTCAATTATCAAAAATTAAAACTCTACTTTAGGCTTCCCTAGTACCTATTTTAGCAAATAAGAGCTGTATAACAACAGAGACCCAATTCATCAGTGGCCAAGAGCAGGATGGAAGTCAAGGCCCCGATGGCAGAAAGGGAAATGCGGAAAAGTGAAGGAATGAAGACGAAAGTGGAGGTTTGCAAAATAAAGAGGGGATTCTTAGAGAAGAAAAGTTAAACAGGAGGAGGCCGGAACACACAAACTTCAACCGGACCAGGCACTGCAACGCCAAGAACGTCCAGGGTAGCAACTCCAGGAGGAGCCCAGACGAGCAGGCGGGGTTTCTAGGCGCCGGGTCCTGGCCCGTAGGCTTTAAGAGGGCGGGACTTCCTGTCGGAGCAACCCCGTTACCTCCGGAAGAGTGGAGCTCTTGCGTCCTGGCGGTTGAGCATCTCGGAGGGCTCGAGCGAGGTGAGTCTGTCTTGTCCTTGCATCTCCCCCTGCAGTGTTGTCCTCGGTGGCCGAGGCTCGAGCTCGGGCGGGCTGCAAGCGGGCTGCCCCCATGCTGGGCCGGGGCGGAGGTCGGGCCCTCCTCCCTGCGGTGCTTTCCGTAGTGCTCCGGAAACAGCCGAGCGGGTTCGCCAGGCGGTCCTCCTTGATCTCTGAGGTTCTATGTCGCAGAATAAGCCCGGCTCTGCCGAAGCCACCAGGGATCTATCTGGCAAGTTCGGTCTGTCACGAGATTAGGGATGGACAGCCCCAGGTCCGTTAGAAACAATTTTAAGTCTGTATGACTTTGTTCCCAAAGTGAAGGCTTGTAGACTGTGATCCCCGTGATAGCAAGTCTTGAGGCAAAGAGGAAAAGGGTTTGTTGAGCCATTTAAATATACTAGGTAAGAAAAGGACCAAGACTTGGGGCACATTTTGTAAACTATCAGTAACAAGGCTAAAAAGTGCTTCTGAGATCTAGGGCTAACGATATTTTTGGATTTCATCACACAGGCTTTTTAGTTCCCCGTTCTTGCTACCAACCCCACCCCACAAAAGAGACCAAACTCAAAATTACTGGTTACCTAATCGATTTCCCTTATCTCCTCCTTCTTCTGGGCCTCTACATTTTAGAATATCTCAGAAATTTTCATTTATCAGTAGCCCCCTTTCCTCAAGAAATACATTCAGCCTGGTTGAGAAGACATAGCATGCATACAAATGGCTAAATGCCTTATAGCAGTTTTCCTGTAAGTATCTATTGGTTGATTTAACAGCTGCAGAATTCCTTGAAGATACGATAGATAGCTTTTGAAATGGTCTTGGGGAATTGATAGGTGTTCTGTTAGTGTTGTCACAAGAGTGAAATGTGAGTGGCTTGAGAAGTTTCTGGTGAGGAAGCAGACCCAGCCCAAGAATGTTGAGTTGTGATGAGACAAGAAAAATGGAATGAGAGCAGGAATGGAAGCCATTCTTGAAGAACTCTAAGGCGTTTATTCTATAACGCAAAGCGTAGCCTTTTATACAGGTTGCCTGGATGCTCGTATCACAAGGAAAAGGCATCAGGCATGATGGCATATGTCTGAAATCCCAGCCAGCATTTTGGAGACCCGAGCCAGGATGGTCAAGAGTTTGAAGCCAACTTTGTCTCAAGAAAAGAAGGAAAACGAAGCAGCAACCAGTAGAAGCTTGTACTTCTACTCTGTTTGCCCTGTGCTTCTCTTTCTTTGCAACAAGGCAGAGATTTCAGGTGCTCTTGAAGAGAAAGCAGAGAGTCAGTCATTCTCAGTTGTGAAGCACACAGAGTTAGTGTTGCTTTATGAAGAACGCTGCCTTTTCTGAGCGTGTGACAGCTTCTGTGTGCTAGGAACCAGTGTTAGCATGTGGTCAAGCCTGTGGTGAGTCTTTAGATGTCAGCAGGAAGCTGGCAACTCAGAACACAGTTGTGCTTTCCCCTCCCTGAGGCCCCGGAGGTAAATGGTGCCTTTGCTTCTTTGATTATATTTTTAGACCCAGAGTTTTTGTCCCTCAGAGTGCTGTAACAGAAAGCAAGGAACTTTCTAATTGAAATTGAGAATAACTTCTATAAAATCCGCCCAATATAACATTGTGAAAAATATTTCTAATCTGTGTGCCTTAAATTCTTCACCTTTACAACTTTGTTTTTTTAAAAGATTCCATGTGCAAAGCACTTAACTTCCGGGAGTTCAGTAACATCTTTTGCTCCTTTGTTTTCAAACCTGCTTTTATTTCCCAGTGGGGGGTTTTTTGTCTTTTTTTTTTTTGGTTTTTCGTGACAGGGTTTCTCTGTTGTAACTCTGGCTGTCCTAGAACTCACTCTGTAGACCAGACTGGCCTCGAACTCACAGCAGTCCACCTGCCCCTGCCTCCGAGTGCTGGGATTAAAGGGGTGTGCCACCACTGCCCAGCTTCCCGGTGCTCTTCATCTTATTCTCCACCCACTCATACACAGTCCTTCAGGCTAGTCCTGGACCTCATATATCACCTTAGCTTCGGTTGGATATCCTCGCCCCACACACACTATGATATGGTATGGCCATTCCCCAAAATGTGATATCATGTGGACACTTTATTTTTGCTCTGATAATACTATTAAGTTCTGTACAGTGGCACATGCCTTTAATCCTAACAATGGGGAATTAGAGGTAATGGAGATCAGGAGTTCAAGGTCATCCTTGGCAATTTATTGAGTTTCAGACTGGACTATGAGACACTGGCTCAAAACAACAATAACAAAAAGTTTCTACTGTAGAATAGAAGTGAAATATGTGATATTTCAAAATGATTCCTACTGGACCTATATCTTTGGGAAAAAATACTGAACTCTAGGTACGAGGTGAATCAAAATAAAAGTCTGTTGCTAATTGAGATGCGTTTGCAAATGAATGCTTTCAGAGTTTGACTATTCTGTGCTTATCTGTGTTGACTATATTTAGAAGATGGCAGACCCTTGGCAGGAGTGCATGGATTACGCAGTAACCTTAGCAAGACAAGCTGGAGAGGTATGAAGTACAGTTTCACTGGCCATAATGTGATGTGTGTGGATGTTGGAGTACAGCCTTGTTCAATAAAACATGTTCTGATTAATCTACATTTGCTGTTTTACTAAACACTTTGAAGTCAGGGGTTCTCAACCTGTGGGTTGTGACCCCTTTGGGAGTCAAACAACCCTTTCACAGGGGTCACCTTAGGCCATCTGCATGTCAGATATTTACATTACGATTCATAACAGTAGCAAAATCACAGTTATGAAGTAGCAATGAGAATAATTTTATGGTTGGGGTCACCACCACATGAGGAACTGTATTAAAGGGTCGCAGCATTAGGAAGGCTGAGAACTGCTGCTTTAAATACAGTGAAAACTGATTTTTTTTCTGTGTATGTGGTGCCAGGGATGGAACCTAGAACTGTGTGCATGTTAGGCAGTCACTGGAGCTGCATGACGTCTCCAGCTGGCTTTTTCAGTTTGTATAATTAAGCTTTTATGATGACAGTCATGAGCTTTAAATAGGATGTGAAATTATGTAATCTTTTACCTAGAAGGTTGTAACTCTAAAATGTGTTTTTTTCGTAGACATTTTTGAAAGAAACATGCAAGACTGATAAAATGCCGACATTATTATTTTTTTTTATTTACCTTTTTGTTTAGTTTAAAATTACTTACACCTTGTTTACTTGCTTATCAAAACCATCTTTTTAGGTGATTCGTGAAGCTCTAACAAAGGAGATGAATGTTATGATTAAAAGTTCTCCAGCTGACTTGGTAACAGTTACTGACCAGAAAGTTGAAAACATGCTTATCTCTTCTATAAAGGAAAAGTACCCATCTCACAGGTATTTCTCACACCACTTCCTAGGTTGGAATCTATGCATGAGGCAAATCCTGTCTCTAGATACAGAGATGTAAGTTAGTTGACTTAAGCTTGAAAAGGAGCTTGGTTTGAGGGTATCGGGCAGCTCAGGCCAGGATGGAAGAAGACACACCAGTGGGTGACATCTGGGCCGTGGCTTTGGATAGTGTGTGTGCGCTCTTGGTCTTGACTGATGGCTTTGACTGTTTCTCACCAATCTTTTATATATATGTATTTTACTTCATCGGCTAAGACTCAAATCCTGAGCAGGAGTCTCTGGGTGCTGAGTTAGGTTGATTGCCTGTACCGTGGTTCTAGGAACTGGGGAAGAGGGAATCTTTGGATTCCTTTGTGACAGGAGAAATGTTTAGATGGTAGACGTAATTGTCTGCTGCCAAAGGCCCAATGAAAAGCTCAGTAAACTCCCTGCATAAAGTTCCTTGTATGTGAGAGAAATGGCAGCATCAGGGAACATTGAGAGAAAATCCTAAAATCAGCACCGTTGACAGGCACAGATTTTAGCAGAAACATTGTGGTTGGCCAGGCAAGGTGGCAGACGCCCCTAATTCTAGCACTTAGGAAGGAGATGGAGGGAAGAGGCATGGGAATGTGTAGCCACTCAGGGCTAGCAGTGAGATCCTGTCTCAGGAGACTACAGGCCATAAGTAGGTCAGCAGTAGAGTGCTGTTTGCATGTGCAAGTCCCCCAGCCTCAACCCCAGAACTTTAAGAAATTAAAAGCCATCCTTTGAAAGTTTTAGTGCTGCCGTGCTGTTACTTCTTCCTCCTTGTGGCCTTGGCCATTGTCAAGTCTTTTAGCCGCTGAGAAGGAAGAATATTTAAAGTTGTGACAGAGCATACTTCTTCTAATAAAAAGGCTTACAAGTGAGAATAAAAGGAAAAAGAGGACAAATATTTATTAGGACAGTTCGACGTCAAACAATAAAAAATACAAAAAAGAAAATAGGACAGAAAAAAAAAAATCAGTGAACCCAGGCACCGTTTATAAAATCGACTTATAGCTGTTGTACAGTCATTTGGGTAGATTACATTCTCATGAACTTACTGACTGTTCGCTGTTATCTACTACTCCTTTAAAAATAATTCTAAAAGACAGGCATAGTGCTTCACTGTTTTGCCAGAGTTGGGAATATGGGGGCAGCTTGGCTCCATGGATCTGGCTGAGGTCTCTGGGAGTTTCAGTCAGTGGTTCCGAGGTGCAGTCTACCAGGCCGTCCTCTAGGACTGAAAGATCCCTTCACATCTGTGGTTGCTGGCAACTTCAGCTTCCTGTGGGTTGTCTGCTGGCAGCCTCCCCAGTCCCTCACTTTTGTGGCATTCCACGTGGAAGCTGGCTTCTGGGATAGGGAAGGAGAAACCGTGTGAGCAAGACAGAAACCGCCAGGCCAAGAATGAAGTCGTATGACTGTCAGTGCTCCTGTATTCTTTGCATTAGTAACAAGTCAGCTTCCTACTCAAGAGAAAGTACTGTTATGGGCTCTACGTCCTGATAGGAACTAGAGAAGTTGTGGTCTTCTACTATTCCCATTTTGTTTGATTTTAAGACAAAGTCTTACTTTTGCCCAGGCTAGCCAGGAACTCACGATTCTCTCGCCTGTACCTCCTGAGTGCTGGGATTATAGGCACACCCTCCCTGTGCCTGATTTTAAAATCACCTTATTTCCTTAATTTCATATTTTAAAGATGACCTTATCAGATGTGTGTGTGTGTTTTCCCCTGCGTTTTGCCAGTGTTGCATTTAGAATTTAGGATTCTGCACTGGTTCACATACCTTTGCTCTGGGGAAAATCTAGCTTCTTCATGTTTACAAGTTTAGTTTGGTTTAGTTTTGTTTTAAAAAGAGACAAAGAGCAACAATAGGCAACTAGTCTAGACTTGCCCCGTGTTTCATGATCGACCCTGTCGCTATTTGTTGCTTGCTTTCAGTTTCATTGGGGAAGAATCTGTGGCAGCTGGGGAAAAGACGGTCTTCACAGACAAGCCCACGTGGATCATTGACCCTATTGATGGAACGACTAACTTTGTGCATAGGTATGCCTTTAATTTTAATGCAATTACTGTTATGTGCTAAAAATTGCTAATTTTTTTTTTTTTATTCTAAGAAACTGTATAAAATGTCATGATGGAGCTAGATGTATTATGCAGATCTTCCCTAAGATGTGGAGGCAGTAAAGAAATGGTACTGAACAGACTTGTGCTGGCCTGTCCATTTCTCAGTGAAGAGTGTATAAAACTGTAGGGAGTAGCCTGGGGACTTCAGATCAGTAAAAAAATTGGTGAGTTCACCAATGAACTACTCTCACTGTACAGTGAGTTCTCTCTTAAGACAGAAAACAGTGCTAAAAGGGCTGAGAGTATTCGGATCTCCAGACCGATTTGAATCTTGCAGCTTGTTGAGTGGCTTTGTGACTTTGGACAAGTTAGTATTTCTAAGCCTCATTTTTAAAAATACTTAAAACCAGAGCTGGAGAGATGGCTCAGCGGTTAAGAATACTGGCTGCTCTTCCAGAGGACCCAGGTTAGATTCCCAGCACCCACATGGCCTCTCACAACCATATGTAACTCCAGTCCCAGGGGATCCCACACCTTCTATTCTCTACAGACACTGACACTTCAGGAACATGGTGCATGAACATGCGTGTAGGTAAAACACCCATACACATAAAAATAAAGGTTAAAAAAATGCTTATAGTTACATTTTAGTTTGCTTTTTGTTGCTGTGATAAAATCAAGACTAAAAGCAACTTGGGGAGGAGAGGGCTTATTTCATCTTACTCTTTACAGCAACAGTTCTCAACCTACGGTCCTTGACCCCTTTGGGGGTTGAATGACCCTTTCAAATGGGTCACCTAACATCATCTGTGTATCAGATATTCATGATTCATAACAGTAGCAAAATTATGGATATGAAGTAGCAACAAAAATAACTTGATGGTGTGGGGGTCCCCACAACACGTGGAACTGTATTAAAGGGCCGCAGCATTAGCAAGGTTGGGAAGCACCGCTTTATAGTTCATCATTGAGGGAGGAAGCCAAGGCAGGATCTCAGGGCAGAGCTGGATGCACAGACCAGAGGACTGCTTACTGGCTTGCTTCCCTTTGCTCGCTCTGCTACCTTTTTTCTATAGTGCAGGCCCACCTGCCCAGGGATAGTGCACCCACAGTGGACTGGCCTTTCTTACATCAATCAGCAATTCAGGAAATGCTCCACAGACATTCTTATAGGCCAGTTTGATGCAGACAATTCCTTAGTTGAGTTTCCTCTTCTCAAATATGTCTAGGTGTGTGTCAAGTTGACAAAAACTCTGACACCAAGTATGATAGTATAATCCTAGCATCCGGGGGTTGGAGGCAGGAGGGTCATGGGTTTGAGGCCAGCCTGGGTTCCAGGCTAGCATAAACTACATAGTGATATCTTGTCTTTAAAAAGGAAAGAAAAAAGGCCTTATAAAATGGCCATATGCTCATCGAATTGCTTCTTACTGGATTCACTGAGTTGTATACTTTCATAGGAACTTAATGTATTGCATGGTAATGGTAAGTGGTCTTGTAGCCATTGTGTGTATGCTACACACAGTTAATAAAATACAAAGCTGCAAGGCATAGAATCCACATGTGATCAGACACTGAATCTTTAAATGCGGAAAGAAGGTGCTTGAGAAGTATTGAATAAAACAGAAGAAATTTATTTTATTAAAATATTAATGTTAAATATTTAAGGTTATTTTCAGTTCAGTATTTGAGCTTACTTCAGTTATGTTTGAACCCATTTTGACTAATTTTTTAAAATTTTGATTATCTTGAGTGTGAGAATGTAGAGTATCTGTGCAAACTGTCAGGAAGCTAACAATCACTGTGGCTAACTGTATTTCTAACATTCAGCTCCAAGTTTCCCGTCAGAATAGGGACAAAAAACTCTTTAATACTTGTTTTTATTGCTGGTGTGGGAAATGAAAGGAGTCAGTCTGCTCTTTTCAGCTGTGACCAGTGTTAAGGAACGCTAAGTTTGTATTTTGAAAAAAATACTTGTAAATAGTTATGTTGTTCACAGCATTTGACATTCAAGAGCTGTGGGATGGTGTGCAGTGTGATTTTCTTCCCACTTCTGTCTCCCCGTTGCTGAAGCACATTTCTAGAAGTGACATTGTTGCCAGTTTCTTGGGACCCTTTCAATTGTGGTAGTGCCTCTAGAAGCATCTCCTGTGTGTGTACATGTATGTGTGTGTAGGTCATGCTTCTTCCATTTATATGCATAACTTGTGACATACTCCATTCTCGGGTGTAAGAATTGATTTAAAAGCAATCTTATAAGTACTTGTTGAAATTAAATTTTATCTTGGTTAGTTTGTGGATTTTTATCTTTTTTTTTTTTTTTTTTTTTTTAAGGTTTCCTTTTGTAGCTGTTTCGATTGGCTTCGTTGTAAATAAACAGGTACGTCTTAGATATATGCTTTGTAAAATACCTTGGATTTCTTTTCTGAGAAAAAGTAAATCTTTGTGTGCGGTGTGTGTCGCCTCATCACTGTAAGCATAAGCCACAAGACGGGGGCACATCCTCATGGCCTCTTCCAGTGGGTGAAGTTTGTTTCCTGAGAAGCCAGAGTTGGAAGGAGAAAGAGAACACGAATAGAGGAGACACAAAGCACCACCACACTTGTGACACACGCAGCTGTGACAGGAGTTGATGTGGCTGTAAAATCGCTCAGAGATGAGATGGGACATTTCTAAGCATGGCTTCATGGTCTTCAAGAAGGGAGACATTGAAAGACCATGATGTGCCAGGGGCTGAAGGATGGCTCTAAGTAGTACAGTACGTTTAGGAACATAGACATAATTGAATTCTTACATGTAAAACCCAGAGTTAACTCTGTGGCCGTTGTGGGCCCGTTTGTTCCTTCCCTGCTGTTTGGCTATTTGGCTGCTGTCTTCAAAGAGCTCATGTACTGCATTTGATCAGCATGAACACAAAACACTTAAGACATTTCTGAAATAAGAGCTCAAAGCTAACTGTTAGAATGCTTGCAGCAAAAATAAACCTCTGAATTGAATCCCTAGACAGACAGACAGACACACACACATACACACACACACACACACACAAACAAAAAAAAAAACATAAGTTAGTACAAGTGAACTCTTGGTTACAGGCTGTGTAGGTCACTTAGCATGCTAGATGGTTCTAACTAAGCCTTTAGCATAGACTTAGCCAGAACACAAACTGATCTCTGCTTTTGAATCCGTAGTTTGCTAAAATCAGGTGCATCATCAGGTAAAGATAATGTGTGGTAGAAGACAGAAAAGGATGTCAGCAGTTCTGTCCACGGTGGAATGGGGGACTGTATATCAGAAGGCATCGTAGTGCCTATGTGAATTGGCACTTAGAAAACTAGGAATTTGCCAGCTGAAAAAGAAAAGCAAAGGAGTTTTATCAGAACATTTGGTGACATTGAAATGATTTTGACTTCTCTGAAAGAGGCTCCCACAAGACAGGTATGAAGCATAGATTCCGATCTGTGAGAGGATGTATGGGAGCCACGTTATTGATAGGAGTTGAATCTGTGGACTCGAAAGTGCCGTAAGAATCCTGAGTTGTTAAAAGGGAAATAGAAGCAGTGCGAGACGGGAAGGAAGCCTGAGGTGTCAACTTCTAAGGGTTAGACAGGGAGTCCCAGGATGACGGTGAGATGGCCGCACAGGAAACATGGAGCTATTGAGTTAAGTATCGAAGAGCTGTGAGGGTGGACTACAGTTACAGGAGAGTGGCCGGTCAGTGCAGAACTCAGATCGCAAGGTATTAGCAGGGCATTAGAAAGTGTGAAATGTGGACCGTTCTTTGATAGTGAAGGGGAAAGGTTTTGTAAGTGGCTTTGCGCTGCTTTAACAGAACTCGGGAGACCGGGTAAATAAACACAGATACACTGGTGCACAGCTGTGGAGAGTGGGGCGTTTGAGTTAGTGTCTGGTGGGGCCATTCTCTTTCAAGGCCACGTCTTTTGTGCTGCTGGAGAAGGCTGAATCCTCACACTGCAGATGGCTGATGCCTCTTAAAGGCCACGCCTCCCAGTGCCATTCTGTTATCAGTTAAGTTTCAGCATGAATTTGGAGAGGCAAGAATTCAAATGAGCAACCAAGGGAGAAGCCTAGTGAGAAGGAACCAGAACAGAAGGATCAGGGGAGGGAGGTTTCCAGAGAATGGATGAACAGGGATCCTGTCGCGGGAGCACACAAGCATTCGTTGTAGAAAATACAAAAGGCTGTCTCCGTCTTCTCTACATCTAGACGTGAGTGGGAGGAGAGCTAAGGGTTGAGGTCTGATGACCTGTTTGCACCTTCCCACAGCTCAGCTGTTTGAATGTATTTTATTGATATACTAGATTTTCTTGATACTTTATTTAAAAATACACCAATTAATTGAAAAATACTCAGGCTTGCTAAAAGAGACCTGTTTTCTTACGCAGATGGAGTTTGGAGTTGTGTATAGCTGTGTAGAGGATAAGATGTATACTGGCAGGAAAGGCAAGGGTGCCTTTTGTAACGGTCAGAAGCTTCGGGTCTCACAACAGGAAGGTAGGTTTGTCCTCCAGGGCTTGGTGCACTTAGCGCAGTGTGCCTGCATTTTACATATCTGCATATTAACCTCTGGGGTTAGCGAGTATTAGCTGACTCAAGAGTGTATTACTTTCCCCCTTTCCCTTCTGATGTCAGTTTCTAGTGTGATAGTCGGAGCAGGAAGAGCAGATGCCATGGAGCAAGCGCACTCAGTGAGTTAGGCGATGGCAACGAGAAGGTGTTCTTGTACATCCAGACTTCTGAGAGTTCATGACTTAGTGCCTCTGCCACAGGATCTCATTCTTCCCAGAACTCCTGAGATGCCACTCAGCCCATCATTGGTCAACAATGATAACTAATGCACGTTAAAGCTGGGATCATGGTGGCACACTCCTGGAATCCCAACACCCAAGAAGTGGAGGCCGGAGGGTCAGGAGTTTGAGGCCAGCCTGGGCAAAGCAAGTTCTAGAGCAACTTATGCTTCATAGTAAAACTCTTGTCTTCGAAACAAAAAATTATGTACATTTCCCAATAAAAAACCACGTGACAATCCTTAAGAATGATACACAGTTTCTGAGTCTCCATATGAGGATCAAGTCCGTCATATAAAATGATGTATTTGCATACATCTCTGCTCACATACCCTTGATTTCTTTGTCTCTAGGTTAGTTACAGCTAATACAGTATTGATGCTGTATAAATGGTTGTTGTACTCTGTGGCCCAGGGAGATAATGTGGATAAAGTCTCCATATTTGGTAAAGATACAGGGTTTCTTTTTTTTTTTTTTCTTAGTGTGTTGGTATTTGCCATCTGAGAGGAGTTAAGTCTGTGAATGTGGACCCTGTCTGTAGAGAAACTAGTTAATGTGTATGTGTATATGTGTGTATGTATATCTATACATACATAATACGCTTTGAGAGGACAATAGAGTTTGAACTATTTTAAGTATGACAGTTGATTGGCATTTTGAGTCACCTGTCTTCCATAAACTCAATCCTACATTTTCTAGTTTGCACCTTCAGGATCCTTTCAGTGTATTAAGAACTTTAAACTTGCAGACAGTCTTGATTTTGGGATCTTCGCAGATTTTCATAAAGTAGCTAACCTACCTTCCTTCCTCTCCCCCCACCCCCCTTTCTGGTTTTGTCTTGTTTTATTTTGAATCAAGGTCTCACCATAGCTCTTGCCTGGGACTGGCTTGATAGATCAGCTTGGCCCTCAACTGAGAGATCCTCCTGCCTCTGTCTCCTGAGTACTTGGATTAAAGACATGCACCACTATGCCTGGCCATAACCTTTCTTGTAAACACTTAATTTGAGGGCATATTTTTGATTGTTTCCCTTTTTTGTTGTTTTTGTTTTTTCATCACAAGCAGCATACCTAATTTATTGTACTTTTTTAATTAATTTTTTTTTTTACCATGCCTGATTTATAGGAATTTTAACATTTGAAGCTTGGGGAAAAGCTTGATAAAACTTGATAAAAAGGATTTAAATGTCCCATTTTATTCTGAATTGTGTCATATTTGTTCTAGAGTTTTGGTCATTGAGATCTAGTAATGTATTTGGAATAACTTCCTTTTTTCAGACATTACTAAATCACTCTTGGTGACGGAGTTGGGCTCGTCCAGAAAGCCAGAGACTTTACGGACTGTTCTCTCCAACATGGAAAAGCTCTGCTCCGTTCCTATCCATGGGTAAGGTCTTCTCTTTCCCCACCCAAACTTCCAGATGACTTAACTTTTTAAAGGAATTAATTTTTCTTTTTCTTTGGTGTGTGTGTGTGTCCATTGTACATGTGTGGAGGCTAAAGTTAACCTTGAATATCTTCCTGAATGAATTTTGTTTTGTTTTTGATTCTTGTAGCAGGGTCTTGCTGTGTATCTCGGGCAGGCCTTGAGTTCACAGTCCTGCTGCCTCGACCTCTCTAATGCTGCAATCTCCCCTCTGCCTCAACTTCCCCAATGCTGGGTTTAGAGTGTGTGCCATAATTCCTAGCCCTGGCTCTATTTTTCTCTCCATTTTAAGTGTATCTTTTGTATAAAATGTAGAATAGAGTTTCAGTATATAAGTCAATTTGTAAATGTTTTTTAACAGACAAAACTATTGATGTATTGATATGGCTATTCTACCTTAATTCTGTATTTTGTTGTAATTACTCTCTGTATTATTTGTAGTTACTGTACTTATGTCATGAGTTCTTTGACTTGTTTTTAAATTTTTATATTTATAAATGCTTACGTTTTTAGTGGGTTTCTTTTATATTAAATCTTTCTATAATGTTCTTAATATCCTTTTTTTTGTGTGTATGTGTGTGTGTGTGTGTGTGTTTGAGATAGGATGTCACTGTGTAGCACAAGCTGGTCTGGAACTTGTGATCCTCCTGCCTCAGCCTCCCAAGCGCTAGGGTTACAAGTTTTACCCTCGTGAAAACACTGTCCTCCAGCTTCTGAGTCCTTCAGTAATGACAGGTTATATAATTGAATAAGCCAAAAGTGAATGTTTCTGAGAGCAATGGCATATGTTTAACTATTGCCTACTTAGGAGGTCGAGGCAGGAGGATTGCTTGATTCTAGAAGTTCGGGGTTAGTCTGGAAAACATAATGAGACCCTAGCTCGAAAAGTTTTGTTTCTTTGTTCCTGAAGGCAAGTACTTATCCTGGAGGTTTTAGGAAGAGATAGTGATTTGATGTCCTTAAACTTAATACAGGCATTGGTTATGTAAGTAGCATTTTTCTGACCTTTATTATAGTAATTTGAATAGAAAAAAATCATTTAAAAAAAAAAAAAAGCTCCTGACAAGGCCTGGTAGGGCATACCTGTAATCTTCGCCCCAAGGAAGCTGAGACAAGGGGATTGTAGAGAATAGTTCAAGGACAACCTCAGCTACACAAGAAGAGACTGTCTCGAAAGAGAGAGAAGCCAGGCTCAAAAAAAAAAAAAAGAAGGCTGTTAAATCACAATAGAATTTTGCCATCTGTCACTGCCTTTTTTTCTCCTGAAAATGTCATCAGGGATAGACTTTGAAAACTCACCAAGAGTCATCTAGTAGCCCAGCCTTGTTTTATTGATGAGGTCAGAGGTGCTGACACGTGACATGGCTACAGGAGATCACGCCGTAGATGGAGATAAGACTGCAGCCTCCAGATGGTCTCTTTCTTCAGTATTTATCTTTTTGGGAGTAGACTTTTCAAGTACAGTTTGCCCATGGTACAAACTGTGATTTGGGACTGTGAATCTGTGAGCTCTTGAGGTCCAGGAATAATGTCCTTGAGGCAGGAACAGTGTGCCCTTTAAAAGCTGCTGCTAGCGTGGGGTGTTTTAATGTAGGGACTTTAACCATGAGCAGTAAATGGTTGTAAAATAGCTTCAAGTGGTTTATATTTTAGCTTTTTATTTTGTTATTGGCTGAAGTAAAAAATAATCTTTAGGTTCTTTTTTTTTTTTTTTTTCATTTCTTCAGTAGTTGAACCAGGGACCTGTTGCCAAGGACGAGTACTGTGGTCTTAGTCCTCTTTGCGCTGTTGTTGCATTTGGCCACTTCTTCAGGTTTTCAGTGTTATTTCAGAGTTGCTCATATAAATAAAACACAACGGGATCGAAGAGAGTCATGATTTGCATGACTGCCTGAGACGGGTACACCGTCTAGCCAGTTCCCCAGCAGGTTACAACAGGCATGAGACAAGTTACGATGAGTCAGTTGCTGAATTTGGGGGAATTGGTGCAGAGGTGCCCAACATTTTGAGGTTGTGATATAACATTGTCATCTTTAGGTTTATACTTGAGAACTGCACAGTCACTTTACAAAAATAATCGTACACAATCTCACAATGCTTCGTGTGAGTCTACAATTTTGTGTAAATTCCAATTGCACAGGCCTACTGAAGAAGAATTTTATAATAAACGTGAAGCTTTTTACTAATATATCATTTGTAATGGCATTTGTGTGGTAAGGTAAGTCACCCCCACTTTAATGACAAAACAACAAAAGTTTGAAGGAATTTTGAAGCAGCCAAGCATGAGAGAGCAGACCCAGATCTTCTGATGTGGTACAAGTTCTCTTCACTCGTAGGCACACTTGGTTTCTAGAAGGATCGGGTGAAGGTCCAGTTCAGAACGTATGCGCGGTGTCTGCGGAAGCGAGAAGAGGGAATCAGATCCCCCAGGAACTGGAGTTGCAGGTTGTTGGGAGCCACCTTGTGAGTGGCAGGACCGGAATTCGGGTCCCTGCAAGAGCGGCAAGTGCTCCTAACCACTAAGCCATTTCTCCAGCCCTGATAGTTAAATTCTGTATACTTCACTCTAAAATTAGAGAACCCTCTTATCCACAGTTAGTCTCTAGATTAAGGCAAGCAATCTCATTGGCTTTGAAAGTGACCTTAAGGAGGAATACCTTTTCTGAGAGGGTTTTTTTTTTTTTCTTTCTTCTCCAATCTTACTTTTCATGTCAGAATCCGGAGTGTTGGGACAGCTGCTGTTAATATGTGCCTCGTGGCAACTGGAGGAGCAGACGCATATTACGAAATGGGGATTCACTGCTGGGACATGGCAGGGGCTGGCGTCATCGTCACCGAAGCAGGTGGAGTGCTGATGGATGTGACAGGTGAAATCATGGCGCCCCAAAGCATGCTTTCTTCACAGCTGTTAGGCGTTCCTCTCTAGAGCAGTGGTTGACACACGTCCTAATGGAAAGATAAGCTATATCGATTTCTGCATAGTCTGACATTAGGAGATGGAGACAAAGATTGTAGCTAGTCACAGCACAGAATGAGAAGTGACTCAGACTCTAGAAATGTGAGTATCTCGAATGCCTGCGAGGCTTTGAGAAGGTCTACTCTTCCTCTGAGGCTTGTACCATGAACTCTGAACCAGGACCAAGTAATAGCGGACAGCAGGCTTTGTCCACCACGTCTTTTGCTCTTGTTAGACATTTATTTAAATATTTTGCTCTTTGTTAAATATTAACTCTGAGCAGAAGGTAAAATTGGAGAGAATAAGCCTAGTTTCAAAGAGTTTACCAGTAACCAAGGAGATACAGCAAGGTGAAACAGGAAGGGGAAAGGAAGGGGTGTGAACATGGATCTGAGTGGGAGTGCCTGTCCACAGACGCCCGGGCGGCAGGGAAGTGTGCAAGTGCCCACAAGAGAAGATGGCATTGTCAATTTGAAATCTCCTCATGTCGGTACTTAGCTGTGAACTTGCTTTTCTCATTGTTTCTGTACAGGATATAACTTTTCCATATCTGGTTTGATTTCAGGTGGACCATTTGATTTGATGTCTCGGAGGATAATTGCTGCAAATAGTAAAGCACTAGCCGAAAGAATAGCCAAAGAAATTGAAATCATACCTTTACAGAGAGACGATGAAAGTTAGCTGCACAGATCAGCGTCCAGCTCCATCACACATGCTGTCCCAGGGATATTTGAGCTATATGTCACTGGTTTAAATTTGTCTTTGAGGTCCTGATTTTAAAGTGCGAATTTTTTTTTACATACATATTCAAAATTAGATGGAATATTTGACTGTTAAAATTTGCATGTAAGACTATCTTGGGGAAAGAATACAGGAAGTATTAATGAACTAGCCATTAACATAGTCATGATCTCCTTAAATTTTAATATATTATTTATATGTATAATTCTTAGTTTTCTTTTTGTAAAAGTTTTTCTTTTTGTCCCAAAAGCCATATTTAATTAAGTTTGTAAGGCTCTAACAGGCAGGCTCTCTCCTTGCAGAGAGCCCTTTTGTTTTATTAATCACTGTAATACAGCATCTGGCACACAGTAGGCATCTAAAAATCACCACTTTCTAAGTGCTGTAAGCTGCAGTTCCTGCTTTATAATGGGTACATGGTAAGATAACCATTCTGTATTTTTGCTTCCTGTTTTGAAGTAAAAGCCAATGCCCTTTTTATATTTCCTATTGCCATGCCAGCTCATAGGACCATACTGCCAGAGACGGTTGCTCATTGTGGGCATTTCTGCTGTTAGTATACTACTGTGTGTCACAGGTTCCGGTCATAGCCCCCTGTGCTAGAGAGAAGGGATTTCACAGATACTTACACTGGCTTCGGCTATGCTGACAGATATATTGTGGCGTTAATGGTGACTATTTGATTTCTTTCCAAACTCTTTGCTTAATTTCATCACTGCTGTCTCTATATTCTTTAAGAGTCTTGAGACTCTCAAACGCAAGAAGAAAATGGAATGGTTCCTCTTCCTTCTTAAAGGGTTAATTTATTGTCTAGCCTTGGCCCTTGGCATATGAACAGATTTTTTGTTCTTCCTTTGTTTGAACCTTGCATTTGATAAAATGAAGTGTCCTTGTAAGTTTCTAGGCAGGGATTACCTTGTTGGGTGATTTAATATATTAAATCTATATGATATTCCGATATAGACACTGTAATTACTATTATTTGTTAATTACATGGATTTAAAACATCACATATCATGTAAATTCTATTATAAGACAGGTTGTTTTTGCAATTAAATTTATTTTAATTAAGACTATTATGAATAACATTTTATTTTACCGTATTTATTTATGTATCCCAGACTGACCTCAGAATTGTTATGTATCTGAGGATGAACTTGAACTTCTGATGGTGTCATCACACCTGGTTTATCTGGTGCTGGTGACTGAAGCCAGGGCCACACGCTTGCTAGAAATGTACTATGCTACCAGAGCTGCACCCCAGCCCATGAATAAAATTTTAATTAAAAGTATAACTAATAACATATTATCAACGCTTATAGTCTCAGCTCTTTTTAGGAGTTTTGAGTTTAGTTACAGATATTTGAAACTAATATATATGATTGATTATGTATTTTCACTTTTTGCTTATAGTTTTTCCAATATTGGTAAACACTTGATGATTTTTACCTGTGGCTATGTTTGCATCTTTTTATTCTAAATACAATTGAGTATTATCTGGCTAAACATCACTTACATACTGAAAAAAAAAGATGAATAGAAAGTAAATTACCCCAAAATAATTGGAAAATCTTCTTTTATGTAACAGAACCTCTTTACATGTTACTGTATCCCATGTTTTTACTTTCTCATGTTCTCATTTTCAGGGGGGGTTCTTTCCCTGATCTCTTCTGTTTTGAATATTTTTAATCCTGATTGATGGTCCTTTGCTTTTGAAATGTATTAAAGTTTGTATGATGCAGCTTGAGGCTGTATGTAAGGAGGTCTGTAACCTTAAATGCAAGGCAAAGAAACGTTGGTTGGTTGGTAGGACCAAGTCTAATTCACTGTTCGTGTGACTGGAAAATACAAAAGAATGTGCAGGAGAATCTTTAACATTCCTGATGTCACTTGAGATGAGCTCGATGCTTACATAAGCAGCCATGTGCATGATTGCGCTGACTGAAGAGACTGCTCTCAGGAGCCTAAGGAGTGATTGCTCTGATGACAGCTGGGCAAGAACTATGCATGGAATAGCTCTAAAGCGTTACTGAGAAAAAAATGTTAAAGATCCTTTAAAAAATTATATTTATTTGTGTCGGGGGAGGGCAGGGAGTGTCACATGTACATGAGCTTTGGCGTGCCTGTGGCTGTCTGTAGAGGAATAGGTCTATGTGATAGATGTGAAGGGATCACAGCCAGGGGTCTATATGAAGGAATTACATTCAGAGGCCTATGTGGTCCAATGAAATATAGAAAGAATGTTAGGAATGTTGGTACACGCCTTTGATCCCAGTATTCAGAGGGCAGTGGTGGTCCACACCTTTAATCCCTAAGACAAAAACAGTGTGGAAGCAGATGCAGGAGGCAGAGCTCAGAAAGAATCAGTGTCACACAAGAAATGACCTGAGATGAGTCAGTGAAGGACAGGCAAAGTGACAAATCAGAGAAAGAGCAGAATGTGTCAAAGTAAGTACACACCCAACTCTCATGATAGAAAGGCTCTCAGCTCAGGGCATACTGCTTACTTTCATACAGTAGACAGTATGAAATAGACAGAGGACAAGACACAGACAAGCATTCAGACTGAGGCAATAAGAGGATAAGACAGAGACGCAGAGAGGGTGACAGGATAAAACAGAAGCAGTCTGAAAGGTCAGAAACAGCCCGCCAGCTCAGTTCAGTTTGAACCAGCTTGAAGAAGAGTTTGAACCAGAATCACGAATGAGTTGAACCAGAAGAGTCAGAGTTCAGAAGGAGCTAGTCAGAGTGGCTCAGTCAGGAGTAAGTCACGTCAAGGAGGTTGATTAGATTGTACGGAGGTGTAAATGTTCAGATTGTATGGAGGCTGAAATGCTCCAGGGCTCCAGGACTAGAACCAGGGATTGAATTTTAGACTCCTCTTTGCCCTGAAATCTACATTGATAGCTGTCAAAGGTTCAATTGCAGGAAGAACTGGTTCTCATATCTTCATATTCTGGAGATCAAACTCAGGTCATACGCCTCAGACAGGCCCCTTCCCCCACCAGCCTAGGGATCTTATAAATTTATATATATATACACACACACATGCTTTGGAGCCCTCTCAGTATTGTTCAGATGTGAATTCTCCCAAATGGATAGATATATAATTTCAGTGCCTTCCAACTCAAGATTCTGATGGTGTTTGAAGGAGGGAGGTGTTAGCTTTCTGTCAAGTTAACAAAGGCCTGAGGTGATTAACTTAGAAAAGATCTGCTTGGGCCCACCTTAGAGTTCAGACCATGATTGGTTGGCCTTGTGGCTTTGTTCCTTTGGCAAGACAGCATACCATGTCTGGTTTGTATTCTGCAACAGTGGTGCTTACTCGTGCCTGGAAGAAAAGGGGTGGGGGGGGGGACTAGGGTCCCACAGTTGCCCTTGAGGGCAAGGCTCAAATGGCATAAAGGTCTCTTATCTAGGCCCCACCTTCTTGCTATCTCCCTGAAACTATCACCCTGGAAAACAAGCCGTTTTGATTATTTGTTTTGTTTTTTTAAAACAGGTTTTTGCTGTGTAGTCCAGGCTGGTCTAGAAATCATAATTTTCCAGTATCTGCCTCCCTAATGCTAACATTAGAGACATGTCCTACCACCTTGTTACACAGGCCTTTGTGGGATAGCTGATTTCGAAACTGTAGCAAGGTAAATTGAGAAACTGAACAACACCGAAATGCAGACAGGCCCTATAAGGCTGAAATCATCAGAAAGCAGAACGCAGAGGCAGAGGACTGCTCCCCAGCTACGAGTAGAGTGCCGTAGTTAAAGCACAGGTGTTTGCCCAAGGCCACACAAGTACGTCAGTGAGATAAGAGTCCCAGTTACGCCATGGTGTAGTTTGTGACGGATGCCACTGCAGTTGGGTACGGTTGGCCTTTCCTGTGGGTGGCGTGGAACTGGATGTCCACGGACAGAGGACAGATACTGAACCGCAGTATGAGTCGCTTGGGTCAAGGTGCTGACCACCAAGGCTGACAACTGAGTTTGATCCCTGGAACTCGTGGTGGGCGGGGAGAACTGACTCCTGGAAACTGTCCACTGGCAGAAACTTTGTACCGTGGCATGCGCAAGCTCCGCCCCTGCATTAATTTTTTTAAAAACTAAAATGGTTTCTGAAAGATAGCTTGTTTTTCTCACTTTGGGCAAAAACTTGGTCAGCAGTGCATATACGATACACTCCACCCTGCGGAGAGGGGAAACTGAGTTACGTTACTAGCTTTATCACAGACACCAGCAAGGTTTTGGAAGGCAAGGCATCCATAGTCCTGTAATCCTGGCAATCAGGAGGATCATCAGACTCAAAACAAAAAAAGTTAGCTCATGAAGTTCACTCTACCTGTGTGTTAGAAATTGTCTATATACAAACTTCCACATATAAAGGACAGTGTGTTTGCAAATGTGAGCAAATATGTACCTCATAATACAAACATTAAGCTACTTGGTACAGTCATTCAGCCAAGAAATGAAGACGGTGACACCCCAATACCAGAATGGATAAAACAAAACTGAAGACCAGCAATAACAAACACCAAATACTTACCTCAGAAGACAGCACAGGTTGGTAAACGTGAAATACGTCCACCACCATGCACCACTGCAGGTGTACTTTGGTGTAAGTATTTCAATCAGGAGAGTGTGTTTGTCCCAGGACCCCATTCTCCGTTCCTTGGTATACATCTCACACACAGACACATGCCTCAGATAGCCACTCTGCATGGCCAAAGTTGCCCTACATGTAGAACAGTCTCGAGAGCCTACCAACAACAGAATGGCTTGAAAGGGTGCGGAGGAGTCCCCTAGTGAATACTACACAGCACAGGAAAACGGGGGTAGTGATACTTTCCCAGAAGAATGTGATAACTTCCAGCCTGGCTCAGCTGCTGCTTCTCGAAGGCATGCCCTTTCTGCAATCACCAGCAATTACCTAATGCAAAGAAGCCAACTCATAGCTGCCTTTAAGGTGATTTCTGCTCCCTTGTCCTGATTTTAGACTCACTTTGAAAGTTTACCCTCTCCACTTTTCTGTTTCCTTTTTCCCTTTCTGACCAGAGTATGATACCATCTTGAGAGTACACCCTTTTTCCTCTTGATTCCAACCAAAGGAGTCACATGCTTGTAGCTTTGACCATCACATCTAGGTGGATGCTTTGCCAAGAAGCTTTTTGTACTGTGCAGCCTTCCTTGGGAATTGGGGGTAGCTATTTAAGAGATTGTGTCCATTAGAAAAGACAGGTGGTGTCAGGGGAAGAGAAAGCACCAGGTTGGGTGGTGTCAGGGGAGACAACTCCAGAAGCTGATAGGGAAGGCAGGCAGAAACAAGGTTCAGATAAAGTGGAACTAACATGGTTTAAAAAAGTTACATTAGGAATCTTTCTCAGTAACAGCCAACAGCTGGCAAAGGAATAGGAGCGGAGCCAAGTTACCAGTGAAAAGGTAACAGTTACAAAAGGCTTCAAAGCTTAGGTATAGATTTTAGAAATGGATGTAGTCTTTAAGAAAACACCTTTTAAGAAAACATTTGCCTTTTGGTCCCCCCAAAAAGGATTGAGAGCCCAGACCCAAATGGCAGAAAACAGCAATATACACTCATTAAAAAACAAAAAACCTTAACAATCAACCCTTACTATGAACTCTCAAGTCTTGAGCTTCAGCTGTGTTTACCTCCTGAAAGTTCACCAGAATGCACCTCCAGCTCCCTCCTGGCTCCCCCCTTGAGAGGTTCCTCTGTTTTAGATGCCCCTTGTGTGTCAAACTGTTGAATTTTTTTTAGAATTTCATGCTATGCTATATGTTCTCTCCCGTTTCAAATCGGAGCTAATTTATTTGATCTTTACTTTTCCCAAGTCTCTGACATTCCAATTTGTCATAGCCAGGTATTTTATAACATGAGTCCATGGAAATTTCGACTGAACAGTAAAGCCCCACTGAAAATTCACTTCACTGGACACCTTTTCAGATGTCACACCACCTGTCCAAATCAGTTGACTGTAAAGCTTTCATTTTATGACTATAAAGATGCGAATACATCATAGTGGCTCTTTTTTTCATGGGCACGACCCCTAGCACATAGGCTGTGCTATCTTTGTCTGCAAAAAGTCATGAGGACAACAGACCAAGGGAGGGTAAATATAATTTGCAAGAGAATGGCAAAGTTGGGAATGACTGGGTGTAGCTAAATCACAAAGAGTTTAATGTCAGCACCGGGTTAAAAGTTACATACATGGGTGTGATCCTGGCACTCAGGATACTCAGACTGGGGCATTTCAAGTTCTCGCCCAGTAGGAGCAACATAGAAAGACTCAGCTCACACAACCAACAAAACAGAAGAAACATGCTTCTAAGGATTGGCAACCCTAATTTTGAAGTCTAAGCATTCAATCTCACAAGTCAGCCTGCTTAGGAGAAACGGAAATGTACCACGGGACAGTCACTTTAACATGATCTACTTCTAGTGTTATGTAAAATGTATCCACTTGTCTTGTACTTTATCTTTCAAATCTTTTCAGTTCCTGTCTTTTTATTAACTCATGCATAATTACTTGACTTCTGGTTTATTGAAGCAGCAAGTCACAATGTATTTGCTACAATGATGTCTGTCAAAGTGGCTGCCCATGGAAACTCTAGCACCACATTCATTGGAAGGGCACTCTGTGAAAGCAGCTAATTTGGCCATTTCCAAGCACCTTAGTGTGTTTCAGGACAGCCAACCTAGTCTTCTTCTCTTAAACTGATTCTTCTTGGGCGTGTGTGCCCTTCTTCCTTTTCTCAGCACCCATCATGAAGTCTCAACACTAGATGAAGAGTGGACTCCTTTTGGATGCTTTAGTCAATCAAAGTACAGTGGCTCACCAGCCTCTGTCAACAAGGAGGAATCTCTTCCTTATCCCGGGACCTTGCCTTCATATTTTCTATGGTGTCTGGAGGTTTGAGTGCTGTGGTTTCACTGCAGATGGTGGGTGTAGATGGAGGGAAAGTCAGGGCCCCATAGAGTTTCCTGACCAGAGGCCTTTAAAATAACTCTTGAAGTATTTTCTTTGATAAAAAAAATGTTATTAATAATTTTTATTGAAGCAAGAGGTTTGTACATTCAAGACCAATCTGGGCTTGTATTCCAGGCTAGAATATTCTAGGCTAGCTTGGGCTTCATAGAGAGATGTCTTAAAATAAAGGTTTGCATTTATTGCGTACAATGTACTATGCATTACGCTGAACACGGGGTTCTCAACGTATTTATTACTCATAAAATGCCAGAGTGGTGGTGGTGCATGCTTATAATCCCAGCATCTGAGAGGATGAGGCGAGAGAATTGCCCTGAGTTTGAGGACAGCCTAAACAACAGACAATACTTCTAAGGGAAGTTATAATCTGCATAAAAATGTAGATACTATTCAATGAGCCGAGTTTCCCCACACAAATGACCCAGCTAAGCCACCAGCTCCTGTGGAGAGCCCTGGCTACACATTAGAATCACTTGGGAGCCTTGAACATGTGCCACTAATGAGGCCCTGGTCAGTGCATCTGGTTTTCCAGGCCAGAGTGCTGTGGACCATCTGTATTTTCCGTTTCCCAGGTAATGCCATCAGGTAACCAGGATGGGGAAGCATTTGTTTCCCAGAAATAACCGATTTCTTAGAAGTATCCGGGTTACTTAACCACTCACTCTCCCACCTTACAAACCAAGAGTTTTATGGTATAATTTGTTACCTTCATGTAGCAATGTTGCACGGTAGCTCTTTGTTTGAAATAAATTACTCTAATTAGCTCCCCCCCCCCCCCCCCCCCCCCCCCCCGGAGACAGGGTTTCTCTGTGTAAACCTGACTGCTCTGGAACTTACTCTGTAGACCAGGCTGGCCTGGAACTCAGAGATCCGCCTGCCTCTGCCTCCCAAGTGTTGGGATAAAAGGCCTGTACTTTTGGCTCTAATTAGTTTTTTAAGTTCCAAAAATGAACACTAGATGACAGTCGATACATAGGGAATCGTATTGATTCCAGAGTTTATTACAAAACGTTTTATTTCTCATTTAATAATAATCTCAGCCAGTCTTTGGCGTTAATAATGTAGTACGTAAGCAAGCGGTGCTAGTGGGTGTAGGGCTGGCACTATGGGTGCTTAGCAAGTGTGAGGCCCTGGGCTTGAGCCCCCATTACTGTAAAATGAATGAATGAACGAACGAATGAATGAGCAAATAATACAGGAGAATTTTTTTCTGAATTGCGCTGTGATTCACATTCCCTTACCCAGACCTGCGAGTACCCATAGATGCGACGCCCTGGATTTTAGCTGTGCTCGCGATTCATTTTTTAAGGTAGCTAATTTATCATAAGCATACACAAAACTCAACACCTGTCATTCGTTGTCGTGTTTGAGAATGCTTTTCCCATTAATGTATTCCAACATCCCTCTTAAGTAACTGACCCCCTAACAAAACATCTACACGTGTTGCTTTCCCTTCTTGGGCCGCTTGTGGCAGCCCCAGCAGCATACAGCAGAGGGCGCTAAAGCACCAGACTCGGAGGCGGGATCTGCGAGGAATACCAAGGAGTACACTGACTACATTCCATTAAAGAATACTGTAGTAGCTTCATCATTGCTGGAGTCTCACAACGGCCAGGCACCCTCAGGTCCCACACCTCCAGATGGCTGCAGCGTGCCCAGCCACCCTAGTTGTGCTGAGGGCAAGCAGGATGGGCTGTGCCTGCAGAGCTTTGCGGGAGAGGGGAGTTCGTGGCGGAGGAGGAGGGGGATTTGGATCCGAGTGGGGTGGGGCTTCCTCAGGCATGGGAGAGATCAGGTCCCTGTTTCTTTACTGTCTTCCGTTTTCAAGTGTGGAGCTCTTCCCATCACACAAACTTTCCCATAAGGACAGGTGAAACTGAGGGCTGTAGAGTCTCAAGTACCAACTCACAAATGCCCACATTCCCCTGGGATACAGTTTTAATCTATTAACATGAACTGCAAGGTCATTCAAGATGGTGCCAACATCAGATAGAGATCTAGCTGGATGCTTTTAAGCTTCAGCAATGTACTTTCTTCTCTTTGATGAACGCTCAGAGCAAGCCGTGTTTGGACTTGTTCTTATTTTGTTAATTCTAACACCTGCCTTTCATTAGCTCCACGTGAACTCATGTGCAATTGACCTTTCCACGTCTAACTTCTGCTTACATTTACCCACCTATTTGATCTTAGCTTACCAGTGACTTCCTCCCGGAAGCTTTACTCCCCTCCCAAGGGGTAAGCCTTTTTTCATTCAAAATTTAGCACTAGGCTAGTGGTGAGATCAGTGATAGGAGTATGTGCTTAGCATGCATAAGGCCCTGGGTTCAATCCCCAGCAACGGGAAGAAGAGTCAAACACAGTGGTGCAAGTGTGTGATTCCAGCTGTTAGAAGATAGGGTCAGAATGATCAAGGATTCAAAATCATCTTTTACCATGTATGTAGCAAGTGTAGGACCACCCTGTCTCAAAAATAAAAAAAAATCAAGGAAACCTGTTGCGTATAGGGCTTACCACACTGTGATACTAATTGTCTCTGGCTTGTGAAGATGGGCCTGTACTCACCATCTTTGCATTCTTATCATCTAAGCCATCAGTTCTCAACCTGTAGGCTGCTTTGGGGGTCAAATGACCCTTTGACAGGAGTTGCCTAAAACCATCTGCTATCAGGTATTTACATTACGATTCATAGCAGTAGCAAAATTACAATTATGAAGTAGCGAAGAGAATAATTTTATGGTTGGGAGTCACCACAGCATGAGGAACTGTACCAGCATTAGGAAGGTTGAGAGCCACTGCTTGGAAAACACCAAATCTGCCTGGGTTTGTTGAATGCATGAATAGGGCTTCAGTGTTTAACGACATCTCTCATGCCTCTTTGTACTCAGATTTGAGAGCAGGTGTAAGTCCCAAATCCTGTCGAGAATAAGACCACCACAGTTGGATCCAAATTTGAAGCAAACAAACTTTAATTAAATTAACTAAATACTGGCCAGGAAGATGGACTCTGACCAGTACCATTCTGAGGTACTCATGGAATGAACCTGCTACCTCCAGAGTTCCCACAGAAAGGCCCCAAATCACATGATACAGGTGCTTAAAAAGGCAGAACCCATAAGGCTATGCACTTCCCACCAGGTCCAATCAGTGGCAAGCATCTATCCTGATGTATTTCCTGTCTGGGTTATCGGTCACCTACAAGCGACCAGGCACTTGGAGCATGGAACACATCCGGTGCAGTAGGGTCAACTTGGGATCTAGCCACCCACCCACTATTCCGAGGTTGTGTCCTTAGACTAGGGCCTATCTCACCTGAACAGCCTCACCTAGCATTCCAGGAGGTTATCTCTTTTTCTTTTAAAGATATTTTAGACACAGTAGCTAAGATTTAAAACATAACTTTTGTTCTTACACAGGAACTTTAAGCACACCTGCAAACGAGAGTTTGTCTAGAATTCCAAATCGTTCCTCCCTCAGAAACAGTAGGGATGAGTACTTAATATGTGAAAAGTTGCAAAGCCAACAAAACTCTATGGAAACACCTTGCAGGTCTCTTCAGATTCAAAGTGAGAGGAAGGAGATGTAAAAGCTGTAAAAAACTTCCTCTTCTGCTACAAAATTGAACTAAGCTGTGTGATCACGGAGGGTTCATAGATATTGAGGATTTCACTACATTGAGAATACCCTGGGGTGATCAGGACTCTTAAAACTAGTCTTTGACCCTCATAGGGAGTAAATTGCATGATGAGGATAAGCCCATCCGACCCAAGCTCCTCTTCTCTTCCCTCCACTACACTCAAGGCCAAGGAAGAATACACTTTGAAGATAAGATTAAACTGGATTATGTCCCTCAAAAAACCTCCCGAGAATTCCCAGCTAATCCTCAGTGCTGACAGGGCTCCAAAGTCTGACAGCTTCGCTGACCTATTTACCAAGAGCTTCTGAATTTTCTGTTTGATGAATAAACAGGTAGGCCCTTCTTTGTTCCTGCCCCAGCTCAGGCCAAACTAACAAAAATCAAGTTCTCGGACACTATTATCATGGTTCTTGCTTCACTTTCTCAACAAAGAGAACCAGTCTCAACAAACCACATGACTGTGTGAATGCCTGATCTGAAGGTCAGTATAATCAACGCCTGCAGATCCTCGTGTCTGCGCGAGTGTTCAGTGTATCCACAAGCTTTGCCACTCCCTAGAACAAAGTCCTCTCTGATTAGAATGTAACAACTGTCTTATCCTGAATTTTCATTCACTCTCTCTCTCTTTTCTCTTTCTCTCTCTCTCTCACTCTCCTGGAAGATCAATGGGAATGTAAAACATGACAAGCTTCAGGTAGATCTACAAATTTTGAAATTTTGAAAGTAGATGACTCTGAGTCATTCTAGCTTTGCAGGTTCTTCAGGTAATTCAAGTTCATACAGAAGTGTGGGCACCCTTATGGATCGAACTAATATAATCAACAGACTTCTTCAACAGACTTCACTACTGGGGCTTAGAGACAAATCTGTGGCTCATTGGTAGTAGATATATATGCAGGCTAGTAAGCTTTTTTGTTCTAGACTTACCTACATCACCTTTTGTGCTTTTGTCTTTGGTTTGCCTTTATTCTTTCTTTGAACTTACTCCTAATTTAAATTCTTGTCATATTGCATATTCATATAGGTCACCTGAAGCCTGTTTTACAACATGGCCAGGAACAGGTAACCAGACAAAAGCATTAATAATTATTATGTTCAGCTTCTATAGAGAAAATAATATTCTTGGCATAGGTGCCAAGTGAGCGCTTTTGAATGACCTGGAGAAAGCCGTGTGTGTGTGTGTGTGTGTGTGTGTGTGTGTGTGTGTGTGTGTGTTTGCAATTCTTGCTGCCTGGCAGGGAGGAGGAAATTAAACATGTAAATTAAAAGAATACTTATTTATTATTTTAAAAATTTCCATAAAAAACAACTATACTGACTGGGCATGGTGTCACATATCTGTAATTCTAGCCTCCAGGAGTCTGAGGTAGGAATATCTTGAGTTCACAAGCAGCCTGGGCTACATAAAGAAAAGAATTCCTGACCAATCTGAATTATAGGGCAAGATTCCGTCTCAAAGAACTATACCCTCAAAACAACAGCAGGGGGAGCAATTGTACCTCCCTATTTCTCTTCACTGTGCTAATCATACATGGACCACCTGGAATGCTCTCATTAGACACAGTGCTCTTTGAATGTTTGGGAAGGGCATATTCCCTCTTTTCTTTGGCCGCAAATCCTTTTACCTTAATCCCTGTACTATTGTTCATCCCTTGGTCACTAATCCCTACGAAAGACATTAATTGTGGTGCTTCGTGTGTGGTCCTCAAGCTTCGAAAAAAATTCCATGAGGGGAATTTACTCTGTCTTTCTAGCCTCAGAGAAGCCTGGTAAACAGGGCCAATTAAGCCCAAGACAGTCACATCAGGGTCTCAGAGTCTGTACGCCCCCCCCCCAATCGCTCTCTCTCTCTCTCTCTCCCTCTCCATGTGTATCTGTGTGTGTGTGTGTGTGTGTGTGTGTGTGTGTAGAAAATCAGACAGAGACATCAGTAACTAGACCACTGTGAGTAAGAAAATAGGGAAACACGCTCAGAATACATTGAACAATGTGTTATAAAAATCTGGAGGGAGCTTGTGTAAATCCCAAATCTGGTTGGAGTAAGACCACCTCAATTGAATCAAATTTGAAGCAAGCAAGCTTTAATTAATTAAACACTGGCCAGGAAGGTGGATTCTGATCAGGTCCATTCTTAGGTACCCATGGAGTGAACCTGTTACCTCCAGAACTCCTGCAGAATGTCACCAATACACGTGACACAGGTGCTTAAAAAGGCAGAACCTGTAAGGCAGTGTACTTCCCACCAAGTCTAATCAGTGGCAGGCATCTATCCTGATGTACTTCCAGTTTGGGTTATGTGTGACCAAGCACATCCGGTACATTTGGAGCACATCCAGTGCAGTAGGGTCAACTTGGGATCTAGACACCCTCTACCCAACAATCCAAGAGGTTATGTCCTTGGGCAAGGGAGATTCAAGACTATCTCACCTGACCAGCTGCACCTAGCATTCCAGGAGGTTATCTGTCTGTCTTTTAGAGATACCTTAGGAATAGTAACTAAAATTCAAAACATAATTTTTGCTCTTACACTTGGCCTGCTGATTCTCTCAAGAGGCTGAGGGTAAGACATCCAGAGTTCAAGGTCATCTGGGCTACACAGTGAAACCCTGTCTCACGCACACATACATAATGAATTCTAAACTTTATGTATCATTTATTTACACATGTATGCAGGGTGCATTGAGAGAGAGCTGCCTTAAAACCCATTCTTGAACGTAGTTGTTTTCCAGAGGCCCTGCACTGGAGAGCGTGCCACACCTCCTAGTCATTCTTGGGCAGAGCTACAACCTGAGCAAACATTTGCTCCAGCCGGAAGCACTTCAAACAGCGGGTTACTCCTTCAGTATCGACTGTTCCACCACTGGCGTACTGGACCAGAGCTTTTCAAATACAGAGAGAAAGGTTAATAGATGTGAACGACACTGGGCTCGTAGGTCACCGGGCTAGTAGCAAATTAATAGGCATATCAAGATGGGAAAGTAACAGGAGCAACCTGTGGAGGGTGGCTTCACCGGACTCTGGAATCTACTCAAATTGCTCCCCTTGTGCCAAGGGGGCAGCTGAGCTCCAGGATCCCCACCCCATGGCTCCAATGCACTGTGAGGGAAACCCACGGAATTCGGGAGTGATGGTAAATGAATGGCTGCTGAAAGATTTTGAGTTTCCTGAGGAATCAGATTATTTCTTTTACGCTCATTATCCTTCACATACTGAAAACAGGAGAGTCCCATATTTCTAAAATGATGTTTTTGGGCCTTCTTCTTCCTCCTCCTCCCCCCTTCCCTCCCCCTCCCCCCCTCCTCCCCCTCCTCCCCCTCTTCCTCCTTCTCCTCCTCCTCCTCTTCTTCTTCCTCTTTTTTGTTGGTGAGCAGTGCACTGAGGACTTTGGAGTCAAATACACCTGCATTTGGCTCTGTGTTCATTTACTTTATAATTGCAAGTCACTTGTGCGAGTGTATGTGTGTATGTATCTGTGTGGAGGATGAACTTTCGGAGAGGCGACAGACAGTGCAGACTTTGGTCCCTGGGGCTGTGGGAACCTCAAGCCAGACCCGCCCTCCTGCATTCGAGTTGGAGGAGGCTTTTGTGGAAAAAGATCATGGTGACCCTCAGAGCCAGATCCCAGAGCTCAGAGCCACTGGGCAGTCTGTTCGGCCCAATGACTGTGTGAGGGAAGCTCTTGGTGACATTTATGCCCTTCTCTGCCCTGCCTGTGTGATCTTCGGCCATTCTTGGTTGTTTTCTGCCTAGAGTTGGACTATTCACTTCAATAACTTCAGATAAAGACGTTATGGGTCTGGCTGTTAGGAAGCACAGGATGAAGGCCGTCTGATGTTTCAGGCTCCCCAAAGCAGGATTTGGAATTGTCTTCATATCCCTGGTGCTTTCAGACGCACGACAAAGCTTCAATAGAGGACGAAAATCTTTAATGACAAAGAGACATCTTAGAAAAAGAAAACAATGCGGATAAAATTAAATCGCAGAAAGATCACAACCTGATAGGACCTCAGCGAACTTGATACAACAAAGTAGCTTTTTAAGGGGACTCTAAACAACGAAATAGGATCAATGCTAGGAAATTATAATTCCAGCTCCTCTTCACAGGAAGGGATCAAGTATTTCTAGCTCCTTTCTCCACTAGAGGGAGTATATTACTTAACATCTCAGCTTCTCTCAAGGACTTCTCACTTTGAAATGATCACAGCTGGGTGTAGTGGCCAACTTCTGAAAAGTCCCAGCAATTGAGACACTTCTCATGAGTTCCAGGCAAATCTGGGCTACAGAATGAGACCTTGAAAATGGAACAGAATGACCAAGTAACTAGAGTAAATTACCTGCCCTGCATAGTTTTACCTAGATGATGTAAGAGTTTGGAACGTGTTAGAGCTCAAGAGGCCATGGGCAGAGGAAATGATCCAAATGAGACCACTACAATCTTTAAACTTTGTATCACAGAATCAAAACTCAAGGAATGAATTTGTTTGGATTTTATTAAAAGCAAAAAGGATAACATATGTCATAAGCAAGGTAACATCTGTGGATTTTGATCCCTTTGCACTCAGAGTATGAAGTCCTAAAAACCCCAGGGAAATGTTTGCACTTCCTGTCTTAGAAATCTGGAGCCAGGATTCACTTTGGCCCGTGACCCTGCATGAGGAACATGGCACTTTGCTTTTTGTTTGAACTCACTTCTCTCTGCCTCGTATTCTTGGATGTAGTTTGTGAAGTATAATTGGTCACAACAAAAGCTGGATAGAACACAGGTTGAGATGATGAGGCTGGAGGCAAAAGCAGGAGTGGTAATCCTCTTGCAGAGCCTGGAAATCCTCTTACTAATCTCCCGGGCCAAGGCTGCCTGTACATCATGAGCCACTAGAAGTCCCAAGGTCCTTCCTTGAGTGATTGTGTGTCCCTTCCCCAGACTCTCAGGTATGAGGTGCTTGCCTAAATGCAGACTATTTTATCATAATGAGCACAATCTTAGAAACGTCTGTTAAGCTGATTATGCAGAAATAACAGAAGGGGGTGTGGATCATATGACTGTATCCAACACTTGGGAGACTGAGGCAAAAGGATCTTGAGATTGAGGCCAGCCTGAGCTATATAGCAAGCTCCAGGCCAGCCTGGGCTACAGAATGATATTCTATCAAGAAGAGGAGGAGGAGGAGGAGGAGGAGGAGGAGGAGGAGGAGGAGGAGAGGAAAGGAGGGAGGGAGGAAAGGGAAAGAAATTATGTTGTGTCCAATTTTTCAGGTTGTTTGAAATTCTAGAGACTCAACATTCTACCACAGTCACGCTATGGTTCAAATTTAAGGTGTCCATTCCCAAGAGCTGGGATTACACCCAACCCAGCTAACAGCTTCAAAATAAGTAAGGGCTTTGTCCTGGCATAACATTTCAGTTGGTACACGAGTGTCTGTTTTTCATTATTTACCGTTATCATGCATACTGTATTGAAGATTACTATGAGTTTTGCCACATGGAAGGAAATCTAAGTTTGTCCAAACTCAGCACATTTGTTTTGAGATCCTTGTCCTTGAACATACGGGATCAAGTTTTCTGAAATTTGCCCTTCACCCTGACCTCTGACCTCTTCCTGGTTGCCTAGCCCCTTCTAATAGAACGGTTTGCAATCTCACAACCTCTCAGTTACCATAAGTGACACATGCGTTTCATGCTCCGCATGTCTTTGGGAGACCCTCTTCTCTTGAACTGCCCACTCTGAGATTTATCAAAGCAGGGATTTGCTGTGCGTTTCCCGTGTCTTCTGGCTTCTTTGAACTACTTAGTTCTCTGGATGTACACGCTGCCTCCCTTTCCCCTGAACTTGTTCGTATGCTTTCCTTTCTCAGATCCCAAATGAAGTGTGTGTGTGTGAAAAGTTCAGAGAGAGGAACACAGAGCCCAGCTCCAAGTGCCGCCTTTCTGGGTGCCAGACCGCTTGACCTGTGATCTTCTCTAGTGCCAAACATCCAACTCTGGTGCGACTCCAGGAACATCCACTCAGGGGCCCAGCCTCCTCCTTTAGTAAACACACTGTCTTATCTTACAGGGAATGGCTGCCTATCAAGCAAGATTTCCCTACCCTCACCCATCTGGCAGACCAGGTGAAAAGGACTGAATTATATTCGCACTGAAGAAATAAACCCAGTGCCAGGGAACATGCCTGCAATCCTAGCACTTGGAAACGGAGGCAGGAGAATCATGAATTGCTGGGCCACAGAGTGAGAGCTTGCTTCGAAGCTCTGTAAATATCCATAACCAAGAACCTGCAGCTTGGCTTTGGGCATATCACGATGATGAAAGAGTCAGCCTCCCCCAACGACAGCTATGGGATGGGAGCCAGCGCAAAGCACATGCTCAGCCTAAAGTTCAGGCTATAGGTGGGCTGACCTGAGGACAACACGCCTTTCTGTGGTGAGCTACACACACCACTTCTAAAGCCCCAAGTGGAGTAAATACATGTCAGGTATACTATATCACCGAGCTCCTCAGGGGCTGGGGAGAGGATGTGAAGGGGTGCAGGGCACAGGTGGATCCGAGGAAGAACTTCTTCAAAGTCTGCTGCCTTGTGAGTAATAATTTTAACAAGCGTATTACTAATTCTCATGAGGCCTACATTGCAGCAGTTAGCTACCGAGCTTTTATGCTCAATTTCAGGAGACAGAGAGAGAGAGAGAGAGAGAGAAAGGAAGGAAGGAAGGAAGCAAGGAATCTTCACTGCTCTTATAGGCAGTCTTAATAGAGAGAAAGAAAGGAAGAAATATTCACAGCCCCTTTTGGCTGTCTTAAGCTTGGAGAGCAGTAGCTGATAGTGAGCTAGGCTAGCGTCTCAGCTCAATATCCTTGAACCCAATTTTCTCCAACAGGCGTTCCTCTAAGAAATAACCCACAGACCAACAACCTACCAACCAACCAATCAACTTTGGCTCTCCGGGCTTCAACCCTTGTATACTGTAAGCAAAAGTTCCCAGAAGTCCAGGTGGCATGCAATCTCAAGTACAAAAATAGCTGCACATAATCAAATTAAAGCCACCAGCGACAAACAGACCAAATCAAGCTCATTATTATACACCACACCTGGGATGGGAAAAGAAAAGAAAACAAAAAACAACAACAACAAAAAAAAAAAAACCAAACCCATAGTCCAAATGCTATTTTGTGTTTTTAAAGAAACCAAAATAACCAAGCTCTTTCCAAGCGTCCCACTATACTGCGTAGTTTCTAGTTCTCCACAAACTCACACCCAACCATAGTTACTTTGCTGTTTGGAGTGGTGTGGTAGCTTCACCAGGAAACCACAAGTAAAGGCATATATTTTACCATAATCTCCTCTGGAGAGTAATTCTTGGTTCCTTTCCTGGTTTTAAAACAATTACAATTTTAAAAAATGTTTTAGAGACAAGGCTTCTTTCTCTGTGTAGTCTTGGAACTCGATCTGTAAACCAGGCTGGCCTTGAACTCAGAGATTCGTATATGTGTTAAAGTAAATTAACGACAAATATCCTTTGCAAAAGGGAAGGAAGAATCATGGCTATATATAGGCATAAAATACTCTGCTTTAAGGAAATAAAAGTTCATTCTGAGCCAAGCATGAGTGACCACAACCTATAAACATGGATTCAAATTACCCTGTCTGGCACATTTTCTCATGATAAAGGTAACATGGACTCTGCGGGCACAGAGCAGGAAGTAAGAAATCCGTGTGCTTACGAAACACGTAGGTGGGTCATCACAGGTGTCCAGATCAAGGCAAGGAGTCCCCAGGATTAGAGGTCCTCTCTGTCACCTTCTGCAGGGCTGGTGAAGACTAGATGAGTCAAGTTTAGGGATACCTTCCAAGAATATTATGGGAAGGCTAAGAGAATATGAGGTCAGATACAGATGTTGATAGCAAATAGCTATTCAAGGTATTACTACTATTCTGCACAGATAACCCACCAGATGCATGTATAAATGTTGTCTAATAAAGGTTGTATATTATTCTAAATAATACAAAGTAAGGACAGCATAACATGTCTACTTTAAGAATAAAGAAAATGCTTATGAGAGAAAACATGGAAATCTTACACATCTAGTCACTATATATATATATATATATATATATATATATATATATATATATATATAATTTTTGTAAAGATTTCTTCCTAAATCCAACCATTTGTTTATACTTGGAAAGCACAGGAGGAAAATGAGTTTGCTTTTGAGATTACAGTTTTTTTCTTTTTGTTTCCCTAATAAGTAAAAAGATCAAGAGGTCTTTGTTGTATTCCAGGTGTGGTGGTGGAGACCTGTAATCCCAGCACGTAGGAGGCAGAGGCGGGAGAATCACTACTACCATGCCAGCCTGAGCTACTGACTCACAAGTCCTTGGAAAGTGTTGTTTAAAGCTTCTCTGGACATCAGTTTCTTCATATAAAACCTGTAGAATGACAATAATATTCCTATACAGTTACAGTGCAGATTGCTGTTTGACTAGTTAAATCTTAGTAATAGTCTTTTAGTTCATATTTTTTTCCCTTGTGTTCGATGAATTATGCCCTTTCCTTTTAATTAATTAATCAAAAGTCTTGTGGCATGGTCTCTCCCTGTAGACCAGGATATATCCTTCTGTCTTGCCTCCCAAGTGTTGGGATGTATGCTCCACTACACAAGATTCCCATTCAATTTGGAGCTCCTCAAGGTGATTCTTTGCCTTGGTATGGTGCCCCTGTGTCTAGTGGTAGATGCACATGGTAGATACCTAAGAAGGATGTGCAGGATGAAGTTATTACAGAGTTCAGGACCACTGGGAAGACCCCAGGAATTTGAGTCAGAGACAAATGGCTATTAGGTACCAAGATGGATGCTAAGCACAAAATGGAGTTTCTTTAGCCATCATGAAATAATCTCAGGCAGAAGTGTCTGTGAATGTAACCTTTTGAGATGTCAAATAAAAATCACAAGAGACCATTGTTTTAGACTAAACTCCTTCTGGAGCTCCTGATACTCTAGGTCAAAGCTCAAGTGGAGCTACACACATTAAAGTGGCAAGCCACCAGCCTGAAACTAAGTTGCTTGTCTGAGTTTCTGAAAAGCGAGGTTTAGAGAAATAGCAGTCAAATTTCCCAAACAGACCAGCTTCCATTGTCATGAGTTCCCTGTGCTTTAATCTACCAGGTGCAGCCTGACTGTAGTAGGTTATTTTTCCCACAATCTGGTTCCTCGTTCCCCATTTACAAGGAATATAACTTTGAAATGACATCCTATTAGAGTGCTTATTTAACTTCAGGATGTGAAACATTGTCCGATTCTACAACAGAACATAAAACCAATCAAGACCTTTAAAATAATTGACGTAATTTCATCTTTTGCCAGAGATTTCAAGACTAATCAGAAATTTAATATATTGCCTAAGATTGTTGTAAAGGGGTGAATATCACCCCAAACCCTAGAGTTGAATTATTTCCTGCCGCCTACCACTCACAAACTTGGTGTTAGTTGAAACTCAACCTTAGCACATCCAGAGTTGGGGATTTGATGTACAGGGGAAGAGTCCATCAGTACCACTAGAACTTTAGACAGTAAAGCTGATTGTCCCTGGAACGTCAACCTAGTCATGACTACCTGTCATTCCACGTGTGTATGAAACATTTCAAACCAGCCCTCTGCTTTGATTCCCCTAGGTAAGGAACAGTGAGTTGTAGTCACATCACGGTTATATTGTCTTGAAATTTCCTCCATCTAACAAATTAGTCCATTACTTCTGAATTTAGCATTATTCAATATTTAGGACATAGCCAGAGACTTGGCTAGAATGTAACACGGATGGCCTTCAGCTCAAGTCCCAATATAATCCTTGTTCCCCTTTGAGTCCTTGTGAGCACAGCCTTTACTGTGCATGCCCACACTTCTGTCAGTATTCTGGTCTTCTCCATACTAATCAAAAGTGTCCATTGAGCCCTGCTTGGAGAATTCCATTTTTTTGTTTGATTTTTAGCTTACTGCTCTAAACTCTTTCATATTCGTCCCACAAACTTATTCCAAAGGCCTGCAGATTTTCTAAATGACTTTTTTGGGGGGGTCTTAGTTAGGGTTATTATTGCTGTGATGAAACACCATGTCTAAAAGCAAACTGGGGAGTAAAGGGGTTCATTTGGCTTATACTCCCACAGCACTGTTCATCATTGGAGGAAATCAGGACAGAAACTCAAGCAGGGCAGGAACCTGGAGGCAGGTGCTGATGCAGAGGTCATGGTAGAATATTGCTTATGGACTCTTTCCCCCTGGCTTGCTCAGCCTGCTTTCTTATAGAACCCAGGACCACCAGCCTAAGGATGGAACACCCACAATGGACTGGGTCCTCCTCCATCAATCACTAATTTAAAAAATGCCCTACAGGCTTGTGTACAGCCTGATCTTATGGGGACATTTCTTTCTTGAGGTTCCCTCCTCTCAGATGACTTTAGCTTGTGTCAAGTCGACATGAAACTAACCAGCACGGTATTGGTTACTATTTTCATCACTGTGACAGATTATCTGACAGAAACAACTTAAGAAAGATTTATTCTGTCCCACGGTTTAGAGGATACAGTCCATCATGGAAGAAAAGGCATGCCTGTGTGAATGGCTTGTGGTGCTTAGCTCCAGCAAAGGGATTGTGAGATGACTAGTTATATTGGATGGACAGTCAGTAAGCAAGAGGGCTTGGGCCACGCCCTAAATCTGTGACCGTGTGTCTGTGAGGACACCACACTGAAATGATAGCAGCTGCAGAGTACTTTTGGTTACAAGATTAGTTTTATACCAGTGATATCTTCGGGCTAGAGCACTTTCTTACCATGTCTCCAGAACCAAGGGCGTAGGGTGAGGGAGGGCAAGAGTGAGCTTTACTTAGCCTGATGGCTCCCAATCTAATCAGCTCATAGAATTATATTTTAGTGTAACATAAATTAATTTCCCATGGGACTACTGGCAAATTAAAAAAAAAAAAAAAAGCAAATAATGAGAAAGACGTCTCTGATACCAGCCGTCCAGGACTGTGATTCTGACTTGACATAAATTTTAAAATAAATTTAGAATAAGTTAAAAATAATTGGAGTAAGAACTAAAACCGAAATGTGGTGACCACTCTTAATTCTGGTCTCACCTCAGAGGATGGGTAACTGCATCCCCCACAGACTTCTAAAAGAAAGTACGTGAATTATTAGGGTTACTAAAGTGGTCAATGGCCAAGGTCACATATGGAATTCATGCAGTCCAATCAAAACTACAAAACATTACTACTTAAGATCCTGTCTCAAAAAAACCAAAAAAACAAAAAAACAACAACAAAGCAACAACAACAACAAAAAAAAACCAACCCAGACAGCATAAGACTAAGTGTGGTTGCAATCCCAGCACTTGCAAGAGGGAGAAATAAGGATCACTGGTTGGTAGCCAGCCTGGGCTACATAGGGAGATCTTGACTCCTCAGAACAAAGAAAAACTGGGCAAATATTAACATTACAAATTTTTTTTTTCAAAATCTACAAAAATTTTGAAAATATGCTAGGACAGACTCAGGAATTGTTGGGAGATATCAGGAAATAAACTTTCAAGTTTCAGGACACTTCTATAAAGCCTAGGGTACCCATAGTACCTTGCATTTGTCAGTTGTTTCGCTGCATACAAAGCAATGACTTGAAGTGACCCTGGATTTTTACTAATATTTGCAATGGCTGGAGGCTAGAAAAGCATCCAGCATTTGGAAAAACAAAGTTTGGTATCAAGTTTAGTCTCTGCACATTTCTAGCTATTTGTATTTGTCTTTTCCTCTTTGAAACTAAGTTTCTTAATTCCAAAAAAAAAAAAAAAAAAAAAGACAGGTTCTTTGAAGACAGTTTATAATGGTAAATTAAAAGACTGTTACTACCCAGAAAGAATCATTCTGAGACTGACAATGGACTGTGACTTGTTTTAAAATCCAGGGTTAAAAGAACCCATGTTTCTAGACCTCCTTTAAGTGTGGTGGTGCACTCCCATAACTCCATTACTTAGAAGGTGGAAGCAGGAGAACCAGGAGTTCAAGCTTATCCTTGGCTATAGAGAGAATTCAGAGAGTTCTAGGCCAGCCTGGGATACACAAGACCGTCTCTGAACACCAAATGACTCAAATGAAAAGCGCAAGAGAACCCAGCCCTCTGAGTGAGTTGCCAGTCTATGGCTCCTCATCCGGGAAGCAGGAAGAGCCTGCTCCTCACCTCCCTGCCCTGCTCTGCCTGCTCCTCATCTCCCTGCCCTGCTCTGCCTGCTCCTCACCTCCCTGCCCTGCTCTGCCTGCTCCTCACCTCCCTGCCCTGCTCTGCCTGCCCCGAATCTCCCTGCACTGCGCTGCTGGCAGACAGATTAGGAGGTGGCAGCACCACGTTAGTCTTCATTTTCACAGCAAAGAGAAAGTAAGGGCAGAATTGCCCAGTCACCTTCTCCAGACATGGCAGAGCCAGATGGCTCCTACTGTGGATGCCAGCTCCTGTGCTTCCAGGCTGAAAGCTCAGTTCTCCATCGATCTTATCGCGGTTGAATCTGGCGGTCCTACAGAGCCCCACCATAAACCACAGGGTGAAAAACCTGCTTGATAACTATCTTAGGTTCTACTGGAAGCCTCTTTTTGTTAAATCAGCATTTTAAATACCAGAATACTTCAGAATCTTATCTCAGTGAATGCCAGTAGAGGGAAAGATTAGTCGTCCACCCCCCCCTCCCACTTCCTTCTTGTCAGTGGCTTCATCAAAAGGTAAGCCTAGGCTAGTGGAGGACATTGCTTTTTTACTAGGCTATGAGGTTCTTTGAGATACACCACTGTTTTTCATTTTCTCAAGAAGAGAAATAACCACTCTACTTTAGGGCTTGGGAAATGAGAACAATTATGATTTGCCAAAGACAAATGATGAAAACAGATTGAAACTTGGGGGAAAAAAAATCTGTCAAACTTTTAATAAACTTCAGGAATTTCTCCATGGCTGGAGAAAGATAATAGAGTATTCGCAGAAAAACAAACAAACAAAAAACCACATGACCCTAACATAGAGTGGGATGACCACCCCCCCCCCCATGGGAATTGTGGCCATCCCCTTTGTCATCTTGGCCCAGAGACATCCCAGAGGCCATGGAGATACCCTGGAGGGTTTCTGTTGCAGAGAACCATTCAGGGTTAAGATGAACTTGAGTGCCAGTGTCCTGCTCTGTACCCCATCCCTTTCCTAGCTAGGCGCTCTTATGGAATCTGACATGATCTAAGCGAGCCTTTCTGTAAACTGGAGATAATAATTCTTTCTGTTACATTGTTGAGGCTAACTGAGATGAGGACCTTGGAACCTGGTACAGAGCCTCCTGTGGAGCTCCAGAAGAACAAGGAAGAGAAGGGAAGGAGGAGGCAGGGATGGTTTGGACTTGAAAAGCTCTGGCTGAAGAAAATCGCCCCACACAGATGCGTTTTGTTTGGCTGACAGAGACCCGATCTAGGATGTAAAATGACTTTCCTGAATGCCGGGAATGGGATGTAAGGGTGGTCTCTTTCAGTTTTTCTTATGAGTTCTAAGACTGGGGCTTTGTTCTGGCACCTTCTTACGAATGTAGATATGGGATGGGTCTTTCCAAACCTGGCCTCCTAACCCTAAGTAAAGCCCAAGAAAGGCAGAGAACTGCCGGGGGACAAGACAGTGAAGACACCGTCAAAGCCTTCATTTGATTGTTCTAGCATACCATTGCTTCAGCCATTTGTAAATACAGCTGAGGGCATGCTGGGAAAACATCTCTCACATTTTTTTTTTTTCCCTCAAAATGAGTTGAGGAAAAAAATAGATTCTGGTTTGGCTGGGAATGAGGATGACGGAGAAAAACAAATGAGCATATTATTTTCCCATACGGTAATGTCTGAGCTTTGCCTTCCAAGGAAGCATGGTTTGAACTCTGCAGGATTCCTTTCCCTTTGCCAATTATTGTTGAGTCACTTAGAAGTGAAATGCTTCCTCCTGGAGTGGCCTTTAGTAGAACTTTCCCCTTCCCCAAGGCTAGGGAGCAGTCTGTGGTCTCACCCGCCATGTGTAGAGCTCCCGACACCACAGCAACGGGTGCCGTACTGTCTGTAAGAGGACAACCTTTGTTAGCAGGAAGGACTTCTCTCTGTCAGCCCAGGAAAGGTTGGTTAAGGAAGGATCCCTCAACCCTCATACCCACAGAATCGAGGTACCTGGTAAAGGAGAGAAGCTTCATAGGAAGCATGAGGTAAAAATTCCATCGTGTTCCCTTAGTCTTCGTCCAAACAGACACCATCTTATCTCGGTGAAGAAAGGAAATGGGGCCTAGACCCTAAGACAACTGAATGCAGAGTCTTTGCTTACTTGATCTTTATCCCAGCAGGACCTCTGTCAGGAAATCCCTCTCCAGGGTCACAAAACATCAAACAAACCAGCAAACGTCTCTCCCAAGGGAGAATTGTTAAGAGTTCAAAGAGATATCTAATAAAATTAACTTTTTAAAAAAGTTTCAGCTTTTCAGTATTTTTTTTCCACCTGCTGGACATGTCAATTCAACTTTCTGTGTTTTGATGTAGCAAGAACATCTGCATCCCCGAAAGAATCCAACATGTGCTACTCCTGGGGTGGAGATTGTCAGAGCTGGGCCTGTTTTTCAATTCCATTGATCATTAGCGCAATAGGAATCAGACCAGTCACAGAATATATGTATCGTACCAACTCTTTTAGAAAAAAAAACATTTTAAAAATTTGTTCTGGGTGGAGGAGTTTTGTAACTTGAAAAATACCCCCTTTCTTTCCTTCTAAAACTCTATCAAATCGCTCTGTTGTAGTATTATTTGCTATGTAAATTGTATTGCTATACATAAAGTCTGGTTTAAAAAAATAATTAAAAATATCTTGGGGCCTGCAAAGGATGGAATTTGGGGGTATTCAAATTTGGATATTTTGGGGGAATCCAAAAGAGAATGTTCAAGGAACAAGATATAGTTGCTCACTTGCCTTCTAAGAAGGAAGAGGCGTCTTAAGTTAATAGGTGTTTTGTTGAGTGGAGGGTGCAAGTTTGAAATCAATAAAATCATCAGGACAGCAGAGACATCCTCTTGCTATCCAGACTCTTCCATTTGGAGGTGCTCTTTTAAAAAAAATCATGTATCTTTATGTACATTGGTGTTTTGCCTGCATGTATGTCTGTGTGAGGATGTCAGAACTGGAGTTACAGACAGTTGTAAGCTACCACGTGGGTATTGGGAACCAAGTCCTCTGATAGAACAGCCAGTGTTCCTAACTCTGAGCCATCTCTCCAGGCCTTGAGGTACTCTTTTAACTCACCTGCTCTTAGTATTTTGATCATGTGATCACTGAGGCTGTGGCTGACTTCATTTGGAGTAGGCTCATGGCTCAGGATAAGTAGAGGGGAGAGAGAAGAGTCAGGCACAGCACACACACACACACACACACACACACACACACACACACACACACACACACACCATGTGGGGAGGTGTTTCCTACAGCAGAGATTAGAGATCATTTATCCTTCCAATCTGTTGTTACCTTCCCAGAGTGGCAAACAACACAGCCCCCCAAGACTGGCAGAACTCTGACTCCAATCTCTCTGTAGCCTCCTTAGTATGTGCAGGGCTCCTTGTGACTTTCATCCCTCCCAGTGTGTGAGGGGAGCTTGGAGAGAGGTGTCGTCCTGTAACATTATGGCTTAGGTTTTTTTCCACCCTCTATTCTGGGGAAGAATCTGACATTTCCCCTTCTTTCAGAAGCCAAGACATCACAGAAAGGAGCCTGTCATAGAAGCCGGTTCTTTACTAGCCAAGAATAATGTTCGTGCAATTCTCATGTCCATTTGGTACAAAGGGAAGCTTGGGCAATCTCGTCCTACTGCGTCCCAGTGGCTCCTGACCTAACTGGCCTCTCAGACTCCCCTTACCAGTGGGCTGACCTCAGCCTCCACAGGCCTCCTGCCCAGGGAGGCCAAGGCCATGGATGCCAGGGTATACTTCCTTGTTCCAGCCTAATCAACATTTTAAGACCAAGTTAAACCAGTACTAGGATCCAACTTTTTTCTTACAATAAATGCTTCATTTTTTATCTTTCCACTGATTAAACAAAAACAGACTTCATATAAAAAACAAAATGAAAAACTATAATCTTATTATTATTGTTTTTAATTAACACATTTAACCCAGAAAAGACAGAAACCTGCAGTGGTTTGAAGTTTCTGGCTCTTTCAGCAGGCTCAGACAGCACCAAGGCTTGAACAGATGATCTCAGGAACGTTAATCCAGAAGAGCGCTACCCTGTTCCTTAGACTTCTATCTGGGGCTCTGTTTAGTTCAGGGCATCCCATCGGGAGGAGGAGAGTGGTAAGAATAACCAAACAAAGAGGAAACCAAGTGATATGAAGGAGGTTTGAGTCTTATTTCCTTCCACCTGGGAAAACAGAACCAGAACCCAAATACTTGAAGTACCAATCTTAGCTGTCTTAAAATATTTGGAAGACAGCTAGTTGTATCTTGTCCATACCAGAAAGGCACGACAATGCCCAAAAAATAGTGAGTTAGGAAAAATGGGTAGAAGGAGGGCCATCCAGGAACGTTAAATCCCCTTAACATGAGAGATGTCTAAGAAAGGAGTAGATTTCCTTCGCTTGAAATCATGTGATTAACAAATACTGATTGCATATGTTAATTAGAGGCAGTATTTTGGGATAGAGATATTTGAGTGAAGTCGAGAAAAGGCTCAGTAGCCAGGTGCTGGGATGTTTTTAAGAATTCTTGGGTCTGAAGAGAAAAGTTAAATTATATTATTTCTGTGGGATTTTTTTTTTTAATTCTAAGAGTGTATGCTTTTATTAATTCAAATTGTTCTGAATGCTAATTGTTCTGAAAAAAAATCAAGATTGCTTATTTCCTCTTGTTTTTATGAGAGAGGGTGTCACTTTATAACCCGAGGTGGCTTTGAGTAGAAGAGTGATATGCCTTAGTCTTCCACGTATTGGGACTCTAGGTGGATGTCAGTCACATCTGGCTTTCATCAGATATTTTAAAGCTAAATTTCATTTTTAAACATCTTAGCTTTTGCTTCATTTTCTACACATTTATACATTTATTTATTTCAGTTAATTAAACAATCAATCAATCTATTTATTTATTTATTTATTAAGGCAAGGTCTTACTCTATAGCCCAGGATGGCCTGGGACTGGCTGTGTAGCCAAGCTGACTTTTAACTCACAGCACTCTTCCCATCTGAGCTTCCCAGCCGCTGAGATGACAGACGTGAATCACCACGCCCGGTCTACTGCACACCTGCACGTTTAATACCACGCTTTCCACGCCTTCATTCAGCTCACTAGCAGAAACGGTAAAGAGAACGTAAAGACAACGCATTTCACCGCTTTCCAGGCAACACGAACCAGTTCTCGTGAAAGAGGAAGGAAACTTGTTAACTGAAGTGCTAAATATACATTTAAACATGCACGGCTCATTGTTACTATTTCCACAATTCAAACTCGCTTATTTAAAAAAAAAAAAAAAGAGCCCAGCACTCAGGAGGCAGGCAGATCTCTGTGAGTAGAGGCCAGCCTGGTCTACAGAGTGAGTTCCGGGGCAGCCAGTTACAACAGAGAAACCCTGTCCTGGAAAACCAAGAGAGAGAGGGAGAGAGAGTGAGAGAGAGAGAGAGAGAGAGAGAAAGAGAGAGAGAGGAGGAGGAGGAGGAAAAGATAAGGTAGAGAGGAAAGAAGAGGGAAGAAGAAAAGAGAAAGCAAAACAAAAAGAAAAGGAAAAGAAAAGAGGGATTTATATATGGTGATGCACACCTATAATCCCAGCATTCAGAAAGCTGAGCCACGAGAGATGGCTCAGTGGTTATGAGCACTGGCTGCTCTTCCAGAGGACCTGGGTTCAATTCCCAGCAGCCACATAGTGGCTCATCAGCATTTGTAACTCTGGTTCCAGGGGATCTAATGCCACCTTTGACCTCCTTGTACACAGACCTGCATGCAAGCAAGCGCTCATACATATATACACATAAACTAACTAAATAAATATAAAAAAGGAAAAAGAAAGAAGGCCGAGGCTAACCTGAACTACACAAAAATGCTCGTATTAAAAAAAGAAAAAGAAAAAAAAGGAAAAGTAAAGCGAAAGAGAGAGAGGGAGGAGAGGGAAAGGATAGAATACGAACAGTGATAAAATCACTTTTGGAACTATGGCAGATCCTCTAAATTTTCGCAAAGACCTCAGACTATCATCAAAAGACTGGGAACTTTGCTGTGTGACCGTGTTCCTTCTACTGTCCCATGCAAGCTTTGTCAATAATTCAGCACCTTCCCACTTTAGAACTAGCTTTTCCCTTTCAAGTTTCATATTTTTAATTTTTAATTTTCAAAAAAGAAACAGGAAAATGAAAGAGACTGGGCGGACTTAAGTCACGGAACAGCCAGTTGAGTAGTCTTTGAGATCCCACGACAGGTGACAACACCCTAGAACCTGTAGGCTGTCTGTCACCTGAGTGACGAGGTGGAAATCACTCCGTTCTGCTACTAGTCGATGGATCTGGGAGGAATCATGAAATCCCTCAGCAAAGTAAAACCTAGTTGTTCTCTACGGACTCTTTCTTTTCTGTATGTAATAATTCTGCGCTATAGAAAAAACCGATAGCTATAGTTACCAGAGATAATTATGTAAATTTATAAAATACAAGATGAAATCACCGTGTTAGATGAAGATACAGCACAAGTTGGTTAATTAGCCCATACCTTACTCTAGAGCTTTGTGGGGGAGCAGAGGTGACAGTATGGCCACAAAAGTGGTACTAGGGGACTCCAGGGATCACAGAGCTCAGTCCATCCTTTATGTTATTGTCAGGTAAATAAGAATTCCTGGTAGAGTTGCTTCTAACAACACAATGTGAAGAAGTTGGGAAACAGGTTTTGGGGTGTGTGGGTATGTGTGTTAGAGAGAGAGAGAGAGAGAGACAGACAGACAGACAGACAGAGACAGACAGACAGACAGATATACAGACACAGAGAAAAGAGGGGAGGAGGAGAACATTAGGGTCAACAGGGTATATTCCAGACCCTTCTATTAATACTCTGTTGGCCTTTCATGGTCCCAACCATGATCACACTAAACATTACATGGCTCATGTGAAAATTATACTAAAGATTCACAGATCCCTAAACCAGAAATTGCTTATGAATTCTCCCCAGATACTTGATATTTACATTGAGATGGTTCAAAAGTCTGCAAAGTAAAGTGTAGAATAGAAGTTAGTGCCTTGTTCTCTCTCGTTTTCTTTCTCAGGAAATCGCACCACAAGCATCTCAGATCCCTAAGCCTAAGCCTGGCTAGGGTGTTTAACTGATATCATGGGTCCCACATCCACAGACTCAACAAGCCATGAGTTAAAAATATTCAGGTGATATTCATATTCTAAACCAGGCATGGTAGAGGCAGGAGGGCCAGGAGTTCAAGCCCATCTTCAGCTATATAGTGAGTTTGACACCACCTTGGGCTGTATGACATTCTTCCACAAAAAGTGTAAGTATCTATCTATCTATCTATCTATCTATCTATCTATCTATCTATCTATCTATCATCTATCTATCATCTATCTATCATCTATCTATCTATCTATCTATCTATCTATCTATCTCTATCCAGTCCTTAAGGTGGTTACCTAAAACAAGTGTCTATCTATCTAATAACACCAGTACAAGTGTTAAAGAACAAGTGTAACCAAAACCAATCCACAGTTTAAGTCTCTTCCACAGCTCCTCCTGCCAGAGGAAACCATGAACTCTCCATGACATGTCTGTGCCCTGGCCCTCTTGCCCTTCTGAGCTCTTACAAGGCTCACTAGTGTCCTGAACTTCTTCCAACTACCCCGAAGGACCTGGCTTGCTCTCTCGCACCTGGAGCTGTGATGGTCCCTTTCTGACAGGTAGATGCTTGCCTCATTCTCTGGGTGGCTATTGAAATTTCATGTTCTCATGGAGTCCTTTTCTAGGTCCCAGAGATTGGGCAAGGGCTGCTGTGTTGACCCTCCCTGGCATCACAAGTCATGCCATGTCTTGCCTTTGTCACAGATTACTGCGATGGTGTGTTTCCTTGTCTGGGCTCCAAACTGGATTACAAAAGTGATGTCAGGGCACTCGTCTGCCTTATTTTCTGCTATATCTTAAGACACAGCATTGAACAGGGCATGAAGTGTTCTGTAAATGAAGGCATATGAACATAAATACATGGGGGAAATGTTTGGGGCAGTACCTAGATGCTACAGTGGAAGAAGAAGTTTTAAAGATGGTGAGAGGAAATGCCCTTTTCCCTCATCCTTACAAATTAAGATTAACCACAGAACCAAAAATTAAGTAATTCAGTTGTATAATGTTTTCATTTTCAGTTATTCCAGAGGTACTCAACCTGTGGATCGCAAACCCTTTGGGGGTCATCTAAGACCATCTTGCATATCATATATTTACATTATGATTCATAATAGTAGAAAATTTCACTTATGAAATAGCAACAAAAATAATTTTATGGTCAGGGGTCACCATGACATGAGGTACTGCATTGAAGGGTCACAGCATTAGGAAGGTTGAGAACCACTGAGCTATGCAATCCTTAGGCTGCCCATGATAAATTAATTTCTTTTCTTTTTTTTTGAAAGAGATTTTCTTCAGCTTTAAAGCCATCTTTCAATAGTATTTAAAAATTTTAAATTATTTATTTTTTGTCTAACCATGTGTTCACACATGTGCATGGAGAGGTCAGAGGACAATTTTCAGGAGTAGCTTTTCTCCTCTCACCACGTAGGTTCCTAGAATGGAACTCACATCAATCAGGCTTGGTGGCCAGTGCCTTTAGCTACTGAGCCATCTTGCTAAGCCCCTTAGCAATGCTTTAGCCTAACCTTCTGATTCCTAAATACTGGGTGTCCCCAAGACAACAATTAGGGAACACACTGGCTGAATCATGTTTCCCCAGCACTAATAAGTTGAGTTTCTATGCTCAGGGCCTCAGAGTGTGGTGGCATTCAGAGACCAGGCCATCGAAGAGGCAAATAATGCTCAATGAGGTCGTACCATGGGTCTTAAGAAGAGGGGTAGGACATTGGGGGTGTACCCCCTGACCATGGAAGGACGCAGGGAGAAAATGCTACCTGTAAGCCAAGGAGATGGGTCTCAGGGGAATCCAAATTTAACTTGGGAATTTTGGCTTCCAATACTGTGAGAAAGAAATGTCTTTTTGTTGTTTAAGATAGCCAGTGTATGGCATTTTGTTATATTGCCTTAGCAAACTATAAAAATAAATAAACTATATATAAATTACATAAGTTTATACAGTTTATATATAAACTATATAAAATCATAGTAGGTCAGTTTATGACATGTAATTGTCCAGACTTGTAATACTTCAAACTGAACAATGGGATGGGGTATCAGTGCATTTTGACATGGGTTTCTTTCCCTGGGGAGAAAGTACTTGCCCTGCCAGTTGTAAGTATATGTAGAAAAACTTGCTCTGACACAGGTGAATGCACAGATGACTTCATCTAGATCCTTCCACATGGACAGAATTAGTTATTCTAATTCTGTGTTCATGTTGCAACATGGGCCCCTAGATTCCAGCAAAGTTTCTCAAGTTTTTACATTTTCTAAATCCCCCAAGCTTACAGCCCAGGAGTCATTTTGACTCATCTCTTTCTTCTTTACCACCTACATACTAAATAGACAATGAAAAACTTCTGTAGGTCCTTATTTCAAAATGCCTCTTCCACACATGCACCCCATTGTTCCCCTTTGCACAGTCATCAGGCACTGGGCTTCTCCTAAGCTTCATGTAAGTTGTTGCACAAGTCTCCCCAGTACTAGATGCTTCTATCTTTCCCTCTGTCTTGTATCTACCAAGAAGTAGAGCTTCACAAAGCTCACCTTTTCAGCATCCAGCTAAGAAACTTAGTGTCTTCCCACGTCTAGAAGTCAAAACACACTCTTTCACCTGAAATTTAAACATTTCCTAGTCTGAGGAAGATAGCGGGTTGTGTTGTCTGAGTGGGAAGATGGTACCCGGGCTGATTAAAACCACGAACAGATCCCACTGTGTATATCCAGCTTGCTCTCCCTGGACTCCACACTGCCCCTTCTAAATCCCAGCTATCCAGCTTCCTCGGTGTTTCTTAAGCCCTTCTGCTCACTGCCAACTCTACACCAATTTCTTCACACTCTTCCTCCACCCTCCCTCTTTCTGATACCTCCTCCCTCCCTGTGTTCTCTTCTCTCTAAGGCACAGAATCCTGCAAGCTTGCCTGGCCTGACCTCTGTCCCCATACAGCTTTCCAGACCATCACATTCGGATCTCTCTCAGATCAACTCTGTGACTTATGTGATTAGAAGCGTTCATTTTTAAAAGTGTGTGTGTGTGTGTGTGTGTGTGTGTGTGTGTGTGTGTGTGTTTCTAAGGCAGTGGCCTTTTCTGTATTTCAGGAAATGATAATGACTTTAGGAGTCTCAAGTTTTGGTCATCCCACTGAGGATCACACACCTGTTGGGTCACATCTTAGCTTACTAAGGTTGAACTTGGATAGAATCTTATGCTTTCAACATTATAGTCCCAAATCAGTAGTCACTGTAACTACACACTTCTGTTTTGAGCTAATCATGCTTCACCTACAATCCCTATACTGAGCTGGAAGATTCAGGCTTTAAATCTAAATCCAAATCCAGTATTTAATTGTGCATCCCACAATCTCCCCCTCAATACATTTCAAAAAGTTTGAATCCTTGAAATACCCTGAGCCGGTCACAATAAACAACAAGTATTTGGTGTAGAGAGCCTCAGATTCAGAGAAAGCTGGGGCCGCTCTTGGCAGAATCCAACCTGTAAAGAGTAAAGATTTGAGGCAAACGGTTAGCGTAACTCATCATTGCATTTTATCTTCATTTTTCCTCTTCCTCACTGTTTTCTCCCTCTCTGCAGCTGGTTCCTGTTGCTCCCCCCACCCCAAATACTTTCCCCTCCACTTTCGTATCATACGTATCTCACCAACCCTTTTTCTGCCCTCCTTCTGTTTCAAAGATTTATTTATTTAGTATTTTTCTCTGTATGTGTAAGTGCCTGTGTGAGTTTATGTGGACCCCATGCACGTAGGAGTCCCCAGAAGGTGAAGTGGAGTAACAGGCAGTTGTGAGCCACCATGTGGATGCTGGGAACCAACCCTGGTCCTCTGCAAGAACAGTAATAGCCCTCAACCACTGAGCCATCTCTCCAGCCCCATCCTCCTGTTTTAATACTTAAGTCTATCTTGTGTTATCTTTTAAAACCCCGGGCAATCTTTTAATGGTTATTACATCAAAAGAAGACAGATCCAAAGATCTAATAAAATTTCAGAACACGAGGGCACCGTCGCCAAGGGCCTGGAATCCACAGCCTTGTTACTCAGCACATTGTTTCACCTCTTCTTGGTCTTCGTCCCAGCACAATTTGATGGTTCTTATTATAACAGTGAGATCACCACAATTAGGAATGCTTTAATTCCAGCTAGTTACATGTTCCTCAACAGCTACTTCTTTGGTGTTTGTGTGTGTGTGGGAGGGGTACCAGTTTAAAGAGAAAAGTACAACAGAAGGAGCTCTCACCATATACTGCTTCATCTTTGTAAGTGTGTGTGAGTGTGTGCATGTGTGTGTGTCCATCTGGGGTTAAGCATTTGATCTGAAAAGAGATACCTGATTTATCTGAAAACGTCAGCAGTCCTAGTTAGGCTAAATTGTTTAGCCTTCCCATCAGGTCTTCCTTCAGTGTATTTGGTCATCTTTCTAACTTTTCTTTCTCTATTATTTAGGTCTCTCTGGTCTTTAAACAAACCAGCAGAGTGGTACGTGTGTGTAGGAGCAGGGGAGTTGGAGGTTTGAGAAGAGTTTGTTCACAGAATTATGGATGTGTATGACTAAATTTGAAGGGTAAGTAAGCAATCTAGAGACTCGAACAAACAAACAAACAAACCCAAAACAAAAACAAAAACCCAAACCCAAGCCAAACCAAACGCAAACCCATAAAACTGTCTTCTTAGGGGAGAAGGTTGTCTGATGACCAGAATTCCTCCTTGCTTGTGGAAGTCAGTGTTTCTTCCCCTAGGCCTTCAACTAAGTAGATGAGGTCTGGAAAAGTCCATCTGCTTTGTGGTTAATGTCATCAAAGAGAGCATCCGTCCTCTCTAACACTCATGGAAAGTGCTCGATTACAGTACAATTTAGTGATGGAAAATATTCCTGGATGCTCTGTAGAATGATTGTGAATTTTGTAAAAAAGGAAAAAGAAAAACTCCTCATGACCTGGCTTTGGCTTCAGAGTCTGACTCAATTGTCATGGTGGATACTGGTCACTTAAGCTTTTTAAAAGTTCCTCAGCTGATTCTAGCATGTTCTGTGCCAGGGCTAGGAATTATAAGAAATGGAAGGAAGTGTCTCTGCCTCTTGTTGTATCTCGGTGTATCTGAGTCAGGAACTGAGTGAGTACCGGACATGCAGACGATCACAAACATCTGAATGAATCAGCTGCTCCACTACTTTTTTTTGGCTGTGTTTTTTTTTTTTTTTTTTTTTTTTTTGACTTCTTGGAAGGTTCATTTGTTTCAATCTCAGTTTTTCGTACTTATAAAATGGGGGTAACAATACACCTGTCAACGGGGGTGGTTTTGAATAATATATGAAATGACAGACAAAGTGATTTGGCACATAGTTGATGCTCATAAAAGCAAAAGCCTTCCCTTTCCACGCTTTGCCTTCTCAGTCCCCTTCTGACGCTAGTACGCGTGCCAGGTGCATAAAACTCAGAGCATATCTGAAATGTGTCTCAGGCGAATACATGATTTATGGAAAAATTAAATAATGGAGACCATAGTGAGTGAATGCAATGGGTAAAACCTGTTTCTGTCCTAACTGTTGTTTTTAGGGGTCTACTATCCAACTCTGAAGCACAGATGAAGCAGGAAAGGTTAATTACAGGATGTGTTGCAATCAGTTTTATTAAAATATTTCAGCCAGAACCTGCTGGATTAAACAAGAAACCTCTCCTATTAAAATGAACCAATCGTAATTAAGAGTCTGGAAGGGGTCAGAAGAACTCGTTTGTTTTAAGCCATGCTTGCAAGGACATGTTTGAATTTCGTTGACGTCCAGAGACATTAAAGTCAGTGTGTAAGGCGGGGCCTGAACCGGAGGGAAGAGAACGACACGCACAAACAGTCCCTTCATTTAGTTATGGGGTGTTGTGTCCATGTTTGTCTGTGGCGTGCGTGTATTTCACACACACTTTGGTACATGCCCTGTCACACTCGCGATGTTAAGGAAAGCGTGATCCACACGTTAGGCCTCTTAGCGGGCAAAGGGCTTCTATTTCTTGATTACTTGCTAAGATTCAACTTTAGCTTTCTTCTGTCTTGCTGAGAAGCATGGGAAACCCTGATCACCTCTTTTTTTTTTTTTCTTCCTCTAGTATTTCGAAAATAAACACAAAGGGAACAAGTAAGCTTTTGCAAAGAACACTTCTACATCTGTTTGAACAAGTAATAACAACCCCCAGCGGGAAAATGCTGTACTCTGTGGTCTTACTTCAAAAGGAGCCTGGGTGTTCTGCCACTCGAGGCGGGGCGTGTGGAAACAGGCAACTAGCTGCACTGAGGAGTTCACTCAGCAGCTGAAGAACGGGAGCGGAAACCCACAAGGAACACAGTATCCGAGGCTCTGTGGTTGGGATTTTCTCAGAGCTGTCTGCTCGGGTGAAGAATCTGGTGACAGAGTTGTTACATGCTCGACCTGAAGCAGTTGCCTTGCTCTGGACATTGTCCAAACATGGTGGTGCGAGTTGGAAACTGCCGGTGAGGGGAATGGGTGTCTGGATTGTTCTCACATTGCCCTTCAGCCTGCACTCTTAGACATTATTTGAGCTCACCAAAGGATGGACTGACCCCGGTCCTTTGAAAGCCCTCTGTTCATGGGGGCCAATCTCATCTCCTAGAGGCCTAAGTGAGTTCTTAAATTTGACAGCGCTGAACAACTCTGTTTACTTCCCAACAGTTCTTTTTGATTCGTGAATACATGAACATTTGAGCTTTTCCTTGCATGGTTTCTGGTGGCTGAATTGGTGTCTCTTCACCAGCATTCCACTGGAAAAGGAGCTCATCTTTCCATAGTGAAAGTAGCTCCCATCTATTGCAGAGACAGACATAGTAATCCTCTATTCTGCCATCCTCTCCAGAAGCAATTAAGACGAGTACCTGTATAGCTTAGCGTCAATTATTTTGTTGCTCAATGTAAGTTAAAAGTATTTTTTGGAGTGCTTCTTGGGGAGAGCTTCCATTTCTGTAGTTTTTATGCTTCCAGAATCTATACAGCAACTGATTGATGTTCAATGAGTTCGATTGATTTCACTTTAAATATGAAATAATTAATATCTTTGTTCCCTATGACACATACTATTTCAAAGTGTGACAGTAACCAAACAAGTTTCTCCACCGTGGGGACTGAATCATGGTTATTTGTATGTTTCCCACACCCAGTCCAGGCCGTGACTCTAAGATACCCAATAAATATCTTCAGACTAAAGTGTGGCCCTAAATGTCTGTGAAACTGTCTTAAAAGATTTTAGAGGGCTGGACATGGTGTCATACTATATTCCTACCATATTAGGAAGTAGAGGCAGAAAGACTACAAGTTTGTGGTTAACCTGGACTAACCTAGTGAATTCGAGGCTGGCTTGAGGTACGTAGTGAAATTCTGATACCCACTCCAAAAACAAATGAAAGGAACATCGATGAAACAATAGACATTTATCTTTACATTTTATAACACTACAGACAAAAAACTAAAGAGGAGAAAGCCCAGGAAAGTAAATGAGGGTTTTTACAAGATTGATTTAGTCAACATCACTATGGTTGCGGAAAAGTAAGAGGTCAAAACAAGATTTGGATTGCACATGAAATTTTGTTCAATATTTTCTTTTTTAAGTGGAGATATGTGTTTCCCTATGTAGTCCAGGCTGTCCTAGAATTCTTTATGTAGCCCAGGCTATTCTAGAATTCCTTATGTGGTCCAGGCTGACCTAGAATTCCTTATGTAGCCCAGGCTGGCATAGAACTTCTTATATAGCCCACACTTGTCTGGAAGTCATGATTTTCCTGCTTTAGTTTCCTGAATGGTGTGATTACATATACATGACTCTGTGCCCGGTGTACTGGCTAGTCTTATGTCAACCAGACACAAGCTAGAGTTATCTGAAAGGAAGTAACCTCAGTTGAAAAAAATGCCTCCATAAGTTCCAGCTGTAAGGCATTTTCTTAATTAGTGATTGATGGGGGAGGGCCCCGCCCATTGTGAGTGAGGTCATCCAGGTGGTCCTGGGCTCTATATGAAAGCAGACTGAGTAAGCTATGGAAAACAAGCCAGTAAGCAATACCCCTCTATGGCCTCTGTATCAGTTCCTGCCTCCCGGTTCCTGCCCTGTTTGAGTTCCTATCCTGACTCTCTCCGATGATGAACAGCAACATGGAAGTGTGAACAAAATAAACCCTTTCTTCCCCAACTTGCTTGTTGTTCATGGTGTCTCATTGCAGCAATAAAAACCCTAACTAAGACACCTGGCTGACAAATTTTTTGTGAGTACTGGCAACCTGTCAGGTGTGAACCTTGATTTCTGCAATACTCCACAGCAAAATCAGTCATTTCATAGAGTCTACACTTTTGTGTGGTTCAGGAAGATGCCTATGAATAAGTTAGCAAACCTTAATGCTCTGTGTAAGAGGAACATTAAATCATGTGATATCTTAGAAAGTGACTAGGTGTAGGGTTAGGGACTACTTACATGTAAATCCTGAGCTGTTCTGGCACCTAAACCAGCCAAAGGGAAAAGGGTTCTAGGCAGACTATCTGGCACTCTCAAAGTCCTTGAAGCTTCAAACAGGAAGAGTATAGTAAAGGTGGGACATAAAATCAGTGCAGACCTGCCCAGCAGGACTACGAGATCTCCAGAGTTTTTTCTCAAGATGTTTTAAGAACATTAGGTTAAATAGCATCCTATCTAAATTATAGCACAATAATCAACATCCGTATTGCATCAGGGTAGAAGTTAAACTAATGCTGTGCATTACTGTATTTATTGTAATAATTTTACAAGTAAATGAATCAGTTTAAATGCACCACTTTTATTTCCCAGCTTTCCTACTTATTCTTTGACTATTTCATGGACGTATAGATGTATTTTGCTTGTGTACAGCCCTCTCCATGACCGTGTCTTACCCTCCTCCCACTCCAACAAATCCTTCTCTTACTTTCATGACTTTGTTTTTTTTTAATTGTTCTTCTGAGTTTAATTAGGGTTGCTTGCATGAGCGTGGGTGGGGTCATTTACTGAAGAATGGGCAACTTACCAGTGGCCTCAGCACTGAAGAGAAAAAACTACCCCTGCCAGTAGCCACTAACTGCCAATAGCTCCTCAATTAGGGATTGGGGCTCACGAATCCCTCTCCCATTCATGTTGGAAACGACAGGCTAAGGCTTGTGCAAGTCTTCTTCAGGTAAGGGCAGGTGCTGAGAGTTCATGTGTGCAACAGCCACGTTCTGTTCAGAATGCAGCATTCTGCGTCATTCCTCCCCAGTTCCTACATCCTTTCTCCTCTTCTGTGATGTTTTCTAAGCATTGTACGTTCTGTTAGGATGTTCAGTTTAGGGCTGATCACTTAACAATCATACACTCAACTCTTTGGCCAGTTGTGAGTCTCTGCATTAATTGGTGCTCACTGTAAAAAGGAGCACGTCTAACCAAGGTTGAAAGCAGTACTAATCTATGGGTATAAACATAAATATTTAGAAGCCAATTTGACATGATTACGTAGCAAAAAACAGTAGTAGGTTCACTCCCTACAGCCTTTGACCCCCTGAGCCACGGACAACTGACCAGTTTACAGTATCAGACATGAACATCCTGTGCTATGGGCCTCAAAATCAACCAGAAAACGCCTTGTTGTTCTCACAACTCATGCCACTATTGCAGCAATGAGAACATCTTTCCTGCTCGGCTGGTACTGTAGCACTGAGATCACTGCTGACTTTTCTTACCTGGTGGCCTATACGGTACCTCCAGGCACGACGAAAGCTAGCCAGCAGGGCGGAAACTTCCAGCTCTGCTTCAGTTTGCTTTATGTTCTGTGATAAACATGTGTGGTATTTTTAGCAGTACAGTCGTACGATCTGGTTGTGGTGGGAAACCAAGACTTATCATGATAGCTTGTGCTGTCTGGCAGCCTAGGGAACTTTTCTGACCAACAACTCATGAGGAAGTATCGCACACGGCTTTATGACCTATGGCTTCTGGGGCAGCATCATAATCCACTGAAGGGCACCTCAGTTCAATCTATTTTTTTTTTTAAATTAACTTGGAAAATACCAAGTTTATGTATGTATTTTTGTACAACCTTAGCTATGCCTGACTACCCCTTATCCCCATCCAGAACCCCCATCACCGTCTAAGCCTCCCTATCTCCACCCAGACCCCCTCATTCCCTTTCCACTCTCTGTATCCCTCTCTGTTCTTTCATATCGCATGTGTCCGGATACCCTGTCTACTCCTCTGAAGGCTTCTTCTCCTTCCCCCCCCTCACGGATCTCTTTAGCTTCCTAGTCTCTACAGGACACTCCAAATTAAACACACAAGTCTAAAAATTTGACGTTAGGATTGCACCTATGAGACAGAACCTACGGCGTTTGTCTTTCTGTGCCTGGGTTACTTCCACTCAGTATATGTTTCAGTTTCATTCATTTCCCTGCGGATTTCATGATTTGGAGTTTTTATAGCTGAATGAATTAAAATAAGACATAATAATAAGTAAAACATAAATAAATTAAAAAATAAAACGCAAATTTCATTGTGCATATGAACCACCTCTCCACTATCCATTCACTGGTGAATGGACATCTATACTGATCCCATTCCCTTATGCTGTGGACAGAAAGGTAAGGAGCACGGGTACGCAGGTATCTCTGTGGTGGATATAGAACTTCAGATATACGCCCTGGAGTTGCATGGCTGTGTCATATAGTAATTCTAATCTTAATAAAAGCTCTAATTTATTTGTTTGTTTACTTATTTATTTATTAGTTGAGAACTTCCCACAATGTAGCTATATCATATTCTTTCCCATCTCTCAACTTTTTCCAGATCTTTCTTATGTCCCTATTACCCAACTTAATGTTCTTGCTCTCTCTCTCTCTCTCTCTTTTTTTAAAAAGCTATTTAAAATCATGGAGTCTGATTTGTGTTAGGCCTGCCCCAGAGTATATTGATATACTCAACTTCACTGATTTTCCCTCTACCAGCAGGTATCATTTGTGAATAGTTTCTTATCTAGAGGGTGTGTGGGGGCTAGCTTTATGATGTCAGCTGAACTTGGCTATGTTTAAGAGTCTTCCTGGTGGTGCTGGTTTTGGAAACATGAAGGAATCACAGAGAGCAGCTGAGGCTTCGCAGTGTGAGAGGCCAGGAGAGGCCACTGTTTAGCCTCAGTAGCAGTTGAAGGCCCAGGATTAAAGGGGCCGTTCAGAGACATTGAGGCTTGGCACCGTGAAAAAAATAAAAATTGAGAGCAGGACTTCCTGCCGCTGGTATGGGTTTTCCCTACGGGCGACTGTAGGTCTCTTCTCCTAGCTCTTCCTGACCAGATGGAGTCATTTGCTACATGGCAGTGACTGGCACTGGCCTCCTGTCAGACTCCATCACCACAAAGTAATTTCTCTAAAATGGAAATCCAATCATATAACTCTCTTAAAAAACAAAACAACCAACCTCAGGGCCTCCTTTTAATTCTACATTCCAGGATGTTAAGATCCATGTTCTCTCTCCCCTGACAATAGTCTCAGCCTCCAAGGCAGCCTCTTGTTTGCTCCTGCCCCCCCGGGGGGGTTGGGGGGGGTGTTCCTGGCCTTCCAGGATATCTAGCTCTTCTTAGATACCACAGAGCATTCTCTGGCCTCTCAGCCACTGGTCACAAAGCTACTTCCTGGAATGACTCTCCTAATCTTCCCTTTCTCTAAGCCAGAGAACACTCCGTAAGTTCTTTGATCCTAGAGAAAAATCACTTTTATTTCTGAGATCCCATAATAATTTGGGCATTTTCTATTTTAACACTCCAACAGTGCTGTGATATTTGTCTGCTTGCGCACACCTCTCCATCTGGATTCTAGAAGCGCTGCAGTTGTGTCTTATCATCTCTCTTATGCACTGGAGAAGAACGTGCCAAGAGCATCCGGAGAAAGGTACATCACACAGAGTTCAACAGGCCTTTTCTTTCCATTTAAACTTCAGAGTGGACTTCTCGTGGTCCAGTACAGACAATGGGGCCCAGTCTACTCCTGACAGTCCTCATACATTCCTGATCACCTTGTCCCCATCATGGATTGAATGAATATACCCTCCACTCCCCACCAAATGTGTACCCATATCCCACTCTGTAGGACATGGAAATGTGCTATTATTTGGAAAAAGGTTCTTTGCAGATAGAGTTAAGAATCTGGATTTTCCAGATGGGCTCCAGATGCAATGACATATTTTCTTTTTAAAAAATTGTTTAAGCCGGGCAGTGGTGGTGCATGCCTTTAATCCCAGCACTCAGGAGGCAGAGGCAAGCAGATCTCTGTTGAGTTTGAGGCCAGCCTGGTCTACAGAGTGAGTTCCAGGACAGCCAGAATTACAACAGAGAAACCCTGTCTCGAAAAAACCCAAACCAAAAAATTGTTTAAATTGTGTGTGTGTGTGTGTGTGTGTGTGTGTGTGTGTGTACATCCGTGTATCTGTGTACGTCTTTGTGTGTCAGAGGACAGCTCGTGGAAGTCAGTTTTCTCCTTACATCATGCAGACACCATGGAGTGGAGAGGACTCAGTTTGTCAGACTTAGCTGCAAGTGCTTTTATCCACTGAGTCGCCTCGTCCCCGTCCTAACAAGTCTTCTTATTATAGAAGACACTCACGAAGAGAAAGCCATGTGAAGATGGCAGGTCTGGGAGGGAAAAACCACCAGTCAAGGCAAACCAGAATCTGAAAGAGGAAGGAAGGAGTCTCAGTGTTCTAATGCTATGATGAGGCCCCAGGACCATGGCAGCTCTTATAAAGGAAAGCATTTAATTGGGGGCTGGCTTACAGGTTCAGAGGTTTAGTCCATTATTGTCATGGTGGGAAGCCTGATGGCACACAGGCAGATGTGGAGCTGGAGAAGTAGCTGAGAGTTCTCCATCTGGATCCAAAGGCCTCATGCATGCCAGGTAAATGCTCTACCAAGAGCCATACCCTCAACTTCAAATTGGTTTTTCATGTTCTATTTTGTTGGAAGGGTACTTTTTGCAACTTCTGTTGCAAACTCTCACTTCCTATCAGCCCTCCCCAAACCTTATTGAATATACTTTCTTTCAAAAATAGAATTTATTTTTGTAACTATAAAATACTTTCAGATATGAAATGCTTAAAAAGTAGAAACAGAGAAGAAAGAAAAAAGAAACAAAGTAATAAAGAAAGAAAGAAAGAAAGAAAGAAAGAAAGAAAGAAAGAAAGAAAGAAAGAAAGAAAAGAGAGAGAAGTTTACTCCAAACCCCACCATCTAACACAATTCCCATAAACAATTTAGTGCACTTTCCCCACAACTATTATATATAGTTATGATCATAATATGAATAATTTCGCATATTCATAAGTAAATAATGAGCTATAAAGTTCAGTGGTAGAAGCTTCTAACAGGTCTGAGGTCCTGGGTTCAATTCCCAGCACCACACATAAAAAATCAAAGATACGAACGAACTCATCCTTTTTCTCTTCAAGATTGTTACAATTCTTGATCAATCACCTACAACCTCCTAAATTAATTTCAAAATAGTCCTTGATCAGCTTCAATCTGATCTGAGCTGCAGTCAAGACTAAACTAGTTTTCTGCCCTGTGACCTGCCAGTGGAAGGACCACCGTCAATAGAGTGAGACAGCACCTTCTCACAGCTACTATACATTTCCCGAACCTGCTGAAGCAGCGTCACAGACAGTTGTTCCTGGAATGGCATCGTTCATTTCAGACTTTTTAGTTGATGGTGGTGTGGGAGGGGCACATGCTCATGCAATGCTTCGCTTAATTCTCATCTCATAAACTCACTGGCGATCACAAAATAGGCAGAAGTGCTCTCCCAACAATGACAGCATCTTCTAATGCTGGATACTTCATCCCAGTTTCTACTATTAACTTACTACTGTCTCACGGGAGAGGCAATCAAAGTATCTACAAACCCGTGAATAAAGTTGAAGGCTTCCTCCATCCACAGAGTGTGTAAATAAAGTCAATCCTGTTAACAACCACCCTTTTAGTAGTCAGGGTCGGGTTCTTACTCTTCCCCAAGTTTGGCAAATTTTTCTTTTAAGTTTTTAAAATTTATTTATTTTATTTTTCAATATGCGTGTATGTCTGTGTATCTCATGTGTACGCAGTGCCTGAGAAGGTCCAAAGAGGAGGTCAGATCCCCTGGAACTGGAGTTATAGACAGTTGTGAGAAATCTTATGGGAACCAGGGACCAAACCTGGGTACTCTGGAAGAGCAGAAAGTGCTCTAAACTGCTGAAACATCTCTTCAACCCTTCTCTCCCCTCCCTGCATTTTCTTTTCCTTTCTCTTATTTTTCTTCCTTTCTTGCTCACTCTTTCCTTTTTTTCCCTTCCTTTCCTGTCTCCTTTCTCCCCTCCCTCTTTCTCTCTTCTTTCTTCCTTCACCCCTTCTTTCTTTCTTGGGTCTGCTGTAGCCAGGCTGATATTAAACTCCTTATTCTCCTGCTGCAGACTTTCAAGTGCTAGGATTAAAGGCTCTGGCCACCACTCCCAACTCGCTGTTTTGATGCTGTTGTTATTTGTTTGCTTTGTATTTTTATTTTGTTTTGTTTTCTATATTTCGAGGAACTGGTAGGAAAGTTAATTTCCTGTGTACAAATAGGGAAATAATGTAGGACAATTCTTTTCTAGTTTATCAGCAACAAGGTTAGAGTCTTTCAAAAGAGAAGTTTAAAGGGATAAGATATTCATACTAGTCAGAAATAGGTACACTGGTGATACATGGCTTGCTGGCTCAAATGTAGAGAGCCAGGTCCCTGCAAATGGAGCAGCTCAGTGCTAGAGATATCTAGGCAGTAGTAATCAATAGGTCAGCTGGTTACTTTTCTGCTGCTGTATAAGACACCACAATGGAGGCAACAGTTTCAGAGGGTGAGTCCTTGGCTATCGTGACAGGGAGCATGGCAGCAGGCAGGAATGCACGGCTCTGGAGCAGTAGCTGAAGGATTGCACAAACAAGAGGCAGAGAAAGCCACTGAGAGTGGTGTGGGCTTTTAAAACCTCAAAGCCCAATTCCAGTGACACACCTCTTCCAACCAGGCCACACCTCCTAATCCTTCCCAAACAGTTCCACCAACTGTGGACCAAGCATTCAAATATATGAGCCTATGGGGGCCATTCTCATTCCAACCACCGCAGTTGGCCATTTTTCAGAGGGAAGTCTGTGGCTGAAGCAGTAGCCGGGTCTCCTCCACACAGAGTCGGAGATCAGAGGCAAGGCAAGATTTGTGCCTTTTGTTTTTGTTGCACAGTGGTATGGATTAAATGCAAAACGTCTCCCACAGGCCCATGCGTTTGAACACTTGGTCCCCAGTTGGTGTTGAGGTTTGGAAGATCGTGGAACATGTAGGGGCTGGAGCCTTGCTGTAGGAAGTAGGCCATTGAGGTTGTGTGGTTTATCAGCTTGGCCCTGCTTCCTGTCTCTTCCCTTGCTTCCTGCCTGCTGAGGCAGTGTGACCAGCTGACTCATGCTCCTGTAGCCCTGTCTTTCTCACCGTGATGGATTATATCCGTGCTTAGGTTGTGAGCCAAACAAACTCTTCCTTCCTTAAATCGCTTCTTGTCAGGCATTTGATCACAGAACAAGAAAAATGACACGTAATGCTGGGGTTTGATTGGCTCTAGGGCTCTGTGTTGCTGTGCAAGCACTCTACCGTTTTCTGATAGGGGCTGACCGTGTATTTGAGGAAGGGCTTGCACTCTGGATCCTTCTGGCTTTGTCTTGTGACTGCTAGGATGTCCTAGGGAAGATCGTAGGGAAGAAAGTGTCTTGTAAACGCAAGATTCAATTTGAGCTGGATTGGAGGGGTCCTGTGCAAGGATGAAAAGGGAGCTACAGAATTGTGGTGACCAGAGGGAGTTTGCAAACTGAGTATGGCATCTGAAAGGCAGACGGTAGTCAGTAACCAACACTGATGCATGTTTCAGGTACAGACAGGCTGAGCTGTGCTAAATTCCAGGCTTATGGTAAAGAGCGAACTTCTTAAACTCTATCATACATGCCTCACACGGGCAGTATATTCTTAGTAAACCAGGGGTTAGTTCTGATAGCCTGCTGTGCGCACAGCTTGCCGGTGACACCGGAGTCTCTGACCCATCAATCACGCTTTCATTTTACCTTTAATCTTTGTTGTTTTGCTTTTCTAATTTTTGAATTTTGGGAATAATTTTAGATATGCAGAGAACCTGCAAATAGAATATAAAGAGTTCCCATATAAACCCATAGAACCTGCCATTCTCCATTGTGCTGACATTTCACATTTTAGTTAAAACTAAGGAGTGCACTAATATTTCACATCTTAACGTGCATTTGTCAAGACTAAGGAATGACTGCAGCACTCACACAGCTAACAGCAGGCTTTTCAGATTTCTCCGCCCGCCGCCCCCCATTCACATCTTTTCTTATTCTAGGTCCCAAATCAGGACCCTGCTTTGTGTGGAGTCGTCGAAACCAAGGACAAGCCCAACTCCTCTCTCCAGCCTCTGCTTTTGTCCTGCTTTCAAGACCATGCACTGAAGCCTCCCACTAGCTTTATGGATGTCCTGGTCATAAAGTCAGTGGCTGCCTATGCGTCTGTGTGTTGTGCTTTTGAGGCAGTTGGAGGGAGCTCAAATAGGGAAAGCCACCGACCCTTTGCTTGATCCTCAGTGTCTGTCGGAGGACCTTGCGAAGTCAGAGGCTCCAGATCTCTATCCTTAGGGGATGCTAACGCTGCCATCTTCTGGACATTTATCCTAAGAGGACAAATGGCACACATGCTTCATGCGCCCACCTCCAACCCTCTCCAAGTCTCACATCACCCTGCTCCCTTCCCCCATCAGATCCTCCCCCCCCCCCCAACGGCCTCAACTGGAGGAGGTACATTTGAGACTCATAGCTCCCAACTACATTTTAGTCATGTCGTGAAGAAACGTTCCCAAACTCCTTTCCGTGGTTGGTAGAGCGTTTGGCTGGCAGACAGGTCTCCTTTGGTAACGTCTTTTTGGTTTCCTCCATTCTGTGACAATGTCTCAGGTTTTCTTTGTTACAGCTTTGGCACTTCACAGAGGTTCATGTGGAAATTCCCTCTTTTTTTTTTTTCTGTCTTTATATGTCAGCTATTAATGTTATGACTCAGTTTGAGTTCTGGGTATTTAGAAGGAAGACCACAGGGGCCAAGCGTTTCTCATGGCACCCATGCGTATCAAGTCACAATGGGTCACGCGGTAAGGTGATGTCTGTTCGGTTTCTAACGCTATTACTTTTTTCTCTCTCTTTTTTTCTTACTAGTCTTTGTAAATGAGTCTAAATATAGGAGGGTGGGTGGGTTCCCAGACTTCAGCATGCATCAGCATTACCCAGCGAACTAGTTAAAAGTATCACCTTTACGGCCCTTTCCCCAGAGTTTCTAATTTGGCGGGCTGGAGGTAGTGTCAGGAATTCGTCTTTTTAGGTGGTACCGTTGGACCTAAGGACCACTGTCGGAGCTTTTGTCCTGATGCTGTGAGAAAACACCTCAACAACCGTAGCTTAAGAAGAAAGGTTTCACTTAGCTCACAGTTCTAATTACAGTCCGTGGTGACAGTGAGTCACAGCAGTGGCCAGAGCTTGAGGAAGTCGCTCACATTACATCCATAGTCAAGAAACAGAGAGCTACAGATGCATACAGAATGCTTCACAGCTCCCTCCCTCCATCTTATACATCCCAGGATCCCCTGCCCAGGGAATGGTCCCACCCACAATTAAGATGAAGCTTCCATACCAGTGAACACAATCGAGATAATCCTCACCGACCTGGCTCCCAGGTAATCCTAGATTCTGTCAAGTTGACAGTTCACACTAATCATCACAGTCACACCCTGAGAACCCCTACCTTAGAGTATTTGTTTAATTGCTGGGCCTTAGACTTGAGTCAGAATTATCTGGGAGAAACCCTGGAAATATAGTAAGTTCCCAGGCTTAACTTCAAATTCTGATTAAGGTGATGTAGGGTGGTTTACAGGAGTTGGCATTTTCATGAATACAAACCACACTGGGGAGCCCTAGAGACACTGCTGCTCTACAACAGTTGGATGGAGTGTCATCTGGTGAGGGCCTGTGGATAATGCTTAGGCAGCAGCTGTGTTCTAGCAGCTTCTGCTCCCGGAAGCCAGGGCAGCAAAGCATGGGAACCCAGCAGGACTGAATCACAAGCCTCCGGCCACCTGGCTCAGATCTTTCATCCTTTATTCATCCCACCAGGAAGCCTTCACATTATTTTGATTCATCTGAATCACATGGTTTCTTAGAAGCACATAGAGTCAGCCAGCCTATTCCAGCATCAGCGTCAGTGAGCTGAACTCCCGTGACAGAAGGAATCACAGCCCATTGCTGCTGTTCACCAGCCTCCATGGGCTTATTTCATTGTCTAAATCTTGAGCCTTTCAATATATGCCCAGATAAAGTTGTAGGATACAGATTTTTAAAAGCAAACAAACTGGTTGGATGTGACGGTGGGAGGCGGGATACCATCTAGAGGTGTAGTCATGATTTTTTTTATTAGTTACTTTATGTTACAGTGATAAAACACTATGATCTAAGCAACTTGTGGGAGGTTACACTTCCACATCACAGTCTGTCTCTGAGATAAGTCAGGTAGAAACTCAAGCAGGAACCTAGAAGAGGCAGGGGGCTGAAGTAGAGGCCCTGGAGGAATGCTGCTTACTGACTTGCTCCCTGTGGTTTGCTCAGCTTGTTTTTCTGTATGCAACCCAGGACCCACATAAATCATTAATCAAGAAAATACCTCACAGGCACGCCCACTGGCTAATCTGGTGGAAGCAATTCATCAGTTGAGGTTCCCTCTTCACAAGTGATTCTGTTTATATCAAGCTCTCAAAAACTGACCCACACAGTTTTCTGGTATGAATGTCAAAAATTATAACTTGAATATCTAATTATAATATCCATTATTATTTAATTTTATTCTATTTCTATAATGCTAATATTTTTAACAGTATGGAGAGTATGGGTGCCAAGCAGTGCCTCTTGGTGCCCGATTAGTGCCTATGCACAGGCCAGTGCCAGTTATTCCGTTCAGCTTCCAGTCTGCCCATACAAGTCTGCTCCTTTGCCAGGGCCAATGAAAACTGCTCAGGGCCTCCTGACAGCTAAGTTGCTGTTGCTTTCTGCTGTCCTCAGTAAGCAAATGTTGAGGATATCCAGGCAGGACTACACTTGTCCCCAGTTCTCTCAAGACAAGTCCTACAAAGGCAGTGGGTGTTACAGAACCCTGCAGCTAGTTAGGGTGTTACTATCATTATTATTTTTGCTCCAAACTGATTTTGTATTATACTTCCCTCACTTTCAGTAAGGTTTACAAAGTCATTCTGAAGGTTTTCCTTTTACATTAGAACTAAACGATCAACTGGAAGGTTTAACACCATTAAAATGACTAAACTGGGAGAATTATATAGATACTCAGGGCCACTTCTGAAGGGAGTTTTATAAATTAACAAGCTCACTGGCTACTTGTGTCGGCCCCAGGAAAAAGGAGACAGCAGGGATCTTTGCCCTATTTATTTCCTATCCAATTATTTTTTAATTCTTATATCTTTCTGCCTTGTAGCACCAAGACTAATTCTTTAAAATTTCGCCTGTACATGAAGGATAACTATTTTTCATTTAACTTTTATAAAACGCCAGACTTTGGCTCTTTATGTCAAGTTTCTGTTGTCCTTATCCATGGCATAATTATAAAAATGTCTTTTTTCTCTCTTTGTTTTTTTTTTTTATGTTTTTGAGACATGGTCTCTCTCTGTGACACTGGCTATCCTGGGACTGACTATGCAGACCAAGCTTGCCTCAAACTCACAGAGTTCCTGCCTTTGCCTCCCAAGTACGGAGAGTAAAGATATCTGTCACCATGCCTGGCAGAAATGTCTTTGAAAAGCTGTGGGATGAAATATGTGAGCTATGATTCTTCTATCCTAAGCAAGGAAAGCTTACAAAGTCTTTCTGTATAGCCCAGACTGGCCTCAACTTCATGGCAATCCCTCTGCCTCACTCTCCCATGTGCTAGTATTGTATCTGTCATTGTGCTTGGCAGAGAAACTGTTGGTTTTTGTTGTTGCTGTTGTTTTGTTTGTTTTGTTCCCTCCCTCAAGGAGCCAGATGACAAATCTATTAGCTCTTCAAGTCAGGATTGTCTGTTGCCATTACTTTGCTTTGCTATTGTGTCATGAGCATATCTCAATGTCTGTATTTAATAGAGCCATTTACATGTGTTGGCTAGACTTTATACAGGGTTCAGTTTGCCATCATCGTCTTTAAAACACCTACTTCATCTGTGCTGACAATGCTCCCTACAAGAGTCATAGACCATTTAATTAAAACATCTTTTGAATTGTTTGTTAAGGTTGTCCAAAGATTCCCCAAACATTACAAGTTGTTACTGTTTCCCTTGGCTTCCCTCAGATGTGGAAGGTAAGTCCCTATTTCTGAAGACACTATGCATATCAGACACAGGGCTCAGAGGCTCCTGACTTGAAGTGTCTTGAAAGCCTCCTCCTAAGGACTAGCTTTCATAGTACCAGAAGGTACCACAAGCTTCCAAAGGAGGGAGGCAACTAACAATCCTACCCTGTTGTGATTGTGATGCCTACAAACCACAAGAGGTAGCAGCATGGCAGGATGAGCCTAAGGGTGCAGCAGTGGTGTGTATACCTTGGCAGTAACCAGCCACTCTCTAATTGGACTGAAGGCCTGTCCAACCAGAGAAACATCATGCCTGCTATTAGAAATCTAGCCAATCACCCTGGAGTAGTACAGTCATGAACCTTGGAGGAGAATCTACAATCACCATTTTACTAAACCAGCATAATCCCCAACTTCAATCTAAATATTTGTCCTTATATCCACACGTAAGTGCAGTTCTCACCATTCATCAAGTTGTTCTCTTTGCAACAAACAAATGGACACTGTTGCAGAAACCCACAATCAATCAAAATGCAGAGTTGTGGAGTCTCGTCTCAGCTAAGAAGCATACAACACAACTCCCACATCTGAGACTCAGGGACCATTCTCGAAGAGGAGGAAGACATGGGGTTTTCTGTGAAACTGTGTCTCCTAGGAATGTCAGAGGCTATGCCCATAAACTCTTACCAATATGGCTGCCTAAACATGACCTGAGCAAGCCCATCACATATAAACATGCTAACATGGATGGGGGAAAGCTCCTGAGGCCTCAACCCTTAAAAAAAAAAAAAAAAAAAACTACAGGCAACTAAGGAATGCTGAAAGTAGGAGGAATAATCTTCCGCAGGGAAGAGCACACCAATTAGTTATCCGAAACCAAGTGGTCAGCCTTGGAAACATATACATATAGGTAACAGTATACTGATGGAGCTGATTGTATTTGTGTGTATAGGTAACAACAAAGAATAAAGAGAACATGCATTTTCAGGAGGGCATGAGAGGGTTGCAGAGAGGAAAAGGAAGAAGGAAATGATGTAATTATCATCCCCCTTTTTTTTTTTTTTAAAAAAAAAAAACAGCCATACATTTTTATTGAAATTGCAGGGAAAACTTAGAAACCTGATGCAGAATAAATAGCTGTAATTTTCCAAAACATTGATTACTGCTCATATACCTTACAGGTACATAGAATCCCTGGCTTACTAAATAGATTTTCAGTAAGAGAAAGACAGTGATATTTTTCTCTAAAGCTTTCTCCTTTTTTCCTCACAGTTTTTGATGTTATTTATTATGTCTGAAAATGTATATGGCTTGGGGGTCTTGCATCCTCTGGAATATAATAAACTAGTATTCTGCTCTTAATTACTTCCCATAATTATTTAAAACAAATAATCCACATGAGACTTTTTTTTAATGTACTCATGTTTCAAATATAGTTTAAAAGTTAAACGTAAAATGTTTTATATTGGTAAGATTGTTTGATATTCTGAATTCTTATTGAATTATTGATTTGTAATTCAATCAAAATTGAACGATAAAAATAATCATTCTATAGCTTCCTATTACAATGTTAGGCATCCATTGAAAGCGTGAGAGGATTCAGCATAGTTTCAAATTCTTTCATAAGGCTAGAAGCATTTTATGTGTCTCTATCAAGTTCCCTGTGAAAGGAAAGACTCAGCATGGGAATATTTCATTCAGTAGGCACTAAAGGGCTTATTGTGCTTTGTCTGGCTCTAAAATACTTCAAATTGCTTAGCTGAAATAAGTCAAATTCAATATGTCAAAAAGTTGGAAACTGTTGTATGGTGAGACTTTCATCTCCTTTGTAGTAAAGTTTTAAGATCTATAATATAGTCTCTATATCTTTCTATAGAAAGGGTGTGTGTGTGTGTAAATCAGATGAGTATGTTCCACGAGTCCAAAAGCTATATCATTTATGAGGCAATTAGGAATGTACCAATCAGAGAGACCACAGAGCCACTAAGTTTCAGTTGTTCTTCTAGGGTTGCCATGGAGTTTGGTTTATTGATAACAAAGAGGATGAAGAGACTCTGAAGGAGAGAGGTCCAGATGGCAGCACTTTACTGCCCAAAGCCAAGAATAGAACACCTTAACAAGGGCACATTCCAGTGTTTCTTCAAATTCACCCAATTCCTGCCCTGGCTATAATAGTAGATCAAATTATATTGTATTTGGGGATTGGGAGTGTGGCTCAATGATAGCATGCCTGCCTATTGTATTGAAGGCCCCAAGCTTGTCTCCCAGCAGAAGGAAAAATAAAATCACATCTGGTGATGTTGATGGGGACGAGCATGTATTCGTGCTACTCTGCAGTTCCTGAAGAACATGGCAAGCAGTGTGCAGTACATGCCTCATTTAATCCACCGAGCACTCATGGCTTGTTGTGCATGATGGGTGTCTCCCTAGCACAGATTAGCATACCTCTTCCCTCATAGTTGCAGACAGCAATTGGTCATTCTTCTCTATCTCAACCAGAAAAGACTGAAAAAGATAATCACAATGTTTGTGTTTCCATGGAGCAGGCAGTATATGTCTGTACCTTAGTCCTAGGTCTGTGTTAACCTATGCTTTCTGTTATTATACAGCCAGATGAGACTGAACTATGTGGATATCTGATATACAACACCCTATGGGGCAGAGGGGACGAACAAGGAGAGGTTAACGTGCTGGAGACACAGGTAAGACACATGCAGTTCAGAGTGTGGGGGTTAACATTGGTGATGAACTGGGTGTAGTGGCACATGCCCTTGAATCCCAGCACTGAGAAGGCAGAGGGATTCTTGTGCATTTGAGGCCAGTCTGGTCAATATAGATACTCTCAGGTCATCCAGGGCTACATAGTAAGACCTTGTATCAAACAAATGACCAAAGCAACTCTTCAACCAAAGAGAAACAAACATTAACAAATCATAATCCTGATGCTTGATTGTTCAATAGTTAAGAGAAAATATTTCTCTTTTAGAGGAACCTTGATTCCTTGCACCCATGTGAGATGGTTCACAACTGCCTGTAACTCATGCTCCACATGGAACCAACATCTCTGGCCCCTACGGGCACCTAACTCGTGTGCACACAGTCACACAGACAATTAAAAAAGAAAATAAACTTCAAAATTGCTCATTATCGAGAGTCCTTGTACTCTTGTGGAATTGAAGGGTTCAGCTTAGTCAAGGCCACTTAGTCATCTCTCCAAAAACACAAATTACTGTATTTTGCCTCTTCTACTAATATTTCTATAGAACCTTTTGTTTATGGTCATGATATAATCAAGGAATACGATCCAGAGTATATTGCAGATGAAATAGTCTTGTTGCTCTGAGTGGAGCAGCATTCGTGGAGGAGGGCTGCAGAAAGTTGGAGATACAGTAACAGCTTGAGCCATATGATTGACAAACCCTCTGATGCTGTATCCTACTGACAGGAAAGAGACAGCATGGCCCAGTGTGTGTATGGGCACATTACAATACCGCCTTTGATGTTTCAGTGTAATCCCACACCACCAGCAACAGAGACAGCTGTGCCTTTTGATAAAGAGTAGAGATAGAATTCTGAACTAAAGGACTCCACAGGGAATGGATCTATCCATTATGACCTGGGTTCTATAGATGCATGGAGTGATCACTCCATGCGGGCCCAGCAGCAGTCCACCACAGGACCAAAGTGTGTATCTGAAATCAAACTTAGTAAGACCCAAAGTCACAAGGTAATGTCATGAACAAGCTGACTCCTATGTCACCTATCACAATACTAGAAGCCCCCACCCTCAGGACAATATCGGGAGGGGTATAGCCAATTAAAAGGGGGAGGGAAAACCTGAATGTGCTTTATGTGTTAGCTAGCTCAGTGTTGGGAGCAAATTGTAATGGCCAATAATTTTATTACTCTAGGAGTGAGAAGGGCAAAAGAAGTAGTGAGGAAAAATTGTTTCCATGGATGAAGTAGTGTATCTGTGGAAGGACCAATGCCTCGGAACAGGAACACGGGTGTAGGAATAGTAGACTAACTAATAACAGGCTGGTTTGGGAACCTGGGATGAGGGACTGGAGAATTGTAGACAAGCATGGCGGTGCAGAATGGTGTGTAGATGTTTGACTCTATTAACAAACACCGGAAAGCATCCATCACTTGAACAACCAAGTAGACAAGTGTTTGAACTTGAGGTACTGCCTCATGCATAGAGGAGTCAGGTGCTAGAGGCAGAAGTTATACCTGAACTCCGTGTCATGGTTCAGCCACTGGAACCTCTGAAAGCCTAAGTTATCAGCCACAGAGCAAAATCATTCCAGTGTGATGTCTTGTTCAAGGTGATGCTTTAGCTAGCTATGTCCTTAGGATGGAGGGACAACATGCACCTAACATGGGTAGTAGCATGTTCAACATAGGAATTTTAATGCCTTCTTTTTGAGAACAGCCTATCATTTCTAGCCTATTATTCATGGCTACTAAATAGAGTAGACATAAACTTATAATATTTACACATTAATATAAATAAATCATGATGTCAGGTTGCCTAACTCAGGTAAGAAGAGCCAACCCAAATATTGTCTTGTTACCCTACAGCTGAGGCATTCAATCAGTAGTGCACACAAAGTCTCTTGGTCTTCTTAAGCATGTAACACTAGTTACAATACATACATACTATGTATGTGTGTTGAATAATTGTAAGGAAAACAATTGATCTGGTTAATTATCTTCACCATTATTGTGGGTTTTTGGAAAGTTAACATTTTAATGAGAATTATAAAAGTTGTATTAGCTTTCCTGTTTTAAGGAATTCTATAACATCCATGTTTCTTAATGACTGTATGCCAACATAGACACACCAAACACTGCTTAGAACCCACTGGGAAGTCCTCAGGGGCTGATGGCACGTAAGGATGAGTTTGTGTTTCAAATTGTCATTTGGTGTTCTCTTTTCTGGTTGATGTGCTCACTGCCCTACTTCTGGTCACGTATTTTGAGCTAATAGTCAAGGTTGAAAAGAAGAGAAACTGTTCTAAATTAAGGATGTCTGTTTGGTGCTATCAGGGTAAGGCAAGCCTCTAAGCTAATGAACACTGGGCTGGGTCCCTGGAAAACATAAACTTTTCCTATTACTTTTGTTATAGTCTTTTACCCGATGGCATGTAATGGTTATTCTAACCCTGACGGAACTTTTAATTTCAAATGTCAGGCACTATGTATGCATATTATCTGGCTTTTAGTTTAAATTATCAAAGAGAATATAAAAGATGCAAAATCATCAGGCTGTGAGCATGGTGGCTTTTTACATATCATCTGTGGAGACAGAAGCTGTAACAGCATACTTTGCAAGTTAAGGTTTCTGTTTGTAGTTAAGAATAAGGTCCCATGTGTCCTGTGGCAAAGTCATTATAAGTTAAGTTTTCTATTTGTATTTAGGAATAAGTTCCTGTTTCTTAAGATCTGTGTAACATAAAAAACAGATTTTTACAACCTGCTTTAAACTTTGCGACCCCATTCACATGGTGTAAATCCTTGCTTTGTTCTTCCTCTTTCATTGATTTTTGGCAATATCTAATAGCCAACTACTTTGCCCCTATAAACACTTTATCTCTCCCTAAAAGGGACCTCAAGGGGCCAGCAGGGCTGTCTCCTGACTTAGGGAGAGGAGCTGGCTGGCCAGTCCCAGGTGCACCCCGAAATGAAAGCTTGCTTACATCAAAAAATTGTGGATTTGGTTTTTCTCTACAAAATTCTCAGGTTTAACAGAGTCTTGAGGCATAAGAGGACTCAGATCACCTGTGTGGGTGGCCAATCCTGGAGAAAAGAAGTCACATCCTGTTAGTGCCAGCTTAGTCATGTCTAATCCTGTTGAAGGTTACCGCAAATCGGTTTCCATCCTGGCTTCTTGCTTTTGACAATCAGGGAGGTGGGAAATCCCTCACTCTACCCCCAAGTTTTCTTATTGTTTTCTGTATTCAAGGTTGTATTAAAAACAGATTTCATGCCATTTTGGTGAACACGAATGCACACATCCGTATGAAGCAGTTTTCATTGAGACATGATGATGGATCAGCTTCAAGGAACATGGAAAGCAGTTTCTTGTGAAAATTTTGAAAACTACCTGAAGGAGCTGGGTGAGCCATGCTTATGTGTATATCATGTCAAGTATGGAAGATGCTTTGATGGCGTGTGACTTGCTGCCTGTGAAATAAGAGTGATTTTTCACATAGAGAGAGAAAAAAAAATGTTGATCCACCACCAAGCTGCAGTTCTGTGCAAACTCAATTGAGGCTGGTATAATCTCTCCACGGATTCATAGGGACAAAATGCATACACACCATTTACTGAACAGAGAACTATTGTAGTAGATAATTTATGATAAAAAACATACTTTAAAAAATTGACTGTTTTTATAAGCATTTGCTCTAATATTGAGGGAGTGCTGTTTTCTCACTTCTGGTGGCTGCTTGCATTCCTTGGCACATGACCCCAGCACAACTTTTGTTGCCATTTTCATACCTCTTTCCTTCAAAAATTATTATTATTAACTATTACAGTGTGTGGGGGAGCACATGCGTGGAGAGGTCAGAGGACAACTTTGTGGGAATCTTGGTTCTTGGCTTCTACCTTTGTGGACTCTGGCATTGAACTGCAGCCACAAGGCCTTTCTTCCCCCTCTGGGCCATCTCACCACCCCCTCCTTCTTTCCCTTATGAGCACACTGGGATTGCACTGAGGGCTCGCCTACCATCCAGCTAATCTCTTTATAATCCTGAGCTACACATCTGCTGATTCCCCTAAACTACAAGGCAATGTCCACCTACAAGGTTCTAGGACTCAGGATATGAATAATTTGGAAACTATTCTCCAATCTAATATAAGTTGTGATTATATGCCAAGAGGAAACACGAAAAATATATGTTGCGATTCTAAGTCACCTGCTAGAAATCTACCCTAGATATTGTCACCTCTGCAATAAAGATAGATATTTGGATTCGCATAGCATGAAGTCTGCTTATTGCAGAAGCCTCCTCCTTAGGAAAGAATTATACAGATAGAATGAGTTCTCAAAGGGCAGCCACAGGTGTAACTCTTTGTCCATTGTCTTCCCTCTAGGAGTAGGAAGAGCCAAGAGGAAATTAGGCTGCCTGGCAAAACCCATCGTGACCATCAGTACAGAAGAAGATGTGATCACCATCAAAACCAAAAGCATCTTTAAAAACAGTGAGGTTTCGTTCAAGCTGGGAGAAGAGTTTGAAGAAATCACACCAGGTGGCTGCAAAAAGAAGGCGAGGCCTATACCAGACATTCAGAGAACTTGCACATAGATGCTAATTAGAAATATTGTATTAAGCAGCATCAGTCAACATACACCTCAAGAGTTTCTTAGGCAAACTTTTGCCTAAACATTAACCTGATGATGTTGAAAGCAAATATGCATTAAGATCTCTTAGGAACCTTGTATTTTATCCTAGGCTATTTTATCCTTGGAAGGTGTGAGATATATTTTGTTGCTTGTTCGAGTTTCATTTCTGCTGATGACACAAACACCCTGACAAAAGCCAACTTAGAAAAGACAGGCTTTATTTGGCCCACAATTCCAGGTCACGGGCCATTATTTCAGAGAAGTCAAGGCAGGAACTTAAGCAGCTAGTCACATCACACTCACAGTCAAGAGCAGAGAGAACACAAACATATTCTTGCTTGTTTACTTGCTCTCAGGTAGTTCTTTTCTCTCTTACACTGTTCAGGCTCCTCCACCCTCTCCTCTTCCTCCTCCCAGCAAAGGAATGGTGCCCTACACAGGGCAGGGCCTTTTTAACCAATTAACAATCAGGACAATCTCTCACAGACACTCCCACAGGCTGACATGATGGAGACAATTTCTCAGTAAGACTCTTCCCACATGACTCTAGGTCCTGTGAAACGACGGGTACATTTCCCCTAGGTGGAGGAAGAAAATCTTTGGTGAGCACCTGAAAATACTCCTTAGACAGAGACCCTGGTGCTCATGCTCAGTGGACCACATTTGGAGAGTGATTGATCTAAGATAGTCTTTAACCCTCTCAAAAACCAACATTCCCCTTTTCGTTTTGTGGGCTTCACTTGTGGAATTTTACAATGAACCTTACTTGCATTGACTGATACAGATGAAGTTTTGACTCCAAAACAAATGAGTCAGAGGTTCTCATTGGCTAAAAACAATTAGAATTATTTCTAACTCAGAACACATATGAAGTGTTGGGGTAGAGATGAGGAGGTGTGGGAGAGTGTGTGTGTGTGTGTGTGTGTGTGTGTGTGTGTGTGTGTGTGTGTGTATGTGTATGTAAAGAGTTTTTGCTGCTTTTAATCTCTCAGGGACCCAGGCTAAAGAGGTCCAAATACTTTGTTCCTTGTATCTTACATGTACCATGTAAGTGGGGTCTCCTCAGTCAATAAGGCAGAAAAATAAACTCTAGATGGTTTATTTTCATAGCCTGAAAGTGACACACATACACAATTTCTATTTGCATCTATAGCATTTATTTATAATATATATTTCCATGCATTTTATTTATACCATATGTATATACCGTACATGTATTTATGTATACTAGAATGTACCATCTCAACAATTGCATTTGTATCTGTTTCACAGAATCCAGTGGCTAGTGTAAAATAGTTGATCAACAAATCCTTTCTGTTTGAGTGGAACGACCTCAGAAGAGGACTGTTAATCTCTGCTAAGAGCAATATTCTGATACGAGGAATTATTACAGTCTTTGACAGAGAGTTACTTAATAAACATGAGACTTCAAATTCCAGTACATGTAAATTGAAAGAACTTTGACCTGGAACAATTAATAAAGGCATCTGAGATATCTGTGATAAATTTTTTAAAAAGAGACTAAAGAAACAAGTGCCATTATTAAAAACTTAACGTTGGGAAATATTTTTGGGTAAGAAAAGGAAGGGGAACCTTCCCCTTAAACGTCACTGGGACTTTGAATTAATCTCACGTTGTTGAAACTGATACCCTTTTGCGATGCATAAGAATAAGACCTTTAGACTGTAAAAGAGAGTCTCACTTCCTTAAGTCACTTTCATTCTTATAAATCTTTCCCTCCAAGAATCACCCAACAAAGTACGGCTGAAAAGGGTTTGAAGGAAAACGTTGTGAATTATGTTAAATCCACAGTGTCACACCAGACGAGAAGATTTCAGCGCCTCCTGAGACATCAGTGCTCAAATGCGTCAACCACCGATTCTGTTTTGCAGAGTACGGTGACGATAGATAATGACTCGTTGGTTCAAGTTCAGAACTGGGATGGCAAAGAGACCACAGTCCGCAGAAGTCTGGTCGATGGGAAAATGGTGGTGGTGAGTGTTTCCTCGCTCTTTCCTTGATTCCTGTAACATCTACCAGAAAAGCAACCTGTCCTAAAGTGTTGCTTCTTTTCTCTTACAAGAGTTGGGAGGAAACTTTTGCAGCTAACCGTATCTTCCCAAGACCTTGAAATCCATACGGATTGAGGAGTTGAAGCTCCAAAGACAATTAAAAAAAATGATGTGTTCCCTGATTCTCCCACTCACACACGAATGAAAGCAAGCATGGACTTGTGCAATAAAGGTTTCAACAGCGACAGAAGGTTGTTGCCCTCCTCTGCCCTTTCACAGGACTGACGAGTCACTGTGTAGTAGAAAAGGAAGTTTAAGTCAGAGAGGTGTGAAGCGGAGGTGCTGAAGTGCCTCTCAGTGTACGGACGAGTAAACACAAGTAAGGGCAAGTGTGTGTTTCTACAACACCCCCAGCTTATTATTAACTTAATCCCCACTATGATTCCATGAAGCAAAACTAACTAACCTATCTAACCCGAGAACCCAATTCAGACACTGACTTACCTACACATAGAGAGCTAGAAAGTGTGGTGGAGGTGTTGGGATTAAAACTCACTTGACTGAATGCCAGTTTACCTTATTCATCCATCATCCATCTATCTATCTATCTATCTATCTATCTATCTATCTATCTATCTATCATCTATCATCTATCTATCTATCTATCATCTATCTATCTATCTATCATCTATCATCTATCTATCTATCTTTCCCTTTTGCTTCTCTAGCAAAGCTTTCCAGGTCACCTTCCTCACTCCTAGAGAGGGGTGGAGGGAAGCCAGGCAATAATTCTTATCCCACACTCTACCAGCACCAAAACTGTAAAAAGAAAAAAAAAAAGGCTATCTATAGCAATCTCTGACATAATGTAACATCATAGTTCAAAGGAAAGATGCAAGATATGCATTGAGAAGAACAGAAAGGTCTACCCTCACTCTTAATATAGGACATTTTTCTTTCTGTAAGGGAGGTTGAATTTTATTCTCTGTAACATGAAAAAGGAAGGATTAAGAATGAGTTTCTTTCGTCTTATAATGGCATTAGCCACTAGGCAAACGATGGGGTAATAATAGCAATTAATATGTAGTTCGCTAGGAAGAACGCTAGACTCAGAATCTCAGGTTTTATCTCTCTCAATCAGAACTTTGGTTGAGTCATTTAACTTTCCTAGGACTCAGAATTCTTTAAGTGGTAGGTAATACCTTCACAGAAGTCTTCCTGAGAGAATAGAACATCATGTGAATTTGTCTGCACTCTGAAAACCATGCAATGTGACATCCATGTAAATTATTATACCTATTTAAAAAGCAGGCAGTATGTAAAATAGCAAAAATGGCTTGATGTAGAGCCTCAAAACACTGAGTAAAAGCTTCAGATTTCAAACTGTGTCCCATTCTGTTCTCATATCTCTAAATTTATAATTGCATATCCCATATATATGGGCCTGCTATGGATAACATCTGTATAAGTAGTACCTATCTGTATAATCTAATATAGGTCTCTTTAAAAACTTTCCAGAATTGTCATATGTAGATAGCACTTAGTTCATATTTTCTACGTGTCCATTTTAGTCACTTTACTGAATGATTTTCATCTTCTACATTCTAGGAAAGTGCAGTGAATAATGTCACCTGTACCCGTACATACCAGAGAGTATAAGAGCACTCAACCTCAAGGTCTTGGTGTTCTCAACTTTTTATCCAAACTACTGATGTTATTTGAATAAAATTCTCAAGTGAAATCTTATGATTCTTTGCATAAATACCAACACATGGCTCACCTTTTAAAAATATGGCTGCATGATAAGAGTATTTTAGCATTGGAATCTGTGGGGGAGTAGTAGCCTCATCTGCATAGTACAGTTGGGATCAGATGTTGAAAGAGTACTTCATGCTGATTTTTCCCTCTTTCAATAAGCACACCTGTAATCCCATCACTCAGGAGGCAGGAGGCAGGAGGATTTTAAGTGTAAGCCATAGCAAGAATAAATTAGACCAAAGAATAAATGAATACAAAGTTATTTAAATACTAGAGCTAGTCTTAAATATTTTCTACCTAGTAAAAGTTTTTATATGAAGTTATCAGAAAAAAATAAACTTAATAAGAGGGAAGACTTATTTTGGTTCCTGGGTTCAGAGGCTTTAGTCTGTGACTGAATGGTTCTTTTGCTTTTTTGGTCTGTGGTGAGGTGGGAGCGTACTATTCTCATGGGCCAAGGAGGAAAGGGAGAAGGGGGGGGGAATCAAGAGGCTCAAACCCCCTTGAAGACCAAGCCCCCCAGTGACCTAACTCCCTGATGTTGGGCCCGAGTGGCATCACTTCCTAATAGCTCGATAGCCTGGGAATTTGGGACTAATTCACAATCCATTCCTTAGCACAGATTGGTTTTTGAACCGTGCTTCAGCTATAGTCACTGTGTTTAACATTTTGTCTGAGTAAGTTCATCTTCTCTGTGAGATATTTATAAATGCCCGGACTAAGATTCAGAGGGCTTAAAAATCCTGTCTAAAGATCCTCAGCTGATCAATACCAGGGCAGAGTTACAAACTAAGCTTGTTACTCGAAAATCTGTATTCTTAGCCATGGTGCCAGACACGTCCCTAGAGATAAAAGTAATAATTAATAGTGTTCCTTAAGGTGTCTTTGTGTGTAGTAACAAGAACACACAGCTCAAACTATTAACTTGAGAGCTGGCAAGGAGGCTCAGCAGGTAAAGGATCTTGGCACAGAGCCCAGTAACCCGTGTCTCATCTTCAGGACTCACATGGTAACAGTGGAGAACAGGCCCCTGAAAGTTTTCCTCCAACCTCCACGTATGTGCCTGTAATTCACGTGCATGTGGATGCACACGCAGGCATCCATACAGAATAAATAATTGTAATGAAAACATTTAAAAACCTGAAAGTATTAACTTGAACTTGTAAAGCCTGAGAAATCTACCCCACCTATACTCTCATGTTCTGAATGATCAGAAAGATAACCTTCCTCAGCTGTGGATGAAAGGAGTAGAGACAGCCAAGCCTTGAGTCATTAGTCACCTGTGTGAGACACAATTTCCAGGAACTGTTGCTCAATCCACTACATGAACGATCGGATCTAAGGACAAGAGGCATGGCATCAGACTCAGCGAAACAGGAGAGTCCCTAGGTTTTAGGCTAGCATTTACAGATTAGTGTTTTGTCTGGGAAGACTGGTCAGTGTTGTATATATTTAGGAATATATATATATATGTGTGTGTGTGTGTGTGTGTGTGTGTGTGTGTGTGTGTATGTGTGTGTGTATACACACACAGTATAAGGATGACATTTAAATATACTTTTAGCACTGGGCAGGACTCTGAGGATCCAAGAGTAGAATTCTTCATTCCACAGGCTATGGAAATGGAGGGACCCCAGAGAGGAAGGTGGTGGGATTCCTTTTGTATTATGTGAGCTACCAGCCGTGTCATGTCCCTGTGCACAAAATCAAAGAAAACCAGAGCCACAGTTCAAGACCATTGTAAGCAAAATTGGTTTTTTTTTCAAAGTTTTTTTTTTTTTAAAAAGGTCTTGCTACGTAGCATGGGTTGGCCTTACACTCTCAGCTTCTTGTATGTTAAGACTACAACTATACACCACCACAGCTGGCTAAGTTTGGGGGCATTTGGAGATGGAATCTCAGTGTGTTGCTCAGACTGGCCCCGAATTTCTGGATCAAGTCATCATCCTGTCTCAGCCTCCTGAGAAGCTGGGGCTACAGGCACACACTGCCTTGACCAGAATTGTTGACGAGAGAATTACATAAATGAACAGAACACAGTCTAAAGCCAGGTACAGACAGAGCTCTGGCAGAATCATTTAAGCTTTATGGCAAAGAGCTAGATAGTCCTCACTCAGGAGATGACACTTCTTTGCATAAAACTTACGGCTAAATTTTAATTATTAGCAATTTTCAGACGGCAAAGAAACCAAAACAAAACAAAAAAACAAGCAGAACTTCACGCCGCATGCCACGTGCTCCTCTCTTGCCAGGATGGCCCCAGAGAACACCTTGAAAATCACCTTTCTATTCGCTTCCTGTCTGCTAGTCCTCATTTTCTGCTGGTTATGCCCAGCCTTTTCATACTAAAAGTTATCTACCACCATCATTGCCAGGAATTAGGTATTTAGCATCCCATTACTCTTACCGAGACGCAAGTCGGCATGGAGAAAGATACAATTATTGCGTACAGCTGTGATTTGGTAGTCAGTTTAAAATCACATCAGTTACTTCAGATAAAGGGTCGCTATCTTTAAAGAAGCTTTACTGAGACAGAGCCACACAATAAAGCTCACTTGTTAAAATACTAGCTCAGTGGTATATCGAGAGTATTGGTAAAATTATCAGTCATGATCTATTGCAAAACACTTCTCATCACCCTCCCCTTGACCGAAAACAAAAACAAAAAAACCCAAACCTAAGCAACAACAACTAAAAAACAAAACCCATATCTCTATGAGTCAAGGGAGTATTATTTTTCTTGATTTTTCAGTAACGGATTTTGTGGTCCTTGAATACCAAGCAGCCATTTGTCATGGGAAAGGTACTGTCTTATGCTTGTCAGTCTTTGCATGGTCTATTCCTTTAAGGAGAGACTAAAATATGTTTCAAAACAATGAGGTTCTGGTATGTCCTGAGTCGCAAACACCTGGTTAAGACAGAACAACCCAGCCACAATTACTTGAGTCTAGTCTGTAGCATCTCTCTTCCTCTGCAACGTAGCCTTGCATTATCTGTCTGTTTACTTCCTAGATAGTTAAAAGTTATGCTCCTCAACCACGTCCCATATTTCTCTCAAATATATCTTAATGACTAAGATTTAGGCTGGAAATATAGTGGAGTAAAAGAGAACTTGCCTCATGTGTGCAAGGCCTTGGATTTGATCCCTAGCACCACAAGTAAATAAAACACCCTGAGGATGTCATGAACTGGAAGCTTTGCATTCCTGATGTGAGCTTGCATCAGTGGTGTACTGCACGCACAGATGAGGGCTACTGGGGGGAGCATGTTTCTAGTGTCATTGCTATCACAGGATTAGGGTTGCCCCTGTGTCCTAAATAGCTAGAACACTGGCTAAAATATCAGAAGCAGATGTTTTCGAAGATTAGAACATAGGAAATCCAAAACCATGATGTCTTCGGAAAGGGAAGTATTTAAAACGGACCTCACCACAAACACAGCGTTTTGCTTAAGCACAGCACTGATGGCAGTGCTGAGACTCGATAGTAAGAGCAGAGCAGCCTCACTGCAGTTAAGGTGCCTGGAAGAGGTGGGTAGAGTTCTGGATAGAAGGGAGGCTACAGAAAGTGGAGATGTGCCAGTAAGGGGTAAGGGTGCCCCGTGCACACACACAGTGAAAACTTCAGTGAAGCCAGGGACCAGTGGCCCGTCTGCTGTGGGTTGAGCCCTCGGCAGACCTCAAAGAGGGCAGGGAGTGAAGCTGAGGCTAGGTGGAGCAGACTTTCTACACTCAGCAGGGCATTGAGCGGAGACCCAGAAGTGACTTGTCTTGGCAGTAGAACTAACCTACTCCCAGAGCAAAAGCTATGTCAGAGTCAGTTAAGCTTAAGGCTTGGACAGACTCAAGTGAGTTGTGATGGATGGGTTAAATATGTTCTAAATACATTGTGTACTTTTATGAAATTCTCAAACAATAACTAAAAACATAATAATAAAATGACCTTTAAAAGAATAAAGGAAAAAGAACAATGTCCAACACTCCTTAAATGAAGATAACAAATGCGTAGGCACTCAGTAAAACTACATTTGTATTGTCCATGCTCCAATCCAAAACTGTTACATAAGACAAGAAACAGGAACAGAGTCTATAAATAGAAGAAGACCTTATTTTGAAACAGATCCAGAAATGACGGAGCTAATGGAATTAGCAGACATGAACTTTAAGTTATAAATACGCTCAAACACGGACAGAGTTTGTGACTCTGAGCGTAAGAGATTAATGGAAGATGACAAACATTGAGAATAAAGCCAATAAATTATCAGAAATGAGCATTTACTACATAAGATTAAGAACAATTAGAGCCCTAAGGGGAAAAAATGGTACGCTTGAAGACACAGCAAAAGAACATATCCAGGCTGACACACAGATTCAAGTTAAGGCTGGGAACGTTTTGGAGTAGAGAAAGCCCCTTACCCCAGTGTAAACACCTTCCTGCCTTCCTGGAGGACCCAACTGATGACAATTCGCTAGGAAGGTGCCATCATTGCAGGATGAGGTCGCAGCTGTGAGACCTCAGGAGTCTACCCTTCAGGTCGTTCAGGGGAACGTATGTTCCAGTCCTCAAATGGTGGTGGCAGTACGCCATACCACCTGCCAAAATTCTTCTTAGGATAATCTGAATGGACTGGTACAAATAAACTCCGATTTATACAGATCCTTCCTATCAAACTCATCAGAAATGAAAAATGTGTGATGGCCTGGTTTAACCATTTGCGGTACAGAAAAGCTTTTTAAAAATGTTTCTCTACATTTATAGGTATCTTAAGGATTAATTTGCACATGACCATACATTCTTTAAAAGCAAAACTAACATTCCTTATTGATAAATTCCAAGAAAGAGGATTCTGGTTTGGATTCACTGTGTTCCCAGAAGGTAGAACCGAGGTTTCGCATAGCTAGAAGTGCCAAGTGGATCAAGGAACGATTCAGGCTTCTCTGAACATGAGATAGTATTTCCCATGGTTTTCCTCAAGGTGGCACTGTGTGCAGTAGAAAGGGTCACCTGTGTTATTCCTGACCCAGTCTTGAAGCCTTGATACCTGATCAAATTTTTCTCTTATCATTTAAGTCTTTAGAAACTTTCCCATCTTGTGTGTGTGTGTGTGTGTGTGTGTGTGTTTATGTTCTTACCCCCACCAAGTGTTAAGATTGAGTACTAATTATTGGCTATGCTAAATACATTCTCCATCTCATTTCTTTTGGATAAAGTACATGGCACTGGAATGGCTGGGTGTATAATAAGTGCACACTCGATGTTAAAGAAATGGACACGCTATCAGACATCCCACCAGCACTGTGTGAAGTGTCAGTTTTGTCACCTCTTTGCTAATGGACGGAACAGTCTTAACTTTGATCTGTCCTAATTGGCGCCTAGGCATGCCAGACTTTTCTAAGTCATCAATATCGTAGGTTGATGTATTTTCAGTATTTTACAAATTTCTCAAAACTTCTGACGTTTAGCTATAAAGGTAAAAAACAAGTAAACAAAGTAAACATAGGCCTTCTCTGAAATGGAAGGAGTAAAATCATGGTTAATTGTTTTCCAAAAGTTTACTCCCTATATAAGATCTGCGTATTTAGTGTAAGCCTTTTTCTAACTCTTCCACCTCCATGATATCTCTAACCGGGAGTCCTTAAATGACACTTGTAGAGGAACACTTGGAATTTTTATGTTAAGAGAAGCTTTTTAGTTTAACTGACTAGTCACTAGAGGTTTGAATTCCCACCCTAGCTGTGGTATAGTTGAGTTGAGATTGAAATGCTTGATGCAGGTGGCTATCATTTGGTTGAGTGCAGTCCTTTTGGCACCTGTATCTTGTCTTTGGGATTGAGTGCCACATAGGTTTATGTGAACTTTTGACTTTGGGCATAAAAGGTCTGAAGTCCTGAGAGTCAGTGGGCATTGGTTGGTGGTTCGTTGGTTGGGCTGCTGTCATTAGTGTGAGAACAAAGGTTGGAGAGATTCGAGCTTACGACAGCCTGAATAGAGGCTGTGAAGATTTCTAGCTTTCTCTCTTTCTGTATTAAGGCTGCTTATAAAAGTGGTGACGATTTCTATCTTTCCTTTCTCCTTCCCTAAATTGAGGGTAAAAGATTGTAGCGTACTGCTACAGAGAGTTTCCTTTAAAAGCTTTCTGTCTTTGAAATCTCTTTCAAAGCCTGACATTGCTAGGAAATGAACTAGGTTAATTTCAGTATTTTCTGAATACTGGATGAGCCCAGGGTTCACAGGTCTTGGGGGGTGGGGGTGAAATGTAGAGAACTGTGACAGGGTAGGGGTGGGGGTGGGGAAGGGCTATTAATGACCGGTACTTTAGGAGGATTTTCCCTCCTTTCTGCCCTCTTACAAAGCTGTACAAATTTCATATTATTCTTAAATTAAAACACTTGGCTGATCTCAGGGGAGCATGGAAGGGAATGGGGCTGTTCCAGCTCTGAAGACACCACTACCAGCCACAGACCTGCTTGTTTTCCAACTCCTGTGTCCATGTGATTGTCCAACACCCCCCCCCCAAATTAACTCAAACATAAAATAATTATGTTGATTATGACAAACGCAAGCCAGTATTTGTCAGCTCTGTGAGCACAGAGGAAATATCTTTTTTTCTAAAGGAAACAAAAGTATCTTCAATTGATTCCTTAGACAACACCCCCCCCACCTCACCCCAGGTTGTAAATAATGTATTCTTCTATTTTCTCTTGGGTTAGTGTTCAAATTTAGGACATAACATGAATTCAGATTCAGGAGGTACACAGATAGCATATAAGGTATAGGCAAATGAATTGGTGCTAAGAAGGAGGGTGATGTTAATTGCCTTATGGATCAAAGGTGGTCCACATTACAGCAATATTAGAGGAATGAAAGCAAGCACGAATAAGGGAGCTTCTCACCATTTCAAACTCTAGCTTCCTCTCCCTAGGGAAGTCATCTTGCATCAGCACCATTAGGGCCGTCAATGGGACTCTTACAGAAAGCATTCTTTGGGAGGCATGGAGTGGGTAGGTGGAGCTGAAATAGAATGAAATAGTTCATTGGCATTGACTCTTTCATGGCCACAGGGTGTTTTGTGCAGCCTCTGGCGAACCAGTGTACCAGGTAGTCAGTCTACGCAGGAACTTCCTGTTCCTTACAAACTAGGGGAGTATTTGCCACTGATGCTTGAGGTTCGGCACAGGTGTCTGCGTTGCTATGCTTCGGGCTCACCTGAATCAAATCACCAAACATTTCAATGCCTCAGTCTACTCAGCTGTAAAAAAAAAAAAAAAAAGTGACAGTTATGCTCACCTCATAGGGTTGTTGTGAAGATTAAAATGTTCAGTTTACATTAACATACTTGGAATGTTTCCTGGTACATAGGACACTTTATGAATACATGACATATAGCTATTACGAGAGAGACAAAAAATAATCACTTTTCAGCTCTAAAAGGAAACACAGAAACACAATGGGCGAATGAGAGGATTTTTCTAAACTCAAACTGACAAAATTTAAATCTTTCCTACCTTAAAATTACCTTATATACCTAAATTTGAGCTGGGAATGCTTTATGAACCTACCTGCTTTTGTTCTTTTTTCTAATTTTGTGGCTCTACCACTGTTAGCGTGTCTACCTTATTTCTTATGAGCATTCTTCTGCCTCTGTCTTATGACTTTGCTTCATTTTGCTCACGTCCTTGGGCCTTGTTAGTGTTGCTATGGTAACGTACATTGCTCTCCCCCACTTACTTCCTTCTCCTTTCCCTCCTCCCTCCTTCTTTCCCTTCCTTCCTCTTCTGATGTGTTCTCATGTATTACAGGATAGTTTCAAACTCACTATACAGTCAAGAATGACCTTGAACTCCTGATGTCCCTGACTCTAGCTCCTGAGTGTTCAGATTACAGGCATGTGCTACCATGCCTGGCTAATAGGATGCTTGGGATTGAACCCAGGGCTTCATGTATGCTAGGCAAACATTCTTTGGCTGAGCCATAATCTCAGGCCCAAGACAATTAGTTCTTTTGATGTGATCTTTGTTGGTTAGGACATAATGTAGACCTTTCAGAAAACAGAAAGTAGCTTTTCTGTTGTTTAATTAGTGCTTCCAATTCTGGGGTGCCTGCTTAGATTAGAACTACTGAAGTAAGAATGAGTTAGGGCAACAACTGGGTTATAAGAACCATAATTTTCAAGAGAATCTGTCATCAAGACATATGCAAAGGCATAGTGTTGAAACAAATATTTTGTTGATTAGAGATGATGAACTCGGTATGATTTTTGCATAATTGCAGCATTAAAAGAGGCCTTGGCTATTCTCCTTAATGCCTTTAATCAGTTTCCCAGTTTGTTACAGTATCAGTGGCAGAAATGAGACTAAAAACCCCAGGTTACCACTGCCTCATTTAATTTCATTATTTTAAAAGCAATTTAGAGTATCTTATGAAATTATTAAACACTTATCATTTATTATTATTTTCTTTGGGGACATTGTTCAATAACAAGCAGAGAACATGATCATGGTTTGTTTTGCCTTTTTGCACTTGAGTATGTAGTTAAGATGGCTTTTCACCCTCCTACCTCGGCTTCCCAAGTACTGGGATTACAGAGGTATATGACCATGCTAAGGTAAAACTATTTTAAATGACAATTTACAGGATTTTTATTAATCTCATCAACGAGAATAGTCCCTATTGTCAATAGAAGAGTCGTAATGGCGCGTTAGTAAAGATGGTCACCACAAAGCCATTGCTGTCTCACACCACATCGCTGATAGGAGTTTTAATGTGCCAAGCTTTCAGAGGACAAAGGAGATGAAGTCTAAGTAGGGTTAGATCCACAGAGATGATAGATATTCAATTACATTTTGGGGAGGGAATTGAATATATACAAAGAAGCAGGATTGCATTCTCAGAAATGATTGATAGGAAAAATAAATAATTGAATGTCAGGCTCCAGAATCATTGACTATCAGATATAAGATAATCAGATCCAACTTCAGGGCCCTAGGAATGTACTGTAATTTTTTTTTTTTTTGCAAGTAAAATCATCTAGGGAGATGATTTTGTTTAGGTAGATAAAATAATTAAGACCAAAATACACAGAGAAGTTAAATTAGGTGACTAAGTCCTTAGGTGATGGTTATTCATTGCATAGACGATTCTTAGTTATTTTTGATTCAGGATCTCAATGGGTAGCCTAGGGAGACTTGCAGTCTTCCTGCGCCAACCTCCCAAGTGCTAGGATTATAGGTATTCATCACTACATGACTTTGCATAAGCATAAAAGAAATATCTGTATGTGGGTTGGTGGAGCAGATTGAAAATCGATGCAGTTGTTCGCGGAGGCCAGAAGGGGGCGCTGGATCCCTCAGCGCTGATAGGCGATAGTGAGCCACCTGACCTGGGTGCTGGGAACTGAAAAATGCGTGCACTCTTACTCACGAGCCATCTCTCCAGGCCCTGAATAAGAACATCTTCGAAACATGTAGGCTTTTGAGCTCACATCCTAGAAAGTCCAACTCAACAGTGGGGGACAGAGCCCTCGTTTCTGTTTCCTGCAGGGTTTTCAGACAGTCTTTACATGGGAAAATTCATTGGAGAGATGGCGATTTGAAACAGAGGTCATCAGTGAACAGCCTGCGTCGCATTCCTATGTTAGGAAAGAAAATCTTGTCGAGTTTTCTTCAGCTCTGGGTAGATAGGCAAATATTTCTTTATCGCATCGTTGGTACTCCTTACCTCCCTTTCTTGTTCCCAGAACCCCTGTCCCAGCCAGAACATGGAGATTTGCTATCCCTGGAATTTGCCACGCTCACCCACCTAACTCCTTGCGTGCACACCTCTTGCTTGGGAGACCTCAGGGAAGACTTGGCAGTGCTGAGGATCGTGAACACTGACTTGAAACCCAGGTTGAACCCTGTGTGTTTGGTCTGAGTTTTGGAGGAGCTTCTAAGCAGCTTCAGTTCGTCCAAAGTTAGATTCCAAGACAGAGAGAAAAACCTAATTAAAAATCTTGCCAACAGTCCATGCTTAGGTGTGATGGGTGAGATCTGACTTGGATATGTAGCACTGGCTGCTACCATGGGAACATTTTGTTTTTTTAAGGGTTTTTCACTCTATTGCCCAGGGTAGCTTTGAACTCATGGCAATCCTCCCGTTTCCGTGTTGGAACTTTATGTGTGTGCTATCGCTAAGACAGTGGCCAAGGAAATAGGTCAAGAAAAAAGGAATACAAGTCAATGCCTCCTGATGTGACCAAACTGGTTGCTTTAATTTCTTGTACTTCCTCCTTTACCACCTTATTTATCTGCTCTGAGTTTTTTGGGTTTTTTCTTGTAGTGGTTTTTAATAAACTGGGTCAGCAAGGAATTTTTCTATTTTGTCTCCTAGTCCCAATTTTGAGAAACTCCTACCCAAGCCTTTCTGCCACTTGCATCAGCCTTCTATTAATTTTCTAATTTAAAAAAATTACATTTATTTATTTATTTTCTAAGCCATAGACTGATCCCTGATTCCTACTTGCATTGTTCTGTTAGGGCTAACTTGACTTAGAAACAAACTTGCCCCTAGAGTTCCGTCTGATGACTTCTTGCTGTTCAACACCTTGCAGGACTCACCCAACGTTCCCTCACTCCTGTCCAAGCTGGGCTGGTCACACTCTAGTTGTTATATGTATGTGCATGTATATGCTCTGCCTCTCATCTCCTACCCATTAGGTCCTTCTCAGACTCAACCAACCTAGGTGGGCCTTGCCTCCTCCTCTACCCGGTAAGTGCTGAGTTCAGGCAACATTTCAGGCTTTCCCAGGCAAATGAGGGAGCAGCCCTGGCCTCCATGGGTCTGTGCTTCATAGTAAACTCTCCTTTTTCCTGGAGGTGGTTCACTGGTATTCACGTGCTACCCTTTCCATTGGGTGTTTAAGCAATAAGCACTATAGGAAGACTCAAGTTCTACTATGGAAAGAGCCCATCCCCCTTCCTCCTTGCAAGCTCTTTCACTAGAAGCCTGTTTCCTTCCTCCACCAGGATGAACTAAAGCAAAACTGAGCTGTAGTCAGTGCTCCCTGGAGAAACTTCCAGGAAGAAATTTTCTTTCACCATCTCCATTTAGAAGCCAATAAAATCCCCCTCTAATATATCCAATAGAAAAAAAAAAGGTATAATAAAAACAGCCACCAGGGGTTCATTAACCTAAAAAGGGTGGGGCCCCATCTGCTTTAAGGGAAGCACCATTTCCACTTTCATGCTTTCATTTCATAGTGAGCCAATATAAAGTGTGGACCATGAGATGCTGAAGACCAGAGTCCAACCTATGAGTTACAAGGGCCTCATTAGAGTCTAATACCATGGGCAAAACCTAGAAATCTTGCTGTTGGTTTTGTGTGTGTGTGTGTGTGTGTGTGTGTGTGTGTTTGTGTGTTGGGGATCAAACCCAGAGCCTTACATATTCGAGATGAGCACTCTACAACTGACCTACACCCTCCAGCCTCTGTCTTGTTTGAAATTCTGTCAATAATGTTGATATAGAGTCAGACTTAGGAAAGACTGCCAAAGAGTGAAGGCTCTCATTGTTTAAGTTGCCTCATTGGACATTTTTCTTCTGCCCTAACTCTCATCCCAAGCAATTCTTATAGATTAGATCCTTTTCAGGAGTAATCAACCACACACACCCTGGCAGATGGGCAGTAAAAAATGATGATCTTGGTTTTCCAAACTGGAAACACAGGCCTTACCTGGGCAAAGGGAGTTCCCTGGATTTCTGGGGCCAGTGAAGGAGGAGGGAGAACAGGTCTCTGATGCAATTGATTAGATCAAAGGGGATTTTTTGTCCCGTGTCAGGAGGTTTTCTGCATAATGTGTACCTTGTTGGACACCAGGTTATTAAGTGCTATGGTCATCTTGGCTGTTCCTCTCTAGGCTACCACTTACTGGCAACAGGGAAAGAGATGGGTCTTCTTTCATCTTAGCCTCTTTGTTTTCAAGATCTTTCTGTGGTTACTTGCATAAAATTGCAACCCAGCCATTCCTTTATAATTATACCAGGAATGGTCAGAGGAGTAATTATTTCATTTAGTCAAGCAGCAGAAGGATAATTCACCAGGAGGACAATTTTAGGCAATGGTTACTGAATCTGACTAAGTGTCCAGGCTCTGGGAATGCCCTTGCTAAGTTAGGCCTCTGTTCAATTCTGGGCCTTCACATCTGGGGAGGGATGGAGCCTCCAAGGCTATTTTTAAAAAGTTCCAAAGCCAGTTAGAGGATGAGTTCTGAGTAAGAACCACTTGGTTAGTGTTCTCTTGCGGAGTTCTCAAAGTCTCCCCAGGTGGTGGTGGGTGTAAAAGTGCATATTTATGTCCAGTTCCATGGGATTCTGTTTCTGGCTAAGGTACAAGAGTAGACATTCCTAACAGCCTACAGGGTGCTTCCGGGGCCAGTGGGCAGAATGTCACAGTGCTCTGTTTGGCAGGAAGGAGCAGAAGAGGAAGAGAACATGGCCCATTTGTGGGGTTCAGGAGTCACCTGTCTGGGCTAGCTGGGAAGTTTCTCTGATGTTGCACCTTCAGGAACCTCAGAAACTAATTTAACACACTTGCACACACACACACACACACACAGACACACACACACATATATATAGACACATACAGACACACACAGAGTCACAAGAGAGAGGGGAAGCAGGGAGAGGGAGGGAGGGAGAAGGGAGGGGACTTCAGGAACAGGGTGGGCTTCTGCTGTACTTTCTAATCAAAACATCTCCCTGGCTTTCCTGCCTTCCATGGCCCTTTGGCTTCTCTGCTTCCCTTTTAGCTCTAACTTTTTAATTTTTAGCTCTAATTTTTATATTTTTGCTGGAATTATTTTTATATGATGAATTTTTGTTTCTCCACTGTTTGCTATTTTCCCACACCAAACCTAGGTTCCTGTGCAAAGGATGTAAAGATTGTTATCATGTAGCCCTTGAGCATTAACAACCTCATCTTCTATGCTGATTCGTGGGTGATCCGAGAGTGGGGTGAAGAAACGCCTCTGCCTGCAACTTCCCCTTGATGACCTCTTTGTGCACTCATCGACTCTCGATTCTAGGCTGAGGTGTGATTCACTGTGGCTCTCCCAGTATGCCCCCTGAGTTTTGGACACACTTGTGTGAGAATGTTACTCTATAGTACATTTGTTTATTTAAAAGTTTATCCTCCTCGCTGCCAAGGCACCACATTTCGGTATTATCCCTAGTATCATCAAGAGTAAACATCAGTGTAGTAGCTATCCTGTGTCTCAAGGTGCTCTGCTTTGTGGTGCATACGAGTAAATTCCCAGTATGTGACTGAAGTCATCTGTGCTTGTGGAAAACAGCTGTCCAATGTGAGCAGATGGGCGTGTCTCCCTTGATAGTCAGGGCTTTATAGGAGGCACATACGCTTTCTAAATACTTGTTGAATGAATGAATGAGTGGTAACATAAGTAATGATGGACTTTTGAGAAAATTAAATAACTTCCACCGTTTCTACCCACAAAGCTGACTTCAGGGGATCCTGGGCAGTATTCCCCACTGTAGACAGGGGGAAAAGGGAGGGCTTTGAAGTGAATCCTCATATATTTTTTCCCCTTTGAGAATTAGTTCTCCCATTGCAAGCCCCAATAGGAAACACAGCAAATGGACATTAAAAGAATACATGTATGTGAAAGCCATATAGAGCTTAGATGCTGAATTTATAAGATCAATATAACCAATGACTTTTCTAATTATTTCTCAATGTCATTGTAAAAGTACAGTAATTGAAGGAATGTACCAAAGAGAACAACAAAAGAATAAATTTATTAACAACAATACACCTCATGTTCCATGTGAGAATAATAACATTTTTTTGGGGAGGGGGGAGACATAAAATAGAGTTTACATGTTATCCAGTTTCATATGCCTTCTAACACAGTTTAAATATCTATTTTCAAATCAGTTTTAAGTAGCTCTTCACTAATCAAAATAATGTACATTTGAAAAACAATATCTGCTCACTGTGGATTGGTGTTTCTGGTACACTTTGCACCACACCCAATGCACAATGTTGCACCACGCCCCGTGATAAACGCGTTCTTAAATAAAGACAGTCCACGCACTTGAGTAAAAACCATGCGGATGGGAACTGAGGGCTGACTCACTGACTAGATTTAAAATAGTCCCTTTTCTGTGCTTAAGAGCATCTCAGAAGTATGTCAAAGGACACAGGAAAAAAAAAAAAAGGCCATCTAGGAGTGAGAGCAACGTCCCTGGGAATGATTTGTGAGACGGAAGAATACCATTTGCATAGTTTGGCAAGTAGGGGAAAGAGCTGGAGCTGGGCCGACTGCCTCTAAGCTCCAGGGAAATCAGCAATCAGAAGCCCTGGGGAGCCGCCTGGATGTGGGGAAACCGCTTTGGCACCACCAGCCATCCTGAGACTCATAGACCTGTCTGATACTGCTACAAGAGGATACTTCCTTTGACTCACCCAAGAGAAGAAAAGAAGAGCGTTTTTATAGAACGCTCATACATTGTAGCAAAGGAAAAGGCACCCACCGAAGACATTTGCCCTAGGCCAACACTCCCCCGACACCCCCGACCCTCCAGACTTCTTTTTCTTTTCTGAGACAGGGTTTCTCTACGTAGCCCTGGCTGTACTGGAATTCACTCTGTAGACCAGGCTGACCTTGAACTCAGAGATTCTCTTGCCTCTGCCTCCCGAGTGCTAGAGTTAAAGGCCTGTGCCACCATGGCCAGATTTCCTTCGAGAATTGAAAAAATGTTGCACGGTAGGGCAATACAATGGGAAGATGCATGTCCTTGCTCCCCACATCCCAGTCCAATGTAAGTATATTCTAAGTTTTAGACTATATTATTATTCTTTAGAATCTAAAGAATATTTTAAAACAATAAAAATGTCAAAAATATAGTTAAACATCAACGAGTATTAGAAAAACACAGGCTTTGATATGTAAATTAGTTTGCAAACTGTTAATTTTTTTTTTTCAACCAAAAGCATTAAATGATTTTTTTTCCAGGAAAAAAGAGGGCGGGGGGCACGCAAAATTCCTAATCAATTCATAGCAAATGATGCCTAGTTCTTAGCACACATCAATGATGGCTGATTGACTCAGAGGTAATAAAGAGGTAGACCTCTTTTGTCTTAGATGACACTCTCTGGAGATTTTGGCTATCAATATGTAACATTACAGATTGTCTACCTCTCATCTAAAATGTCAGGGACTGCCAGGTTTAGCGGCACACGCCTTTAATCTCAGCACTTGGGAAGCAGAGGGAAGCCGATCTCTACTGAGTTCCAGGCTTGGTCTGCATAGTTAAGTTCTAGGATAGCCAGAGCGACATGGTGAGACTCCTTTTCAAACAAACAAAGAAACAAATAAAGCGTCTGGAGCCAGAAGTACTTCAAGGTTTGGATTTTTTTTTTCCTCCAGTTTTTGAATGTTCACATAAATAATGAGCTTTCTTGAGAGTGGGATGGAAGTCGAAGCAAAAAGTTCATTCACAATTCATGTGCCTCTCCTACACAGAAGCGGAAGGTAACTTTTGTAGGCTACTTTGAAGGCAGCAGCATTCTGGCCCTGACCTGTGGTCTGGGGTGGACTTTTCCACTTGCAGAATTATGTTGGTCCTCTGAAAGATTTGGACCTGTAGTATTTTGGATATCAAAATTTGAGAATAGGGAGCCTCAACATAGATATTTAATAGAGATTACCAAAAGTGTTCGAAAGTGACCATGTGTCTTGATAGATCCTTAGACAATGCCTGATGTCTCTAGAAAGGCAAAACAAATTCTTCTTGGAGAACTTCATTGTTCCATGCACTGCTGGTCATGGGGAAGAGGCTTCTTGGTGTGAACAGCATGGAAAGAGGTGCTACAAAATGGGCAAGAGAACCCCAGCGTGCTCTCTTTGGCATGGAAATCGTGGTTTTGAGAAACACGGTGTTGAATGCTAAATGAGAATTGGCGCTCAGATTCTCTGTGGGTCTCTTTCTAAATTAAAAGAAGATGTACACTGTTGAAAATCATATCTAGCACATAAGTGTGTTAAAAATTTCCATTTCACACAATACCACCTTCAATCCTCACAGGGCATTCTGTAATTTAGGAGAATAAGGAATCTGAAAGAGTTTGAATCATGAATCATTTTATCTCAGAAAGTGTGTCAAGCTTGTTCGCCATACTCACTAATGGAGAATCATCTCCTGTGGGAAAGAAAGGTGCAAATTCTCAACTGTCCAGAAGTCAAGGAAGGAAAATTCATACTTCGAGAGGTCACAATTGATCTTGAGAGAATAGTTCTGACTCACACGTAGTAACTGCAATTTGTAAACCTAGTAAACATGCATACTTGAAGGCCACCCCCTCTACCTTTCTGGCTAAAGTGTAAACTACTTCCATATATCTTCTGAAAAGAAGTTGAGTCAAAGTCCCCAACTGCTCTCCCTTCTCATTTTAAGCACATCTCATAAACACTATTGCTTGCCAATCATGTTACTTATCTCCTTATTTAATTAGTTGACTTTTCCCAAGACCCATGATTTGGCTCAAACACTCAGTCTGCCGTCAGGTTTTGCACTACCGACTTCTATAAAGAGACTCCCGAAGCTTCTCTCTGTCCAGAAGTTCAGTTTGTGTTTTTTAGTGTGCTGCCTACTTTGTAGCCATAATGATTCTTTCAAATGATAAGTATCACCAAAACCAAATCTCACTGGAAGTCAGTTCCACTGAGAGACTGTGTCAGGCTACTCACTACTGGTGGGAGTTTGCAGAACATGATTACAGTGATGACCATTAACATTTCAATGTATGGAATCACAGATCTACCAATAGTGTTTATTATTCAGAAACGACTCCACAACCAGGCAAAGACATAAATGTCCAAGAATGTTTTCCAAGATTTTTTTTTTGTTTTTGTTTTTAGCAACAAAAAGCGGAGGTATTGGTTAAAATAGGCACATAAATAAATGGACTACTTTGCACCTGTTTGTAAGCGAATGAGACATACGTTTGGTGCTGTGGAAAGATGACTATGGGATATCATTAAGTAAAGGTGAAGGTGAGGAAATTAGATATGTACATAGCCTCCCATACCATCCAAACCCTTCAAATAAGTATTCTGTATATGCATTTGCACATGGATAGGAAAGGACTGAGACGTGATATATCTGGAATTCTTAAAATATTAGCCCAGAATGGAACAATTACCTTTTCTTCCATAACGACATAGTATTAATTTTCATATACTTTTTTTTATATTAAAATAAGGTCTTAACATAGCCCAGGCCAAGCTAGCCTCAAACTCAAAATCCTCCTGCCTCGGCCTCCACAGTCTTGGGATTACAGACGGGCATATGTTATCAGAGCCGGGAATTCCACTATTTTTTAAAAGTATTTCAAAGAGTCCCATTTGGGGCGTGGAGATGTAGCTAAGTGGCAAAGTGTTTGTCTAGCCTGTGCAGGGCCCTGGATTCTATCCTTAAGGTTGATGTTACCTTACCAATGTGTCTGTGCATCCACATGTCCATATTTATTTCCCAGCACCCGAGGACAAGGCTATGTTAACATAATGCTGTCTCTTGAGAAAATTTAGTCTTGAACCTGGCCAGACTAGTGTAATACCACTGAGTAACATCCCCAACCCTGAGGAACCCCCCCAAAGATCTTATTCTAAAGCATACAAATCAAGATCATTCATTTTGTATTTCATTAATTTCTTGACATTAATCTTGAAATGAGGAATGTGCCCTCTCTCTGTAGTCACCAGTGCAGAGAATTCGGCCCTCTGAAAATTCTAAGACCAGAGAATTTTTTTCTGAGCAAGGATATTTTGGGTCAGGAAAAAATATCGTTCTTCCCAGCCCAGGCATCCCAAGGGTGTGATTTGTCTTTTGAGTCTATGTGATCGCTGTAACTCTCGCAGCTGGCCACACGAGAAGTGAGGTAGAGCTAGCAACCTGCAAAAGACTTGACCATCAGATCGCTAATTTAGATGACGGTCATCAAATGAGGCTTTCCAGTTGTACAGATGAGAAAGTGGAATGTTGTAGAAACCAATCAGCCAGCTAAAGGCTGCAAGCCTGTGAGCAGTAGAAATAGAATTTCAACATGTCTAACTCCAAGGCTCACGGGTCTTTCTAGTCGCTAACATGACTTACAAGGCAATAAGAGAAACGTCATGGGCATATTATCACCCACTAAATATAAATTTGTGCAATCAATCAATCAATCAATCAATAAATAAATAAATAAATAAATAAATAAATAAAGGACAGTCCTTAAGTGATGGTCTCTTTAGAGCATAGAATTTCCAGCAAGAATCATGTAGCTGGAAAATCACACAGAGCTATGGGGAATCTTGGCAAGCCTCACAACAAATGCAGGAATGCACATTTCACCCAGTGAGAAGGGATTGTAGTCAGGAGGGAAGTGAACACCCAGATGGCAAATAGAGTTCCCAGATGCCTGTTTGTGCTTTCTCAGTGGATCAGAGTTCACTGGTGCAAGTGTCACAGCCCAAGGGCCCTCCTAAAGCTCACTGCTTCCTTGCCTTGTAACCCAGTCACTCCTGGAAGGACTGCTGGGTTGTCTCTCCAGCAACATCAGGTCTCATTGGAGCCCGCTATGGCATGTGCCACCGTCTGTGGCTTTTTTTCTGTAGTTTCATGTTTACTGCAGTCTTGGGCACCCTTGTATCTGACTTCCTTTCCTTTCCCTCCACTGCTCTTCTTCTTTATGCTTATCTCTCTTTCTGTTCCCTCTCTTCCTACTCCTTTTTTCTCTCTCTCAGGCATCATCTCTTAATGACCTACTGTGAGCTATGTCCACTGCTTGTCAGAAGCCCCCTGGGTGTCCTCCTTCTTGAAGTTCAGTCTGAAGTCAGAACCATAACCACCTACCCACAGCGTAATGGACAAATAATGGAACTTTGAAACCTCCTGATGGCTAAGTCCAGCTGATATTACACTCCTGTAAACCTCGTGATTATTATACACTTGGCTTACTAAGCTCCCAGCTTTCTGAAATCAGGTGATCAGGTTAAAGGAGAGTAAGGGACTCAGAACACTTGGAGATTAGTGGCAGAGCAGATTCTAATATTTGTTTCTAGGCTTTCTCTAGACACCCACAAGAGCTGTTCCTCCTACTGGAATATCACCCTTCACACAGCATTGCCCAGTTTTCTACTTAAGGCATCCTTAAGTAGTTCTTGTATGCTGCTTGCCTTGGTACACACTGATAAAAGCTAGGTGAATTGTTTCCTCGTAGCATCCTATGGGTTCTAAAGATCTTTCTGATCTAATAGTGATTCCTCAGACCTTCCTCTCTTGTCTTATTCTTGTACCAGAACACCCACATGTACCAGGCACAATACAGTAGCTGGCACTTACTAGGGATTTAATATCTTATTTTCACTTAGCTCTATTTATATAGAGTAAATTACAGTATATATATATATATATATATATATATATATATATATATATATATATAAAATGCAAGTAGCTGATATTGAAAGAAGAGAACAATATGAAGTGTGTGTGTGTGTGTGTGTGTGTGTGTGTGTGTACTCTCATGGATATTTATTCTCTTAGTTACTTCTGATATAGCAGCTAGCCTGTTGGTAAGTTCTTTTCTGCTTTTTTTCTGGTTGAGATTTTCACCTTTGCCTTAGTTAGTCCCTAATGGGGTTAGCTTTATGAAATGAAGACCAAGTAGGTTACAGTTTATATCCAGAAAGCACTCTGCCAGCCTTCCTCCTCTGGATCCCCACTTGCACTCCCTGCACTATATGTGAAGAGTTCCTTTTATGAGCAAGAAGGCAAATGAAGAAGTTACCCAAGAGGCTTCAAGGCCTGTCATTAATCACTGCCCTTTACCCGAGGCAGAGCCTATGACTTACTCTTTCCAAAACTGTCGACATTTTGAGGACAAAGAGTTAAGACTCAGTCGCTATAACCGTACATGTAAGGAAGGCCACACTGGTCTAGCTGGATAGGGAATGCAGATCAGCTCTCACAGAAAGAGACCCCTTCAGTGAGAAAAAAGAAAAGAAAAGAAAATGTGCCTACATTTTCTAGTAAAGGCTCACCTTAAAATTACCAGCAAACACCCAGGCACAGGTAGTAATAGAGCACTAACAAAGGAACTTTGCCTCCAATAAAAGGGGAGCGTGTGCGTGAACCCTCACCTTAGCTGGTCGGTACAAACTGTGAAAGCCCGCCCTCTCACTGCAGCTTTGCCATTACTCTTTATTATCCAGAGAGGGGTCTGTTTCCTTACTAATTAAGCCTTGTCAGGAATAATATTCTCATTTCCTCTAAAAGAAATAAACACAAGCGAAGGTCAGAGGGATGCATTCCACACAAGCTGCCCATAGAGGAACAAAGGGCAAAGCAAACAGCATGGACCAGAGTGCCTGCCCTGACAGTCCTGAGGATTCTGAGGGCTTGCCCTCTGTCCCCACATCCCCAAGCAAAGACAGACTGTTCCCATTGCAGACCCCTTCCCCACGGCTCCAAGGAAATTCTCACCCCGCTGAGTCTGCTTTTTGCTGCTGTTTGTTTTGTACATCCTTGGCTCTTTTTAAATATTTAATTTTGAGACATGCTTATTCTTAAATTAACTAGGATGGCTTTGAACTCACTTTGTGGCTCAGGCAGGCTTTGAACTTAGGTGATTCTTCTGATTCAGTCTCCTGAGTTGCTGGGATCACAGGGGTGCACCACCCAGGTGTTATATGCAATGCAGTTCTGTGTTTGATATTTGTCAATGAAAGAGTAGGTGTTCCTGTGGGAATTCTGCTCATCACCAATGTCCAACTATCTCCCACTGAGCGTGTTTGTGGATTTAGGCCCCTGATGAAAGGAGAATTATGCTGGATCTGTCCTATATAGGTTCTCAGTTTCTCTCCTTTCATTACCACTATCCTGTTGCTCTTTTTTCCTGCTATGACTGTATCGGCTCTCACTTGTGCTTTGCTCACAGCTTTATATGAGATCATCATGACCTTCATCAGCCACTTTTCCTAAGGCTACTGTGCTTCTAAAATACAAAGAGATATTTGTGGCTTTCTTGCCTTAAACATACACACACACACACACACACACACACACACACACACACACACAGAGCCTGTTACATGACATAAACCTTTATGTCCTTCGCCTTGTGAATTAGTTCATTGATTAATATTCAATAAGTGAGCAAAATGCTGGAAACATTAAGTCATTGGTGGAGCAGTATCATGAAAAGACAGGATGGGTTTCAGGCATCTTACCTCCTATAGATTTTATGCCAAGAAAAGATGCTAAAAGTATACAAAATGCAGGAAAAGTGCCGTTTGTTTAAAAATGCTCATTTCAAAACAGCTATTAAAAAGAATACATTTAGGTTTTACAGTTTACTTTGGCTGTGGGCTAAATAGGCCTTGGATTATTTGAAACATACAGAAGTTATTTTAAATTATTTGTTTATTCATCTATTTTATTGTGTGTGTGTGTCTGGTGTGTCTGAATATATGTATGTGTACCATGTACATGCAGAAACCCAAGCGGTCAGGCAGGTCAGGAGAGGGCACTGGATGCCCTGGAACTGGAGTTATAGACAGTTGTGAGATATCATGTTGGTGCTGAGAACCAAACCAGGGTCTTCTGCAAGAGCAGTAAATGCTCTCAACCTCTGAGCTATCTCTCTAGCCTGTGTGGTCATGTTTTACTCCTAATTCCTATGTAGCATGGTGCCTCGGACATACCAAGTTTGCAAAAGAAAAATAACTTGAAAACTACTTGCTAATGTGAACTTTCCACAACGAAACCATATTTGAAAATGTGAGCACTATAGAATCTACTAGTTTCAAAGAACAGATGACCACTACAACTCAGCTTAAATTTAGGCACTTGCCACTAATGCTTAAGGAGATGCTGTTCAAACAACATTGTACCCCAGTTTTATGTAATGCTAATATTTTTTTTTCCAGATGGGGTGACACTCCATAGCCCAGGATGGCCTTAAACTCACAATCTCCAGCCTCAGATTTCCAAGTGCTGGAACTATAGGCATGGGTTCACCAGGCCCATCTTAACACTGAACTTTTAAAGCAAGATTCTCCTTATTTTGTACATTCAGATGACATTCCCCCAACCTTGCGGTCAAGAGGAAAGAATGCTCTGTCTTATCATGCCAGCAACAGAAACTTTTTATGCATAGAAATGACATAATTTCTGAGGATCTAAGAATTGAGGGTGCTGCTTGTCTTCCATTTACACTATAGATATGAGACAAGGGCCTCTGCATTACATTGGCCAGTTTACTGTCTAGAAAGTTCTTTCCCTTCCCTGAGACATAAATTTGTATCACGTGTATAGTAAGAATGGTAGTCTTCCGCAGGACTGCCCATGTGTTTGGAATATATATGGAGTTGCTTCAGACACCAGAATCCCTTTAGGTAAGAACTGGGCCACTTTGCCACTTCCTACAAGTAGAACCTCCAGACTTCTTACAAATTCAGCCTATTTCTTACATGCCATTTCACTGTTATTTAAGTTTAAAAAAGACCCATTTCTGTAGGCTACTCTCCTTTACTTGAAATAATTAAAGAACCCCATGGTCCTCTCTAGAAGATCTTATTTGTACCATTTGTACCATGATCAGGCGCTATGATCAGAAGAATATGGGCTGCTGGCCCAAAGAAATGTTCTTTTGAAGCTTTTGCTTTGTTTTAACAAAAGAATGATAGACTCTCAGGAACCTGGTCAATTAAGAGTCCCTCGGTATATTTTATTGGATATCCAATTGTATCTCACAGTGGATGAATCTGGACAAAAGTCCTTGCCTTAAATTTGCTCTTTACTCACTAGGAACAGAAATCCACACATTTATCCTGATTTTTAGGTATTCTTGGTGGCCATATTGAAGAGAAAGTGACTTAACATGGAGTCCCCTTAGCAGTCCTGCAGGTGCTCGTTCCTCCTGTCTCCCAGTGGCTGTCTTCTATCTTCAGGTGACAGTTCGATCCTGTCACCTTTCTAGATGTCTCCAGCTACTGTCAGCCACCCTCATAGTAGTCATTATGTCAGCTCATCCTGTGCTGCTCGCTCTGAGCAGTGGCTTACTTCACTGTCCCCACGCTCTGGTGCGGCTCACTGTTGAATTCCCAGTGGTCAGGGCAGTGGCTGAGTCACGCCTCAATAAATGGATGGACTTGATGTCATGGTGCTGCGCTAACACTGCCCTTCTCAAGAGAAACAGAACACCAGCCGCGTGTGTAATTACAATTTTCTAGCAGCCACATTAAAAAACAAAACAAAGCAGATTAAGTAACTATGGTTACTTCAACATATAATCAAAGTGAGAAAAATTCATCATATGTTACATTTTCGTATTAACTTCAACTGTGATATGTATTCTGCACCAATAGATATCTTGATTCATACTCCGATTTTTCTTTTGAAATACTCGATCATCATCTAACGTTCATAGAACTTAACAATTAGAAACTTGGCCGGGTGGTGGCAGCGCACACATTTTGTCCCCACAAACTTGGGAGGCAGAGGCAAGCGGATCCCTGTGAGTTCAAGGCCACCCTGATCTAGAGAGTGAGTTCCAGGACAGCCGGAGTTACAACAGAGAAACCCTGTCTCAAATAACAAAACAAAAAAACAAACAACGAAAGAAAGAAAGAAAGAAAGAAAGAAAGAAAGAAAGAAAGAAAGAAAGAAAGAAAGAAAGAAAGAAAGGAAGAAAGAAAGAAAGAAGCTTAGAGTGATGTGTCCAAGTTGTTTCAAATATCTTTAAATTTTTTCCAATCACCAAATAGAGGATAATTGCCTTTCTTTTAATTGAAATTAAGTCAAATTTAAATATGAGTTTTGCTATCATATTAGCCACTGGGCATGAGCAGAATGTCTAAACCATAGTGTTATAATTCACATGCAATAAACACAATGGGATAATCATTCAAAATCACATCTAAGCTAGAGATCAACACATATTTCCAAATAAAACAATTTAGAACATTATCAAGATTATACCTGCATTAAGATGACTTATTCTACTTGAGTTTCAATCCAAAAGATCTTATTCAGTTGGGAAGCAGACGAATATGCGATAGTCCATGTGGTATTCCAGCGTGATGAATGCTGGATGAATGCTATTACTATGCTATCAGCAGATGTAATTAAAAGTCGGCATTGTAAGCTAGCTTTATCAAACTTTTACCGTAGCCTATGCTTCTACAGAAAACCCTAGGTTGGCAGTACCAGTTTCCCCAGGCATTTCTGAGATACAGACATGAGCTCAGGAGTCAGTCCTCTATCTCAGAAGATACTCTCAGTGAGACATGGTGTAGCAATCCATCTCTCTCTGATATCCCGAAATGTAGGTATGCCTGCAGGCATTTTTGCACACGTGAACGTCTTCCATCATTCTGGTATGAGGAGGGGAGATGGAAAATCAGGTGCTTTGTAAAAATCATCTCAGGTTACTCACTGTGTCAAAGAAGAAAGCAGGTTTTGATGACTTGTGACCAAATGACTTCTGAGTGCCTGCATAAGGCCATACTCTTTAGATCCGGCTAGATAGAGAACTCACGATGAATTTCAGAAATGGAATGAGGAATATATTTTGGATTGGGACCAGTGTTTAAGGGGACTGTAAAAATCAATACTATATTTAGGAAGCAGGAAGCCTGAGACTTAATTTTTAGTTTCATTAAATCCGTGGTCTAGATTTCTGAGCAAAGAGCTGACTGTATTTTTAATATATATTAAATCTCTGAAATTACAAATGTAACCCAATTTAGCCAGGCATGGTGGCTCACATCTTTAATCCCAGCACTCCAGAGGCAGGGTCAGGCAGATCTCTGTGAGTTCGAGGCCAGCCTAGTCTACAAAGTGAGTCAAGGATTACCAGAGCTGTGTAGAGAGACACTATCGCAAAAAAAAAAAATCTAGACCACTTTAAAATGTCATTATTTATTTTGTTATAATTCCTAAGACAACACTGTCCTAACAAAAGAGCCTCTAAGATTAAGAATCTCTAAGGTAGGCTTTATATCTTCACATTCAAAAGACCCAAGCACACTAATTACTGCAGTATTAATAAAATGAAAACTCAAGACAAGAGGGTCAAAGTGTGTCCCAAAGTAATTGTTTGCTCAACAATGAGGTAAATACATATAGAATAATAGGGGGAAGTTCAATGCAGTAAGCATTTAACAGTCAAAACAGGAATGTCAAAATACTCTGTTCATGGTTAAAAATAATTTGTACTTTAAGTCCAATGATCATTGCCAGGCAGAACCAAAGTTGAGAAATTTCTATTAAAAACATGACTCAGAGGAAAAAATACAGGGACTGGTAATGAAGGAAATGATCCGGGGTCAGCCCCCATCCATTGGTCAGTCCTGCAGTCACATGGTCGGGACATAGTTAAAAGGGAGTTATCTGGACCCAGGAGGACCACAGCACCTTCCCCTACCCTGCGGCCTCCTTATCACCTGGAAGAGGAATCTTAGAAGGTTTACAGAATGTGTGACGCCTTCGTGGGAACCTGGAAACTCGTCTCCAGTGAAAACTTTGACGATTACATGAAAGAAGTGGGTAAGTGCTGTGGGTGGTGGGGTCTCCGCTGCTTGGGGGGGGGGCAGGGGGTTGGGAGGGCTTGTAGTTGACTCCCAGGGCGGGCAGTGGCTAAGACGAGATGCTGTTTTCTGCATGGAGGCTGTAGAAGCCCCAAGAAAGAACCTGTCAGAGAAGCTTTCTAAACCAAAGCTTCAACCTAGTACTTCTTACAGGTGAACCAGCAGGCAAATGAGCCTAAATGAATGAAAATCTTTTAGGATCTATAGAATGACAGGATGTTGCCTGCATTGCCAAGCTTGTCTCTCTGTGGTTCACTTGGCCCTTTGCCCGTTTTTAACATCTCCTTTTACATGGAAATTTTGCAATGACTGGGAAAGAAATATATACTTTTTTTTGTAGCATGGGGTAATTTTTACTTAAAACTAAAGCCACGATATTGCCCATCTTAGGAAAACAATCACGTTGGAGAATATATTTTAGCAATTTCTTTTCTGTCTCAGTGCCAAGGCATGAGAATGTGTTGTTTATTTTACAGTTAGACAAAAATCTTGACTTCAGGATTTTCTATTGTTGTTGTTTAGGGGTTAAACATTTATTGGTTTAGAATAATATAAGATGCCATAGATTTGGAGAGTAATTCAAAAGCAGAGTGTGACGTGTGAAATGCATACAGAATGTGCCTTTCCGAGAGCAGCCCGCATGCTGATGTGTGCATAGTCACCAGACAACATTGGCAGCAATACAGTGGCCCGTTACCCAGTGATGCATTTTCTCAGGGAGCTTCTGCATTGAACCCTGTCTTTCCCTGACCTTCATAATGTCAGATCCCGTATTACAGAACATCTTCATTAGGGCAGAATCCCCTGATTCTCCAGAGGCTTAACCTCTCAGTCAGGTGTGCAGTGGGTAGTTTTGGCTCTCTGTCAGTGTTGTTCTCCTGTTTGCAGATAAGAAGAATATCAGGAATTTCCGCATGCCTGACCTTTCAGCTTATCAACTAGTTACCATTCAGTATGTTAGTTACTATGCACTGATCCAGGAACACCAGGGCCTGGGCCTTTCTTAGCTATTGACTTTTTGAAAAAAATTTCCCTCATAATATTCATATCTAAGTCATAATAACACTATTTAAATTGTGAAAGACTCATAATTAAAGGCAATCAGGTATTTTCTGAATGGATCTGGCAGCTATTATTGACACAGAGTGGGCAGGTAGTGCCTTCTGTAGTCAAATGAAAACATTAAGAAACAAATGGAGCTGCCGTTTTTCTCTGGCTCGGTCTCTCTGGAATCGTTTTCCATGCTGCAACCCTTCCCTATACTGGTCGATTCTACTGAACGTGTGTTTTGTGGCAGGGTGAGGATTCAAGGCAGAAGAAATGCATCATTTTCTCACTGTGGCCACTTGATAGAGAACACAGCCTCTTCATACCTACCTGTGCTGTGTTTCTCTCAGTTCATCCTTAATTCCGATCACCTTCATCTCTGATCACCTTTAGTGGAAGAAATCACTTCTGCTTAAGCACTGGTGTTGGAGACGTCCATACATCTGTGGCCGTGGGAATCCTGCGTAACATACGTAGAGGGAGTAAGTCAGTATTGCTTAACCAAGGCCGTAAGTTGTTCAGCCTTCACAGGAAAGCACTTCCCTCATTTAAGAAACAAGATCTCACAATCTGAGCCATCGAGATGCACAGTATTCGTTTCCAAACTATTCTAAACAACGGGATTCTTATTTCAAAAGATATTTACTGACTTCCCTCCTTTAATTTATTTATACATTATTGGTAATGATATCTCCATTCTAAATTGGTGTGATATGTAGGAAACAGTTTTCCTTTTAGAGAAATTAATGAAAACCTTCATTTCATGGGGGAGTAATATGGGAAGGAAGCCTAGAGAATTAGATTTGGCAACACATGCTGTGAAATGTGATTTCTGTACACTCAAAATAGATGACCTTTTAACTCAATAACTCAATACGAGGCCTGGCTTTCTGACTTAGATTTTTAAAAATTAATAGCTTTTAATATTTAAGAAAGAATAAAATGGTGAAACTGTCTCAATCATAGACACAAAAGAGAGTATAACACATATATATTATTATCATATTGTTGCACATACACTATAGATATACACTGATATATATAAAACACACACACATCGAGGAATGAAGATTTAATCTCGTAATTCATCCTTGTTGAAACTAATTACCAGTCTCCTGAGGGATTTAGAAGCAGAGAAAGGACAAGCTAACGGTAATCTGATGGATGGCTCCGGATAGTGCATCCTCAGGGAACCCCGATATGCTAGGTTGTTGTAGCTTGATTCAAAAGGAGCCTCAAGAAACTGACATCTCCATGCACACAAAAAATGTGAACTCCTCATATTTTGTCTTCCTAACTGCAGGAGTAGGCTTTGCCACCAGGAAAGTGGCCGGCATGGCGAAGCCCAACATGATCATCAGCATGAACGGAGACGTGATCACCATCAGGTCGGAGAGTACTTTTAAAAACACCGAGATCTCCTTCAAACTGGGCCAGGAATTTGATGAGATCACCGCGGATGACAGGAAAGTAAAGGTAAGGAGCTTGTGCGGACCAAGGGCCTGGCTTCTCATTCCACAGCCTGAAAGGTGTGATTTCAAGGAGTTGGGAGAAAAGTTTTCCTTTGGGGACTGGGGACAGGGACGGGGGTTGGGGGTTGGGGGTTGGGGGTCCCTGGGCTCCCACACCGAAACCAGCGCCATCAGTGTGAGGTTGATGCATTTCTCCTTGCTACTAAGTTGTCCTGATATTAAAAATGGTCAGCATATTTTATGTGTCAAACAATAGTGTATGTGAAGTAAATTAGAGCAATACAACAGTAGAGGAAGTTTATAAAAGAGGTACTATAAGGATAAACATCACCTATAATACCCTGGTCTCAACTCAACATACAATTTGTCATATAGTTTCCCTCACAGTATATTCTTCTTTATATTCTAGTTCTATTCAGAATACATAAGCAGATTTAAGTATAATATATGTTATATATGTATATGAATATATGTGTGTATATGTATATATATGTGTATGTGTGTGTTCTACATTATTGTTTTCAAGACTTGCTTCTTTTTTTTTTTTGTCAGGCTATATTCCTGTCATTTAAAGTTTCTAAGGCCAGGCAGTGGTGGCGCATGCTTTCAATCCCAGAGTTTAGGAGGCAGAGACAGGAGGATCTCTGTGAGTTCGAGGCCAATCTTGTCTAGACAGAGTTCCAGGACAGCCAGAGTTACAACAGGGAAATCCTGTCTCAAAACTTAACAAACAAACACATACATACATACATACATACATACATAAATAAATAAATAAGTAAATAAATAAATAAATAAATAAATAAATAAATAAATAAATAAACGGACCTCAGATTTTCCTTTGAACCAGGGTTCCATATTTTCCGTCTTACTTTCAGCCTCCATATACAAATCGCAATCTCTTTGCACTGTGTCCGCAGAGCATAATAACCCTGGACGGCGGGGCCCTGGTACAAGTGCAGAAATGGGACGGAAAGACGACCACCATAAAGAGAAAACGGGAGGACGACAAGCTGGTGGTGGTGGGTACCTGCGCACAGAGTTGTCGACCCTGCTTATAGGGGCCTCACGACCATTGCTGGACTTTAGACAACTCACCTGCTGTGTGTTTGTTTATCTAGAGCTGGGGGCCGAGTCCGGACCCTCACCCTTGCCTAAAGTGCTCTCCCTCTCCTCCCCCCATCTCACGCAGTCAGGCTCCACCCACGCACGTTTTCTCCCAGGAAGCAGCCCCTCCTCCTACCCGTGTCACAGGCTGCCCCATGCAACACCCTCACCAGAGTGTATTCTGTATTTCTGCTGATGGCACTCACTTATCATGGAGATTTTTCCAGCTCCCTGAGAGAAATAGAGATAGAGAGAGACCTGTACGGTCTTGGTCTTTGGACCTCTCTAAACTACTACAACTCAGGGATGGATGTGCAATACAAACGCAGGATTCTAGAACACATGTTTTTTGCTGAGTACCATTTTCTTTCCAACACTGAGAGATAAAATAATTAAATGCACGCTGTTTTCTGGGTGATTGACCATGAAAATTTTGTGCCCATATCTAGGAATGTGTCATGAAAGGAGTCACGTCTACCAGAACTTATGAAAGAGCATGAGCCAAGGGAAGTGGCCCTGACTGAAACTTGCACCGAACTCTACAACGCTCAGTTGGATGTATTGTTCAAAAAAAAAATATATATATATGATTTTCCACTAATTAGCAAGCAACTAATTTTTCCTGAAGCCGGATTTTATTGAATATGGTTGTGTTGGTTAAATAAAACCTTTTTTGATTTAGAAAGTGGTGTAATGATATTTTTATTGTGTGTATAATTTTGTACTCATAATTGAATGAAGAGAATAGAAAAAAAATGCATTATTATTTTGGTTCTGATATAAGTAATAAGATCTTTCGTAGTAACACATGGTAGAAACGCAAGGCCTGTGGACTTCTCTAGGTAAGAGACAGTACACAGGAACCTAGACTGAATATTAAACCATGCTTTAGCATTGCTACAGTGAGAAGTTATCTGTCCAAAACCCAGGGTAATTTTAAAGACAGCGAAATTATCCACATCCATGTGATTCAGGCATGCATACACACATGCACTTGCGCTGTCTTGGAACATTGGCACTCAGTAGTGCATACAGTGCTGTAGAGAAGCACCTTGGTCTCCTCAGCGTGCGTGCGTGTGTGTGTGTGTGTGTGTGTGTGTGTGTGCGTTTCTTACTAAGTAGTCCAGGCTCATCTTGAACTGCAATTCTTCTGCCTCAGCCTCTTGTGTTGCTGGTATGTACCAGTATTTTCAGCCAGTCTGATTTATTTTTAAGTCTAGAACAGGTGTTTTAGTCAGTCTTTCACTGCAATAACAAAATTCTGAGGCTGTTTGCTTTATAAATAAGTACATTTTTCTCCCCCTGCTATCAGTTTTGGAAGCTGAAAGCTCAAGATTGTGTAGCCCCAGAGATTTGGCACTGACCTCATGGTAGGGGTTATCACGGGGAAATGACAAGGGAACGGGGCATCTTATGATGGCAAAGAGCAGGAAGGTGCCATGCTTGTCATTTATAACAACTTGTTCTCCTGGATCTAACAGGTTCCACCAATCCCCTCTGAGGAGATCCCCACCCTCAACCCTGTCCTGTTCACCCGCACTGACCTAACAACCTTCCAGTAAGTTCTATCCCTCAGCACCTTAGCGTACTGTGTCGAGGGTCAAGCCTCCAGAACTTGAGCCTTCAGGGAACAATACACACCCAACGTAGCAGCATGCTTCACCCGGAGGCTGCACAGAAGCCATGCCAGGCTTAACGTTTATGTGCATAAAGTTTATGCTAGGCAAGTGTGACAGGCTCGTTCATGAATAAATATGCAATGCTATTCAGTAGTTTCCAAAAAATTTGTTTATTATCAGCAGTACTTTTTACTCAAAAACCTCCACGGAATCCCTGTATCTAAAACATTTGTGCGCACACACAGGCAGGACAACAGTGAGGTTTGAAATGTCTCCATACACATATAGAATAGCAGTGAAGTTTCAAACTTGTGCACATACACATATAAAACAAGTTTTAAACATTCATGTGCACACATACAAAGCAGTGTGGTTTCCCAGGTAGTGTATGTGTGCACACACGTGTATGTACTCGAGTGTGCTGCATGTATCTCTGGGGGGGAGGTTCAATGCACCTCAACAGAGCACTGAAGTTTTTCATATGTAGAGTACGACTTCCAAATCACAAGGTTTATGTTTTGTAGTAAAATCCACATGAGCGTACAGTACAGGGATAGCTATAGTGCAGGGTACACGCTAAGGTAATAGTTAGACATAGGAAAACAAGTGTCACAAGCTCCATCTCATATGTAGAAGCTAAAGGAACGTCAACTTGGGAGTGGAATGGAGATTATTTGGGGTGAGAAGGAAGTGTGGGTTGGATTGGAGCACAGGTATGAATCTTATGTTCAAGTATCTCATTAACTCACACTCACCTTGACTGTATAATCAAGTCATGTTAACAAAAAAAAAAAATGTATTAACTGTATGTTGCAAGTGTTGTCATTGTGATGTCTTCCCTGGAGCCTACTTCCAAAGCTGTTCATTTTCTGAGCACCCACTGTATATGTAACACTATGGATTAGAGGGACCACAGAAGGGACTGGTTCTTTGTCATAAGAATATATTTTTTTTTAATCACAAAAGTATCGAGACCCACAGTTTGGACTCACTAGAGCTGTGCAGGATTGACTAGGACAAGTCTTGGTGAACCAGCATTTACTAAGAACCAACGGTGGTGTCAGGCACTTTGTCTGACGTCCATCACTAATCACCAGCATGACTTGATGAGCAGAGCTATGGTTTCTGTGGAGATGAGCAAACTGAGGCTCAGCGTTCAGAGCGCTAGGACAAAGTGGTAAACGTGCGCAGGAATCTGAAATCCAACAGTTCTCCTGGCTGAAAGTGGATCTGGACGCCACCGGTGGTAAGAAAGCCTGATGAGACAGAGTTTAAGAGGACTCTGGGAAGATGGCCAAGGAGGGGGACCCATACAGCAGTCTCCCCACATAGACAGCAAGTATCTGGAAGAATCTTTCCAATGGAACTATTTTTAAAACTCTGGCACCAATTAAATCCTTGAATTATTTGAAAATGCGCAATAGAAAGTACATGACACATTGAGGTCAATATTGGTCAATTTCAGCTCTTAACACAGTAGCAGAACAATTAATGTAATAATTAGTGCATGTCAGTGAAACATTAAGTGTATACTGATGTTGATAAGAGCATTTACAATCTACAGCTATCCATCTTTTGGGTATCTGATACATGAGTTAACACCATGATGGAGGGAGGTCAGAGAAATGGACCATGTCCTACTCTCCAGTCCATGGGAGTCCGTTGGGCACAAATCTCTGGAGCAGTTTGAACATATCCTGAAAGAGCCAGGAGGGACCATGGTATCTTGTTTTACAAATACTGTGGACCTGCTTTGTTTTTCTTTTTAAAAATATTTATTTTTTTTTGCATGTAGGTGGAGGTGTGTGTGTATATACAGATGTGTGTGTGTGTGTGTGTGTACACTCATACAGGGGAACATGTGACACAGTGCATGTGTGGAGGTCAAAGGACAACTTGCCATAATCAGTTCTCATTTTCACCATGTGGGTCCCAGGGGTTGAACTCAGGTCATCATGCTTGGCAGACATCTCTCAGACTCTGGAAGTGTGTTTTGATTGATTGTTGCAGCTAATGATTACAGAGCTCATTTACAGAGACCAGCACACACACACACACACACACACACACACACACACACACACCCCTCACCTTTGCAGGCCCCTTTCTTCTTAGGCTGAAGAAAATATAGGGTATTAGAAAAGCCAGTTTCTTTAAATCCAGGGTACTTACAAGACCAGCTTTTCTTTCTCTCATCTTTCTATTTTCCCTTATGAGAGCCATTCTCTAAGACTAAGACATTCAGAAGCAATCTTACGTAAGGAGGGAATTAGGAAGACTCAGAGAACGATTAAACAAAGCTGGAATTCAGATTCATCCCGACACAACTGTTGGTTTACTTCTCAGGTTGATCTTTAGCAAAAACAATAATAAAAACAAAACAAGAAAAATACCAACAAATTCCAGGGAAGAAAAGGAGGAGAGAATCTCTTTATAAGAGCCTTAGAGCAAAGGCTTGATTCTGGGCTAGGTCTTGACAGTGGGACCATACAAGTCAGAAATCATATGGAAAACTAATTTTGGGAAGACAGGAAAGAATTTGATGACCATGGGAACGTTGGTAAAGGTCGGGCATATTGAGCATTTCAGCCCATCTTCAGGATCTGAACCTTGGCTGTAAACAGAGGGGAGACTGAGGCAGGGCAAGCATTGTACATAACTAAGCACTCTTGGCCAAAGTACTCACTTACTGATAATGATCTCAGTCCCTGTTCTGCAAGGTGGCTTCAGCGAAGTCCTTACCGGCTGAGGGAATTGTCTGATGGCCCCTATGATTGCCTCTGTTTAGGGGGCACTCCCACTCTTCATCATTTTCCAATAGATCCTAATTAGGGGTGATCTCTTCCTAGGGTGATCTGTCTAAGAAGCAATACTGTTCTTGGAATCCATGGTTACTTTAAGCTTATAACAATGACTAGACACTTCTAGACACTGCCACTGTGAGATCTGGAGCTGGACATTACAGAAACTGAGGGCTGAATGCCACTGCAAATCTTGACAGACCCACATTAAAAATTTAATACATCTATGTGTAGAGTTGAGTAGGCATCTAATCCAAAGTAAAGGAAGTAAGTAAAAACCGAGGCAGAGACACCAAGCTTTGGGTGCAGTAAGTCACTCGCCGGGCGTCCGTTAGACAGAAGTGAAGAGTCAGTGCTTCTCAGCAAAAGCAGTTTCTAAGATCTTGCTGCAATCTGATTACAGTAGTTAGCACAATACTAGATTTAAATATCCAATTTCCAACATCAACAACAATAAAAATCCAAGGACATGCAAAGAAATGGAAGAAGCCTGTTCAAAAGAGAAATCGGAAATCTGTGAGCTGCTGATAGGCATACATATTGCCTCTTACAATCTTTCTGCTTCCTTGTCAGCACAGATCCCCGAGCTGTGGGAAGAGGGGTTTGATGAAGACATCCCATTTAGGACCGAGTACTCTGAAGTCTCTCATTCTTTGCACACTGTCCAGTTGTGGGTCTCTGTTATAGTTCTCATCTACTGCAAGAAGAAGCTTCTCTTCTTGCTGAAGAGAGGGGCTGAGTAAGCATGGCACTGATCTATGGATATACATCGTGTCATTAGGAATCGTTTTACTGAGAAGCTTCTTTAGTAGGATATTAATAGTAGGTTTTCCCCTAGGCTCATGAATGTTCTAGTCTCAGGTCCTTGGTCACTTTACTTTAGCAGTGTCAGGTGTGGGTTGCATGCCGTGGAATGAGCCTGAAATCCAGTCAAGAAGTGGCTGGTATTGTGCCACTGTTATATCAGTGTATCTTGCAGGTAGCTCCCAGCATGCTTCTCACTCCTGCATAGATCACAACTTCTGAGCCTGAGAGCCAAAACAGAGTACTCCTTGCTTAAGTCATGTCGTTTTAGGCTTTGTAGTCATAGCCATGCAAAAATAATGAACACTCCACCCAATGTGGACCAGAACAAAAGGCTTATCCTAGTTCCAGAGAAATATCATATACTAAATCAGTGTTCAGTCCCTGCTAACTCTTATAAAGAGAAGTACTAGTTAGAAAGAAGTGAGTGCTCTTTATTTCTTTACTCATTCATAAATCCTTGACTTACCGTTTGCAATGCTGTTTACAGCCAGGTGCTGTTTTAGGACTACAGAAATGAGTATGAGAATCGTCTTCTCTTGATTTGCTTTTACAATAGATCACAGATGTCTGAGAAAAAAATGCAATGCTATAAAGCTATGTTCTTGAACAGGCTTCTTTCTAAGATCTAGATATATGCTATAATAGGTATTGAAGAGCTCCGAACCAGGTTGTCACATGCTAGAGTTGGATCTGTGAAGGCGGGTGGATTATGTGCATGAAATTAGCTGTCCATGACACAAGTAATTGGCCAGATCCAAAATAACCATTTAATGCAGTTACTTACAAAGGTACGTCAGTAGTAAAAGATTTACTCGTCAAGTAACACATCTCAGACACAAGACTGTCAGGTAACAGTGACACTATGAACTCATGTAACAGAGATTGGTTCTGGCTCCGTCCTTGAGTTTGTGTCACAATGGATGCAGCTGTGTAATGTCACAGAAGAAATCAAAGCAGACAGAAGACTCAAGGCCTTCTCTCCCTCTGACTCCCTCCCAGGGGTGGGGAATTCTACAGAAGCTAGAAATTTGTCTTTTCCCTTTTGCTACATGGGCCAACTAAAAAGTTGTTCTAAAAGGGACTGCAGTATTGACTTCTGAATCAATGTCAGGAAGATAGCAAGGACATTTCCCAGTTCTTCTTTACATCTTTTCTTCAAAAGCAATTCTTTATACCGCATAAGTTATCATCACTCTTGATGTTCAAACAGTGATATCTTATTAGCTTTGTATGTAAAAGAGATGGCTTTCACATACAAAGATGAATAGGTGCTTTTCAGCTCGAAGGAATATTTGACACAGAGCAGATAAAATATGAATACTCAGCCAGGCAGTGGTGGTGCACACTTTTAATCCCAGCACTCAGGAGGCAGAGGACAGCGAATCTCTGTGAATTTGAGGCCAGCCTGCTCTACAGAGTGAGTTCTAGGACAGCCAGGAAGGTCCCTGACCATCTACATTTCCAGATCTCCAACATGGCTGGAGTTCAAAGGAGTGACATCAATCCATAAAGTGTTTCTTAGAAAACTTGGGGCCTGTGAATCTATTTCACTTGCTTGGGTTGCATAACATAAAGCAAGAAGGCATTACAAAGAGATTTAATTTACTGGTGTCCTTTTTCACTGTTTAGAATGTAGATGTAGACATCATTTTCCCCTTCTAAAACTTCCCAAATTCTACCTGTACCAATCCCAGATGGCATCCTTTAATATAAAGATGATTTTGAAAACTATCCCTGGAGAAGCACATCTGTAATCCTTGGGAGGTTGAGGCAGGAGGATTGCTAATTTGAGGTCAGCCTGGGCTACATAGGGAGACTCTGTCTCAAAGAGAGAGGGGCTGGAAGGGGGAGTTTTTTTTTTTTTTTTTTGCTTTTAATGAAAGATGAGTTTTCTAGGCACTGACTCCACCGTATTCCTCCTCTTCATGGCTTCAATCACAAAGCTCTACTTGATAATAATTGCCACCTTTCCTCGACTATCCTTGATTGGCAACAATGATAGTGTTAATAATACCCTAGACCTCACTCCAAGCAACTGTAGGCATTTTAAGCTACATTAGCAATATCAATACATCAACCCTGCAAGGCAGGGAAGGGATGATGTTCTCTTCTAATGAAGGAGAGGCTTGTGTACCATGACTTGCACAAACACAAAAATATAGCTGAGGCAGACCAAGCAAGGATGTCCTTGTTTGGAGTGGGAAAACTTCCGAGTGGTGTTCATTCGACATTTGTCGGCCATTCCCTCAGGGTAACTCAGGATTTAGTGTTCAAAGGCTGGTCTCCATTGACAATTGTCTCCATTCGCCAAGTAAGGTTTATCAGGTGAGTACTGCGTGTAAATCTCTTTGCTAGAAGGTAAAATTGTTGCCCCGAATTACGCTTTGCAAGTCAGTTTTCTGTCGTTTAATTTGGAGGTAAATAGAATGAGTCAAACGCTGGTGCCTGGCAGCCCATTGGACACTTCGGGATTGTCACGTGACAAAGATGTTCTTTAAAATAAGCTGCTGGAGGCACAGAGATGCTCACGCTTCCTTGGTTTCCGATTGTGAGTGCCTCGTCTGCCCAGGAAGCTTTCCACGATGGTTGAGGCCTTTTTGGGAACCTGGAAACTGGTCTCCAGTGAGAACTTCGAGGATTACATGAAAGAACTGGGTGAGAGACGCCGTTATGGGATTCAGGAATTTGTGGCAAGGGGGTTTTGTGATGTGGCTGGCTTTGTACCTCACAGTGAATTTTTCTGTTTTCGTTTTTCTGATCCTGGGTTATACTCATATGAGACAAAGTTTATGATTCCATTTATTGTTGATGTATCTTTCTTTTTTCCTTCCTTTTTCCTTTCTTTCTTTCTTATTTTATTTTATTTTTTTTGAGACAGGGTTTCTCTGTGTGCGTCACCACCATCCAGCTCTTTTTCTTTTTTTTATAATTACTAATAATTAACATTTAAAAAATATTCTAGCAAGTCTCGTGGCTCACTCTTTCAGTTTACAGTCCGTATGTTCCAGCCCAACTCCCCGGTGGGAAATCATAGAGCTGATGTCCAGGTAGGATTTCTTATTAGCTGGGTTCATTTCTTTGAGTAACTTTCGTTCAACCCCAAATGTATGTAAAAGAATCATTGTCATAAGTATACAGACTGAATTGGTTTGGAGAGTTACTTTAGTTTTAAACTTAGAAGCACAGTAACAACAAATCACACTTAGGGTCTGTTTTTCTAGAGTGCTCACACATCTGTGAGTCCTATTTAATATGTGATTTTGAAGGTTTTCTTTTTAGCAGAGAAATAAAACTATTTTCTCTTTACTGATCGCCTCACCATGGGGTGTCTCTCAGACTTCAAGTTCTGTGACCGAACATCAGTAATAATGAATTGCGTCTGTAACAGCTACACCTGCCTATGAATTCTGAAAGAACAGCATTTAGTTCAATTTTCATAATTAATAACAACCTCTTTTATAATAACAAACCATATGCAAAGCATATTTACATTTTGCCCAGAATGATCAATGGATACTTAGTATTATTGATAATATATTTTCTCTTTCTAAGCAATGAAACAACAATGCTTTACCTCCTAATAAGAAGTCAGTATGCCTATAAATATATATTTGTTCCTCTTCCATGGACAGTATTGACTTCTCAGGAAGTTATCAAGAAATTTCCATATCTCTTTATGGACTTATAGACACATTTGTTTTGAATTAAAATTTGAGGCCATATAAAAAACTTGGAAATAGGTGTGGCAGTGAATGCCTACAGTCCCAGCAGTCACAAGGCTATGGCAGGAAGACAGAGGGTTTGTAGGCCAGCCTGGCAACATAGAAAGACCTATATGAAAAAATACAACATGTTATATATCTAGTATAATATGTAACATATTATATATATATATATATATATATATATATATATATATCTGACTATATCTGTATATGTATATTTCTATTTTTATCTATTTATACATGAATCTATTTATATATGTTTATACATAGATATATCTAGAGAGAGATGGGAGACGACTGGGAAGGAATTTGGGCTTATGACCAAGATAGCATTTGTATTGACTAGGAGCTAGGTTAAGTCTGGAACAAGGGGGGACAGCAACTAAAGCCTTACTCTTTTTCTGGGGCTCCTCTACATCCTTTCCTTTCACGCGCTCTTCCGGTGCAAGTGCAAGGAGGGCTCTAGTCACCCACATTTTCCAATGGAGAAAGTTGAAAGGAAGAAAAGCTGTTGAGTGTCAAGGTTGAAGCCCAGGTTTTAACCATCTCAATCTTTGTTGCAACAATATATCTGTTTTCCTACAGTGCAGTGCATCACATCTGTAGTTTGAATAGACTTCAAAATTTATTCAGAGGGAGGAGTCAGTTCTTTTGTCTACCTACTGTAGAAGTCCTATTTGACAACGGGAAGTCCCCAGTCTGAGCAGCAGGGCCAGGCTTTGAGCCATGTGTTTCCTGCACTGTCGTTGCAGAATTTGGTCCCCAGAAAGCCATCCTGAAAATAACACATTTTACATTAAGCACAAAAGTATGAGAAAGTGAATTTAGCTTTGCAAGATGTCAGAATTGCTAGCGGCACCTTGGAAGGACCTGGCTTAATCTAGACACCACAGAGAACATTAAATATGACATCATGGCTGGATGTGGTAGCACATACCTGCAAGCCCAGCACTCAGAGGAGGAGCCTGGAAGATCTGGAGTTCAAAGCCAGCCTAGACTACCTGTAGTGAGACTCTATCTCAAAAGAAAAAAGACTATGTGAGTCAAGATTTCAGCGGGGGACAATGCTTTCCTTGGGAGCTGGTTCTCAAAATGGTGGTTGACACACCTTCCTAAATGCGTACATTTCTTTCTTTGTCTCTCAGGAGTGGATTTTGCAGCCCGGAATGTCGCAGGTTTAGTAAAGCCAAGTGTCACTATTAGTCTCAATGGGGAAAAGGTGAACATCCAAACAGAAAGTTCATTCAAGAACACAGAGATCTCTTTTAAGCTGGAGGAAGAATTTGATGAAACCACTGCAGACAATCGGAAAGTGAAGGTGAGTTGGACCTAAATCTTCCTATGTTCAACCATTGGAAATAGGTGGTTAGGTATGTTCATTCAACAGACTGATTTATTACTAAGTCTGGTTGGGCTTGTTTAAAGATCTGTGCATACATAAAGTCAGTCCTCTGCTAATTATTCAGATAGCTTAATGGAGCTTAAATGTTCGACTTAGTCTTTTTGCTGCTGCTGTTTGAGACAGGTCTTGCTACATAGCTTAGGCTAGCCAGCAACTTAGGGTCTTCCTGATCTGCCCCTTGAGTGCTGAGATTACAGATGTGCACTACCTTGCCTGACAAACTGCACTCATTCCTTCTCTTCCCCCAACCTGTTTTATTATTATATAAAAGATCATACAGCAACAATTACTAAGGTCAAATAGCTTATCGATCCTTGTCTTGGAGAACACAGATTTAGTTGTCTCTTGAGAGTTCTAGATTGACCCTATTAAATAATAACAGGAATGAGGATTATGAAAAAACAGAATTTCAGACTTGAAGTTAAAGGTAGATGTTTAATGCTGTAATGGCCAGAAAATAGTGAATGAATCCTAATTACTCTCTCCGCTTTTACAGAGCATCATAACTTTAGAAGAAGGGTCAATGATCCAGGTCCAAAAATGGCTCGGCAAAGAGACAACAATAAAAAGAAAAATTGTAGATGGAAAAATGGTAGTGGTGAGTGTTCCCTAAATTTACATTTGTATGTGCTTTTTTTTTTTTTTGTATGTATAACCATCTAGTTACTCCATTGCCTTTGCAGCCTAAATGAGCGCTTGCACTGTGGAAACAGGGAAGACAGATTTAACCTGTCAACAGCCACCTCTAACAGATCTTTCTGCTTTTAGGAATGTACCATGAACAATATTGTCAGCACTAGGATCTACGAAAAGGCATAAAGAAAGGGTGGCCGCCAGTGAGAACTTGGCCACTACGGAAAACTTGCTGCTGAAGAAAATTAACCTCAGGGACAGTGATTTAAAACATTATCCATGTAAATTTTGCTCAATAAAAGCACTAATTGAAACACTGCTTTCCAGCTGTTTGATAATGAAGGCTACAGACCGTGAGAGTTACTTTTCTGTTGCTGTGTAGAATACTCTGAGAGAAAGCCACTTGGAGGAAGGGAAGGTTCACATTCGCTCGTAGTTTCAGAAGGGGCACTGCTCTTTGTCTTGACAGGAAAGGCATGGTATAATTGTGAAGAGAGGAGAGATAGTCAAAAAACAGAGAGTTCACATTTCATCCCTACACAGGAAGGACAGGGCCAGGGCAGGAAGTGGAGCTAGGCTACAAAACCTCAAAACCTGCCCCTGGTTGTTTACTTCCTCCAGAAAGCAGCCCGCCCCCCCCCGCCCCCTCCCCCACTTAAAGCTTCCTGCATCACTATCATCACTATCAGGAAATCAACTGTTCGAATACAGGAGTCTACGGTGGACATTTCACACTCAAACCACTACAGGAATAGTCCGCAGATCAGTAAGACAAGAAGCTTCTTTATCATGACAACTTCTAAAGTCACCCAGGAGACAAATCTCTGGGCTTCTCAGGGAAAGGATTTCTAGATTAGGTTAACAGAGGTAGGAAGACCCACCCTAACATGGAGATGCCATTCTGTGTGCTGGAGCCCTGGACCGAATGAAAGAGAGCAAGCTGAGCACTATCTCAAAGCTTTGACTGTGATGCAGTTAGACTGGCCACCGCAAGCCCCTTCTTCCACCATAATGAACTGTGCCCTCGAACCAGAAGCCAGAATAAGAAACTTCCTTCATTTAACCAAAGAAAGAAAGAAAAGGAAGAGGAAAGGATTTGCTTCTCTTGCCAAGGGCTCACATTCAGTTCTCAGTACCCATCTTAGTGGCTCACAAAGGCCCCTGGTGACACCCTTTTTGGCCTCCACAGGCAGGTGCACACATGTGATGCACATAAGTACACAAAATACACACAGGCACAATGCGTATCTGCACATATTAATTAAATAAATCTTCGTCTTCCCCTTGCACTGGGTACAGAAGAAGAATACCAGTTTTCACTAGTCTACTGAATGAGATAAATAATTATTTACTTACTTTCCCAGAGGATTTGAAACAGAAATGAGACCAATATGTTTTATTTTTTGAAAGTTTTTACCCAGAATAACAGTAGTAAACCATTACACTCAGAGACATGCTGAAGTTTACAGAAAAGTACTAATTTCCCAGAAAGCAATCATACTAATGTTACTGTTAGTACTGCCATCCAAGAACAGTTCACTAGATTTCTTTTTATTGCCCAACAACATTTAATATATCATCGACAAGAAATGTTTTCTGTTGGGGGCCGATGATACCCAGGCTGTGGACATAACCAGCTTGACAAAGATCCTGGTTTTTCCCTTAGCTAGGAGTCTGAAGCCCAGCAACTGCTTTGCCCCTTTCTCATCTTTACTGTATGGTGACAACAGCCTCTCATCAATAATATTGTCTATTTGGTCTAATAGTGAGAACTCAAATCAATTCCTGGGCTGGCTGGGAGAGGAACACTGCCATCTCAGCTCTAAGTAATTGTAACGGTCTCACTGGCCGTCAAGTTTTTGGCATGTGTGAATATTATTCATGCTTTCTGTAGATATATAAAAAATGATTCTTGGTAGAACTGACCTTCCCATAGAGACAGAGCCACAGTCACGATCAGAAACGAAGTCTAGACAGTATGTCAGCAAGTTTAAAAAGCAAATAGATAATTCACCCCTGAATGCCTGCCCCCCTTTATTGTAGCAAGTATACAGACCTAAATTCAGCTATTCATTAATAGACTATTGTGTTAAGACTACCCACTAAAATTAACCTTGAAGATTAGAGGCCTGCAGCTAGGAGGGGATGAACACTCTTGCACTGATGTATGCCTGAACACCTGCATTCCGTTAGATAAGAAGCAGTTTTGCTATTTCAGTCAGGACAGCTTTCTGTCTTGAGGGGAGTCTTGTAATATTTCCCCAATGTGCACATTGTTAATTTTTCTCTCTTAACTTCTCTAACTTCTAATTTCTTTATTTTTATTATTAAAGAAATGTTCTTGCGTGTCATAATCATCATAAGGTGTATTCTATGTGGCTCATTAAAGTGCATTAAGCATGTCAACTAACGGTCCCATAGAGGAATGAATTATTACACTCACTTGTCACTTAGGGAGTGTATAATGCTGGATCCCATAGAGAAGTGAATTACTGCGTTCACTTGTCACAACTTCATTGTTTATCCACCTTCGTGGAGACTGAGGAACCCCGTGTGGACTAGAGCTGGACTCGACTCCTGCATTTTCAATATTCTTAACAGGTTTGTTTTTTTTTAAATTTTTACATATCTGCACCCAAAATACAAGAATCATAAGAGGACTTTTTTTTTTCCCCCCACTTGATGTAAAAAGACAGCAGACTATTCCCCAAGACAGTAATCAAAAACAGATGGAGCCTCGGGATAAAATTCAGGACTCAACTTACACATGTTCCTTTCTGTGCTCTCACAGTTTCTACCTTGAACATTTAGGGAGAAAAGAAAGTCTATTGTTTTTGCATTCTGTATCCAGTCTCTGTGTTCTCATTCCATGATGGTGGTGTGGCGCGACCATCTGACCACCAGCCCTAACAATAGGACAGATCTCAGATGTTGCCACAGACGGACATGCAGAGCAGCAGGAGTGGTTTGAGGACCTGTTGGAGCCAGTCTCCCATGGTCACCTTCAGCTACTGATGGCTCTGTGACAGCCTTCAAGAGCTGGCTCACCCACTCCATTTTATCTCAAATGGAGATGTTTCTGTTCCTCAGGGCAAGCATTAAGGTGGCCTGAAATTGGCCAAAGAACAGGAATGATGCCAGTGGTGAAGAATGGGTGGAGTCAGAGCAGGAGAGGTCTCAGCAGATGCCTGCTAGAGCACTGAGGGAGATAGCTCACAAGAAGTTTTCTGTGAGGAAAATGAACAGGGAAACTGGGTTCTGGCTTACTTGGCAAAACTACAGATTTCAGAAGATGTCTATTAAAATAGCGTTGCGACATAGAAGTTACAAAGTAATGGCGTCAAAGTAATCTTTCCTGCTCCTCAAATCAATGAATACTTTACAGATGGTAGAATTGAACTCTGCTCCCAACCATGCAGTAAGTCATACACATAGATGAATGCTCATCTAAATTCAGTTTCCCATTCTACATTTAACACTAAGGAATGATATCACATCCAAGGCGTGGTGGTTCACATCTTTAATCCCAATACCCAGGAGGAAGGGGTAGGTGGATCTCTGTAATCTTGAGGCAAGCCTGGTCTACATAGTAAGTTACATACCAGCCAGAGCTACATAGCGAGACCCTGTACTAAAACACAAAGGAATGAGAGAAAGAAAAAGACAAGAAATTATATGGGGAAGGAGGAGTGGAGAGATGTCTCAGTGGTTAAGAGCACCGGCTACTCTTTCAGATGACCTGGGTTCTATTCCCAGCACCGGAATGATGGATTGTAACCATCTGTAATTACAATTCCAAGGGGATCTGATACCTTCTTCCGCTACCCTTCGTCACCAGGTATGCAAGTGGTGAACCGTACAGACGCAGGCAAAACACGAAAATAAAATAATAATAAAACAGTTAAAGAAATGGTAGCAGGGGCTGGATATATATGGCTGAGTGGGTAAAAGTGTTTGCATTTTAAGCATAAGAAACCTAGTTCAATCTCTAGGACCTACAGAAAAATGCTGGGTACACTGGGTGCGCTTGTAACCCCAGCACTGGAGAGGCAGATGCCTGGGGCTCTCTGACTAGCCAGCTTAGCTTACTTGAGCTCCAATGTAGCGAGACGCTGCTAAAAAAGAAAGAAAGAAAGGAAGGAAGGAAGGAAGGAAGGAAGGAAGGAAGGAAGGAAGAAAGAAAGAAAGAAAGAAAGAAAGAAAGAAAGAAAGAAAGAAAGAAAGAAAGAAAGAAAGAAAGAAGGAAAGAAAGAAAGAAAAAAAGAAAAAAAAAAGATGGATGTCTCCTGAGGAACAAAACCTGAAGTTGTCCTTGGGGCTCCAGTCACTCAGAGATGCACCTATGGGGGTGGGGGTGGGGCGACAACAGAGATGATGTGAGGACTCCGTGTCCAAAATTTTGAAGGCACTATGGCAGAGACGGCTTGTTGTTCTCCAGAAAGCCGTGTCTTCTGGCATGGAGGACCCTGAAACTCAGGGAGCAAAGCTGCCTGTATCCCCCTCCACCTGATGGGCACCCAACAAGAACTGAAGGTCAGGGAGAGCTGCTGAGATCCTGACGCCTGCTGTAGCAGCTAGTATGCTTCCGAGTCTGTACAACCCACGACGTCTCATTTTCACAGAAAATCAACCATCGGGCGCAAGCTCGACTCTCTAGAATGTGAAAATACACATCTAGTTTTCAGCCGTCTGAGCGAATAAAGATTGGGCTGGCCGAATGAAAGCTCCTCTGGCTTAATTTCAACTATTTACACTTGAAGGTCATATGCAAATTACACTTTCACAGCCTCGAACCACCTCCATTACTGAAAACAAAAAGACAAAATCAAGGAAATAAAGGAGAAATCAAGGCACGTGCCTGGGTAATTCATGATTAAGTCACTTGAATTTTGACGAATTTCTATTTGTCTCTTATGAAATCTGCAAACCCCGCCCCCCCCCACACACATTTCTGATATGTTTTGTGCTTGAATTGTTTTTTTAAAGAGATTCTTTTCTTCTATCAGCACTATAGAAGGACTGCATCCCAAAAATGTCTTCTGCAGCATTTTGCACTGATCCCAGAAAGGTCAACCTACTTGAATGTATTTGGAAAATGTTAACATCACTTTCTTTCCAAGAGCAAAGACAAAGCGGGTAGCACAGCTGTGGGAAGCTCAGCAGAAGCTGTAATGACCAAGGGAAGAGGCGGGAATGTAGAAGCTCCAGCTTTTATTCTTCCCCAGTGAGTGCCTTCAGCCCTCAGCTCTTCTATTAGAAACAATGAGGTGAAGTCTTAACGCTCGCCTTTGGAGAAGATCCAGAGCACATTAGATTCCAGCGAAGAACAAAGCTAATTGCATCATCTGAAGGTTCACAGCTCGGACTTCCCTGTTTTTATTGCCACATTCGGTGAAAGAACAGTAATAACTGTTAGCTACCTCTGGGATAGCCTGAATTCAGAGTCACAAAAGGATCATCCGCTGGTAGCCGAAGAAGCTACAGAGTATGGTTTGCATTAAGAAAGCAGTCTTAGCCTCAACATTCTTAAACTTTAGAAAACTTATTTATTTGAAGCATGAAAGAGGAAGATTTGGCTATTTGGCCCCACAGTGATGCCTCAGAGGAACACCGGATGACCAGTTGACTGTTCTCCGAAGGTGAATGAATGCGTCAGATTGCTCAAACACATCCAAGAAGCTGAATACATTTGGGCTGCAGAGATGATTCCATGGGTCAAGTGTTTGCCACGCAAGTGGCTTGAGCTCAAATCTCCAGAACTCACTTGAAAGCTAGACACTGGAGCCTACATCCGACTCCAGAATTCCCACAGCAAGATAGCAAGTGGAGACAAGATGATCCAAGGGAGCTCACTGGATGGGGTCTCAGACAAGGCAAGGACTGACACCCAAGGTTGTCCTCTGCACACCACAAATGCTCCATAGCACACATATGCTCTCATCTGCACACATAAGCCCTCTCTCTCTGTCTGTCTCTTTCTTAAAGATTTTAAAAACAAAACTGTATCAAGCACTTTCATGTATGCCAGTTGCCTGGCTCTTCAGGGCCGTTCTTATTACCTTCATCTACTAACTGTGTCCGTGTTGTTAAGTGTTCTACCATGAACGTGTAAATCTTATTGTAAATCTCGAACTCCATCATTATTCTTGGACAGGAACTGTCTATCGCACGTCCCTGAATGTTTAATATCTGTCTTCCTAATTAGAGTGTAAGACTCAGGAGGCCAGGAGCCTATGATGTATCACTACCCCCTCCAACAGCGTTTTGCACTTAACAGTCTTCTAAATATAAATGCAATGTCATGGTTGTAACCCATGCCACCCGGTGGAAAATCATGAAGACTTTTGTTGGTTTGCTACACGATGATTACTCTGTTTCTTTTTCAAAATAAGCGATTGTAATGAAGCTGTCAAATAGTATGTAAGAGACATTTTCATGGTATGTTTTGTGAGCGTGCTTTGGTGTGATTTTCAGTGTCTGATTCAAAAAATTTACTGTATCAAGGATTAACATGGTAACCGGTTGTTGAGAGGAAAAAAATCAAGTCCACAGCAAAGAAAAATTTTATCTACTCTACTAAGATTTGAGTATGAACCTTGTATTTAGTTACAATGTGTTTCTGGTGCCTGCTCTTCACCTTCTCTCCAGGCAATGTTTTAATGAGTCTCCTACTGCCTTAAGCTTGCTTTTGTTCAGATTGCTCTCCTTGCTTTGATCTGTAACTTTGGCCCATGCATCGGTCTCAGGATCTCATCTTGGCCCAAGTTCATCTGGTCTACTTGAGCAATCAGATACAACTGAAGATTTGCCTCAAAGAGATTATGTTCCTGGTCTAAAACTGTGCCGATGTTGTAGGCATTCCATGGTGGCTGAATATCGCTTACTGTGCATCGTGAACTCAATCATGGTTCTTATGCTCAACTCAGGGACCACCGAAACCCACACAGCCCTTCTCTTGTCGTCTGCCTGAATACAGGGCTTGTGCCTGGAAGGGTGGTGTGATAACCCCCACTGACTTGAGCAGAAATCCTACACGTTGACTGTTGTGCTTCTTAATAGGATAAGGGCGACCAAAGCTGTGGAGGCGTGAGTGCAGCCATCATTTTCCTAAAGCTTTGGGAAAAGGAACCAGCACATTCACTACGTCAGTGCCCTTTGTTGTTGAGACAGAGGCTCTGTGTATCCTCATGGCCTTGAGTTTGAGATCTCAGCCTTAGCCTTCCCCAATGTGCCTTCTAATCACTTTTTTTTTGTAGCCTAAATACAACAAACTTTCTCCACTTATATTATCTTGGGTTTGGGAGCAGATTAATTGGCTAAGGAAATCTCCTGTTCACTATTGGATCCCATGCTGAGTTAGCTAGACACTGGTCATGGAAGACGAGACTTGGCTCACTGCATGCGATCTCTCATTTCTCCGTCAGTTTGAAGCCAAACCACATAATTGCAATAACAATGATCCAGCTACAGCACTGTGGACCTGAGCCTTTGTAGCCAAGGGTTCTGTCAGTTAGGAGTGAATTGATGTGGGGTATTTATTTCTGTGGTGGTGAGCACTGAAAATGTAAAATCCAGTGATATTAGTTGCCACTCAGCCAGAATTAATGCTAGTGTAGAAAACCTGCTAGGAAGGCATGGCAGCCATCAAGCCGTTCCTGGGAGCAATACTTATATATGAACTAGATTGACATTTGCACCCCCTTGGTCAAAGGTTGGGACTCTGATATGTCGCACTTGGTTCACTTGATTGTCACTTCTGATATTGAGAAGAGAGAGTACTGCTAAAAAGCTATGGTGCTATCAGGATCTCTGACAGTCAGGGTCCTGTGTGCATGTGAGTTTGTACGTAAGTACGTGTGTGTGTGTGTGTGTGTGTGTGTGTGTGTGCATGTACATGTGTGTATGTGTGTACATATATGTGCATGCATGTGTGTGCATGTATGTCTATGTACCTGTGACCAGGTGTACATGTGTATGTGTGTGCATGGGCACATGTGTGCATGTGCATGTATACCTGTGTATACATGTGTATGCGCTAACACGTGTGTGTATGCGTGCACCAACACATGTATGTATGTGTGCAGTTATGTATATGTATATACATGTATGTATATACATGTATATATATGTATATGTGTGCAAATGTGTGTGTATATGTGTGAGTGTGTGTGTGTTGAGAGATGCTAGTCCAGAGTCAGTGCATAGCACTGGGGAACAATGCTAGTTTAAATCCTGACTTTCATTTTACTTTGGGAAATTAGCTGCCAAACTTCAAGATGCAGTTTTCCTCATTGTCAAACTGGGCATAGCAATAATGCGTGTCTCTTGGGCTGAGAGGACGAAATGAGATGATCTGAACTAAGCATGTCACTCGGGGACCATCCTACGCTGAGCTCTCAGCACCATTAGCATTTTTTTTTGTAGGAAATTATCTCTTTATAAATCTGTGGATTCTTATTAAATGCCTTAAATTCAAGGTTGTCATAGAAACCAAGAACTCATCACCACATTTGCTTTTTAAGAAGAGACGAAATCTTAACTGCGGTCAAAGGGCATGCTATCGTGCTGCTTCTCATCGTGACACGTGAATACAATTCCTGTGCCCCGCTGTGACAGACCGACTTTCTTGTCTGCCTACTCAGCCTGCCCAGAATATGTGAACTATGCCAAGCCCCCCTTGCCTCTGAATGCCTCCTCACACTGTGGCTCTCCATTTCTCTCCCACAGCATATTTGAGACTCTTATCACAATGCTCACAGACTTTTTCCTCATTCTAAGAGTTCTTAATTGTGCAGAATAAGGATTGTGAGGCACCAAGAATCCTACACACACGTGCATGCACACACACACACACACACACACACACACATGCTCATGTGATCATACAATAAGTAGAACAAGCATTCCTATCAATGTAAGTTCAATCAAAAAATATCTTGAGGTTCAAACAATGCTTTCTGTTGTTTTTGTGGTTTTGGAAACACAGGGACATTATGTGGGGGATTCTTTCACCCATGGATAGGCAGCTTATGACCGAAGAGTCATTCATCACCCGGTCCTGTCACCGCCTTTCCCCATTGGGCCACAGTGTGAGTCACATGCTCTGGGTATCTTTGAAAAGAACCCTGTAAGGTCTCAGCATCTCACAGACATCTCCTGCATCCCACCAGGAACTGTGCTGAGCTCTCCTCTATCACAATGAGCAACAAATTCCTAGGTACCTGGAAACTTGTCTACAGCGAGCACTTTGATGACTACATGAAAGTTTTGGGTGAGAAATGCTTCATGGCGAATGTCCTTTTAAAGAGAGATGCATGATTTTCTTCCAATGTTTTCTTCCCAGGAGTTTGGGGCATGCTGTATGGGCTAAAGTGCAATTTTCTGAATCGTTCATAAAATTTACTTCCACTTCATTGGCAATAAATTGTTAGAACTCAACTTAAATGAAGCTATTTAAATGCATGGAACTTGAAGGCAGTTTCACAGGTTGTCATTGGAGACTTGGGGAAGCATATTAAGATTTTAGTCATTCTATGTTCTGGGATTTTCTGAAAGCTGGTTTAATGGAAATTAATGTGCTCATAAAATTAAGAGTTGAATACTAGGAAACCACAATTTAAAAATTTAATCTGTATCCAAACTAAAAATTCTTTTTCTATCTCTTTCTTGAGTTTGTCCATTATTGAATAATCATGCAAGCGTGTGAAGTTTGAGAAATGAAATGTTTCCTAGATGAGGATGTTTGTAACCTAGGGAAGTATCTGAGGCCAAAAGAACTGGTTGGTGGCAGTGAGTTCCAACTCAGTCATATTAACACTGGCCGGTCCTCGTGCTGGAACAGTGATGGCAGGCAGAAAAGGGTGATGGATAGTTCGTTTTGTTTTACTAGGCAGATTTAGGAACTACAGAATGTCAGAAATTAGATGCTACCAAGAATATGAGGAGGTTGTTCCTATATGCATAGCTCCTTATTGACAGGGAACATATTATAGAAACGTGTGTGAGGGGGGAGAGAGAGAGAGAGAGAGAGAGAGAGAGAGAGAGAGAGAGAGAGAGAGGCAGAGGAGAAAGTTATAGTTTCACTGAAAGCAACTATAATGTTTGTAAATACAAACTAAAATGTCTTCAGCGTTTCATACACATCTGAAATGACTTATTTTATGGTGAGCGTGACTGGGCATGGCAAAGTGGACACACTGAACTCTTTCTCTCAGCTGAGCAGTTCCATATTGCAAACCCTGTGGGCACCACTGTTCTAACACTACGCTAAAATGCTTGTGTCACCAGCATGCGTTTTCAATCGTTGTTGAAACGTGGGAGGAAGGCCTTGGTAGGAAGGCCTGCGGTCTACTCACCGGAGGTACCACTGAATGCAGAACGTGGCCACCATTGTCCCTCGGACACAATGCCTTACCCAACATAATCAGACATCGCCTTGCTTTTCAGGTGTTGGGTTAGCCAACAGAAAGCTGGGAAATTTGGCCAAGCCCACCGTGATCATCAGCAAGAAGGGGGATTATATAACTATAAGGACCGAAAGTACCTTTAAAAATACAGAGATCTCCTTCAAGTTGGGTCAGGAGTTTGAAGAAACCACAGCTGACAACAGAAAAACCAAGGTAAAATATAATTTTTTTCCCCCCTGAAAGTTGGTCCAGTCAACTCTTGAGAGACAGGATTATTTCTTCTAGGATTTAGAGGATGGGGAATGAACGTGACTTGTTTAGACATGAAAACTGAGGCAGACTAACCGAATGAACTTGCCTTTGTAGAGCATTGTGACCCTGGAGAGAGGCTCGCTGAAACAAGTGCAGAAATGGGATGGTAAAGAGACGACTATCAGGAGAAAGCTGGTGGATGGGAAAATGGTAGTGGTAAGAATATTCCCAATTCTCAAGACAGAAATAATGCTGCATAACATTGATTATTCCTGCTTAAACTGTTCCTTGTTCTTGAGACTACAAATGGACAAGAACGCTACTAAGAATAAAGTCAGTTAGTGCTTGAGTGAGAAACCATGGCAATTTCGTATCCGAGTCCTTCGAAGTGTTAGTTCAAGATTTTTAAGTGGTAGTATCGAAACGATAAAGTTAATGAACATATGGATAAATGTCGCTTGTTTGGACTTACAACCAAAAAAAAAAAAAAAAAAAAGCCTATACTTCAAAAGTAAAATACAACCCTGACAGGTTCAATTGTAGAATTTTTGTAGTAAAAGCACTTCGCTTTCAGGAATCTATAGAAACGTGCACTAAACAATCTCAAAAACGCAATCTAAGCAGCTCTCAGCTCTGGAGACCTCTTTCAGTTAAGGGATCAGAATGAGAAAAGACTCCACAAGACGGACTCTAAGGATTTTTTAAGACCATGTCTCTGTGCTCACTAATTAACATAAACATTGAATATACATAGAATCCTGTAATCTTTTGAATACTTCTATCACTGTGTAGTGGTTCTTAGCTCTTGCTGCACAACAGATTTACATGGGTGTCCGTTCCAACATGTGGGACCAATTACAGACCAATCGATGTAAATCTCTAGGGAGTTTACTTGACTGCTCTTTCAGCCCGGCAAATGTGAAAATCATTTTTGCATTAGTCACTATTCTTCTTGTGACCAAAGCCAGCTAAAAAGCATCTTAAGAGAGAAGAACTCATTTTAACCCACAGTTAAAGGAGATACCATCCATCTTCACCCAGAAGGCATGAAGGCAGGTGTGTGAGGCTGTTGGTCATGAACTTCAAGAAACGAGGAAAGATGAACACTGGTACCCAGTCCACTTCCTCTGTCTTAGTCAAAGGCCATGGTCCATGGAATGGTTCTCCTCTAGTTTAACCTGTGCCAGGTCTTCAGGTCTCCCCACCTCAATGAACCCAATGTAGATTCTTTTTCACAGACACGCCCAGAGGTTTGTTTTGTCTTTGTGATGATTCCAAATCCTACAAAGCTGACAACCAACGTTAAACATTATAACTATGAAGATTTTTCTGTATTTAAATGCATCTAAACTATGCCTAAAAAATGCTGCTTAATAAAAAAAATTATAGATAGTAAGACAGAACAACTTTAAAATTTTTTTCTCGAATTTCAATATTCAAAATTGTGAACCATGAAAGAACTGGCATAAGGATATTTTACCCCTTTCTAACTGTAATCTTATGAGTTCATTGTAAACTGCTATTTTATTCCAAGTGTCCTGTTCTCTGACTTGTATTTTAAACAACCGATCTCCCTCTTTTAAGGAATGCGTGATGAAGGGCGTGGTCTGCACCAGAATTTACGAGAAGGTCTGAGAAAATCATTGCATCAATCAATCATCTAGGATTGGTAATCGTTCAGCAGGACGGCATCTGGGTTTGTCTGGTTTTCGCATTTGTCTTAATATGTCTTATTGGCAAAGGTTTAAATTGAGGCTTAACCTAAAACTGTTAATTTGGACATTTTCCATTTTCATTCGTGTCTGTACTACGTTAATCCTTCTGTGTTGACTGGATACAACTCGTCCATAAAAACCCCTGCCTGCTAAGCGACAGCCTCGGCTGTTCTCCTAGTGTTTGAAATCATGATAAAAAGAAGTATTCAAATTCTAAAAGAAAGTAAGTCCATTGATCTGGGCAGTGGTAAATGTCTCCAGGGGCCTGGACAGTTACGAGGCAGGGAAGTCACAAAGAGAACACAGCAAAGGATGAAGCTGCTTTAAACTGAGGGTTTCTAATAGAGAAGCCTCCATTCCACTTCAGCCGAAGTTTTGTAATGTACAGACAATGAGACACACGGCTATTCCGACCGTTGAACGTGTTATGACGGCGCATGCACCTATGCGTCTCTCATCCCAGTCGAGATAAACACATTTCCTTCATCTTAGAGCGCTTCCTCGGCCCCTTCCCCAGGTAATATCCTGTTCTGCCTCAACCCATCAGAGGCAAAGATGGTGCCGATTTGGTCCTAGATTATCTTTGTCTAAAATAGGACAGACTTCATACATTCATTCCTGCTTGTCTTTTAAAACCTAGCATGGAGTTTTCAGGTTCATCCAGATTGTTGCCTGTGGTAGTAATTTGTTCCTTATTGCTGAGTACTATTCCACTATGTAACTGTATTATTTTAGTTATCCATCCTCCTATTGAGACAATTGGGTTATAACCAGTGTTTCTATATGACGAATAAAGCTGCTACATTCTTGTACATGACTTTATGAACATATGGCCTTCCTTACGTTAGATAAATAGCTAGTATTAGAATTACCGAATCCAGTAATTCTTGGGAGGCAAGAACAAGGAACCACTGTGCTCCTGTAAGAATAAAACTGTGATGTGATCAAGTCAGTGACAATTGTGTGGTTGTTCTTGGCAATGTTCATGGTGGGGAAAAGGCATATACAAACACAGAATGAGGGAAGGCAAGAAAAAGCCATGAAGAGATGCAATGGAATTAGTGTAAATGCATGGTTTCTATCATGCTATGACTATGAAATGTCCCTCCCAGTCTCGTGTGTTGCAGTCTTGACCCCCCTAACTGGTGGTACTCTCTTGGGAGATGGTAAAAGCTTTAGCAGGTGGAATTCGATGAGGAAAGTAGATCACTGGGGCCATGCCTTTAAAGCTTACCCCTAGTCCCCTTCCTCTTTTATGCTTCTCTCTCCCACGAGTTTGGGTTGCCTCTGTCGTATACTGATGATGTTCTATAGCACCTCAGGCCCAGAATAACGTAACTAACTCAGCATTTGGAACTCTAACTTCTGAAACTACCAGCCCAAATGAACCCTCCCCACAATGTTTATGTAAGGTATTTTATCACAGTGACAAAGTCTGACTACTATACAGTTTCTAAGCTGTGTGTATGTTTATAATAAGATACCATTGTACATGCACCTGTATTTGTGTAGTGCATGTGTAGACCTAATGTGTGTTTAAGTATGTGTACGCATGCTTAGGTCTCCTAGCTTTGTCTCCCCAAAGAGCTTAGCAGTACAGATACCTCAGGAATATGAGCACACCTAGCACTCGGGTCTTGGTGTCTAACGTCATTTGTCACTAAAAGGAACCCTGGAGAAATGGCTGACACCACACAAGAGCAGAGTAGGTGTTAGCTGAGCTTTAAATATTTCTATACACTAAAAATAAAAAAAATGCTCAAAGAGATGATAGAGTTGTCTTACCTGAACACAAAGAAACTTTCATGTGTCAAACTTGGGACAGTTTGGGTGCAAAATACTTGAAAAATCACTAGTTTAAAATCATTAAGAAATCACAAATTCATAAATTACCATCACGAATTGTTAAACCGTTGGGAAAAGGAGTAACCTAAGACTCTATGGGGACATTGTGGGAGGTCATGGATAGGTGGTGGATGGAAAGTGCGAAAGGGCGTAGAACGCACGTGCCAGTTGGTAAATGCAGAAGGAGTTCTGGAAAACTCCTTCATTTGTCATCATTTGTCAACAACCACAGCAAATACTGGCTGAAGCAAGAACTATCAACGGGTGGTAAAGCTAAAGGGACCTGTGTCTGGGAGTAGCCTAGGTGTGGTTTTACACTGCTTACTTTTCTAGTCGCTGTGATGACACAGCTGATAAAGGCAACTGAAGGAAGGAAGGATTCATTTCAGCTCGAAGATTAAGGGTACACGTTGGGGGAGGGTCTGATGGCAAGAGCGTGAGGCAGCTGGTCACATCGCATCTGGAGCCAGGAAGCAGAGAGAGGTGGATGCCTGTGCTCACAGAGCTTTCTCCCTTGTAGCTGGTCTGGGATCTCAGCCCATGAAATGATGCTGCCGACATGCAGAGTGGCTCTTCTTTCCTCAACCGAACCTCTCTGGAAATGTCTGCATGGACGCATTCAGCCTCCTAGATGATTACAAATCCTGTCGTGTTGCTGATGACATCACAGTCTTAAAGCGCTCTCACACCAAGTGCTTATGCATTTCAGGGGGGAGAAAAAGAGAATGCATCTGAGCTGTCAAAAACGAACAGCCATTTGACTGGGTTGTCAAAATTAACCCACCAACGAAGGGTAGACAAGCAACATGTGCCCTGCAAAGGAAGTATGTCAGCCACTGAACATTGTGTTAGGTGATCCACACCTGAGAATAGTCAAGAAGGCGAAACCAAGAAATTCGAAATGGGGAATTCTGCATTTAAAAAATGAAGAAGGGCGTTGATGGAATTCTTCAAGATATCAGTGTCATAAAAGACACAGAGAGGCTGTGGAAACCTTCCTGACAGCATTATACTGAAAATGCCTGACAGCTACCTGCAGTGAGTTTCCCTGAATGTGTCTTGTAAGAGAGCTTTAGTAACTGCTACAAAGGACAACATTAGGTCAGTGTATGAATCGGAGTACACACCGGGGTTAGGTTATAGTGAACTGTGATTAATGGAAAGACTGTCTCTATTCCTGGAAAATACATGCCATTTTGGGTAATGGGCCATCTGTATGCAATTTAGCCTCACAATTTCAGAAAAATATATGAATGCGTTTGTACGTGCACACATATGCATTCATAGAGTGACAAAGAGAACAGGTAAAACCGAACAGTAGCATAATCTGAATGAAAAAATGTCTCGCCTATGTTTGTTTTCTGCAAATTAATGTTTCTCCCAACTTTCTTGTAAGTTTAAAGTTCTTTCCAAAGAAGTTTTTTGGTTTTTTTTGGTTTTTTTGTTTTTATTAAAAGGAGTGCTGTAAAATCCTCTGTTACCTCGAGGTCTTCAGTTGATGTGTTTCTTGCAGTATCATTAGCTTTTCTTTCATTTTTTTGTCTTTGTCTCCTGCCAGGCCAACCCACAGGAAAGAAAGAACATTTAGAACTGTGCTCCTGGTCTTAGAGGTTTATAGTAATACGACTTGCCATAAAGTGTATCCGTCAATAAATATAATTGCTCTATTATACAAAAGCCCTGGGTACTTTTTACTTTCATAACAGGAAAAGCATTACATTACTAATGAGGAAGAGAAAATAACCATTCCAGCAGGTTGTAAATGTTACTAAATTTAAAAATGATCTCTTAATAGCCAGGAAGGAGGGGTTGGGAAAAACCTAGTATCTGAAGCCCATTCAGGGTATTCCAGGTATTATAACAAAACACCCTATGTCAAATGTCATGATCACAATAGAAACCCACCCATGACTGTTCTGGAGGCTGGGTTGTTCAGGGTCTAGGGCTGACCGTTTTGCTCTCTGCACAGGGCCTGTTTCCATGTCGTCAGTTGCATCATTTGTCTGCTTCCTCACACGATGAGAATGGAGAATGGCCTCCCATGAGCCTCTTTCATAAGGCACTGTTCCATTCAAGGGAGGTGGGGGGTGCCCTACTTGCTCATGGGAGCTAATTATTTCCTAACACTATCAAACCTGGGAGTTAGGGGTTCAACATGTGAACTGGGGGAGGATGCTTAAGTTCTGAATGTCAACTGTCCTCCAAAGGTTCATGCACTAATGTCTGGGTCCTCCGGCCATGGCGCTTTTAGAAGGTACACCTTTAGGAGGTAGGTAAGGTCTAGTGGGAGACAATAAGATCTTTGGGGTGTCTCACTGAAGAGTCTGTTGGACTCCTGGGCCTTTCTTACTGTCTTTGCTTCCCAGCCTAGGTGAGGTAAAGCTGCTTTGGTCCCCCACACTCTACCTGCCAGCATGTTCTGCCTCGCCAATGAGACAAACATCCAATGGATGCAAATCCCTAAACTGTGGACCAAAGTGAGCGCTCCGTTCTTTGAAGTTGGCTTATCTTTGGTGTTTGTCACAGTGATGTAAATCTGACTAACACAAACATCATCAGACTAGCATGTAGGATCCACAATATTTTAAAAAATGAGCTCAGTGTATAATTCTGATTGCCTAGTATTTTTTACATCACATTATAGTGAAGGACACAGACCGGACGGATTAGTTGAAGCTTCAGATCCCTCCTTATCAGCTGTGACCTTGGAGTCATTTCTCAACACCCTCCCCACAAGTTCCTTAGTTTAAAAATAAGTATGTGAGAGAGCACGCTACAAAGAGTTGTGAAAGAACAAATTAATTAATACATGGAAGGTGCTTAGACAACCATTTAGAAAAGAAAAAGCATTACAGAAGTATCTTCTATTATTATTATTGCTTATTTATTTATTCATTTATTTATTTGTTTGTTTGTTTGTCTTGAGATAGGGTTCTGCATCGTAGCTCAGTCTGGTCTCGGCTCATGACCCCTTTGCCTTGATTCCAGAGTGCTGAGATCAGAGGCTCACACCACCATTCCAGACTGTTCTGCTAGTATTTACTCAATGATGGGTATGATGTTCAAATAGAACATTTTTTGTTCAAAATGAACAGAAATACAGAAGATATTAGTACTATAGATGTTTGAAATAATTTGTACTCCAAATAAAAAAATCAAGAATGCTAGTCAGACGAAAATAAAAATCAAGAATCATATTGAAGCTAAGTTCACACTTTAAATAAGAATATTTAAAAAGGAAGTTGGTGGTTGGCTACTCCAACATAAACATAACCCGAATAAATGCATATTCCAAAAGAATAAATTATCTGTTGTCAATTGTGCAACAAATGACATATTAGGTTTAGGTTTTTAAGGTGCAATAGTGTCTAGGAACTGGCCAAAATTGATCTGAAGGTCTGGTTGCCAGACACAAGCATGGGGGAGCATGCATATAACCCAGCATTTAAGAGGAAGAGGCATGTGGGGTGGGGGTGGGGGGTCGAGGCCAGACTACTTGATACGTAGTGAGACCCTATCTACAAAACGATTATTTTTTAAATGCTGATTATTGGTTTTTAGGAAATTTGCAAGCCAATTATTAGAAAAAAACTGGAAGTTTGAAATCTAGCAAAATAAGAGTATTTACATCAGAGAAGCTGGCACAAACCAACAGGGCTTTGCTTCTTAGGGAATTGGTTTGAACTACCCACTTGTATTTTGTCTCTTTCTCCTTTTAAAAACACCTTATTTTATTTATTTTTACGTATGTAAGTGTTTTGCCCACATGTATGTATGTGCACCACATGGACCCCTGGTGCCTCAGAGGTCAGATGAGGGAGTCATACCCCCAGGACCAGGAGTTATGGATGGTTGTGAACAATTATGTGCTGTTCTTAATTACTGAGCTGTCTCTCCGAGTCCTTAGATGTTCATGTAAGAGTTGTAGTTACTATTTCTAACAAGGGACTTACTGTATAACTGACGAAGTCAGTTTAGCTTATTTCTTAGGCTCACCCTGAGTTCGTGCAGCGTGTATCTGAGCATGCTTGTGCATTAGAATCACCTGGAAGTGGTTAAACACCTGAGTCCCAGGATTCTATCCATCACAGTGCAGAAGAGATGGCTCCACAGTTTAAAAACATTTACTGCTCTTCCTGAGGCTTTGAGTTCAGTTTCCAGAAGGCACATCAGGCAGCACACAACTGACTACAATAACTCCGCGGCACCCGGATGCACACTGAGTGAACTCACACAGACACAGATACACAGATAAAAATAAATCTTAAAAAAAGATTATATTCCTGGAATCATTTTTTTTTTTTTTTTTTGCCACACAGGATGGCTGAGACCTAGGCATGCAGTCGTTAAAAGGCAAGCACAGGCATATAACAGTTAAATAATATATTGAGCAAACCCCAGTTCTTGAGTCAGGCTGGGCCAACCACAGGCAGGTTAGGCTCTGTTGAGAGGGAAAGGGGAAAGCTTTGTAAGTTATTTTCAGAAGGAACACAGAGAACATGTTTGATGGATTAAGGTGGACAGTCTCTAGATTGAAGGCAATATCTCTGGGAGCTGTTTTTGCTTTTGCTGTGCTAAGGTCTGCCCAGGGCCTTGAGTGTGCTGGCTAGGCAAGCATTCTATCTCGGAGCTGAACTCCAGGGCATGGGTGGGTTGTGATTAGGGTTAAACTTCAGTTTGCCTTATAATCTTGAGTTGTTTTTGGCTTGGTTAGGCAGGAACTCAGAGCCCCGGAGTCTCAGCCTAATGACCTCCCAATTATCAGTAATGACCTCCAATTATCAGTATCTCTAAGCTCCCCAGGTGACCCCAGTATGTGGCCAGATGAGAAAATGCACCAAAGTCCTCCACAGTTAAAAATGTCAACTTAAATGTAGTGAAAGGCGGGTAAGATCAAGAGCAACAAGGGTTTCCAGTGTGAAGTTAGGTAAAGGTGCTACTACCTGCCGATGAGCTTATGGATGTGAAATTTCTCAAGTTCTTTGTTGGGGAAGCAGTTATTTATTATCTCTTTGCTGTTCCCAGGCAATTGTCATTATTCAGGGTAAAGCATATACAAAAGTGAGGATTCACAAATGTGGGCCAGCAGGGGAAACTTAACTTTAAAGAGATGCTGGATCTTTGCAAAACGTAAATCATCTTCCAGCAGGTTCAGAAAGATAATTACTCAAAGCATTCAGCATGAAATAAAGCTTTCTAACAAATTCACTGATAGTGAGTTGCCAGTTTATCAGGTCCCAGTTATCTGTGTGTGGATTCAGGCAGCTTGTACTGGAGCCTAAAATCCTCCCTCAGTCAACTAGAGTAGAACAGTTGTAATTTTCCTGTTGATACAGAGTATATCCACCAATCAAGGATAGAACTGACAGTTCTATCTATCCTGAAAAGGTTTTAAAACTAAACCCATGCCTGGCTGCATTCCACACCCATTAGATCAAATATTGTTGGAATCTGAAGCTTTGTTGGAATTTGGGATCATGTGACTAGCCTGGCATTTGGCATTATTGTGCTATTAATCTTGTTCTCTTGTAATCACTCTTTTTTGTTGTTGTTGTTTGCTTTTTGTTTCAGTAATTAATGCACAGGCAAAAAGAGAGTCAGATCATCCCAAGGTCAGCAAAGGCATAGACTAGAACACTTTGCTTTCAGTGGTCAACAAGGGCTTGGGTCAAACTGAAGGGGAAATGAGAAATAACTCCCCAGCCATGAGACCGGAACATAAGTCTGTTGGAAAGGAGGCTTGGCTCTCTGGGGAGAGTGGAGAAGGCAACCTCACCAAACTGTAAATCATCAGAGCCATTGTCATTTGCAGAACTTACCCCAGAAAGTGCAAGGATAGTTCAAAACTGAACTGTGTAACACCTCCCACCCCACTCTCTTCATCCCGTTGAATACAGTGAAAAACCACAATATTTCCACCTGGTTAATTGTCAACATGATAGACACTATCTTAAAAGAGAGGGCTGCTTGGCAAATTACAGACTGAACCTAATGGTCAGAGAGGGATTGAACCAGCGGTGGAGAAGGGGAGCTGAAGAGGCAGAGGCAGAGGCAGGACAGAAAGACAGGGAAAGTTAATGGACTGTGGAGAGGAGCCTGTTACCCCGGAGTCGGTTGATGTCTCCACAGCAGAGTCAATAGTTGCAGTGCAGTAAAGGTTGCCTGTTGTAGAAACAACATCTCATTTAAAGATATTTTAAGTAAGCTTCCAAAGGAGAAGTATAAACACCAACCCAGCCACAAACCCTTTGACCTATAATGCTGTCTTGCCTGCAAGTTCTGCTAGGGTAATGGTGGCACAAAGCTTGTGGGAGTGACCAATCAATATCTGACTTGACTTAAGGCCCTCTTCATGAGATGAGGCCCACACCCAACACTGCTTGGACGACCAAGAACCTGAGACTAGGTAAGCCCAGGGACCTAGGATAAGCCCAAATACTACTGTTCTAAAAATAAAAAATTAAAACAAAGCAAATAAGTATTGTTGTGGAAGTTTATTTTTAGTTCTGTATAAAATAATTGTTTTGATCACTGTTGGGAAAAGAGTTGCCTAGGCTGTGACATTTTGTATTATCTGCAGGTGTTGGATCTATGTGGAGGATGCTTGATTGCTCATGGTCTGCACGTGCTATCAGTAGAACACCTGAGGAGTTCTGTTGTCAATAAAAACACCTGAGCTCAGATGTGAGGGGTTCCACTGTCCAGTATGGTGCCTGACATGATGGTGGTTCCCTCTGCTGAGGTCTGGAAGAGTTTGCACCTATGAGAATGCCTCCTTGTTGTCTTTGATGAGCCACTGTAGCAGCAAAAAGCTACAAAGTATCAATAAAATGACTCCTGATGATATTCTGCCATACTTACACATCAGTACTCAGCCATCACCAGAGAAGCTTTCTCATGCAGCAGATGGGGACAAGCAAGGAGACTCACAGCCAGACATTCAATAGTTAGTGAGAAACCTTTAAAAGTCTCAGCCCTAGACTCAATATCTCTATCAAATCCCTCCCCTCGTGGCTCAGGGGGCTCCGGGGAAGAGAAGGAAGAAAGAGTGTAAGAGCTAGAAGAAATGAAGGACACTAAGAAAGCAAGGCCCTCTACGTCACCATGACCCATGCACACATGAATTCACAGAGACCGAGGCAGCATGCACAGGGCAGGCACAGGGCTGCACCAGATGGGGCCCAAGAGCTGAAAGGGAAAGTAGAGACATGCTCCATCCCTGACCCAGAAGCTCTCTCCAATTGGTAACCACTTGCAAATGAAAATGTAGTTTTCTCCAAGTGACTGTCACTGGGGAAACAAGCAGCTATCAAGGACAGGCTGCACGCCCAGCAGTAGATGCCAACAGAAAATGAACTCAGTGGCCTCTTGGAGGTTCTTTGTCACGCTCACAGTGTCATGTCAGGGCTTCTCCTCTTTAAATTTTTCTTCTTATTGTTCTTATTTATTTACATATTTTTTCTCTCTCTTTTTACCCTATAGATCCTTTGCATATATGGTATGGCTTCCAGTTTGGTGTTTTTATGGGATTCTTGAGGGGCTGAATGAGTGGGTCTCTGTTTCTTTTGCCTTCTCCTGGGCTCTTTTCCTTCTGTTCACTTGTCTTGTTCAGTTCTGATATATCAGTTTTTGTTTTATCCTATCTTATTTTATTATTATTATCCTTTAGAAGCCTGTTTATTTTCTAATGAGAGACAGAAAGGGGCTAGATCCAGAAAGGAAGGAGGAAGAACTGGAAGGAGTGGTAGGAAGGGAAACTGTAATTAGAATATATTATGTGAGTAAAAAAAAAAAAATCTATTTTCAATGAAAGACAAAATAAATATAAAAATAGTAATAAACCATACTTGAAGTCTTACCGTGAGGATGGCCTTGCTCCATTCCTATCTGAAAAACTTGCAGTTTCCTAGGAGTCTCACAATTTTATAAACTTTGTTTACAGTAAAAACCTATGTCTTCTAATAACAAGGAGTCCCTTGAACCATGTGACCCACGGAATCACCCTACGTCATGAAAAACGATTGTGAACTTGTGATCTTGTGCTTCCTGAGTGCTGGGGTTGTAGACTTGTGCCTCCAGCCCCAGCTTTATGTGGCGCTGGGGACTGAACCAAGGGCTTTGTATATGGTAGGCAAGTATTGTATCGACTGAGCTACATAGATAGCCTCTCTCCAAAAGAATTTAAAAACTACACCCAAGCATTATGGAGCCCATTCTCTGGTGACACCACATTGTATTAATAGGGTAAGATCTTGAAGGGCAATAAGTCCACCTTATAGAGAATTATTTTAGCTGCTTGTATTGGTTACTTAACTACTACTGTTATAAAACATGGTTTCATAACAAGGCAACTTACAGAAGAGTTTATTGGGGGTTACGATTCCAGAGGGTTAGAGTCCATGGTGGTGGCGGGAAGTCATGGAGGCAGAAGCAGGAAGCTGAGGGTTCATATCTTGAAACTACAAGCACAAAATAGAGAGAAACTCAAAATGTCAAAGTCTAAACTTTCAAAGCCCACCTCCATTGACACACTTCCTCCAGCAAGGTCGCACCTCCTTAAACCCCCTAAAACAGCACCAGCAACTGGGGACCAAGCTTTCAAATGCCCAAGACTATGGGACCCATGCCTCACATAAACCACCACATTCATTTTCATTCTTTAAAAACCATTATTCTGAAGGCTAGGGAGATGGCTCAGTAACTGAGAACACTCATTGCTCTCATTAAAGACTCAGGGTCTATTTCCAGCACCCACATAACTCCAGTTCCAGGAGATCCCATCCCTCTTCTGACCTCCCTGGGCACCTGGTACATGTACGCACATGCTGGCAAAACACTCATATTCATAAAACTAAATAAATCTATTTTTTAAAAATTATTTTTTATCTTATTAACAAGCACCCAACAACAAAACAAAGATCTTTCTTCCTTTCTTCTCTTTCTTCCTTCCCTTTGTTTCTTTCTTTCTTTCTTTCTTTCTTTCTTTCTTTCTTTCTTTCTTTCTTTCTTTCTTTCTTTCTTTCTTTCTTTCTCTCTTTCTTTCTTTTTTACTTTTTTTTCCTTAAAGTTAAAAGCAATCACTTCCAGGACCCTCACAGCTCCAAGATATGGCTGTTGCTTGGGTACTCTTCAGTCCATGTGATGTGGTCCCAACTAATCAAAGCACTCCCTCCAGTAATTCACAGCAGAACATAGAATCACTTAAGGCAGAGTGAAATGGTTTTGAATCCTTCGTTGGGGAAGAGTTGTTAAACTCAGAGCTAGGTTAGAGTTTTCAATATGTAACTGAAGTTCACTCAACAAAGTAAATTTCTTTCTTATTTTATTAAAAAGTTGTGCTAATGGTTCCCATCATGATTTGACATTTCACTGTATGTTCCCTATACATCAATGAAGTCGAGATCCTGGTAAACCAAGTGTGGCAACCTGGTCAGCAACAGAGTTCAGACACGGTCATCCCAACAAAGTAGCTGTGGTGCAATTGACAATAGCACATCCCTGCACCCCCAAATCCCTACAACAAACAAACAGCATGTTTGAAATGTTTAGTAGTCACACATTAGAATCTGGTCATAAGAACTGTGTATCTCTAGCTCAGTTCTGTCTGCTCTTCCCAGGAGTTTGTTATAAAGCTATTTTCCCCCTGACTTCTCTACCCTTCTGAGAGCCAGCTTTTACAAATAGCTATAAATCAAGGAAATCAGCCTGAGTAACATGGAAAATTATTCAGAACAATGCATGATACTATGGCAAGCCACCAAATGGACGTGCCAATGCCAAAAGGAAGTCATTTGGTTTTAAATGTGAATGACAAGGATGTGAGTTCACAATGCCTAATCAAGGCATGTTAAACTAGGGACTCCCAGGAGTATACTCTAAATACAGCTAAGGTCACAGAGAATAATGATTCTTATCATCGCTGGTTCACATCCCTGTTGCCAGAATACATGCTTCTCTTACAAACCGAACTTCCCTACCAGGTAGGTCAAAGGCCATGGGCAGCATCCTCTGGGTTAGGGCAGATTTTCTCCTGTTTCTCTTGTACTAGACAAATTCCTTAAGAAAGATGCTCAGTTAAGGACAAGCCCTGTCTGGGTGTGGTTATCGGCAGGAAGATTTCTTACCAAGGCGCTGCTGCTCTGCAGTTGTAGCACAAGCCATGATGTTGGCATGCAGGTCGGCAAACAGGAAGCCTCAATCCAATTGCTCTCTTCACCTCCATTACCTCCTCCTGGGACCCCACTATCCTCCACCCACTGCTACTCTAGGTGGCACCCTAGGACCAGCAGGTCAGATATCACCTGAGAGGTTTTAGAAACTCAGACCCTCAGGCCCCACTGAAAGCTACTCTGCACTGCAGAAATAATCCTCTAGGTGACAGGCACACGGGAGAAGTGCCAGGGCACCCTTCTGAAGATGTGTTTTCTCCCGCCAACTACTAAGGAGACAGAAGGCATTGAGCTCTTTTGCAATTTTCACTTCTACATTTTTCAAATCATCCAAGGAATTCACACTCTAGAATCAATACACTTTTTTTTCTCCAGTGCCTAAACAAAATGATAAGCGCTAACTAACATCTGCTTAACCAGGTATAATTTACAACACATTGCCATATATGTACCGTACTGATATACCATGCTTAAGAGGCAAATGTTTTAATTTTATATGTTTGGTTTGCATGTGTGTGTGTCAGTGTGTGTGTGTCTGTGTGTGTGTGTGTGTGTGTGTGTGTGTGTGTGTGTGTGTGTAGGCCAGGAATAACCTTGGCTGTTCCTCAGATGCCATCCACCTTGTTTTTGAGGCAGGTTCTCTCCCTGGGCTAGAGCCAGGCTGGCTGATAAGTGACATCTGGAGATTCTCCTGTCTCCACCTCCTCAGCAATGAGACTATTAGTGCATGCCACAAGAGCTGCCTTTTTCCTAGGTGCGTACTGACGGTTAAATTGAGGTCCTCATGCTTTCAAGGAGAACACTGTACAGAATGAGCCATCCCACCACTCCCCTCCTTTTTAGTCCAAGACGGGGTCTCATGTAGCCCAAGGTATGTCGCTGAGGATGGTTTGAACACCCAATCCTCCCGCCTCTGTCTCCCAGGTGATTACTGGTGTGATCTACAACTTTTATTTCACAAACTGAAGTTAGACTGAAGTTAGGACAGTGTTCCGAATCACATACAGCTAGTGCCTCCCAGCATAATGCTCCTTCTGTTACTATGCCATTAGTGATTTGATGGTCTGAGAGGAGCAGGAGAGGAGAGAGGCAGGATATAAAATTGATTGGGGAAAGTGAGCTATATGCCCTGTAATCACTTTATCTTAGACTCCAAAGGCACACAAAGAGATCTGTGAGATAGTCTTAAAGACTTGCAGCCCCTCCCTCATTTGGAGCTATTACTGAGAAGAGAGGAAAACAACCGGTCCTGGTACCAGCCCTCTCCCTGCCCCAACAGAACCTTATCTTAGGCATAAGATAGCTGAGACTCACAGTCAAGCTGGAGGCCTTCCGCAGGTCCTGTGGAAATTTCCAGAACCTTTTCTCACCTACTGGCTTTATATCAGCTAGTTAGATATGGCCCAACCTCCATGTTTCCTGACTCTATTTCCTTCTAGGCCAGAGTTGCATTTGGTGTCTGTAGATTTCTGCACTTGTGTGATTCTCTCCAAGCTCATGCCCCATATGAGCTTCCACTTCTGGAAACTTTTCAGGAAACTTCAGCTTTGCTGTTTGAGACTTCCTCTTGAAGAAAACACAGGCAAGTTCCTCTGAAGTTCTTTGCCTAAGCCATTGTTATTGACCTTGGTGTATTGAAGGGACATGTGTCCTGTGTATGGAACTTCACGGGACACACAGGGCTGGAGCTTTGGGCCCAGGGCTTCTATTGCAATCCAAATCTCTATAGACTTTCATGACTATCAAATGATTTGGTCATTTGGGATGCTATGAGTAGGTTTGGAAATGCAAATCTTTTTGGTGTAATTTTCAAAGTGTGTTCTCCAATATTTGAAGAACAGATTAGAACACAAAATGGGAAGCGAGGGTTCCATATCATATCACAGTTATCTCTTACACAAGCAAGGAGATTCAGTGAGCACAGAAAGGCCATGCCGCACTGAGACCTCAGCACAATGGAATTTCCAGATGTGGACGACTAGTCCCATACCCTGGGGTTAGAACCAGAAGAAAGCCCAATCTTGAGGTGCAGGAAATAAGCCGCTTTCTACTTAGCAGAGTTATGATTGGCACGTCCTTCTCATTTTTAAGTAAACGCATCCTCAGCTGAATGGAAGATAGACAGTGGGTTCACAAAATTAAAGTGAGATGTCTCTTAAATGAATACTCAATTAAAAATTGGCTATATCCAGGATTTCCTGTATAAGCTTAACATCGTTTCCCGGTACTTGACCCTATTTGCATTTCACCATGCATATTTTTTTCTATTCATTTCTTCTGTCTAGAATGTTGACTTGGTGGGTGAATGTGTGGTATCAGAGAAATGAGGGCAATAGAGGAAAGTTTCCAGCATGCTAACATATGCCAAGGGAAGCCACTATATGGCTTGACTTGAATAGGAGAGTGACATAAACCTATTGCGTTTCTGTCATGGTCATTGTAGCTGCCAAGTCTGCGTGTCACATAAGATGCCTACACAGAATGCTACATCTGTTAAAGCAAGTAAAATGGGCACGGTAAATGCACTTATCCCAAAGGCTGATAATCATTGGAACCTACCTAAAGGTGGAAGGAAGAATTGATTCCACAATGTTGGCGTTTAACCTCCACATGTATACTCCCTAAAAATGCTAAAAACGATGATGATGATGATGATAAGAAGAAGAAGAAAGAGAAGAGGAGGAGGAGGAGGAAGAGGAGGAGAAAAAGAAGAGGAGGAGACGGAGGAAATGGAGATGGAAACAGAGAAGTTCTTTACATACTTCCTAAAATTCTAAATAAAATAATTTACTAACAGTTCAATTGATCTTTTCCACAGCCTTCATCTCTATCCAGGATACAGACTAACAGACTACATGTCGAATGAAAGACAGTTCCAATACAGTCCCAGAGCAGGGACATTACAATTCTGAGTTACAATTACATTCTGAGTTAGACTCTGTTTTGTTCTGAAGATTTGTGTTAATGTTGCAGCCAACACTTCAGTAAAGAAAAGTTAAGAGTAACAGACTGGGAGGTTGGAGATACTGCTCAGCAGTCATGAACCACGTTGTACTTTACAAATCTCCATAACCACAGTTCTGGGAAACCTGACACCTTTTTCTGACCTTCATGGGCACCAGGTACAAGATACATGTGAGCAAGACACTCAGACACACAAAATAAAAATAAACCTTAAAAAAAGGTATAGACCTAATCAAGTATTAGACACAAGAGCATCATGTTTCACAATACACTGGGATACAGAGAATTCTGAACCTGAGACTTAATGAACAAGACACAGAAGGAATCACGTCCCGTTGAACTTAAACTTTGCAAGAAGACCTGCTAAAGCAGGGAGAATTGCTTCCAGGTTATCTGTTCTAAGAAATCTATCAATTAGGAGTTTTGAGAATCTTTGTTTAGACTATAACACTGTGTTAGATAATATATTCCTTGGAATCTAATGATTTCTGACCTTGCAGCTGAGGCCTTTGCATATAGCAATGCATCCACTTGTGAGGGAACTGAGTCACAGAGACTGAGACAGTTAAATAGTTGTCCAAAGTCCTAAGCTAAGAAGATACTGCCAAAGACGACGCTGGAACCCCCAGGCTAGGAGACAACTTCTGTAAGACATATATGCCAGGAACTAGCTAGCTTTCATAATCAGACCCTAAAGATAGGATCTCAGCTGCTAACCGCAGACATACTAGCTCTTTTCTTTCAAAACCAGTCATCCCTCTCTCAGATTTTGAGCCTTTATTCTGTCTTGTTAAATGTTACTACCTGTTCTATGACATCTGTGGTCCATATGATGGGAAAGAAAGTCTGGGGGTTTTGTTTCCTGGTTTGTCTTTATCTCTGGTCTTAATCACTATAACTAAAGTCATTTGCTTTCCTCTCAGCTCCTGGAAGGGAACTTTAAAGAGATGACAGACTGCAGAATACTTCTGGCTGTACCAGTCATATTTTGTGTCAATACTTGAGGTTAACAACTTTTATGTAATCAAACTTTATGTAATCAGTGACTTCTAGAATGTTCTATCAATGTGCCTAAAACACTCTATACCTTCATCAAACAAGCATGTCTCTGCTTATGACTACTACTTCAGCAAGCCCCTCAGAACAGCCCAGAAAAGGAAATTATCACTGCTGTCAGTACCAGCCAACACACTGTACAGAAACTAGCTACTAATGCTGTGTCCCATTCTGAGAATGTACTACAATTGACCATATTTGTTCCAGAGACAGTAATCAAACCAGGGAACCAAAATAAAAGCTCATAAAATGCGAGCTGAACACAGAGGAAGCATACTATCTCCTAGAGTTGCTGTTGATAAGGATTCCCAGGCACTAAATTCTGTAGAGGTTTATTTCTCTAGACGATAGTGTCTGGTGCATGTGTCATGACTATTTTTCTGTAGCCTGTTGGTGTCATCCCAGAATTTTCTTTGATCCATGCTAATTATATTAGTAACTTTGTAACTGGAAGGGAGGTGAGGTCTATTTAGTTTGTGATAGTTGCATGGGCTTTTCATCTGTTTTTTTTTCAAGTTATTCCTTTCTGGACACACAATACATCCCTTTAGCGGGGGACAAATGGCTCTGGCCAGTGAGTCTTAAGTTGAGTAGAAGGGATGTGTGATTCCTGGATTTTGCATTTAATTATCAGTGTGTAAACCTGCACAGGTCCCTTTGCTCTTAGGGATGGGAGCCTACAATATTTTCATGGTTAGCTATGTTTTGATTAACTTGGGTCTCTGACAGATGGAAATGAATAAACGTGAAACCAAGATGTAATGACATGTGTCCTCAAGGTAAAATTTCTTTCAATATTTAAGCCACTAGTTTTTATGGAGGGTATTTTGTATCCCAGCATAATCTACACTAACTTAATAGATATTAATTTTACTCTATATAGTAGCTGAGGAGATGGCTCAGGGGCTAAGAGCACTGGAAGCTCTTATGGAGGACCTGGGTTCAATTCCCAGCACTAATGTGGTAGCTCACGGCCACCCATAACTCCAGTGCCAGGTGACCTTATCTCTCTTCCTGTCTCTACAGGCACCAGGCATGTACACGATGCACAGGCATACATATAACAAAACACCCTGTGTTGGTTAGTTGAATGTCAATTTGGCATAAGTAAAGCCATTTGGAAAGAGGGACTCTCAACTGAGAAAATGCCTTCATAAGATTTGCCTGTATGTAAGTCTGTAGTGCATTTTCTTGATTAATGATTGATGTGCATTGGCCCAATTCACTGGGGATAGTGCAGTCCCTCGGCAGGTAACCCTGGTGGCATAAGAAAGCTGGCCGAGCAAATCAGTAAGCAGCATTCCTCCATGGCCTCTGCTTCAGCTTCTGAGTTGAGTTCCTGCCCTGACTTTTTTTTTTCAGTGATCAACTGATAACTAAGATGACATAAACACATTCCTCTCTAAGTTCTTTTTGGTCATGGTGTTTTAACAGCAATGGAAACTCTAAGACCGATCCATATGTATAAATAAAATGTAAAAATAATCTTACAATTCATTACATATAAGATTCTACACCAAACTAAAATGTGTGGCATTGGTTTGGGAACCAAGGGGTAGTTAGTAAAGAAACTGATAGGTAGCACTTTCAAAGATGGCAGTACGTACTTTTCAGTGGCAAAACACTTAGTAAATCCATGCCTGAAACTAACTAGAAATGGGAAGCATGTTTAAGAAACTCGAAGTCTTAAGAAGAGGTTAAAAATTCACACTAATAGGAGGGGTTCATTGCTTTGGGCAACATTTGATAAGGCCCTAGGACCAAGTTTCTCAGTCACTATCCATCTTAAGATCTACCAAGTCTGTCACCCCTATGAAGATTTGGGGCAATTTGTCCCCCAGGACGAAACTAAACCTTTCCTAAGGAGAAGGTAAACCAAACTGTACACATGAGAAGGTTAAAAGAAATATAGTGTGTCTCTCAGTTTAAAGTTATTAAAAGCAAAGTTAAACACAAAGCCAGCTATTTGTGTCATGGGGGATTAATGTGGGCCTTTTTTGGATGCCAAAGAGGGAACTCTTCAGATGAGGAGATCTTTCTCCTTTAAGGGGGGTCAGAATTTACCAAATGTAAACTAAATGCCCTTTGGTCCATAAAGATTATATTTAGATGAGCCAAGGCTTGCTGAGGAAAACAAAAAACAGCAGGTCATAGTCTAATGTCCCACTTTAAGAAGGAAGAAACGGGAAACTCCTATGACACACAGGAAAAGCCCTCATTAATTCTTCGGAAGTGAGCATCCGAAAATGGCAAAGGTGAAGTCTGAACTAATTGTGTGACTCCTGGCGTCAATCCCAACTAGGGGAAGTTCAATGGCCAAGAAACAAGCCAACAGTCAAAAGCATAAACCTTGTAATGACATGTGTCCTCAAGGTAAAATTACTTTCAATATTTAAGCCACTAATTTTTGCACCTGACCTGTAGTATCTCAGACTCTGCCCTGCCAGGTGCTGTGGAAGACCCCGTGTCTCTCTGTGTTCTTCTATCTTGCCACCTAGTATGGTAAAACCGCAAAAGTTTGAGGTCAAATAAGAAGCCTTGTTGGAATCAGCCCTGAGTTGTGCATCAGGATGATGGAATCCAACCAAGAGATGAAAGGAATGTTTAGAGACTATGTCTGTCAATTGTTCATACTAAGTGGATGTTTCTCACGAGAATATTTAGCAAGGGTTCATCTCCACAGCTTTGTTCAGAATATTCTCTCTTTCAACCACTTATGAAAGATACAACAACCATGGAATTCTTATTTTAGAGTATCAAATATTTTCCCTCTGTAGGGTAAGGAGACGGGAGGATTATAAGGTAAGTAATTTCTACAGATATACTACCTCTCCTTCAAGAATTAAAACCAACCAGAAGAAACAAGTCTGGGAATTAAGGTATCAGGCATCTCCATGACTCATTCCTACACTGGTGCTAGGTGTTAGAACGGAGAACATTGAAGCTAGCATGGAAGAAGGAGCAGGAATTTGAGCTGCACTGAGAGGGCCACAGCCGTCTACTCTACCCGCCCCAGCATCTTTAGAGAGAAGGAAGCTTCTCTAACGCTTCTGGTCAGCTTCCATCCCTCTCCATCCCTCAAAATGATTCAAATTTCATCAAGAGTAGTTCAGTAAACCATGCAGGAGATTCCTGATGGTGCAATCAATTAAGCTAATTAGCACTGATAAATCATACCAAAATGAACCTAATTATCATTCGTGCAATCTGTTTGATGTAGCACCGCACCAGGTATCGTTAGGAACGATTGATTATAAGCTTGACCTTCCTTCAGTCTCAGTGCATAGGTGCTCTTCCAAAACTTTAAACTACTACGGCTCTTAACTTTCTTGGGCTTAGGCAATGAGCAATGCAGATGCCTCTGACAGAATGGAGGCGTGTAGGTAAACACCTGTGTGTGCACTTGTGCGCACACACACACACACACACACACTCACATTGTAACAATGTCTCAACCTTCTTAGTACTACTGTTTCGGGGCCTTTATGGATTTCACAAAGCTGACTCTCCTGAATTACTTCCCTCCTGGAGGAATTTCCACTGTATTCACCTAATAGGCCCTGCTGAGAAAAAGGAGAGAATGCGTCTGTTCACTTTCCCCTTTGCATTCTTGTAAACAAATGATTTTTTTGAACTGAGTATCAGGGCAGAGCCCATACCTGATAACATTCAGGAAGAGAATTGTCATTCCTGGAACCTCTCCATGACCTGGGGACACAATGCAGAATTCAGCAACTGGCTCTCCGCCATTGTTGATCTAAAAGGAACCTCAAGCTTGGGAATACTTTTTCTGAAGATAAACTAATCCCTATAATCCTCAGATTTCATTTCCCAGGAGCAAATGTTCATGAGGCATCTTTCTTACCCTAAAATTGGACTAAGATAGAATCTGAAAGTTTGTACTCATTAAGCATAATAGGAACCAGAAATGGAGCTCAGTGGTTAGAGTTTGCCTCCCGTCTCACATGCACAAGACTTTGGCCTCTATGTCCTGTACTAAGGAAAAGGAGAATTTGATGACCTCTGGAAAATGAATGTTTCATCCTGAATGGGAAGTATGCAAAACAGTTTTTCTGTGTGGTGGTTTTTGTTGTTTTGGGTTTTTTTTTGTTTTTGTTGTTGTTTTGTTTTGTTTGTTTATTTGTTGTTGTTTTTAGATAGGAAGATTCCTCTCTCCACTCTGGTATGTATTTCTCCTTCCAAGGCTAGAATTGGGACTACCCGAGGCCAGTCCGGGCAATTGGCCTTGACTGTGTCTTGCTTCCTCTTAGAAAGTATCCCAGGGTAACTGGTGAGGGACAAGATACACACATGAACCCATCTGCTTTGTGCATGGTGTCAGTGTCAAGCACATATTTGGTGGAAGAAATACTTTGGAGAAAATTAGAATTCTGGCATTTTGAAGTCTACTTGGCAGTCAGGTGAGCTCTGTCCTGCCAGCTTTGTCTGGAGTCTCACTATGTGAGCAGGACAAGGTCACAAGTGGTGTCTGGAGCCCTCCATTTCCATGCTCCTGCGGAGTCCAAGAGGGAGTTCCAGATGCTTTTTTCCCTACTATTTCAAGAAGATCAATATATGTTGTTCTTCCTCCAGTGATATCAGTACCCCCTTTCCTATGCATTACTAAATGCATTTAAGTCATTAACATATGTAGGGATTCAACTTCTTCCTGTTTCTTTTTCACACTTCGGTAGCACAAGTCAGTTTCTCTAATGCCCTCTGATAACAACCGCCAACCTCGCTCTGTGTCTTCTGAACGATGATCCACAATATATCGCGGCTTTCAATATTTTGTTTCAATATATTGTTATTGAAACAATACTGAACAATATTGAAAGGAGGCTTTCAGTATCTTTCAGTATTCTTTCCAGCAGCTCCTTGGATACCATACAGGTCATTTTTCAAAAATCGAGGTAACAAAACCTTGACTTGTTTCCCCTTGGTGAGGAAAAACACGTCCTGTGTCACGCAATCCCCAGACGCGTCCCGCTAGCTGCTGGCCAGAAGTCATCACAGCAGACAGTTGACCTCTGTGTCCAGCGCCGCGCTAAGTGGACCGAGAACAATAGTGAGCCCAGCAGCTGCAGAGCCAACGGCTTCCTAATGCTTCTTGTTATTGTTTGAAAATGGTGAAATGAAAAAAAAAAAATTCCACGTGAGGTACAGTTCATCAGGGCAGAAGGGGATCTTGGGAAGAAACTAGAAAAAGCAGAGGGATGTTCCGTGCAGTCCTTAAATGACACAATCTTTCTGCATGTTTAAATGAGCTGCGAGATGACCACGGGTTCATAAAGTCTCGTTTGCCATGCTCCTCTCTCAACCACAGCCACTCCCCTTCAACCTCTTTCCTTTGCTGTTTCTTAGTCCCGCTGTCTAATCTAAAGCCAAGAGCTCTCTGGAATTTTTTTTTTCCATTTTATCAGGAGAACATGGTGACAAAGCAAATATTGGCAAAATGTCTCTTATATTCTTATACGCCACCAAGTATAATCTTTCAAAAGAAACCCTAAGGGACAAAGGTATAGCAAATATGTTCACATAGGCCTGCCGGTCTGCTTAAGGTTGTCCATCTGCCAGCCTGTGAGAGTGTTCCATTGCCTTTGCTGATTTAAGATGAATTGGTAAATAATCATATCTTGTATTTAAGCACATTCAAGTTAACAAACTCATTTTTGCTGTACCCGTTTGATAGCATCAAAAATTAGCTTTAAGAAAAATGTTAACTTTCAGATTTCAAGACTTATTCCTTGTTCTTGTGCATTAGATTCATTTCTCGATTTTGTTGTTGTTGTTGCCTTGAGTTCCTGATTCTGATCTCCTAGGCAACGGTATTACAGGCGTGCTATCATGTGATCTCCTAGGCAACGTGAGTATAGGAATGCCACCATGACCATGCCCAGCTAATTTCATGATTCTATTTATTACATTTATGGCTTGACTTTCTTCAGACTTACCCAGAGTTGTTATTAGATCCACACATAAAATGAATTTATTTTCATACCTGGTTTATGTTTTCCAATCTCATCAGTTCATAATAATTGTGAGTCCTAATAAGCCAATATCACACACAGTTCCGTTTTAAATTTTTACTTTAATCATGTGTGTGTGATGAGTACCTGGACATGTGTGCAGTGTCGGAAGATGCCAGCGTCCAGGGGTGACACAGAGCTGGAGTTCCAGGTTGTTCCGGCCTGCCTGACGTGAGTGCTTAGAATCAAGCTCAGGTCCTCTGGAAAAGTACCACACACTCTTAACTGCTTAGTCATAACTCCCCAGACACATGCTTTCTGGGTTTTTTTGTTTTGTTTTGTTTTGCTTTTGTTTTTGTTTTTCGAGACAGTGTCTCTCTGTGTAGCTCTAGTCATCCTGGAATTCACTCTGTAGACGAGGCTAACCTGGAGCTCAGAGATTTGCCTCTGCATCCCAGGTGCTGGGATTAAAGGCATGCACCACTACTGCCTGACTTACATGTTTTCTATATAACAATATACAGAAGTATATTTGAGTGAATGTCTGCCAGCAGTAGAAATGCTGCTAAACATTTACTGATGTTGTCCTAAGTGCTGTGGACACGGACTATTTACGAATGACCCCACAGATTGACATCACCTGTTCGAGAGCATTCTACCCAAACAGAAGAACTCACAATGATAAGTCACCTGTTCACGGAGGTGATTCGATTCTATCACTTTGCCTGTTCAATCCGCTTCATAGATTTACCTGAGAGAGTAACAGTGCTTTCTTTGCTGGAATGAGGAAAGTGGAGATAGATCCACAATACAAATCAGCAGAGCCATCTTAAGAAATGGTCTGAATCCGCAACAGAAGGAAGCACTTATGTGGAGCCAATGAGATAAAGATTTCTAGGTTTCTGCCAATATCTGAAGTAATTTCCTTCAAATCAGTAACTGGTTGAACAATTTGTTTCTTTTTTTCTTCTCTCCAACCTCCGGGCTTGAATTCTTGCCAGGAGAGGGTTTTTCTCAGCACCAGAAAGTGGCCTGGATCCATTCTTCTTTGTTTCCCTCATTGTCTTCCAGAAGAGTTCCCAGAAAACAGGACAGCTAAGAAGTAAGCCAGGGAAGGAGCTCTGAAGAGCTGGTTATGAGCTCTTGTGAGGTCAGCGTGCCGGTGTCTGAATGAAATCGAGAAATGCCCTGCCTGAGGCGGAACCAGCAGCCTCTTTCCAGTGTCTTGGGAAATTTTATAGTTCCTAAGCTTAGTCATAAATGTGCGTTGGGCTATTCCTAGAGAATGAAAGGTGAGCAAAGAGACAGAATGAAGGATCTGAATCAGGACAGTAAGGGAGGGCAGGATAGACCTCAGAAGTCACATCCTGCCCAGGGGAGCCCCACTGGACAGGCATGGAGGCCAACGTGCGTGACGCCCATCAACACTACAAAACATGGCTTCCTTTGCCGAGGCACACTGAATGCAAACATCTAGTCCTTCAATGTCAGCTGTCCTTGGAGAGAAAGGAACAACTGAGATTTTACAACAGTTTCTGATGTGACTCAATCTTTGTTTATGGAAAATTTCAGGATAACAGTTCAATTTAGTTACCGCGAAGAACAAACCAAACTCGGAACCGAATTTAATGAGTAAACTTAGAGATGTTGAAGAAGTAACTTCCTCCCGATAAAGAAATAAACAGCACAAGCACTTGGTAAAGTGAGGCAGAAAGATCGAGACTGTGAGGCCAGCTGGGTTACAGGGCAAGACCTTGTCTCCAAAACAAAAAGGGAAGAGGGAAATGGAGGGCAAAGGAGAAAACCAGACAAGATTATTCATAGCCTGCTTTGAGTTGTTATTTCTAAGAATTACCGCATTTAACAATCGGTGTGCTCAAGGGATGGCACAGGAGGGTGCACCTCCCTATGCAGGGTGCACATGCACACATTTGCACAAACACACACGAGATAGGTGATCAAATTTGCCAGAGCACTGCTAGGACTCTCAGGGAGTGTTTGTCCCCGACTGCCCCTCTGCTTCCCTGAAAGTCTGACTGCCTCATCTCTCAGTGTCCGGGCCCTGACTACAAACTACCAGTTCCCTAGGCCCCACCCTCCACTTCCTGTATCCATTAGAAACCTTGATTTTCTTTATCGACAGCTATAATTATTTTAATCTTTTTCTGTGATACCTTTTAAAAATAGTTCTCTCAAGACTGGGGAGACAGGACAGTTGCTATGAAAGCATAAGCACCTGAGTTCAGTCCCCAGCGCCCTAAAAGCAAGGCTGGACAACATCTGTGTGTATTCCTAACACCCACCTGAGGCTCACTATCCACTGAGTCTAACCAATCAGCAAGTTCTAAATGGGGGAGAAGGAGGAGAGAGGAGGAGGAGGAGGAGGAGGAGGAGGAGGAGGAGGAGGAGGAGGAGGAGGAGGAGGAGGGATGCTAAGCAGGAAGATGATCCTGGCTAAATGCACCCAGAATCAGAGGGTCCGTCAGGGACCCACTGAGTACGAGCAGAAGCACTCTCTACAGTGTGCTTTTGTTCTGGAATGTTGCCAAAGGTTTTTCATGCATTTAGTTTCTGGAAGGAACCTGTAAAATGGTAAGTAAAATTGCCTGGTGAGCTGGCAAGATGGCTCAGTGGGTAAAGGTGCCTGCTGCCAAGTCTGACACCCAGAATTTGATCCTGGGGATCAAGTGGTGGGAGGAGAGACCTAACTCCCTCAAGTTGTCCTGTGAGCCACACACAAGTGCCCAAGCATGTGCACATGTAACACCCCCAAAACACTCATGCACACAGGAGGACATATACAAGTACACAAACACACATACACAACACAAAAAGTAAAATTCTTATCATTTCTGTTATATTGCTACAGGAAACTTTGGGGAATCCTGACATTGGGTGGCATTGGAGAAAGTGAGGTTCTCCCTTTGTGTTCTTAGTCCCATTAATAAGGAATTTAAAAATAAACTTAAAAGGACAATTTTAAAAACAGATTTGAGGACTTTTTTATTTTTATTTTAAGGGCAAAGAACAGGGTAGACAAGCTGTAAATCTTGGCAGCTGCCAGGAAAAGGCAGAAAAAGAGGACGGAGGAAAACCATGTCACTCACAGACAGACACACGGCGGATGGGATGGGGCAGTGACAGCGAAAGAGTAAGAAAGGTCAGAGCGTCAGAGAAAGCATGCTTAAGCTTGGAGAAAAGAGGTAAAGAGACGAAAATGAAAAAAGATATGTTTTTCTGAGTAACCCAGAAAAGCAAGCAGGCTTAGCAGAGCTGCAAGGCAGTGGCTTTGTGAGTGACTGCCCCCAGGAGGGGCCTCTGGGAAGGAAAAGCACATTTTCTCTCTAGCATGGTTTTAGGTGGATCAGGCCTCCTGAGTAGTAGTCTCTTGACCAAGTGATTGACAGGCTCAGCTGGGTTAACTGTTCCTGGAGGTGACAATGGTGTGCAGTGCTCTCATCTCTGGGGCAGATCAGAATGTCTTGTAATACCAGGGACAGAGGTAAATTCTGCTTTTGACCAACAGCCTCAACAGAGCTCTGACAGCCACCCTCAATGGCCTCCAAGGCTAATGTGCCAACGCGATATGGTGATTCTTTCCTATAAAAATATCATTATAACATGGATGGACATAGATTTATAGGTACTGTTTAGACAATCATTTTAAAATGAACGTCATACTGAATGTTTAATCACTCCTTGACTTTCTTTGTACACTTCTCACTTTTGTATAGATCATTTAACATTCGTTGTTTATAATTTATATTGTTCATCTAGCTACTGATTTTATTTTATTTTTTTCACCCATGGCTCGCTTCTCGGGTTTCTCCACATTAGCACACATAACTGAGGCTAGCTCAGCTCGCAGGGTGAAGGCAACACACAGCTGTCTGTCCGGGTGTTTGGCTCCACGCCAGAATTTTAGCTCACACACAGTGCTGCCGTGGCACCATACTCTGCATCGTGGTGCACGTGTGAGCAAGAACTCTTCTGAGGGACGTGCTTAGGAGCTGAGTTGCCAGGCCACAGAGTCCAAATTTATGAGTGTTGCCAAACTTTTCTAAAAGGGTTTTGTGAATATCATTCCAGCAGCAATGTTTCTGGGTCTGTGTAAACACCCAACACTATGGGAAGCATTGACTTGGCCAATATGGTGAATTCAAAATGGTTTAATTTGCATTTCTGTGACTAATGAGATTGGGAATCTTTTTCATATTTATATAAGCCAAAGCAGAGATTCCAGGAAGCACCCAGAAATATATGAAAATCTGACTGATGGCAGATTAGGCTTCGAATATCAGACCGAAGCAACTGATTTTCCTACGTGGAAAATAAATAAGAATCTATACTTCACATCAGACACAAAATCTGTTCTGATTGGAGACACAAGTATAATGGAAAGCTAAAGAATATTTAGGAATTAACTTAGAGGCATGGGGATGTAGCACAGGTAAGAAAGTGTTGGCCCTAGAGTATAGTTGCCATTTGTAACCTCAGCAACTGGGAGGTAGAGAAAGGTGTCAGGAGTTCAAAGCCATCCTCAGCAACATGGTGAGTTCGAAGTCAGCCTGAGTTATATGAAACTCTGTCAGAGAGAGGACATAAAAGAGAGTGTGGGAGGGACGGAGGAGGAAGGAAGGAAGAAAGGAAGGAATGAGAAAGTAATAGAAGAACAGTTTAATTACCACAAGCCCTTCAAGACTTCTTTAACAAGACATATGAAGCACACATATCATCAAGAAAACACTAAAGAAGTTAAACAACCTTTGACTCACTGATCACATCATGAATCCATTTCCCACAGATGTGTGAGTTTGTTTCTAGATTCTTCTCAATGCCATACTCACCTACCTGTTCATCTTTCTACTGCTACCAGAACCTTAACCACAATCACCCACAATGACTTCTGACAAGTGTCTTGTTCATGGTGACTCCTGAGGGGTGTCTGCCCGTCTTATTCTCAGGAGTGTTTTGATTACTTACACACTTTTCCTTTCCATTGCATTTTAAAACCTTGTCAAATTCCCACAAAAACAACCTTGTTGAAGGTTTAGTTGGATTTGCTTTCCTCCCAGAAATGAGCCTCCCAAAGGGAGAAATCTATAGCATATTAAGTGTCCAGCCAATGTAACATTTACCCATTTGTTTCAATTTTCTTTCAGACCTTTTTTTTTTTTTTATACAGGCTCTCAGTTTCATTTTAAAATTTCTAAACATTTCAAATGCATTGTCACTTTGGTTAAAACACAGATTTTTCACATTTTTCCTAGTCTGTGTTATAGAAGCCCAATGGACATCCTATATGTTTTTTTTTTTTAAAACAAATCTTACTCAGCTATAACAGAAATAACAGAATCTTCTAGATTTTTAAGCATAGACAATTTCTTCTTCAATTTAATAAATATTTACTGAGGGCTTTCCCTGTTCCAGGCAACATTCAAGGCCCAGATGATTCAGTAGTGAATAATAATTTTTAAAAAATCCCTGTCATGGTAAAATTTATATTTTCAAAGAATAAAACAGATAAACAAATAAGACATGAAGAGAGTTAGATGGCAAGGATTCTCTAGAGGAAATAAAGTAAAACAAGAAATAGAAGAGAATGTCAGAGTAGCAGAGGGAGAAAGGATTGAGTTTTTAAACAGGGTAGCCAGAGAAGGTTACCACGGAGGAAGAGACTTTGGTAGAGATTATAAAGAGTTAGCCGGTCAAGGAACTTTGGAGGAGAGCCTCAGGTGGAAGTCACAGAGAATGCTCCCCCCACCCCCGGGGTTGGGAGCTTCGCTTGTAGGAGCAGCGAGAAGGCAGGGAGGGTGGGCAGGGTATGAGGGTTGAGATGTAATCGGTACAGAATTTTGCAAGACGTTGAAAACGCTCGCGCTCCGTGCCGCTTCATCCTTTTGTAAGCTGTGGATCTCTTAAAACATTTCTTTTTTGATTTTTAAAAGCTCCTTTTTGGGTGTACGGGTGTGTACGGGTTTATGCGTGTGAGTGCAGGTGCGCATGTGTTATGGCACGTGTACGGAAGTCAGAGGACAACCTTGAGGGCTGGCCCTCACCGTCTACTTGCTTTGAGATAGGGTCTCTCCATTGTTCTCTACTGTGTACTCCAGGCTGCCTGGCTCTTGAGCTTCCAGGGATTCTGCTGTGTCTACGTCGCATCCTGTGCTAAGACCATTGGAAGCAGAGGTACACACTACCACACCTGGCCTTATGTGGGTCTTGGGAACTGGAAACCAGGTCCTGTGCTTACACAGCAGGCTCTTCACCCACAGAGCCATCTTCCCGGCCACCCATCTCCTTTGGCTAGGGTAACCAAGAGAATATTGAAGTAGCATTGTGACAAAGGCTGTTCTCGCTTTTTCTTCATCTCAAATGTTTTCAGTATCGCCATCACTACGGTGCCAACCGCGGCTTTTCCTGGGGGCCTTTCAGGCAGTGAGAACCTTGTCTTCCCATTTATGCTTTACTGAGAGTTTTCTATTTTGACAGGGTATTGAAATTATCCATTAATGATACCATCATTTATTAACATGTAAAATAAATAAATTTTCTAATACTAAATCAACTCTGTCTTCTGATGAACCCAGTTTGAAAATGTTTAATATACATAATTGTTATTCCATATAATATGTTCACTCATGTCTGGGTGCATGTGCGTGGGTAAGACAGAGGTCATCTTTCCACTTTACTTCTCAGAACAGAATCTCTTACTGTGCCATGGCAGAGCTCACTAATTCAGCTGTGAAGTGGCTGCTCAGGCAGCCTGACAGCTCCTGTGTCTTTCTCCCTGGTGCTGGAATCACAAGTGCGTGTCCACCATACCCAGCTTTTCATATAGATTCTGGGGACAGAGCTCAAATCCTCATGCTTATGTGCAAACACTTTGCTGACAGCCATCTCTCCAGGCCTTGAGAAGTGATTTTGATTTCTCTATTATTCTCTATAATAGACTTGATTTCTCTATTATTCTCTATAAATATTTTTGAATTGTATCATGTGTGCTTCCTGGATGATTGATAGAATTTACCATTGACACTATATGGGATTTAAAATTTTATTTCTAGAAAGAAATTCTGGAAAAGTTGTCAGTACTAATTCTATTCCTTCAATAATGTTTAGATGGCTCAAATTTCTTCATCAAGTTCCCATAGATGGTTCAGGAGAAAGGGATCAGTCTTTCTTAGTCTTTCTTAGTCTTCCTTCCTTCCTTCCTTCCTTCCTTCCTTCCTTCCTTCCTTCCTTCCTTCCTTCCTTCCTCTCTCCCTTCCTTCCTTCCTTCCTTCCTCCCTCCCTCCCTCCCTTCCTTCCTTCCTGTCTTCCTGTCTTCCTTCCTCTTCTGATCTCATATAATATGTCCCAACCCCCTTCCTCTCCTCCCTTCATTCCTCTCGGTTCCCTACCATCTTTCTCTTCTCCCTTCCCCAGATCGTCCCCATTCACCACCCACCCCCCACTCCACTTCTCCTCAAAAAAGAGTAGTCTTTCCGGGGTTACTACTCAAACAGGGCATGACAAGATGGAACAGGGTCAAGCACCAATCCCCAATCCCTACTTCAAGAGCAGACTAGGCTGATTAGCAGGAGGAGAAGGGTCCCAAGGGCAGGTAAAAATGTTCAGAGACACTTACCCTCCCCTCAATTCCAATCTGTATGTGTTCTGCAAGAGCATCAAGCCAGGCAACCTCAAGACATTATTGGGAGACCCTGAAGGTTCGTGTCTGCCACTTCAGGCTCTGTGAGCCCCTAAGAGTGCTGGTCAGTTGACTCCATGTGGCAGTTCTTCTGGTGTCCTTGACCCCTCTGGTCCCCAGCAATCCCTTCTCCACCTCTTCCTCAGGGTTCCCCTAGGTCTGCACATTGTTTGGCCCTGGGCCTCTGCATATGATCCCTTCAGCTATCCGAGGAAGTCTCTTAAACAAAGATTGGGCTAGGCACCGATCTACAAGCAGAGCAGGGTATCATTAAAAATTATCTCCTGGCTATTCTCTAGTTCCTGGCCTGCCCTGGAGTATCAGGCCTGGATTCTCTCCTTTGGCATGGGGTTCTGCACTTCCATTGTCCGAGAAGATCCTGCAGGAAGGATGAGTTTTAGATTGAAGATTTTATGACTGGGATGGTGTCCTAATCCCACCACTGGAAGCCTGGCCTGGTTTCAGGAGATGTCCTGTTCAGGCTCCCTCTCCCCCATTATTAGAGATCTTTGCTAGGGTCTCCTTCATTGATTCTAGCGAGTGTCCACCACACTAGGTCTCCTGATTCCCCACTAAATGTCCTCTCTCCATATAGTATCTCTCTCCATCTCTCTGCCCCTCTTCCCATCCTCCCCCAGCCCACGTGTTCTACTTCATCTTTACCAGGGAGATCCCTGTGTCTCCACCAGGGCCCTCCTTGTTGCGCAGTCTCTCAGGGTCTGTGGATTGTAATACCTTTGTCCTTTACTTAACAGTCAATATCCACATTTAAGTGAGTATATCCCGTGTTTGTATTTCTGAGACCTCACTCAGGATTTTTTTTTTGTAGTTCCATCAGTTTTCCTGAAAAATTCTTGAAGCCTTTTTTTTTTTTTTTTAATAGTTAAGTAATATTCCATTGTGTAAATGTACTACAATTTCTTTATCCGTTCTTCAGTTTAGGGGCATCTAGGTTGTTTCCAATTTCTGGCTGTTATGAAGAAAGCTGTTATAAACATAGTTTAATAGGTGTCCTTGCGATAGGATGGAGCATCCTTTGGGTATATGCCCTTGGTATAGCTGGGTCTTGTGGCAGGTGGATTCCCAATTTCCTGAGCAATTGCTGTATTAATTTCCATAGTATCTGTATAAATTTGAACTTCCACCAGCAATGAATGAGTGTTCCCTTGCTCTACATCCTTGCCAGCATGAGATGTCCTTTGTGTTACTGATCCTAGCCATCTTGATAAGTGTAAGATGGAATCTCAGCGTAGCTTTGATTTGCATTTCCTGGATGGCTAAGGATGTTGAACATTTCCTCTAGTATTTCTCAGCCATTTAAAGTTCCTCTTTGAGAAGTCTAGGTTTAGATCTTTGTTGATGTCTTGTTTCTTGAGTTCTTTATATATTTTGGATATTAGCCTCTATCAGAATTGGAGTTGGTAAAAATCTTTTCCCATTCTGTAGGCTGCCGTTTTGTCTTATTGACAGTGTTCTTTGCCTTACAGAAGCTTTCCAGTTTCATGAGGTCCCATTTATTCATCCTTGATCTTAGTGCCCAAGCTATCGGTGCTCTGTTCAGGAAGTTGTCTCCTGTGCCAATGTGTTCAAGGCTATTCCCCTCTTTCTCTTCTGCAGGTTCAGTATATCTGGTTTTATGTTGAAGTCTTTGATCTACTTGGATTTGAGTTGTGGGCAGGGTGATAAATACAGATCCATTTGCATTCTTCTACAGGAGGACACCTAGTTAGACCAGCACTATTTGTTAAAGATGCTTTCTTGTTTCCATTTTATATTTACGGCTTCTTCATCAAAGATCAAGTGTCCATTAATGTGGATTTATGTCTAGGTTTTTGATTTGGTTCCATTGATCCATGTGTCTGTTTCTACGCTGATACCATGCAGTTTTTATTACTACAGATTTGTAGTACTGCTTGAGATCAGGGATGGCGTTATCTCCGGAAGTTCTTTTATTTTTGGGGATTATTTTAGCTATCCTGGGATTTTGTTTTTCCATATGAAGTTGAGTATTTTCCTTTCAAGGTCTGTAAAGAATTGTGTTGGAATTTTGGTAGGGATTGTGTTGAATCTGTGGAGTATTTTTGGTAAGATAGCCATTTTTATTATGTTGATCCTACTGGTGCAGGAGCATGGGAGATCTTTTCATCTGAGGCATTCTAAAGTTTATCTCTTCAAAGACTTGAAACTTTTGTCATACAAGTCTTTCACTTGCTTGGTTAGAGTCATGCCAAGATATTTTATGTTATCTGTAGCTATTGTGAAGGATATTGTTTCCCCGATTTCTTTCTCTGTCAATTGTCATTTGTATAGGTGGGTTATTGATATTTTTTAGTTGATCTTGTAGCCAGCCATTTCACTGAAGTTGTTTATCAGTTATAGGAAGGAGTTCCATGGTTGGGTTTTTGGGATCGCTTATATATTATCATATTATCTGCAAATAAACATACTTTGACTTTTTCCTTTCCAATTTGTATCCCCTTGATCTCCTTCAGTTGTTTAGAAACAAGGCTGTATGTATCCCAGGTTGTTTTCAAACTCACAATCTTGCTTCTGAGTGTTGGAGTTGCATGCAGGTGCCACCACACCTGTTACAATTTGTTTATTTGGGACACTAAAATTTAATAGCCAATTTTTGTAATTGTTTCACAGACTCTGAAGTTTTAAACACCCTTATTTATTTTTGCAGATATGGTTGATTGTGTGTTGCAAGGGTCTATTGCTGCTATATTTCTGTCTGTTGCTGCTCATAGTTTGGGGGGGGATACTTAACTAATGATTTATATGATGCTCTGATAATTGGTGCTTGTTCACTGTGGACTATGTTTACCACTATCAATTCCCTCCACCCTCTCAATCCATTCACCCTGAATCTGGGAGGGGCTGACATCAAGAAGAAGGTTTGCACTTGTCTGGCTCCCCTTTACTCTCTATTTTCACCTTTCTGAATTACCTTGCCAGTCTTTACAAGATGATAAGCTTGATATGTATGTAAATATAATCTGTGAAAAATAAATGGCAACTATTTATCTATAAAAAAGACAGCTGGAATTCTTGAGACTTATTCCATTTCATCTTTCTTCCTTATAAGGGAATCGAGTACAGAGGCTCTGGGCCACCACAAACATATTTCCTATGCCCAAGAGGGAAGAAGAAGCAAGGAGGGGTTATAACTTTCCCCGTAAGGAAATATGTTGGTAACTCTTTTCATGACTGTGTATTTATTTCTTTTTAAGCAAAAATGAATCATTCTACTTTTGGAAGTAGTTGGTACTGAGGATCCAGTTCAGGGTTATATGCCACTCCTCTGTTCTTTTTAATTACTGCAAAGTAGAAAACACACCAGGTTAAGACAACAAGGTCTCTCTTTCCTTAAAAATACTAGTTTTGAAGGTACCAAGTCAAATGCTTAGGGATAGGTATTCCTGTCTTCTGGCCAATACTTTAAAAAGAATAATCATCAGTAAAATCATATTTTACTCTACTGAGGGTCTACTAAGTTATTTTTTAAATAATAGATGAGTGCTGAAGAGGTGGCCCAGTGGTTAAGAGTACTCGCTGATCTTATTGAGTATCTGGGTTCAGTTCCCACCAACATGGGAAAGCTCACGTCATCGGTAATGCCAGGGGACCTGACAGCCTCTTCTGACCTCTGAGGGATCCTACATACATGTGATGTACATAAATCCACACAAGCTTAAATATAAATAAATAGAAGAATAACTGAGCACACAAATCTGTGAAAGAGGCATAATTAAGCCATCCTTCACTGGCAGGCATGGAGACTCAGCCATCTGAAGGACCTCACAGATCCTAAATTCATAATGACAAAATCATAATTTCAGCCCATCTGTTCCATTCCCATCCTTTCCTATTTCAAGTTACCTTATATCTTCACTGTAGGCACGGAGAGATTAAATGGCAGTACGGGCAGGAATTATTAATGCTCTTCATTCCAATTTGAGACCTGTGGTGGTTTGACTGAGAATGGCTCCCATAGGTTCATATAGTTGAATGTTTGGTTTCCAGTTAGTGGAACCGTTTGCGAAGGAATCGATGTGTGGCCTGTTTGGAGGAGGTGTGTCACTGGAGGTGGGATTTGAGGTTTCAAAAGTCCACAGCAGGCCCAGTTAGTTCTTTTCTCTGCCTTGTACTTGTAGATCAGATGCAAGCCCTCAGCTACTGCTCCAGCACTGTGCCTGACTGCCTGTTTCCATTTTCCCCATCTTGATGGGCAGAGACTCATTCTAAAACTGTAAGCAAGGCCCCCCAAAACTCTTTTTACATAAGTTAGCTTGCTCGATTGTGGTATTTCATTATGGCAATAGAAAAGTAAGCAGGACAAGATTTTATAAACTATTACTTCTAACTAGTGCAGGCTTTTAAAAACTAAGAGGAGGATGGTTCTAGATAGTGCTCACATAACACTACAAAAGGTGTTCTGTATCTACTTCTCTTGCCACTGTAAGTTACCTTTTTGGATACAAAGAGACTATTGTATATCTGTAATACTTGACCCACATTATCTTTTCTCTTAACAGAAGGGCTTTCCCACAATGTTATTTTAATTATACGTCTTTGCCTTATCAAAAGGCTTACAACAAAAGCAAAATAGCATATTTCAATGTAGAAGTCTATAAGACTGTAAGACCGGAAACATTAAGACCAGAGGAGATGTCTGCAGAGATCAGGTTAGATCCCTGTTTTCTTTGTCTGTCTGAATTGGGTTTCTGTCATTGAAACCAAAGAATGCTGACGAAAACCAGACACAGTAGGACAAAACTTTGCTACAGTGAAGAATTTTGTGTTTGGTTTCTTTCTTAACTCAAGCCCATTTCTACAATGAGTTTCATTGCTGGGTTTAGTGGTGTATTTTAATCATTGATTCTAGTACAGTGTGTGTGTGTGTGTGTGTGTGTGTGTGTGTGTGTGTGTCTATTTAAGCAGTAAGAAAATCCCATATAAATAGACTTGCAGCCAATCATAAATATAAACTACTTTCCCCTGGGGCCCTTGAAATTTATGGGAAAGAGCAAGCTGTTCATTTAAAATGCTGATAAGAATTTGTTCACAAAAACATCTGTGCGAATTTGTCACGAGGTCATTACACAATGAATTCAGATTGCTGCTTTCTCACTGAAACTACCTCAATTCCAAGTCAGCAGCTGCATAGGAAATGCTTATCTACAGAGAGATGAGATGCATTCATTGTTCAAGACAGGAAAAACATGTCAGAGATATATTTATGGGCGTGTGCATGTGCATGTGTGTGTACGTGAGTGCGTGTGTGTGTACGTGGGTGTGCTTATTACTTATTTGTTGGTGTGTATGTGCGTGGACACCATGATGTACATGTGGAAGTCAGAGGACAATTTTAGAGTCAGTTCTTATCATGTGGGTTCTGAGGCTTGAGCCTAGGTCATCAGGTCTGGTGGCATCAGGCAGAGCCATGTTGCCAGCCCAGAGTTTACTTTTTGAGGCAAGATTTCATGTCATGCAGACTGGCCTCAAACTCACTAGCAGATGTTGATGCCTCCACCTCTCAAGTGCTGGAATCACACACATGTGCCATCATATTTTTAGTCAACACACCATAATTGTACGTAAGTCTAAGGTGCAGGGTGACATTTCAATACAACGTGTCACAGCATGGTATATTCATCACCTCAGACATCTATCATGTCTTTGTCTGTGCAATACTGAAACATCCTTTCTAGTAACCTGAAACATTTGATTTTCAGCCGCAGTTATTCTAATATATTAGAAAACATTACAAGTTGTTTCTTCTACCCAGAATCACGTCTGCTCCCACTGGGTGTGTCCTCTCTCCATCTCTCCTTCCCTTATTTTATTGTTCTATTCTATTCTATTCTATTCTATTCTACTATACTGTAATCTGTAACTGTGATCAAATCTACAGCTGTCACATCCAAAGGAGAATACATGTTTTTATCTTTTGGGCCTGACTTATTTTGATGAAAGTATAGTGAGCATCAGTCCTATCCCTGCTTCTGAAATGTCAGCATTTCATCCTGTTGCGTTCTGTGGCATCGCTATGCAATCCAGCTTCTCTGACCCGTCATCATCTGGAGATCCAGGTTGAATACTGGTACCGGCTTTTGCTTGATCAAATATTGAAGTGTTGGTCTCTCTTCAATTTGCCAGTTTTAATCCTTTGGATGCAAAGTAAATAGGGTGTTTTCTGAATCAGATGAGAGGTCTATAGTAGCTTTCGATGGAGCCTTCACATTTTTTTTTCTAGAACAGCTTTCCTAGTTAATGTTTCTACTCACAGTGTCTGGGCATTCTAGTGATTTTCTTAAAGACACAAATGATATATAAGACCAAGAGCAGGACTAAGACATACTTACATATCAGAATATATTGCTTCCTATATTTGCCCTAAGCACACACAGACTCCCAGTGACTTTAATGACTTAGAAGTCAGGATTTTTGACTCATTTCACCAGCCTTGCTTCATGGTTCTCTTATACAGTTAGTTGGTCAGCAATTGCTAAGCTATATAATGCTGCATTAAACATTTGAGACATGCACGAGCCATAAATAAATAAATAAGAGACTTCGGTGAGTTAAATACTCAGCGAAGATGTCACTCTATTGTGGTTTTCACTGAGTGAATCCAGTATGTATACTGTCATGTGGAGCAGGACCCCGGCCCCAGGGGATCCCTATATTTCAGATGATTTTAGAAAAGAAGTTGAAATCCCCAGACGTGGCTTTTCCTACCCAGAGGAAATGAGATTCAGCAAGTCGGCTGACAGGTGAACTGTGTGACCAGGGAACAGCCAGGCGCCGCTTCCTTCCATGAATGTTCACAGAACTTGTCTTCATCTCTGATAAACCCAACCTTTTACAAACTGGCTAGAAAGACAGCCTTCAGAGAGATGTTCATTTATGTTGTTATTTGAAATCAAGAACAATGAGATTTCATGAAAAAAATACAAAGGGGTCTCATTTATTACCCACCTAAACGCCTAGCATGCACACAAGAAGACTGGTGATTAAACTCCTTTCCTTACAGCTGTGAAGTAGCACATCCGGATTAGTTTACAGGCAGCCCTTAGAGGGGTGTGAGCCAATCTGCCACCATCCAAAATGTCGGACAGTTCAGTCACTTACCTATTAGGTATTACCACCTAATTATTACCTATTATTTCCATTAGAAAAACAGAACAAGAAGATTAAATTTTAGATCCTATAGGTGTACTCCGTCGATGTGTAGGGAACTCTTGAGATCTGTCTTCTATTGAAAGCTGAGAAGATTGAGAGCTTTGCGAAAAGAAAGTATTGAGTTCAGTTAAAATCTTGAGTGGGGCCCCGAAGTTAAATAAAAGATTGATTCTTGGACAGGAAACAAAAGTTAGAGGCTGGAGGCTCAGTCTTGCATAACAACTTCAGTTAATTATCCTGTTGCTCACGCCTACACCACAGCCTTCCCATTTCTTTTATCTTGCTACTTTTCTCAGGACTTGGAAGAAAGCCCTGTTGCCACTCAAAACAGACACTTTAATGCAGGAGAAAAGGAAGAAAGCATTTTAGTCAAAACCAAGTAGAATTTTTTATTTTTTTATTTTTTGTACTTCTCACATTCAATAATAAAGAAATCAGAGTCAGACAAGAACAGGTATAAGACTCTTTGGAAATCTGCCCACGATAGACATACACACTCTTTGTGACCTGAAAAAAAAATCCACTGTATCTGAATTTCCAACACTAATGCGTAAGTATGGCCACCAAAAGAGTGAACTTGAATGCTTATGGAAGTACTAATTCCCATAAATAAAGATTAAAAATCGCCAAACATGCCCATAAACAGCATCCATACAAAACTGTGGAAAGCTCACAGCATCTAGAGGAAGCATGCAACAAACAACAGGATGAACCTTGCGATGATGATGTTGAATGAAAGACACCAAGCGGGAAATACGATGTAAAATGATACTGTTAGAGTTTGAATAATGACCTCCATGGGTTCATAGGCTGGATGGTGGCACTATTTAGGGAGGTGTAGAAACCCGAGGGGCTGGAGACTAGCTGGAGGAAGTAAGTGACTGGAGGGCATGACCTTGAAGGTTATGTCTGGCCTCTCGTGTGCTCCCTCTCCTTTCTGGATGCCATGAACTGAAGAACCTCTTCTGTCAAGCACTCCATCACCATCATGCTCTGCTTAAGTGCTGTAAATCCCAAATCCTGTCTAGACTAAGACCACCACAATTGAGCCAAATTTGAGGCAAGCAAGGTTTAATTAAATTAATTAAATACTGGCCAGGAAGATGGACTCTGCCTGGGTCCATTCTGAGGTACCCATGGAGTGAACTTGTCACCTGCAGAGTTCCCACAGAATGGTCTGGAATCATGTGGCACAGGTGGCTAAAAAGGCAGAACCCATAAGGCTATGTACTTTCCACCAGGTCCAATCAGTGGCAAGCATCTATCCTGATGTACTTCGGTTATCTCCTGCCTACAAGCAACCAAGCACATCTGGTGCATTTGGAGCACATCTGGTGCAGTAGGGTTGACTAAATGGGATCTAGACACTCCCCACCCAACATTCCAAGAGGTTGTGTCCTTGAACAAGGGATATTTAGGAATATCTCATCTGAACAGCCTCACCTAGAACTCCAGGAAGTCATGCCCTTGTTCCGTAAACCTCTTAGAGGAGAGCAATTCAAATTTAAAGCATAACTTTTGCTCTTGCAGTGAATGGAGCCACATGACCGTGGTTGAAAAGCTTCTGAAATAAAGAGTTCCTCCCCTTAAGCTGTCCTCTTGGGGATGTTTTGGTCACATCTGTGGAAAACTAATATAGAAAATTGGGTTGTTGCTGTGTCTAAACGTAGGCAGAATGTGGAAGAGTTTAGCGTTTTAGGTCAAAGAAGCCCTGGAATTAATTCTGTCAGCAGAGTTTAAGTGGTGAATTCTGGAGGGAACTCACAAGTCCTCAACACTGATAGAAATGCAGTAGCAGTAAGAAAAACAATTATGGCAAAAATTGCTCATAAGATTTCAGGTAGAAGTGGTTTTGTTGGGAATAGACTGGAAACCATTAGTGTTACATTTGTCTACATCTGTTCATGTCCTAAAACACTGTAGGATCCTGAATTAAAAGACGACTAATCAATCTGTTAGAGGAAATTTTAAGGTAGTCAGTTTCCTTTCAGCCTGTGGCATGGTTAACACTAGTCACTTGAGAATGGAAGCAAAAAGCAGGGTTAATATGCTTGGAAGAATTATAATTCTGTCAGAAAAACTCGTGTGACATTAGGGTTGAGGACTGCATGGTTCAGGAAGAGATTCTAGACATAAAAAGAAACCAAGTCATTTGCCTCAGGGTAATAGGATAGATGCCTTAGGCCATCTCAGAAGACGGCCAGACCACAGGCTTGACAGTAGGAAGGAGTACAGTCAGTTGGAAGACATTCCTTGGAAAAGAGTACCACTCGCATACCTTGCTTGCACAGGGCCACCTAAGAAGTTGTTTTCACAGTATTTATCTCATCAGAATCAGATTGAGAGATGCTGAGAGACCAAGGTGGGCCCTTCCATTCCAGCTGGCATTGTGCCTTGACATTGTCCACAGGACGCTGGCGCTTAAGGGATGCAAACACACCCTCATGTCAAAGGGAAGCCTGAGAGTTCAAGCAAGGTGCGACACAGTTGGAATCCACGTAAGCAGCCCCTGCCTCGGGACACTGTGAAGCTGACGCTGAAGACGCAGTGGAGACCACATTTTTGAACATTGTTGGAACTGTGAAGATATAGCAGCCTCTGCAATCAAGATTTTCAAGATTTTGCACTATGACATGACAATAGACCTTTGGTGGCAAGGAATACAGTCAAGGCTACAGACCCTGTCTTAGATATAAATTATGCTGCCTGATTCTGAAAACACAGTCTCATGTGCCAAACACATGGCTCCAGATGGGTAGATCTATTATGGGATGTGGTGGAAACTTTAGGAAATGGGACCTAGTTGGAGGAGCTAGGCCATTTGAGGAATGCCTTTGAACATCATACCTGGTCCATAGCCCTTCTTTCTCTCTCTGCTTCCTAGATGCCTGGGGTGGATAGCACCCTCACGGCATCCTCCTGGCACCAGGCATTCCCACCACCATGATGTCCTGCCCAAGTACATGGACTGAAGCCATGAGTCAAAATTATAAATAATTCTTCCCTTTAAGTTGTTCTCTGTTAGTCACTTGGAAACCTGAGTAACACAGATTCCACTCACATAGATGTCCAAAGCGTCTTAGTTTAAAGGGTATTCTTGGTGACTGGTATAGTGATTGTCCTGGAGAGTTGTAATGACTGAGAGTCTAAAGAAATGGCCCCAGCTGAAAATATTGTTTCTTGGTGTGAGTGCTGCTTATTTAAGCGTCTCATGGTGTAAGGAGTCTTTGCACTCTATACGAACAATGAATGCACTTTTCCGTGTGACTTTTGTTGTATTTCAATTTGAAAAAAAAAAAAGCAAAAAAAAAAAAACTGTGCCTGCCAAATGGGATGACACGTGCCTTTAGCACTTGGGAGGCAGACGCAGTCAGATCTCTGTGAGTTTGAGGCCAAATGAGTTCCAGGATATAATAATGAGTTCCAGGAGAGCCAGAGTTACATAGTGAAACGCTGTCTCAAACAAACAAACAAACAAACAGCCAGCTTGATATGTTGTATACTTATAATCCCAGAGCCTGGGGGCTAAGCCAGGAAGAACAGGAGTTTGAGGACAGCTGGGCTACATAGGGAAACTCTGTCTCTAATATAAAAAACAAAAGTTCGTGTGTATGAATATATCATAGCTTAGTTTTACAACCAACACACAGGAACCATTGTTATAGCTTCGAAGAAATAAACCTCCTTTTACCTCTGTGTGATTAGACTCCGTTTCATAATCTCTTAAATCTTCCCAGTTTTTAACGCTAGTCATTCAAAGAAATAGTCAGCTGCACCCTGGATATGTCTCATCATTTCTCTTTTCTCCCCAACTGTGGCTACCTCTTGACCAACCCCATAAAAGTTATCCTGCCCAGCGTGAGTGGCATGTGTCGGCTCTGGGCAGATTAAGTCTCCAGGGAACAGCATCCACCCTCCTCCAACGCCCTCTCTGACTCCACACAGTTAATGCTGATATCTGGTGTCCACCGTATCCGAGAAACTGCTGGAATCAACTCTGCTGGGTCTGGCAACCATTGGTCCATCTCTGCCCATCTGACAGCTATCTCAGGCCCCCTGCAGAAGTGAAGAGAACCTCATCACCCCTCCCCGTCCTTGTAGCAAACACAACAAAGCAAAAATAATTACGAATTCTGTGTTCAATCACATGCTGCCCACAGCTCAGCACTTGGCATTTATAAATGTGCTGATCTGTGATCAGGTCCTAATCTAGTTCTTTTCTATATAAAGAAAATTATCACAATCAATTCAATGAGAGTCTGTGACAACTGCACAGACCACAAAGCTTTTTTTGTGTGTGTGTCTGTTTAGAGTCCACAATACCCCGATTGATAAACTAGCTTTGCTAAGCAGTGGTTGAACATCTGAATTTAGAGTCAGGGAAGCCTCGGCTTGGCCCTTGATAAATACGAAACAGGCCTCAATTCCTAGAGAGTTCTTTCTGTTCAAATCAAGCAGGGTCTTTTTCTAGAAAAAGTTTTTAAAAGAACAGAACAGTATTGACCTCCTCCGCCTTTGTCGTTTGTCTCTGAGGAATAAGGAGAACTGGCGATGGGTTCCTGTTAGAACAAATTGTTCAGCCTTTAAAAATAATTAGAGACGAACAAGTCAGCGCCTTTTCACCAGTAGAAGTTGGTCTCCACATGTCTCCACTGAGTCTCCGTTTCTATAAATTCCCTTTGTTCTTTCTCCAGCGTCTTATGCGGAGGTCAGACCTTGCCTGGCAACTGGTTTAATAGATGGTTAATGGAGAGGAATGGCTGGCCAGGAACTAGACTATCAAAGAGAGGCTTCTGAAATTCAGTTTTCCTTCTGCTTTGATTGTGCTCGTAGGTAAAGGCTAAAATATGCCAGGACTTTTGCTTCAACAAACATAGCTCATTAACGAATGTCACAAATGGCATAAAATCCACTCAGTGGCAGAGACGCTATGAAGGTGGGTGTTCCGTAGGGACGCCCATTACTGCTCTCTCGGGGAGTTGCTAAGAGTCAGCCAGCCATCTAGAGCTGGGTGGATGTCCAAGCATACCATTGCCAGCGCCCCTCAACTCATCATTATGCCTCTTCAGCTGTAAAGACTCTCCCAGCATAATTATTGAGTTAAATAACCCTTGCTTCATAAAAAGTCAGGAAGTTAATGCTAGGGCTTCTCTGTGCACGGAGGACATAAAAGAGTCCCTTGGGACAGTGCTGTGGGAAAAGCGAAGGGGCTGAGGACATACTCCCCCAACCCCAATTTTTGACTGAGGTGAGCTGACAGCACTCACCTGTTTCCCGAACTCTTCATCCCTTGTAGCACTTCCCAGGAGGCTCCACCAGGCCTTGGTCTGAAGGACCGGTTTTGATCTTAGAGAAGCAAGGTTTCAGCGTGCTTGTCCTGTTCCACAAGGCCAAACATACCTGTGTCTTTCTGCCTCTTCTCTAGCCTTCTCATCTTATCCAGTTCCACTTTCTGAATTCATTATTCCATCCAGCCTCCCTGTTTCTAGAACATTCCACATCCACTGCAGTCACAGGACCTCAGAGCTATCCCCTCTCCCTCCACTTCCTGAATGTACTCCTTCAAGTGTTTCACTCTACTGCCTTTCTCTGTGTCAATGACTCCTCAATGACACGTCAACATGTGATTTAAAAACCACGGCTTGAATCTCCTTCTATTGCCTATGGCATTCCTATATTGTCCTTAAAGTTTTACTTAATTCCCACATTCCCTACTTCTTTTACTGTTGTGGAAGTTTATTTTTAGTTATGTATAAAATGATTGTTTTATGCACTGTTGGATGAGGGACTACCCTAGGTCTTGGCGTTTTGTATTGTTTGCAAGTGTTGGATTTATGTAGGGGATGTTTGATTGCTAATGATCTGAGTGTGCTATCAGTAGAGCGCCTAAGGAGTTCTGGATCAATAAAAACACTTGAGCTCAGATGCTCAGGGTTTCTCTGTTCAATATGGTGCTGGCCGTGATGGTGCTTCCCTCTACTGAGGTCTGGGAGAATTTGCACATATGAGTATGCCTCCCATGTTACGTTCTTGCTGGGCTACCACAGCAGCATACACCACCATTTTATGACAAGAATTTTGACTTATTGACTAATATTAATTGTCTAATATTGTCTAACAATTGTCTAATTGTCTAATTTTAATTGACTAATAATATTGATTAATATTATACACTAGTAGTGTATTTGGCAAATAGAACACACTTAACCCACCAGGGAATGAATGATAGCTGGACTCCTGTCTTATTCCCCAGGCTGGGGCTTGTTTTTAACAACTTCTCTTCAGTATCTGCACCTAGATATTAACTCTGTTCTGTTCTCCTGGGACATAGATCCTGACCCTGAGCCCCTGCCTCTGTTTCCCTTCCATTACCTCCTAGCAGACTTTCTTTTACCAACTGCATGAATTTCTGAGTACCTCTAGTCCTGGATATTCCCATCGCCATAGCAAATGTGTTCATAAGATCATGTATTACTTAATCTTTATCTGATCATCAAATCACTTTTTAGGAGACTTCTGTATCCTAGGAACCATGAAATCCTCTACGGGGAAAAAAATAAATAAATAAAAGGAAAGATGGCCTCAGCCCCAGACATCTGGAACTTAGTACCCCATTTTGAATTACAGCTTTGATCTTTTATTCTTTCTAAGCAAGTTTTTTTTTTCTCTTGTGTTTATTGTTGTTGTTATTGGGTTGGTTTTGTTCTTTTGTGGGTTTTTATTTGTTTTAAGAAAAAGTTCACTATGTAGCCTCGAGCTTGCCTGGTCTATATAAGACCAGGCTGGCCTCAAACTCATAGAGATCCACCTGCCTCTGCCTCCCAATTGCTAGGATTAAAGGAATGTGCCACCATGTCCCATCTTCGGTTGGTTGGTTTGACAGCATATTGCGTAATTCCTCCCCCAGTCTCCAGAGCGTTGGGGTTACAGGTGTGTGCCTCATCCTCAGCCACTCTGCCCATCTCTCAAGATGAAGCTCTTCTTTCAGGAGTAAATTATTTCTGGTATGACCTCATACGTCTGAAGTTAGAAGTCAGCCCTATGTAATGCCCATCGTAAGAAAGACTCTGGAACTGCCCTCCACTATGAACCCTATATGTTGACTTTATTCCTATTGATCCTCCTTTTGGTTGCTCTCAGAGAAATCACTTTCAACCTTAACTATAAAACATCTTACACACCAAGCCGTTCTTTCCTCCACTTTGTCCTTTAGGCCATCCTTCAGTTAGCAACTGAGGCAATACCAAACTTGTTCAAACAGCTCAGGACTTAGCTCTCACAAACCGGAAACTCCCCTTTGGCTTAGAAGTAGCAAAGGGCGGACCTTCCCAGGGTGCTGCTCGAACAGTTTTTATCTTCACTCAATACTTCCATTATTTCTCTGAAGATCCCCACATACAAAAGCACCACAAAGTGTACTCTCTTTCATAAAATGGAAATCAATGGTTGCTCAGAAAAACAAAGCAGAATCCAATGTGAAGGTGACCCAAGCCAGCAGATAATTTTGCTCCCTTCATTCCCGATCTGGTTGTAGACACAGCTGGTAACGTCCTGGGTCCCTGAGACCTCTGCAACTAAGTGTGTGAATCGAGAGCAAATAGCAAATGGCATGTCTTTTCTTTGTTTGGCAGGGATGATGGAGGGGAAGTTACCAGGGCGCCTAGGTGGTCTGAACGAGGTCATGGAGTCCATGGTCAGCTCTCAGTCAGTTGTCATCCTTGCCAGGTAAACGTTTGAGCACAGTTCACAGAGCCAGAAGAAGTCAATTCAAGGATGCTCTCGCTTCTCATCTGAAGTCTGCCCGTTACAAATGAGCTAAGCTTTTTTTCCAGTACAATTATAAGCAGGAATCAGCTTTCTTCTAATGTGAGCCCTGTTGAATGAGCTGTGTTATAATTGCTGCCCTTGGTCTAAGGAATGGAGCAGCAACACTGATGGGAGACTAAGGAGAGGCAGCCTGCAGGGTGATAGCATCCTGGCTCGCCTACAGGTAGCATCCTAGCTGCCTGCCTCTTAATTCAGGCTGATATACATTTGCATCCCATGGATGCTAAGCTTTCTTTCTTAAAAACTTATCAAAATAGCAAGAGCCTTTAGTAACTTTAATGTAGCAAACATGTCCTAGAAACATGCTATTCTTCTTGAGCCTCAGAGAACTCACAGGCTCCGTCACCTCTCAGCAGCAGGACGGGTTGCGCTATCATAAAGATCAAGCTCTACAACACCCGATATTCCTCCATCCAGGCTGGTGTTATCTCTGGAATCATTAATCCTCCTCACCACAGTGAAGACTCTCCTGGGAAAAGTTTCCTCTTGTATCTTAAAGAAGGTCCTGGACACTACTGTAACCTCTCAAGCCTCCCAGTCTTCCTTTCATCTCATTGCTAATGCCTTCAGAGTGCCTGAAGTGCTCCTGGCTTCCATTTTCACCCATGGTTGCTTCTTAACACCCTGCCAGTTCACAGGTACTAGGGAGCCATGCTTTCCAGAGGCACTGACGAATCTTCAACTCCTCCTGTAGCATTCTAAGTCACCAGGCTTCTTCATCATCAGACACTGCAGATTCTTCTCCTTTGAGAAGAATTCCCCTCTGGGTTTCTATGGCTACACGCCCCCCCCCCCCATCCAGTCCCACCAGGACGGTCCACTCTTTCTCTATTCCATCTGCAAAAGATATTTTAATTCAGCCTTTAGTCATCAATCTTTTCGCTGGCACTGCTTGCCCTGATGATCTCATTGAAGGCTCCAATCATCACTTATAAAGAAAACCATTCCTGACTCCGTCTCCAGCACTGACATTTCTCTGGAGCCTGAAGCACATTCCAATGGCTTGCTACTCATCACCATGCAAATATCAAAGCTGGTGTATTCAATGGCATCTTTAAGCCAAACTCATTTTCCCAGATGCCGTTCCTGCTCTTCCATCTTTTGCCACAATAACTGTCATCTGGGTAACCCTATCACTGCAGACAGACGCCATTGTGTAAATGTAACTCACTTCCGTTAGTTACCTAGTCCTGAGCTCAGCCTCCACCCTATTGGCTGCAACCCCTGCCATCCTCGTCAGCGCCTTCTGATTCGGGCACCCTCGTTCCTCTCACACATCTATCTATAGTCCCTGCCAAACAGAGTAGATTGTTCCCACGTCCTCATCCTTCATCCACTTACAGGTGTCACCATTCTCTAGTGCAATAATAATCCTCAATGGCTCCCTCTACTGGCTGAAGTTCTAACTCTTCGGTCACCTTTCAAGCCATTGCCTCACACCTTGGCATGGCTTTTTACGTATGGTTCTCCACTGCGTTCTCTTTAAGTACCCTATTTTTTTTGTCTGAAATATTCTCCTTATTCTATTTTGTCCGCTGACTGCTGCTTCCTGGTCCATATTCAGCTTAACCCCTCCCCCCTTTCCCATGATTCTCTGTGTCCTTCTCGTTAGAGAATGTTTATCACTTGCATTGGTTTGTTTAGAGGGAAGTTGCAATGGCACACACATGCGGTGGTCAGAGGACAACTTTCAGGAGTCGGTTCTCCTCACACCTTGTAGGTCCTGGGATCCAACTCAGGTGGTCAGGCTTGACGGCAAGTGCTTTTACCTGTTGAGCCATCTTTCTGCTTCCCCCCACGGCTTTTACTAAGGCCCTATTAGTAGAGTCCAGAACTCTTTTTCTGTGTTCCCCTGCATCTCTGTCTACTGTGGAAACCTTTCACACGGGAGCTTTATCATACCCAGAACCTGACTCAGTACTTGATAGACAGCCAGTATCAGGGAGACAACGTACTTTGCAAATATTTCCCAAGTCTCATCATTTTCTGGCTGTTTTAAGTATCGGCAATGCAGTTGTAGGAAGACAGTAGACCCAAGCGCCACATGGAGTGTCCTTCTTATGGGAAATAACAACAGACAACTACAGTATATGAACACCAAGTGCTTCCCTACCTTTATTGCCTTTACTGGGCTTCGTGTGTTCACTAACTCACAGAACACCGCCTCATGTTTGCAACTGCTACTTTCCCCTCAAACTAGCTAATACACAATTTCCTGCGATTAAGTGTAAACACTATTTGGAGAACTAATGTCATAGTGAGCTTACATTAAAACCATTTAAAAATTATTTTCAGTGAAAGGAATATTGAAGAAGGGCAAGATAAATATGATGCATGTGTGAATGTCATGGTCTATTATGTGTGTGTTTTTCTGAAGCAACTGGATAATTAAATGGTAATGGGGCAGGAGATGAACGGATTAAGAGAGACCGAAGAGGCACCGCAGGGCTGGCAGAGAGGAGTGCCAAGCAGCAGTTCGGGTCCCAGTTTACAATTACATCTTTTGGAAACATCCCTGACAGTCTCAGAAATCACAGATTTGTATCCAATACCCTTCAACACTGCTGGGTTTTCCAGGAACCATCTGGATTCTTCCAGGCACAGTTGGGGGTGCAGTTGCATTGTTAGGCAAGCTCAAGAGGAGTGGAAATGAGGGTAGCATTTGTCAGCTTAGAAAACACTGTCACTGCTGGTGACTCTCTAGTTGATGGAGCTGACACTGAGATTTTCTATAAAATCCTCCCTTAGGAAGACACACATCGTAGACTGCTTGCTGACTCTTGTTTTCATAGCATGGGCTCCTTAGTTGACAAGGGTAATTTGCTGTTAGCGTTAGTCTCACCTGAAAGCATCCCAACGTCATTACTAAAACCCTACAGTTAAGAAGGCTGACACAGATCATGCAGACAGATGGTAGTTTGCATAAGCCCAACTGTGATAAGGGTTAGATCACACCAAATAGCCCGCCGACTTTCCCAGGCATGACTGGGAGCCTCAAGTGACACTTGTTCTGAGAACGTTCTCTTATACAAATTGCAAAGTTCCGGAACATGACCAGCTTGTCTCTTTCTCATGACTGTTAATGAGAACTCGGAATTGAGCTCTAGCCAGGACCTCTTTGCAGTTCTTTCCTGGTCTCCATGGTGTCTTCCATTTGCTCAGATCCCTTCCTGGTGTGACCAAGAGTGTTGGCCGCGGTTCCTGTCTAATGTCCCAGTTAAGGCTTTTCCAAAAAATCCAAACACTATGTCCTCTGTCATCCTTCCCGCTCCTTTTCATTCCATGGTGGAGGTTTCTTTGCTCTAGACACCACCGCTTTGGACACAAGAGGTCATTAAAACCATATTTTGTAGGGAAAGTAATGGAGAATAAAGTTCGATACTGTAATAATTCATGAGATCAATCACAAAGCTGGAGAAGTGACCTCAATAGGTCAAATGGGGTTGGAATCTTAGGCGGGGCCGGGAATTGTACCAGATCCCAAGCCTACCCAGTCTGTGAAGTCCAGTGTCGTTTCCACTACAGAACTGAAGAGCGATTCAGACGCCATGTAAGTTGCTCAAGGATGCATTGCTGGTTAAGGAAAGGAACAGAGACTGAGAACGTGGTGCCAGATGATGCCACAGTTTGAGACTGTGTTTTGTTGTATTGCATCTTAGGTTATTTCAATGAGGCGTTTAATTGATTAGAACAATGCCTTGAATGTTGTTGCCATTTGTATTCACCCACCGTGGTGCCTAGCACATCTCTTTACCGAACCCTTGACTTTAGTGGTTGTCCTTTGACGTCTGTTCTACAGTCCTGCTTTTTAAGAGTTACCGAGCACTGTGACAAGTCACTCCATTTGTTGTCATGTTCTGTGTCTCCTCTCTGGGTTCTCCTGGAGGACAGACTGCATGAGGGAACTCATGCCACCATCCATCCATCTATCTATATTTGATATGTGTGTGTGTGTGTGTGTGTGTGTGTGTACCCAGAAGGAGACATAGGGAGGCCTGAGCACAAGACCAGGTACATGCTTTCCTGAACAGTCTGGTTTCTCCATCCTCGTTGTGAGAGGAAAAATTTAAGAAAATCTGCATTAAATGAGTACAATTTTATACTTTAGTGTTTAACACAGTCCAGCTGTACCAGTATTCTATGTCTGAAGAGTGAAATCTCCATGACAGATTGTGAATGCCAAAAGGGACATGACCTCTTTTGAGTATGCTTAGAATTTCATTTTGAAATTTCCCAGATTATATATAGTTTTTTTTACTTGTTAAGATACAAGAAAATGCACTTGTTGCTCGTCTGAGGACCCAAGTTTGGATACCAGCAGCCATGCTGTCTGGTTCACTACTCCTATAACTTCAGCTTCAGAGTTCAGGGGACCCAGTGTTCTCTGCTGGCCTCTTCAGATATGTATACACATGTGGTACACACACACAGACACACACACACACACATACACACATAAAATAATTATTATTACAAAAATATATTGACAGATTCAGTTAACTGGCCTAGTCCATTCATTTGTCAAGTAATTATTGCAGTTCCCAATTTAGATTTTAGAAAGAACTTTGAATCTCTTTAAAAAAAAAAAAAAGAGCATGAGGTTACAGAAAGCCTTTGTGCCTACAAGAAAATATTATTTCTTATTCCAATAAGGACCATTAGCATCCTAGTTGGTCTGTCTGTTTTGTCTTCTGCTTTTCAAATCTATCTTCCAGCTGTCAAAGACTTGTGACTGGAGAGAGGGTTCAGCAGTTAGAGCACTGACTGCTCTTTCAGGGAATCTGAGTTTGGAACCCAGCACCCTTGTCAGGAGGCTCAAACATCGGTAACTCTGCTGGTCCCACGTGTATGCATATGGGATACAGCCACACAGACATACGCACAGATAAAAACAAAGATTTAAAGAGTATTGATAGACAGAATTCTAGAAAGTCCTTCCATATTTCAGGTTCCTGAACATTTCTTTTAATCCGTGACAAAAATGAATTGCCAAAGTTTTGGGCTAGGAGGGTGGCTCAGTAGTAGACTTGCTCAGCAAAGGTGAGATTCTGAGTTCAGTCTGCAGTCCTCAAAGCTGGAGGTGTAGATTGTGGAGCATTACTTTAAAATCTTCCAGGCGATACGTAAAGATCAGGGATGTTGAGGAGATACGGAACTGTAGGTTAGCATCCCAATCCCGTTGCTGGCACAAGGGTTCTCTACAAGCTCATTCAGAGGTGTGCTTGGACCCTGCTAGTTCCTGCACTCTCCAAAGATGCTACCCCCACCCTTTCTCAGTCAACAACCACTGAGTTGAGCATTTTCTTTTCTCTGAGTTCTCCTCTACCACGGCAATTACGTTCTCATCGCTGAGTTTCCGATACCACCGATTGATAGCAGTTCAAATCCTAACTTGCTCAGGGATAAATGTTTGACTTCAGGCTTGTGTCTATTTCTTTGAGAATTTCATACAATATATTTTGACATACTATTTCCCCTTTCCTAATTCCTCCCAGATCCGCCCCTAGTTCCCTCCCAACTTCATGTTCTTTCTCTCTCTTAAAATTAAAAAAAAAAAAAAAGACAAAAACTAAAACAAATACATGGAATCTGTTTTGGCCAACTACGGAGCACTAGGTATGTCCTGTAGTTTGATCGATATACTCAATGCCACTCACCGGAAGAAAACTGATTTTCCTTATCCCAACAGCTATTAACTGAATGGCTTCCTGGCTAGGGGTGGGGCTTCATGTCCACTCCCCTCCTTCATGCTGGAATTTTGTTTGGCTTGAGCTTGTGCAGGTCTTGTGCACATTATCACTATCTCTGTGAGCTCATATGTGCACCTGACCTATTGTCTCTGGAAAACTCTGTTTTTTTGGAAGTCATCAGCCACTTCTGGGTCTCACATCTTTTCTGACCTATCTTCCACATAGACTCCCTAAACCTAAGGAGAAGGGTTTGATAAATCATTGATTACTTCTTTCAATCAAGGTTCCTAGGTGCATGCATCAGAAATGGATCTAGTGCAATTATCCAGAAAGTTAATTTTGCAAAAGGACTTGGGGATCTTACAGATTTGACAGGAAAATAAAAGAAAAATGGGTAAAAAACAGGAACGAGAGAGGCGAGGCCAATCATAGCAACAGACTTGTCACCTGCTTCCATGTCTAGCCTTCCCTTGAACTCTTTGTGTTATCATAGTTGGAATCTGGCATATGTGCACAGATAATTCTCTTTGTCTTTTGTCGGTGTTGTTTCAAATCTCAGACTGTTGCTGCATCTCTGACTGTCCTCAGACATATGTCTAAATCGTAGCTCTGTGGTTCTTACAATGCGGTTCCCCAACTATCAGCACTTACACTGAGAACTCATTAGAAATGAAAATGATCAAATTCTAGAAATGGGACGCAGAAGTCGTGCAACCCCGAGGCCTCACTGTGGTTTTGGTTAACTACTATTCTAGCTGCAATGAGGAGGCAGAAAGAGGCACTATTTGGCTCCTTTCGTTTCACAGTGGGATCAATGCCCATTTGCTAGGGGATTACCAGAAGAGAGGAAGGATGTTTGAATGTTGAATAGCAAAGAAACAAAGAAAAGGAAGGATGCTCAGATGCTGAATAGCAGAGCAACACAGACACAGACCAGCATATACCCACTAGGTAAGTTAAATCATCTTTATTTTAAGGAACAGTGATGACTTATGTCATATCATAAAGATTATGCAAACTAGAAAATAAATAACATCTACTAGATAATAAATATGAGAATTCAAAATGGCTTTCTTTACTACCTCACCTCCAATAATAACCACTCGATATCCATTACCGTTTCAGCAACACAAACATGCCTTCACATTGTTAACCCACTCATTAAGGAGCTTTGGTTGTTGGATTGTTTTAACATTGCCAGTTAAACAAAGCATTGTCTATGTCACAGAAGACTACAAGGTGCAGCTTTTCCTGAGAGCTGGATGCTGACAGTTCTAGGATTATCATAGAAATATTTGAGATTATATTTTCTATCTTTTGAAACAGTATTCATGTAACACAGACTGACATAAATTTGCTTTATAGCAGTAGAGGGTGACCTTGAACTTCTGGTCCTCCTGCCTTTACCTTCCAAGTGCTGGGATTTACAGGAGTGTAGCACCATGTCCCATTAAAACATTTTGATTTGATTCAGCAAACATCTCAAAATAGCCAGCAGTCCCACTGGACTATGTCAATCTCTGAATAAATGAGATCATCTGCATAGTCCTTTATTTTAAAGCATAAGTCACCTTCCCATCTCAAAGTTGTGACATTGTTACTATTTTTGTTATTCGGGCAATATATGTAATGTTCTTCTGCCAGGAACCACTTTTAGTCTTTTATCTATATCAATGACTCTAAAACTTCCTAAGCATATAAAGAAGTCCTAGGACCAAAAGTTTGAAAGCTGCTGTTTTAGAAAATATCAAGAATACATTGTCCCAGCAAACAGTGGAGTCACGTGGCTGTGTAAGGGCAGAGAGGTCTCTGAATCATCACTTCACTCCATCATTCCAAAGTGTTCATTATATAAAGACAGTTGGTCCTGGCATGGAGAAGATTCACTCTAAACAGGTCTGCTGTTCTGGAGAAATTCCCTGCCCCCGGCCCTGGAATTCCCCATATACTCCGGGCCAAACTAGGATAGGAGATTCCAAAAGTTTGATTCACATTAATAATTCCAGTGCTTCTCTAGAAGAATCTAAAATTCTATCAACAACAACAAAAGCTTTGTGATGGCTGACCTTGTTTGCCAATTTGACACACCTGGAAGAAGACACCTCGGTTAAAGAACTACATCCATCAGATTGGCCTGTTGCCATGTCTGGGGCACTTTCTGGTTTGCTAATTGGTGTAGGAGGGCCAGCCCACTGTGGGTGGTACCATCCCTAGAAAGGTAGCTGAATGTGAGCCTGGGAACAAGAGTAAAGAGTATTCCTCTATGGTTTCTGCTTCAGATTCCTGCCTAGAGCTTCTGCCTTGGTTTTCCCCAGTGAAGAACTATAGCCTATAAGATAAAATAAACCCTTTCCTCCTGAGTTGCTTTTAGTCATGGTGTTTATCACAGCAAGAAAAACCAAGTCAGAACAAACATCAACCAATGAGCTTCAAGTTTTTAACTGGAGGTTATAAAGACAACTGAACAAGAAACTGGAGAGAAAGACAATGAAGAATGGACACTAGAACCAGAGCAGTTAGTGGTGACTTAGTCAATTATCAGCTCGATCCTGAGGATGATAAAATGTATGGTATCCCTCACAGACATATGGGAGTTTACAGCTACACACAGAAGCTAGCTTGCAGATAGTTACCCGCAGTTCTCACCACCAAGGCTCAGTCAGAATCAACTTTCAAGCTCTGAATGCCAAACTAAAAAAAATTTTCAACTGTGACCCATCTGTTACCTGAGCTATCTAGTCAGAAACGAAAGCATTTATATTTAGTAGAAAAGCAGAGCACTTGTTAACTTCTTTTTAGTTTTATGATTATTAGCACGTTACTTATATAAATTAATTCTATTTCCATGCCTGCATATACCAGCTTTGATCATGCCTGGATGTTCTTCCCTCTTTTTCCTCTCTGGTCCCTCCTGGTCCCTCAGCCCCTTATTGGGCTGACCTCTTATGTCCTCATTCCCATCACAGATAGTCCTTCTAATGATCTGTTTCTTCTGAGAGTTACTTTTGTACATAATGAACATTCCTAATGAAACCTAGTCTCAAAATCTGTGGCTAGGAGAATGGACAAGGTAGAACCTACCTATAATCTCAGTTACTCAGGAGTCTGAGGTAGGAAGATCATAATTCAAACATAGCCTTGACTATGTAGTAAGATCCCATCTCAAAAAGACAAAACAAAAGCTATCATCTACCTCTGTATCTATCCATCCATCCACTTATGTACAAGCCAAAATACAAATGGAGTTTTGTAAATGGTTTATGTAAAGAGTTCTAGCATATTTCTAACTCGCACAGCTGAGAACCCAAACTCAACTCTATTGCACAATCCACCTCTGTGACCATATTTAGAGATGTAATTTTGTTCTGGATCATCATAGTCCCAAGTTTCCGTCTTAACTTCTATTGATTTCTGGAGACTTCATATAGAGCGATCTAATAATTAGGCCTAATGCCTCGGAACTGCTAAAATAGCTCCAAGTAATCCTAACCCAGACTTCTCCAGAATCCGTTCCATGAGATCCTGCATGTGGATAGAGCACTAATTGCAAGATGGTCTCATTCGAATTTGGAAGTAGCTTTGGTCCACAGTGGAAATAACAAATGGTATCTTTGATTCAATCGTTTCAATGTTAGCATGATTAAATCATTTCAGTGTTAGCAGTAGATAGATCCTCTATTGTTATTCCCAAAGCAGATAAATATTCAGAAGGTAGTGGAATTTTCCAACACTGTCATATCAGTTTGGATCCATCCAACTCTTAATGTTCAACATTGTTTTCCATTTCCTAAATGTATCAGAATCCTCCATTGTTTATATCGATTTCCTTCATCTACCTTCCCCCAAGAGATTTTTAAGAAAAATAGAACAGTGTGTGATGGATTAAATCTTTTTTCCTCACAGCCTCCTATTTTTATGTTTCAGGTTGACAGAAAAAGGAAGCTTCCTTGAATATTTCAGGATATCCTTTCCTCTCCTAGCTTTTGTTCTTGCACGTAGATGTCACCTTCTCACCTCAGTGCTGTCGGTCTAAGCACAGCTTGAATCCCACCTGTCAGTGCCCTGCTGTGAATCCAGATGCTTTCTCTGTCTTCTTTTAGGCAGCACCATCTCATTTTTGACCTTTCAGTCACAAATGGCAGTTTTTTTCCATTTTGATTTTCCACACTGCTGCCCTTGTCCCTTTTAAATGCCAAAAGCATATTGGCTATACTTGGCATCGATTAATTCTTCTGTTTCATTTTGTCTCAGATCATTAGGAATCACAGGCTTAAAATCTCTAGAAACTACTTTGTTCAGGTACTGTAATCCTGTATGTATGCATGCTTGTATACAGGAGTATATTGGTTTTATGATCTTCTATATATGCTCCAAATTTTACAAAGGAAAACTAGTTTTTATAAAATTTCCTCATTACTTTTACCTGACATCTCCAAGAATTATTTTCAATAAATCCAGGAAGACATGATTTCTGTTATTTATCCTTATGTGACTACACTTATATAGATCAATAGCTGGTAAATCATACTTCTTCAGGATGGATGGACATTGTAAGACAGATAAGTATTCTTTCTTTTGTCTCTAGTGATAGCGTAACATAGAGACAGGAGGACCAGGAGGAGTTCAAGGCTAGCTTGTGTTATGTGACCTTGTCTTTAAATAGCACTAAATGAGAAATAATAAGAAGAAAAGTTACCTTAGCTTCACAAACAAAACCATAGAGCGTAGATACTTTTTAACATGCATTTACTTAGGTAAGAAGAAAGCTTTAGTTAGCTGGTGTAACTACTGGGCAAAGTTCATAAGAAATTCAGTGAGGAATACTTGAACAAAGGCAAATTTTACATAAGACAATGGACATTCTTGAAACATTGTGCTGATGGACATCAGCCTGAGTTTACCAGAGTCAAGAAGCAATTAAAGCAAATTATAAGATTTTGATTTTGTATTAATAGGATCCAGGGTTTGGAGGCAGGTACGTGCTTTCAGCTCTGGTTGGTAGTTTCAGCTGAAGGCAGGTTATATAGCCACAGATATAAATGAAGGTATCAAATAGGTGAGCTGAGCCATACCCCTCATTAATCAATCTTTAATACATACGGTAATACGTGTGCTTCTCTTAGTGGTTCTGTATTATTCTATTTATGTTATTATCTTCAATCCAACATAAATGTTATTTTCTTCATGAGGACTTTCCTATTTCTTCATTTGGATGATGCCATTTCTTTTTTGAGAAATAATTATCTCATGGCTAATACTTTCATTACAGTTAAGAACAATTCACAAATCAGAGAACTTTATAAATTGTGTATTTGCCAATGATAAGTTAAAGAAATTGGAAAACAAAAGTCCATGTATCATGATTCCATTTTTATGGAACATCCAGAATAGACAAATACACAGAGACCCAAAGCAGATTAGAGACAGGGAATAGAGATCTAAAAAGACAGAGGTGTGCTGCCAAAGGCTTGAGAAGGGGGGGTAACTGTTGATGAAATGGAGTTTTGTTTAGATGTTTCAAAATGTTCTGGAATTAGACAGTGGCAACTGTTGCAGAGCCTGACCAATGTATTAGGAATCCTGAGATTGTAAACTGACAGTAAACTATATAGAAAAAATTGCTAGTGACTGGAATGGGTGCTCATTCAGTAAAGTGCTTGCCCTGCAAGCATGAGGATCTGCTTCTTGGATTCTTCTTAGATCTGCTTGGTGGATTCTTCAGAAGCCACATTTTTTAAAAGCTAAGCACAACAGAGCATACCTATAATCCTAGCTATGAGGCAGTGGAGGCTGGAGGACCCCTGGGGCTTGCTGGGTTGTCTGTCTAGCAAAAATAACTAAGTTCTAGGTTCAGTGAGAAACCCTATCAGAGAGAGAGAGAGAGACTGGGAGAGATTGGAAAGATATACTATGTCAACCCCTCCACATACATACACACACATACATTCACACAGACATGTGAACAAACACATGAACACACATAGACACACACACACACACACACACACACAATTCTCCATCTCACTAACTAGCAGCATTGCCCTGAGAACCCAAGGGGCATGAGAACAATGATCGGAGCATATGAACAGTCTGATGGACGGAATATCTGGTCAACCTCAGTGTAGAGGAAACCTCCCCCAGTTTCCTTGCCCTTACTTCTCAAACTTATTCATTCTTCCCCAGGCTGTACTGGGACACGGGAAGAGCATGTCAAGGGGATCATGACAGAGTGCATACACACCTGCATGTTGCTCTCCAAAAGGGTCACTGCAGGATGGAAATTCCCCATAATCAGTCCAGGCTGGTGATGACAGCTACAAAAGTCATCAGGAAAGGGAAAGGGGAAGGTATTTGCCAACTGTTTTTTCAATAAATACCTAAGGCTCACACAGCATGTCAGCACATCATTCCAGTACACCCAAATTGGAGCTCACCAGCGCTTGGTATTTAAATTGCCTGTCTTGCTACTTTGATAATAATTAACAAAGGCAGCTTAAGGGAGGGAAGGTTTATTTTGATTCATAGTTGGAGACTGTAGTCCATCATGACAGGGAAGTCAGAGCGGCAAAAGCACAAAACTGACCATGTATCCACAGCCAGAAAGCAGAGACAGGTGAACGCTGGTGCTTTGCTGATTTTCTCCTTTCCATTCAGTCTAGGACCTCAGCTTATGGAACAGTGTTGTCCAGAGTTAGAGTGGGTCTTCCCATCTCAATTAACCTATAAACTCACACCAAGTTTGCTTGTTAGGTGTCTAGCTGACAATCAAATGTTAACCATCATACCTAGTCAAATGACTCCAAGAGCCCTTCCCTTGCTCTTAGGACAACCTACCACTGGACACCTTGAGCTAGGCTTGAGCATATATCCTTGAGTTTTACATTTTGAAGAATAATTCAAGACTTCTTCTTAGTGTCTTCCATAGCTTACATAGGCAGGGATGGCACATTTTTCCAGGAAACAACTGCCACCAGGCTACCCTGCTTTCTGTCTAATAACTTCATGGGGGAAGGGGAAAGGACAGTGCTGGGCAGTCAGAGAGCAGGAGGCAGCCTATGCTGCTGGATGCAGAATCTTAGTCACTGGCAGAATGCTGATAGCGTATATTCTGCCTTCCAGCAGATACCTAGACTTGACCCATCACTTGGACCTCCCTCCTCTACAACCATACCTGCTCTCGGTGATTGCCTGAGGGTCATTCCCACCCACCTATAATTTTTCCCCAATGTTGTTGAGCAAAACAGGAGCAAGCTTCTTTCTTTATCTCAGGTTTTAGGATCCAGGGTGCAGGGGTAGATAATTTTGCTCTGAGTTTCACACATAGCATGGGACCTTGGCAGCCTGGTCTTTGAGACTCTGCTTCCTTGGGTAATTGACAATGGCATATCAAATGATAGCAAATTCACAGGAAATGTTTACATAACATACTTTTTTGCACTGAAAACTCTGGCACTTGTATTTAACTTTTCCAAGATGCATTATAATAAAAGTGAAATTATCTGTTTTCTAAAGTTTAAACATATTTAACATTATTTTCACTAACTCCTCAAATAGTTTGTTAACCCTAATTTACATTTCCGCAAGTATTTTTAAATTTAATCTAAATTTTAAAATAAAATTTAACTATAATTAAAGTTCATTTACAATTTAAACCAAATTGAATTTTAATGAAATTAAAAATTTAAATTTAAAGAGCAACAGATATAAATCGGAACTGGTGAAGAGATCTATCAAAGAGAAGACTCTACTATTTTGGTTTCTAATAAGAAATTCAAAAAAAACAGGAAAATGAGACACGGTTTGAAGAAAGTTTCAAAATATAACACTGGTCTGTAAACAGGAATTGACATTTAAAAATCAATACTTTAACAAATTAGATATTTTATGTCTCAGTAATTGGTTGCTATTTAGTCAATATTCAATTGTAAGTGAAAATTAAAAATAATCTTCAAATATGAGAGGAGGAGGAAGAGAAGAGTAATTAGTATATTAATGTGAGGGAAAAGAAGGGAAGAGGAAGAATGAAGGCTGGGAAGAGGATTGGAAAGAGGAAATCCAAACTGGACTGGACCTAGACCCAACAGTCAAGAAGTCCTGATTCTCTGTGAAGAAACATGCAGTGAACCTGTCAAACAAAACAGAACAGACTAGAACCAATAAATAATCAACTAAAATTACAGAAAATAATATTTGTACTAAAATTATATTTCTATAAATGATCAACAAAGTATGAAAAAGAAAGAAATGAGTACTTTCATTCACAAAGAGCTTAAATACCTGGAAGTTTATTCCTAAAGAAGTGTAAGATTTGTGCACTGGAAACTACAAAGCATTGCAGACAGAAGGTAGAGTTTTAAGCTGGATGGGCATTCCTTGTCCCTGGACAGGATGCTGAGTGTTAATAAGATGAGGATCCTCTCCAGGGTCATTTCCAAGGCCAGTGTAGATCCTCTCAATACCACAGCAGATGAGTTTTGGAGGTAGAAATTTGCAAGCCCATTTAAAAATTTATATTGAAATGTAAAGGAGTGAGACTACCCTGAACATTTTCAAAGACAGAGAAGTAAAAAGCAAAGGACTCTGCCAATGTTCAGTGTCTTCAGAGAGACAGAACAATGTGACCTATATTTAGATAGATGAGAGATGTCATGAGTTGGCCACCTGACTATGATAACTGAGATGTTCCACAGCAGTCTTCAGGATGGAGAGCATGGGACGCTTTGGTCTGGCTCTATCCAAGTCCAAGGCTGAAGAAACAGGGAAGGGGCTGCTGTGTCTCTTCATTGGAAGCCAATGCCAGGGAATACTGGGAAAGAGCCTTTGCTGTCAAATTCCTAGAGTTCCAACACCAGAAAGTCTAGACTGCTGAGGTCAAGGATGGATATGCATGTGACTTTCCTCTTGTGGGACAGAAAGATTCACCTCTCTAATTGTTCTCTGCACTACCCATAGCTACTCCTGAAACTGCTCAAATTGGGCTTTCACACATAAGACAGGTGTTCCCCACTGGGCTCACTCAGTCCCACGCTAGCCTGTATGAACAACCTCAATAGACACACCTAAAACAATGCTTATCCACTTTGCTAAGCATTTCTTAATCCATGCAACAGCTAAGAAGGCCTGTCCCTTTCAGCTCTTCTTACTAGATGACATGTCAGTGGGATCCTGGCAAGAGGAGAATCACACTTTGTCACAAAACAAACCCTTATACTATGGTTTGTTGGTTTTAAACAGATGTTCCCAGATGTTTCTATTTGAGGAAGACTAATTGCCTTTGCTGTCCCTTCCCACTTCTATAATAAATGATGCTAAGACAAATGTATACCCACAGTTAAAACCAGTTAGTTCATCAGCACTATACAAATATGAATTTGTCGATTATATCTCTAGATGTAAAAGGTAAAATTTAAAAATTCTAAAAGAATGGCTGGGGCTCCAGCTAAGTTGCAGAGCAGTGTACCAGCATGCATGAGATCCTACGTTAAATATCTGACACAAGGGAACAGTTTTTCAAATAGAATGAAGAATAAAATCTTCACGAAGCTCTTCAATATGAAACAAAAACATGAACTATTACAAAAAATTTAATTTTAATTTAAATGTACACATGTTGCATCCAAAGACAGTATTGAAAGAAAACAACAGTGCAAGACACAGAATTGAAGAAAATGTTTCCAAATCGCTTCCCTGAAAAACAGCACACGTCTCGAGTATAGAAATTTTAAACCTCTGTAGAAAGACTTAAACGGAAATGAACATGGGTTCAGAGTAGACAGTTCATGCACGAACATACATAAGCAGAAATTAAGGACACGAGAACAGACTCACCATCATTTTATTATGGAAACCCAGTGTGAAACTAAATAATGCTACTTCACTGCCAATGGAATGACTAGTAAGCTTATAAACCAAGTGCTGGCAAGGATTGGGAGACAGTGAACTCTCCATATACAGCCACAGGCATGAGTCAGAGGAGTCCTTGGAAACAATGTGGAGAGTTATAAATTCATAAACACAAAATTACTACAGGTCAGTTCTGGGCACCAGAATATATCCTGTGTTACTGTATTATTAGTTACTTCTGATGCAATTACAAAAAAAAAAAATTACAAAAAAATTCTGACAAAAGCAACTTAAAGAAGGGTTTAGGTTGACTTACACTTTGAGCATGGAGCCCAGCATGGCGGGAATGGGAGCTCCCTGTTCACGCTGTGTCTCCACTTGGGAATCGGGCTAGTGAATGCTGTTGGTCAGTTCCCTCTCTTTAGATTCAGTCCAGGTCCCTAATCTACAGAGAAGTTCCACCTTTATTCAGAGTTGTTTTTCCCATTTCTATTAAAACATCCCAAACATCCCAGAAAACATCCCAGAAACATCCCAAATCAGTCCAGGGAATCCCTGTGTCTTTTTTTTTTAAATACACAAGTTCAGCAGTGGAATTATCCACAATTTGTCCAAGATCTAAATGAAAATGATTTGTTAGGCAGTAATGTCATTAAACAGCTATTTTTGATACGAACAGACTACAATGAGTCGTTGGATAACCAGAGTCTTTGACTATGTTGGATACGAGGTTGCCATGCAGATGGGGGATAGTGTTATGTCCTAGAAACAAAGCACAGATCTTTTGGGTTTCTGTTGTGCATTTAATAAGTCTTGAATATCTCAAGCTACTTCCAAAATCACTTCAGTTTTTTTAGTGAAATATTCCCTGTAGAGAACATGTCCTGCATGCTTGTCATGTCTTTAGTGTGTGCATTCTAGTGATTTCTGCCCGTAGTAGTTTTCCTAATAATTCTACTGAGATACTGGGCACTCCTGAAGATCTGAACACGTGAGCATATTATACTGCCTGTGACTGTTGGGAATTATATGGATGCCTACAGGCATTTGTAGAGAGTGGTGCATGAGATCCTCTTCAGGGAAAAGTGGCACACACATTTGAAATGGACTTTTGAGGGAAAATTGTTCAGAATGAAAACACTGGATTTTCAGTCGATGAGTTGAGAATTTTGTACAAATTTGTACAGATTTGGACTGGGGATGTAACTTAGTGGATATAGCAGGACTTATATAACAATCTTGAAGCATGTAAACTTAGCACTGTGGGAACAGAGAAGGGAGGATGCCTGGGACTTGAAGGCTGTTGTCGTAACTTCCAGGTTCAATAAACCCTGTCTCAGAGGAATAAAGTGGAGACTGATGAAACAGAAGTACCCAGCATCCTCCTCTTGGCTCTACAGGAATGTACACAACACATACACACACACACACGCGCACACGTGCGCACACACACATACACACACATGAGAGAGAGAGACGTGGGGGGGTGCACCTCTGTACAATGAAATACCTGATCTTTAATACAGTCTGAATTTCAGAATGAATGAGGACATATTGGACTCTCACACATCACCACAGGGATGGTAGATGAGAAACCCAAACTACAGCCAACACAAATGCCTGCCAACTTGTAACAATCTAGACACACGTAATACAGCCATAAAGTAGAAGAAAAAAACAAAATGTGATAGGTGCCATAGGATGAAAGAACCTTCCGAAGTTATGCAAGCTGAAGAAACCGAACACAAACACTACATACGCTGTGGAAATCTTCATATCGAGTGTTCGGGAAATGCAAGTGTAAAAAACCACGGAGACTTGTCACTGTCTAGAAAAGAGCTTTCTACATTGTGGAGTACATCACTGAATGTAGGGTGTCGCCAAATGCTATTTACTTTAGGTGTCCCTAGGGAGATGGTTTCCTTGTTTCTTTGCTGTCTAAAGATAACCAGATGATGAGCCCTGTGGGGATTTGGTGAGCCCTGGGAAGGGAGCAAGGGAAAGATGGGTGAGAAAGGGAAGGGGAGGGGAACGGAAGGATGTGAAGGAGGGGTAAGGAAGAAAGGGAAGTAGGAGGGAGGGGGAGGAATGGAGGAAGGGAGAGGGACGCAGAGGCAAGGGGATGGTGGCAGGACAGTGAAGCAGTCTGATGTACTGAGTCTCAGCGCAGCAGCCTGGGCTTCCTCCGCTAAGCCACAGTGGCCCCCACGAGCTCCTTCCTATTCACACAGTTCAGTACCACCCTCCTAGTCCAGCTGGGTCTCCCTGACAAAATGTTCTCTAATCCCTGATGTGTGACCACTCGGCGCAGACAGGAACTGTGCGTATAAGGACGATTCCAAACGGAAGGGCGCTCCACAGTAACGTCCATCTTCCTGCAAGCCCCGTGTGCCCTTCTTTGCATGTTTTCTCAGCCTCAGTTTCCCCTGGTGCCTGCGCTGGCCTCTCCTAAGTGGTGAGTGGAAGACATCCTGTTCCCTTCCCTCTTATGTTCTCCCTGGGTCTCAGCCCCCGGCAGTCTCCCTCAGAATAGCTTCTCCTATAGCCAATCCAGCACCAGGTCATTGTTGGGGTGGCCCATTTGCGTTTCTCATATGCTTTCAGCTTTTAATTGAGAGATGACATATGCAAACAGTTTAGTAACATACTTGAGGACCCAATTTTTTTCTTTTTCTTGTTATTAATACCTAAGTGTTAGTACCATCTATGTTTGGGGCTTAACGTTTGATTCTGAATTCTGTGCACATGATTCTTCTCATTACTCTCTTTCAAAATGGTTGTTTAGAAATGTATATGTGGTTATTTTTGCTCAAGGCCTACTCATGTATGTAGTGTGTGTGTGTGTGTGTGTGTGTGTGTGTGTGTGTCTAACAACCATTAATTTAAAAAAAAAGCCATGGGTTAAAAGAACAAGAATGGGTGTGTGGGAGGTTTGGAAGGAGGAAAATGGGAAGCTGAAAATGACAGAATTATTTCATAACCTCAAAAGTAAACAAATCATGTTTGAAGGATTTAAATCATTATAACAGATATTTAAATTATTTTTAAAAAGTTTCTCATTAGGTTTATGAGACCACAAAAGCAGTATAATGTTTTGGCATTTTGACTTTACTCTTTTTCAAGGACTTGTTTAATCATTTAACAAGTGTTTAAAAAAAAAAAACTGTCTTTCTTTGACTAAAAGATCAGAGGTGAATGATTGTGTCAAATACACTAGTATGGTGTAATGTAACACATTATGATTGTGTAGAAACAGATCTGCCTAAACATGTTTCACTATTCCACTGTCAGCAGTGTTCGGAAGACCACCACCCGTTGCCTGTAGAAAAGTGCCAGCTCTACCCAGTGAGTTGATGGGGATTTTCTAACATTCCTAACATGTTGAGAAAATACTCTAGGTCCAGGTGATCAAAAGGCACAAGACTTGAGGGGACATATTGTAGCAGCTTAGGGATTGCTCAACAGGTTTTCCATAGATATCAACTGGTCCCACTTGCTCACAGACATCCATACCTGTCCCTTCCTCACAGGTCCTAGTTGTGCCTTCAAGGCATCAGGCAAGACAAGACTAATGAGAAGTGTGTATCTTCATAGCCTAGTTTATTCTCTCCACCCGGGAATTGAACTCAGGATTTTCTTGCCGCTCAACGTCACTGTGTAGCTTTGGGATTTGATCCAGTGTAGCTGTGTGGGACCCTGATTTGGGAACTGGAGTTTCTGACCACACACTGACTCTTTTCTTAGGGTCACTGGAGTTGAAAGTTCTCATCTGCCACAAGCCCAGTGCCTGAGGTCTGGTAGGACTGAAAACCTGGGGCTGTGAGAGCAGACATCCTGTCTCCCCAGGGTCTTCACCAGAGCTGCCTGCTTCGGAGACTGCATCAGCCAAGCCACACCCAGCTTCTGGAATGTGCATAGTTACCTCTTCAAGGGTTGATGGTAAGATCCAGTCCTGCAGTACCTTTATAGATGCACATCCCTGCCTCCTGCTGCGATTCATCCTCTAAAATCCAGAGGAGGGGTATCATGGCATTTTCCTCTCAGAAATGCAACATTCTTGCCAGGTGGAAAAACTTGCTGTAGTTAAGAAATGGAGGAGGGAGCCCTTAAACTCAGTAGGAAATGAAAATGATCCATGTTGGGGAAGTTTATTTTTAGTTATATTTAAAATAGTTGTTTTATGCACTGTTGGGTGAGGGGCTGTCTTGGGCATTTTGTATTGTCTGCAGGTGTTGGATTTCTGCGGGGGATGTTTGATTGCTTATGATCTGTGCCTGAGTAGTTCTGAAGGAATAAACACACCTGAGCTGAGAGGCTCAGGGTTCCACTGTCGAGTATGGTGCTTACCATGATGGTGGTTCCCTCTGCAGAGGTCAGGCAGGGTTTAAACCTATGAACATGCCTCCTTGTCCCTCTGTGCTGAGCCACCCCATAGGTGTACTACTACAGTCCAGGTCCTGAATAATAGAAACTTAAATCTCCAGGGCCCCTAGGCAGTAGTATAAAAAGGAAACCTTTCCTGGGTAGAGAATGGTCAGCCAATTGTAGGAAAGAAACATTCGACTGCAGATCTGCCTGCAAGTTGCTCAGAGACTCTCAGGGTTGAAGTTTTCAAGATGTTTCACCCAGGGAGGGGTGGACTTTCTAGGGATGCAGCTGCTGTTGACTTATCCTTGCTACTTGTAACGCCTGTTCCATGGTCTTGGTACACTAAAGTTGGACACGGGTGCATTCGGTCTTTCGATCTAGTATGGGCGCCCTTTCTTAGGTGAGTTGATGTGTTTGTATGTGTTAGAAGTTGTCTCCATGAATCTGTCACACCACAGTTACCCAACAAAGGTCACACCCTCCCACCATGTTTCCTGCTCTGCTTCCCAGGCTCCCCCTACCTTCCAGTACACAGGCTTCCCTTGTAGTCAGACATCAGAAACTGCAAGGTAGGAAACTGTGCTCCTCATGGAGATTTTCAGCTGCAATCCCTCAGGGGAAAGCACACACATGGGTACCTACTCTGGGATACAGAGGATCCAGAATGTCTGCTACAGCACAAGTATATTCTGTCTGTCCTTACAGAGTGCTCCTACACGGGGAGGCCAGCCAGGGCTTTCAGAGCAAGTACAATGTCAACCTGACATCCAAGTGCAGCAAATGAAGTCTCACCTTCCTCCAACCTGGAGCCCAGAGGCTGCAGGCAGGACATTGGAGGCTGTTAGACAAGTGCACATGTTTGTGGGGAGGGCTCTGTTCCCTGTGCTCCCCACCCATCACCATTTTGGGTCGTGTGCTCCTGAAACAGGTGGTCTGATGGAACAATGTAGATTAAGAATTCACTGTGTAATGAGAGCAAGCAAGGACAATAGAACACACTGGTTACAAAACCAGTGGTCTCCTGTCCCTGCTGTCTCTTCCCTGTGCCTCTCAGCATGGGCACACCCAGTCCAGATTTATGCTTCTCCTGAGAGGGTTTTTCTTTTCTTTTCTTTTTTTTTTTACCATGAACTCAGTATAGGTTCCTAGACGTGAACAAGGACAGGGTTTAAGCACCCCTAAAACTGAATCACTTTCTGAAAGGTATATCAGCCTTCTTCCCATGGTCCCCTGGCTAGGAGAACCCTGAAGACAGTTGAGCTGTTCGTGCTCATTGACCAATGTCCCCTATTCTCCTATGGGAGCTCCTTGGACTGTTACAGTCTTTGTATCCCATCATCGGGGTACAGTGATGCACCATCACCATTTTTGTATATGGATCATCATTCAATCATCACCACCTATGGATCTTTTTTCAGGGACGTGAGAAGGTCCAGAGAGTATCTGCATGTCTCATACTGGGTGTTACTGCTTACCAGTTCATCCAGAAGTTAAGCTTCTGCCTAATACAGTGTTCTTCAGTCACAACACAAGGGATCCTGGACTATCTGTTGGCTGGTTAGTGTTACATAGTTACTATCTGTGCCATATAAGCTTGGAGGTTCCATGCACAGACTGAAGCATGAACCAGCATGCCCATTCCCACTGTCCAAGTGCCACTGCTCTATCGTGCAGGATGAGGACTACTGAGCCTTCTGTTGTGGACATGGCACTGCATACCCATATGTTATTCATACAATTTGTATTCTCATACTAGAAACACGTGCATACGTCTGCACTCACACACATGCTTGCACAAACATACATATGCACATGTAGGTGCTCTGGTTTTCATGCACACACATAAAAAAAGGTTTAAACAGGTAAATCAGAGGAGAACAATATGTATCTAATGGCTTATTTCCAAATACTGATGAGCATTTTGGCTATCTAGATTTTCTACAATTCACCAAGTTTTAAAACAGTTCAATAACCATGAAAAACTGAGCCAGACCAGGACCAGAGCAAACAGGCTATTCATTTAGCTTTTATTTTCCATGTTATTCTTTCATAGTTACATCTAAGCATCTAAATATTTGCATGAAACATGAACAACAGAGAGAAAATCATATATGTGCTATTTTCTTCTTGGAGTTAATGTGTCTTTAATTATAAATTCATTACAATCTTAGTCAAAATTCCTACAACATTCTTTATAGATATAAAAAAACAATACCAAGTAAAAAGAGAAATTCAGGAAAGATAATCATTCTAGATTTCAAGATATATCACAGACCTATAGTAATAAAAACAGTATGAAATAGCACCCAACCAACGTGTAGACCAATGGATCAAAACAAGATTCCAAAAGAATACACAGACATCTAATATTTTTGACAAAGCTGAAGAAAACAAACTGTTGAAAAGATAGTATCTTCAACAAACGGTGTTTGGCAATCTGGATAGCCACATGGAGAAGAATGAAATTATACCTGTGTCTATTGCCCTACACAAAAATATGTCCAGGTAAATAAAAATGTTTACTGTGAACCTGAAACACCGAAACATAAAAAAAGAACATGTAGTCAGTATCCTACATTATATAGGTAGGGATATCTGAAAAATATTCAATTTGCACAGAAATTATAACAATTGATAAAAAGAGCTCATAAAATGAAAAGGCTTCTTTGCATATAAAGAAATAGGCAACTGAGTCACAGAAAAGCCTCATAATGGCGGAGAATCTTTGCCAGATATGAATATGACAGATTAATATCCAGAATATAAAGAATTCAATTAACAGTCAAGAAAACAAAGGGCTGATCTGAACATAGATTGAAAGAAAGAGGAGGAGGAGGAGGAGAAGCAGCAAGAATAAAAAGAAAAAATGTTAAAGAAATTTCTCAAAAAGTTTTTATCCTTCTTAGCAATCAGGTAAATAAAAATTAAAGTAACATTGAGATTACTTTCCCTATTTTAACCAAAACATTCATATTTTTAAGGTATATGAATAAAAACATTAGGGAGATATGTAACAACAATAACAGTAACAACAAAACCCAAATGAGAACTAATATAACATTGTGAGGTGCAGTCTCTTATGTTGGGCTTCCTGGGCTGCTGACGTCCTGAAGAGATCTTCACCGTTGTGTCTGCGATGGAAGTGGGAAAAAGCTGGACCTTAGTCTTTGAGCACCATAAACTCAACTCCTGCATCCTTCTGCTCTCGATCAGATGTAAAGACATGCTAACCCCTTTCCAGAGGATCTAAAAGTGTTTCTGAGTTCTGGATGAGGATGTGGCATGGGTGTTGCTGTTCTTAAGGGGCATCAGCCCCATTTCTTGTTCTTTGGCAGACATATAAAAAGACAAGGATCAAAGTAAACCACCATTTTCAGGAGCCTTTCACTAGAATTCAGTGGGAAAACCATAGTTATTGAAGGTTGCAAAGTAGATCCACAAACATCGTAACATGATCGCTTCTGAAAGATACAATGTTAACCAAAGAGGTTTTGTTCTGTTTTATGTTTCTTTTTTTGCCAGTGTGTGTGTGTGTGTGTGTGTGTGTGTGTGTGTGTGTGTCCATGTATACATGTATGGAAGAGGGTTTTTGTTTTGTGTGTGTGGTGTGTAGCAGTATGTCTCAATGACGGCTCAGCAAGAACAAGGAGGCATTCACATATGTGCAAACTCTGCCAGACCTCAGCAGAGGGAACCACTGTCGTGACAAGTGCCATACTGGTCAATCAAACCCCCAGTATCTCAGCTCAGGTGTTTTTATTGATTCAGAACTCCTTAAGTGTTCTATTGTTAGCACATGCAGATTACAAGCAATCAAACACACGCCACATAAATCCAACACCTGCAGTCAACACAAAACTTGAAGACTTGGTAGCCCATCATCCAACAGTGCACAAAAACGTTTCAAACAGAACTAAAACTAAACTTCTACAGTGTGTGTGTGTGTGTGTGTGTGTGTGTGTGTGTGTGTGTGTGTGTCTACGTCTTGATACAGCTGTAAGAGTTTATAAGCATGTTCAAAATCATGTGCAGGTATTTGTAACTATGTGAGTAGGTCAGAGTCTTCCTCTGTCACTCTTTATGTCTGACAAGCATTTAATCTAAGGAGTATCTCCCTTGCCCCTGGACAGGAGGATTTTGATGGCTGGATTCTGATCTCAACACTTTTTCCAGGACTATTCTTGTCCACAGAGCAGAGGGTCCATTAACTCAGAGTGACCAGATCCCCACTGCAGCTCTATACAATATGCAGGACAAATAGGTATAAGAGTGTGATATCTGTCACATGGAGATTGCAACATCTCTCTGGCAACTGGCCTGGTGGATGACGCAAGAAACTGGCCGGAAACGCTCTATGCTGGCTAGTGCTAAGATATGGAGGATTTGCAGGTTGAAGGACCAGGGAGGTGACCATGTCCTGTCCTGAGCAAATGGCCCAGAGCTAAAGGGACTCCTTGCTTTGGAGTTATTGAGCAGAAGTGTTGGTTCACATTAGGAAGGCATACCTACTGTGTCTCTAAGGGCTCTAGTGGGCATCTGTCCAAGGTCTGAATCCTGTTGCATCCCCTAGGCTTATGCAGTTTTTGTCCAGAGGAAGGATGGGCTGGTTTATGACTCAGATTCACTGCTTCTGTGTTAGTTCAGACTGATCCATTCCAACCTAGTGTCCAGGTGTGAGAAGCTTTGGTTTCACGTTTTAAATCTTTCTTAAAGTCAAACAAGCTGGAGATCTGTTCGAATACACTCTAAACATCATGGTCCTCTGCCCTGGTGTATGACTAAGGTACAAGATCTAGGTAAACCAAATCAACACTGACTGAGTTGCCAAGGGGCAGTTGGCATGGCAACGTGGACTGACTGCAGTACCGTTGTCACATGTGGACTGTCCACTTGTGTTTTTATGTGTTCTATCTTTCATGGGGAATTCTGGGGTGTGCTTGTTATGTTCATTTTCTGAGCATGGTGCTACTAATCTAACCTACACTGACCTTTTGAGGCAGTTGTGAGCTGTCCAATTTAAGTAATGGAATTTAAATTTGGGGCATCTATAAGAGCAACACACAGACACACAGACACATAGACACACACCCCCTTTGTACAAAAACTTGAGCTCCTCTTACACGTTGTGAGGTTCCTGGAGCGTCAATTCCGAATCTTTTCAGTGATGTTCTCAGGAGCATCTGCATGAGCTGTTAGACTGGGGTGACCTTTCTACTTGGTGAAAATCAAGACCGACTTGAAGAGCGTGTTTTCAACAGGCAGCAGTCATTGCAATGTTACCCCAAGGCATTTCTCTTCTGAGACAAGAGATGTTTCTTCTGCAAAGAACAACAAGTTCATTTTCATTGGTGTTCAGAACTATCAACAAAAGGTACAAGTCATGCCTCCGTTTGTTGTGGCCACCCCTGACTAGAGATTTACAAAAGGCCTTGATCAGCAAGGTCGTGTTTGACATGGTTGTCCCTGCTGATTTTTTGGCCAACTGATTCTGGCAGCAGATGGTTAGAGATGACTTCCCAAGGACATGTCTGACCTGAAGGCTCTGACCACGATTCCCCACCTTACTTAAACTTGTTCTGCTCAGCAAGCCTGAAGAGAAGTTCAAAGCAGAACACATCAAATAGAAACAACAGAGTTGCAAAGAGAAAGGAAGGCCATGGGGAACTCTGGAATTGAACTGTGGACATCACATCTGAGCCTGGGGTGACACAGGGCATATCATGGAGACCGCCAAATGACTTAAACAAAATAGATGTGTTTATTCTGCCAAGAACAGACTACTCAAAGTCCCTAATGTGAGACAGAGTCTTTACTCCTTCCTGAGGTGAAAGTTTATTAGATACATTGGAACATTTTGTGCCAATAATCCGAAACAGCCCTTGCTTCATTGATATGCAGCAGAACCAAACCCCTGCCCCAGTTGGTACCCACAAACCCAACCTAGCTCTCAACCACAAGCAAGATGCTTCTTATTTCTGTCTACCTGAGGCTCATCAAATATTAAGACATTTTAGAACTTAGTGAACTCAAACTTACCATCAGCTACATGATGTACACAGATAAATCCACTGGGACCCTGTCATGTAGGCAGACTTTAGTGACTAAGGAGCTGTGTCTTACCTGGAAGGTGCCATGGGCACTTGGGCTCCACACTGCACCACTGGCTGACATCTACAGCTCCGTGGTGACCAAGCTTTCCTTCTAATGCTGACCCCTCCTGTAGGCACTGGGCACAAAGTGAGCCCATGACTCCTGGCCTTGGTAAGGCAATCCTCAGCCTCAAGCATGGCAAGGCCTATTTACCTTGCCACAGTGGAGCAGAATAATGTTGAAGTATGGGCATATGAAACTGGGGAGTACATCCCTGAGATGAGATGATCAAGAGATGGGAGGCAACACGGAGGCCGGGATGAAGGAGGCTGTGAGGAGAAAGACACAGACATTAGCACATCAGCAAAAGGCTGTGTTGGAGGAGAAGGTGACACTAAACAATTGGGCTGCCCTTCTCTCTTGCCACACGCTTCTTCTGAAGCCTAAGACAGGATGACATTTCCAAGGCAGAACCCTACTTCTGTGCCTTGACACATTCCAGGGACCATCAGAGCAGGCTCTTCTTGTGACCTTCCAGCACGGCCCCCTCCCACTCTGCACTTCAGGGGAAGCTTACGTCAGCCCTTGCTTGTCAAAGGCCCCCAACACATGCCGTGTGCATATCTCTTTCACTTCATCTTGTTGAGTTCTTGAGGACAGATTCTATACCTCTCTCTGCAACTCCCCTCATCTCTGCAACTCCCCTCATTTCCCCTTTACCCTCTAAAATCTACTTCCCCTTTACCTCCCTTGGCCCATTCCCCTCCTCCAGTGACTTACAGAGTTCTTGAAGTTCTTTCCAAAACACAGTCACAGGATAAGTTGGAAGAGATAAATTGACCAAGATGATGAGTAGGGTGTACACATATACAGTATACACGGCACTCCTGAAAGCAGAGGTGACTGTTTTAGATGCGGTAGGTCCTGATCCTACAGGTCAAGCAAAGTTGGATGTAGAGCTTCCTAGGGTACATGTGCCTTATGACCACCTATGTTTCCAGCACTGGAGTAAGGATGGAGGAGGAGGCTGGGGTAAGGATAGGGATGAGGCTGGAGGAAGGATGGAGGAGGAGGAGGAGGCTGGGGCAAGTGATGTGCAGGAGACTGCAGTTTTTTATATAAAAGAGACTGGAGCATGTGGTACACAGGAGGCTGGGGTAAGGTGGTGTAGTAGGCTAGATCATGTGATACTCACGAGGCTGGTGTGATACACAGGAGAATGCAGTAATTGATGCACCCCAGGCTTGAATAAGTGATACGCAGGAGGCTGGATCTTTGTGATGTGCACCAGGCTGGAGTAGTTGACGCCAGAGGCTGGAGTCAGTTTGCACAGGAGGCTGGATTAAGTTTGAGCAGGAGGCTAAAAGTAAGTGATGCCCACAAGGCTACAGTAATTTATGCCCACAAGGCTGCAGTAATTGATGCTCACGAGGTTGGAGCAATTGATGCTCACAAGGTTGGAGTAATTGATGCACGGGTGGCTGGAGTCAGTTTGCATGAGAGGTTGGATTAAGTTTGCACAGGAGGCTGCAGTAATTGATGCTCACAAGGTTGGAGTATTTAATGCACAAGTGGCTGGGGTAAGTGATGCCCAAGAGGCTGGAGTCAGTTTGTGCAGGAGGCTGGTATAAGTGATGCACTGGGGGATGCATTAATTTATTCCCATGTGGAATGGAGTATTCCCAGGTGGATGGAGTATTTGATGCACAGGTGACTGAGTTAAGTGGTGCACAGGAGGCTGGAGTATGCAATGCATAGGATGCTGGAGTAAATTTGCACACGAGGCTGGAGTGATGGGCAGGAGGCTGGAGCATATGATGCACAGGAGGCTGGATTATTAGATGACGAGGAGGTTTGAATAAGTTTGCGGAGGAGGCTGGAGTAAGTTACACAGGAGGCTGGAGTCAGTTTGTGCAGGAGTCTGATGTAAGTGATGCCCAGGAGGCTGGAGAATTTTACACACAGGAGGCTGAAGTATGTGATGCACATTAGGCTGGAGTAAGCTTGCACAGGAGGCTGGATCATGTGATACGAATGAGGCAGGAGCATGTGATGCACAGGAAGCTGGAGTAAGTGATGGCAGAAGCTGCAGTATTTGATGCATAGGAAGCTGGAGTAAGTTTGTGCAGGAGGCTGGAGCTTATCATGTGCAGAAGGCTGCAGTAATTGGTGCCCAGAAGGGCTGGAGTCTGTGATGAACAGGTGGCTGGATTAAGAGATATCCAGGGAGTTGGAGTATTTGATGCCCAGGAGGCTAGAGTGTGTGCACAGGAGGCTACAGTAAGTGATGTGCAGGAGGCCTTTGTAAGTGAGGTGCAGGAGGCTGGAGTAAGTTTGCACAGGAGGCTGGAACAAGTTTGTGCAGGAGATTAGAGTAAGTCATGTGCAGGGGGCTGTAGTAATTGATGAACAGGAGGTTGGAGTGAGGCGTGCACAGGAGGCTACAGTAAGTGATGGATCAGGAGGCGTGGGTATTTGATGCAAGGAGGCTGAGTAGGTACACAGAAGGCTGGAGTAAGTTTGTGCAGGAGGCTGGAGTAAATGATGTCAGAAGCTGCAGTATTTGATGTACAGGAGGCTACAGTATTTGATGCGCAGGAAGCTGGAGTATTTGATGTGCAGGAGGCTGGAGAGATGATGGAGCAGGATGCTGGAAGGTGGAGGAAGGGATCAGGGGCCTGTTTTGTGGGTTGCAGGGACACAGCACCCTGGAGTTCTGTCCTGGCTCCCTGCTGTAACAGTCATCCTCACCGGTCCTGTAACTGGACTACTGCATTTTAGTGTCCGCACTTCAAAACAAAAAGAAACATGAAAGCACCTCCATTAGTGACTTTGACAGAGAGGGGACTTTTTCAGCGCTGCCTGCCCTGCTGTGCCACTGCTCTCCTCCTGACTCCTCCCCTTCCTCAAACTCTGCCCCCTTTAGCAAAACTCTCCTCCAGCTCCCCATGCTCCCACCCGCGCTGGTTCCCAGCTATGCTCTCTGCTTGTAGCTCCACTCTCCAGGCGTTTACATAAGGGGCATCAGTGGGACTGTGCCATCTCACATGCTAGACATCTTAAGTTTCCTGCCCTCTGAGTGGGTACAATGGGTCATTTTCAAAGGATATTAAAATAGCACAGTCAAAATACAGTGAAGGTGCACAATACATCTTGGTGCACAACTGGGCTACCTCTGGGTCTCCACTGTCCTCTCTTTTCTTTATAGCCCTTTATACAAGGATTCAGGCTCACCTTGGAGCGGGCAGGCAGCAGCAGCAGAGCGCTCTCAGTACCCAGGACATTTGCTTCTTCATCCTCTTCCAGCCAGATCTAGAGACAGTGGATGCAGTCTGGGTCTGGTCATTAGCCATGTCTGGCTCCATCGACGGTTCCTCTACGGAGAAGCCAATGTTCACAAACGCTGTGGGTATTCCATCCAGGGCTGACTCCGGTGGGGAGAGTTCACCAGGCAGGCGGTGAACTGATTTCTCGTTGATTCCATTGTCTCCTGCAGCAGTGAAGTCAGCCGCCAGAGCATCATCTCCTTCTGAAACTGGGTCATCCGAATGGGGCATCACCTCCAGGCATTTGTTGAGCTTGGAGTCGCTTCTATACTTCTTCCCTCTCTCTCCCGCTTCCTCCCTGCGCATATGACTCTTTCCAGCTTTGATGGAGGTAACCAGCGCTGGTTCGCTAGCTCTCCTCTTCAAGGGGAGGGGGAGTCTGAGGGGATGTGCAGGGATGCTTTTTAGCCAGCCCTTCTCATCTTGCTGATGGCTTGCCCCACACCTCAGTTGGTACTTGAGGACATTGATGGTGGCTGTTACGTTGTTTAGTTGACCGTCTTTCAGCGCTGAAATAATCTCTTCACGGGTGTAGCCAATACTGCACATCGTCTCCACGACCCTGGGAAAGATTTCTTTCAAGTCAGGCTGCACATATTCTTGAATGTGGCCCAGCCAGGGTTGTTCCACTAGCTGAGGCATGGTTATCCTGTACCAGGGGGGCACCATGAGTAATCGTGCAATCAGGACGTAACAGGACTTTGATAAGCTGTAGGGAATGGGGCACATGGTGGAGGCGATGAGGCTGAGCATCCCCTGAGTGGTGGTTTCTCTATACGGAAAGCGCCCCATGAGCAGGACATATAAGACGATTCCCAAGCTCCATATGTCAACTGCTAGCCCATCATAAGGTAGCCCCGCCAACATCTCCGGGGCCAAATAGAGCAAGGAGCCACAGATCTCCTGCAACATCTGCCCCTCTGCAAGCCAAGTTGCCATACCAAAGTCGCAAAGCTTGACGTGGCCAGCTCCATCGATGAGAATATTTTCTAATTTGATGTCTCGATGCGCAATGCGTCTTTGGTGGAGAAAATGAACTGCCGACACCAACTGCCTGAAGATGTGTCTAGCCTCCTTCTCCTTTAGACAGCCCCGCCCCCTGAGGCACATCTCCAGGTCTTCCCCCTCCACATACTCCATAAACATGTAAGTGGTTGTCTCTGTATCCGCCACGTGAAAAAACCTAACAATGTTCTCGTGTTCCACAGCCTGAAGGATGTTGACTTCGGAGGCGATGTCAGTCAGACTATTATTATTTTTTTCAAGGATCTTGACAGCCACCCGTGCATTCGTGGGAAGGTGGCAGACGAGCTTCACCTCCCCAAATGTGCCACAACCCAATGATTTCAGGACCCTGAAATCCTCTTCCAGGATGTCCTCTTTCTCAGCGCTAGCCATGATGTTAGGCTCAGCCACTCTACAGAGTGGGAAACACCAGGGATACACGATCCTAGAAAATAAATGCAGATCTAGGAGAGAAGTTAATAACCATGAGTTCTCTACATCCTGAAATCTGAGCTATCCCAAATAACCTAATGAATGACTAGAAGATTATAAAAATATAAGAAAAGCCCAGAGTTTAAAACCAAGAGGATAATTTGAAATAAACAAAATGACCAATTGCATGGTCTATATTTAGATTCTACAGAAGTGCCCACTCTCACAGTGACTAGCAAACTGATGTCATATGAAAAATAGCAAGGACTAGAGCTATTCTGTATAAAAACAAACCAGTTCCACGAACAGAAATATGACATATTTTGTCTCCTGTGTGTTGACCTTTTGGAAAAGGGGCTGAGCATTTGTAAAAGGAAGAGTATCAGTCATGGAGATGAGATGGGGGAAGGGAAATGGAACAGAAGAGAGTGAAGAAAGTGTTGTGTATCCATGTATGGGAATGTTACAATGAAATTACTTGTGGGAGTATACAGTACACAGTATACATGATTAACAGAAGGATGGCCTTCATTAAAGACCTTTGCCTGAAAGGAGGCTCTGTCCTAACATCACTGTCCCTCTGTAACCTCCCATTGTTGGGAAAGTTTATTTTTAGTTGTGTTTAAAATAATTGTTTTTGTCCACTGTTGGAAAAAGGAATGCATAGGCCTTGGAATTTTGTATTGTTTGCAGGTGTTGGATTTCTGTGAGGGCTGTTTAATTGCTAATGATCTGCATGTGCTATCAGTAGAATGCCTGAGGAGTTCTGAAAGAATAAATACACCTGAGCTCAGACACTCGGGGTTCCACTGTCAATTGAGTATGGCACTGGCCATGACAGTGGTTCCCTCTGCTGAGATCTGGCAGAGTTTGCATGTATGAGAATGGCTCCTTTGTCATTCTTGGTGAGCTTACACAGTGACTAACTACAACATCCCATCTTTCCCTCCCTCCCCCACTAAAATGACCCAACACATGCAACAAGGAGAGATACAAACATCAATGGAAAACTTTAAAAGTCCAGAAAATAAAACTAAACACGCAACCTGAAAGACCCAATGGATCAACAAAGTCTTGTAATGTGAAATGTGACCAGGACAATTCACTGATGAATTCTACAATTTACAGAGCTAACAGCAACAATCCATAAGTATTTCAGTAGTCCATAAAACCTAGAGAAGTGACTCTTTGAAACTTTCTTCATCAAAGGAGGATTACCCTTTCTCTGAAACCAAGACACCTTGAAAAGAGCTAAGTGTCCTTGAAAAGGTGAGAAAATCCTTAATGAGAGGAGTAGATACTTTACTTCATATTCAATGAAACATTAAAAAGCCTATACTACAGGATCAATATTACTTCACTAGAAACACAAGGATCATTCCGAATATTCTGACAAAGAGCATAGCATGCACACAACATGGTGGGAGCATAATCAGTCATGAGAAAGGAAGGAAAGGCCATTACCATGGAAAAACTAGAAACTAGAGAACGTTCTACCACAAACCTGCCAATTCTACAAACACGATTAGCATTTTTTTTATTTGCCTCAGGTCACATTTAGGAATGGGGGGTAAATTTTTGGGTAATGAGAAGTACTGGTCACAGGCAATGGTAAGATGTAGAGCAACATTTAATCTTTTAATCTAGCAGCATGGCTGCTCCAGCAAAAGATTTCATTGAAAGAGGCCTATGTAATCAACATTTGATCTCTGATCTAACAGCATGGCTGCTCTAGGGTAGGAAGAATGTTAGTACATGCCTTTAGTCACATTGTAGCACACACCCTTAAGCCCAATTCAGAAGGGAGTGGTAGCACAGGCCTTTAATCCCAGCTCAGTAGAGAGAAGCAGGAAGTAGAAGCAGAGTGTGGAGGCAGAGCTCAGAGAGAAGCAGAGAATTAGTTCAGTCAGGCAATTTGAGTGCAGTCAGCTCACAGGCATTTCAGGTCAGAAGGAGAAGCTGAGAAGAGCAGAGCCAGTCCAGAGTAAGAAGAGAGAGAAAGCAGAGAGTCAGAAGCAGACCGTTATGATTCCCAGTTTGGAGTTCAGAAGACAGCTAGTCAGAGTGAGCCCATTTAGCAGTTAAGTCTCAGAGGATCTAAATTTAGGTTTGAAGATTAGATTGTATAAAAGCTGAAGCTTTCCAGGTCTAGGCTTAAAATTAGATTGTACAGAGGCTGAAACCCTCTAGGACCTGGGGTTGAATTAGCAAAGAATAAACTGCCCTCTGCCATGAAGCCAGGAGAGTCAATGACTACATGAGCACAGCGCACTACAGTCAGGCATGGGAAGTCACGATCAAATTCCTCATTGTAAACAGTTAATACATACCATCAAAGTATAAAATAAGCAAGAACAAAGCCAATAATGACAAAGAAATGAGTTGGGAAAACAGAAATTCTCTGCCAACGAGGGAACAGAAAATACAACTTTTGAAACCTTAACCAGTATTGTCCAAAAGAAATATCTATAAATCAATGCTAAATACAAAAAGCCCAAACTGAAAACCTGGGTAACAAACTCACTATGTCGATATCCAACAGGTTAGGGAGGTCCAAGTCTCTGAGAAACCAGAATCCAACTGCTAACCAAGCAACCCACTGCTTGTCTGCAGTAGAAAGACAGAACCTAGCTCCAGGCAGTGCCTTATATGAACTGGTATCTAACATACCTCACATGACCCCTTGTGATGTCAGAGGTAATGGACCAATCACAGCTTACCAAAAACAAGTTTGTTTTTTTTTCCCCCTCCTCTCACATTCTGTCCCCAACTGCTTTCTTAAAGGGGAAGAGTTTATTTAACCTCAGATTTAGAAGGGCATAAGGCAGCTTAATGGGATAGCTCGTGGCATGGGCACCAGGAGTCTGATGCTGTGGGTTACATGGCATTTATAATTCCTCTTCCTCCAAGCACTCAAAACCCCCTGTCAGATCCCATCTCCAGGGGTTGCACAGTGTCTCTAAGTATGCCTTGGAGGAAGTATTGCCTGCTAGGGACCAAGTACTAAAACATATGTGACCCTGGTAGACATTCCACACCAAGTCTGTTTCGTGGACCCTTGCCACTTTAATAACAATAATAAATGCAACAAAGCATGCGCACAATGGTAATAGACTAGAAAAGCTTTGCACTTCCCAGATGGATTAACTGCTTCCAGTTGAACGTTTGTGGGTTTCCCATGGATTTCACATCAGCCCTCAATTGCTGTAATTGTTTTGCCTTTTACAGACTGAGCTCATAACACAGCTCAAGGCTTTAAGATTGGACTTTAGAGTGGTGAGTTTCCAGGAGATCATCTCTCGCTGACATTGTGAAGCTCTAAATCTCACAGCACATCAACAACTATCGCTGATGGTCGGGATCTGTCAGTTCATGAGTCTTGGACATGTCCCTGTCTTTTCCAAGTAGCATCAGTGAAAACTTAAGCATGTTTCTGTATTCAGCCAATATTGTTACAACCTTGCGACTGCCCTGTTCCTTACACAGTCTTACTCTGTCTTTCTGTCTCTGCTCCCATCATTTAACTCTAATGAGCATTGGCTACCTGACTGACACTGACCGTGTTCAAGAATGTCTCTGCTGAGACTTCTTTGTCCTCACTGACTGCAAGGATTTCCCGGAGTGCTGTGGGATGTATAAAATCAACACCGAGTACTTATAAGAACGGATGGGCTAGAGACCAGGCATCTCAGGAATAAGGACCTGGGTCCTGCTGGGTACTGAGGAGGATGGATTTCAGGCAGGGCGGCAGGCACTCTCAGGGAATATGGAAGATGTCCTGATTCATGAAAAGTTCAGGCTTGTGCCAGCAGATGTGGGGCTTGTATCTGGCAGGACAGGCCCAGTCAGAGTTACTTTGTTTTCAGGTCTTGGCAGGTGGGATGGCTACCAGCGCCATGAGGACATGAGACCCCAAGCCCCCTGGTTTGGCTGCTGCTTTTGTGTTAACTCTAAACCCCAAGACCAGCCTGGCCCTATCTCCTGAAGTCTTCTGAGTGTTTAATGATGAGGAAAGGGTTGAGCCTGGGGAACCTAGGGCTGCAGAAGGTTTTCAAGCCTGCGCTCAGTGAGCCCTGAGAGTCTGTAGGTCAGTCACAGTCTGACTTCTAGCTGAGAGGATAGATGAAGGGTAGCAGCCTAAAAGCCACATGGAGAACAGGAAATGAGTAGTATTCTTTTGTCTTCCCTACAGAACCATGTAATCCCAGTAAAGTCATCAACTAAGGAGGCTCAGGTTCAGTCAGAATCTGGAGTTGTATCCAAGTGTGGGTCAGGGACTGGAAAGGGGTCCAGGGCTGGCTCAGTGCTGGCTGCAGGAAGGACAGGATAGGTGAGGGTGAGGACAAAGATCCCAATAATTCCTTGATGATGGGAATCCAGGCCTGGCACAAGAAACAACTTCTCAAGATCTGAGCGAATGGATCCCCATTTTAGATATGTTTTATACTGCTGCGGGGAAATTCCATGACTGTAGAGGAACATTTAATCTTTTAATCTAGCAGTATGGCTGCCCTAGGGTAGAAAGAATGTTAGCACACACCTTTAATCCCAATTCATAAGGCAGTGGTGGTACACACCTTTAATCCTAGCACTTGAGAGGCAAAGATCAGAGGAAGGAGCAGAACATAGAGGCAGAGTTTAGAGTTCAGAGAAGGAAACAAGACAGAAGCAGAGTGTATGAGCAGAGCTCAGACAGAAGTGAGGGAGTGGAAGCAGATGGGAAGCAGACAAGAGGCAGAGCTCAGAAGCAGAGATTCATTCAGCCAGGCACTTTGAGTGACACAGCCCACAGAAAATTCAGTTCAGAAGGAGAATCCAAGAAGAGCAGAGTCAGCCCAGAATAAGCAGAGAGAGAAAGCAGAGAGTCAGAAGCAGGCAGTTTATCATTTAGAGTTTGGAGTTCAGAAGCCAGCTAGTCAGAGCCCATTCAGCAGTTAAGTCTCAGAGGTTAAAATGATCTAAATTTAGATTTGAAGATTAAATTGTATAAATGCTGAAGGCTTCTAGGTCCAAGCTAGGATCTTGAAGATTAGATTGTAAGAAGGCAGAAGCCTTCCAGGTCTAGGCTTAAAATTAGATTGTACAGAGGCTGAAACCCTCTAGGACCTGGGGTTGAATTAGCAAAGAATAAACTGCCCTCTGCCATGAAGCCAGGAGAGTCAATGACTACATGAGCACAGCGCACTACAGTCAGGCATGGGAAGTCACGATCAAATTCCTCATTGTAAACAGTTAATACATACCATCAAAGTATAAAATAAGCAAGAACAAAGCCAATAATGACAAAGAAATGGGTTGGGAAAACAGAAATTCTCTGTCAACGAGGGAACAGAAAATACAACTTTCAAAACCTTAACCAGTATTGTCCAAAAGAAATATCTATAAATCAATGCTAAATACAAAAAGCCCAAACTGAAAACCTGGGTAACAAACTCACTATGTCGATATCCAACAGGTTAGGGAGGTCCAAGTCTCTGAGAAACCAGAGTCCAACTGCTAACCAAGCAACTCACTGCTTGTCTGCAGTAGAAAGACAGAACCTAGCTCCAGGCAGTGCCTTATATGAACTGGTATCTAACATACCTCACATGACCCCTTGTGATGTCAGAGGTAATGGACCAATCACAGCTTACCAAAAACAAGTTTGTTTTTTTTTTCCCCCTCCTCTCACATTCTGTCCCCAACTGCTACACTAATTCTTCTCATAGCTGTGATCAAATAGCTGAAAAGGATTTCCTTAAGCAAGGAAGAGTTCATTTAGCCTCCGATTTACAGGGGCATAAGGGGACAGCTCATGGCGTGGACGCCAGAAGTATGAAGCCAATTACTTACATGGCATTTGCAATTCCTATTCCTCCAAGCATTCAAAATTTAGGATTAGGGTAAAAAGAATGTTAGTATGTGCCTTTAGTCACATTGTAGCACACACCTTTAAACCGACTTCAGAAGGGAGTGGTGGCACAGGCCTTTAATCCCAGCTCAGTAGAGAGAAGCAGGGGGTAGAAGCAGAGTATGGAAGCAGAGAGAGGAAGCAGAGCTCAGGAAGTAGAAGCAGTATGGCAGCAGAATTAAGAGAGACATAGAGATTCATTCAGTCAGGTAGTTTGAGTGCAGTCAGTTCACAGACAATTCAGTTTAAAAGGAGAATCCTCGAAGAGCAGGGCCAGTCCAGAGTAAGCAGAGAGTCAGAAGCAGACCGTTTATGATTCCCAGTTTGGAGCTCAGAAGACAGCTAGTCAGAGTGAGCTCAGTCAGCAGTAAGTCTCAGAGGTCTAAAGATTCTAAGTTTACATTTGGGGATTAGATTGTACCGAGGCTGAAGCCTTCCAGGTCCCAGCTTGTATTTTGAAGGCTAGATTGTACAGAGGCTGAAACCCTCTAGGACCAGGGATTGAATTAGCCAAAGAATAAACTGCCTTTTGCCCTGAATTGATGCTTACACGTGACCAAAAAGTACATTGAGGTGAAAGGCTTTATTTGGCTTTTACTTCCATATTGCTATTCTTTTTCGGAGGTACTCAGGACAGGAACTCCATCAGGCAGGAACCTGGAGGCAGGAGGCAGGAGCTGATGCAGAAGCCGTGGAAGAGTGCTGATTACTGGTTTGGTTTGCTCCATATGACACGCTCTGCCTGCTTTCTTATAGAACCCAGGTACCAGCCCAGGGACAGCACCACCCACAATGGGCTGGGCTCTCCCTCAATTAGTCACTAATTAAGAAAATGCCCAATGGGACTGGATAGATGGCTCAGCAGTTAAGAACACTGGCTGCTCCCCTCGAGGCCCTGAGTTCAATTCCCAGCAACGAAATGGTAGCTCACAACCATCTGCAATGGGATCTGATGCCCTCTTCTGGCATGCAGGCATACATGTAGATAATGAACTCACACATCAACAACAGCAACAACAGTAAGTCTGTGTGAAGAAAATGACCTACAGTCTTGAGTATAGCCTCACCTTATAGAGGCCTTTAATTGAGATTGCCTCCCCTCGGATGACTCCAGTACAATCCCTTATCAGACAAATAGGAAAACCTATGCCTCTTCACTGGCCATACTGCATGTCGTTAGAAATGAAGAGCAACACCCCACGGGTCACACGGCCCTACAGAGTTCTTCATCTGTTCTTTCAGGCACACTAGGGCGAGGTGAAGCAGGTGAAGTCCCTTACATCCACGACCTTGAGCAACTTACACAGGCATCCTCCAGTACTTTCAGATCTTTCACTGAAAACTAGGTAAAGATATGTATTAGTGCGGGAAAGGAAGTCACAACACCTCCCACCCACTCACCTGCGCGTGGCATGGGCTGCCGTGGAAGTCTTTTACCCCCACCCGTTCCACCACGCTGCTGAGCTCTCACTCCCATCATGTTCTCATGTTAGGAATTCCATCTGGTTCTTTCTGGTGGGCAATGAGCCAGGGGTCAGGAAAGCCCATGCCACTTGCTCTTTGGCCTTGGTCCTACCTTTAACTCCATTCTTCGTAAGTCTATCGAGGAGCAACATCATTCGGGTGTCATTTTCCATGGTAGGGCTTGTCCCTAACATATTACGTTGAATGTGTACACAATATGGAGGAAAACCAAGGAGGGACAGAAGGTGTCCGAGACACAGTTGACAGCCAATGGCCATGGCATTTCCCATTGCTCAACTGGGATTTGCATCTGGGTGGGGCTGTCCTCGATCCTCACCAGGTAGGTTCCACAGCTCTCTGCTGTCAGAGGCAGTTCACCTTCCCTGGGGCCCCAGGAGTGCACAAGCTGGGGTATAAGCTGCTGCGTGACAGAAGAAAATAGTCCAAAATAACATGCCTTGCCCATCTGGGATTTGCTTTGGGGTGTCGGCTTCTACCAAAGGCACATCAGTCCTTCCTTGAGATAGCCCAGCCCCCTGGGTTACCTACTTCACCACCCAGGGCTTGATCTGCCCAGACCTTCATAATTCTTCATTCTCAGTTCCCACAGTGAACCCCATGACCCGGGAGGAATAGCTATGCTTTCTTGTCCATCCAGAGACCTCATCTTGTCTCACTGTCCCCTTCCCTCCTGTGAGTTAATTTCTAGGCAAACGCCACCTATATCCCATGGGTAGGTGATTTCTTCTCATTTCTGCCAAACTGCATCTTGGGTTGAGCTGTGGTTACCCCTGTCCAAAGCCTGTTAAACAGGCTACGAAGGTGGGGTCTGTGGGGAACCGACCTGGCTGAATGATGGGGACAGCCGGGAGTTTAACCTCCTCTGACCCTCTGGGGACTGACTCAAGGCCTAGCCTCGGATCACATGTGGAGACACCCAGAAGCATGATGGCATTGTGTTGCAGGTCGGGGAATTGCATCCTGAGGACTAACTTGCTTTGAGACCCAAGCTCAGTCCTATTAGCATCTATCTTCTGTTGCATTTGCCTAAGACCTTCTGTGGCCTGTAGGATCCCAGGCCAAGACTTCCATTCTTTTAGGAAGGCAAAGCTCCTGAGAGCTTTACATAGAAGAGAGAAAGTCAAAAGTACACAAGGAAGGCAGCCCAAAGGAAAGGGGCCCTGAGATATGCCGCATTCAGGGAACAAGGACAAAGGACCTTTCTGCATTTCCAGAAGAGAGCGATTGGCACGTGGATCGAGGAAAGGCTCTCCAGGGTAGCAGCTGTGGGGACAAAGCCATGAACACGGGTTCGTCCCCAGTCCCGCTCAGGAAGAAGGAATCTTCTCTGCATACACTCTCCTGTGCCCTTAACAAGTTCTCTACGATCCCCTATCTCAGTGATCATAGAAGGGTAAAAGCAACCCTTGTCATGAGGCAGAAAGATGGTGCCTGTTAGCTTCATATCTCTGCCGCCACGTCCCTGAGAAAATCAACTTGCAAGAGGGGTTGATTTTTCCTCACTGTTTCAGTGGTTATAGTCCTTGTCCACTTAGAGCACTGCAACACTGCTCATCCAGTAAGAGCACATGGCAGGAGGGAGACGTTCACTTTCTAGACACTGGGCATTCCAAGCTAAGTGAGGGGTACATTTGTAGGAAGCCTGAAGCCTTTCTTCATTCCAATAGAGAATTCAACACAAGAACTGCTTGCTACTCAACTCTATTGAACCACCATTTGAGTTTGATTTAGGAAGGTACTACAGAGTCCTGAGTCAGGTAGCGGGCATTTCTGACTGAGGTGAGGACAAACATTAACTTCTTTTCCTGCCACTCCCTGTCCACCTCAGCGACTTAATTGGTTGCCTCTTCACAGACTAGAATAGTCAGGTCAAGGTGCTCTTTCTGCTTCTAGGACCTGGATATGTGTCTTCTCCAACAGAAGTCCCACTCAATCTCTGAGGGATGTTCATTCTCACCTGTCCTATGGTGTCCCCATTGCTGGAGAGTCCTGGATCCTGTGCCAGGGCCAGCCTGGCAAGTCGGAAAGTACCAGGACGGAGAGTGGGATTGAAGGGCCTTATGAGGAGAGGGAAAAAGAGACAAGAAAGGAAGGGAATAGACCAGACACACACAGCATCATTGAGCTCAGATGGAATGGAGCTAACGTTTAATTTTTCTCTCAATTTTTATACCCCTTCCCTCAAGGGGCTACAGCAGTTACAAAGATAATGATCACAAAGAACGCAGCATATCAGTCACATGAGTGAAACATCTCATTCTCTAGTTAGTCCTAAACTTTGGGTCTTCCCTTTTTTCTGCCGGAGCAAGATGTTTATCCTGGGAGGTAACCTGTCTCAGGGAAGCTAATTGTTTACCCAGGGAAGTAGCTTCTCTAGGCGGGGTTAGATGCTCATCTAGGACAATAGTCTCACATGATAAGGCTGAATGTTCAGCTGGAGAAAGGACACTCCTTTAGATGACCTTGACTTCCCTGAAACCAGCCTCTCTTGGGCAGTTATATTATTTTGTGACTCAGTTATGCTCAAAAGATCTCCCAATAATGGAATTAGGCAATATTAGCCAGAGGCACACAGCAGAGTCTAGGCCCAGAGTCTGAAGGGCTCACCACAATCCTGCCGGCATTTATCTTCAAGGGTGCACAGCAAGACCCAGATTCATTGTGGACGCTCAACACTCTCTTCTCAGCCTCCTTTTCCATGCTTCAGCCCTCACTCTCTGTGTTATCCCATGTTTGCTGAAGAATCAGAAATTGTAGAATGAATATATATATATATATATATATATATATATATATATATATATATATCCACCACACACCTCCGTGTGTGTGTGTGTGTGTGTGTGTGTGTGTGTGTGTGTGTGTGTGGTGATTCATTAGAATGCTTTATAGGCTGTGGTCCATCTAGTCCAATAACGGCTATCTAGGAATGGAAGTTCCTAGAATCTAGTAGTTGTTCAGTCCTCGAGGCTGGATGTCTCAGCTGATCTTCAGCACAAGCAGGAATCCTGAATAAATATGCTGCAGTTCCATGAAAGAATGGATTAGCTAGCTTGAATGAGAGCAAGCAGGCAAAGAGAAAGCAAGCTTCCTGCTTCCATATCCGTTACATTGATGGCCAGATTAGATAGAGGTCGACCTTCCCACCTCAACAGATCTGGATTAGAGGCAGGTCTTCCCACGTCAAAGATCAGGATTAGAAATGTCTTTTCCCATTTCAAATGATGCATTAAGAAAAAAAAAAAATCCCTTACTGTGCATCCAGTCAACTGGGTTTTAGTTAATTCCAGATGTAGTCAGGTTGACAACCAAGAATTAGCATCACACTCTCCGTTCACCATAGGTACCATTTCCTCAGTTCATCTTTTTATCCACTACTACTTCAAAAGAAGCACAGCAAACACAACCATGGAAAAGCCTCATCCTCTTCCCATTTGGGCTCCACTGCACTTATGACCGAGCCATGGTCCTTCTAAGTCCAGCCTTCTGTTGAATCGAGCCATGAAATCCCACAAGGGAAGAAATGGAGCACCATAAGAACACCCCAGTTTGTGGTACTCACAAAACAGGGACATTTGGGATACACTGAGGATACTGAGGTGCTGTCCTGCCACTTAAGAAGAATTCTGTGTGGCCTAGTAGCCTTTTTTTTTTTGCCTTGGGGATTGCAGGTCCTGGAGGAAGCATGGCCTCACAGCTGCCCTCCAAATACAGAGGCCAAGGGCTTCTTTCTGGGATCAGGACAGCTCCTGAGATTCTGACGTGGAAGGGCCAGTGCACACGAAAGTTTCTTTCCTGATCCTTTCTTTTGGTGTTCTATTATGCCTCTTGTCTGGATATGCATCCTTTCCCTGCATTTGTGGAAGTTCTCTTCTGTGATATTGACTGGACATATTTTCCTTGATTTTGGCATGGGATTCTTGTTTTTCTTCTATGCTTATAATTTGCACAATTGATTTTTTTCATGGCGTTCCAAAGAACTCACATGTTCTCTTCATACTTAAAAAGTAAACTATCACTGACTTTGAATGGTTCAATTTCCTCTGCCTTGTCTTCTTGCTCAGATATTGTTTTATGTAATCCACGCTCTTGGTAAAGCTTTCCACAGAACTTTTAATTAGAGTTCTTGAAATTTTCATTTTTAGGCCAGGCAGTGGTGGTACACGCCTTTAATCCCAGCACTCGGGAGGCAGAGGCAGGTAGATCTCTGTGCGTTCCAGGCCAGCCTGATCTACACAGTGAGTTCCAGGACAGCCAGAGTTACAACAGAAAAACCTTGTCAAAAAAACAACAAAAAGAGGAATTTTCATTTCCAGTATGCTTTTTTTCCCTCTAGTCTTTATGTCCGCTGTTTTAAATTCTATTTTCATATATTTTATTTAACTCTGTTGTGTTATAAATTAATTCCAGAGATTATCGGTACCCTTTTTGATATCATTCATGTCTTTTCCGTGTCATCTGTGAGTTTATCTGAATATATTTACAACCACTCTTTTGAACATTTAATCTTGAATTTTCTTTACATCACCCCTACCGTTGTCCGTTTCTAAGAGAGTGGTCATCTGGGGAGGTGCCAAGTTGTCTCGTATTTTTCATGTTACTTCTGTTTTTGTAATGCGGCTTGCTCATCTAGATTCAGTTTGTTGGTTAATTCTTTCTGACAGATCTGTGTTGTGTGTTTTGATTGGTGCTTGGTGTTCCTTGCTCGGCTATTTTGGCTCTGGTGTGGGCTGCAGGAAGCTCAGCTGCGCAGACACAGGGTGCTGGTTTGTAGGTGGTATAGCTGAGGTGGTGCTGGATGAGCTAGGAGTGGTACCCTTCTGACCTCACAAGCAGGCACAAACCAGGCTCTTGCCCTGCTAGGGAAATAGATTGGATTTATGAAATACGTGATGACAACATTATGAATTTCACAGCTAATCCTACAGGAGTTTCTAATGAGCTCTCTGGAAACTCTTAGGTTTATTCCCCTTGTGTCTTTCTAACTTTTAATTAGGCCCTTACCTCTGATTAATTAGGCTTTTGACTGAGAAAACACATGGGTCCCTATTTCATCTGTGCAGGATTTCCCAATCCAGCATCAATATGCCTGACCCCAGCGTGCCCAAGGCAAACTGTGTTAAGTAATGTCTACCAAAGGCTGTGACCATCCGGGTGCTCACCAACGCTGCATACGCACCCTAGAAGCAATTTCCCAATATTTAGTAGCTCCATGCAAAAAGGTGAGATGATTAGAAACACTCGCTTAGAGAATGAAAGACCAGCGTGCATATTCTCAAAACGAAGAGGATGTGGAATGGTTGTTTCTAAGACACCATCTGAAAATTGTTCCAAGAGAAGCTTTTTGTGAGGCAGAAGGGGAAAAAAAATGGCTTAATTTCTTTAGGTTTTTAAAAAGTATTTGTTGTGTGTGTGTGTGTGTGTGTGTGTGTGTGTGTGTGCAGGTGCCTGTAGAGGCCAAAAGAGGGCTTCAGTTCCTTGGAACTAGAGTTCCAGGCTATTGTGAGCTGCCCAACATGGGTGCTAAGAACCGAACTTGGTCCTCTGAAAGAGCAGCAAGTACTATTAACCAATGAGCCATTTTTTTTTTCTAGTCTCTAACTTTTAAAACAGAGAGAGAGGAGAGAGCTAGAGCAGAGAAAGGAGCTGTGTCATTAGCATTTCGCATTTACACCTCTGTGCCTTTCTCTCTCCTCAGCACTTCTTCCCTCTAGGAAGCCCTGTGGCTTCCCAATCTGAGCATCAACTTATGTAAAGCCAAGAAGTAGCCTTGGAAGAGCCCTCTTTGACTGTTCAAAGTATTCTCATTTTCCCGGGAGGGGGGAAAAAAGAGGAGTAAGGAGCTCGGTTTTGTACGTACTAATCTGTTGATATTATTTCTCTCCGATCGGTTTCCGAATGGTTTCAACAGATCACCGACACGCTGTGATCTAAATATTCCTTTTCCAGGAAGTGAAGGTCTACTGAGGCCAATCGTGCACGCGTGCCTCACTATTCGTAACACAGCAATTGCTCACATTCTTAGGCATTCAGAGGGCTGAGGCAATGGTGACTTGAACATTTGGAAGTTTGTCTTTGGCTTTTATTTGTTGTTCTTTCCAGAGTTGAGTTAAATTCGTAATGTTAAATTAACAGAAAAAGGAATTCATTAGAAAATTCAGTAGCCGTCGCTGAATATTTTATAAGTGTTTGACACTTTTGGTCCCAAAGCACCAAGCTGCATCCTACTGTCTGTCATAAGGACACGACAGAACACTCTTCTGCTAATCCAGAAGAATAGCAATTTACAATTGAAAAAAAAAAATGAAGATGTCAATTCGTAATAAATACTCTGTTCTACAGAGGTATGTGCCTATACATATACCCAGCACCCTAGAGAGAGGCTGAGGCAGGAGAATTGTGAGCTTGAGTTCCGCCTGGACTATCTGTAATGAGATCTTGCCCAAATATCAAATGGGGGTGGGACAGAAGCATTCCGTTTGGTCACGTAGCTTGGCTTGCACTGTGATGTAACTTTTACCTTGCAGACTTACAAGCTCTGTGAGTGGTTCATGAGCAGAGCCTCCTGCTTCAGCTTGTGAACACGCACCCATCACACTCCTTCATCAGTACAGCTATGGTTCCCACCCCTGCTCTCTCCAAATATTGTTACTTGGCATACTTCCTGCTAATTAAGTTAGTGGCTAAATATGACTCATGTGAAGACGTGGAGAGGCCAGGAACTATTTCAGCGCACACTGCAGAGGACCAGAAGACATTTACTTTCCTGGGAAACAGAACAAAGGAAGATGAGGATCTTGACAGAGAAGCACATTTACATTCTCTCCTGAGTCACATTCCTTCCATTTTATCTATGGGGGTGGGGATGTCCTGTGTCCAGAGCTAACGAGGAGTGCAGTGTGAGCAAGCAATTTACAGCTTCAGCAAGGAGAATGCCTGCCTCCTGCCTAACTAGAAAGCTATCAGAGAGGGAGGCGTGGTCAGGATTGGATTCCGTTTGCATCAGATCATTTTTCAGCCTTGCTATTGGCTTACAGAGCAATGTCTGCTACCATGGGACCAGCCTGTGCCTTGTTGGCTGGACAGTTCCTGATGTCCAGATTCCTCCCTTCACCATCCAATGCAATGCTCATCACGCCACTTTTACAGTCTGACACGACAGGTGGCAGTGGACACGTCAGCACATCGCTGGAAGAAGTGACTATGTTCAAAAGGCCATGGAAGGATTTGTTTTTGTAGCCCTCAAGCCATCCAAAACACCGCTAACAGCCACGGTGTCTGCAGAATTGCAGGGAGATCCTACTGCCTTCCCTCACAAACAGGATGGAAAGTATGCAGTAGGTTCCAAAAGCAACTGGGGAGCAGTTGGACCTCTTCAAGGCTGAGGATTTTTGAGACAGAACATTTCCAAATTGGTGGCAAGGGCAATTTCTTCTCGTACTTCTGGGGATGTATTTCCCCTGAAGCCTAGGATATTCAGAAGGTAAAGCTTATCAAAGGATCTTGTATTCTTTCTTAGCTCCTTGTCCCTGTGCCCCCCACTCCAAGAAAGAGGAAAGAAAATACAAGGACTGTTGTCAGGCACAGAAGATGTGCTACCTGCAGCCTTTTCTTCCCCTGTTTGCATCAGTAGTCAAATGCCACGCAGTGCAGACAGAGGTGGAGACAAATCCGTCACTTAGCACAGAGTGTCTTGTAGGAAATAACACAGAGGGCACCGCCTGGTGCAAGGAAAGGTAACTCTTCTATAATAAAGAGATGGCATCTAAAAAGTGTTTCTCAAGCCAGCAAGATGGCTAAGCAGACAAGGACACTTGCCACCAAGCCTGACCTAAAGGCCTGAAATCAATCGCCAGGGCCTTCATGGTAGAAGGAGAGAATTGACTCCTGCAAGATGTCCTCTGACCTCCACATGCACTACATGCTTGCACATACTAACACATACACAGAGAAACAAAAAAACACAATACTAAGTGTTTCTCCAATGCACTTGTCCTTTGGTGTATAGAGGGGACTGGTTCCGTGTTCGCACATCACCTAATCCCCATAAATCCCAATCGGGTGAGAAATACAAAATGTCAGAACACTGGTCTCTACGTTATGCGCATGCCCTTCTGTACATTTCCATTCAGCAGATGACTTATAATCTCTAACCTTGTGCAAATGCTATGGAAATAAATGTTCTGCCCTCTGTTAAAAGAATAATGACAAGAAAGGAGTCAGTACATTTTGTGCATGCATGCGTGCGTGTTCTTGCGTGCGTGTGTGTGTGTGTGTGTGTGTGTGTGTGTGTGTGTGTGTGATTTGTGCTTAGGTGAATTCATGAATAAAGAATCTAGAGATACTGGTAGGCTGACTGCATAGTCTCCAGAGTCCTAAACATTCTAGCTGTCTCTAGACAGTTTTGGAAGCACAGCTTGTGGTACCAGGACTGACCCTCTAATAGCTTTATTTTAAGTAGTTTGAGACAGAGCCTCACTCTGTAGCCCAGGATAGCCCAGAACTCGCTATACGTAGCCCGAGCTATTCTCTAAATCATGGCAATCGTCTTGCCTCAACCTCCCTCCTGAGTGTGTGCACCAGCACGCCTCACCTGGCCCTGCTTCAGATTCATGTTGTATTCAGGAGTGGAGGAAAAAAGAGTAAGGAGAGCAGGGTGCAGCTCAGTAAATAGTGAACATTTGATGGGGTGACCTGACACACCCTTTCCTTTCCCCATCCTCTTCCTCCTCCACCTTTCTCTCACTGGCGGCTTTTCCCAAAAGACACACCCAGCAGTTGGGTGTAATCCTGCTGTTGTCCCCTGCAAACATGTCAGCGAAGTTACAGTCACATATTTTGAAAGATACTGGAAGCAAAGTATCAAAAGGTAAGTTTCTAGCCAATTCCAGTGTACTCAAGCTGTTTGCCAAGCAGCCCGGCGTGTCCCGCACCTGAGGCCACTGGAATGGTCAGTGGGTGGAGACTGTCTCCGATCTCCAGCCTGGTTCCTGTCCCACCCTCCTCTAACAGCGTAGTGGGGAGACAGCCAAGAGTACAAAATGCTTTTATAATCACGTTAGGCTTAGCAACTTTTTGCTGATTGAGTCAGACCAGATTAGTTATGGCAACCTGGGAGGAGCCCAGCGCTCCTCTAGTCTTCCAATCGGGCCACGTGCTGAGATGGATCAGACTCTGGCTGTCTAGGTGACTTGTCTTAGAAACACAGGGAACATTTTCTCCTCCACTGACTTTCTTCTCTGCAGGATGTATACTGGCTAGAGTCAAATCTTTGGAATCTCTGTGGAGACAGGTAGAATTTGCCAGAATAATAGATTTCTCTCAGAGGGGTCTCGTTATGCGTTGGGTCTTGGTTCACCTTGAAGGCTAAGGGCCAAGGTGTTGCCTGGTGGTCAGTCCTTCTGACCTCTTTGACACAGATCTCTAGGCTTTGATGCTTGAACATCCAAAAGGACAATTTCGACAGCCTCATCTTTTTCATATATAAAATTAGAATTTTGAGAATTAAGTCAGAGGTTCTGTATAAACATCATGTTCCTGGCACATAATAATTGCTTTATAAGTCTTAGTTATTGCTAAATTCGAAACTTAGCACATGCCCCTGCAAGCAACATCCCATCTAAGAGCTAAAAATCATTATTACAGGAAAATCTTTACAAATTTTAAAAAACTAAGTTTAAATGGAAGAAATGAAAACCCTAAATAAAAATACTGTGTTGAAAGCACATGGGGCTGTTGCAGAAATTTATTTTTATTTATATATAAAATAATTGTTTTATGCACTGTTGGGTGAGGGGCTGTCTAGGGCGCTTTGTATTGTTTGCAGGTGTTGGATTTCTGTGGGGGTTGTTTAATTGCTAATGATCTGCATGTGCTATCAGTGGAATACCTGAGGAGTTCTAAAAGAATAAAAACACCTGAGCTGAGATGCTCTGGGCTCCACCATGGAGTCTGGCACTGCTGAAGTCTGGCAGAGTTTACGCCAATGAATATGCCTCCGTGTCTTCCCTGGTGATCTGTCCCCCGTAGGTGTACTATTACACGAGGCAATCAATGCTTTCCTAGGAAAGGGGTTTATATCTGTCGTGGACAAGAAACTAGGGCTTTCCAGGGTGAGTGGAAGCCAGGCCTCAGGACAGAGTATCTATAGCCTTGACATTATCATCGGCCTAAGAAGACTATTTGGCCTTCTCATAAGCCAAGGTGTTTCTCTACATGTGGCAGCACTGAACATGCTTTTGGGCATACAAATAAAGGCACTTCCAAGTATGACTCTTGGCTAATAAGATTACTCCTTTGTTTGTTTTTCAAGACAAGTTTTCTCTGTTGTAACTCTGGCTGTCCTGGAACTCACTCTGTAGACCAGGCTGGCCTCGAACTCACAGAGATCTGCCTGCCTCTGCCTCCCGAGTGCTGGGATTAAAGGCATGCACCACCACTGGCTGGCTAAGTTTACTCCTTTTTATAGATTAAAATGTGTACCCTGAAAATGTGTTTTGACTCTACTCCCAAGTATTTCCAACTATGGCCTCCTTTGAAAATAGGGCCTTGGCAAGATGAGTTAAAATGAAGCCGTTAGGTTGGGCCCTGATCCTGTATGACTTTTGCACTTACACGAAGATGAGATGCAGACACAGAGCTTGGCACACAAAGAGAATATCCTGTGAGCATGACGGTGTAAGTTGGGGCCATACGTCTACAAACCAACCACCACCAAAATTGCCACGCTCCTGCCAGAAGCCGGGGGAGATACCAGAACAGATTTCCCTCATAGTCCTTCGACTGGAAACCAGCCATGCTGACCCACTGATTGTAAACTCGCCTACTTCCGGAGTTTCGGGAGAATAAGGCCTTTGCTATGGCCACCTTAGCAGTTTAATGCTCTTAGGATCTTCCTAAGATCCTGAGATCCTAAGATCCTAAGATCCTGTTGGGCCGGCAAGAGGGCTCAGCAGGTAAAGGTGCTTGCCGCCAAGTCTGACAACCTGAGTTCAATCCCAGTGTCCTACAGGGGGAAAGGAAAGAAATGACTCCCACAAATTGTCCCCCCCATACTATGTAATGTATGTAAATGTAAACAAGTAAACAGCATTTTTAAAACCTTCCCGTTTTCCTAAACTATTTCCACAGCCTCACTGCAACTTCTGAGCCCTCTTTTGGCCTCCTTGTAATTAAGATGGCTGTTTCTCAGCCTCCTAGATGCACAGTGTACTCTGGAAACCAAGTATGGGCCTGCTCCCAAGCGTCACAGCCGCCATACCCAGGAGAGTTGCCAGGGCATAAGGAATACCGGGTGGCTGAACCGTAAGTGTATCCATAGACCAGGTTCACAAGTAAGTTTGCCGCCAGCTTGGGCCCTCAGACTCCAGCCATGCTCAGCATCCCAGCTGGTAGGGAGAATTAGCAATTGGTTCTTCTCTGCAGCAAGAGGGGTGATGTTCAAGAAGGTACTGGGTTCCAGCTCCGCGGTAGCCAACAACTCACTCCTAATGGTGCCATAACTGCTCTTTGAGGAAGTCCCTAAGTCTACTATATTTTGGGAGGAAATTCCCTAATCTGACTGCTTTAATCTAGCAATGAAAAGACCTCCTCCAGGGACTGGAGCGGAGCTGTTAGGAGCACTTCCTGCTCTCTCTGAGGATCTGGGTTCGGTTCCAGGTACCCACATTGGGCTGCTCACAACTGCCTGCAGCGCCAGTTTCAGGGAATCTGACACCTTCCTCTAGCCTCTAAGGGTACTTGCATGTCATAGTGTGCATTTAAACAGGCACACACATACACAGAAATAAAATTTAAAAAATTAAAGACACCCACACTCTATGCCCTTTAGTACAACCAGGAAGTGAGCAGGAAATCCAAACTCAGCCCATCACACTTCCGCCCTGAGACTTTTCATTCCGAGCAAGGAAAACATCTTTTTTTTTTTTTTTCCACTTTGGCATAATCCCAAAGACCAGATGGTTTCTGCATCAGAGTTCTTGTTGCCAAGCTTCTGCAACTGATTTCGGCTGCTAGTTCTCTAAGACAGGTGTGCCAGCTTCTTGTTGGCACTGCCAATAGGGTTTCAGAATATTCTGGTTTCCTTTCATCTTCCCTTGCATCCTTCCACACCTCAGGATGGTCGGAGCCCTTTCTGAGACTCTGCAACTACTAAACCTGAAAAGGGTCCTGCAAAGGGAGTGTAAGGGCTAAGAAACAATCACGTGAGCAGTGAGGTCTGAGGAAAACAACTTGCTCATTCAGAATGCTAGACCACTCTCCGCTGTTAAAGAGATCACAAGAGAGGGGGAGGGGGACTTAACGGAGTGGTGAAACAAGGAAAAGAGGCCCTAAAATCAGGCAGCATTTCATACCAAAGATGCTTCTAGATGCCCAGAAGTGCCTCATGCCATCTCCAGGTTCAATTTATAGCCAGAGAAAAAGAAGCAAGGACAGAAACAACCCGACTGACTACAACTGGGGTTTTCTCTGTTCTGGTCATGTTTTGGCAGCTGCTCTGATTGACTGAGACTCAGTCGCTTAGTTACAAAGGTCTACACTTAGGTTAGATTACAACTTATTTACACATCGAGCTAAATTACAGTTCATAATGTACAGAGGTTGCATGGGGCCAAACCAATATGGAGACACATTTATTTAAACCAAAATGGGTTCAATATCTCACCTTAAAAAAATGAAAAAAAAAAACCAACCTTTAATTATGTGTATGTGGAAGGTGTGCATGTGAATCCATTGTCTTCTGTAGCATTTGCCTTCTGGGGCCCAGAAGAGGGTGCTGGAGGCCCTGGAGCTGGAATCACAGGCTGGTGTGGGCTGTTTGATATGATTGCTGGAAACAGAACTCAGGTCCAACATGGTTCCTTTTCATTCCTAGAATTTTAGTTTAGTCACTGAGAAAGCTCTCTGTTGCTGTCAACTCAGTGAAAATCTCTCTTTCTCTCCCTCTCTCTCTCTCTCTCTCTCTCTCTCTCTCTTTATATATATATATATATGTGCATATTTACACTGAGCTTTTATATATACATATATACACACATGTATGTATATACACATAGGTATATATGTATATATGTGTGTGTATATTTATGGGATATATATTTAAGGAAGGGGATACGAGGGAAGTATAAGGTAGAACAGTTATATCTACTTTAAAATCACTCACTAGATTTCTTCTTGAGTATTGGAATAAAATGTTTGACAATCATATATTCTAAGGCACAAGGACAACTATGAGGTGCACCTTTTGGCATATAAAGAGCCCCCCTCGGTTTACTTATCTTGTAAATGTGAATTAATTTGTTTCAGATTTTTGTAAGAAGAATTCTACTTAAATGCATTACAACTAAATTCAAATCATAATCACACTATACAATAATATTCCTCCAAATCAATATCCATAAGATATTTTGTTCATACTTTAACATGTTGCCTATGCTTTTTAAAAAACAAATGCCGTAGTTGAATTATCTACTCAAAACTATGCAAATGATTTACTGAATATCCTGCTGAAGAGACCATGCATTATAAATACCAATTATATCCAGAAACCACCAGGAAGTATGAGAAAATGTCCCTGTGCCAATACAAGCTGTGTCTCCTCTCCCTTCTCAAAGATAACAACTGTCATGCCCCTCGCCTGTGTGTGTGTGTGTGTGTGTGTGTGTATGTGTGTGTGTGTGTGTGTGTGTGTTGGAGGGGTGCAGTGGGTCCCATGAATCTCTGCCTTCCTAGAGCTGGGATGACAATCACATACCACCACATCTAATGTGTTTTCTATGCAGGTTCTATGGATCAAACTCTGGTCCTCATGTTTCCAAGGTCCTTATTTACTGAGTGAGCTATCTCTCCAGCCCTGCCTCCAAATTGTGAAGTTGTGTCTGTGTTCACATGTGCAGGTGCACATACATGTGCATGCATGTGGAGGCCAGAAGTCTCCAACTTATTTTTTTAAGACATGGTCTTTTGACCAGCATGAAACTCCCAGATGGGCTAGGCTGGCTCGAGCCCAAGCTCCACAGATCCTCCCGCCTCCACCCATTCGGCATCGGAATTATAGGAAGCTGTCACCTTTTTCATGGAATTATTGAATTCCGAGTTGCATGCTTGTTCAGCAAGCGCTTTACAAGCTCAGCAATCACCTCCGTCCCATAAAACTGTAGTCTAAGCTGACATCAAAGTAATTCTCCTGCAGCATCCTCTTTAACGTTTGCCTCCTGGCAGCCCCTCGGCAACTGAAGCTTTTATGTATTGATATTACTTATTTATTTTTGAGGCAGATTCTTACTATGTAGCCCGAAAATGAGCACAGAAGTCATAATCCTCCTCCCTGGCCTTATGGTTTCTTGTAAAATGGGCTATTTTACCCAGCTAATTTATTTTTCTCCTGTATTTGAATTTTACACAAATGGAACTGTATACTGTGTTTCATTTTGCAAATGGTTTCTATAGCTCAGCATTATTTTTGTGGGAATCACCTGACTTCAGAGGTCAGTGGTATTCCTTCAGTGCTGTGATAGTCCACTGGATATGCACCCCAGATTTTCCATTTATTCAACACTCTTCCGAAGTTTGAGTTGATTCTGGTTGGAGGCCGTTAGAATCGCCACCATCCTGAGCATGCTTGAGTATCTTCTGAGACACGTGGGCGTTCCTGATGCATACTTACCTAGGAATCTAAATGTCATGGTGTACAAATAATTTCTCAGAGCGATTGCAGAGCACTAGTAATGTTCTGCACCTTGTCAGAACTTGGAAATGCCACTTATTTTAAATTCTCATCATTCTGGCGGGTTGTAGTATTAACTCCTTATAGGTTTAATTTTCAGTCCCTTAATTCTAGGTGTATATACACACCAAAAAAAAAAAAAATCACATCATTGTTCATTATTCACATCGAAGTATATGTAAAAAGACAAGGCCAAAACAATCAAAATTGAAAAATGAGTGCGTATCTGAATCTTCATGTGTGAGAGACAACAGGCACGTGCTCAGGAGTTCTTCAGAGATGGAGATGTAGACCAGCGGTAGAGCACTTGCCCAGCATGTGCAAAGCCCTGGGTTTGATCCCTAGTAATGAAAAGGAGGGAGGGTGTGTTCAGTTACCTTTAATTCGGAATTCGGTATTCAGGTGTTGTAGCCTATCAGGAATCTCCAAGCCTTTGATATGCAACACAGTGTTACCATCTACAAAATTCAAACTCAAGAGCCACGCAACTGAATTACAACCAAAGACTACACCGATACCCCAGAAAGCCATGATGTTTTCAGTAAGTCTAGAATTTTGCGTTGAGCCACATTCACAGCTATCGTTGCCCAAATGCAGTGACCCGTGGCCAATGACCGATCTTTTATTACCGCAAATGTCCACCTATTAAAGGCTTAGTTCCAAGGGTGTCCTTTCAGAAGGTAGTGGAATCTTTAAGGTGGGCAGGGAGTGGGGCTAACTGTCCTCAAAAAGGATTGTGGGACCCCAGTGCCCTTCTCTTTCTTTTCCCTGACTGGCACGAGTAAGGGGCTTTGGACTGTCATGTGTTCTTCACCCAACATGATGTTTTGTCAAGAGCCCTAAGTGAGAACGGGCCATGGATAACAGAGCTCTAAAATGGTAGAAAATAAACATTTCACCGAGATGGTTATCTCCGGTGTCTTGTCTTGGTAATGGGAAACTAACATAATAAGTAATAAAGCATGTTAATATGAAGCTTAAGTACATATTACTGCAATTTTTAATTGTTCCTTTAGGACAATACATTGCCAAGAGAGAAAAATGGTGGATTATATAAAGGCATATCTAGAGTAAAAGGAAAAAGAAATGTTTAATTCTCCCTATTCCAAATAGTCTTTCCTTAGACTATGACTGTAGAAAATTTATGCTTTTGCTGCCTCTTTGAAATGTATGTAATTCCTGAAAAGCTAACTAATCCTCTTGCCGACTCTATAGTTCAAAACAATTCTTCGGTGACCAGAAGACCAACCCTGAAATGCAATCTTCAAGAAAAGTGGGGGCTCCGTGCCCTAGACCACAGGACTTGGGAGCCTAACTTCAGCTGCTACTTGTCTCCAAGCTGCAGGTGTCACAAAGAAATTTATTTTTCCTTTGGCTAAGGCCATGAGCAAACACAGGTGGTTACCCAGCCGCCAGGTGAGTTCCAGATCACCTGTGTGATAAACGGTGCGGTCACGGCTCAAGAATGTGGGGAATGGGCTGAAGAGAAAAATGAGGTTTCCTGTTGGGTTCTGAGTCTCTTCCGCGGGGTTACCTGGATTGCACCTCATGCTCTGGTTCGTCCTGATTTGAGAACAAACCGCTTTCTCCCTCTTCTAACGTTGAGGAGAGGTTTTCATGTCTAGTTTTCAATTATAGTCATTACCACCGCCCCCCAACACGTGCATGCCACCTCCTCCAATCTGACCCCCCCACACATGTGTTTTCGGTTATGCAGTAGTCTTACACTAGCAGATTTGATAGACAAGAACGTCTCAGGCACTCTATTTGGAGTTGGTCTTGGAAATGTATGTTTAGCTTCCTGGTCCCTGCAGTTTCCTCCTGAGTTGTTTCTGTTCAGCATCTTACCGCAGCAACAGAAAAGCAAACTAGGATGCAGGGAGCGGATCTCTTTCAGATACTCAATGGCTCACAGCTTTTTAGAAAGGAGCAGTTATCTAGCGTACCTGCGGTATCAGGTTTGCTCAACGGCTTCCTTAGGGGCGAGGAAGAGGAAAAGTTTGAATGGTTATCAAGTAGGGCGAGAAGTGAGAAGATGGACAGTTAAACACCGAATTGTTTCCCCTTTCTCTCTTTGCTTGGTGGCGGGAAGACAAATCATACACAGCGCACACTGACAATCAGGTTTACTATGGCTGTAGTCATCGCTGATGGAAACCCTATGCGTTAATGGCTATAACTTCCTTTAAACCCCAGTTTTTTTTGTGGGGATTCATTTTTCACCAGATTTGAGAGCAAGTAATGTGTGAGAAAATAGAGGGAATAGAGTAGCCTTTCTCTAGCTGATATTTCACTTTTTTTTTTTTGGTTTCCAAAACCTGTGGTCACAGTCTGAAAATATTAAATAAAAACTTTCAGAAATAAGAATTGGTGAGCTTCACAATGTGTGGCGTCCTGAAACACATAACGGAACAACATAGCATCACACCCGATCTCAGGGCAGTATGTGACTCGTCCTTCATCCTGCAGGACACACTTGCCTGGTAGCCACTTGGCCACCACGCCTATCATCAGAGCCCGCTGTGGGTTTCCGGATAAAGTTCGGTACGGTTGGCAGTGCTGGCCATCCACGCTGGGTCTGGGGATAGATCCCCCCACTGACAAGGGGATCGCGATATTTTCCAGACACTGAACCAGCAAGGGAAAGGAAGACTAGGAAGTAAATCCTGAGGGAGGTACCAGCAAAACCAGTAACCTTTCCACTGGTTCTGGGCGTTTTGCGTTCATTTCTTCTATTGCCACAGACTTTTTGCTGGCGGTCTCCACTTACGCTCCCTCTTTCTCACCGTTCCCCCAAAGTTCTTTCCTCACGTTCCGTTATCACACAGGTATTAAAAGTATCACTGATTCAAAATATCCTGAAAAGGCAAGCAGGCTCACTTACAGCCAAGCACTGTGTTAACAAACGCTCACCTTTTTTTTTTCATTCTTCCCTAGTAAAGATAATTCTCACAATATAAAATAAATAAGATAAAAGGGTTTCTTTTAAAGTTCTGGATGCACCTCAGAAGCTATGGATCTCTCTAGAAGGGGCTCTCACTGCCGCAGCCATCAGAAGGGGTACAGGAACCAAGAGTTGGCACAGAGAGTAGCCTGCCTGTTTTGGTGAGCTTCCTGGATCCACGTAGTACCAGAATCCAAAGAACTCCTGTGGTCTCAGAACACCAAGCTCTTGCCCAAGGCTCCAAATGTATGTCTGGCTGACATGTACTCTCGGGTTTGCCAAAGACCGGTGTTGCTTGTGAGCTCATGTAGCATCTAGTTTGTCTATTACTGATTTCAATCTGAACATTAAATATTTAACACTTAAAAATTAAAGTCACTTTCATCAAGGGATTCAGAATGTTTAATTACTTGTGAAACTGTGGGCTGCCTGGGGCCCTAGATGATTTTCCCAGGTATTATCCTATTTACCCTGTTCTCAGGCGGGAGGAGACAGAGGGTATCAGAATCTGTGGGTCCTGTGAACTCCCACAGCTCAGGAGATCTGGGTTCCAGAATTATCAGATAAAATCCTCACCATCCCGTGCCTCATACTGTTTTCTGAGTGAAATCAAAGTCAGGGTCCTTCTGGGACGTCGACAGGAAGACGAAAGTGTTCTCACATGGGAACACTTGTTTTGAGGTCCGCAATGATTCTTCTCTGTGTTAAACCAGGACGGGAACAAAGGTGTGATATTTATGAGACAGTTTCATTCTCCCTCACCATTTCTCCGAGGCTATTTGCAGAGCCCAAAGCTAACTTAGAGATTTACACTCCTCCCCCTGCCTGCGCCACGGTTTTGTTTCCTGGAGTTTGAAACAACATGTACACGCACGCCGATGATACTGCACCGTGGGCCAGCTATGGCTCAGCTCCAGGGGTGGTGCCCGGGTTTCACTGTGGCACTTTGAAGTTCTCGTATTCCTTTCTTTTCTGTTAGCCATGGCTTAAAATTTATTTTTCTCCCTTCCCCCCCCCCCCCGGCATGTGTAGGTGATGGCTGTTTAAAAGACATAGGGTTTTCCAGGGTTGCTAGCAAATCATATTATTCACAACTAAGTGCAAAATTCCGGCTTGGGGATCACTTGTATCACCAGGGACAAAATGACCAGACGGTGGCAGGCCTCTGAACACAGGGCTACACAGCGAACAAGTGGTGGGATTTCTAACTTCCGCTAAAGAGCGAAAGGCCGACCCACTTCCGTATTCCTCACCGAATCCACTTTCCAGGAGGATTCTGATGGCGCTTACTCTAACCTAGACTGTGTGTCGAGATTGTATCTGCCTTTGTACTTTATACTATTCTTCTGTTTTAACCCTGGTGTTTTCTGAGATAAACTTATAAGGGTTTTGTAATGACAGGTCTGAGCCCACACTTCTTATTAGACATACTATATGTAACACATTGTGTCTATGGGATATGTGACACATACGATGTACACACACAAATGACTGAAATGTCAGTAAAGTAAGAGATTCACGCTAAGTGGATTTTTACATACTTCTTCTGTTTCCAGAATGTAGGAAGTGTTCTCCTGGCAACAGAGGGTTATAATTGTGTATGGCTGGGTTCTTCCCATCATCCTACCCCCATTTCACTATAGCCCAGGGGCGGTGGGGCTGTTCTGAGAAGCAGGAGTACTGAGGTCCGCTGAGTTCTGTCATGTGTCCATATCTACTGCAAATGTGAAGAAGAGCTATGGCTTAAGAAATTGAGCACTGTGTTCATATAAAGCATAACTTCCAGCTCCTGTCTAGAAGACAGACATTGCATTTAATGATGAAAGCTAAACGTCAGATAAATGTACAGTACTAGCTACCTATGTGTGCTTTTATTTTTTTAAATGGGTTTTTATTTTATTTTAATCCTAGTCAAATAAATCCTAGGAATTGCTCTTCTCTTCTGCCCTCCTGGTCAAAAAGACACCAGATCAAGAGGTCCAATTTGCCCCAGAGTGTTCATCTAAAAAGATGCTGTCAAAATCTGATGTGTAAGAAGATTTTAAAGAAACACTATTGAGGTTCGAGGGGGCCAAAAATGGTCCAAACAACAATCATTATTTCCAGATTATCTCCAGATAATTATCATCATTATCATCATCCCCAGAAAGCATTCTTAAGAGAGGGTCCCACTCTTCTTAACTTCAAAGCCAATGGACCACATTTTAACTGTGCCATGTATCTAGGAGTAAGGATACAGAAACCGCAGAAATCTAATGGGTATCATTTTCTTATGGCTTGGGGCTGAAAATAATAGATTAAGGTACATGACACGAGTTACAGGGAGATGATTGGTAGCGGATGACGTTTCAGGATGAGGGCTGAGCGTGATGGAGTGGCCAGGTGTGGCAGTGCTGACTGCCTTGGTTCACTTCCAGCTGCTGTGCCATGAGAGTCCTCCACAGGCAAATTAGGGAGAGAGGACGAATCCATTATGGTAAGTGGGGACGATGGAAACACACAGCAGCTCTCATCACGGTACCCAAAGACCAGAGACAGGGAGACGATGTCTGTGATGGGCTTTCTCCTCCTTCCCATCGATTAACCACCCCCCAAAGCTGGTGCCACCTACACAAAAGGCAGGTCTCCCCCCACCCCTTCATCAGTCCTTTCCAAAACTGCCCTCACAGACACACTCAGAAATGCTCTTTACCAAGCTCCTGGACATTTCTGAATCCAATCTAGACTACCACTTCCTATTCACAACCAGTGTGCAAATTTCTGAAAGACCCTATAATAGATCACCTGCTTACATGAGAATCCACACCTACGAACAGGGTTGGTGAAGGCTAGAAAGGAAATGGTGTACATTGAGGCATAATCATTAAGACTGCTTATAGTTACAAGTACAAGGAGCACACCCTCAATAAAAGAACAGTTGAAACCCTTAATAATACAAAATCTGAAGCTTTGAACATTGACATCCTGCTACAAGTCAAATACTCCATGCCTGACCTCCTGTGGAAAGTCCCAGCCAAGACTCCGACATAACACACAGCTTACTCAGCATACCCCTAAAACATACCAATATGCTTTCCTGGTAAGGGCTAGTTCTCATGCACAGGGAATCTCATCATACTTACACAGACATTTCCACACTTCATGTTAAACAGTTCAAGTCAAGGGTACTCAACCTGTCTGTGATTGAAACCCACTGCAGCTAATTTAAACGGGTAAAAAAAGGCAATTTGTACTAGGACACGGCTTTATATTTTCTTATAACTGCTATTCTCTTTCACTATTGCATTTGGTTTACTGCTTATTTGCGTTCACGACTTCTCCACTAGGATAATCTCTTGGTAGACGTGAACGCAGGCAATTTTTTCTACTGCTGCATCCCCAGTAACAGAAAATATGCCCATCATAAAACTATAGTTACAGAATAGCTGATTTTTCCCACACATTACCCAAAAGCAGAATTATAACCAGAGTACAGACAACAGAAGAATGTAGGCAAGTGTGTACTTGTGCACACGCCATTTATGTAATGGAAGATGTTTGCTCTGACGATGCACTTCTGCATTTTTAGAACTTTACTTGTCCTCCAGCTCCTCAACAGGCCATCTCACTTTTATTTTTGCTAAACATGCCAGGGGTAGCCATCTGTAACATTGTATATGGATCTTGCCAGATATAACTCAATAGCATGAGGAAATAGGGAACCTTTTTCTCTCTATGGAAGTCCCTGAATTCGTGTTTCAGCAAAGGCAAGTGAAGGAGACATGATGAATGAGAACATTTTAAACCTTGGTGTCCATTTGTAACTTGTCTCACATTCGGAGACAAGTATAACACAAAACTAGCAGCAAGTATAACACAAACTTTAATGTATGTGCATTTGATGCATGTGCACAGGAGAAGGGGATATTTTTTTGGTTTTGATCCCACATCATGACTTATAGGAAAGTCCCAGGATGTGGTGAAGAGAAAGGTAAATTGACAGGAATCTTGGCAACCGGCACAAATGAGACACTGAGAGTTTTCCTTGATGTAACTATCACAGTAGAGCCATTTCCCTACCGCTGAAGTTAGGAAAGCATTGTGACAACTGGCTTTTAGAATAAGATCTTAGAAAGCCTTGGAATTTCAATTCACCATTCTTTTGTTACAACACTATTCCTTAATAGATCTTTGCTTTCCTCCAGATTTTTTCCTACATGCTCCCCCCCACCAAAAAAAAAAACCTTATGTTTTTTCATTTTGTTTTGTTTTTGTTTTTTTGCCAATAGCAACTTATACATTTCTCTGGAGAAATGAGCAGCGATTTCCCCACTGAGAAAAATTATTTAAACACCTGCCACAGCTAAGGTTTTGAGGGTGTATAATTCAGGATTAGCCAATCAGAGGGCTTCGTCACATGGGGGATGATGGCCCAGTGGGAAAGCACCAGAATCAATTGGCCAGAGACTGTCCCTGGAATTTGTATATAGCAGATGGGCTAATGCACGTTGTCAGCTTCCTTTGCAGTCAGTAAATCCGGATACTCAGCCAAGAGCTTGCAACTCTCCAGACTCCACCACTGTGTCCGCCATCTTCTGCAACAGGAGTAGAGAAAGTGAGCAAGATGGAAAATGACCAAGGATCATCACATGGCACTGCGTCTTCACATCTGAAGTCCCTCTGGGGGCCCCATCTCTAGAGCGTTTCCGTGTCACAGAACTATTGGAATTAAAACAACTTATTCTGACAAAAGAGGACAGGAGGGGGACAAGCACAACCACAAGTGTGTGGACAAGCAGTTTATAAAATCTACACTCAGGGTGATGTTTTGGGATTTGTAGAATCAACAAAACAGACTTTTCTAAGTCATCCCAAAATGTATGTATTTTCTTTCACAGTAAGAATTGCTATGAGAAAAATAGTCAGGTTAGAAACCACATGTTTCAAACCCAATCTACTCAAGGATGGGCCATACACGAACTCTTTTTCCTAATGAAAATAAGGATATAATTCATATATATATATATTTATATATATATGCAAATATACACATATCTTCCACATCAAAACTGTTGAGATATACTCCACTGTCCCCACTTTCTTCTTTTCTTCCACTCACATTGCACAGACAAGCAGTATTGGGGTGCTGAACGTACAAGATAGGGAGGGGGTGTCATCACTTTCTCTGTTCTTGGAGGAGAGGTACTCGTGGATCCAGGATCTCTCTTTAGAGGTTTACATGACTGACTAGTAAACTATCACATCCAAACAATTATATTTGAGGTATAACACATTACAGTAGCCACACCTACCCAAAGAAAGGTGCTAACTACTATAACCTCTTATCCTAATGTTTTTCATATTTGTAGTTTTTTTTGAACTTTGGAATGGGCATGAAAGACCTCCTAAGAATGACAGTTGTGAACCATACTTATATGAGAATAATTTGATTGGGCAATAGAGAGCAGCTTCTGTGGGAATCTGGATTCCTGTGTCCATATATATTATATTATCCTTTGAGAATAAAAAGAAACCCAACTTAGAGTTGGGGTTAGGGTTAGGTTTAGGGTTAGGGTATACAGATACACATCTGTCTTCATGGTTAACAGAGTTGGGGTTAGACTAGTTTCAAAAGTACCAGGCTCCATGTTGAATCTAAGCTTTGGGGTGGTCAACAGCTTAAATAGGAACTTAGGATAAATCTTTGTCCAGTAAAACTTCTTCATCTGGGATGGTGGCGTTCTAGTCCAAAGGAATCACTGCTCACAGGGAGAGTAATCACTTAAGCTTAAGCTACATCCAAAACCATGTAAAATATTGTTACAATTTTCCACAAGCTTTACGGATAGCCCCGTTGCTTTGAATAGCCACAGGTAAAGTAACTTTACAGTGCGACGTGTGAAATGGTATCCTGGGTCACCTTAGCTACTGTTGCTTTCCTTTGCAAACTTCAGTTGCCAGCAGGGCTGTGGGTGTACTGCTCCCAAGCAACCTTGAAAACAAACACACCACCCTTTTATGTCATGCTCAGTAGTATTTTATGTTGAATGTATTACCTGTTCCTACCACCTGGCAACAACCATAATACCAATATCCAGGAAACAGGACTATTGACTTACTAGTCAAGGCTTATTTGGCGTGGGTCTGTGTAACATTGACAATTTTTCCATTAATCAAAGGAAATAAATGGATTGGAGAAAAATCAGCTGGAAAATATTGTTTTACAACACACATGAATATTATATTTTTAAATGGCCCATCTGTTGAGCTGTGACAGCTAGGAAATCATGTGTTGAAACTTGTCAGATCTCAGGTCTCTGACGGTGAAGTCATGAATCTTACTGTTGCTCAGAAAGTGGTTCTGTAGGCAACGAGGCCATTACTAAGATATTGACAGTAAATGGGCTAAAAATTAAGTGGAAGAGTCCCATACTGCAGACAGGCAATAGGTGACTTATGAAGAAAGTATCTTCGGTCACTTTGGCAATCAAGATTTCACGATCTGTTTTCCACCAGATGTTATTTGTGCTTTCACATCTTCTGGTCTTCCATACTTGGAAAGTATTAGTTCAACTACAACTGGTCAGGGTTTTTCAGTCTGTAACATTCTAAACAATAATACACACATGTATGGTAAAGTTTTAAGTATGTAATCCCATCTCTCTAACTTATTTAACTTTGCAACTTCTTAATTTGTTTGCTTATTTTTGATTGCCAGTGGAACATTTCAAAGAGTTTAACCAGCTTCTAGGTTTTATCCCCAAAAACTTAGTTTTTAATTTAGTATTTCAATAGCAGAATAACAATAAGTTTGAATTCTGATATCAATTCTCCACCAAGGAGGATTATGAAGAGGACTTATGAAGATAATATTTTTATAATATCAAGCATAATCTGAGGGAAATTCTTATGATTTTCATCAATAACTTTTTTCTGTTAATAAAAATTTTCTGCTAATAATCCTGTTCATTAACACCTTTTCAAAGTCCCGGGATAGGTTTAACACTAACAATAAATGTAGAGCGAACATACCGTGTCTAGCAACCCTGCAGATGACTGTCGACTCTATTTCCCCTATGAACCTTGAGCAATGTGTAAGCCACGCCAAGCCTCATTTCCCTCACATGGAAGAAAGGTGGAATTGACCACTCTGAGAATCCACAGCCAAGAAATATTTTTAACACTTCTGCACCTTTGCCTGAAATACAAGACAGTAGAACGACGAGAGCTGAGTCTGTGTTTCCGTATTACACGGTAACGTTTTCAGGGTAGTCCTCCAGAGCCCCAGTTAAAAGGAGAAGCCGCTGGGTATCTGCAGAGTGAAGGGACAGAGGGGAGGAGACACGGAGCCTCTGGGGACAGAGGGGAAGCTGTCCTAGAGCCCCGGCTTCTTCAAGTGCAATGTTACACTTTTCCATTTTGGATTTTTTTTTTTCATTTTCTTTCTTGATTTTTTTTTTTCTTTTAATGTTTCTATTCTGAGATGGACTCTTATGTAAAGGTGAGGTGGCATGCAAGTCCGTGAAATATAAGATTTTGTATGGTGCACAAGATAACCAGAGAGTATTTTATTTTTTTCCTTTTAGTGAAAAAAGATTCTTTTCTCACGTAATATACCCTGATTACAGTTTTCCCTCCCTCGACTCCTCCCAGTTCCTCCCCACCTCCCCTCCCACCAGGATCCACTATCTTCCTGTCTCTCATTAGAAAAGAACACATTTCTAAGAGAAAATACTAAAATATAACAAAATAAAATATAGTAAGATAAAACAAAAGCTATCACATTGAAGTTGGACCAGGCAAACCAACAGAAGGGAAAGAGCCCAAGAGAAGGCACAAGAATCAGAGACCACTGGTTCACACACTCGGGAGCCCCATACTAACACTAAACTGGAAGCCATGATATATACACAGAACACCTGATGCAGAACCATGCAGGCCCTGCGCATGCTGCTTCAGTCTCTGTGAGTTCATGAGTTTCTCTCACGCTGATTTAGAGAGCCTTATTCTCTTGTGTCCTTCATCCTGTCTGGCTCTTACTAAATTCTTTGAATCAGAAACTAGACAGCCCAGGACCCAGGGCAAAACCAAACACTACTGGTCTAAAATATTAAGAAAGAAAACATAGTGATATAATAGCTCCTGATGATACTCTGTTGCATGCATAGACCAGCGCCTTGCTCCGCCAACATCGGGGAAGCTTCCTCCTGCAGCAGATGTGAACAAATGCAGAGACCCACAGCCAGACACTATGCAGAGAGTGAGAGAACTTGGAACATTCGTCCCTAAATGGGATGTCTCCCTCAGATCCTTCCCCTCAGAGCTCAGGGAACAAGAGCATATTTTAAAAGAATGCTTATTTGTACACCCTTGAGGCATTTGCATGAATACATATGACACCTAGTGGTGAAAGATTGGGAAATGGATGGAGAAAGGGCTACAGAGAAGGAACTGCATTTTAGAAAAAAACACTCATCCACAAGGGTATGCGAGTCTTCAGAGCCTTCATGTAAAAAGAAACAATTAGAAGAAAATAGAATATATAACAAATGAGATGATCCTTTCAAAAAAAAAGTCTCTAATGAATCTGGAAACTTGCCACCTACAGAAGCAAAAGAGCTTCATTCACATATATTTTTCCACTCAAGTGAAGAAAACAGCTATTGGAGAACTTCTGTGACCCAGCACAGCACAGTAGACATGCAGAACCAAGGCCACGTGACCAGAACCATCAGCATCTTTCTATTCCTTGTGTACAGGCACAGTCTTAGGAAATGTTTTAGGAGAGGAAATACCATAAGCATTCCTTGCCAGAAACAGGTGGACATGTTCGCATCTTACAACAATGTCAGAATTTATTGAATAATGACAAAGTCACAAGTTTATTGGCTGCATTTGCCAAGTCATCCTGATTCTCCTGAGAGCTGACCACTGGCAAACAGGTTCTTCTATTCCAAATTGCATTACTAATATTAACTATACGATCACACATTACATATCACCCAGTAATTGTGTCTATTTATAAACATGTGCACATCTATGTAGGTTAGAAAACGAATAACAAAAGATTACAGCAGAGCTCCTGGAGGTCTTACTGAGAGCTGGGAAGAAGAGGCTGACACAGATGCAGAGCTCATGAATCTTGAGATCTCCTTGGTGGCAGAAAGTCAAACCACAAGGTCAGAGTGAAGCTGAGCCTCAGGGTTGAGTGCAGCCACCCAAATGAGGTGCAGACCGGCACAGGCTGTTGATCCATGATACAGAGCCTGGGATAAGGGATGACTGACAGATAGGAGTTCCAGGAGGCTGCTGAGGCAGTGAGAACTGAGCCAAGCTGAAGCACCTTGAACAAGCACACAGTTTCTGCCTTCCGGTCCGGTCTGTTGCACCCACAAGATGGTCAGATGACAAGTTGGTGAGATCTGTTGCCGTCACAGTGTTAGGTGGCCTCCTCTTCATGGGGTCCAAGTGAAAGTGTCATATCCTTTCCTCGGTCTGGTACGTTCAGTATGTTCTCAAGCCTGGTTTTCCCGATATGGTTTTAATATGCTCACGTGGTCCCAAATTACCTTTATGTACAAGGTAGTATTCTTTTTGCTTTTAAGAATAAGTTAAATGGCAGTCTGTACCAAGTGGGTGGTGCTGGACAAACAGTGCCATTTACATGCACAACAAGGTGCAGAGACACCCTGTCTCTGAATCAAAACAGAGTTAAATGCTGTTTGTAACATGTAATCTCTCAAGGTAAGACACAGCTGGAAAAAGCACTTTTACACTGTAAAAGCTCATGTACACTCTATGTGTAAGTTAGATCAGGGCACAGCCTGTCCCCACAGCGAGGATCCTTCAGGCAGGACTTGTTAGAACAACTGGGGGTCACTGAAACGGTCTGTGACTCAAGGGATTTCCTTTTAAAGTAAAACTCTTTCCTGTTTGTGATAAAGATGTGCATGTGAGCTTTTGCATGCATGGATCCTTTTAAATAAAAACAACACATTATCTCATCTCTTAGGAAAATGGTGGAAATCGGAAAGTTGTTAGAAATTTTAAAAAAAACAACAACAGGCTGAGTGGTAGATAAACAGCATTTCCGTGAACAAGGCAGGCACTTTAACAATATTCCCACAGGATCAGTGATCCCTCTTTTTAGTTCATACCCCATCTTCTTGGCATTTTGAGGATCATTCTAGGAAAAACAAACAAACAAACAAACATATCTACCAGCTCTGTCATCCGCTTCCCTGCATATAATCTATGTTTCACCCTTTAAAACAAACTACAGTCTCTGATAAGAGTTTTTTTATAGCTGAATATCGCAGAACACCTGCTACTCTTATCAACATTTCTCTTACAGTCTGTACGAATAGTGCTAGGTGAAGTTACGCAAGTCATCTTTTCGAAATGCACTTCTAAACATTCTGGCATGTATGTCTTGTCTACAAGAAAGTGATCTTGTTGACAGGAAGTTATTACTAATTTCCATTGTTAAGCCAGTTTTAAAACCACTCCAGAATTGTTGGTTATTTCAGATTACTCGTGCTACTGCTCTCCTTTACTGGTGTAGACAGCCAAGAACCGGGAGACTCATTGAGAACAGCCTGAGAGTTGAACTGGCTCAGTGGATATGCAAAACATCTCTCACGGTTTGGGGGCTACTCTATCAACAAACAAACAAATAAACAAATAAACAAAAATCAAATTTGGGTCTCAGAACCCAAATGCCTGGTGAATAAGCTTCCATAAACCGGTAAGAAAATACCTTTTTTTTTTAACTCTTTCATAAGCCAACAGTGTTTGCAAAGAGAATGAACTTCAGCACAGACTCCACCGCTGGCAATCTGGCACCACGGGGAAAGTCAGACGGATTGTTGTTCTGAGAATCATCTTGGAAGATGAAGGTAGTTTGCTCTCAAGATCTGGAAAGTATTGTTTGCAAAGTAGCTTCTTAGATCTACTTTTTCTTGTCTTATCATCTCTGCTAAGACTGCTTTCAAGTCCTCGAGAAACGAACAGAAACCCAGAGGTGGTGTCTGTGTCCTCACAGGTATGAGAACACAGCAAACAGAACAGTGGATTGTTTTAGGGGGAAAAAAACTTATTATTTAAAAAAAAACTCTGGTTAGGGTCGTATGGCATTCATTTTATGTGGTATGAGCTGTGATCACTATTTTATCACATTTTAATCATCATTGGCTCGAAAGGTAGGAACCAAAGATGGGAAAAGAGCAGCAGGCTAAAGGACTTAAGCATTCACAAAGCGGAAGTGGGGGCGAGGGTATTTTAATAGTCCTGCATATTTCGGGAGCAGATCAAACACGTGCTCTTTACATGAATGCACTTTAGTTAAAGGTCCTTTGCAGCCCTCGGAACCCCAGATTCTGTATTTATCAGCACCAGATGAAGGAAAGCCATGAGACGATGAGAGATGAGACGTGACTGCTCCTAGGTGTGGCTGAGGAGAAGGTTCATTGTAGATAAAAGGAGAGCATAGCCAGAGGCACCTGGAAGGGTTCAGACTGAACCCGGTGGTGGGCGCAGGGGAAGGGGAAGAGAGGCAAGCAAAGAGAGTACCTGGGAACTCAGAGAACAGAGAACCAAGAGACCAAAGAGCACCAAGGTAGCCCAAAAATGGCTAAGGTTAATATAAGGATCAGAGGCTGGGGGAAGGGAAGCCCAGCCCAGTCACTGGGCTGGAGAATTTATGGTAGAGGGTGGAGTATGCAGCCAGGATGACTCTGAAACAGGTATTGGTGAGTAGGGACCTGTGGCTAGAGTCCATTTTGATACATGTTAAATAGGCACCTCACTTAGCCATTTGTCCTGAGTTTGAGACCTAACATGTTTTTCCTATAAGGCTTGAGTTTTATTTGATTCCATGGCCCATGAGATAGTAATGACAGCAGTAACAAAGATGAAGAATCGAAGAAATTTAAGAATAAAGAAAACCCTCACTATTTTTACCCTTTTAAAATCTCTAGGTTTACTTGGTGAGGAAATATTAAAGAGCAGGTTACCTAGAAACATCTCCTAATCAGAGACAGGAGTTATAAGCAAGCAAGTTACCAAGGACATTCCTGGAAGAAAAAAAAAAAGGTAAATGTGCGTATGTTATTGTTTAGTAAGAAATATCCTTTTAGCCGGGGAGGTGGTGGTTCGAGCCTTTAATCCCATCACTTGGGAGGCAGAGGCAGGAGGATCTCTGTGAGTTCGAGGCCTGGTCTACAGAGTGAGTTCCTGGACAAAAGAGAAACCCTGTCTAGAAAATACAAAGAAGAGGGGTGGAGAGAAGGAAAGGAAAGGAAAAGAAAAAGAAAAGAAAAAAGAGAAAAGAAAAGAAAAAAAAGAAAAGAAAAGAAAAGAAAAGAAAAGAAAAGAAAAGAAGAGAAAAGAAAAGAACAGCCTTTTCTGTATTCTGGCCCTCCCTCCATTCAGGAGACCTCTGCTCTTAACTGCAAGCACAGTACGTGGATGGCCTGAGGCTGTATATTTACAATGCACTTCCCAAGAAAGTACTCGAGTAAGAGACTCTCAGAGATACTTCGTGCACTTGAGGGACAGAGTGTTTGGCTTCTGTTGTTTATTTGGCTTACACACCTTATGTGAGGGCATGCGTGCCGGGCACACAATTCAGAGGGAACTGCTGCGCTAGACCAGCGGTCTTTCAGTGCAAGATAATTGAAAATGCAAGGACAAAACTCAGGATCCTTGACTCTCTGGGTTACCAGGAAACGCAATAGGAAGGACTGTACACTTATCCAGTGCTTCAGAGTGGTTTCTCCTTTAAGCCTTAAAGATGTTTTAAAAGGCAGTGAAAAGATTGGGAGAAGTGGGGGCGGGGTGGGGGTGCACACAGGATATACAACAATTGAACATACATGGCCTTCCCTTTTTATCTATATTCTTAACCTTAGTCTGCCTCTATGGAGGGTTAGTTGAGGAAGTTGTTCAGACATGTGACTAGCAGAGAATCACAGACGTTTTAAAAATCTAAGTCACATGTAACAGACATGGAATTTGAATGGTAACATTATATTCTCAGTGTTTCTCCCGTTTGTTCAAAGAATATGTCTCCATGCCAGTCTATTGCATTGTAAACGTTGGGCAGGGAGCATGTCTAACCTAGTAAATGTTGCCTAAAATAAATATCACTAACAATGCTTTCGTGGAGATCACGCCCATCTGCCCAAGGTTCTTCCCATCATCTCAGGCAGAAAGAACCTCCTTCCGCCTCCCTTGATGACAGACTGTATACTTTTTGTAACCTTCTGTAACCACCAAACATATCTATAGAGGCAAAAGGCATGGAGATGACTCAGTGGGCAAAGGCGCTTGTTCTATATGCTCTGTTTAAACTTGGATCTCACTTCTGGACCCTGAAGGCCAGACTTGAAGGGTTTGCTGGATCTATTTTGTCTCTCCTCCAATGTGGCCACATTGAATAAATCTCCCCTTTCTGCTTTCCACTATTAATTTGTCTCTCATTATTAGCCCATTGCAGATGGGTGACGGGACCTGACTTAGGGCATAGACTGTGGGTCTCAAGCTCAATAACAATGTCCCTAGCCATTTCCATTTTCATTGAGCTTTCATAACCCATACAAGGAAGCACTTCCACTTCGCCTCTCTTGACCACTTACTCTGATGCTTGTGGTGGCTTAGCTAAGTCACTCAGAGACAGCCTAGCATCTCTGGCTTTGGCAATACCCTACCTATGTTGCATAGAGGCCACTGGACTTTCTGATTCCCTTCAGGATACAAGCCAAGTTCTTTTTGCCCCTGAGGAATGTTTACTTCTTGTTTGCGAAGGAAAGTCCCTGCCCAAGGCAATTCTTTGATGCTACCTGAAGGCAATGGAAATTGAATGGCCTCTTTTCAGTGAGAATAAGGGGCTACTATCTTCCTTTTGGAAGTTCCCTCATACTGCAGCAGCTTGTCTGAATATGAACACATATTATAAACACTCCCTAGTTTCTTTCTCCTCACTCTTTGCCTCTCCAGAATTTGCTCCCATTCCTCATTGGAGCAAGTGCACACAGGATGGGCATTTGTACACCTGCCCCTGTACACAAGAATAAGTCTGTGTGAAAGCTATTTAACTCTGTTTTATTGAACTGAGAGCCCACCTTTTCTCATTAGAATTGGGCATGTCCTTACTCTGCTAACTCTTCCTCTGATTAGTCACTTTGTCTGCCATTCACTTCGATTCATGTCAGATGTCACTTCCTGAGTGACACTGATGCCTTCTGAGTACTGCTTCCTGTGTCTGCTTCCACTGTTTTTTCTAGGGATTAAAGGCATGGACTACCACTGCCTTCTGAATACTGGATTAAAGGTGTTTCTACATTACATCTAGACCACACAGGCCTCTGAATGTAGCCCCTGGGATGTAGACCCTTCCTAGCTTTCACAAAGGCCTGTTCTTCTACACTCCTCCTTGCAGACTCTCTAATCAGAAAGACTTATAAGTAGTGGCTACACTTTCTTTTCTGCAGGCCAGTGGGTCTCCATTCCCTTCATAACCAAAACATAGCCAAGTTTTGGATTGTGAGTCAGCTGTAGAGGTTGTCCCAGCCAAACCAGTTGATGACTCTGACTCAGCAGCACATATAGCTTCAAAGTGAAATCAGGTCTCACTTTCAGGAGCCAGGGTTTCTCTAATCATAGCAGGTTCAAGTGCTACCTCAAGTCCCTTGCAGACGAATATGGGGTCTGTTGCCTGCTAGGAAATCTCTTGGGTGGATCTTGCACCCCAGTAGAATGCGCTGTGGGTCTTGTGGCTTCCTTCCTCTCTGACTCATCCCTTGAATGTATTTTGCTGCTTCATCTTCTGTGAGAGAGAGAGAAGAGACTGAGAGAAGAGGGAGAGAGACAGAGAGAGAGAGACAGAGAGAGAGTAGACCAGTAAATGTATTTTTTAAAAAAGGGTAACTTCCCAGTTCCTGGGAAGCTGAGATATTTCTATATTTGCCCTGTGAAAATGGTGAAGGACAGCCTTTCAAAACCTAGCCTTCCCTCTACTAGCTGTTCCTTCCCTCTCCATAAAAAGAATGAATGATTCCCCAAAGGAGAGAACAAACAATTAGATAGATGTTAAGTCTGGAGGGCAATATCAGAGGACCTTCAAATCCCGTGACAGGCCTGGCTCCAGGACCAGAGCCAATGGGGCCAAGAAAACTGTCCTGAAGTGTTGAGATCCACAGATTCATTGGCCACAGGTTCCTCCTAGCTACAGCCCTGATAAAAAGAAAACACTATTACAAAGACAACGTTCTCTGGGTCTGGTCTGCCACCATAGCATTCAATAGCAAGTCCACCTCCTCCAGGAAAAATAATAATTTACTATCTCCACAGATATTCAGGGAAATAGATGCTTTTTGTATCCCAGACTGTAATTACAAGGTTAACATGAAGGTTTTTGCCTCTGTGCCTGTGTTATCTTCCCCTCCTGCATTTTCTTGCAAAGATAATTTCACAGGTCAAATGTTGCTTAGTTTAGAGTTTTGGTCAGCTCTTGTTGAAATGTAGCATTCTGTAACTCTCACACTCATGTGAGACCAAGGCGGGGGGAAATGTATAAAATAGCTTTTTTAAAAATCCTATAGACAATAAATCTACCTAGTACCTGCATCAGAACACTTCAAAGTTTAACAAGATGTACTTGAGTACTCTTACTTTGCTGCATTAGTTCCTACACGTTATACAATTTAGAATCCACTTTACAATATGTTATGTTGCTGTGTCTTATGAGTTTCGAGAAAGATGAAGTATGAAAGGAAATAAGAAACAATAGAAGTACAATTTTTAGGTAAGGACTTTCATATGACAAAATAAGATTTCATTCTATGGTAAAATGACTGAATTTTTTTCCAAAATGAAAAGGAAAAATTAAGAGCAGGCATGGTTGTGCATGCCCTTGATCCCAGCACATAGGAGACAAAAGCAAGTGGATCTCTATGAGTTAGAGACCAGCCTGGTCTACATAGCAAATTCCAGGCCAGCTAAGGCTACGTAGAGAGACTCTGTCTCAAAAAACCAAGCAGAAACAAAAGGAAAAATTAGGAGAAAACCAAAACGCTTAAGCACATCACAAAGGAGTCACAGGAGATTTACAAAAGATGACACAAATATAACACATTTATGATAATTAAATGCTATTGAAATTTATAACATTCAAAACACCGATATGAAATCAAAACCTAGTCCTGTGTTTAAGATAGTAAAATTCTCTTGAGCTATTAATCTGTTCTTGGTAACATTTATACAAAACTGTCTTTCAAAACAAGGCATGTGGGGAGAAGGAAATGGTTTGAGATCACTTGCTGTGCAAGGATGATTACCTGACATCGAGTTCCTAATACCTATTTAAATCCGGGTGTGGCTCTGTGCGTCTAAACTCCACTACTGCAGGGGGGAGGCAGGACAGTATTAGAGGCTCACTGGCCTTCCAGCCTAGCTGAAACACTGAACTTCAGATTAGGTGAGAGACACTTTCCCAAGAGGATGAGGCAGAGAATAATAGTGAAAGACTTCTAGTATCTTCTGGCCTCTGCATATGCACACACACAAACACACACACACACACACACACACACATCCAAGCATGTATGCACACATACACATCAATGCACACATATATACATCACAGGCCATTTTCTGTTTAGTTAAAGTAATTCTACTTCTGCTATGGCTTTCAGGCATTTATTTACTTGAATAGCTGAGTCTTAATTTAGGAATCTGTTTATTCTGTTTCTAAGCTCTGTTCAAAGGTTACGTAAAAGTTAGAGCTGAAATTCATTACTTCCTCTTCAAGACAGACGACGCTACTCTTCTAGCTTGTCATCAATCAAAAGTTGGGGTCTAAAGGATATAAAGGGCAAAAGACCACCATGATTTTAGCCATTGCCTCCCAAGGTCAGCCAGGACCCTGAGGGTAACAAGATTCCCCTAAAAGAGCCTTACAACGCCAGCAGTGGGTCACCTACTCTGTGAATCACAGAGGCCACAGAGTCCCTGGAGGTTGCATTCTTACCAGTGCACTTCCTGCAAAGGGGTCAGTCATTAAGTGAAAAATGATACTGCCCCACCTCTGGTGTCCAAGGAAAGTCACGAGGCACAACAGACTCTTGCCTTCCCACTGTCTTCCCTGGTCGGTCACCGCAGGCCTGTTGCTCTACTTGTTTCTTCTCCTCCTTGCCAGCATTTCTAATCATTGTTTGGACAGACTAGAAGGGTGAGTCCCTCTTATCTAGGTGTAGAATTTCTTATTCTTCTGTGTTTTCCAATCTCTGCATCTTCAATGGCTAATCAAATTTAATTTTTTGTGGAATTCAATAGACTTTCTGGCTAGGCAGAGAAGTTCCTTCTCTGGATGAATTAAAGTCTCTGGGCTTCCATAACCCTTTTCTTGTTTGTTTTTTAATCTGCTTTGTTTTTTCAGCCCTTATTTTCTTGACCTTCTGGTACAATTGGCATGCCATTATAGACCACTAAGCTCAAGTTGGTATCGTCTGAAGGCCAGCAGCCATTACCATCAACATCGACCTTTCTCCCACTACCAAAGACCTTCATAGGACGTCACACTTCGAGCATCAACCTCTTAATAGCCACTGCCTCTCTCTAAAATGTCCTTCAAGCCCTCTATGCCTTATGGTCCTATAGCCCTTGGCAGATGAGTAATGCCAACTGCCCTCCCAGACCCCTAACTAGCTCTGAAACAGCTCCAGAAGAAAAATCCTCATCCTCGTCGATAATTTACCATGCAGTTCTGTCATGGGGAAATGTAACAACAAAGGGCCCAAAATAAAAACAAAAATTTCTACAGTTTGATCATCAGGCCTCAATCATTTGGAGCCTGGCCAGATGTCTTACACAGTCACCTACAGCCTCGCACCCAACGGCCCATTGTACCTCAGACATATGGCCAGTCTTAACAAAAACAAACACCCTGTAAATTTTACTACTTGGAAAAATACCCAGACGTCTGCCTGTCCACTGAGGTCTAGGCCCCACACAGGAGGCCCATAACGATAAGACCAAGCGGCTTCTTCCTCGGCTGCTATAAAATGATACTTCCAATTTTCTCTGAAGCACAGTCCTCTCTCTGAGAATCTTCACACTTCTTGCATACTTGCAATGAATTTTATGAAACTCTCTCCTTGTCAGCTTATGCCTTTGGTTGATTCTTCTTATCTCCCTTGTCACCAACCTTCCACAAGCCTCCCACAAAGCCCCTGTCGTCTAAGCCATCACACCTTACTGAATGAAGAAAGAAATGAAAAGGAAAGGACAAGATTGGTGCTGGGTGTGGTGGAGGAGAGTTTATTGTAGATAAAAGGGCGAATATAGTCAGCGGCAGTTACATCCAGCAGAGTCCAGGGTGGACATGGCCAGACTGAGCCAGGCCATGTGAGGAGAGAAGGGTTGGGGGGAGGGGAGAGAGAAGAATGAAGGGAAACTGGAGACCAAGAGGCCAGGAGGCCAAAAGAGACCCAAAGAGAGAAATAACCAAAATGGCTGACTTATAGAGAGTATCTCAGCCAGCAGTTTATCCCGAGTTCAAGACCTAACAGTTATCACTCTGAGCAGAGTAGTATTGAGTCTTTTGTGTGTCTAATCTCCCCTTTGGCGACCTATTCCAAACAAACTTCAGGGAACTTAGCCACCTGTTCTCTCTCTGAGGCTGACTTTGCAGCAGAGAGTGGTGTTCTTTATGACCTCTCCGCTGATCTGAGTACCACCAATCCTTGCAGACCACACTCGCGTCTTTGTGAACTTTAGCAGCATGAGCTTTATCGTGGAGTGCCTGCTTATAGAAAACACCCCAATGCAGGATGACCTTAGATAGTGTGCCCACAGTTCCCATGCCTGTGTTTTCCTTTGTGAAATGTTATTAGTTTCCTGGAAGGGAGGAGTCTTATTGTAAAGGATTGGTTCAAACTGTTTGTCTCCACTCAAGGAATTCCCATATACTTGTAAGGGGACGGGGGAGGGCACAGAACCATTTTAAATGTCAGATAGTATTGTAGTGTTATGTGGCTTTTCCTGGGGAGATATAAACCCACACCTATCCACCCCAGATAGGGAATTGATGACATTAAAAAAAAAAAAAAAAGATTCCATCCCAGTCTAGCTTGGGGAGCCAATGAATTTGTGGGCTTACTTAATAGCCCATGCGTGAGCCGTTACTTATAGAAACATAGGTGACTCAAAAGCAAGTGTATCACTGAAAAGCCCCAAACCCAGTGACTCATAAAAGCCACAAATGTGGAGTCCCTCCTTTAATCAACCTTCCTTGTCCTACAAACACTCACTTCTCTTAAGACCACTGTGCAGCTGGGGACAGGAGGTAGTAGGCGACTAGAATTCCAGATAAAATTCTTGTAAACATTTTATCCTCCTTTTGCTACAGAATGTTAACTGCTCTGTGGCAGTCTGAGTTCTCTGCCCATCTCATTGCCATGACTATGAGGCCCAGGTACTACTTAGTCAACCACAGCTGTCTCTGCCACCAAACCATGGTGGCTCAAAGTCAGGTCAGACCTGGAGGAAATTGCTCACAACAGATAGCGTCTGTTGAGCTCTTCCGCTGCCTTCCATCAAGCAACCTACCTGTCTCCTTGATGACATCAGCAACAGCTGGCTGCTCAATCTCTTCAGTCGGACTTAGGCTCCAGAATCTCTTTATAAGCTGAAGCGGCGTGGCTCGGCTTTCGGTTATCGAAAAGAACGAACGACTGGCTGCTGACCGAGCCCGTGATCAGGAAATATGCAATCATTGAAAAGAACAAAGCAGCGAGCGCGTCCAAGAGTAGCATTAAAGGGCGAGCACGCTGGCACACCTGTATGTGTGGGACTTACGTTAGCAAGTAAGAAAATAAGAAAAGCTGTGTTACATCTGAAACGGAGCCCCGAGTGACCGCGTGCAGCGGTGGGAGCAATGGCAGCGGTGGTGGGAACACGTTCCCCTTTACCACGCAGCCTTTGGTGTTAACATGGAAGTTACTCACGGGTACAAACTGGTTTTTATTAACTGTAGTGTAGCAGAATTAGACACACCTGAGACAGCGTTCTGAGTGAGGCTGTCGGGAACAAGGCAAGGCAAGGAGTCAAAAGGAAATTCGGCTCATCGGTGAGTAAGCTTAAATGCAAGCAAGTTTCAAGTATCGGGTTTGACAAGCTTAGGATAAAAAATAAAAACAACTTTTGTTTATCTGAAATTTATGTTTAACTGGGAGTCTTGTATTTTCATTCGGTCCAAATATCAAACCTTCATATTGTTCTCTCTCTGTCTTCTGTTTGTGACCCTGGGAGGATGAGAAAAGCCAGATTCTGAAGTAGAAAGGAGAGGAAGTCAGGGAAAAAGCAGGGCTCAGGCCTGGTCAGATCTTCAAGAACACACTGAAGTATAAACTCAGCCCGAGTCGTGCTCCTGTCTACAGGCAGGAGGCTCAGTTTCATACTGACATGTGATATCAGGCAGCCCTGATGAGCTGGAAAGGAGACCGTGGTATCTCAGAAGTGCCAGTCCACTGGCAGTCCAAGAATGGCCTTCCCAGGGTGATCCATAGTTACTAACAGCTGAAACTACACCAAAGCAAAGAGGCCAAGGACCATAAGGGGAAGAACCCTAGCCTAAGGAACTAGGAAGTGACTGGATGAACAAGGAGGGCATTTTTTAGCTCTACCTCTGGTTCCTGAGCCTGTATAATATTCCTATTTAACTACGCAGCTACTTTGTGCTTTGTGCTACTTGCCCTGTCCCAAAAGACTGCACCCCCCAGGTCCAACTTTACCTACAAGGTAGGAATTTTTCCCAGAGCCTATCAGGCAGACACTTTGAGTCCGGTTTTTTGCAGTAGGACTAGACACTTCTTTACCATCCATACTCATTTATCATAAAGCAGACTTTCTGGCCCAGCAGCCTGCTATCCATATATAGACACTGGGGGTGGGGTGGGGGACTCTGATCATGCTGTTGGCTGTGGAGTATAACAAGAAGAAACCCCCACGTACCAACACATCAGCATAGCCAAGATAGGTAGAGACGTGGATCCCTTTGAGACAGGCTGGAGAGAATCGTGCTTTATACATTCAATAACTATGTCTTGCTGGGACTTTTGCCTACTTGCTCCAACATAACAGTCACCCCATTCTGTAGTTAAACAGCAATCACTTCCTTATCTCGCTAATGGTCTCTATGGGTCAGGAATTTCCAAGGGTTCAGGAGCAAACTTTGATGCAAGAATTTTTGTGCAAGTGATTTACTGTAGCGAGTGCTCAGGAGCAATGGGAGGGGGGCAAGTAGGAGAGGGCAAAGGAAGAAACAGAGGCAGAGTTATGCAGAGGGATAGCTTTTGCTGAGTCTGCAGGCAGCTCAGAGTGCCGGTTTGGTCTCGGGCATCCCCTCCCAAGGAGAGGAACCTGAGCCTGTGCACTGTGCACTCTTCCGCTTTGTCTGGATCTGTGCCAGCCTGGGCGTGGGAGGGCTACGCTGCGGGGGATTTCAGCAGGCCTGACTATGCACAGCTCCACAGCCTACTGTGCCTCTCTGATGAGGCTCCTTGATTTGCAAAAGGGAAGTCAGATTCATTTATGCCTCATTTTTGAGGATATAGTAACATTGCATATATATAAAGCTTTTACGTGCGTACCTGGCGTCACCATCTGAACAGTATTATAGTCATTCTCTGGAACAGAAAGTATCCAAAATATGCTGTTACATTTATGCCCTCTCAGTCCTACCCAGCAAACACTTAAGATGATCAGATAACACCCCCTTAATAATCAAAAGCAAATGTGAGTACTGGAAGCTTCTCTGAGGGCTTGGTCAACATCATCACACTTAGAGAGTCTGGGGGAGCTTGTGGTAGGAGCCAGCGCCTCCCTGACATCTTACTAAGAACTGGATCCTGGAAACTTCTAAGTCAGCCCACACGTCAGAATGATTCATGCTGCTCTGTCAGGATTGAGCCTTGTTTCTCACTATTGTTGTTTTTAACGTGATGTTTTTATTTATTATTTTTTTTTATCATGATAGCACTAATCACATCGCAAACTTGTATTACTATGTCCTTAAAAGTGATTTACCTATTTCAGGACACACGAATGAGCTTACATGAATATATATTCTCATCGCATCCCCTTGCATACATACCTGCTGTAATACAGAAGTTAATTGGCTTGATTTTGGCCATTTTCATCTTGGCTAAATAGATTAAGACTTCAAGTCACGTATCATAAGTATATACAACTTTTATTAATAACTGAAATAAAATGAAGAAGATGCTTGGGAAATAGGTAAGCGACAGAGTACTTGTCTGCTGGGTGTAAGGCATGAGTTCTGTCCCCGGCAGCACAAACAAACAAAAATAAATAAATAAATAAAGGAGTAAGGAATGTGTAAAAGGGAAGAGGGAGGTGAAAAGAAAGACTTAAAAAAGAAATATCAACCATGTTCATGTCTAGTCCATTTCTAAAATCCTGGATCACAGATGGATTTCAAAACTTATTGAATCAATGAATGAATGTTATTCAGAAGCACTGTGGTTTGACTGTGAAATGTCTCCTCCCGGCTCATAGACTGGTGGGCTTGGTTTCCAGCTCTGAGGTCCACTTCCGGAAAGTTATTCTGGAGCCTCTGGCTGAATCAATGGATTGATTCCTTGATGGAGTTCAAATGTGATAGCATAATTGGGAAGTGAGGAAAAGTGGGAACTAAAGCCTCATTAAAGGAGGAGGGTCCCTGGGGGGCATGTTAGAGGGGGTTATATGTTGCCTTGCACCTTTCTGTAGGGCCCTCTATCAAGTAGCTGTTACCATTTTACCATACGCCCCTGCCACCGTGACCATCAGCTCCCCATAGCCCTAGATAATGGACTGAATATGGACTGAAATGTCTGAAACTGTGAGCTAAGCAAACCTTTCCCCGTCTAAGTTGTTTTTGCCGGGCTTTCTGTCACAGCAGTGCAAAATGAGCTAACAAAGCACAAACTGGGAAAGGAGGAGATAATTAAAGCCTATTCCTATATCCAAAACCCTAAAAACTATAAAAATGGACTCTTCCTCCATAACTTAGTTGCTAGAAAACCTAATAACGCCTGAATTCGTTGACAGCAAAGGTGGAAATGAACTGATGGAGGTTAAGAGTTTTTCCTTATCCCACTTAATGTGGATATTACATGTTTCACTACAGGTATGCTACATATGTATATATAGTTGCAAATAGATAGCTACAGGATGACTATTCCTAACATGAAATGTTTGGAATTTAATAATCTAGAACTTAGAACTTATAGGAATGAGGATTTTAGAAATTTTTCATAAACATGAGCTATCTTGAGGAAAAATTGAAATACAAACACAAAATTTTCTTTATGCTTCTTATTCCTCTTCTGCCTACAGAGTAAAGGTGATGATATGCAATATTTTTAGCATGCCTACGCTTCCACTGCAGGTCAGGTATGGAATTTTTCTACTTGTGACGTTCAAGAAGTTCTGAATTCTGAGGCACTTTGAGTTTCAGATCTCTTAAATTAATGTCATCTTGCATTAACGCTCTAACATGCAAAACAAATTCTGAATTCTAAAATATACATGGTCTAATAGAACAAAATGTGTGTACCTGTCAGTTACTTCATTTGACCTTGTGTCAAACCCTCTATTGACTTCTCAACGAACAGGGATGAAATCCCTACTCTTGCCCAGGACTCCGGGCTTACCCCAGCCTGGCTGATGCCTATTCTCTCTGATGCCATCTTTCTTCCTTCCTGCTCCTCCAGTGTTCTGCTGGGACCCACACCTGCCCTCTCTGCCTCTGGAAATTTGCACTTGTAAATGCCTGCTGGAATATTCTCTTAATCCCCTCTGCTACTGGCTTTTTTTTCTTCCTTCATGTTTCAACTTGAATTTCTCCCTGAGAGACTCTCCTAAGCCCACCCTCAACGGCTCCTGCTGTTAGTATCTACCAAATGCCCTGTTTACTCAATTCATAAGATTTAGTCCATCTCTAATTATTATTTTAGTTCTGTTAATAGTTTGTCTCTTTCTCTATACTCAAAGTGCTGAAAAGATAAAGGCATACCTTACCCACCTGTATTTTCTAAATTGAATGAATAAATGAATGCATTTTCCATCTCATACGTGTTTACATTGAAGCAGGACCCACAGATATCATCAGAGCTAACTGATAAAGACTAATTCAATAAGAAGACCTGACTTAACATATGTGATATATAAATTATATATACATTTGTTCTTGGTATAAAGGTATCTCTCAAAGATCAGAAATTGTAAGATAAGTTGGTTGACCTAGTTTCTTTTCCTGTTGCTGCGACAAAAGCAATTTAAGAGAGAAAGTTTTCATTCTGGTTCACAGGTCAGGGTACCGTCCATCACTGTGAAGAAGTCAAGGTGGTAAGTCACACTGCATCCACAGTCAAGAAGCAGAGAACAGCAAATGCTTGTGCTCAGTTGACTCTCTCCATTTATACGTGCCAGGATCCCAGGGGAGAGAAATGGTGCCATCCACGGTGGTAGGTCCTTCCACTTGAATTAACCTGATCAACATAATTCTCAAAGGCATGCCCAGTGGCCCATCTCCCTGGTGATTCTAGCTTTTGTCAAGCAGCCAACTGATAGTATCACGATGGTAATTTAGAAGCCACCTCCGTGTGACTCTATGAATGAGAAGAGTCAAGGTAAGAAAGACTTTATTCCAAAGAAAGAGAGATGATAGGACAACTTAAGAGTATGGAGCAACAGAAAACTCATTTAGAGTCAAGCTTAAGAGTATGGAGCAACAGAAAACTCATTCAGAGACAAGCAGTAAAAACCCTCCAGCCCCATTTCCCACTCCTCAAGAGGGCGAGGAGGATAAGCCATGTGATCTATTGAAACGGACTGACAGTCCTAATAACAGCATGCGCCTATAGTTCTTGCACGCCTTTAGTCCAGCCAGGAGATCTGATGTAACAATGAGTCTTTCTGTGCCCCAGGGCAGCAGCAGAGAAGAGATCCATGTTGTTGTTCCTCATATCTCCAAGTGAGATAGGCAGACAGAGTTTTGGGAGGGGACTGATTGTTTAAGACTGAGCTACTCTGAGGATAAAAAGACAAGTAATAGTCATAAATTAGGGAGTCTGGAAACACCCTGGCATTCCGTCTAGGTAAAAGGCTGCCATGAGAGATAATCGTGGAGCGGAGGAGGAAGGCTAGGCATAGACGGGCTGAGTCTAGGCAGTGGGGGTATGCTCAGCACAACGGTCTTAGGCCAGGCCCTCTGTTGCAAAGAACAAGGATGAAGATAATAGCAGACGCTGATAGACCCAAGGTTATGGCCAGAGACTGCTCAGCTTCCAGCCCTCCCTACCCATTGTATGATTTCAGAGCCCAGAAACCACCCCCCACCAAATCAACAGCATAGGTAAGAAATTCAGTGAGAAAATGGAAATAACTTTTAAAAAAAAAGAAATATTGTAAACAATCCAGTGGCTTAGATGAAAACAGAGGGGGAGGCATTGCCAATAGACTAGATCAAGCAGGTGGAAGAATAGTGCGCTCGGCTAACAATGAAGAGAAAGAGCGAGCAAGCAGGATGCTGCCTTCAACGGACCAGACCTAAGCATTTTGGTGGAGCTGAGATAAAAATCTAAAGGCACAGGATATCTAATTAATAAAATTGTAGCTGGAAATGAATTTTCAAATCTAGGGAAAGATATGGGCATCCAAGGAGAGGAGGCATTTAAAACTTAAGTAATTATGTCCAGAAAAATTTAAAGAAAAACCAGTCTCCATAATATATTATAGTTAAAATGCCAATACTATAGAACAATGGAAAACATTAATAAAGCTGCAAGAGGAAAATGTGATCAGTTTTCTCAGCAGAACACAAGATAGGGAAGAAAGAATCTCCAGCATTGAAGACACAACATAAGAAATGGTCTAAGAAAAAAAATTAGGGAAACAACACCTTTCAAAATAGTCTTGAATAGTATAAAATATCTCGGGTATAATTCTAATCAAGTAAGTGAAAGGCTTGTATGATTAGAACACTGAAGAAAGAAATTGAAAAAGATATCAGAAAATAGAAAGATCTCCCAAACTCATGGATCAGTATGATTAATATAGTAAAAATGGCCATCCTACCAAAAACAATCTACAGATTCAATGCAATCCCCATCAAAATTCCAACACAGTTCTTCGCAGGTCTTGAAAGGACAATTTTCAGCTTCATATGGAAACACAAAAATGCAGGATAGCTAAAGCAATCCTCAATAATAAAAGAACTGCTGGAGGTGTCACCATTCCCGATTTGAAGTTGTACTACAGAGCTATAGTAATAAAAACCACGTGGTATTGGCACAAAAACAGACACATTGATTAATGGAATTGAATATATATAGTGGGGAAAAGGGAAAATTTACTTACTACTGATGGGAGTGAAAACTAATGCAGCTACTATGGAAATCAATGTAAAGGCTCCCCACAAACTAGAAATAGTCTACAGTATGATCCAGCTACCGTTCCTCAGTTTATCGCCCGAAGGACTCTATATCCTATTAGAGATAGTTCCTCGTCCATATTCATTACTGTTCTATTCACAGAGGCCAGGAAATGGAAACAGCCTAGATGTTCATTAACTGATGAGTGGGTAATGAAAACGTGGTACAATCACACAACGGAATATTATCCGGCTGTAAAGAAAACGGAAAATGAAATTACAAAATTCACGTGTAAATGGAGCTAGGGAAAAAAAATAATAATTTAGAGTGAAGTAACCAAGACTCAGAAAGAGAGTACTCTTTAGTGTGTGGACAATATATTTGAACCTTCAGATATGTGTGTGTTTAAAATTGGAGTACACACGGAAGCTGGCAAACTAGTAAGAAACCATGCAGGGAAGGCAGACACAGAACACAGGTGGTACCAGGGGGGAAAGGGGAATAATGGAACAAAAGGGTTAACTGGGGTGGGGGATGGGAGGCCAGGGGAGAGGAGAAAGTCCAGAGAAGGATGACCGGGACTAATGAACTGTATGCGTGTGTGAGAGAGGGGTGGAGGGAGAGAGAGAGAGGAGTTTTAAATGGAATTACCGTATATAGGAGGGACACATGCCTCCCCCATATTCTGTGCATGCTGCTGAAGGAGAAAGTAATGGGCAGCCTTACCCAGCTGTGAATTCTCTGAGCTACAATAATGACTGGCATGGGGAGATGTGCTCACTGGTATAATGAGGTCACGAATGTTATGGGAGCAACCCAACTCTTTTTAATGGGATGTAAAGCTTGCTCCACAAGATGGAACTCATCCTGACAGTGTTATCTGGGTCAGAAACCTGAGACTGGTTAGGTCAAAGGCCATATGGAGATCCTAATACTATTATTCTGTCAAATGAACATAGTATCCAACTGCTCCCTAAATCCTAATATTTATACCCATAGATTAGTGCCTCTCTGCACCCTCATCAGACAGAAGCCTCTTTTTGCACGACAATAGCAATTAATACAGAGGGCTAAAGTGAGTCAACGTGCAGAGAATACGAGCCTGTGAAGTTGCTCAGCTCTAAACGGACCATCTCTATCCCACCCCATCACCGCAAGGCTCTGGATCGCTGCAGAAGAGAGGGTGGGAAGATTGTAAGTGGATATCTGCAGTGAAACATTATTTGCTCAAGATGATGGGGCCGTTGCACATATGATAAGAACTCACAGCAACTGGGACTGCGAGCACAAGTCTGACACAGACCAAGCCAGAGGAGGGGCATATAAAGCCCCACCAGTAGCTGAGAGACTTGGCGATTGAAGGTTGTTGGGATGCGGGA